>OX104036.1:7087903-8442765 GCA_944470415.2 Schistosoma rodhaini | reverse complement strand
ATAGGAGAGGTCAAACCAGCTTCCAGAATAAGAGAAAATTAGGAAAAGACGTTGGAAATGGATAGAACATTCGTTGAGGAAATCACCAAACTGCATCATGAGGCAATCCCTAACTTGGAATGGTGAAGGGAAGCGGAAAAGTGGGAGGCCAAAGAACACATCATGCCGAGAAATAGAAGCAGATATGAAAAGGATGAATGTTAACTGTAATGTACTGGAAAAGACTGCCCAGCACTGAGTTGGATGGCGAATGCTGGTGTGCGGCCCATGCTCCTCCACGAGGGGTAACAGACGTAAGTAAGCATTAATAGACGTGAGATTGTATCTTTCTTATCACGCTTCGTTGTAAGCATTCATTACTTCACCAGGAGTGAGAGCAACGACTTTTGAAATCTGCCACGTTACCTTTAGACTATTGAGCTGATGTATACTAATTTACATTTCTAATATCAGTTTACTTATAAATTTTAGATATATCAAAGTACAACAAAAAAAACCATATGGTTACAAAACTGATTTATATATAGTTAACTAACAGTGAATTGTAAACTATAATCACAGAAAATTCAATAAATTTGGATCACTGAATAGTACCTACCAAAGTGTACCTATAAAAGTTGTTGCTCTGGGTATTAGATGGTGCATCGGCCTCATGACTTCCGAAAGAACGCGGCTTCTATCATGAGACGTCATAATTGTTCCTTCAACTCCCAGGGTAGAGTTTAAATGGTTTGAATATTTTTTTCTGGTTAGCGTTTTTTAGCGAGTTGGTTTTCTACGGGATGGGGTCGCTAACCCCATGTCCAACCCTCCTCCTTTATCCGGGCTTGGGACCGGCAGTAGCCCCCGGATGAGCTCGTGAACCAAGGTAATAATCGTCATAACTATGAAAAATACTAAATCTCCACAAAAACCCCTTCTGATAATCGTCATAACGTCTAGTCTAAGGAGAAAGACGTCAAAAATAAATTACTCTTCATCTATTAAAGCAATGGGAAAAAATCTTCGACTGTTTAGAACAACATGAAAATTGGTGTTTAACTATGTCCATAAACGTGACTCTATTTTACTGATTGAGTCAGTATGTCAAAATTTCAACTTTTATCATAATTTTTTAACATTTACATACCTTTTATCAATTTGTCTTTTCCCTATTTATTATCTATTTCTTCCTCCTTGTCCTTCCTTCCTTCCGATTTATTTATGAATATTGAGGTACACTGATAATGTGAACTAATGTTTTGGTATACTTGCTTACTCCTGTTACCCCGCGTCGAGGAGCACAAGCCGCACACCAGTTTTCTTCATCCAACTCTGTCCTATCCAATCCTTTCCAGCTCTTTCCAGTTAACATTCATCCTTTTCATATCTTCTTCCATTTCCAAGCGTAATGTATTCTTTTGCTTTCCTCTTTTCCGCTTCCCTTCCGGATTCCAAGTTAGGGATTGTCTCATGACGCAGTTTGGTGATTTCCTCAATGTATTATATTTCAATTGAGGTTTAAATTGATTCATTATTATGATATTAAATTTTTTGTCAGTTAAATCAAAAAGTTTTCTTCATCGGCTACATACACGTCTTTATATATTGTATATTTTAACGGTCACTACCTCCGTTGTTCGACCTAACTTTTAAAATGGACATCTTACTGTTTCTAACATGTTGCCAAGCATTCATCAATAAAGATATGTTTGCCACCAACCTATTTAATAGAAACTGAATCCCTCTAAGTCTGAAGTGCAGTTGCAAAAAAGTCACTCATTCGTGACATAACTTGTAATAAATGAAGTTAACCGATTATTTCTGCATTTATTTGTGAAATAACAGGCCTCTAGATGATCATAAACTTTTAATTCTGTTTACTAACAATAAAATGAGTACTTGAAGAGTATACCGAACGTCATTTCGCATTTGTCAACCTGATTGAAAATAACTGAATAACAGTCGTCTAGTATATGTTAACGTGAAGTATAGCCAATGAACATTGATTGAAGATTTAACTTTGTTTACGACTGATGGACGTTTGCAAACTTATTAGAACAGTAGATGATATATATGCAATCAATAAAAAGGAATGCTTCGAATTTGGTGTAAACAATTAACATAATACACAACTCTATGGTTCGGTTATGTGTTAGACTACTGATGTTGAAAATTATATGAATACATCAGGTCATTGATTAACTAGTATTAACTATTGTTCATTTTAGGGTGTTTAAATTTGACTACTGATTACATGAGTAAATGATAAATAGCTCAGTGTATTTTAATATATTTGTTAAAACAGTAATTCCATCTCTTATGGATTTCTTATTATCAGAAGGGTGCTCTGGTGCGAGACAAGTAGGTCCTGGGTTCGAATCTCGCGAGTGCGGGATCGTGGATGCGCACTACTGAGGAGTCCCACAATAAGACGAAACGGTCGTCTAGTGCTTCCAGGTTTTTGATGGTGGTCTAGCTTCAATTAACTCACGCTTTCAACTCTTATGGATTTGTTTTGTGGTATTTAATAAATCATTGTTTACTATCTTTTCTTCTTTACATGGAGTGTTATCAGTCCTTGTTCAATTACATAAGGACTAGTAATTGGTTGTACTCGCAACAAATAATACATATTCATACTAGTATCATTATAACTGTAGTCCTACCGCATTTACATGGTAACTCCAACAACGCGAAATGCAAACTTATGAAAACAAATGAAGATCTATTAAATCTCTAAAATCTCAATCACCAACACAAGTAGTAGTCATTGATAAACCTAAGACACTCATATTATATTGATTTTACACTTGATGACTATTTAATAAGCATTATATAAATAAGAAGATATTTAAGGTTAATTTCAAATACAAATGAAGTTCATACAGAATAATAAGGAAAACATAATTGTCACACTGGGTGAAAGTTCACATTTGTCATATTAAATAAAATTCACCCTTGATTGGTACAAATATGACACTGAAGAATATAAAATCAAGATCCTATTGACTAAAATGTTTCCCTGTGAATAAAACCAACATCAAAATATCACAATGGGAATCTAACGGATCTCGTGAAATATTGCACCAAGTTAGAGAAAACATGAACTAATCATCTTAACTAGAATTATCTAGTACTTTATCATGATACAACCTTCGATCATTGTAAATACACCGTTCAGTAGAGAACAGATCACCATTCAAATGAGGCTTTTTAGTAGCTCATCAGTCACAGTTTTATTTTTATTTTTAATAGTTTATATCATTAGTTAATTGAATTTAGGCCACTATGGAAAACCTAGCAGTATTGGACGGTCGTTTCGCCCTGTTGTGCCACTCCTCAGTAGTGAACACCCGCAGTGACTAGTGGAGTTCAACCAGGTCTGTTGTAATATAGTAACCCACTGAAGACAATGGTGGATGTGTCTCTCAATCTCGTGGATTAGTTGAAGTTAGACTCGATGGTCTAGAGATTAGGCTTTCACGCGTGAGACTGACAGGTCCTAGGTTCGAATGTCACAAGGTGGGACCGTGGATGCGCACTGCTGAGGAGTTCCACACTAGAACAAAACGGCCATCCAATGCTCCCAAGTTTTCTTTGGTTGTCTAACTTCAATTGACTCATGATTTCAACCAGGAAAAGTCTTCAACAATGTATTGTTAAATAGAATGAAGGACTCCGTAGACGCCAAACTTCGAGACCAACAGGCTGGATTCCGTGAGGATCGAACGCGTACGGACCAAATCACAACACTACGGATCATTGTGGAACAATCAATTGAATGAAATTGATCACTCTACATCAACTTCATCGACTACGAGAAAGCACTTGATTATGTGGACTGGACGACACTATGGAGGCTTCTTCGACACTACGGCGTGCCTGAGAAGATAGTCAATATCATACGGAACTCCTATGATGGACTAAACTGCCAAATCGTCCACGGAGGACAACTCACCGACTCATTCGAGGTAAAGAGCAGTGCTAGGCAGGGTTGCTTACCCTCACCCTTTCTCCTGGTGATCGACTGGATCATGAAGACGTCAATATCTGGAGGGAAGCACAGGATACAGTGGACAGCTGGGATGCAGCTGGACGACTTAGACCCCGCGTATTATCTGGCTCTTACATCACACACGCAACAACAAATGTAGGAGAAAACGACCAGTGTAGCATCAGCCTCAGCAGCAGTAGGTCTCAATATACACAAACGGGAAAGCAAGATTCTCCAATACCACACAACGTGCACCAATCAAATCACACTTGACGGAGAAGCTTTGGAGGATGTGAAAACCTTCACATATCTGGGCAGCATCATTGATGAACACGGTGGATCTGATGCAGAAGTGAAGACGCGGATCGGCAAAGCAAGAGCAGCATATATACAACCGAAGAACATCTGCAACTCAAAACAAATGTCAACCAACACCAAGATTAGAATTTTCAATACAAATGTCAAGACAGTTCTACTGTATAGGGCGGAAACTTGGAGAACAACGAAGACCATCTTCCAGAAGATACAAGTGTTTATTAACAGTTGTCTACGCAAAATACTTCGGATCCGTTAGCCAGATACTATCAGCAACAAGCTACTGTGGAAGACAACAAACCAGATTCCAGCAGAGGAAGAAATCAGGAAGAAGCGCTGGAAGTGGATTGGGCACACCTTGAGGAAATCAGATAATTGTGTCACAAGACAAGCCCTCACGTGGAATCCTGAAGGTCAACGGAGAAGAGGAAGACCAAAGAACACATTACGCCGAGAAATAGAGACAGACATGAGAAGAATGAACAAGAACTGGATAGAACTAGAAAAGAAGGCCCAGGACAGTGTGAGTGAGTTGGAGAACACTGGTCGGTGGCCTATGCTCCATTGGGAGTAACAGGCGTTAGTAATTAAGTTATATATTCATATACCTTTCATATCTAACAATAACCATAGGGCTTGAAAGACTGTATAATCATCTATTTTATAAATCAAACATGCTTTTTCTACAAAAACATGATTCCATATTCATCATTTCATATTTACAAAATTTCTCCTTTTTCCTCTTCCCTAATTTTAGTGCATCTAAAGGTGTATCATTATATAATAAACTTCATATAAAGCGTGAAAAATTATCATTTACAATGCGAATCTATTTATTACGTCAATTAGCTAATGCTATGACTTATTTACATAGTCGTAATAATCCTATTGTAATACGTCGTTTATCTAGTAAAAATATTTTTTTAAAACCTAAAATGAATTTGTATCTAATGGATTATTCAATGGTTGATTGTGATTATCAAATGTAAGTTAAATGAATTCCATTTTAATTTTATTTTTTATTATTTTAATTGTTATTAAAAGCAAATCATACTACTTATATTATACTATATAATGTAATATACATTTCCTAGTTGGAATGATGAGTTAATTGAAGCTAGACAACCATGGAGAACCTGGAAGCACTGGACGGCCGTTTCGTCCTAGTGTAGGACTCCTCAGCAGTGCGCATCCACGATCCCGCCTCATGAGATTCGAACTCAGGACCTACCAGTATCGCGACAGGGCACTTAACCGTTAGACCACTGAGCTGGCATCCAACAGTGTTAATGTCTAGCTTCAACCAATCAACGAAATTTGAGAAACCGTTCACCAATCGTCTTCAGTGAGTTGTTATCTAAAAACAGACGTGGTTGAACTCTACTAGTCAATGCTTCCCATTAGAACTCCAGGACATATATCTTGGAGTCAGTCACTAGTGAGGATATGATTACAACCAGAGGGGGTTTCGTGGAGATTTCAATATTTCCATAGTTAAAACCATGAGCCAATTGAAGCTAAATCACCATGGAAAACCTGGAAGCACTGGACGGCCGTTTCGTCCTAGTGTAGGACTTTTCAGTATTGCGCATCCACGATCCCGACTCGCGAGATTCGAACACAAGACCTACCCGTCTCGCGCCAGAGCACTTAAACGATAGACCATTGATCATCGACTCATGATTTCAACTATGAAAATACTGAAATCTCCACAAAACCCTTTCTAAATATAATATACTACTTAAATGTAAAAATACGTAGTTTCACTCAAAGAATACTTGTCAGAAAGTTTATTGTTTTTTTTAAAATTCTACAGAATATATTGAAAAGGATCAAGCAGTACAGTATGCAGATTAAATATGAATACCATTCTCATAACAGATAAAATAAAGAGTACATATTACTGAGATAAGTATTATAAAATAATAAAATAAAACTTGACCGTTTTTATGTTCATTTAGTGTGTATGAGAGCTATAACCTAGAATCTAGACTTTATCAGTGATCTTATTTCAAGCCTTAAATTTCATTGTTTTTTTCAAATTTTCGATGTTGGGCTGTACTGTACTAATATATTCTTACTAGAGAGTTGGGGATGACTTCATTTGTCTAAAATGGAATCTGGAATGGAAAATACATTCTGAAATAATAAATTCACTTAACAAATGGACAAAAACGACTGGATATAACATATCTATTGAAGATTAGAAAATTTGTGTAAAACTATAGCTATCGAGCATTCACGTTCAGATTTGAATTACACCCAAACTATTTGGCCTAGACTAATTTAGTAAAATTTCACAAAACATTCGAAATAATTAACTGAAAACCAGCATCCATTTTCTCTGAATTGTAGAAGCAGTCATAATTGAACATTTCCGACTTAAATTATCTATACAGAAAGTGTAATTATATTCAAGCGTTTGTCTAAAATTCACAAACCGAATCATACTAAAAATTTATTACTTACTTAAGTATACCTGTTACCCCTCGTGAAGGAGCATTAGCCGCCCACCAGCCTCTATATCAGTAGGCCTCAACATACAAAAAAGGTAAACAAAGATCTTTAAATACAACACAGAGACCATCAACGCCGTCACACTTGATGGAAAAACACTGGAACATATGGAAAATTTCGCGTACATGACATTATCAGCTTCATTGGTGAACGAGGAGTATATGATGTACATGTGAAGGCAAAGATTGGCATAGTGAGGGTTCAATCCTACAGTTGATCATTTGGAACCCAAAACAACTGTCAACCAATAACAAAGTCGGAATTTTCAATGTGAACTTCGAAACAGTTCTACTGTACGGAGCTAAAACAAGAAGAACTACTACAATTTACCGTGATTGAGTTGGATGGAGAATGTTGGTAGGCGGTTAATTCTCCTTCACGAGGAGTAACAAGCGTACTTAAGTTAGTAAGTAACTAAGTAAGTTTTTAAATATTTAGGTGTCAAATTAAATTTCAAATTATAGAGTATTTTAGTAGACTTGGTGCAGTTTTAATCGTAGTTATTATATTTGGGAATACTTGACATTTGTTAAAGGGATTGTGTTGGAGTTTTTGTACGGTTTTAAAAACTAATGTGCCTTATAAAGATTATTTTTATTACGTAGTTGTAGAGATTGTTGACCTTAATTGAAATCATGAACTGAACTAAACGATGACCAATAGAGCTAATTCATGTCAAATGTGAGGCAGGTTAATCACCGTAAACAATGGAATATGGTTACGCAATATCGTAGATTGGTTGAAGTTGGACATTAACACTGTTGGATCACGGCTCAGTGTTCTAAAGCTTAAATATTCGCGCAAGACCAAAGGTGTTGGGTTTGGTTCTCACGTGTGCGGTTGTGGATGTTCATTGCTGGGCAGTCCCATGCTAGAACGAAATGACTTTCAAGTTCTCCTAGGTTTTTAAAAGTGTCCTTACTTCAATAGAATAATGATTTCAACGAGAGGCTACTTTGTTGCAACTCCTAACTTAACAACTGTTCCTGTGCATGTCTCTATGAATAATTAAACGTAAAATTTTCAAATCTTCCGAAATGCACAATTCCTATAAACTATGAATTTGGAATTCATTTACGCGTGGCCATGTGAGAGTATTTCGAGAGGGAGAGCGGACTCTCCCCACTCTCGGTTGTACCAGGGAATTTGGGGACATAACAAAATATGTCAAGTAGTATTGTAATGAACAGAACACTAGCTGGGGACAATCGAATGTTTTTAAGCAAACATTACAGACTATCTCGGTAAATTCTGATAACCAAACAATGAACAGTCAATTTGCAAATTAACAACCAATTGTTTCAATCTTCACTGTTTCTTCTCTAATTCTATTGCTCATGCATTTTCCAAACGATTGCGCTTCATTTCGGTTCTTTCCTCATCGGTCTTCTGCGAAAATACATTCTATGTCTGACCCACATCATATACTACTTATGTGGATATAAGTAGACAACACCACAGTATGACACTTAAAGATATTAGATAATAAGATTGAAAATATGCACTGGATTATATTAGGACTGTGCAGTAACGCATTCACCTAAGTGAATGAATTTCCTAGTTTCAGTCTCTAGCTGGAACATTACAGGAGAGTTCCATACTGGTGCAAAATAGCTGTTTATTACATTTTAATTTTCGAAAGATATCTAGCTAAAGTAGACTACAAACTAGGCAATTAATCAGAAAAAGAGTTTTCTTTAATTATAAATATTGTTGTGTTCTGCTGTTTGATCACGTTATGCAATTAACATCCTATAGCACTTCAAATCCACTATTCAAATGAGGAAATTGGAATGAGTGAAGTTTAACTAACAAACGGAATTATAATGTAGACAAATAATCGGTATATATACTATGGAACATCTGACCAAACAAAAATTTGTAGGCTGGGACCTTAAAAAGGTCCACAATCTGTTTCTTCCAATGGCATTCTCCGTTTAGAAATTCTTACTGACGTCTTGACTTTGAAAACGTTTGTGAGTAGGAGTACGTGGTATTTCCGTACTAGTCAATCATATCAAATATCGGCTGAGGATAGCCATCTTTTTACAATGCTTAGTCAAAGTGAGTTATCTAGCATCTTTAAGTATTTTTCCGTCCATTTAATTTCAGTGCTGCATATAGTTGTGCTTTCCATTGAAAACTTCATTTTAATCGTATAAAGATATCTAAATATGCCTTTTGTGAACACTGCAATATAGCACATTTCAACCTGACAGATGGAAAAAGCAAATGGAGTGGAAGTTACATCTTAAAATGAAATCCTCAGTAAAAACTATGTTCTAACACCCAGAATTTGCTCACTAACTTACTTACGCATGTTACCCTTCGTAGAGGAGCATAGACCGCCTACCAGCATTCTCCATCCAACCATGTCCTGGGAGATCTTTTCTAGTTCTTTCCAGTTGTTATTCATCCTTTTCATATCTACTTCTATTTCTCGGTGTAATGTGTTCTTTGGTCTTCCACTTTTCTGCTTCCCTTACACATCGAAATATTTGAAATATTATAGGCGATGAGACCTTAATTAATGATAGTGATGAAAATTTAATTTCAAAGTCTCTATGTTTTTTTTCTCATTACAAAATTCAGACCGGATCACGTTCCGATTCCTTTGGATGGAGTAAAATATATTGCACCGGAACTTTTACTAAATATCAAAAAAGCAATTGAAAAACTATGCAAAAACAACTGTCAGTCAACTTTGAAAGAACCAAAACTTATCAATACTCCTGGCTATTTACACAACAAACCACATACATCAATTCATTTATTTAATATTCACAAATCCCGTCTACATTATAACTTAACTACAATGAAATCATCCATATATAATCCACAATATATCAATCTATTCAAATCATGGTCTGATTTAAGTAAAACAATTGATTACCCTCAATTAATAAAATATATATCATTGCCAAATATATATTTATCTGAACATATATCTATGTATCCAAATGAAATGTCTAAAAATGATAAATCAATTCAATCAATTTCACCGCGTAAAGTTAGTTTCATTAAAACAATTCGTGAATTTATTTCAAGATCAGAACAAAAAAAACTATTATTTAAATGTGTACACATACCTGTAACAGAATTTACTACATTTTCTGATATATTTGCATTTGGGTAAGGTTATAAATAACTTTAACTCTGATGTATTCCTAAGAGAACGATATATATATATATAATTATTTACTTATTTAAACAAATAAATATTGGTACAAAGAAGCACCAGATACATATGCGCCACATAAATCTCATTCAATTTGTGTGAGGGCTGTGGTACTGCCCAGGTGCCCAAACTGAGGCTGGTGGTTTTCTTAGGGGGGCACACCCCGAGCCTTTGACCTAAAGGTCTAATCCACAAGGCAGTGAAACATCGTGAGGAGATGCCGTCCCATGATAGTCGGTGATCAACGATTGGTTCATACACTATTTGTTCCCTCAGGATACTGGAGCCCATGTGCACCATTGGTTTGGAATCAGGGTTTTCCGACTACCTTAGATGGATTTTCTGTGTCCACCAACCCGATTAAAGCCCCGAACATTCGCTTTTCGTCCTTTCAATTTCGTAAACAACAGTAATGCCACGAGAAGGCATTGAGTAGGGCATCCCTGACAGAGGCTATATACGCGTGGCCATGTGAGAGCATTTCGAGAGGAAGAGCGGACACTCCCCACTTTCGGCCGTACCAAGGCATTTGGGGGCGATAAGTAAGGTTAAATTCATATGAAATATTATCAATGATATAGTTAAACAGATTTTATCTAAAAAAATATTCAAGGATTGTAACGGTTTAAAAATTTCCTGAGTCAACTGAAGCTAGACCACCATGGAAAACCTGGAAGTACTGGAAAGCCGTTTTGTCTTATTGTGGGACTCCTCAGCAGGATGAAACAGCCGTTCAGTGCTTCCAGGTTTTCCATGGTGGTCTAGCTTCAATTGACTCATGATTTCAACTATGCAAATACTGAAATCTTTACAAAACCCCTTCTGATATTGAAAATTTCCATTATATTGTATTACTAGTGTATGAACAAAGAATATTCCTTACAATGAATTCTCTATAGTCCTACAATTATATTATTCAAAGTAACAATCCAAAACAGACAAGGTTTAATTTATACATGTCAATGAAAGTTATAGGATGTGAATTTAAGATTATTTATGAAAGAAAATAAATAGTGGATAACCTGAAGAGAATTTATTGACAACAAAAATACTTCGTTTATACCTCGATATTTTGATATTTAAGATGTTAACATGAATCATATCAATAGGAAGATTGAAACAAGTAATACTAAGGGAATTTAAACTTCAC
Source organism: Schistosoma rodhaini (assembly GCA_944470415.2). Classification (NCBI taxonomy): domain Eukaryota; kingdom Metazoa; phylum Platyhelminthes; class Trematoda; order Strigeidida; family Schistosomatidae; genus Schistosoma; species Schistosoma rodhaini. Next base: position 8,431,629 of record OX104036.1, on the reverse strand, counting down.
ACCATTGCACAAGCAAGTGGCTATCAGGAATCAGTAGCTAAGTGGATAACGCGATGGCGTTTGAAGCGAAAGGTACTGGGTTCGAGTTCCAGAGTGAACATCAACTCTGAGAAATAGGTTCACCCAGCTGACGAGTCCTGAATAGGACGAAATGCGCGTCCTGGATTCCACTGCTAGTCACTATCCATCTTTGCTTACATATTGAAAATGGTTACGAATTTAAAAAGAACCATAGCCAATTTTTAGTGATTTTATATCCGGCTTTTTATCACGTGATTTGTTCACCAATGGGAATACGACTTGTTTAATCTTAGCACTGTGCCAAATCAATGACGTTCGTCTGATATGAGCAATCTAGCGTCCAATGGAGTCCAGAATACTAATTATAGCTTCTGCTATTCGAATCATACTCGGTTTATATACCAGACAGACAGACCGCATCACACCATACAATAGAAAATAATATTTCTACAAGATCAAGCCAAATGTGGCTGTGAACGTGGGAGACAGTAATCAACAAACTGAATATAATTTAAGGACAGTAATTCGTATAATAATAATCCATAGGTCAAAATGAAGTATATAATAAGATGGATATGGACATGCACAATCTAATTACTCAATAGTTAAACAATACAAATATATATCGAATAATCGTCCGTTAACAGGTCCAGGAAGTTACCCGTACTTATGTCTTCACTAGGATATGACAAAAATGAGTATGAAAATTGTTAACTGTATGATATTAATTAGGATACGTATAGACAAATTAAACATAATTACGGGTTTAACTGGAAAAATGATTCAGTTCTGAGTATAGATACTCATTCGTTGCGATCAATAGATTTATTTATCGTCATAACACAAGAGAAATTATTGCTTGTAGACCTTGCTGTTTAATATCTCAAAATCCTGGACAAATACATTGAATCTTATCATTCTTTAGACCATCACAGTTAAGTAAAAATTACTTAAAAACTGAATGTAAACAATTTCTACAATTGATTTTACTAGCTACAACCTGTTAGCATAAACATGTTTCTTTAATTTGGACAGTGTAATAAGAAGACAACGATTGTCATAACTACGTGATATATTAGCGCAATACATTACGAACAATCTGATCACACATATACTTAATAAGTACATTTATATATAAAAATTATAGGTCAACTAGACAAATGGAGGGTAAGAGAAAACAAAGATAATCAAGAAAATAATGTGGAAAACAGTATGAAACACACCACACTGGACAATAAATTAATATTATCAGGGTAGGTTTAAGGTGAGTATAAACTGTTTCTGAATACAAATAGAGAGGTTGGAATTTTCGTATAGCCAAGGCTTCAATAAACAATAGTAATGTAGTTTTGTACAACACTACAAAATTCGTGTTAAGATCAGTCTTATGACCTGTTTTAACTCTATTTTTTGTAATTACATAGTTCTGATAATCTTCGTCTTCTTATTACACTATACAAGTTTATAAAAGGGACTAATTGGTTCCGTATTATTTTACATGCGGTTAATATTAGTAAATTTATTTTTTGAAATTACTTACCGTCCATTTGTACTGTCAATTTCACTATAGGACAATCATATTTGAAATAAACACTCGATGCTATCCATATGAAGAATTGGATTTATGTCATTGTATTAAATATTTACTGGATGGTCAGAGAGATGATGGCCGTGCATACTGCATACCGACTTACATGAAGGTATGTTTTTTTAGAATAGAACATAATCTCAAAAGTTTTATTTTCAATCGATCTAGTAAGAATGAAAATAATTCTTGCGTGTAGACCATTAAATTACTAGTGATATGACCGAGTCTCTTATAATACGAAATTCGAAAATAAATTTCAACTGAATCACCAGAGAATACGATTGTTAACCACAGAGCCATGCACAATCTACTGAACGCTGATAAATAGATCATTCTCAAGTAATATAATACAGCAAAATAAATAAGTACAAATTTACCTGCTCGGCTCAGAGATACTTTTCGTACAGTAGTTATTAACAGTATGGAGAATGGAGTAGAAGAATCGATGGTTAGACTGACCAGTCAATAAATGAATGACAAGTACTTTCTACACTAACAAACACTCAAGAGACTTTTGAGAAAAGTGTATTATGTCTACCTACTCATCAATAGTATAAATGAGCAACCAATCAATCGATGATGTAGTTAACATTGCATGATGTGATGTGTAGTTCAGCTATTTAATGATGCGTTCTCAAGTGAGATAATTATAACAATTAATGTTGAACAGAGTAGGCTGATTAACTTATAAACTCAATTTTTTCAGTAAATGAGACAGTGAGCACTCCTTAACATTAAATTAAGGGTGAGAACTTTTGAAATCATCTTAAGAAAATTCCTAACTGTTATTTCTCAGCATAGAGCTGTGATGATTGTTGAGATCATGAACCAATTGATGTTAGACCACCACTGAAGACCTAGGAGTACTGAACGGCTGTTCCGTTTTGGCATAGAACTCTTTAGAAGTGCGCATCTACGATCCCGCCAGTAGGACTCGAACCCAGGACCTTCGGTTTCGTGCGGACGCCCAACTCCCAGACCATCGAGCTGGGATACAACAGTGTTCATATCTAACTTCAACCTATCCACGATATAGAGTGACTATTTTACATCTGTTATTTCTGATATCCCATTACTCAACCACTTATAAAACCAGTTTAGACTGGCAGAATAACTTGTTTTGACAAGCATACACAAGACAAATCTACCATAACAGACTAGAAGTACAGCGAATACTCGAAATGAATACAAAAAAGGTTTTAAATGGTAGATATTCAGGTCGGATAACCTCTTGGTTTTTATTTACTATAATATCAACCGCGTTATAAGCCAGTAGTATGGTTTAAAGATAAAAGTCGAAACTAGATATCTGGCCGAATGACAATAACAGCACCTAAAATGTTTACTTGCTGAGTTCAAAAAAGATTGTTTAACCCCAATAAGCTTTAGAATTGACGATGATATTTACTCAAAAACTTTCTGACATCCATCATTTCCACCAAGTGAAATAGAATCTCAGTGTCAAACTCAAAACTTCTTTTTCCATGAAATTCAAAGGTAGACTATTTTTTTAATAATGAGAAAATGTGTGTAGAGTTTCTTCAGTTGAGGATAATTTTCGATGAAGGTAGGTTAACTGAATTATTTGGGATGTTCAACTCTCTACTTGGATATTTGATAATTGAAAAATTCATATAAGAAAAAAAATTTGTTTATAACTATGATGTACGACAATTTAAAATGTGATCACACTGTATACTTCAAAAAAAAAGACTTTATAAACGAATTGAATCCACAGAACGTTAGCGTGTATATCGTAGTTTTCCAACTTATAACAACTAATAAAGAAATAAGATTTATGATAACGAGAGCAGAAATAATGTTTAAATTCATAAAATCTTTAATTGACTAGTTAAAGATGGCAAATCGATTGATGAAATAGTAAAACTTCATCAGTTGAGATGGCTGGGACACGAGTTACGTATGCCCAACCACCAACTGCCCAGACGTGCAATGTTCCATGGTGTAGGAGTAGGTTGGAAGAAAGCTAGGGGCGGCCACACGAAAAAGTGACACAACTACATGAAGTCACCGACAAGTGAGCTGAGCCATGTTGGTAGGTGTAGACTACCTGGTTGGGATTCACGAGATGATAGCAATCGATGGTTAGTGACTGACTGAGTTAACTTTTTAAATTGATAAAATGAATTTATTTACATATCTGTTTATTTTGTGCTTGTTATATACATTTATAGATTCTTATGTGTAAGTGCTGGTCAAACGATCCATCTAAAAGACCTTCAATGACCAAAATTACTCAAGAGCTAACAGAAAGTGTAAGTTTTTTTAATAAATGTTTTGAAGCCTATACATGAAACAGATAATGATAATTGATTGTCGTAACAATCAGAATATCCCGTTAAACTAATTCTTCAGTCATATTTCTTGACATCGCAAACTCCTCACATCATTCTAAGAAGAGTGGACGGATCTTGGTACAATACGAATGTGAATGAAATAATAAAAATTTCAGCAAAACAACAACCTAGAAATCACCTTGTAACATTAGTAAGAATATAATTGCTAAATTATAGTTATTATTTCAAGCGGTCAACTGATGCAATATGATTCAGTTAATAGAATGTTTTTAACCTGATAAAGTTTAGTCATGAACTCACGAACAATAGTTGGGACACGAATATTAAAAGTGAGGTAACCACTAACCTTTAATGATTATGAAAAGAAAACTGATACGGTGGGATAATGATTTTCTTACAATTAATTAACCTTTACATGTTAAGTTATTTATCATAGTAAATGGAAATAGTTACATTTACATATTAGTAATCGGGCTAATATTTTGAGTTAATGTTGCAATAATACAGTGTTTTCATCATCAACTGACATTATCTATGGCACAATGACAATTTGTAACACTTTGGTTTATAAGTTTAATGAACTTAGTGTTGATATATAAAGTCCGGGGTCGCAGTGGGAGAATACTATTTAACTACACAGATACCACACATGTTACCTCTACTTAACGAAACGTTATGTAGACAAGCAAGTAAGACAAAACAATTCTTTTACGAGTATTACGCACACTCATCCAACACATACGTTAAATAAGTTTTGTATTAATTGTTTGAGTCTGTCCATTGATCTTTATGGCCGCGATTGACCAGTCTCTTCAGCATATGTGCGGATTGCCTTACGTCATAAGCGTTATATGCGGAGACGGATGGTAGCTAGCAGTGGTATCTAGGATGAGCGTTTCACCGTCAGCTGAATGTACCTGTATCCCGGAGTTGATATTCACTCCAGGACTCCAACCCCAGTACGCCATCGCGTTACTGAATCCAGACAGCCACTAGCTTGCGCAATTGGGTTAACTTATAATTCATTTTTGTGTTGGTTATTTGAGTCTTCCTATTGGTGTTAATGACTTCAATAGATCAGTCTGTTATTGGCACACGTCCTGGATTAGACTGCTAACCAATATCTATCTCTGCTTACGATACTTACATTAATTATTCTCGTGGACGTAATTATCCATTCGTATAAGCCGCAACTTTCTACATTTATGAATGCCCGACAACAGGTCCATAAATCTCATACATTGTTTACTTGATATAAAATCTGAATCATTTGACTAGGAATAGTCGAAGTACATACTACATCCATCTATTAATTCCCATTGTTTGTTTGTGTTATATACCCTGGTGAATTATGAATGGTAAATCTGAGGTCTATTTATGGACAAATGTAATCTGCCTATTTCCTATTGTATAGTTGTTAAATAACTGACCTTTGAACTATTATTATTGATTACTTTCCCCCTATCCACAGCCACATTGGCCAATTATTGTACAAATGTGATTTTTCTATTTTTTGGTATGTTGTGGTCTGTTTGGTTAGTATATAAACCCAGTATGCTTGTGAATAATGATTCATATTGCCGAGGCTGCTATATTTGTTCTGCACTCAACTGGCTGGGCTAGGCAGATAGGAAGGACCGAATAGCACCCAAGACTGCTCGTACGATTTCAAGTATCATTTGCGTCCGATCAGTAAAATCCACTCCTCTCTAATTGCACGTTCATACGTTATAACAGTTTGCATATGTGGATTCATGTAACCAGCTACGACTAGTATTTGGTTTTTTAATGAAATCATTGTACAAACGGAGTTAGCTGAAGTATCATATATCAAATTAAAATCAATATTTTATCACTATCATCAATTAGAGTCTGAGTAAAGTCTAAAAAATGAATTTAACATTACGATAGTTGCTACATTATTTCAACCTTTTCACCATTTATTTGTATTACACTAATATGGGCAAACGATTAATTTTACAAGGCTGTGTTCATTACGACTAACATTTTATTTAATACACATTTACTGATTGCTCCCTCCAAGGCAAATTTTAAAATGACCACGATGCTGTGATACAATCAATGAAGGAAAAGAAGAAGATACTTCACACACTGAATAGAAATATTGTTTGAATACTTATTACTCAGACCCTACTCCAAAATAATACTAACATTACCAATCAATATCGATCAATACTGGTGTTCAATCGAAGTCTTTTAGGAGGTTATGCAACCTATTTTAAGTGATTACTTATGATGAACAACCATTCATAACACTATTCTTTTTTTCTGTTTCACAGCATGGTTTGAATCGACGAAAGAACTCGGATCCGGTTCACTAAAGATTTTACAAGATTGTTTTTAATAAGATCAAGATGTGAAATACTAGGTTTATTATGATCATACAAAAAACAGTAAATTCTCTAACGAAATACCTTCATTATACAATGTATTATAGATATTTAGTTTTGAGAAAATAGAATTGCTTTTTTTCAAAAACATATGCCTTATTATATTAATAGAAACTATATACTATACCTACCCACATCTGATCAACTATTCGATGGTTAGAGATCTTGAATGATATGGCTCAAAATCGTTTGCAATGGCCAAGGTGCATTCACTCTTTATATTCTACCAAATTCTAATCCTCTGAATTTTTCATGCCTCTATCTTTTTTCTCTTTTGAAATTTGTTTCACTGAATGATACTCCTTCAATAACATCTTCAAACCCTAATCTTTCACATAATGCTTATACTCTTCCTACTTCTACCACTATTGGATTTGAATCGAAAACTGCATCTCTGTGTTAATGTGGTATGGCAACTCGAACTGATGTACGTACGTACGAAGTTCTACGTTGTGACTGATCAACTATCAGCTGGTATGAATATAAATCAATATATAAAAGTGATCATGTATTCTTTTTGTTATCAATTAATTGAACACACAAACAAACAGGTTATCATATTTGTGTCAGTCTAGAAGTTGTTGTTCTTTTTACTGAAAAACAAAAACAAAATGCAAATGAAAATCCTTTTGACACACCCAAGAGAAGATGAAAGTGATGAACTTACACACACACAACGTATATCATTGATAAATCTGGATTGTTCTTTTAATGATCATTTGAAAAAAATGTACAAGTTGAAATAAGGTCTATTGGCATTTTGTACCAAAAAAAAGGTGAAATGATAAAATAGAACAGAATTATGAAAATATTTACATGATTTGGTGATATTTAAATAAAAGGAAACAAAATATAAGAGTTATTGGGAGAGAGAGAGAAAGAAAGGAGTTCAAGAGTTAGATCTTGAACATCAAGAATAAAATATAAATTTTTTATTCATTTTATAATGAATCAATCTAAGTATCTATAAGTAAAGTTCAACAAAGGGATCAATTTAACAAGCTAAAAGCAAAAACTAAAAAGATACGAATGTTTTATTCAAACACCAAGCATTGAATAAATATCTCGATCATCATCTCTATCTGAATGACGCCGACCGGAGTGTAATGGATCATTATTTAACTTCATACGATTTGAATTAGAATGTTGAAAATGAGGATGTGCTGTTGGTGGTGTTTGGTAATTATGTCTCGGATTCGTAGGATAATGACGAGCACTTTGTGGTTGGTTATTTAAAGGTCGTCTTGGATATGAGCAGGTTGCTGGGTGTATAGAATCTGAGCTAATACCAGAAAATCCAAGAGCAGATTCAGAAATAGGGATATTTCTAGTTTGTTGCTCAGATGAAATGTAAGGATTAATCACAATATTATCAGGGCCGGGCGGATGAGAACCAGATGGTAAATACCGAATCTGTTCATGTAAAGAGCTAGAACTAATTTGATTGCTGCGATCGATAGGTCCTCGATGTCCAGTATTGTTTTCAAGATTCCTGTTGTTGGTATTAATCTTATGAGATGACAGTCGCAGTTCCTGTTGTGAAGACGATAAAGGAGTCAGAGATTTAGATACATTCGAATGAATTGGATTTTGCGGTCTATGTGTGAATAGTATACGTTGAGACGTAGGAAGTGGTGGTGGAGGAGGAGGGGGAGAAGTAATTGGATTGCCAGTGGGCTTTTGTGATTTATTTTCATTAGATGTATCTACAGAAGTATTTGACGTTGTTATGTTATTTTTGCGCATGGCTAAATCATACAACCGTGCAATACGAGTATCAAGATCTTCAGCAGATGGACTAACAAAGGGCATTTCATTGTGAAGATTATCATTAACAGGAGAAATATGAGTTTTAACTTTATCGGTCTTAGAATCATTAACAGATGACTGATCATTCGGTAAAGTGTCATGCGATAGAAGAGGTCTGTCAGTGAATTGTTTAGACGTATCATTTTTACTTGTTTCATCTTCAGAGCTAAGAGCAGAATTAAGATAACGTTGATAGTGCTCTAGTGGATGTGGAAGGGCGTGTGGACTACGACCTCGATGAGGCGGAGTTCGAATTTCCCGAGAAATATTGTTTTTATTAGATGCACTACAAACTTTGCGGCGATCGGGATTGGGATTTGATTGCTTGGTCGTTGAAGTGAGTTCTTGGATAGTTCCGTTATTTGTGATATGACTAGATTGAGACAATTCTTTTGGTAGTTTTGTAGATGATTCAAGTGAAGTTATTAATTCTTGAGTTTGTTCACGGTCACAGCGACTTGGAATATATGGCCTATAAGGTGGAGGAGGATCTTCTGAAGGATGAAGAGAATGTGGTATATAAGCGCGTGAGGAAGACTGAGGTGGAGTTGCGTCAACATTCTGGCGAAGATGTGAATGAGATGGTGAAGAATAATCGGTTAAGAAATTACCATGGTTTCTGTAGGGATTCTGCATCTGTAAATTTGGGAAAATAGGATATGGATATAGCGACTTATTTGTAATAACAGGATGAGAATGATATGCACCCATATACGTCGCTGATGAACCACAATTGATGTCTGACATAGGAGTCACTGTAAAACCAGCTTGTTCAGGTGTAGTAGATAGAGATATACTTTTGGTCTTAACAAAGTTATCCGGCTCAGAGAACTGAGGTATGGGAAGTTTACAATCAGATTGTTGGATTATAGCAGCATCGTCTGGTTCTTCTGGTTCTTCATATACATCTAGAAGTTCGAATTCTTCTTCAACATCCTCCTCTTCAGTTGGCATCTCACAAATGTCTTTACCTATGGCAATTAAATCAGTTGAATTCATGGTTGTTTCCTTCGGTGAAATAAACTGAGTGGGGGTTTCTTCAGGGAGAGGTATATCCTGGACAGAGACATCAGTTTGATAACCTACTTTTAAAGGTGAATGCAGTGATGAATGAGATTCTGACTCACAAACTGTGGTAACAACATGTTGAGTAGGAGACTTAACTGCAACACAGGTAAGTGTATCCATATTAACAGTCGATAATTCAAATCGTTCTAAAGCTTGGGATGTATTAGGTGTTATATCAACAGAAGATGGAGATTGTAAAATTTCAGAATTACTTTTTCCTGCTTCATGACAAGTTTTTTTAACATCTGGTACCTCACTTTTTGAAGAGCGCATTGTCAGTTGGAATAAATCAGCCATAGATTTAGGTCCCATGTATGGGGGAATAGAATTGGCTGACATTGATGCAGTTTCTTCTAAAGAATCACCTTTATTAAAGCCAGGAAAATGTTTCTTTATATGACGCTGTTGATGCTTAATCAACTCAGCATGGGCAAGATCCAACTAAACAGTGAAAAAAGAAAGATATGTCGACTGAGATATAAAAAGGATTGTATATATAGTATATAAAGAACATTTAGCATGAATACACTGAAAACACATTTTGTATAGTTATCAGTATACACCAAAAAACACCATAATTTATACGAAGACATTAGTAACTGTTAAAAATTCAATAATCATCCAACCTTGATGATTATATTATCAAAGCTATACAAGACTTGAACAAAAAAAGTTCTCATATTTTAATTGTGGTTGGAGACAACCAGTGTATTATTTAACTGAGTATATGTAGCCGGAACTAATGTGAAGCAATGAGAACCGAGTGATGAGTAAAAAAACCTAAGATGATCACTGTCAGGTATTGGGAAAGTTCATAAATAATAAAAACTTTTTAACGTAACGGGGAGCAGAATGAACTGTCTGCAAATTCTTATTTTAAGTAGAAAGTCAAGTTTAAGCATAAAACAAAGTTTTCAAGAATAATCTGTCTTATGCATTGAGAGCCTAAAAAACAACCCAACTATAAATGTAACTGATGCTAATATCCAATAGTATATTTTTTCAACACCTCAACAGAACTTCAAAACACATTTGTTTTGACTACGATATCGGATGGAGCAGGTGAGAGTCACACGAGTACATACACCCTACTGACGAGCATGAACTAGAACAAAAAACTCGAATCTAGGTATTTCTGTCAATTACTTCTAAGCACCAGCCACGTTTTAACTAATAAAAAAGCAAGTTGTTCCTATTTTCAACTGAGATTTACTTGGTGGCATTATCTAATACGCACAAACGCAGCACATTTAACGGAAAGTAAGCTAGCGACGAATATGTCTATAATGACAAATGCACTTCACACTATTTAAATAAATAAACAAAACTTACCTCATTTTTATCAGCAGTAGCATAAAGTTGGAGAAATTTATTAAATACTTTTTGAGCAGCAATTTTTACTTCTAAAGAACGTTTATATCGACGGCACTAAAAGTCAAGTTAAAATAGTGATATTTTGTAATCAAAATTAATTTAATAAGCTTATACAATAGGTGTACTTGGGTATGAGGCACATTCTAGGTATGAAGGGTAATGATACCCCCTGGTTGTTCAAGCTTAATTAAGTAGAGGAGGGTAAAAAACCTGGGAATTGGTGATTGTAAGTCGAATGCTTTAAGCACCAGGCTACCATTACCATTAAAAATATAGACTTAATGGCATCAGATATATCAACTATAGCAAATTAATCGGGCATCAGTCAAGGTGCTCCATTAAGTCATTCCTATCATGTTGTGGAACAGAATAGCGGGGTAAGATGACATGTAAGGATCGAGAGATACACAGTATCGTCTGTTCGAAATTCTTACAAACTCTTTCACAAACTACAATTAAAATAAAATTCGGACTTTATAGAAAGCTCTCTATCATAGTTACAAAATATAAATGTTCATACGTATTATCCAAGATTTCAGGCAAGTTTGACCTTCATTATATCGACTGTTATTATCGTCGCATGTAGATAAGTAGGGTCAATTAGGAAAACCCGTTAATCTGTTTAATATTTAGTTGCAACTTAATAAAAATGTTAGGAAAGCGGTTACTCGATACGAAAAAGCATTATTAGTGTTCGTCCGCCTACTATTACGCTAACCACTTAAGCTATGTAGATATACACAGTTGAATTATTGGATACCATACAAATGTGACTTTGTAGTAACGATGAACTGGCAAATCAATATAGCCAGTAAATAATGAGTGAATCTATATAATGTTTACTACGCTAATCTTCCATAGATATATTTTTAAAATAACTTTAAAAATGATAGGTGAAGTCATAAACCATTGGATTGATATAAAGTTCACGGTATAAAAAATAGGAAAGTTTTTCTATACTATACTATATGGCAAACAAGGTTGAAAAAATGTCAAGATGAAATATACAAAGACTGATCCACCACACTTAAATTTCGCACAGAAAAACTGAATCGAAAGCAATGGTTTGCTAAAAGATTTAATATATTATCACTTACTTTTCTTATTGTTTCTACAACTGTCCAACATCTAGCCATTATTGGTAAAGAGATAGTCATCTTGTCAAGAAACTCAAGCCTATCAACACATGTGGCAATATCCTCGTGACCTTGAATTAAACTTGACTTTATGGAACGATCGATCAGCAGTAGGCGTTCTTCAGCGTCCAAATCTTTTAACTGTTGTTCTTTGTCTTTTATGTTTCGGTCGCTGAAAGTAGACATGGTATTTGACTGGACAACAACGGTAGAATTGGAACTAAATCAAAAGAGTAATCAAGAAAAAAAGTAGGGGGAAACTAGAAAGATTGACGTCAAAATAATAACTTTTAGACTTCACTTGAAGTTAGTTTACTGAAAATACAGATAGAAAGCGGAAATAGGACAGTTTTAATTGTCAGTTTAAAACTTTTCTTCATAGTAAATAAAAAAGACTTGACAATTTATTTCATTGGTAATTCAATAGATTGAATGTATATGTATGATATTTTAGACACCTATTGAATCACCATCTTTTTATTCATTTATTTATTTAAACACATAAACATTGGTACAAGAGGGCACCAAATAGATATGCACCACATAAATCATTTGTGTGAGGGCTGGGATACTACCCGGGTGCCCAGATCGAAGCAGATTGTTTTCTAAAAGTCGAACCCACAAGGCAGTGGAGCAACTTTGGGAGATGGAGTCCCATGGTAGTCGGTGACCAAAAATTGGTTCATACGCCATTTGTTCCTTCAGGATCCTGGGATCCATGTGCACCAAAGGTTTGGAGTCAGGGTTTTCCAACTCTTCTAGGTGAACTTTCCGTGTCCACCAACCCGGTTAAAGCGCCGGGCATTCGCTTTTCGTTCTTTCAATTTCGTAAGCAACACCTCCGCCTTGAGAAGTCAGTGAGTACGACTTCCCTGTCAGTGGTTGTATACCCCTGACCACGCGAGAGCATTTCAAGAAGGAGAGCTGACTCTCCCCACACTCTGCCGTACCAGGGCATATAAGTATATTTGGTACACTTGAATTTCCATCGAAATTAATTGCTTAGAAGAAATATTTGAAATATAGAAACAGTTGTATGCAGGATTATTACATAATAAAGTCAATTAAAATATTTTGTTAAAGATATTAAGACGTTACACTAACTGGTTAACTATAAAACAAATTAGAAGTATTTTCAGAAAATAAGAACAGGATCTACAATACGCAGCATAGGATGTTCCAGGGAATAAAAAATACTTACCGGAATTCGGAAAATTTAAACTGTAAGGGGAACTTTAGAATGTGGTCTAATTACTACTTACCAAATAATCTAATTTCTTATGTACACATTTTGTAATTAACAAGTCGACTAGATGATTCTTGTTAAATTCATCACAAATATGTATGTATTTCTTTATTTGAATGATTTATTAAAAAGAAACATGGGCCTGACATTTCTTATGGTGTATCTGTTACTTTCTTCATGATTGGTCATACTAACACTTTAAACAACATTTAAAGAATAAGATTCTATCTTTGAATAATTTCCAATTGCAATAAATGCTAACCTATTGAACTTCAGTTTTAACGTTAAGTGGAGTGATTAACACATAGTGCAGTGCACGCAACCTATACTGACAGATATAAGTAGTATGTAGCAGCAATCGGAAGTGGAATCCCTGTCAGCATAAGATTGAATTAAAGAGAAGAGGAAGGGGAACAGAGAACAATTGGAACAATAACAGAATTGGAAGAATCATGATGTGAAGGACAACTGAAGGAAGATGTGTAAATAATGTATTTAGTGTATGGTTTTCGTACTTTACAAAGTCACTGTATAATTTTGCATAAAACAATAAGTTGGTTTTCCCCATCTCAGTTTACGTTCACTACAATAGTACTCACTAAGACCAAAGTTATCACATCAGTGTAATAAATTAACATAGGCAAAAAGATGATTTATTATTAAGTGAATTGACTTTCAACGCGAGTTTCTATCATTTGAAAAGACAAGACATAGTAATAACTTGATAGTTAAAGCATTTATAGCTTTTAATCAATATATAACAAATTCGATCTATGTTATACCTAGTTCTGTTGGAACATATTAGTTTATCATACAAACAATATAATTCAAAGCTGACTTTATGGTCAGTTGACTTAAATCACAATAACTTACTACACACACAAAAATCTTCGAATCAAGGTGTACTTTAACTTTACTGGTAATCGGAAGAGACAACATATAGTTTCCGTAAATATATTATGATAGTTCTGTGGAGCTCCACGACCAAACCATCCAGCTCAGAGAATAAAACTCCATCAAAATCATCTACCTGAGCTACAAATCTTCTCCACCATCTCAAAATTATGATAGTTCATACATATTTTTATCTTAGATAGTGCACAAGACAACACGGATATGAATTTTTGTAATACAACCTATTCACTAATATATTAATATGAATATAAGCAAAAGTTCCATTCGAAAAAATGTATGCGTTCATAAAAAATACACAGAAACTAAAGTAAGATACTACACAAATGAAATGAATGTAAACGACAATGGAAATGTATCGCTTTCTTTCAATAGAAAACTCACCTAACAACTGATGGAGTTCTAACACCAACAGATTTGGAAGTCAACTCCATCTGTGTTAAAACAAATACATAATGGTAGTAACAATAATGACAAACTTATTTATAGAATTTTTGGTTAGAAAATAAAGTAACGATACAAACAGACAATTGGTGCACAATTTTCTCAATTATTAAGCAAGTTAGTGAGAACAATAATCTCATTCCCGTTGTAAATGTTATGGTGAGAGATTTCATGATTCCTAGTGAAGAAAGTTCGGAGATGAATAAATAAATAAATAACCAGTCGATAGATGAAACGGAATGGTACGATACTATGGAGTGATAACCACTCACAAGAATGACTTATTGATGCAAACTGTCAACGAGTTGATTTTAGCTGCTCAATGAAATAGGTGTTCCGTCATATTACCATCATTCCGAGAACATTGATGAAACTGCTTTAGTAAGTTATAATATAACACTTACGAATCAAAACGCACAAATCCTATTTGTGTAATGCATAAAAGCTGGTTGTTACTTATCAAGAAGGTGAGTCAAGTTTGAATGACTTTGAATAAATTATCAAATGAAAATTGGGAAATTTATGAAATGTATGAGTATAAGCTGTTATCCTCACTTATTGTTACAACAGGCGACAGAAATAACATCATTCACAGGGTTTTAGTTAATTGATTGAACAAATTAAAACAATAATCACATGATTTGTATCAGTATAAAAACAGCACGTCAAAGATTATAAATGTAAGTAAATTCGTCAATCAGTCAGCTACAACGTAGGACCAGGCACACATATGCATCGGTCCAAGTTGCCACACCTCCTTAGCACAACAAGATGAGCACCAAAATCATAGAAGTAATTAATTTAGTGGTGGTAATATATAAAAGAAAGGTTGTATATAAAAATATAGTACAGGAAGAAAGACAGATATGAAGCAATTTTAATCTCAAGGTTTAATGGAAGATAAAGAGTGTATACACCTACGCCATTGTGATCGATTCTGAGTCATGTCAACCAGAGTCTCCAATAAGTGAATTCATTAAATTTTAAATGAATTAAACAGTAAAGGGCTAAACAAAAACTTCCCAAAATTATTTAACAGTACGAATACACGACAAAACATGTAGAAGAAATGGAAATAAATGTAGTGTGGTATGTACACACATGTTGGTGAACAAACAGATTACAGCAACAAATGCACAAGTCTCCATTAAAAGATGTATTAAACTACATAAATTTTTTTTAAATATAATACATTTACCAAGTATATGAAAATGTAGGAAACGAATTGCTATAAATCTTACTGGATTCTTTTCCCAGCTACGGGATGATAATTTAGGACTGACACTAGGGCTTCTTTTTCGAGAGTTTTTAACATTGGTGAAAATAATGAATTCAGTGGAATAACGTCCTTGTTTCGCAGATCTTCTTCTTAGGCGAATACTATCAGTTCGATAGGTATCTCGGTTAGAATCTTGGTTATTTTTAGCTGCTTCTTCCAGAATAGATTGTTTTTCTTTATTATCAGTATTATTTGTCTTTTGATTTGCATCATTCGTAGAAACAACAGAATCAGAAGAATCATCACTGAGTTCCGGAAGGACATTTCGAAGAAGGGGAGTGACAACCGCTGTAGAACGTGTGCGATGAGTATCAGATTGATTTGTGTGATTCTCACTAGCTGTACTACGCGTAGGTGTCACTGAAACTATAGGCCTTGATTTTGTTTTCTCAATGGAAACAAGTGGAGATATAGCCGTGTTTTGGCGTATAATAATTTTCAATGGATCGTTTGACGATGCATGTGACTGCTCAAAACCCTGAGTTAAAATTTTAAAAACAATGAATTGTTCGAGATATTAACAGATTCAACACTACAAATAATTATGTAGGGAACTGGTATTATTATAACGAGCAATTGGTTGGAAACTACTACATTACAACAGTACATATTTTGATAATCATAGAGTTACAGACTCACCATAAGAGTAAAATATGTATGAAAAAGCTGTAACACGCTAACACTATTTATTGGATAAGCCTGAAAACACAAGTGACGGAATAAATGTTAAAATATGGTCACAAAAATTTGGCTTATCATGAGTAAGAATCAATACAAAGTTCTGAATTAATATACTAGTTCCATCAAGTTTAAGAATAAATAAGTTATCCAAACAAGAACCTTTCAGTAACAGCTGGTCTGATGATGTAGTGGAAAGATTGGATTCAAAGTCGAACTACACTTCAACGGTATCTTCGAAATTCTGCGCTGACGAATAGAGGTCAGTCATTATCAGTCAGTCAGCTACAGCGTAGGACCAGGAACATATGTGCAGCGGTCCAAGTTGCCATACTTCATTAGCACAGCAAGATGAACACCGAGTTCATGGAAGTAGTTGCTGCTACCTTGACATGATAATCGGGCTCGCCTATCGTGATGAAGCAATCGAGTTATACTGGCTGGAACAATCATTTCTCAACGTCCTACCATGCCAGGCAGGTTGACTGAAGGACAATGAGACTAAAAGCAGCAAACTCAAGGTCCGAAGGCGAAGTTGTACTGCTGACTGTACAGAGGTGTGACGACAGTAAGGTGTTTCCTTCAGACAACCAGCATAACAGCGATACTGCCTTCTCACAAGGAGGGGTGGGGTTAGAAAAGTCAGTCAGTCAGCTACAACGTAGGACCAGGCACATATATGCATCGGTCCAAGTTGCCATACCTCCTTAGCACAACAAGATGAACACCGGATTCATAGAAGTAATTAATTTACTGGTGGTAGTAGTATATAAATTATAGGTTGTATATAAGGATATAGTACAGGAAGGAAGAGAGATATGAAGCAATTTTAGTCTCAAGGTTTAAAGGAAGATAAAGAGTGTATACACCTACGCCATTGTGATCGATTCTCAGCCATGTCACCTAGAGTCTCCAACCACTGGTTACGATAGTCACGCGGACCCCAACCAGGTAGTCTGCATCTGCCAACATGGCTCAGACTAGAAGTTAGTGACTTCAAACACTGATGCCATGTTTTGGTTTGGCCGCCCCTAACTCTCTTCCAACAATCCCCTACACTAGTCATCATAGCGCGTCATGGTAATCGGTGTTCAGGCATACGTAACACATGGCCCAACCATCTCAGTCGATGAAGATTCATCACCTCATCAACTGATTTACCATCGTTCCCTAATACCCTGCGTCTAACCTCACTATTACTTACCCGGTTATCCCAGCAGATGCGAGCAATATTTCTAAGGCATCTGTAGTCAAATACTAGTAACCTACGAGTATCTTCAACTCTTAATGGCCATGTTTCACAGCCGTAAAGTAGGACAGAGCGAACTGCTGCGCAGTATACTCGTCCCTTAATTGACAGACGGATATCTCGTCTTTGCCATAGGTGACGTAAGTTGGCAAAAGCCAAACAAGCTTTTTGAATCCGTGCTGGGATTTCGTCAGACACCAACCCATTAGGGCTGATCAGACTTCCAAGATAAGTGAAGTTGTCCACGCGTTCGACTACTTCACTCCCTATCCTTAGTTCGAGTGTTGATGCAGGCCAGTCCTGGAGTAACAATTTACATTTGGATGGGGAGAATCGCATCCCAAACATCCTGGCATTATTACTCAGTTCCAACAGAAGACTCTGCATTTTGCCAGCGTCTTCACCAAACAGGAGTATATCATCTGCGTATTCTAAGTCGCTTAGTGGTCCCCCTGGTAGGAGATCAATTCCTGTAAATTCAGTCGAAGAGAGTGTTATTTCCAGCAACAGGTCTATAATGAAGTTAAACAAAAGTGGGGATAGTGGACAGCCTTGACGGACACCACTTGAGGTTGTAAAATCATATGACAGTTCGCCATAAGCTCTCACTCGACTGGTAGTGTTCGAGTAAAGAGTCTTCACAAGGTTTATGTACTTCTCAGGTACACCTTTCAATGACAGACACTGCCACAGAACCTCTCGGTCTACAGAGTCAAATGCTGCTTTCAAGTCAAGAAAAACTATCATTGTCGGACGCCGATAAGCGTGTCTGTGCTCTAAAACTTGACGAATGGTGAATATGTGGTCGATACAGCCACGATCAGGTCTGAAGACAGCCTGATTTTCTCGTGTTTGCAGTTCACGAGTCTTAGTTAGGCGCCCGATAATTATTGAGGCTAGTATTTTAGATGCTATGTTGGTCATACTTATCCCTCCATGGTTATCGCAGGATGATTTTGACCCCTTTTTATATATTGGGACAATCAGTGATTGTGACCAGTCGGGTGGGATTACATCCGTCTCCCAGATTTTAGCCAGAATATTAGTCAACCTATTCGCTAAAATCGGACCACCATATTTAAAGACCTCTGGAGCCAATCCATCAGGACCAGCTGCTCTTCCTCGTTTCAGATTACCTATAGCCTTTTGAACTTCAAGTAGGGTCGGGGGGTCTACTTCAATGTTCCATTCAGGTTTTCTAGGAATAGTGGGTAGTTGTGCAGTAGCTGAAGGTCAGCTAAACTGCTCCTTAAAGTGTTCCGCCCATCGTTCTAAACGTTTGGGTTGAGAGCAGATAAGGGTTCCGTCTTTTTCCGAGATTGTCTCACTTACACTTGACTTCTTAATTCCGGTTTCTTTTATTAGTCTGAATAGTTGCCTGGTGTTCCCTACAGCCGCTGCCTTTTCCATCTCTTTTGCTTTCGTTGCCCACCACTGCTCACGATCGTTCCTTAGACTTTTAGTTAACCTAGATCTAATTTCTTTACGCTCTTCGTCATGTTCAGAGCCTGCAAGTCCACGAGAACTAGCCAACGGATCGCCAGATACACGGAGGGTGTATTTCGTTGGCTGTCCATTTTGGCGAGGTGAGGTCAAGTGAATGACCACACTGGGATCCTGTATGCGTGTTTCGGAGACACAGCATACATCAATGGTACGAGATTCTAGGGTTTTAGCTAAGGAGGCCTGTTGACCGATTTGACCTA
Source organism: Schistosoma rodhaini (assembly GCA_944470415.2). Taxonomy (NCBI): domain Eukaryota; kingdom Metazoa; phylum Platyhelminthes; class Trematoda; order Strigeidida; family Schistosomatidae; genus Schistosoma; species Schistosoma rodhaini. The sequence continues at coordinate 8,412,390 of OX104036.1, read as the reverse complement.
GGGTACGTACGTTGAAGGCTCCAATGTGTAGTTTGGAGCGAGGTTTAAGTAGACCTGGGACAGTGTTCCGCGCACTAGAATCGTTGGCCATGGCGACACTTGAGGAGGAAACCGGAACAGTAAGTTTAGTGTTGAAAGTCAAGGTAGAAGGAATAGTAGGAATTGAAGGAGATTGATTATGAATACGGTGGTCTTGAGTGCTGTTAGAGGTATGAGGGCAGTTATCACTTCCCGGTTGCCCACACCGTGGAAGGGTTCTCCTGGGGGTACCTGAAAAGGAAATTGGGTTAGAAGTGGTCTTAATGACCTGAGAGCGTGACCGCAGTGCCCAAGGGACAACTGCTTGAGGTCGGTCACACACGACCTTTTTGTGGGTAGTTTTTGTGTTAGCTCCGTTCTTCAAAAAAAAACCTTACCGCCGGAGACGGATATCCGTGGGATAAGGCGAGGTGTGCATTTTTAGGGCCGACCTTTTCTAACCCCACCCCTCCTTGTGGGAAGGCAGCATCGCTGTCATGCTGGTTGTCTGAAGGAAACACCTTACTGCCGTCACACCTCTGTACAGTCAGCAGTACGACTTCGCCTTCGGACCTTGGGTTTGCTGCTTTTAGTCTCACCGCTCTTCAACCGACCTGTCTGGCATGGTAGGACCTCGAGGAACGATTGTTCCAACCAGCATAGCTCGATTGCTTCATCACGATAGGCAAGCCCGACCACCACGTCAAGGTAGCAGCAACGGTCGGGTTAGAAAAGGTCGACCCTGAAATTACACACCTCGCGTTATCCCACGAATATCCGTCCCCGGCGGTAAGGTCCCAACAAGTACGGAACTAACACGAAAATTACTTACAAAAAGGTCATGTGTGACCGACTTCAAGCAGTTGTCCCTTGGGCACTGCGGTACGCTCTCAGGTCACTAAGACCGATTCCAATCCGATTCCCTCTTCAGGTACCTCTAGAAGAACTCTTCCACGGTGTGGGTAACCGGGAAGTGATAACCACAGCCATACTTCTAACAGCACTCAAGATCAGTCATTATAATCAACGTAGGACTTGTCACAAATGTTCATCGGTTTAAATCGGTTGAGAAAAGGTGATCTGATTAGACTGAAGCTTCCACTCACTTAATGTAACCACGTTGAGGTAATGTGATCGTGGAAAACAGTCTAAATGAGATCTTTGTTATGACAGCTTATCAGTGTGACAAAGGCATCCAAGAAAAATACTGGTAATAAAATATCTACACTGTCTTTATGATTATATGCGCATGACAGCCATAAGTAACATTCTAAACAGTAAATTAGGTTATTAGTATTAAGCCTTATGTCCCGTTGAACTAATTTTTCTCACTATCTATAGATAACTTAGTAGTTGTCTCATGTATGTACTGCTAAATCTGAACTTGAGGAAGAAAGTTACGATGAACTTAACCCTCACCATGTACAATCGAGAACAGAACTTGTGACAGTTTACTTCAGAAGTGTGAAATAGATATCGGTAGGACTGATAGTGTCCAGGACATACAGTGAGAAAAAAGACTACATAGAATGAATAATAAAAATACTGAGACTGGAGGACTGCTTTCACTACTTACGTGACGTGCTTCTAATGTAGCAGTTGACCCAGTTGTAGATGGGGAGGATGGAGAAACGGAATCAGGGGACATAAAAACAGAGGAATGTTTACGAATACGTAGACGAAGAGCTGAAACACGTTGAGAGTCTACAGGAACAAAACCATCTGACTCGACTACATCAGCAGACGAAATGGATGATTTTAAAGGGCTATTAGTTGTATTTGGCGATTTTTTCACACATTTTCTGGAATAAAAGAACAATGCACTTGAAAATACAAAACCAACTTAATTTCTTTTGTAAAATTTGCAAAAATAAACAAAAAGTCCTTACATTGCACTACTTCTTCTATCCCTTTGTGCACTATAGGATTGATGGTTAACTGAACCACTGCTTTTGCGAGATTCTGTATGTGGTCGTTTGGCTGGTCTTCCATGTTCCGCTAAAACGCAACAATTAAAAAGGCCCATGGTTGTATCATAAAAAGTGAAATTGAAAGTTTTGTATGAGTAAAATATTTCGTAAACGAAAGGGAAATGTTTGAATTTGATGAAACTCAGAGAAACCTCAGCAATGCTATAAAAAACTAAATGACTTTATATCAATGACGAATCATAACGAGTTCATACAAACCAATAAGGTATTTGTATAGCAAAATAATATGTGAAAAATTAGAGCGCCTGGGAAGTCAGTAGGGTGAAATTAGTTGCTGGATTTCTGTCAAAGCTAATATTGTCACTAATTAGCGGTAGACAACAGCATCGCCAATGATTGGCGTAGCATAAGCAATCTTCGTACACTAACCGCTATTGAGTTGATAAGTCGATGTCGTTAAAATTTGGGTACATAACGCTCTTTTTATAACAGAACGACTTTACGAATTATTATTAATAATACTTTCATTGTACAGTTACTGAGTAACTAGATTACTGTGTATATATGTTCCATTTACCTTAAGCTCCCGGTTGTTCAGAATACGGAAACAGGCTTTTTATTACTACTGGACCGGTTCGGTTTCCTTTTTTAACAAAATCTTTGTGACTAACGGATTTAGACTTTCTGCAACAATGTTGTTTATAAGGACAAATGTAAATAATTTCTTATAGCGCCAGAACCACACATCAAAAGTAACATTGGCATCGGAATCGTAATGAAATTCAGCGATACTGCTTGCGATGCCGTCGACTGACGGTGCAGTAGTAAAATTAGATGTGCTCGGTTGTGTGATAGGCGTCATTTTCGTTTCTGCTAACATGCGGATAAGTTTCAGTTGCTGTTCCAACAATAATTTCATTTTGAAGGATCCATGTTCGCACCAGCCTCATCGCGAAATTGCTATTTTTGAAGAGATTACGAGTTCACCTCATCTGCGAACGGAACGAAGACTCAGAGACACAATTACTAAATAATCTGACTATTCTGATGAGTCCCAACCCTACTAACTGGAGAAAGAAGTCCAGGTTCGGAGAGTAAGTATATTCCAGAAGAAACCAGAAGCACGAACAACAACAAGCACACAGCTCAGCCGCATATATACGGCAGAAAAATGTCCTCGGGAAATGTCAAAACATAGTATATCAAAAGGCAACCAACTAATGACAATTGGGGTCCTTCCAAATGAGAAATACAATCTGGTGGCATTTGGCGTGAAAACGAGAGGCTGATTGCTACTTCTGTACTAAAGGTAAGGCATAGAGATAAGTATGTGAATAAGGGACATGTAAGAAAATAGACGTCGATTCCCGGTCAACGGTGCTCGATGGGTGTGAACTCGTCAATTTCGAGACATAAGGCTGTCGATAACTCTGCCGGTAGCCTTACCAGGGTTACAGTCGGTCCCGAGCCTGGGTAAATGAGGAGGGTTGGACATGTCGTCGGCAACGCCATCCCGTAGAAAACAATCTTGCTAAAAAACGCCAACCAGATTAAACAAATCAAACCATTTAAACTCTGTCTTCCGAGTTGAAGGATCTTCATTCAGAAGAATTATTATGCCTCATAATGAAAGCCAAGATTCTTCGGAAGTCGCAAGACCGATTTCCCTTCTAACAACCATAAGTGCATGGAATGTCTGGACAATGTGAGAGACTGAGAGGATCAGTCAAATAGCCACAGAAATGAGGCGATACAACTTGACGGTTCTCGGAATAAGTGGAACCCACTAAATCCAAGGTAAACAGAAAAGATTAGATTCGGGACAGATGCTGTTGTATTCTGGTCATGAAGAAGAAAATGCTCCACACACGCGCATACACAAAAAGTTGCACTGATATTCTCCAGAGAAGCCTGGAAAACACACGGGATGAGAATCTTATGGATCCAGGATCATCAAGACAGCCTTCAAAATAAAGAACGAGGGAATTATCATGAATGTTGTCCACCCACCAATAGTAGCTATGACGACGATAAAGATCAATTTTACGAGGCTGTAAATGATCATAGCGAAGTGCTCAGGAAACGACCTGAACATCTTCATACGAAACCCAAGCGCCGAAGTCGGAATGGACAACACCGGGTATCAATATATCATAGGACGACACGGACTGGGAAGAATAAACGAAAGTGGAGAAGGATTCGCAAATCTATGTGCATTCAAAAAATTGGTTAAAGGCGGCACAATATTCTCACACCAACTCGTGCACAAAGCTACATGAATCTCACCGGATCACACCGCGGGAAGCCAGAAAGATTATATTTACACCAATCAAAAATTCACAAGGTCACTGAAAGACGTGAGAACCAAGAGAGGAGCTGACATAGCTTTACATCACCACCTGGTTGTGGCCAAGGTGAAAATGAATTTAAAGAAGCACAGGACGATTGGACGGACAGCATTGCAAGGACTCAATAAAGCCTTCCTTCGACACACTAACAAACTCAACGACTTCAAGATAACCCTCAACAACAGGTCCCAAGCCTTACACGATCTACTGAAAGAAGAAACTACGATGGAAGACAACTGGAAAGGGATCAAAGAAGCATTAACATCAACGTGTCAGGAGGTTCTGGGTCTCAAGAAGCATCTTCATAATGAATGGGTCTCCATCGAAAACCTTGGCAAAATTCAACAAGAGAAGAACAAGGAAACGACAAATAACAACAGCCAAACAAGAGAAAATCGAAGAACAGGCTGACAGGCAGAAATACGTAGAAAAACTAGCGATAACAGTGGAAAAATTTGCACGGAAATATGAGACAACTATATAATACAGCGAGAAAACTAGCAGGGATATATAGCTAACCGGAGCGGTCAGTCAAAGACGAAGACAAGCCAATCACTGAGATTCAGGAGCAGGGGAACAGGCGGGCAGGATGCTGACTTAACTCTTCTATCCCATAAACACGAACAAATGCAGGTCACGACAACTAGTGAAGCACCAGCCTCTGCATCAGTACGCCTCAACATACACAAGGGAAAAAGTAAGATCCTCAAATACAACACGGAGAACACTAACTCAATCACACTTGATGGAGAAGCTCTTGGAGATGTGAAAAATTTCAAGTACCTGGTCAGCATCGTCGATGAACAGTGATGATCTGATGCAAACGTAAGGCAAGGATTGGCAAAACAAGAAAAGCATTTTTACAATCGAAGAACATATGGGATTCAAAACAACTGTCTCCAAGCCAACATCAAAGTCAGGATCTTCAATACGAACGTCAAGACAGTCCTACTGTACGGAGCTGAAACTTGGAGAACTACTACAATCATCATCGAACACGTAAAAGTATTTATAAATGAATGTCTACACAAGATATTGAATGTCCGTTGGCCAGACACCATCAGAAACAGCTTCCGGCTGAGGAAGAAATTAAGAAAACACGGTGGAGGTAGATAGGATATACATTACGGAAATCATCAAAAAGCATTACGAGACAAACCCCAACTTGGGATCCCGAAGGGAAAATGAGGAGAGGAAGACCAAGGAACATATTGCGTCAGGAATTGGAAGTAGAAATGAAAAGGATGAACAGTAACTGAGAACAACTGGTGGATTGTTCAGGATAGTTGGATGGAGAATGATGGTGGGCGGCTCGTGCTGCTCTACGAGGAGCAACAGGCATAAGTAAGACTGTCAATAAAATGGCAAACGCGAAATAGACTAAATTAGAGTTGTGATTCCGATTGGTGACTTGGCGCGTGATATCAGTCAGCGGCCCCAAGACAGCACTTATTATTACAATCGTTTTACCTTGCAAGTAGCTGATAAACTCCTAAAATGAAAACATCCCTCTTTTAATCAACCGGAATCGCTCTTTGACAATAATTTACAATAGAGCTTTAAGTGATTGCCTTAATATGATACTAACCCCTATAACAACCTGACGCCTGTCTAGATATACATGAACGTCGAACCAAGAAAGGTCCAAGTAGTTTCAGACCTGATAATGGGTGTATAGAACAAGTTTCGAACCTTTAAGACTTGAAACGCATACCCAATAAAAGTACGGTGTTACATACCCACTCATGACGGTAGTCGTATCTCCTGACATGAAAGCTGTATTTTGTTTTGTTGATCGATATGTGTGACGCTTTGTCACCAAAAGACAAACAAATAATTAGTGATGGGTAATAATTTGAATGGATGATAAAGTCGGTGTCAGATAAATTATCTATGTAACATTGAGAGTAACTTTTTAATTCTGTTGTAGATATAATTATAAAGATAACAGGATCATTCAAATGTTCAGGGATTTATTTCCTGCCTAAATACATGCCTACAGAACGAAGTCTTCTACATAGCCTGTGCGCTTCGTGATTTATATGCATCGATTGTAGTTTAAGGGGAAAGAGCGACAGCCGCCAAAACTAACCTGAAAGTCCCGATGGATCGTTTGTTTTATTCAACACAGACCCCAGTAAAACTAGGAAATGAAATAATTTTGTACCAAACAAATTCTTCCGAATGCGCTGGTACGACCGAGGGTTGGGAAAGTTCACTCTCTCTCTAAATGCTCTCACATGGCCAGGCGTATAAAACCACTGACAGGGAAGTCCAACTCACTGCTTTCTCGCGGTGGGGGTTTTGTTTACAAAACTGAGAGGACGAAAAGCGAATTTCCGGCGATTTTTAGAGTTGATAGATATGGAGGATTTACCTAAGGGAGTTGGAAAACCCTGACTCTAAACGAATGGTGCACATGGGCTCCAAGATCCTGAAGGAACAAATAGCAAGAGAATTACTGTAGGTCATCGGCTACCATGGGACTGCATCTCCTAAAGTCGCTTAATTGACTTTTGGATTAGACCTCTAGGTCATCTTTTGGGGAGTGTCCTTAAGAAAATCACCTGATTCGGTCTGGGCGTCCGGGCAGTATTCCAGGCCTTACACAAATCGAATGACGAAGTGTGGCGCATCAATATGTGGTGTTTCTGTGTACCAATGTTTGTGTTCAAATAAATAAATACCATACAAATAAAGGAATGTGAAGGTAAAGAGAGGGAAAGTACATTAAATAAATAAAGAACAAGCAAAGGAGGACACATTTCAGTCTAAAATACAGACTGAGAAGACGTCTTAGGGGAACACCTCACATTCATGCGGAGTATAAGAGAAAACTACGGCAAAATCATCATCGTCGTCTGATAATGACAATGACAAAGTGAGCTGCATTTTGATTAGGATCCATATCATGTGATAAATCCACAGAGGCAAGTCCTAAGCAACCTTCCTCCATACCATAGTGGAATGTCATTAACTGACCACATCCACTTTTTCCACCCAGTCCGAGTCGGTAAATAGTCCACGATGTGGAAGTTGCTAGGATAACATTCGTAACACATATCCAACAGGTATATGGCAAAACTACTGCCAATGACGTCTACAAACCCAACCTTTTAAAGCTAAACTAAGTTAACGACGGCCCAGATTAGCATTAATCGTTCTGACAAAATCTCCACAAAATACTCATTCTGCTTTCAACAACTTGTATCATCTGTGGAGTAGGTGATATGTCCATCCTAATGTCAGTGTGGATGGCGCAATATTTCCCTTTCAGCTTCTTTGCGACTACAAAACATGAAAATCTTTAGGTTTCTAGCATTTGACCCTGTGTTTGAAGTCCGGTGTTTGATTGTAAGTAGAAGTGGTAAAAGGATTTATGCATATTATAAACATTCATTGACTCAAGTATGTGTTATGCATCCTTGGTTATCATATTCTCCATTGTCCAGTAGTTGTTCGGATAAAGGTTACGGAAAATTTAGAGATAGGAAGATTAAAACATGGCATCAATCCATAAAGTGAATGGACTGATTGATATGAGCAGTGTGGTGTGAACATCGTCAGAGACTTTGAATGGCATAACTCGAAATCAAAAGCATTGGTGCAGTTGTATTCAAACTTTATCTTCACGTAAATCTTGATAACTCGTTTCTTGTTTCATTCTCCGACCTTATAAGTTCCTTCTGAAAGATATTTTTTGTGCTAAGCTTTTCACTGAAGTTGATATTTTCCCTATTTTGTTTCTCATCTTGTTAATCTTTTCACTATGATTATGTCTTCAAACAGACATTTTCGAGCCAATCCCTACGTCGATGACCTAATGCTTAATTATAATCTGTTCTACTTAACGCAAAGTTTGAAGTGGTAGGTGAAAACCATAAGTTAATAAAAATATCAGGACTTACTTTCAGCCGAGGTTGACTTTGATCGCTTTTGACATTGTATTTCCGTTGTAGGGGAAACCAGAACGGAATTTTGACCAGCATCTTTACATCCACGTTTAAATGAGTAAAACTGAGCCAAAAATGTTTCCGCTTCTGGATCCTACCAAGGTTTAGAGATGGGTACGTCGGTTATGAAATAAAAAAATGCTACGAAAATAAAGACTTGGAGAAATATCTAGGGTTACAGATATTTCCGGACGTGACATGAGCAGATAAGCCTGCTTGTTAGTAATAGCCTTAAATTTTACACACTTTCAAAATACGGACTCCTGCGTCTACTACATTTAACCCAAATCGTCTGCTTCACTCCGAATGTAGTTAGTTGAACTATATTTTGAATGTGAACGCACTCTATTGATTTGCCTACAATGTTTTCTGAACGTTTTATTTTGTCCAGCTGTGATACATAAAAACCTAAAATAATGAACGCAGATGTTTTCTTACTACAGTGTCACCTAAAAACAAGCTATTGTCAGAGCATAGCTTCATGTTTTTATTTAGTTAAATAAAGGTGCTTTGTAAGGAATAAAGGCACCACATGGAGAAAAATGCGTAAAATAAGAGATCGTTATATAAACGAAAAAAAGAACTATAAGATAGTGATAAAATGAAAACTCATTTTGGTCATTTTAAACACACATGAATATTTACTAAAAGAAGAAGAGAAAACAACAGGAAGATATAAACCGGTTCCTATCCTAGGTCGTATTTGATAAAGTTCGATTATATCATTTTTAGAAACCCAGTAAAGGGAATCGTGTGGTAGTAAGTGATAACTTAACATGAAAAAGTTATATGGACGCAGCAACAAATATTTGTCAGTTGGGTAGAAATCATAAAAGAGATACTGAAATCGTCGGTTTTACTTCATTATTCTGGAAGTAAGACCGAAATGTATGACGACCATACCTGGGTGCTTAACTCACTATGTAAGTTTTGGTGGCTGTTGGTAGAACTCTATTAATTTAGTTCACAGTGTGGTCAGTATTTACCCGGACAACAGTGTCTTTATACTCGCAAGATCAAACAGATTCGTTCATGTCTAATCAACTTGGTGGTTAGGCACCGAAATATCCATTTAGCTGGCAACCAATTTGGCGTATTCTGACACTAGACGTGTGAAATGCTTACTAAGATTCTTTTGTAAGATTGTAAGTTTTACCCATTGACTGCTGGTCGTTTACTTTCACTTTTGGTTTGGAAAAGACATTAGACCGGGAGGCCTGTGTTAATACTGGCGATGGCAGTCTCTCAGTTGATCCAACTTCGTCTCGAATGCATTAACAGATGGGGCTTCAATTACGTGATGAGGTAACGAATTTCGTTCGTTGACAATTCGATGGAAAAGTCTATAGTCAGTTGACAGTAAATTTGTTCTAAACGTGTTATCTTACTCATGCCAGCAGTTTCGGCAGGAGCCTACGAATATAGTATCCGCAGCCTATGCTTATTATTATTGCACCATTGCAATTGTTTTAGCACAGTAAACCGTCAGATCTATACAAAATAGCAAACAGCCTAGCGAGAACGAAAATAACAGCTGCCAGGACACCTGACGTAACCATTGTCACAAACATGTAGGATAGCACAGCAGAGAGGTATCCAGGGACAAGTTTGTACTGATGCGTAGAAACACACTGTTGCTTTGACACTTAGCTCACCTTTTTATAGAGTAAGACATCTGGATTTTCTTCGATCTCTCGTAACCCAGCCTGGAAAACAGCCTTGTTACGAGGCACCCCGTACTTATGTTTGAACTTTTCATAGGGAAATATATCTTTAGGAGCTAAGAAATAACTGAAAATTATTGTTAAAAAATATATAATATGCAGCAAACATACACTTCGTGAGTCCCATAAAAGAAAATTGGATATTTCCCCTTTGGAATTGGAACATCCTCCGGAAGAAGGTTAATCTAGCGAATGAGAAACAAAGCTTGTTTCTTACTCGAGATGGCCAGTGAGGATGACCCTTAACTTTAGCGAATATTTTGTCCCCAGGAGAATAGGCCATCGGCATAGACAACAAAAACCCGCCAGGACCGTATACCCCGCCCTTAAAAGTGACTTTAACAAATCAGACGCTAGCCATCAGGGAAGTCCCAAATTAACGCTTGCAATAAGTGCGTAATAGTAAACTTCGCTGCTTCTCAAAACCATTCATTGACGTCAAGTATTTTAGCCAGAAGTTTCATTCATTTGGGTTAAGTTACCAAGTCACATATATTCGTATAATCTTTTAACTCCCGAGCAACATAAGTTTCGTAACAAGCGTTGATGCCTGACTGACATACTTATTGCGGAAGAGGATTGGACTGCAGACCTAGATAACGGCCTGTCTGTTGATGTGATATTCATAGATTTTAGCAAAGCATTTGACAAGATTTCACACTTAGGTCTTATGCCGAAGCTCTCGAACTTTGGAATAACAAGTGCTTTATAGGAATGGATAGGAAGCTTCTTATATGACCACATACAGAGAGTGAGGGTCAATAGAACGCTATCCGAATGGAAGCCGGTCAAAAGTGATGTTCCCCAAAGCACCATATCAGGCCCTCTATTTTTCCTTCTCTATGTTAATCAATTACCGCTATTGCTTAAGTCGCCGGCAATATTGTTTGCAGACGATGTCCAAATCTGGAGAACAATAAGAAAAGAGGCGGTTCATTTTAATCTCCAAGCCGACTTAGACAATATGAGCTTCTTTTCATCGGCCTTAGTTGGTCAGCATCCATAAGATTAGATCTATTCGGATCTCTACCTAATATCTAGAGATATGTAATCGTGTATGACAAAGCACTGTACTCACTATTCCATATACTTTCATTAAAATCGTATTTGGATACTATAACTCACTTAATTTCCGGAATCACCTGTCCAAATCGGTGAGTCTGTCATAGGTTTATTTATTTATTTATTTTTTTATGACAGTATATTTTGTCACCACTAATATCTTCCTGCTACTCTTATCCATTGTTTTTCTACACTTTCACCGATCCTCACGATACATCCACCCTTGTGTTAAGCATAGGTTTTGATTACTAGACTTTAATCCTCGGCATTGATTTTTTTCTTTCATCTCTATTTCCAATATTTTGTTCAATCCATCTGCTATACGTCACTTTTTTATCATGCAACAAAAGAAAATAAAGGCCCCTGCTTGTAGGCGTCCAGCCAAACGTAGGAAAACTACGCAATCTAAAATTGCTACTGACAGTTTCAATGAGACGATCTACTCCGTTCATCCGGAAGCAGACAAGCTTTTACCAGTTGTCTACGAATGATATAAAAAGGCTACAAGTTGACATGAACATTCTCAATCCCCTCAAGTATCTCATCAACCCTAACCTCACAGAGACTCCAGATCAAATGAATGACATAAATAAATTCTTAGATCGTGTTGCATCAGAGGTATTTGAAAGAATAAGGTGATCTAGCAATGCAGTTGTGTTTAATATACCGGACTCATATGCCCTTAAAAATATCAAAACTAGTCTGCTTAGAGCCAGCAGTATGACACACGTACCACGTGTATGCTCAAGATTAAAAAGAAGTCACCCTGATATGCACCCACCGATCTTGTTCAAATTCAACTCATCTGTAGACGCTAGTGAATTTTTAAATTCCTCCAATTCACTGAAACAGATTTTCAAAGATATTAAGATTCTACCAGATAGAACACCATGCCAACGAAAAGCAGGCCGAGATAACCACAGACTACCAGCATCAAACACAAAAGCGTATCATAATCCTAAAGGTCATAAAATTAAATCCGATCCTAAGCGTACATCTAACTTTACGAATATGCAACCACCGGAAAACTCTCCTGAATCTCCTAAGGTTCAAAGTCCAAAAGAAAGTAGTCCCAATGTAGGTGATGCCCATCTTTTTAAGAATGTTGACTTAGATTCAACCCTAAGTAGTTGTACTGATTTCGAATGGAATAACACAGTCCAAGTCGCTGTTAGTGCAACAACCAGTTACAGTGACTGTGAATCGGATAACGGGAAAGCTGTTCAAAAAATTATCTGCCTGACCATACGCTTAACGTCGATATACTAGAACCTTGCAAACCATCTCAAGCATCTTTAACAATACACGACCCCCCCCAAATTACGAAGAAGCCAAAATCAACCACAAACCTTGGAAATAAGCGTTTAGAACATGTTCTCTATACGTCAGGTATAAATAGCAATCTAAATTGTAAACGGCCACTTGGTCGCACACATAGACCTGATAGCCTTCTTGGTCCGGCTCCCAATGTTAATACTATTGCTTTACCAAATGTTATATCCAATAATAATGAGAAGACTCTTTCTGTACTTACGCCGGCTTTTCTGTCGGCAACAATACACATACTTCAAATGATGACAAAGTTATTGAATCTATTTCCGATCGCAACATAACTCTCACCTTAGCCAATCCTACGAGTATTCATGCAAATACCAATTGTGATTTATACTCTAACCTGATGCACCATAGTAATTCTCAATTTTTTATTCTTTCGTTCAATGCCCGCTCTCTGCCCAATAAAATTACTCACCTCAAAACCCTTTTATTGCTTGTAAATCCAATTATTGTACTTATTACGGAAACGTGGTGTAATTCATCTATATCCGATCACTCCCTGCATATAGATAACTATGTTTTCTTTAGAACCGATAGATGTAATGGATTAGGGGGCGGTACACTTATCTATGTCCGTTCGGATATTCAGGCCTGCAAATTTGAGGATAAATCCCTTGATGCTATAGACGACTCCACCTGGGTTACTGTAAACTGTGGATCTGGGAATTATCCACTGGTGGGATGCATATACTGACCACCACATGCAGACTCTAGGTTTGACAGATTACTAACAAATATCTTTTCCATTGCTTCACACCAACCGCATACTTTTAAAATCATCGGAGGTGATTTTAATCTGCCAAACATCACATGGGATTCGACTCCGGTTTCAGACCGACATGACAAATTAGTTGAAACGCTAGAACTTTATGGATTGGTCGAACAGGTTCGACAACCGACTAGAAGGAATAATATGCTTGATTTACTATTTACAATCAACATAGATTCTATCTCAGTGCATATTGGTCAGGAATTTTTAAGAGTGATCACAGAGTAATATTGTGTATCATTCATTCTTTCGACGCCATACAATTGAATTCTAAAGCTGGAATGATGTACAAGAGTAAACATTTTGATCAACAAACCTGGAAACGGACTGAAAGTCTTATTCGTTGTTTGCCATGGGAAACTTATTTTACCACAAATAATATTGACATTGCGATCTCTGATCCATACCACAACTTGATACACTGCCTCGACTGCACTGCTCCAATTATTAGCCATGTAGCTTATAACGCCAATAGGGGCCATAATAATTTTAAAACTTTTAAAAGAAAGCTGAGAAAATTAAAACACCGTTACCACAAGCATAATGACTTGTATACACTACAGAGTATACTTAAGTTAATTGACAAGAGTGCTTCATCTAAACGCAAGTATTTTATGAATATAGAAAACGAAGCCCTAGGTAATAAGAACCCAGAATTATCAATACTTCGGCTTTTTAAATCGCGTGTGAAGTCAAATTCTCTTGGTGTGACCAAATTCTTCATAGTTAACGGAAGAATTATTGATGACCCCGATATTATTTGCGAAGAATTCAGTCAGTATTTCTCGCATTGCTATAACCCTAGAACTGAAAGCTGTATCAATACATTTCCAATACTGACGTGCAGACACCTGTCGAAAATTGATTTTGTACCCTCCAACATCAAGCAGGCCAAAACTGCCTTGAAAAAAACCTATGACAATGGACCTGACGGTATTCCCTCATCATTTGTGAAATATGGTAGTAGAGAATTCCCAATATTTTGTTTAAAACTTTTCAACCTATCTATGGAATATGGGACCTATCCATCTACATGGAAAACATCTCTTATCACCCCCAGATTCAAAACCGGATCACACAGTGATATTGTTAACTACAGATCAATCAATTTGACATCCTTGCTGTCAAGAACAATGGAAAAAATCATCCACAAACAGCTATTATCATTTTTGCTTTTGGCTAATCTGATCAGCCCATCCCACACAAGGGTTTATGACCAAACGTTCATGCTTCACATCACACCTGGAATTTTTTGATCAAATTACCCAGAGAAGAGATGTTGGGCAGTCTGTGATAGTTCTGTACGTCGACTTTAGTAAGGCCTTCGACAGCGTCCCACACAAGCTTCTTCTTCTAAAAATCTCTTCATATGGAATACAGATTCCCCTTTTATCTTGGCTCAAGTCATTTTTAGAAGAACGTAGCCAAATTGTCCGCTTTGGATCTTTCTACTCCAAACCTGTGAATGTAACCAGTGGGGTTATACAAGGAAGTGTAATTGGTCCATTATTATTTCTCCTTTTTATCAATGACGTTTGTTCCCTCTTTCAATATGGTAAACCTTTTCTTTTTGCCGATGATCTAAAAGTGGCTTATTCATTCTCATCTCCCACAAAAGAAAGCTATATTTCAACGGTAATCCAAGAAGAAATAAACAAGTTGTACGAATGGACTATTTCGTGGAATTTGCCACTTAATGTTGACAAAAGTGGATTTATTAACATTGGCCGTTGCCTTAACTTAAATCTGGCTATATACAAACATACACTGAAACCCCTCAACACTGTTCGTGACTTGGGTTTAAGATATAACGAAAGTTTGAACTTTTCTGAACACATTGCATCTCAAGTATCCAAAGCTAGAAAGCCAATCGGATTCATAATGATTAATTTCAATAATACCGAATCGTGATTATTATTATACAGAAAATGTATTTTACCAATTCTTGAATATGGTATTTTAGTTTACAGTAATTGCAGGCATAATGACCTGATTAAAATTGGAGGTGTTCAAAGAAGGTTCACTAAAGCTGTTTTGGGGTATTCTGACAACAAAGACTATCACCGAAGATGTCAACAACTCAAACTAGAACCTCTCTGGATCAGACGTATCAAATTAAACCTTATCTTTCTCTACCGGCTTCTTAACGGTATTTCTTACTCTTCGCTATCTACCCCTTCATACTCTATGATACCGTCCCACAATCTACGCAATAAGGAAAATATTCTAGCGATTCCAAAAACCCACACAAATTTACGTCAGAATTTTTTCGTTATTCGCTACTCAACCATGTGGAATAGACTGTCAATGAACCTCCGATGCAGTGAAACTATAATCCGGTTCCGAAGTCTTCTTGATGATTTTCTTTCCGAAAGTGGATTGTGTCACCTATTGAATGTCAACGTGCTTAACAATGATTTTTACAAAAAAGGTCCGTCATCTATCTAACTGACTGAAAAGCAAAGTGAAACCTTTGAAACTTTTCACGTCTATTTCACTTTATTTTATATTTATCTTAATATACAAAGTCTGCTTATGTTCGTTATTATTATTATTATTATTACTGTTACTAATATCATTATTGGTCTTTCGACACATTATATGTTCTTTTCATCTCTTCTTGTACTTCTAAACATATTTGATTCCTAAATATCCAAAATCTACAATTAAAAACAAAAAACCCTATGTTACACTTAAACAAATATTTTTTTTAAATCTTCACAGCATATATATAACATATAGTAGTTTAAGCAGAGATGGATAGTGGCTAGCAGTGGAATCCAGTTTGACGCTCGTTTCGTCCTATTTGGGACTCGTTTGCTGGATGTACCTGCATCTCAGAGTTGATGTTCACTCTGGGACTCGAACCCATTACCCTCGCTTCAAAACGCCATCGCGTTATCCACTCGGCCACTGAGTCCTGATAGCCACTTGCTTGTGCGATGGGGTGAAGTTTGAATTCACTTAGTATTGTTTGTTTGGATCTTTCCATCGATGTGTTTAGGACTTCAACTGGTCAGTCTCTAATTGGCATATATGCATACTGTGTGTATTGCCTCGATATAGCCTTAATTCACAAGCATTGTAAGCAGAGATGGATAGTGGCTAGCAGTGGAATCCAGGGCACGCCACAATCCATCTCTGCTTACCATGCTTGTTAATTAAGGTATATCGAGGCAATACGCACAGTATGCACATAAGTCAATAAGAGACTGATCAATTGCAGTCCTAAACATCAATGGGAAGATCCAAACAAACAATAGTAAGTGAATATAGTAGTTTGTATTTAATTATTCTTTGCAATTAATCGTGACTATGATAGCATCATTCTAAATTATTATTATTATTGCACTATTGTTTATACTAATACCCGGTTTCACTCTGTATACTGTTACATAAATCTACACGTATTTATCCGTTAGGGTTTATTATTGTTGTTATTATTATTATTATTTTTAAATTATTCGTTCATCTCAAAAGTCTATATCCATTACATTATTATGATCATGGTTGGACCTTTTCACTATGTGTTCATTTCTTTACTCTCTCTCTTTTTTTTCCTTCTAAATAAATATTATTCTTAAGATTACGAAGCTTTGGATTGAGACAATAACTTGAGTTGCGTTGAATTCAACTTATCAGACTCGTTTTATCTTCACTATGTATATACACCTCATACATATTGATTATCTTATGCACTTAATTGAGACTTTCATAGCATCACCCAAAACTGTCTACACAAACAAACACTTATTCTAACGTCATATCTTACTGCAACAACAAGTTATTTACTTATCAATTTATTGTTTTGTTTTATTTTATTACTCGTTTTGCTATACATACATAGTTGTATATTCTTGTTTTGCGTTAAGATATTTACGTATTCCGCATCTCCTTTATTTCTATTTCCTTAGTTTCTTCCTTTCCTTCTTCAAAATCAATTCAAAATTCTTGCTAATTACACAGGACCTGATTTATTATTACTGTTCTATTATTAATATTTTATTTTCCTTTTCCTCCCTTTCTCAAACATGGCATATGTAATGTTAACATTATTGAAAATTGTGTATTATTGCATCTTTTGAAGAAACCCGAAATGTTTTCTTCACAGCACTTATGTACCCATAAGGTGTTTGTGAATAATAATAATAATAATGAGTTAGGTGGGCTCGTGGTTGGGCTTAGAAGTATGCAGCGGTAAATAATTCTCCGAAATCAATAGCTCTATAAGCGTTCGACATTGGATGCTGACCACGTTGTTTAAGTGGACTTGTTTAACTGAAGGCTTTCGGTCATGCATCCGTACAAGATCACGTTTCGACTCAGCGTGGGACACAGCTCCTACGTTTCAGTAGCTAGTTAAGAACAAACGCCTCTCGATATATAGGTAACGTATCAAATATATCTTTCCTACCTCTGCTCGTCTGATTTCTGATTTTTATTGGGTGGAAGAAGTTTCGAATATAGAAGGTGCTACTGGTCGCTAGTTGTCAAACTAGAATACCAGTCGTATCCTCGAATTAATCCTAGGCCAAGTTTGTTCATGCACATCGGACACGGTAATACTTACCATTATACCATTGATGGTACATCTCTTCCATGCTTTCAAAAATAAAAAGACTTGGAAGTAATAACAAGTCATGACTTGAAAATAACTACGCATTGCAATGCAGCTTCTTCCAAATGTTATCGTGCGTTATGGTCACTTCTCAGAGCATTCAAATGCTTTCAAATGGTTCAAATGGTTGTGGACGAAATAGAAGAAGCTTTCGCCTAACGGGCTTCCGTGTCTAGTGTCAGTGGGTCACCAGCACCTCCAGGCGGGAACCTAGGTATATTAACGTTATTAGGAAAGAAAGAAATTGGTAAATCATAGATGGTTATCCCTAGTCCTTAAGAATAGGTCGAGATGTTTCCACCTCTGCAACACAAAACTTAGGGTACTGTATCCAAGCAGCTGACCCATGTCTGATAAAGGATACTAACTCAATTGAGCGTGTCCAGCATGTGGGAACGAAATTAGTGAAGGGTCTTTCTAAACTCACTTACGATGGACGTTTAAAACGCCTAAACCTTTGTAGTGACCGGCCAGTCTCGATAAGAACACGATTGGAACAACGGAAACAATTATTATTATTGTAACCAATTGTACCAGAGATTGTTTTACTGTATTTGTTTAACTGTATCAGTTTCACTTTTGCTTTCGCTCTCCGCCTTGTTTGGTTCGAACTTGCTCACGCACTTTCTGTTCGCCTGTACTCTTTGGCACGTCTCGGTATTATTTCGATACCACGAGATCGCCAATAAATACAATTGATCTGGATTAATAAAGTCTTCTGATTTACGAGCTATCAAAGTAACCAAGTCGTTTTTGGGCGCGTAAATGAATTGTAGTGGTGATCATAGTTCGTCTTCGACTCGACATCCACTACACCTTTTCCCCCGCATATCGAAGGACGCGAGGTGACATTATACTGGCATTTCATACCTTTAATTATGATTTGGGTGTTAATATGTCTTATATTATTGCTCCATGTAGCATTGATAATCTCCGAGGCCATAACTAAAACGTTCACAAGCCACGATCCAATCAACTTAAAGTGGCGTCTCATTTCTCTCATCTTGTGGTCACAGACTTGATAGCCTTAACCGAACAAGCTGTACCAGCCCCATCAACGAATATTCTTTAAAAGAAGCTGAAACTTCACTGGAGAGCAATCTGTCAGGATTAACACAAGTTCACCTACCTACTATCGTTATTACTGAAGACTGATTTGTCACTCCTTGAAACAGTGAAATTCCAACCTGAAATTGGTAAAGCGCGGTATTGGAACGTTCTTTTCACCATCCTGAAGCGGTTCACACGACTGTATCAGTTTTCATAGGTAAGACATATCAACTTTAACAAGTTTAACATTAATAACAATGACCTTATGAGATTTTGTATTCTCGAACAAAACTGTCACCGTTCCCAATAATTCCGGTGTGGCCGTCCTGAATGACGAAAAATGGACAACAGTAAGGAAACAAACAAGTGAAAGAGAAAAGCCTTAGACGGCACCCACTTGATTGACAAGTCAATGGTGAACTCCCATTCTCAGTCACAAAATACACTACTAAATTCTGAAAGTAAGACAAAAATCCACCCTAGCTAGGCCGAAAAATCGTAACCTCGTCGAATATTATTGTAATTAATTTGGTATATTCAAACGATTCTGATCTTAAAATAAGACACGCGCATAATTTGAGAAATCTCGGGAATTTATTCGTAGCATCTCATCAAGTGGTTAAAGGTGCCACAAGTATTTGGAGTTTGACAGCACCATAACTAGCAACACCATCGACAATCGAATTGTGGCAACCCAGCGAAATCAGGAGCCAAAAGTGAAAAGGTTTAGAGATATGTTTGACAGGTTATCGATATGTCTGGAATTCACTGTTCCAAGCTGGCTAGAATGTGTTGCAAAAATTGAGCACAGCGTACTCACTCGTGATCTGGTGAGGATGACCGAGTGCTTCCATCTAAGTGAGTCCATCAAAACTAATGCTGTCGGCATCAAATGTTAAAGAGTTCCATAGCTATTGATTTTGGGGATTTATTTACCACTACAAGGTAACTCTAAAGGAGTTCAGGTAAAAAAAGTTCATGAGAATAGGTAAGAGAACCAAAAACACTGTGCAACCCCGACGTATAGATTCCTTAAGGTAATCCTAGGATCGGAGAAACAGCGTGATCTCCTGTTAAGTAGAACTCGTAGTCGCGACATAACCGACATTGTAGTAAGACCTGATATGTCTCTCTCTGACTCTCTCAGCAAACTTGTGCTCCCCAGCACAGGCTTCGTAAATTCGACTGTGGTCCCGAAAACGTCTGCGGAAAAGTGGATTTCCATCAAATGGGTTACAAGGGATAGAATGTTTCCGTCAAAAATGCTGAATAGACTTAATTTTGTGAAGAAATCAGCTAGCGAGTTGGTCATACAATCTATCTCTAAGCTAGTCCAACGAGTCAGCAAGGAGCACGGGAATTCGAAACGCAGTCCAACTAGTAAACCAAGAGGACTCTAACTTAGGTGTACCTGATAACCTGGGAAAACGTTCACCTTTCGAGACAACTCTCTCTCATGGAGAGCTATGACCTTCCATACAGCCTGTAGGACAAAAATGACAGGTTGCTTGGGAAGAGCTCAAACGTACCTAAAGAGAGCCATTAAACATTACACAACGTGCTCAGGTGA
The DNA here is from genome assembly GCA_944470415.2 of Schistosoma rodhaini. Taxonomy (NCBI): domain Eukaryota; kingdom Metazoa; phylum Platyhelminthes; class Trematoda; order Strigeidida; family Schistosomatidae; genus Schistosoma; species Schistosoma rodhaini. The sequence continues at coordinate 8,392,012 of OX104036.1, read as the reverse complement.
AGGATTTCAGGCGCTGAAATCATCCAAGACTCTTTCGTACAACCTTAACTAACAATGATGTTGTAAAGGAAGTTCTACTGGCCAATTATTTACTGAAATCAAGGAATGTAAGAATACTTTGCGACATTTATCCTGAGTGCAGCCTGATCAGGAACACTCCTAAGAGATTTCGTCAGATTTTCATTCGCGAAAATAACCTCAATGTAAGGAGTGTCCCATAAAACACGGACCTTGATTATTCAGACCATAGTGTTCTACACTGGAATCCCGCAAGGCAGTCATCGAAGCTGAAGAACATATTGGCCAAGGAATTAACGAGACTATCCAAAAAGGACAGGAATTCTAGACCCCAACCAATGAAGTTAACCTTCTGATTCTCGTGAATGGTGGATGCCACTCTCGGAGCGTGTCGTACCGACATACACCTATTACCTACTGACCGTTTCACTTGTGGAATGTCAAGAACAAGGAAAAAACGTAGAAAAGACGGGAACTCTCAACTCATAGAACCCTGTGTAGGCAGGTTACCTGTCCACTCTGATAAGGACGGGGATGCTCACACATTTCAAACCGAAAGCATAAACTGCTTATGTACGGACTCCATGAGTTTACTGAACAAAACGGATGAGTTGCGTGGATTAATTATGGTTAATAATATTTGTCTGATAATACTATTAGAAATATGGGCGTCTTCTCATATTACGAACCAGTAGCTGGCAATATCCTGCATACCTTTTTCACAAAGATAGAAGAACGGGATTAGGAGCAGAGAAGTTCTGTGCCTCTGATCTTGCTTGATATCATATTCTACGTACACCCAATAGTATTTTCAATCTTGTCAAATCTGCATAGTACTCAGTGAGACTATCAAACACCTCGGGGTGTCTAGTTGGATTCCTCTACAGTAAGCCCACAGCTGACACCAAGTACGACAATCGTATGTTTGCGGGATTACCCCTCTCCACTAGTCTCTGATACACCCACATACGGATTCTAGAAGGCTTTACTCTGACTGAAGACAACGTCGCTGAACAAACGCACATTGGAGGTGTCAGCTATACTGAAACTCAGTTCTTCAACATCAGTGAAGATCTGAGGTCGTCCAAAATATGAAGTTTGCAACTCCCTCAAGAAATAGTCAGACACCGTCATGTTATAACCAAATATTTACAAACGAAGGATTCGTGCTAATCAACTTCTCAATCCTAGCTCCACTGTGTAGAGGCGACCATGCTCTCACAGCCTTCAATCTTATCAGCAAACTTGTCCAAAACTTCCTACTAACAACAGACGTTGTAAATACTAAGGGTTGAATGTGTCAGCTTGCGTCAGCAGTTAGACCAAGAAGCCCACAGTCTACGTGCTATGGACACTCATTATGATTTTCTATTGCACACGATCATATGTGATACAAAGCAGTCTGTCTGACAAACGGTCCTCAAACATTGCAACCGACCTAAAGTCGTAAAGTAACGCACTCTCCGAATGGTAAAACGCAATCAAATTAAATCAAATGCTTGATACAACCATATGTTTGCCGAATTCCCGATTAACTGTTTAATCTGAGTTGACATTCTCACTTGGTCTGCGTTATTAAAATTCTATCTACAGTTCGCCCAAATGTATTCCACTTCGTTTTAAGTAGCGACACAAACTGGAAATCTTGTGAGAATCGCTCTTCGATGCATTCTGCACAGTTTTCTCCAAGTAAACATTTCAAAAATATTTTCATTCATTATAACCAGTATCAGTGTCGTTTATGTTTCCAATGAGAGTCGAATCTCAAACAATTCGTCTCCAATTACATTCAAGTAAAATGTATACAGTTAAAATGTATGGTTGTTCAGTTTGAAAATAGTTTACATTATGGAATGAGTTTAGTTAGAGAAACAGTGTGAGCTGGAATGATGTGGATATTTCATTCGTCTGTGAAGTTAACAGCGATTATTTACACATTGCACTGGTTGTGATCGTTGTGATTCCCAAACAGATTTACTAACGAACGAACATCGGCCGAAAGCTTTTAACAGACGTGAAATTTGAAGGATATTTTACAGCAATAAAAAGTCGTTTCCATGAATACCTACGATTCAGCACTCCCAGACACAGAATGTCCGACCTTCTCTTGAGACAATGATTCCCCAACTCAGTCAATCAACAACTCGATTACCTGGAATCTTCCTGCTTGTAGTGAATCATGAAGTTTCCTATGTCGTTTCGTAAAATGATCCTAAGTGCATAAAACTAAAAGCTCTTTTGTGTTGTAAGGTAGTGGTTTGACGTAGTTGATAGGGAATTCGGAATCTAGGTTTTGTGCTACTTGACATGCTCCAGTAAGCTGTACCTACAGTCATGACAGATTTGGTCACGTATCACTCTGTTTCATAACCAGAAACTTTACCATTACAAATTGATCGATGGAATTTTATCAGTAATAAGAATGATCTTACACATAACATTAGTCACTACTCAGTGATCAATCAAATGTAAAAAGTAGAAAAATAACTGTCACACTGTAAGTTCACATTTTTAATATTGGAGGGAGTTCAGACTGAAGTGATATAAAAACAGTGACCTGAAATCATGTTGGCTTTCATCCCTTTTCATCACATTCATAATGATCTATAACGATTTACTCGAACTCCTTTTTCATTCAATCCACATTTCACTAACACGTAAAATCCACAGTTAATCCACCCACAGTATGTCGTATAAAAGAAACTATTTGGACTTATTACACTTGGTACGTAGGTTGTGATTGATGTTTCTGTTTTTTGTTATACAAATTTGGTGAACACGTGATCTTGCAACCACGAAACATTCTTCTTGTGATGAACTACTAGACTGAATGTCATTGGTTGTCACATAGTTATTTTTCATCTAATGGATAGTTTATTTCATGTAGGATATATTGTTAATGGCAGCGCGTTTGAGAACGCTTGATTTCAAATCCATGTTATACGTGGTTACAGATTTCTAGTGGAACAAATGTTATCTGAACACATTTTAGTTCGTTTCAGATTGACCATTCATGTTTTACCTTGATTATTTGTAACTTTCCACCTATAGCAAATGTTCGAGTGCCATGTAAGTACTTTGTGTCTTTAGATAATGTTCTGAGCTACGTGTCTTTTTAAATCTTGGAGTAAGAAGATGAACATGAAATGTGAACAGATATCTCAGTATTCACACCCAGTACACTTATATTTATTGATGAAAGCATTCAGTTAATGTCTCTGATGATACAGATATGAAATTAAAGTAATTTCATTATCGAAATAAGTAATCGATAAATCAATTAGGTTTCTTTTTGTGCTTAAATTATACACAAAATAATGATGATTACAAATAATATTATTATATAACTTTAGGAATGAATCAGAGATTAAATTATGCTTATTATCACTGTGCTTAGTTGTTAACTGATTTATAATGATTCTCATACTTGAGTATTTATTTTTACTTTCATGTCGTCCATTGACAACAAAACATTTTTAATATCAAAGGGAGTTGTTGTGGATATTTACGTACATTCACGTACCTGGGATGCATCGTTGATAAACAAGGAGCATCGGATGCAGATGTAAAGGCGAGGATTGGCAAAGCAAGGGCAGCATTTCTACAATTGAAGAACATATGGAACTCAAAACAACTGTCAACTAACTTCAAAGTGAGAATCTTTTATACGAACGTCAAGACAGTCCTACTGTATAGAGCTGAAACATAGAGAACTACTACATAAATCATCAATAAGGTACAAGTATTTATAAACAGTTGTTTACTCAAAATACTCAACATTTACTGGCCGGATAACATCAGCAACAACCTACTGTGGGAGAGCACAAACCAATTTCCATCTGAAGAGGAAGTTAAGAAAAGACGTTAGAAGTGGATCGGACATACATTGAGGAAATCACCAATGTACATCACGAGGTAATCCCTAACTTGGAATCCGGAAGGGAAGCGGAAAAGAGGAAGGCCAAAGAACACATTATGCCGAGAAATAGAAGCAGATATGAAAAGGATGAATGTTAACTGTAATGTACTGGAAAGGATTGCCCAGCACAGAGTTGGATGGAGAATGCTGGTAAGCGGCCTATGCTCCTCCACGAGGAGTAACAGGCTTAAGTAAGTAAGTCCACCATTGTCTTCATTTAGTTACTATTTCACATCAGACTCGGTAGAACTTCAGACATTAACACCGATAGATACCAGTCGGCTCGATGGTCTAGAGGTGAAGCGCTCGCGCGCGAGACCGCTAGGTCCTGGTTTCGAATATCGCGAGGCGGGATCATGGATGCGCACTGCTGAGGAGTCCTACAATAGGATAAAACGGCCTTCTGGTGCTTTCAGGTTTTGCATGGTGGTCTAGCTTCAATTGACTCATGAATTCAACTATAAAATACTAAAATCTCCACAAAACCCCTATCTGATATTATTCTTATAAATTATCAAGACTTATCTTCACTTTCAATGTTCAGACATATTATCAACTGATTTGTGGGTATTAAGTGAAAATTAAACTTTATTGGCTATATGAGGTGAAGTTTCTTCTCTGTGGTTTCGTATGTTCGAAGGGTCAGTAAAATATAGCTTATGTTCTTATATTCTATTCTGAAAAATTTGACTTAATTTCACTCCATCTAATTTAAGTGCATTATTTACTATTCCATAGTTTGAGGGTAAAATAAGATGCAAATTAGCTTTTAAATAAAGGTATACTGATTACATATGAAATAATATCTGATTTATTTGAATAGTTCAACTGACAAGGCATGGATACAAACAATAATATGGTCTGGTGTATGCTTCGTAAAAATGAAAAATTAAAAAGCGAATATTCTCAATCATCTATTTTTAATATGGGACTCTTAATCAGTGCAAATCCACAATCTCACTAAGGATAGAACGCATAACTTTCTGGTCAAGTGGCAATACCTAACATTCAGACAATTAGGCAGGTATCTAATGGCATATATATCTAGATTCAGTCAATTTTACGACATTGCACAGTCATCCCCTATTGTCTTCTGTAAGTAACTTCTTCACATACACCACAGTTGAACTCCACTCATTACGGCTTCTCTTTAAACTCAGAAAATTTGCTCTCGAATTTAGTCACTAGTGAGCATAGGATAATTTACAGTTTTGAAGTTTGCTGAATATCCAATGCATTCAGGTTTTGCTTATTTTAGATCATTTAGTGATCACCATACCATGAAAGCACATAATGATGAGCTGTTGATAAGTTTCGGAATAATTTATTTATATTTGTGATTAGTAAGCTCCAAATAAGTAACATTTCTTTAGTCTGATGGGGAGATATATGATACTTCTTATATATCATCCTCTAAACTGCTGTATATGGAAAACAATCAGATGGTTAACGGTACAAGATGTATTTAAACATCATAAACCCTATGAGTTCTAGTAAATGAAGCCTTTTTCTTTATAAATCTAAGGATTATTATCAAAAGAGGTTTTGTGGAGATTTAGTATTTTCATAGTTGAAATCATGAGTCAATTGAAGCTAGACCACTATGGAAAACCTGGAAGCACTGGACGGCCGTTTCTTTCTATTGTGGGACTCCTCAGCAGTGCGCATCCACGATTCCGCCTCATGAGATTCGAACCCAGGAACTACCAGTATCGCGCCAGGGCACTTAACCGATAGACCACTGAGCTGGCATCCGATGGTGTTTATTTCTAACTCTAACCAATCCACGAAGTTAAGCAACTGTTCACCAATTGTCTTCAGTTAGTTGATATCTCTACAACAGACGTGGTCGAACTCAACTGGTCACTGCTTCTCACTAGAACTCTTGGATTTACCTCTCGAAGTCAGTCACTAGTGAGCATATGATTATTATCAGAAGGGATTTTGTGGAGATTTAGTATTTTCATAGTTTCTCAGGAATATCAACTATTATCAATAATGTGTATAATTCATATTGAATTAATTTGATAACTGTCTGTTCAAACATTCAAAGTGTCTGTCAATTGACTAATATAAGAAGTTTATGTTCATCGATTTGTTGTAGCGTCACCAGTGTAAATAACCAACTTACTAACCAAAACATTACGCACATTCTCTGTTTTTCACTTAGCAACCCTAGTGATTATTGATTTTTATATTCATTCAATATCATTATTCTAACATATACCTGTGAATAGGTATATATTTAAGGTTTATGGGAATTAAGAATTATTATGATTTAGGATACAGTTTTTTTTTAAGTTTTAAGCGAAACATTTCAATTTTATAAAATTTACATCTTAAGTATACTTTGGTAAGCAGAGATGGATAGTGGCTAGCAGTGGAATCCAGGACGCGCGTTTCATCCCATTTGGGACTCGTCAGCTGGATGTACCTGCATCTCAGAGTTGATGTTCACTCTGGGAGTCGAACCCAGTACCCTCGCTTCAAACGCCATCGCGTTATCCACTCGGCCACTGAGTCCACCGCACAAGCAAGTGGCTATCAGGACATCATGGAAAACTTGGAAGCACTGGACGGCCGTTTCGTCCTATTGTGCGGCTGCTCAACAGTGCATATCCACGATCCCGCCTCACGAGATTCGAACTGACTCATGATTTCAATTATATTAAAAAAATTACTGAAAATCTCCACAAAAAACTCCCTAATAAATATAACTTCAATATTATGTACCAAAATAACCTCAGACTCCTAACCGAATAATATTTACTTGGAACGGATAAGTTAGTCATTCAAAATTCAACCTAAACTGTAGCTTTTTTTTAATATTTTCACTTTATTTAAATATATTTATATTCACATCGAAAGATACAGATAGAACTTTAGGAAGAGATTCATTATATCATTAACTGATTACACGGTTTGAGAAATTATTATGAAACTATTCTGGACGAGACTGACCACATGTGACATTGAAATATTTACAGTTGATTAACCACAGTGTAATGACCGATTTCATGTTTATCGGGTAAGTAGCACAATTACGTCTATCTGATGAGAACCAAGTGGCACAAAACCTAGTCCCAGGATTTCATGAAGACTGTTTCCAATCATCTAATATAAAAACAGTGTATACGATGTTAAATCACTTAGGCTGATGACCACATTAGAACCTAATTGCTGGAACCCGATCATCACTAAAGGACTAGAAAATTATAGCACTAACCACTACCCAATGATTGGTCAATGCTATTACCATTTATAAGACTGTTCACTATAATTTTTATAAAAAGTTATTTGTTGGTGACGTTGAATAACTGCCAATTTGTACACATGGTTGGCTATAATAATAAGTATGAGCCACCGAATTATGATTCATCGACTAAATATTGTCACTGATGCTTGGAGTTGTGAATAAGTTTCGGTTTCATTTCAAACTGATTCGTCAATATAGGTTTATAATGAAACTCGTACGTGAACGGCACATTTATTCAATGTTTCCTTCTTTTAAGTGATTAATTAACTGATTTCATTTCTTGACAAAATTGCTTTTTAAAATAAGCAAATCTTTTCTTTGAAAGTATTTGGACAGCTAGACGTTGTAGATTATATAAAAAAAATTAAAAAATACTTCAGTGAACACTCCCTAACAGTGTGAAATGTGATTATCATAAAGTTGGTTAATTAATCAACATTATCACAAAGGGTTTTTTATGGAGATTTAGTAATTTTATAGTTAAGATCATGAGTCAATTGAAGCTAGACCACCGTGGAAAACCTGGAAGCACTGGACGGCCGTTTCTTTCTATTGTGGGACTCCTCAGCAGTGCGCATCCACGAACCCGCCGGTAGTATACCTAACTTGGTTGTAATGGAATATGATATAGTTCTATCTTGACATAAAGTCCTATGTGTGCTACTAATTTTAAAATAGTAGTATAGGTAGTAGATTATTGACTTTTTGTAAAACATAGTTTTTGCTATGTGAAAAGTACATTTACTGCATTCCCCAAGATGTAGTGCTTCGTAGTAGTATTTACAACATTACATTATGTATGTTGGCTTGAAGATTTTACAGATGACTGGATATTCAAGATATTGAGTGTGTCATTCTCCTTAAACTTTAGAGAAGTATTGTCTACAACAATTAATTTGCTAGAGAATGTGATGCATGAAAATATATTTTAAACATTAGACAATGGGAAATAAAAAGGGTTAGATCAACCACGAATTTGTATTAGCAAAAGTAAATTGACTATAAAATCGAACGAATTGATCGAAGTGTGAGGAATCATGCATTGAATGAACGAACAAATAGTTAAGACATTGAAACTGAAAGTACGAATAAGAGCCATTCCAACAGTTTTATCTCATGGAATCTGAGCAGGATATTTTCAGACTCCTGTAAATTTTAGGTCAAAAGTCTAGAATTTCATAGGTTATCCTCATGATTTATTATGGCTGACACAAATCTTCTATCAACCCACTTCAGACCACTAATACATAACTTAGATGCAATGTCACTTGAATAACATATCTCTCAAGCAACTTATTAAGTGATATTTCACAATTTCAACAATCCACCTGCCAATGTCACCCAGATTCATGAGCATACTATCAGCTTCTCAGATTCCTCAAACATGTTGCTTAATTTAATTACACCCTAATACTGTCATCCTCACTGATATATCAACCGATTACCGATCCTTTCACGCCCCATCGTGCTATCGACTTGATAGCTTAGTTGAATGTTAGAGTTTTCTGTTGAAAAAGTCTGTTAATACTGTACTACGTCTTTTATTTTTATTTTTTGGAATGAACATTAAAGTGAATGAAAATAAACGATGAATTTTTGTTTCTATCCTTCCATCCGTGATAAACCTTTGAATTTCTCCAACTCACTTTGTATTTACAGTATAACAGATAACAGTGACACTAAATCATTGTACGTTAAACTACCAATCAGGGATCTAGAGGTTAAGGGTCCGTGCGTGAGACCAAAAGTCTTGGGTTGAAGTCACACATGTGGGATCGTGAATGCACACTGCTGATAAGTCCCATACTAATACAAAACGGCCGTGAAGTGATTTCAGGTTTTCAATGGTGGTCTAGCTTAGATCGACTCTTGAATTCGACTGTGATAAAACTACCAAACGATTTCTTTTGTGATTTTAATATTCGACTGCTAAATAAAGGAAAAGTAATACTGATTTTTCTTTGACCCCAAATGTCGCTTGGCATATTGTACTTTTAGGTACATATATACAGTTTTCAAAAGTATTTAACAGCGTTAATGTTTCCAGACTTAACGGCGATCACGATCTAGTTGTTCTAGTGGTTAAGCTATTTACAAAAATATATCTTAATTAAGAATGAGTTTATTTCACTTCGTACACTTGTGCATTGCCATAAGTAGTTTATCTCATAAACCTTTTGTTAGCCAATAAAGTAGTGACCCGTCACCTTGAAAGACTTCTGGAAGAATAGAACTTACGAATTTTGCCTCGAATCACACTGAGCAAACTTATCTATTCAAGTCGCCTACCTTCACAATATATGAACATATTCCATAAGCATATGCAAATTAGATGACGTTCGTTTGACTTTAAAATGACATGAAAGAAGATAAATTCTCATACAAGTTGTATTTGTTGATATTTAAATAACTTTTGCTAAACAAAAATCCAGTTAAAGGATTTCAATAACTTTATATACTCAATACAAAATCAAACACAGATTTACATCTTCAATGAGTTTTTTCTGATCTAAATAGAAGAACGGATTTTCGTCCCAATAAGAAATAAATCAATCCAGTATCCACATGACTAACGTTGCTAAAAACAAAATTAGTAAACAAACAGTACAAATGTAATGCAAATCTTTAATGATTTATAGTATATTCATCTTTTATAAGCTGAGTTGATGGTGCCTAGCAGTACAATCCTATTAAGAACTCATCATCTGAATGTACCTGCATCAGTGGAAAGATTCAAGTGACCTATAGAAAAATGGTGTGATGCGATCTGTCTGTCTAGTATATGAACCGAGCATACTTGAAACAAATGATTCGCATACCAGAAGCTGTAATTTGTGTTTTTGGACTCAATTGGAAGGACTAGGCAGACAAGGGACCAATAAGGACGCTAGACTGCTCATACCGGTCGAATGTCATTGATTTGGCACAGTGCCAAAATTAGATAAGTCGTATTTCGATTAGTGGATAATTCACGTGATATAAAGCTGGACATAAAATCATAACAAATTGGCAACGGCCTTCTTTAATAAAGTCATAACACATTTTCACAGGTAACATATGTTATTTCCTGTAATTTTGAATTGCACATCTATTGCATAACTGACCAATATATTATCTAAACATAATGAAGTAGTTAACCTATTGTCTATTATAATATACTTTATCAAATAAACTATAATTAAACAAGCATAAAATATTGATTGTCTTACAAAAAGAAAGCCTCTGATGATACTATAAGAACAAACTTTTAGTGGTGTAAATAATGAATGATTACAACGATTGTAATTAAACAGAGTAGAACAACGAACGATCTACTGTAAGTGAACATTTACTTATTGCCTCAACCGAATACAGCTACTCAACGATAAAAAAATCTTCAGAATACCGAATTACCAAAATGAGGGATAAAACCGATAATAACATATCTTTGAAGTAGATAAGTGTATGCTGAATTATACATTGATCTTCCTCGTACTAAGAATAAAAAGATTTTTATCCAAAAATAAAACCCTAAATATATGGTACACAAAGTTTGTCCCCTTCAAAATACTCCTAATTTGTAATGATAAAACTGTTCTATCTTCGTTTACTTTGCTCAAATTACCACTGGAATCTATTGGATATCAGGCCATTTAGTTGTATTGTTGTTTCGCGATTATTCTAGAATAGTGGGTATAAACGACTCTCTCTCTCTTATTTATTTATTTATTCCAAATCCATTTAAGCAGTTCACTAGAGATTGAAAAGCCTAAGAGATCACATAAATTTTTTTATCATTAACATAGTGAGTTTACGATAGTTCAACTCTTTCATTTTCTTCATATCAATCAGTAAAACTCCTGTTTTATTTGTAATGGATTAGAGGGGGTTTTGTGGAGAATTTAGTATTTTTCATAGTTGAAATCATGAGTCAATTGAAGCTAGACCACTATGGAAAACCTGGAAGCACTGAACGGCCGTTTCATCCTATGATGGGACTCTTCAGCAGTGCACATCCACGATCCCGCACTCACGAGATTCGAACTCAGGAATCACCAGTCTTGTAATTAGCTATTTTATACTGATCTTTAGTTTCAATATGGAGCCTTCGATATGGAATAAAGTTACTGAAAGCTATTCACCTGCTTCCGACAACGTTTCCTGTTGCTCACTGTAATTATTTATTACATAAACCATGTACCCAAGAAAGGAAGTTAATCAAACAACAGATTAAACTAATTATGAATTAACCAACTACATCATAGCGAATACATTAATATGTATTCATATTGTGTTAAGTTTTCTACAGTTAATCAAATGGAACAAAACTTATATATATATATATAACATATATAAGAAGAATTTACCTTCCAAAACTACCTCCAACAATACAATGCCATGTACGTCCATATTTTTGATTGAATTGATTTCTTAAATAAGCAGCAATATCTTTATCATGTCGACATGTTAACATTGCTTTCAGACATTGTTTAACTGCATCATCTTGCATTTGTGGTGGTAAATTACTAGTTTTTACAATAGCTCTATTCAATGTTGTCATAATAGAAAATGATTCACAGGATAATATAAACTAATAAACTTTTATGATGATTATTCTTGGTGAAAAACGTAACTGTTTCTCTAAACAGATACTTGTATCCATCTACTTATATATATATAATAGTTAGGTTACTACTTTTAAATAAGCCTATTGACCTTATATAAATAATCATGATAATTAATATAAATGAACACATGAGTAGTAAATTTGCTTAAAGAAAAGAAACTAGGGGATCACATGGGTTATTAGTGCACGATTTATGAAATATCAGAGTTTTTACATTGAATAAAATAAGACTAAGATATTAGGTAAAACGTATATAATGATCAACATTTTTCATGATCTAATCAAATTTTACATTTATATAAACTCTCAGGTAGTAAGTAATGTGGTTTTTATTTCAATTTACATTAGATAGATAGATAGAGGAATACTCTTATCTGTTTATCAATTAGTTGAATCAAAAAAGGAAATGCTTGGAAGGGTTTTTTTGTAGAGATTTCAGTATTTTCATAGTTGAAATCATGAGTCACTTGAAGCTAGACAATCAGGGAAAACCTGAAAGCACTGGATGGCCGTTTCGTTCTATTGTGGGACTCCTCAGCAGTGAGAATCTACGATCCCGATCGGTTAAGTGCTTTGGCGCGAGACTGGTAGGTCCTGGGTTCGAATCTCGCGAGTGCAGGATCGTGGATGCGCACTGCTGAGGAGTCCCATCATAGGATGAAACGGCCGTCCAGTGCTTTCAGATTTTCCATAGTGGTCTAGCTTCAATTGACTCATGATTTCAACTAAGGAAATGTTTATTATCTAGTCATATGTAGATGAGATTTGAAAGGTAACAGGCTAAATACCTAATTATCTTTATCTGGAATTACCAGTCTCAATTGATTGTACCTATGAGATGTCCTAGAGTAAAACAGTATTGATAACGAGTTCATTGATATTGAACTGTTATCTCGGCACTTAAGTAGTATCCAAATTTCAAAGTTAAACATTTCGAAACTTTTTTTCTTATAACGTAATTGAACATTTCAAATTTACAAATTTCCCGTAACTGGTAGTAAGCTGTAAATTAATGCTTGGGCTGTACTTTTTAATTGTATGAATATATCACGTTAGTTAAACCGGTAACACAGATTATCCAGTTTCGTAGTATACATGATACATTTAACCAACAGAGTTGGGATTCATTTGGTCATATTCACTAATCTGAATTATCTGTAATAGCACACAGTCTTCATTCAATTTATTCAGTAAGTAATTGATTCATTGTCAATATAGTTGATTTCATTGGTTACATTGTACCATTGAAAATTTGATAGAAATCTATTTTGAGACTAATCATTGATGATTGCATAATAATTTCAAGTCTCCAACTTGCGAACATTTTAATATTAAAACACAAGTATTGTTCTAGACAGAAAAAATATAACTTAAATCTTGTAATTATAAGCAGAGATTGATGGTGGCTAGCAGCGGAATGTAGGACGCGCATCCCGTCCTATTTGGGACTCATCAGTTGGATGCACTAGCATCCCAGAGTTGATGTACACCCCAGGACTCGGACCCAATACCGTTTGCCTCCAGCGTCATCTCGTTATCCATTTAGTTGCCGAAAACGCGAAGCCACTACCGTTATAAGCACAGATGAATAGTGACTAGTAGTGGAATCCGGGTATTATTCCGGCAATCCACATAAGATTCACATTTACCAACAAGAGACTGATCAATTACATTCCTAGATAACAATGGGAAGATTCAAACAACGAATGAAAAATGAATTTAATCTTTTAAGTACGAAAGAGAAAAGAATACTTCACTCATAAATGAATTCAATGAAGATTTTATTAAACTACCATAGATTCTGAACAAATACGTCAATAAATTCCCAAGAACTAAATGTACCATAACAAAATGTTTGATCACTTGACGAGAAATAGTCTTGTACTTCTCTACAATTCCACTTTTTTTCCTATCACTAATAAACTACTTGAAAGGTAATTGAACTTCACAAATTTGTCAGTTAATTAGAGCAAGACATTTGAAATATGTAATGTTTAATGTTATATACCGTTAACATCATGCACTGTACCATGTGTACTATTCAATTATCCTTTACTATGTATCACATGTTGTCTATGTGCCAGATTCTCTTCCACTATGTTCATATTATGATAATCATTTTCATGTTAATTAATACAATGTTGATTAGATAATGTGATAACTGAATGAATTTAAATGGATTCATTACATTCACTAAATGTTCTGTCTTAAGTAAGTGTTGTGTTATCAACCTGTAAAAAAAAATATTTCATTCTCAAATGTTTAGATTCTTTGGAATATACTCAACAAATAGAACGAAACGGCTGTCCAGTGCTTCCAAGTTTTCGATGGTGATCTAACTTCAATTGACTCATGATCTCAACTCTATAAAAAGTGTAGCTGTTAGTCTTTCTATCATTTCAATTTACTGTAAGTATATGTGAACTGATATAAGCATTTAAAACTAAGATTTATGGATGTTTATTCTAATTTGTATTATTGAACATTAAGTTGAATAGAGAGGAAACATTTTTTTTCTTTGAAGTTAACTTTGATCTTTGTTTAATTTTATCGATAATTCGATTACCTTTGAACGTCAACTAGATAGAAATATGTTTCTTTTCTAGTTGGTCAATCTTTTACGTACTGTGGTGTTCAGCACTATAATTGTTTATAAATGATTGGGGGCATCCATTTCTTCGAAGGCAATAATTGATAATTACATAATCTTTCTTTGATTTTATTGATCTGTGTAACATTCTATCTCTATGATAAAGGCGTTTTATAACTTATTGGGCGAATTCTACGAAAGTTCAGGTATTACTCACTCCTTTCTAATGTGTATGCATTTCGGCTGGTTTCTTCATTCGGTACTAGTGTCTACATATATAAAATTGAACGAGTGCGAATTCCCATTTAATCGTAGATAATCCAAAAAATATTGAACCAATTTATATTGGAGAACTTATTTCTTCATCTAAAAAGTTTAATTCGATATAATTTCAATAAGGTTACATTTGTACTTTGACAATAATATGACATAACAGTCTACTGAAGCATTGATAATCTAATAAGAAAAATTATTTCACATTGATTAGAGACTTCTTGACATGATCAATCAAAATTGAAATGCCTGGAGGCAGTAGGTTAAGAAGATCAAATGAAAAAGAATTATTGATGTGTAATCGGAAGAACAATGAACTCTGAAATGATTGACTGATATTTTTCATATGAAGTATTCACTGTATGATTGTCAGATTTTATTAAAATATTCAGCAATTTAGTGTTTAAACACTAAGTATAGAATTTATAGGATGTTAATATTGATAGAAATGACAACAAAGTCATAAAGTGAAGATGGATAGTGGCTAGCAGTGGAATCCAAGACACGCGTTTCGTTCTATTTTGGGACTCGTCAGCTGGATGTATCTGCATCTTGAGCTGATGTTCACTCTGGGACTCGAACTCAGTACTGTCCGCTTCGAACGCTATCACATTATCCACATAGCTACTAAGTCCTGATAGCCACCTGCATGTGCAATGGGGTAAAGTATTGTTTGTTTGAATCTTCTCAGTGTTATTTTGGACTGCAATTGATCAGTTTCTTGCTGGCATATGTACATCTTATGCGGAATGCCTCGATATTACCTGAAGTCACAAGCTTTATAAACAAAGATTGATAGTGGCTAGCAGTGGGATGCAGGACGCGCGTTTCGTCCTATTCGGGACTCGTCAGCTGGATATAACTGCATCTCAGAGTTGATGTGTTTATTTAGTTTATTAGGAGTTTCCTTGAGTGTATGGTTTAGTTAAACAGTCTTAATTAATTTACTTAAAGTTTGGATATTCTCCCATATAAACTTGATGAAAATTAATATATAACAATGAACACATTGATTGTTTAAAAGATACAATCATGTTTATGAACTTATGTTATCAAAGTAGTAGGTATGATGGGTTTTACTTAGAGAAAGAGAAATATTTATCATTTTAGAATTCATTTTGATATATGCTGTTTGAATTTTTCCATTAATGTATAGGACTGCAGTTGATCAGTCGCTTATTGGAATATTTCCATCCTGTACAGATTGCCTCTATATTGCCTTAAATCACAAGCGCTATAGGCAAAGATGGATAGTGGCTAGCAGTAAAATCCAGGACGTGTGTTTCAACGTGGTTGGGACTCGTTACCTGTGTGTATCAAGCATCTCTGCTTACAGTACTCGTAATTTAACGCACTATCGAGGCAGTCCTCACAAGATGTACAAATGCCAATAAGAGAATGATCAATTGTAGTCCTAGACATTGATGGGAAGATTAAAATACCCAAACTTCACCTCGTTGCACAAGTCAGTGGCTATCTGTACTCATTTGCTATGTGGATATTGCGATGGCGTTTAATGCGAATGGTATTGTATTCAAGTCCCTTGTGCATCAACTCTGGGATGCATATACATCCAACGGACAGAACGCGCACCCTCGATTCCACTGCTAGACACTACACATTTCAGAATTTATAACGTCTAATATAATTCATGTAAAAGTATCATAAAATGACATTCTTGGAGATAGTTGAACTTACTTCATAGAAGATTCATTCTGATTACTTTCATTAACAAGGCTTACTTTCAAAATAAGTCAATATCATATGTTTCTACATCTGCATTTCACATAGTTTTCTATACATTTTCCTCATGATAAGGTTTAGAATAGAAATGTGATATACTACCTAACTAAAAACTATTTAACTACAAGGAACAAACTGATTATCTAGATACTTTATCAAATAACTTTACAGCTAATATCACATGGAGTAAACGTTTCTCTTTTGTTGGTTTGTTTTACTTTTAGATACATCTTGACTTCATACATTGTCAAATAGGTTTCTAATAATAAATCGTTCCTGTGTGATTTCATTTGGTCATGAAATGTTTATTATGGATTAGTTTTGTTTTATTAAGTTACTATAAATGGATCATATAAAAATATGTTACTATCAGAGGGGTTTTGTGGAGATTTCAGTATTTTTCATAGTTGAAATCATGAGTCCATTAAAGCCAGACCACCATGGAAAACCTGGAAGCACTGGACTGCCCTTTTGCCCTATTATAGGATTCCTCAGCAGTGCTCATCCACGATCCCGCACTCGCGAGATTCGAACCCAGGACCTACCAGTCTCGCGCCAGAGCACTTAACCGATATATCACTACTTTAAATTAATATTTATGTTATATCGAGTGCGTGAGTACGTGCCCTGTTTAATTTATGATGTGTTGGTTCCCACCAATTAGTGAGGAGTAAATTATCGATCAGAGCAATGATACACAAAAAGCCGTGTGAACAGTCTTGAGTACCTTTCAGTCCTGCTTTCTACCTAACCTAGCCAATTAAGTCCAGAACACCAATAACAACCTCTGCAATATGAATCAATATTCACAAACATACTGGGTTTATATACCAAACAAACTGATCATATCGTACCATAAAGTAGATAAACAACATTTGTACAAGACTCAGCCAAATGTGGCTGTGAATAGGGGGAACAGTAATTAATAGACTAAGGATAACTGAAGAATGGTAAATCGTATAATAATAGCCTATAAGTCAAAATAAAGTTTATGATAAGAGGAATACGAATGTTAGTAGGTAAGTTACTTAAAAATTATACAATAGGAAATATACATATCACATTGGTCTATAAATAGTCCTCAAAAGTGACCATTCATAATTCTCTTTGGTATAAAACAATTTACATTATTCATCGATAATACGAGGTAGTATATTAATTCTTCTCAATATAATTCATTGGATGTTATTCCTTTTATTGATAATGATGTTATCCAAATCATTTATACAAGTTAGATTTAAATTAAATTAATTTGATTTGTATAGTAAGAATGCCAATTCGTCAATGAAATATCGAAAACAGCATTCTAAATCACATGTATCGAAGCTAAAAAAAGGACCATAATAATAATAATGTTTTGAACTGATCAGTATGTTGACAATAAACAATAAGTACTGCTCTAATATGTTTTAGAAGCTTGGGAACTGATAAAGATGTGTATGAAATATCATTGGTAAGAATGTAGTGACTAGATAATATCAGTGCGGAATCGTGGATGCGCACTGCTGAGGAGTCCAATAGTAGGACGAAACGATCGTCCAGTGCTTCCAGGTTTTCGATGGTGATCTAGCTTAAATTGACTCACGCTTTCAACTATGAAAATACTAAATCTTCACAAAACCCCTTAATCAGTATTACCATTATTAGAGCAATTTGTTTACCATTAAGGCTAAGATCAATGAATTTAATTACCATAAGTAGTTATAAAATGAGAATATTTATAAATAGACGATAACCACTTAATATGGAAATTCAATCTGGTTAATATTAAAGACTAAAATGTACTCACTATGATTGTTCGTAATAACAACTAAGAGTTTGCAACTAAATCATCTAGTTCAAGGGACAGATTACCAAAGTTGGCAGTTAACTTGATCGACATTGATTTTCGTCGCTAAGCAGATATGATAAATACTGCTTGCAAAATCAACGAACTACTCTTAAAACTGTTTAACATGATATTAATAATATCATACCCACCGGTATAGATGTGGAAGTTCCTAAGTTATAA
This sequence comes from Schistosoma rodhaini, assembly GCA_944470415.2. NCBI lineage: Eukaryota > Metazoa > Platyhelminthes > Trematoda > Strigeidida > Schistosomatidae > Schistosoma > Schistosoma rodhaini. The sequence continues at coordinate 8,373,596 of OX104036.1, read as the reverse complement.
TAATCATCTAAGTATTGTCTAACCAGTTATACAATTACCAATGCAATAAACTACCGAAAACTTGCTTAAATTTTATCTGAAATTGAAAAATACAATCCACTAACTTCTAATGAAGTGATGAAAAATGGATTGTTTGCTCCATGATTTAACAGTTTGTAATAAGTCATGGATATTCATTCCTAAAGATTCTTAAGTTATGATCAAACGGTTTTATCGTGGTCCACGGTTGCCAGTGATACTTTAAAGGATGTTAGCAATTTTCATGAACGATACAGCTTTGCAATAGTTGTTTTTCATCGCTTTATATCTTTATTAACAATATGATTGTGTGTAAGTCCTTTAAATATATAATTCAATGATATAACCACGTGATTGTTTCAATGCTACACATAATTATAAGACCAATTTCGTGCTACAGTCCTAAACTTTTAGCATAAACATGATCATTTTTCTATGAATCAGATAAATACACTGGATAATGATATCAGCCTGCTTGAGTATCTAGGCTACCTGTTCCTAACGTCAACACATTTCAACAAGTTACGTGTATTTTGTTTGTTTTAACACATCATTATGTCTATTAATCGCATAACCTATTTACGCGCGTTTATGAAAAGTTTACGATCTTTCACCGTACAACGTACAAAAGGTACATTCAGAGACATTGCGTGAATGTTAATATGTATTCAAAAGAATGATCATTGTTCAGATGTTAATTCCTCAACTGCTATCATCTAACTAGTGATCACTCAATATTTATCGTCAGAATGGATGAAGAAATAAAGAAAGGAAACTCATTGAAATACTTTGTGATGAGAATTCCGTATTGTACCAAAAATATAATATTGAATGAAACCATTATTAATAATCATAATAATCTACATAAACATACCTTCCAAATGTTGTTCCAACTTTACATTCCCAATAACCTGAATATGTATCGTTGAATACTTTTGCAATATAATCAGCTATACCATCATGAGATGAGAATAGATCCATAGCTTCTAGTGATAATTCAATTGCATGTTGTTGCATCTGTTCTGCTTCTTTAGTTGAGTCGTACATTGTTCCGTCAAAAATAAACAAATAAAAACTGTATCACAAACAAAGTATATATATATATATACATATATATACATATAGTATATATGAGTATTTGTATATAATTAGTAGCTTACAAACAATGGTATTGTTTTGTCATATATCAAGAAGCTATTATAGATTTCAATTAAGAAGCCTACAACCTACTCATCATCATCATCAACTAATTATGTTTTTACTATGATTGTAAATAGCTTTCTTCTTATTTCATAACTACATCGTCATACCTGTCCATGTTCACGTGACAGTGTTGGAAGTAGCTATGTATATTAGATGCTGAATGTATACTTGGAAAAAGAGATTTAATATCTTTTTACTTTCATTACAAATACCATGTGATAAAGATTTTATTAAACACATTGAATAGAAAGAATGTTTTTTTCTTCAAGTAAAGAAATTTGATTGAGATAAAAGTTAAAGTTTTAATTATTAGGTTTTTTTGTATCTTTGACACTAGATTCAGTTTTGGAAATCAATTGGTCTCAGTAGTAGTAAAAATCTTAATATCTGAACATGGATTTTATCGGAGACTGAACATTTAATTTATTGGGTTATTTAGTGTTCGATAGATACGGTAATAAATATTCACACCATGAGCAGGTTTCTGCATACTTTCAGGTGCTATTGAGTCTATCCGAACGTTTAATAACACATTTGAGATACGCACGAAAGCGAGGTTCATAAAACAGCAATTTGTTTTTAAATGAGACTTCCAATACCTAAACTATATACTTCAAATCTGAAAACTAGAAATCTGACTTCCGTTGTCAACGGTCTTCACTAGATTATTATAGTTTTTCTTTACTACTGAAGACTGACCAGCTTGTAGTGAGACATTACTGTTACATTTACTACTCGTCTCGTATTATGTGATGAGCACTATGCTTTCTTATATACATTGTGTTGCAGTGCTGCAAATGGCGCGGTTCAATGCAACGTTCAAGGACACGTTTCATAATTCGAGGCAGTTGCTGAAGTGACATGATGAAAGTTCTTAATTATCAAATTATTCGCATTCTAAACTATGGTTTTTCAAATAACTTTCACTGTATTACTGCCGTTGTTTAAGTTATACAGTGAAGAGTTCTTTATTTTGTCTATACTGACTGGGACAATTTTATTTGTATAATGTTAACGTATAGTTTACAAAACCTTAACCAAGCGCCTTGGCTAGATGATAGAAACAGTTTCATTTTCAGTTTAGAAAGGACAGGGGGCTAGGTGATCCTTGTTAGTCTCGGCAATGGTGGTCTCTCAGTTAATTCAACTTTTTTTGAAAGCGATCACAGAGAGAGTCTCAATCACGTGTTGAGGTAATCAATGGTGATTCGATGAAACAGTCGATATTCAGCTGACAAGTAATTTGTCCTGAATATTTCTAGAGTGTCCTCTTAAATTAATTGTTTTGGAAGACAATAAAAATCAGGGCATATCAGCTAGAAATTTACCACTAAGTAACTGATAATTTGTGATCAAGTCACGTCTGGTTCTCCTATATGACAATCGAAATAGATGTAGTTTAGCCAATCGAGCATCATATGAGAACTTAAATATTTCAGGAATAAGCGTAGTTGTGGTTCTTTAAACCTTTTCCAACTGCTGATTGTCTCCTATTAGTCAGAAAGTTGTCAACTGTATTCAGTAATTGGGTTAGGATGAACGAATGTTGTATAGGAAGTCAAAAAGATTTTACGTCTACAAACCTAAATGCTCTACGTATTGACGATGGTGTTCTAAATTCTTTAGCGGTTTTGCACCATCTGTGTATAGTGGATTTTAAGTCCGTGCTAACGATGACTCCTAGATCATTGTCTATCTAGACAACAGCTAGCTCAGTGTTATTCACCGTGTATATGCTTGTACCTTAGTAGCCATTATTCATCATAGTACCCTTGAAAATATTTACCGGCAGCTGTCAAATTTCAGGCCACTAAGACAATTTCTCCAGATCGTTTCAAAGCTCCAAACTGTCACCCTTACTTTTTATCGCACTTCATCGTCAGCATATAAGAAAACCTATGATGAAAGGAGTCTAGGAAGGTCATTTGCATACAGAAAGAACAAAACTGGCCTCAAAACTGTGCGTTGGGGCACTCCGCCTGACACAGTTTTCCAGCCAGACAACCTGAAGTCCACCCGTACTCTCTGTTGGCGTCAAACTAGGGAATCTCTTATTCACATTATCAAATTGCCTCCAATCCCGACGTTTCTGAACTTGTATAACAGTCCGTTGTGAGGTACTTTGTCAACAGCTCTTTTGAAGTCAATGTAGGCTACTTTTATAGGTTACTTTTGATCTCTAAGAGCCCACCAACCTTCATGTGTTACTAATAAGTTCGTGGGGCATGAATAACCTGTACTAAAGCCGTGCTACTTTTCAGAAATAATCCGGTTTTCGTCAGGGTACTTAAACAACGTTCAAATAATCATTCCTAAAATTTTAACAAACACGCTAGTTAGGCTTACACGTCAATAGTTCTAAACAACTAAATGTACTTTGAATAAAAAAAGAGAATTCAGCGAACAAAATTTTCTTTTCGACGGAATCATTTACTGAAGCTGTACATTCGTATATATAGTTAGATCGAAAATATATGTCTACGGGAGGCTAGGAAAGATTGCCTGATAAATTGACTCGACAATAAATAACAAATGAGGTTACGTATTTATCAAGGAGTAATGAACAAAATAACTTATGGGTCAGATAGTGCAATTGACAGATATGAAGAAAAGCGACAAGCACAAAGGTAATAATAATAGACTGAATAATAATAAAAAAAACTTGTATAAGTTAATAATAATAATGATAACTGATTAGAGTTTAAAATGTAAAGCAGTAATTTAAAAAACAAAAAGCCGATCATAATCAAATACAAATTCAGAAAAGAAAGAAAACAACAACCAGGAACGTGTCCACTAAGGGAATTAGGGCCAAGGAAGGGTGAGTGGTTGAAAAAATCGTTTCTGCGCGCAAAGTTTAGGCTTGAGTTCGTGGATTGACAATCCCATAAAATATGCAATGCTGAGGCATTGGCATTGATTTTGTCGAAAAGAAAACTCTGTTCGCTTAGTTCTCTTTTTCTTATTCAAAGTACATTTAGTTGTTTAGAGCCCAGCCATATACGTCTTACCAAAAAACTCAAATGATTAGATACCAAATCGTCCTAATTATCTGGCTCACTTGATATATAAAAGATCGACATTTTAAAGTTAGGGTTAGCTTTGCTTTCTCTTAGGCTGTGGAATGTCTTAATGGGGTCTCTTGAGGTTCCGTACTAGGAAATCTTTTCTTGATTTATATCAACGATATTTCACAATAGGCATCTTCAGATTTATTACCTTTCGCCTGTGAAGTGAAACTCCGGAGAGGTGTATGCAACCAAAAGGATAAACTTGCTATTCATGTGGATTTCACTCCAGTTCAAATTTGGGCAAATGACAACTTACCTTTAACGCTTCAAATTGTAAAGTAGTTCATCTGAGACGATGCAGAATACGGCTAAAACGTAGGTAAATTCCCCCTAGAACTATCCGAAGTTGAAAAAGATCTAGGAATGTTGGTACCCTGTGATTTTATTTATTATGCCAACTGAGATGGAAACACCTTTCGAGCAAACCTTGCACTAGTACCATTGAAGAGCATTTTTGGCCAGTTTGACGGAAGAACTTTTCACATAATCATTAACAATTTCATTCATTCCCACTCAAAGTACGGAAACAAAGTATTTCTTCCTTCACCCCAAAAGGAGAAGGACACGCTATAACGTATCCAATGGCGACCTACGACAAAAGTTCGGGGACTCAAATTCAATCCTCATGAACAGTGCCTTCAGTCTCCCAACCTTTACTTAATAGGCTAAAATGTTTAAGAGGTGACCTTCTAATAGCTTACAGCAGCCTTAATAATTTCGGACATCCCCTTAAACACCTACCTAGGTTCAGCTACAACACAAACCTAAGAGTTAACACTTAGAAACTGGAGACCACAACACAGTAGAACGGACTGGGTAGTTAAGTGCTGGAATTCGCTGCCGGCTTAGCTAGTTCAAGCAACTTCTCAGGAGTCCATTAAGAGAAAAGTTGATCTGTGCTTGAGGACTTAGGATAGTATCTTACCATGATTTACCATTTTCTTTCCCCTCTTTTGTTAATAATATACCTAGGTTCCTAGCTGGAGGTACTGATGGTCCGCTGCTACTAGATACAGGAGCTTGTTAAGCGAAAGCTTCTTCTATTTCGTACAAAACCATTTGAATACGAATATGAAAAATCTGGAATATATGTAAAAGGACAATGGCTAAATCCGGTAATACTTACTAACGACAGTTGGAATATGATAGCCGTACTTGTCCGAAAAGAATGTTCTCGTACGTTAAACGGCGAACAAAACGTGATGATGGTATTTTCCAGTTCCGTACCGCAACGCAGCTGCTATCAAAGGTTATCGTGCGCTATGGTCACTTCGCCGAGCATTTAAATGCCTTAACAAGATGTTTCGAATTTTATATCCCACCTATGTAAGACCACACGTAGAGTACTGTATCCAAGAAGCTATCCAATGTCTAACAAAGGATGTCAACTCACTTGAGTGTGTCCAGAATGCGGGGAAGAAATTGATGAAGTGTTTTTTCAAACTCTTTTGCAAAGAGCGTTTAATCGCCTAAACCTTTTCCCTTGTCTTATCGTAGGACGCGTGGTGACCTTATACTGGCATCTTGTACATTTAGTAATGATTTGTGTGCCGATATGTCTTACCTTTTTGCTCCTTCCTACATCGATAATCTCCGAGGTCATAGTAAGAATGTTCACAAACCACGAGCTAATAATCTAAAGGTGGGGTCCCGTATTTTTCATCGAGTGGCTAACAACTGAAACACCTTACCCGAACAAGTGGTATCAGCACCATTAGGGAACATTCTTAAGAAGGAGCTGTACCCTCACTGGAAGGCAATCTGTCAGGATTAACACATGTTCACCAAACTACTATTTTTATTACTGAAGACTGAACCACTTAATATTGTAATAAAAAAGTACAATAATACTAACAAGAAAGCTTGTCTAGTAGTGCTTATACATTACTTTGATGCCTAAAGATCCCAAACAATGCGAAAACTAGATTTTCAAATCCTCGACGATTGAGAGCAAAAACTAGACATTGCCACCAGCGCTTCAAGTTTTTCATTGACAAGGCCATTGCCACAAACGCTGTCCAAGGGCGCGTTTTGCGATTTTGAATGCACGTTGTGGTTAGAAGTAAGTGATTTTATTCGTTGGTTTTAAGTATAAGTTGTCCTTGCCTATAAGTCGTGGATCTGCTGTGTTTGGTTCCACTAGTTTATTTTTTTTGCTGCATAAAGAATTAGTAAAACGTCTCGGAACGTCAAATAGTCAGTAGGTCTTCTCAGCATATTAAACTTACTGTAAATATCTCTTTTTTTCTCGATTACTATTTTCCAGAAGTCGCTTTGCCATTATTTTTCGCCGTCACCTCAGTAAAAACGTTTTATTCACCAAATAGGAACGTCAATTTATTTTCAGTGTATATTTCAAGTACGATCTCTAACATACCTTTTAGTAGTTGTGAACTCCATTCTCTATAATGTGTAAATTGTCTCGTAATGTCATATGAATTCTCTAACTAAAAGTAGTAAACTGACGGTAAATATATAACTGTATAGTTCTCAATGCGAATATGCACGTTATGATTTGTTCCGCTTTTCAAAGCTATTTCTATTGATTATCTTATGCTTAGGGGAAATTTCCTTCCACTTGTGCTGTTTAGCATTTTCAGTTGCCTTTAGAATTACTCTCCCCTACCTATTGGTGTACGTCTTTAAGTAGTTTATGCTCAAGGAAAGCATTACTGTCATCAGATCCTAACGCAGCATAACCATACTATGACACAGCTGCTCATATTAACTTGCCTTTTTTAAAAAGTAGATCATGTATGTGGTACGGCATCATAGTTAATGTAATCAGGATTTTTCTGTTCAACCTTGTAAACATGTTTAATACCTGTTTGTAGTAACCTAGTGCTTGAGTCATTTGCTAATTGTGAAGTTTTACTCCATATAGATTCACTTAGCACATCTGTTTTTCCATCTCACCTGCCTAATTCCATATATTTTGGTTGGGTTGCAGTCACATCAGTATTTCTGACGAATACTGACTTGTTCAGTATTTCCTCGACTACAGCTAGTACCTTAGTGTGGTAGCTAGGTTTACCTATTGTGATGGCGCAGTTGAACTATATTGACCAAAACACTTTCGTTTTGGTCTTATTGTGCCGAAAGTCGGTTGGAAAACACCAAGACTAAAAGCATTTATGAGTCCGGGGACGCAGCCGTCCTTCCATTGATAATTTACTTGACCACGTCGTTTTCCCAATACTATTCACAAATATTGAGCTTTTTAATTTTGCCCTTCTAACCTCTCTTATTTCTCAAAGAATTATGGATGAGGATCAATGTTTGGTGCTTGGTTCAACAGTTTCTGATATAAGTGGTCTGAAAAAAGATATTCTTAGCCTTGGCCGTGTTCTAAGAGCTTGTGATTTTCAAAACGCAGACGATTTAAAAAATGCCGATGAGAATAATTCATTTCCATGTAAAATGTATTGTTATGAGGAAAAGAATGAAATAACTTCGTGTGGCAATATTTTTTCTGATCTCAAAAGTATTAAAAGCCTTTTATCCGATACCTCTAGTGCTTTTTCATCATACAGTGAACAATTAAGGACCGCATTTTCAGTTGTTAACAAGTTTTCAGAACTTTCCAGAGTAACGTCTGAAAACTCATGCCTGAGCTCCGTCGAAACAGAGCAAGATTTCTATCATCTGTTAAGTACATTGGCCAGAGGTTTACAAAGCGGATTGTTTGCTCGTATACGGGAATTGAGCACCTTTTCTCTAGACAAAAGTCTAAGTGAATTTATAGACCAATATAATGAGCTAAACATAAAATATAGTGAACTGTTAGTAACGTCTCAAGTACCTGCAAAACAGTCAAGTTCTACTGTTCTCCTCGACCAAACTGCTGTCTTTGAAATGCTTGAAAAAGAAATGAGCAATTCCGCCAAAGAAGTTGAACATGTCCGTTCCAGTTTTGAATCTCGTTTAAACTCCATCACTGCCGATTGGGAATGTGAACGGTCAAAGTTGATGACAGAGTTGCACAAAAAAGAAGGTAGACGATGCTTTCTATGACCATGCCCTTAACAGTGTTTTATCTCATTTCCAACGTACTATATTAGTTGTCACAAATCGTTTTCTATATCCATCTCGATGTTTAAAAAAGTGAACAAATATTGTAATAGTATATTTATCATATCCCGCTGTTTTCATTAGGCTTCAATAAAATGTAGAGGTTGTTATTGCCAGACCAACTATTTAATGTTAGTGTTTTTTCACGTAGAACTAAATTAATAATTGTCGAAAACCGCCTTCCAAGTTTACCTTGATTAATAATTGACTGACAACCAACTTCACATGTCTCTAATTATCAGTGCTGTTCGGAATTTGTCGACAAAGTTGCTGGTTCAAACCCCGTTTGCACCATCAGTTTTCTTAAATTTATAGATATGGCTTAGTAACGAGTGTCAGCTTACATGAAACCTTGGTCCAGGGTCTCTTGCCGACTCTCTAATCATTTTACAACAGTACAAGCTTGTTCGCAGGGTGGAGTTTTTATAATTTGTCTAGATTCATTTTGAATATAAAAGTAGTCACATGCCTCAGCACAGTTCTGATCAAAAATATAATGAATGCTCTGAATGTCCCACCAATAACATTCATGGTGGCTTACTATTATTGATAAAATAAGACTACAAGTGTATAGCTACCATATATTTGTTTATTGTGTCGGTCTTAAGACTGATGGTTAGTGGCTATGAAATACGGTCTGTGGAAGCAACAGATATGCGTAGTCTGAAAGCTTTTGATCACAGGTGTCCTCGAAGCACTGCTTGTATATCGTACAACAATCGAGGTAGCAATTTCAAGGTCATGCATATAGCCTTGGGTAAAGTCGGTGAGATTGTAAATCTTCATCGACTAGGTAGGTTGAGACTTGTATTATGTATGCTTAACCACTTATTATCTCAACGAGCAATGTTAACTAGCGAAGATGTAAGTTGAAAAAAGCTAGGTGTAGTCACATCAAAACATATCATTAGTCTATGGAATCACTGAATTTTAAGTCTGAGCCATGTTGATAGATGCAGACTACCTAGTTGAAGTCAGTGAAATAAATCTGACCAAGTGGTTGACAAATTTAGGTAAGATGGTTCCGAGTCAGTCACAATGGTACAGATGCATTCACTCTTTATTGTTCTATAGATTTTGAATTCTAATTTTCCTTCATTCAAACTTTTGTACTGCTCTTCCGAAAGATATTCTCAATATTTAGTCTCCCTCATTACTGGTACTTCTTTATTATTTTGATCCAATATTCATCTCTTAGTGTTAATGTGTTACAGTAACTTGGGCCAATTCCCATGTGCTGGGAACGAACTTGATACTCACTAACTGATGGGGAGTATTATCATGTTTAGTACATGTATATATATATATATGTATATATATATATATATATATATATATATATATATATATATATATATATATATATATGTTCTTTTTTAGTGGCAATCGAAGAACTGCAAAAACTAATAGAAGCTAAAGAAATTGCGTATTCAAAAGATAAAGGTACGTTAGGAAAGATTTAACCAATGAATTCGGCTTGTTATTTTCATTAATGTTAGATGGCATGTGTCTAAAATATTTAAATGTTTAAATTCGAATGACTTACTTAAATTTTCTTCAAGTTGAGCCGTTTACATTTCCTACGTATGTATTTTCATAGAAATTATGAAATTACGTAATAATTCATATAATTGATAAAATCTCTATCATAAATGGTTTTTGAAAACTGTTTCTGTTATGTCCCGATAAGAATAATGAATAGAAACTTTTGAGAACTATTTATAGATCAATATGATACATACATTTTTATTGTATTTTATTGTATTGTTAACTAACTAAACTATTCATATTCGTGTCCCTCTTATTATGTGCTTTATTTTGACCTATGAACTATTATTATATGATTTATCATTTTCGAGTTATGTCCTGTCTACCCGACCGTTGCTGCTACCTTGACGTGGTGGTCGGGCTTGCCTATCGTGATGAAGCAATCGAGCTATGCTGGCTGGAACAATCGTTCCTCAAGGTCCTACCATGCCAGACAGGTCGGTTGAAGAGCGGTGAGACTAAAAGCAGCAAACCCAAGGTCCGAAGGCGAAGTCGTACTGCTGACTGTACAGAGGTGTGAAAGCGGTAAGGTGTTTCCTTCAGACAACCAGCATGACAGCGATGCTGCCTTCCCAGAAAGAGGGGTGGGGTTAAAAAAGGTCGACCCTAAAAATGCACACCTCGCCTTATCCCACGGATTTCCGTCTCCGGCGGTAAGTTCCCAACAAGTACGGAGCTAACACGAAAACTACCCACAAAAAGGTCATGTGCGACCGACCTCAAGCAGTTGTCCCTTGGGCACTGCGGTCACGCTCTCAGGTCATTAAGACCACTCCTAACCCAATTTCCTTTTCAGGTACCTCTAGAAGAATCCTTCCACGGTGTGGGCAACCGGGAAGTGATAACTGCCCTCATACCTCTAACAGCACTCAAGACCACTGTATTCATAATCAATCTTCTTCTTCAATTCCTACTATTCCCTCTACCTTGACTTTGAACACTAAACTTCCTGTTCCGGTTTCCTCCTCAAGTGTCACCATGGCCAACGATTCTAGTGCGCGGAACGCTGTCCCAGGTCTACTTAAACCTCGCTCCAAACTACACATTGGAGCCTTCAACGTACGTACCCTAGGTCAAATCGGTCAACAGGCCTCCTTAGCTAAAACCCTAGAATCTCGTACCATTGATGTATGCTGTGTCTCCGAAACACGCATACAGGATCCCAGTGTGGTCATTCACTTGACCTCACCTCGCAAAAATGGACAGCCAACGAAATACACCCTCCGTGTATCTGGCGACCCGTTGGCTAGTTCTCGCGGACTTGCAGGTGTAGGCATAGCACTAAGTACAAGGGCAGAACAGGCACTATTAGAATGGATCCCCGTTAACAGTCGCCTGTGTGCTGTCCGGCTAAATGGCTCTGTAAGAACTCGGAAGGATAGGGACACACGTCGTTGCCTTTTCGTCGTTTCTGCCTACGCTTCCACCGACTGCAGCCATGATGAAATGAAAGATGACTTTTACAGAAAGCTCTCTGAGCTTCTTCAGAAAGCTAAGCGCTCAGACATAGTACTCATAGCGGGTGACTTTAATGCCCAGGTAGGCAGCTTGAATCAAACAGAAAGACATTTAGGTGGGTGTTTTAGTATTCCGGCTGAACGAACCGATAATGGTGATCGTCTGTTGCAATCGTTTATTTTTATCAAGCACTAATTTTAAACATAAGGAGAGACATCGTCTAACATGGCGACCACCTGCACCAAACCAACGATGGACTCAAATAGACCATATTGTCATCAGTCATCGTTGGAGAGGCTGAATAGAAGATTGTCGCTCGTATTGGAATACTTGTTTAGACTCTGAACACGCTTTAATACGAGCACGCATTTGTCTGCGCCTCAATGGACGCAGGAAAAGTACATTAAGAAGACCCATTAGGATTGAACTGGAGGACGAGAAAGCCAAATGCAAATTCCAGAAACAACTGAGTTCACATCTAGGCAGTTCTGTAAACAAGACTGACACAGATGCTGCTTGGAAAGACACACGAACAGCTGTGGAAACAGCAGTTACATCTATTAGTCATTTAAATCATAGGGCTCCAAAAAACCAATGGATTTCTTCTAAGTCTATTTCACTGATGGATTCGCGTAAACTCATCCCATCAGGCTCTGAACATGACGAAGAGCGTAAAGAAATTAGATCTAGGTTAACTAAAAGTCTAAGGAACGATCGTGAGCAGTGGTGGGCAACGAAAGCAAAAGAGATGGAAAAGGCAGCGGCTGTAGGCAACACCAGGCAACTATTCAGACTAATAAAAGAAACCGGAATTAAGAAGTCAAGTGTAAGTGAGACAATCTCGGAAAAAGACGGAACCCTTATCTGCTCTCAACCCAAACGTTTAGAACGATGGGCGGAACACTTTAAGGAGCAGTTTAGCTGGCCTTCAGCTACTGCACAACTACCCACTATTCCTAGAAAACCTGAATGGAACATTGAAGTAGACCCCCCGACCGTACTTGAAGTTCAAAAGGCTATAGGTAATCTGAAACGAGGAAGAGCAGCTGGTCCAGATGGATTGGCTCCAGAGGTCTTTAAATATGGTGGTCCGATTTTAGCGAATAGGTTGACTAATATTCTGGCTAAAATCTGGGAGACGAATGTAATCCCATCCGACTGGTCACAATCACTGATTGTCCCAATATACAAAAAGGGGTCAAAATCATCCTGCGATAACCATAGAGGGATTAGTCTGACCAACATAGCATCTAAAATACTAGCCTCAATAATTATCGGGCGCCTAACTAAGACTCGTGAACTGCAAACACGAGAAAATCAGGCTGGCTTCAGACCTGGTCGTGGCTGTATCGACCACATATTCACCATTCGTCAAGTTTTAGAGCACAGACACGCTTATCGGCGTCCGACAATGATAGTTTTTCTTGACTTGAAAGCAGCATTTGACTCTGTAGACCGAGAGGTTCTGTGGCAGTGTCTGTCATTGAAAGGTGTACCTGAGAAGTACATAAACCTTGTGAAGACTCTTTACTCGAACACTACCAGTCGAGTGAGAGCTTATGGCGAACTGTCATATGATTTTACAACCTCAAGTGGTGTCCGTCAAGGCTGTCCACTATCCCCACTTTTGTTTAACTTCATTATAGACCTGTTGCTGGAAATAACACTCTCATCGACTGAATTTTCAGGAATTGATCTCCTACCAGGGGGACCACTAAGCGACTTAGAATACGCAGATGATATACTCCTGTTTGGTGAAGACGCTGGCAAAATGCAGAGTCTTCTGTTGGAACTCAGTAATAATGCCAGGATGTTTGGGATGCGATTCTCCCCATCCAAATGTAAATTGTTACTCCAGGACTGGCCTGCATCAACACTCGAACTAAGGATAGGGAGTGAAGTAGTCGAACGCGTGGACAACTTCACTTATCTTGGAAGTCTGATCAGCCCTAATGGGTTGGTGTCAGACGAAATCCCAGCACGGATTCAAAAAGCTTGTTTGGCTTTTGCCAACTTACGTCACCTATGGCGAAGACGAGATATCCGTCTGTCAATTAAGGGACGAGTATACTGCGCAGCAGTTCGCTCTGTCCTACTTTACGGCTGTGAAACATGGCCATTAAGAGTTGAAGATACTCGTAGGTTACTAGTATTTGACTACAGATGCCTTAGAAATATTGCTCGCATCTGCTGGGATAACCGGGTAAGTAATAGTGAGGTTAGACGCAGGGTATTAGGGAACGATGGTAAATCAGTTGATGAGGTGATGAATCTTCATCGACTGAGATGGTTGGGCCATGTGTTACGTATGCCTGAACACCGATTACCATGACGCGCTATGATGACTAGTGTAGGGGATTGTTGGAAGAGAGTTAGGGGCGGCCAAACCAAAACATGGCATCAGTGTTTGAAGTCACTAACTTCTAGTCTGAGCTATGTTGGCAGATGCAGACTACCTGGTTGGGGTCCGCGTGACTATCGTAACCAATGGTTGGAGACTCTAGGTGACATGGCTCAGAATCGATCACAATGGCGTAGGTGTGTACACTCTTTATTTTCCTTTAAACCTTGAGACTAAAATTGCTTCATATCTCTCTTCCTTCCTGTACTATATCCTTATATACAACCTATAATTTATATACTACTACCACCAGTAAATTAATTACTTCTATGAATCCGGTGTTCATCTTGTTGTGCTAAGGAGGTATGGCAACTTGGACTGATGCATAAATGTGCCTGGTCCTACGTTGTAGCTGACTGACTGACTGACTGTCTATCAATTACTATCCCTCTTATTCACAGCCACTATTGGCTAAATCTTGTACAAATGTTATTTTCTATTTTATGGTACGATGTCGTAAGTAAGATTGGTATATAAACTCAGTATGTTTGAAATCTAATGATTCTTACTGCAGAGGCATGTATGTGATGATATTTGATCATAGTGTTTATAAATGAACATTAGATCTATCGAGCTCTTTTCCCATGTGTTTAGTTTTATTTACTGTCTTTGTCGAATGCCCTGGTACGGCCGAGAGTGGGGACAGTCAGCTCTCCCTCGTAATGCTCCTACACGGTCACACGTATATAGCCTCCGCCAGGGAAGTCCTACTCACTGCCTTCTCGTGGCGGGGTGTTGTTTATGAAATTGAGAGGACGAAAAGCGAATGTCAGGCGCTTTATCCGGGTTGGTGGATACGGAAAGTTCACGTAGGGGAGTTGGAAAACCCTGATTCAAAACCATTGGTCCACATGGGCTCCAGTATCTTGAGAGAACAAATAGCGTATGAATCAATCGTTGGTCACCGGCTACCATGGGACTGCATCTCTTGACGATGCTCTACTGCCTTGTGGATCAGACCTTTAGGTCAAAGGCTCGGGGTTTGGCCCCCTAAGAAAACCACCTGCTTCAGTTTGAGCACTTGGGCAGTATTCCAGCCCTCACACAAATCAAATGGGATTTGTGTGGTGCATATATATCTGCTGCCCGTTTGTACCAATATTTATGTGTTTAAATAATAATAATTATTATTATTAAATGTGGAGGACATTTGACCAATATGTACACATTGTGATCAGCGTTTGGAATTTTCCGAAGCTTAACATTTGTTCGCTACAAATTTAACAGTGACAAAATCATGTTTACATACGTTGACTTGGAAGTATTAAGATTTAAAATGCATCAAACAATTATCATATCCATTATAGAATGAAAAGGATTCCTTAACCCAATTTTTTATTGTTTGGGTAATTTTATTATTGTATAAAATTAATGTGTGACCTTATTCAAGTCTTCCTTCTTTATTTAATAAAATTTTTAGGTGATCTAGATGAGTTGGCACAACAATTCTGCTCAAAAGAAGAAGTTGCATTGGGCCCAAATATGTCTTTAAATCAGTTACGGTCATTTCTAAATAAACTTGAAAAAGTATGTGATTATCTGATCATAGTAATGTTTTTAACTAAGGTTTTTCAAATCATATCTACCGTAGATTAACATATTTTCGTTGATTCGGTGTTCATCTTGTTGTGCTAACGAGGTATGGCAATTTGGACCGATGCATAAATGTGCCTGGTCCTATATTGTAGCTGACTGACTGACTATATTTTCGTTGTAACTAAACCCCAATAAATTCGGGTTTAGTTACAACACAATATTAAATTAAATCAAAATGCCATACTACAAATTGTTGTTTGTTTGTGATTTATCCTTACACTCAACACCATCGAGTTTAAAAGCACAGTTCTAAACAGAAGTATTAGGCTAATTAACAAAGTTATACATTTGTTCTGCTCAGGGTGGTTGTGACTTTTACTTTGCATCCGGATAATATATATAAATATTGTAAAATATTTAAACTCGATCGAGTAGAAGCAACACGGAATCTCTGAGGCTATTATATCCTGAAGTGGTAAATGCATTTTCTGAACTTGATCCTTGGGATGACTAGAACTAGAGTATGGAAGACTTTAGATAAATTGGTTGAATTTGACCTAGACAGTGCGAAAGTATTCAGTTTCTTCTGAATCATTTATTGTTGTTATTACTACTACCCGTCATCTGTTTTCTCCTCTCAATCCTCGTCCTATTTGTCTATTATTATATCATTGTTTTTTTTCGGTATAACTTTCTTAGCTTCTGTATTTTACTACTTGGAATCCAGAACATCTGTTCCGTCTTATTTGAGACCTGTTCAGTAAATTTACCTGCATTCCTATGTTAATATTTACACTGAGACCCGAATGTAGTACCTATGGTTTCAGATATCAATATGTTATTCTCAAAGACATTGGCGCAGATGCACTAACTATTTATTTTCTTATTAATCTTAAATTCCGGTATCGCTTCATACATTTCTACTCTAACATTTCAAATCATGTTCTCAAGTTTTAACCTTTCTTCTTATCATTGCTACTACAATATTTCAATTTAGTGTTCTTTTCGTCTCGTCGTGCTAATGCGGTCTAGCCAATGCACAATAGTACAAAGCTCTATGTTAATGAAGTCTATGTCGAAGATACTGAGTCCATATAATCACTGACTTCATTTCTAGTGTCAGTGTGAATGTTAACTGATGAGTCGAAAATAGAGCAAACTATTTGTACTTACTTTAACTGCTATCTGTTATCCAAAAACATAACTAATATCAGTTGTTACGTATATTTAATATATAGCTTTAAACATTGAGTTGAATTTTTGTAATCGATCAATTTCTTTAATGCTCATATGATGTGTTCATACTTTACTATCTATATTTTAGAAATGTCCATGGATTTGGGACCTGTTCTATGGAAATTGCAATGAAATAACTTGTTCTGTATTGCCAAATCCTATTGAACAGGTAATCAGTGCTGGACATGTTTTTTTTCTACATCACAGATAAGATCATCATTAATATTAACTATTAGGTAATCATTATGTTCTCAGTCATTTATATACACACGAACAATGCTTTCGATAGAATATCAATCCTAACACAGATAACTCAGTGGAATAGTGTTTGACTGTGTTTTTGAAGAATATTAGGATGTGGAAAGAGAAGTGAAATATGAGACATGGGCAACGATAGCTTAGTAAATTACCTTGGTCACTTCTAATGAATATTTATCAAACAGTTGTTTTACAGTATAAAGATTTGACCTAAGTTTACTTTGTCTATGACACTTTTGTGCGGTGTTGTATATTGTCTATCAAATTGTCTTACAACACAACTGAGACGTGTGAAATTGATGTTCAAAATCATGATTTGTCTAAAAAATGATATGTGGAGAAATTCGAACACTTCGTTTTTACCTGAAGTTTATCCTGATGATGTCGTTCAAAAGAGCGATTACTGCTTCACGACCGAATCATTCAGCTTAGAGAACAAAACTCCATCAAAAAGAACGACTTCATCGTAACAATATACATATAAATTGGTTGCAAACCTCAACTCGAGAGATATCCATAGCGATTGACGCGTCTGTGTGCTTAAATAGGGAAAGGCTTCTTGTAATAATAACATAAAGATTAGTAACAACATATGATAGAGTCAATGATAAACGGTAACTGTATCTAGAGTCAGTAATGACAATCGACAGGCAAAATGAGACTAAGAGTACTCAAATATAGAAGTTGTTGCACTTAAACAAAGGTCCAAATAATGCACAAAAACTTGAAATAACTGTTACAGAGGTTGAAATAATGTAATCAAAATAATAAATACAGTAAATGTTATTAGTTTATGTAAATGCTTCAGAATATTATATAGCAAGTGACGTACTTTTCACTAGTAGGGGCAGTCAAACCAAAACATGGCTACTTGGTTTGGAGTTTGTGAGTCTATCCTAACCAGTGGTTGGAGACTGTGTGACATGGCTCAGAATCGATCACAATGACGTAGGTGTATACACTCTTTGTCTTCCTTTAGACCATGAGATTAAAATTGCTTCATACTTTTCTTTCAGCGAAATAATTCTTTGTCCCTGTATCATATCCTTATATGCAATAGTTTTTTTTTATATATATCACTACCACTAAAGTGACTGCTTCTATGAATTTGGTGTTCATGTTGTTGTGCTAATGAGGTGTGTCAACATGGACCGATACATATATGTGCCTGGTCCTACGTTGTAGACGACTGACGTCTCACTATACGTTTAGAAATGATCGAAAATGCTACTGTTTACAGAATGATTGCAAGTAGTATAAACCAATACACGAAAA
Organism: Schistosoma rodhaini; assembly: GCA_944470415.2. Lineage (NCBI taxonomy): Eukaryota > Metazoa > Platyhelminthes > Trematoda > Strigeidida > Schistosomatidae > Schistosoma > Schistosoma rodhaini. Next base: position 8,355,521 of record OX104036.1, on the reverse strand, counting down.
TGAGATAAATGAGAAGAGGAAGACAGTGAATGCGAATGAACTTATGATCCTGGATTTTGTTAATAACTTACTGGTTTTGTATCCAAATTCTGTTTACTCACCCATTTATTATATTTTTTTCACAACCTAGTCTTTCTGGTGTTAATTTTCGTTCTGTTTAATTCCATGGTTTCGCTTGTACTATGTTTTCTTTTTGTAGAAAAAGTCACTAAACAAAATTATTTTAGAAAGAAACGAGCTTGAAGATCAATGGCATCAAACAAAACAAGAGCTACTCTCACTTAGGAATTCGCATGTTGAATTGACTAATCAGTTAAAAGCTAAAAATGACGAGCTGAATGCTGTAAGTTTGAAAATTCTTATTACTTTATTGAAAGACTATAATGTAGTCTCTCTAGGCATATACAACTACCAAAAGTGGTTAGACATTCCTCAGCTTGGTCAGTGTTAAAGTCGCAGACTTTGAAGCTGATTGTTACGCGTTCGCACCCCACAGCGAGCATCAATCCCTATGATGTCCCAGATTACACCATGCTGATGTTGAGTGTCAACTGGTAGGAAACCTATATAAAGGGTTTCCCACTAACAAATACCAACCTCCGGACATTTCAGCATAATGTACAAGACTTCAGACCATTCATACTACTGTCTACATTGCAATTTGATAGAAAAAATTCCGTCAATACTAAAGTCACAGGAAAATATGATATTTCTCAGTACTCAATAATCAATCAGTCAGTCAGTCACAACGTAGAACTTCGTACGTACGTACATCAGTTCGAGTTGCCATACCACATTAGCACAGAGATGCAGTTGTCGATTCAAATCCCATAGTGGTAGAAGTAGTAGGAGTATAATCAGAAATCCAAAAGATTAGGGTTTGAAGAAATTATTGAAGGAGTATAGTACAGTGAAATAAATTTGGAAAGAGAAAAATATAAAGACATGAGGAATTCAGAAGATTAGAATTTGGTAGAACACAAAGAGTGGATGCATCTTCGCCATTGCAAACGATTTTGAGCCATGTCATTCAAGGTCTCTAACCATCGGTTGCTGTCATCTCGCGAATCCCAACCAGGTAGTCTACACCTAACAACATGGCCCAGTCCACTTGTCAGTGACTTCATTGATTTGTGCCACGTTTTGGTCTGGCCACCCCTAGCTTTCTTCCAACCTACTCCTACACCATGAAACATTGCACGTCGGGGCAGTCGGTGGTCGGGCATACGTAACACATGTCCCAGCCATCTCAACTGATGAAGTTTCACTACTTCATCAATCGATTTGCCATCCCTACCTAGTACTCGTTTCCTAACAACTGCATTACTTACCCGATGGTCCCAGGATATACGAGCAATGCTTCGAAGACACCTATGTTCGAACACTAGTAGCCTACGAATATCCTCTACTCTTATTGGCAATGTTTCACTGCCATAAAGTAGGACGGAGCGAACTGCTGCACAGTAAACACGTCCTTTGGTTGCTAGACGGATATCTCGCCTACGCCATAAATGACGCAAGTTGGCGAAAGCTAGACGAGCCTTCTGTATCCGTGCTGAGATTTCGTCACATACCAGACCACAAGGGCTGATGAGACTCCCAAGATAAGTGAAGTGGTCTACACGCTCAACTACTTCACTCCCTATCATTAGTTCAGGTGTCGATGCAACCCAATCCTGAAGTAACATTTTGCACTTCGAGGGAGAGAATCGCATTCCGAACATGCCTGCATAGTTGCTTATAGTGGTCAGAAGACTCTGCATGTTGTCAGCGTCTTCACCGAGTAAAACTATGTCGTCGGCGTATTCTAAGTCAACAAGTGAGCCTCCTGGTAAAAGTTCAACTCCCGGAGGTTTAGCTGATGAAAGTGCTATCTCTAAAAGTATGTCAATGACAAAGTTAAACAAGAATGGGGAGAGTGGACAGCCCTGACGAACGCCACTTGTGGTAATCAGTTCTGATGACAGTTCGCCATAGGCTCTAACTCGACCAGTTGTGCTCGAGTAGAGAGCCTTTATGAGGTTAATGTACTTCTTTGGTACTCCTTTCAGTGACAAACATTGCCATAGAACCTCACGATCAACAGAGTCAAATGCCGCCTTAAGGTCAAGAAATACTACTATTGTGGGACGTCTGAATTTGTGTCTATGTTCTAGAACCTGACGTAGGGTGAATATCTGGTCTATGCAACCACGTCCAGGTCGAAAACCAACCTGGTTTTCTCTAGTCTGCTCGTCACGAGCTTTGGTTAGGCGACCTAGTATTATTGAAGCTAATATTTTAGACACTATATTAGTCAAACTGATCCCTCTGTGATTGTCACAGGAGGACTTTTGTCCTTTCTTATAGACTGGCACAATCAGTGATTGGGACCGGTCAGATGGAATTACGTCCAGTTCCCAGGTTCTACCTAAGACCTCAGTCAATCTCACTGCTAGTACTGGACCACCATCCTTAAAAATCTCAGGGGCCAACCTGTCAGGGCCTGCTGCTCTCCCTCGCTTCAGATTTCCTATAGCTTTTTCAACCTCACAGAGGGTTGGAGGACTTACATCAATTTTCCATTCAGGACGACTGGGGATCGTGGGTAATTGAAGTGTGGCTTAAGGCCAGTTGAACTGATCCCTAAAGTGTTCTGCCCATCGATCCAACCTCCTGGATTGAGAATGAATAATATGCCCATCTTTATCTGAGATGGTTTCACTGATATTCGGGTTCCTAATACCGGTTTCTTTAACGAGTCTGAATAGCTGCCTACTGTTACCTATTGCCGCTGCCTTTTCCATCTCTCTTGCTTTCGCTACCCACCACTGTTCACGATCATCACGTAGGCTTCTTATAAGCTTAAGTTGACTCCGCTCTTCGTTATGCTCAGAGCCAGGTGGGATGAGTTTACGAGCATCTATCAGTGCGATAGATGCTGCCGAGATCCATTGTTTCTCCCTAACGTTATGGTTTACCTTATTAGCGGATATCACTGCTGTTTCCACAGCTTTTCGGATGTCATTCCACGCTGCCTCGGGGTGGACACAACTTACATGGCTGCCTAACTGTTTTTCTAGTTGTTCCTGAAATATATTCTTAGCTTGCCTATCATTAAGTAGAACCCTTAGAGGCTTCCCTGCAGTGTCTTTCCTACGACCAGTAAGTCGCAGACAGATACGTGCTCGCACTAGAGCATGATCTGAATCTAAACATGTGCCCCAGAATGAGTGACAGTCTTCTATCGAGCCCCTCAATCGGTGGCTGATAGCGATGTGATCTAATTTGGTCCAACGTTGGGACGAATTCGGGGGTCGCCAGGTCAAAAGATGTTTTTCCTTATGCTTAAAGTTAGTATTTGCAAGAAATAGGCGGTTATCTGAGCATAGCTGCAACAGACGGTTGCCATTATCTGATCTTTCAGCCACGACACCGTAAGATACACTCAGGTGTCTTTCCCTTTCACTTAGTTTACCTACTTGAGCATTAAAGTCACCTGCTACTATTACTACATCAGAACGCCTAGCTTCTCGGAGAAGGTCAGAAAGTTTTCTGTAGAACTCATCTTTTATATCGTCTGAGCTGCAGTCAGTGGGAGAGTAGGCAGAAACGACGAAGAGGCAACGACGAGTTTCCCTATCTTTCCGGGTCCTTACTGATCCGTTTAGTCGGACAGCGCATAGACGACTGTCTACTGGGATCCAGTCTAAAAGAGCTAGTTCTGCCCTAGGACTTAATGCTATACCTACTCCAGCGAGGCCACGGGAAGCAGCGTCAGGGCTTCCAGATACACGAAGCGTGTATCGAGATGAAACTTTATTTTGGTTAGGTGCGGTCAAATGAATGACACTACTCGGATCTTGTATGCGCGTTTCGGAGACGCAGCACACATCGATGGTGTAAGATTCTAGAGTCCTAGCTAAGGAAGCCTGTTGTCCTATTTGGCACAATGTTCGGACATTAAAAGTTCCTATATGTAGTTTAGAGCGTGGTTTCAGGAAACCAGGAATAACGTTCTGTGTACTCGAATCGTTTGCCCTAGCGGTGCGACGTGATAAAAGGACGTGGGAAGGGTTAGTCGAGGAGATAACAGAGTTATTAGGTGTAGGAAGGATTTGAAAGCGACCAACTTGGTCTTGTGTGCAGTTAAGGGTATGAGGGCTAGTATCACTTCCCGGCTGCCCACACCGTGGAAGGGTATTTCTTGAGGGACCTGAAAAAGAAGTTGGATTAGTGTTGGTCTTAACGACCTGGGAGCGTGACCGCAGTGCCCAAGGCCGGTCACGCACGGCCTTTTTGTGGGGGATTTTAGCTCCGTTCTTCAAAAGTCCTTACCGCCGGAGACGGAAATCCGTGGGATAAGGCGAGGTGTGCATTTTTAGGGTCGACCTTTTCTAACCCCACCCCTCCTTGTGGGAAGGCAGCATCGCTGTCATGCTGGTTGTCTGAAGGAAACACCTTACCGCTTTCACACCTCTGTACAGTCAGCAGTACGACTTCGCCTTCGGACCTTGGGTTTGCTGCTTTTAGTCTCACCGCTCTTCAACCGACCTGTCTGGCATGGTAGGACCTTGAGGAACGATTGTTCCAGCCAGCATAGCTCGATTGGATCATCACGATAGGCAAGCCCGACCACCACGTCAAGGTAGCAGCAACGGTCGGGTGTCAAAGGCCAACTGTTTTTGTTACACTGCGTCATCGAAAAATTGTTTGCTCGATAAAATAAGGTCATTCATAGATATTTTAACTAATTATAAAAAGTCTGTGGTAACACTACAGTCATTCTAGTTTCATTCTAACAAGACTATGAATAACGTTAAATGGTTGGAAGCAATCTACTGAGAAGGCGATTGAACTTATACCTAATGATAATTGTCATCTATCAAAGATGCGTATCTGTAATCTTACGGAGACTTATACTGTATCACTGATCCCAATCCGCATCATCTGCGCCACTATGAAAGATTTACCTTTGAGCTATATGAACTTACTGTTATCTCCGATGGGAGTGATGTATCATTCTAACATCGATTAATAACCATTGACATATCTTCCAATCACTATTGAATTTCATGTATCATGTTTTTTTATGGGTTCATTCTAGGTTTAAGTGACGACATCGTGCTATTTTTGTCGTTTAGGATTGTCTGAAGAAGTCAGTATGAGAATTGAACTAAACGTCTGTGCTAACCTGGATCAACAAGATGCATTTGTACACCGAAAGCATGAATAGAAGTCGAGTGCGTTGTTCTTCGCTTTGTGGTTAAAAATAGCCATCAGGAATTTTTGGGCATGTTTCGTGTTAGTTGGCACCGGCCAGTATAGTATATTTGTAATCACAAGAGAACTGATGCTCCCAGTGGGATTCCAGCTTGGCCGATAGAGTTTGACCAGCACTATAGAGCTAGGCAAACATAACAATGGTCATTACTCAGTGATCAATTAATAGTAAACCCTATTCTCTGCTTGATAAATGAACTACGTATCCATGGGACACTATATAAGTATTAATGTACTGTGTATGTCAAAGGTACTATATTATATAATTTGCTATATGTCAGGTTTTAGAGAAACTAAAGCTAACTGTCAATGAGATGATGGAGAAGATTTGTAGCTCAAGTGGACATCATCAGCACAAACTTCAGTTTGTACTGACGATGTTTAGAACAGCGATGCAAGCCCCACGACCAAACTATCCAACTCAAAGAACAAAACTCTACCAAAATAGCTGTCAATGTTTGATTTAGAGAAATTAAATCCATACAATCGTATTAATGCCTATGGCCTAAACATTATTCTGTTCCAATATTTAAAAGGTTTACCTTTCTTGTTACTTGTTTACGGAGTAGAGATTTGACGTCGAGCCACTCTTTAAGTATGAGGGCTAGGTATGCTTTTCAAATCAAATAAGCTAGAGTGGATCTGGAACTTACAATCTAATAGTGAACTCTGAACACTATAACCTCTAAATCGCCATTCCACAAAACTATATCTACTTTTCAATGGATTTATTTTCTAACACCTATTTATACATTGTTTCTATCAATAATAGTTTATATAATTTTCAAATAAATTAGATGTTTGAAAAATCGTCAAAACTACAACAACGCGTATCTCATTATCGTGAATTAGTGAATAAACTATGTGATCCTAGAATGGCTGTTGCTTTTGCAGATAATGTTCGTCAGAATTTATCTTCCAATAAAGTTGATGTCCATTGTAGTAATTCATCTACTATTCAATCAACTCCTTTGATCAATTCATCAAGCTCAATGAATTGTAATAATGTAACTTCTTGTGTACAATCGGATCAAGAAAGTTAGTATTAACTAAACTAGTTATTTCTTATAAATCTACTTTTTCATAAACCATGAATTATGAGATTATTAGCTATTGCAATGTTAAACAATGATAATCTTATTGGTGAGTTTAAACATTAAGAATGTGATCTGAAAAAAATTGAATGAAAATTATGTGTGAAGGGATGTTGGCACTGAAGATCTCTAGGAAGTTAAAGCATCTGAATCATCTTACCTAAATTCTTCAACCACTTGATCGGATTTATTTCATTGACTTCAACTAGGTAGTCTGCATCTACCAACATGGCTTAGACTTAATAGTCAATGATTTCATGAACTAATGATATGTTTTGATGTGACTACACCTAACTTTTTTCAACTTACATCTCCGCTAGTTAACATTGCTCGTTGAGATAATAAGTGGTTAAGCATACATAATACAAGTCTCAACCTACCTAGTCAATGAAGATTCACAATCTGATCAATCTAAACAGTTGTTCACCTAACTGTCGCGATTATTTCAACGTTAAGGAATAACACAATTCTTAATACTGTTTAACATAAGAGTATCTTGAATAAAATTCTACCATTAAGCGAAGCACGACATATTATCAGTACCTAAAACCATAGAGCGCTGAGTTGATCTGGGTAAATAAGCACAAATCTCTCTGTGTGAGACGATTGGTGACACCGCCGGAAATCGACCTCATTTGTATTTTGTTTCTGTCTTCCTTCAAATCTTGAGTTCCGTATCATAGTCTACTTTTACTCATTGAATTCTGCTGATGTAGGACCATCAATTGACACATATTCCCACCAAATCTTACGTTTACTGACTGGCTGATACTACTGATGAGAAGTTATAAATTGTTTCATTTCCTTCTCATACTTTGTTATGGAGACTTAGTAATTTGTTAAAATCAAGGAATAGAACACTTTTCGATATTATATAGCCGAGTGATGGATACTCGTAAGACTGCATTTATTGAGTTCACCCCTCGGATGGGTAGAAAACAAAAACAAAACTTCTAGCTAGATGAATAGGTCTTTCATGCAACAAAATATCTTAATCATATACAAAATACAAGCACAAAATTCGCATGGTAAAATTTCTTAAGTAATTAAAGGAAGTTAGCTTGTAGGTAACTCATTCTTCAATTAGTTGACCTGACTGTTAGGCTAAGTCATTGGACATCTTACCATATATCACCATATAATTAAAGTAGCATAACTGTAATGGAGAGGCGTTACATTTGTGACTGAGAACTCTGAAGGATCTACAGTAGAATAGTACTAACGAAATCGTCAGAAAGACTGTATAACCTATTCAACGTGCGGTCATTTTTCGTAACGTAAATTATTTAATATATGTTCATATGTTAAGGGTAGGACTTCACAATTGTGCCATCGATTTATCAATTATAAAGCCTGAATTTTTGCAGGTCACCAAATAAAATGAAGAATTTAAAATGGTTTATCGTAATTCAACACTCCTCGTTATATAGCCCAAAAGTTATCTTGTTTTTAGCGGAAAATATGGACGGTGTAATCAACTAGACCGACGTCATGGTGCTAATTTGTCGGTGTTAGAAATACTGTTAATATGTCTTTAAAATTGATTCCAAAGATCATGCCAAAGTTTCCAGCTTTTTGCGTGATTAAGTTGTCCAGTCTAATGGTAAATCGTTTAGAGGAAATCGCATTCTTTTTATCAAAGTTTCTTCGTAAGTGTATTATTTCTTATACTTAATACGGTTATCAGGTAAATTTCTAATGTAGCAGAAATAAGTCCTACTCGCTTCCTTCTCGTGGCAGGGGTGGTGTTCGCGAAAGTAAGAGGAGGAAAAGCGAATTTCCGGCGCTTTAACCGGGTTGGTGGACATGGAGGGTCCACCTAGGGGATTTGAAAAACCCTGATTCCAAACCAATGGTGCATATAGGCTCCAGTATCCTGAGGGAAAAAGTGGCGTATGAACCAATTGTTGGTCACCGGCTACCATGGGACTACATCTCCTCACGATGCTCCACTGCCTTGTGGGTTAGATCTTTAGGTCAAAGGCTCGGGGTGTGGCCCCCTAAGAGAACCACCTGCTTCAGTTTGGGCACCTAGGCAGTATCACAGCACTCACGCAAATCTAATGAGATTTGTGCGGCGCATATGTATCTAGTGCTTCCTTGTACCAATATTTATGTGTTAAAATAAATAAATAAAAGTTTTAACACGTCTCTTCATTATTTTTATTATGCTCACGTTCAACATTATTTTCTTCTTAGACTCATTGACTACAGTTAGTACTCTTATAACGAACAAAACATCTTCGCCGTCTTCTCGTAAATCTTCCGAAACCTCATCTACATCAATCTTCTCTCGCGTCGGTGCTGCAGTTACAGCAATTGCTAATGTTATCACTTCGCCTAAACGCGCTCAACAGTCTCCTGAGTATTCGTCTAATAATAAACGCAGTCGTCCTGCTGTATCTGTTACAGAATCTACAGGTTTAGCAAAATCTGAAGAAAAACCTGTTCTCCATGTAAGTGTCAACGGTTTTTGTATATTGCACATACTTTCTTAGCCAACCTATTTTCAAACCCAAAAATTTTTGTTAGGTCAGGGAATAATTGGACAACAGAAACTACACAGCGTGAATAGAAGCACTAGTGTCATGTTTGTCTTATTCTTTAATACTCGCTAAATTCTATCCGTATAGTTGCAATGTGCCCACTGTTCTGAATGACTCAACATCGCATGCACTATGCTCAAGTATTAAGTGGTTGGACGTAGTTAGCGAAAAACCTCGGACCTGGATTTCGTACTAGCCGGCAATTAGTTCCCTACAATCTTAAGGGAACTGATGCTCCCCTGGGGTTTCGAACCTGGGTCATCCAGCTTTACAGTCTGAGATGTTATCAAATAGTTAGGACTGTCCTTTGACCTTTACGTAGTCTTGATTGCCTTTATGCAAACTAATTATCTAAAAAAACCTCTATATTCGCTATACATTTATCATTTCAATGAAGACATTATTATCCAATCAGGATGTTTTAACTTTTTTCGAGCATTTCACACTATGTTGTTTGTTGTATGTATGTATGTACATACTTAGCCTGTCGTATGCCCTGATGGTGTTCTCGTGACTTTCTGGTTGCCTGATCTGCCAAGGGTGATGGGACAGTGCATGACAGTATTGTTGTGTGTTATATGCATGCAAGTTCGCCCCGTTATTGCTATTATTGTTCATATTATTGTTTGTTGTATCAGTACATATTTACAGAAAAACTTTATTAGAGTAATTAGAATTTGCAAAAGATCCTTATATAACATTATCTCTTGACTAATGAATGTAAGAAACTCGATACAGAATTTATTTGATCACATTAAACATTCTACTTCAGTAATGTAAATTACCGACAGGGATTTCTGTGTTCATTCTTCTTGCTTTAGTAAATACTCTCCGAAAATATTCATATACCTTTACACTGATTATATTATAAATACTTTTGGATTATTGTAGTGAGTTTATGAAGCTATCATGTAGTTAAGCTTGTACAATACAATGCTACTAGAAAAATATTTGACCATTGAATAGGCAGTATTGATCTCTTAAGCAATGCAATGTATATTTTGTGTACAAGTAAATGATTGCATGAACTGTGTATTTTCGGTTGTATGGATTATAAGTTATCTGAATATACAATTCCACCTCTACTGTCTGTAGTTCAAGTGCGATTTTCAATTTTTACCCATTGCTAAAAACTATACATGTGTGTTAAATTCGTTTTTATTGATAATTAATGTAACATTTTGAAAAGAAATCATCTGTTGCTAATTTATCAATCCGAATATGATTTTTATTATGTAGCAGTTTCAAGATTCCTCTCCGAACAAAATTTCCCATCCAGTTTTATCATCATCGTCATCTTCATCAGCAGCAGCCACTCTTGACAATGGCCCTATGAGACATCATAGTTCAACACGTAAACCACTTACGGAATTGCCTAGATCAAAAGTTAAATCACCTACCACCAACAAATCGGATCATTTTCTTTCACCATTGTCTTCTGCTCCGATGTCGAAAAACGAATATATCGATAATTGTTCAAAACCGATTATCGATTTTCATTCGAAAAAATTAGATCCTGTGAGTGATGTTTATGCTACTTTTACAGTATACAAATCATTTTCATGATCAGGCTTTACTTTAATATCAGTCAGTCAGTTATCTATGTAGAAAGCAGCACGAGTGTGTATTGATTCAATTTGTTACAGATCATATCATCACAGTGACATGAAATCAACAAAATGAAATGCCGAAAACAATAAGAATCTAAATATAAGAAATGCAGTACAGAAGAATAGGAAGTCAGTAATACTATTGCAGATGCGCTACTTTGACCGATTTACCACGATATCACACTTAAAAACCGACCTGGCTCTTATCAACAGATGATGATTTCATCATAAGTTCGTTCGCATTCACCATCTTCCTCTTCTCATTTATCTCATTTTCGTGTATTGGTTTATACTACTTGCAATCATTCAGTGAACAGTAGCATTTTCGATCATTTCTAAACGTATAGTGAGACGTCAGTCATCTACAACGTAGGACCAGGCACATATATGTATCGGTCCATGTTGACACACCTCATTAGCACAACAACATGAACACCAAATTCATAGAAGCAGTCACTTTAGTGGTAGTAATATATAAAAAAAACTATTGCATATAAGGATATGATACAGGGACAAAGAATTATTTCGCTGAAAGAAAAGTATGAAGCAATTTTAATCTCATGGTCTAAAGGAAGACAAAGAGTGTATACACCTACGTCATTGTGATCGATTCTGAGCCATGTCACACAGTCTCCAACCACTGGTTAGGATAGACTCACAAACTCCAAACCAAGTAGCCATGTTTTGGTTTGACTGCCCCTACTAGTGAAAAGTACGTCACTTGCTATATAATATTCTGAAGCATTTACATAAACTAATAACGTTTACTGTATTTATTATTTTGATTACATTATTTCAACCTCTGTAACAGTTATTTCAAGTTTTTGTGCATTATTTGGACCTTTGTTTAAGTGCAACAACTTCTATATTTGAGTGCTTTCAATCTCATTTTGACTGTCGATTGTCATTACTGACTCTAGAAACAGCCACCGTTTATCATTTACACAGCTTTCTTCAACGAAGCAGACTTTTAAAGGTGTTTAATTTACATTTTGTTTGATGTGAATTCCCAATGGTTGCGTTAAAGCGTATCATAATTAAATATACATAGTTCTGGAGTACGGGGGTAGGCTTCTATTGTATCTTACTTGTATCTGTTTGATTTCTTTTTATTTGTTCCCTCGCATATAAATCCATGAAATAAATTCTTGTAGCACATTTCCTATTCGGCTTTTGTTACTACTGTAGTACAATAGGTCTAGCCTAATTTTGGTAAGCGAAACCAATTGAGAAATTACTGATCATTCATTATCCTTTACACTAACATAGTCAACGTGGTAGTGCTACAAATAGGATGTTAGCGCAGAAAGTGTTATTTCTATCGAAGAGGTAATACATAAAGATTTAATTATTCGAAGGTATATTTCATCACTAACTGATATCATCTTGTACTGATTTGAAAACTTTCATCAGTGAATGTTATTCAATCTGAGATTTAATATTGAACCATATAACCTCTGAATCGAATGTCGAGTACCGTTCAACTCAGTTAATAAACGAACAATAGTTCTCTGCTGACCAATAAAATGGTAAATACACAAGGAAATGTTTTGAAAAATACAATTTTCAATGAAATGATACATGTACCATCATGAATTATTCACAAAGGATAAAAAGTGTAAAACACACTGATTTGTTTTTGTATTGTATTAAATGACTTTTCGTTATTAATATATTTTCAGGATTTTAGCTTTTTACAACATGGACCTTTAGCGGAAAGCACAACTCAATTACCACAGGATGTACTCCGTTCCGTTCATGCCATTATTGGTAAAAATCATCAGGATACTAATCGTCGACCATCCGAATTCACTGATGGTCCTACTATTTCTCAATCACAAAATAAAAAGGATGAATTTTTTCTTACTCCTGCAGCGCCGAAACCTCTCAATCCATCTTGGCAAATTCCTAAGCAAGAACCTTTAAAACGGGTAAATATTATTATTGTTATTGCTGGCCTATTTTTCTAACATGTTTCATTTGATAACTTCAAAATGTTCATTGTATTGTTCAACCTGTTTTAATAATTAGTGTCTTTAATCTTATCATCACAAATGGTGATTATCATGCGGTCTTCATTCAAAAGGTGCACACTTGTAGTTAGAATTAGCAGCGATTAACTGCATGGGTTGATTCTTTTTTTGTTTGGCTACTTCTTACCTACTTCTAAACTCTTCTACGCTAGCTAGTATAATCTATAGAGGTTGGGTTCGGCTAATAACATGCAAGTAAGCATTACCATGTAAACCAATGGTTAGAGACTTTGATTGACATGGCTTAGAATCGTTCGCAATAGCCCACTATTTGTCTTCCTAAATTCCTCATAAACTCATTTTGATTATTTCACCAATTTATGTTTTCTTAAATTGTATCTTGGATGCCTAATCTTTTATGTTTCCATGATTACTGTTACTACCCCTAATACTCGGGTTTTCCCAATTTCATCTCGTGCTAATGAGACATGGCAACCTAAACCGATGCTCGTATGTGCCACGTTCTGTGTTGCGTTTGGTTGACTGACTGAAGCTTTGGTTTGAAGATACTAGTGAACAAATATTTCCAAACTGCTTGTTTCATGGGTCGTATTTCGCAACCCAAAATCATTGCAGACTTATTTTTATTTATTTGAACACATAAATATTGGTACAAAGGGACACCGAATAGATATGCGCCACACATGTCACCTGATTTGTGTGAGGGCTGTGATACTGCCTAGGTACCCGGAGCCTTCGAACTAAAGGTCTGATCCACAAGGCAGTGGAGCGACATCAGGAGATGCAGTCCCATGGTAGCCGGCGACCAACAATTAGTTCATACGCCATTTTTTCCCTCAGGATCCTGGAGCCCACGTACACCATTGCTTGAGAATCAGGTTTTCTAACTGCCCTAGTTGAACTTTCCGTGTCCACCAACCAGGTTAAAGCGTCTGACATTCGCTTTTCATCCTCACAATTTCGTAAACAACACTAGTCTCAGTCAGGCAATGAGTAGGACTTCGCTGGCAGTGGCTGTATACGCGTGGCCATGTGATAGCATTTGGAGAGGGAGAGCCGAATCTCCTGACCCTCGGCCATACCAAGGCATTTGGAGGCTTGTTGCATAGTAAAACGTTTATTCATAAATATAGACAGTCTTTGATAAAGTTGTCGCAAGTTATCGAATTTATCTAACCATTTCGTATCCGTACAGATATTTCGCAAGTCATTAACCAGTTAGAATTGTTCAAGCGATCACTTCACCCTTTTTGTTAGACCAGGTATTAAGACAGTTATATGCTTGAACTAAATCGATTCCGCGGTAACGAACGGAAGTCACTGACACAATGGCACGATAAGCTATTCTAATCTGTTGTCCCAGGCCCCGCTAACTAGAATAAGTCCAAGGCAAGTAGGGGAATGTATATGTATTCCGTAAGCAACCGAGTACAAGCAATCAAATAAGGGAAAAAGTCAAGCGCATTTATACAGCAACAAATTGTACTTGAGCATCATTAGTAAACAGCACACACAAAGAAACAATTGACCAATAGCGTTTAAGATAGTTTACAAGTGGGAAATATGACGTGAAGGTAAAAAGAGCGCGTTTGGCGCGAAAACAGCTAAATTCAAATTTTCAAAATAAAATTACAAAACTAAGCCATTTACCAAGTAAGTTCTGGGGATTTGACATCCCTAACACCTCCCCTTTTTAGTAACGGACATTCTTTGGGTTCACCTGCATTCCAACTGTCTGTCGCCGTTGGCGCAGTGACGATCTTCGGGACCGTAGATCGACCTTTTGTGTTTCTTCTTGTGTAGGGGCGACCGGCAGATTGAACGTATCTAACAATATGTCCAGTGGTATCTTTCCTTCGGTTGTTGGGCGCGCTGGGGCTGAACGCTTGCGTAGTTGGTTTCGATACCTCGACCACCTATCTGCTCCTACCTCGACCTCGTACATGACTTTACCTACCCTTCTAACCACACGTGCTTCGATCCAAGGATCACGATTTGCTCTGTAGTCTCGAGCGAATGCTGGGCATCCAACGGTGTATGTGGGTAGCTTCCAGGACGTAGTTTGCGCTTATGGTGGTGTGGTTTTCGGTAGCATCAAGTTGTGGATAGTCCTCAACCTTCTCCCCATGAGGATCTCTGCGGGGGACTTCTGCTCCGGTAGCGTTTCGTTAGGCGTCGTTCTGTAGGCGAATAAAAAATTCTGCAGTGTTTCCCCTGGCGTCCCCTCCCCTTTTGACTTAATCAGAGCCCTCTTGAACGTATCCACGAACCTTTCCGCTTGCCCATTCGATTGTGAGTGATAAGGTGGGGCGCGAAGATGCCTGATGGATAGGTGTTTGCAGAACTTTTGGAACTGCGCTGAGGTAAACTGCGACCCATTGTCGAATACAATCACTTCCGCTAATCCTTTCTGCAGCGAACAACTCAAAAGCCTCGTACTGCATGTGGTAATTTCTTACACTTATCAGGACAATTGAAATGTAGAGTGACCTTCCGGGATTCGTCGTTTACCGGGGTATGTCATATAACTCCAGCTGATCTAAATTTACTTGGTTTAGACTGGTTTGATCAACTGAAATTGGCTGATGTCCCACTAAATACCATATGCCACATGGTATCACAACCTCATGACACTGAATCGTATACCAGAAAGCTAATGGAGTTTTCATCGATTTTCCAACCTGGTTTGGGACTGTGTTCTGCCATAAAAGCAACAATTCGTTTGAAACCTGGAGCTAAGCTTGTCTTTCGTCCCGAAAGACCCGTGCCTTATGCGACGTTACCAACAGTAGATGAAGAATTAAACCGCCTCCAACAACAAGGAGTAATTACTCCCGTTTCTTGCTCCGCCTGGGCAGCATCGATAGTGGTCATGAAGAAGGCAAACGGCACCATACGAATATGTGCTGGTTTTTCTACAGGTCTAAATGCAGCCCTTGAACAACATCACTATTCCTTACCAGTTCCTGCAGATTTGTTTACAATGCTGAATGAGGGAAAATTCTTCGCAAAACTGGATCTTGCTGATGCTTATTTGCAAGTTGAAGTAGACGAAGTATCGTGGGAGCTGCTTACTATCAACACTCACCTTGGGTTATTTCAGTACAACCGTTTACCATTCGGTGTCAAGACTGCACCATCTATTTTCCAACAATTAACGGATACTATCTTATCTGGCATCCCGGGAGTCGCGGCTTACCTTGACGACATTCTAATTGTTGCAGCAACGTTAGTACAGCTACAGAAACGAATGACGTCGGTACTGAAACGCATCACTGAAAACGGGTTCCGGTTACGACCTGAGAAATGCCAGTTTTTATTACGGTCCGTAAAGTATTTGGGGTTTATTTTTGATGCTGACAGCCGCAGACCGGAACCTGAAAACGTCCGAGCGATAAGACAGATGCCCACGCTCACGAATATTTCCGCACTGCGTTCCTTCATGGGACTGGTTTCTTACTATGCCGCGTACGTCCCTTCAATGCATGACATTCGCGCCAAACGCGCTCTTTTTACCTTCACGTCATATTTCCCACTTGTGAACTATCTTAAACGCTATTGGTCTATTGTTTCTTTGTGTGTGCTATTTACTAATGATGCTCAAGGACAATTGGTTGCTGTATAAATGCGACATATTCAATCGACGGTCAACAAGAACGATTTTTACCATCATCAATTATTATACGCCTATAAAGTTTCTGTTGTTGCATCATTGCTTTTTTAATATTAATTTTGCAACTGTAAACACTACTGTTTTTACCTTTTTTTAATTGTAATTCATTATAACTCTAGAAACCATCTGTAGAAGTCCATAACAATATGAACTCAAATGAACTTAATAAAATCTCATCGTCATGCATTGATCAGAAAAAACGAGATAACATTTACACTAACACCAACCCCATCAGTCAGAAGGTTCCAAGAAATCCATCAACAGTAACAGCACCAGCTCCTAATTCACTTCATAGAAAAACTTCAAATACTATTACACCACCTCAAGAGTGTAATCCATCCTAAAATGATTTCTTTTGCAAATTTTGTTTCTTTCTCATTGTTGTAAATAAATTGCTTATTATAATTCTACTTATGCAGTGTTTGTTGCTTAGTTGTTTTGTTAATTTCACTGAATTTTCAGAGTTGAAACCACGAATTCATCTGCATTTTTAATGATGATCTAGAGCAGCTTGACTCGTGATTTCAGCTAAGAAAATACTATGATCCAACTACTGATAACTTCATTGAAATCATGAATTGATCAAAGTTAAACGATTATTGGGAAATTTAAAGCATTGAACAGGCGTTTCATCACACTATGGGGCTACTCAACAGCACACAAAACATATCGGTGTATATATGCTGCAATAATTGTTAGCAATGAAAGTTTATGGAAATAATTTTATTTACATGATGACATACATCATAAATTGATTTTGACTAGGTAATCGCTGTAAATTAAGAAGGTTACATAGTGATGTTCACTCATAACTCCATCAAAGAATTAACACGAAGCTATGAAATCCTATTGTGAGTATATTTTTTGTTAGAATACACTAAGCTGACACACTTAACGGTTCTAATTTCCGACTCCAATCGATTCATGATGGCAGTACATCATATATTTATATTTGAACCGAATTGCCGAGCGAAATATTCGATTTGTTTTTGAAGTTCCAATCTCTTAAGTTCTCACAAACATTATTTATTTATTTGAACACATAAATATTGATACAACGGGGCACCGAATACATATGCGCCGCACAAATCAAATCAGATTTGTGGGAGGGCTGAGATACTGCCCAGATGCCCAAACTGAAGCAGGTGGTTTTCTTAAGGGACCACAACTCGAGCCTTTGACCTAAAGATCTGATCCACAAGGCAGTGGGGCATCGTGAGGAGATGCAGTCCCATGGTAGCCGGTGACCGACGATTGATTCATACACCATTTGTTCCTTCAGGATACTGGAGCCCATGTGCACAATTGGTTTGGAATCAGGGTTTTCCAACTCCGCTAGGTGAACTTTCCGTGTCCACCAACCTGGTTAAAGCGCCTGACATTCGCTTTTCGTCCTCTCATTTTCGTAAACAACACCCCTGACACGAGAAGGCAGTGAGTGGGACTTCCCTGGCAGAGGCTATATACGCGTGGCCATATGAGAGCATTTAGAGAGGGAAAGCGGACTCTCGGCCGTATCAGGGCATTTGGAGGCGCTCTCACAAACATACGTATTGTTTTTGTCATTCATTTGAATCGGTGCCTGACAACCGTGGGATTTATTCGTTCAAATATAAAACAAAACTTTTGAGAATATATTTCTTTTATTCAAGAAATCACGTCATAAAATGTTTGCAATCACTCTAAATTTTATACATATTCACAAATATTCCAAAGTTTAAACAGGAGTGAGTACTACTGCTCATAGTTGAAAAATATCATTGGATAGTTTAATTGGTTCAATTGATATGTTAGCTTGTTTCACATCTTCTCGACAGTCAACACCAAATGTAGACCTGAGGGGATAAAAAAGAAAGGATATATATTCATCAAACAATGATATTACTACTTTGATAATCTATAATGTGACACTATGAATTTTTATTTATTTATTTAAACACATAAATATTGGTACAAGGAAGCACCAGATAAATATGCGTCTCACAAATCTCATTTGATTTGTGTGAGGGCTGTGATACTGCCCAGGTTCCCAGACTGAAGCAATATGAGTTTTAAAGTCTGAATTGTAATGAAATAGTGTAAGAGGATTTAGTTACAATATTGGCATAGGCTATCAATCATTCTTACGCATATATATACATCAACTGTGTTGTCAGTGGGATAGGAATTTATAAAATAACGAACTTGAGCCAATATTTTTGTCTCTATGATCATTGAGAAAACAAATCACTGTTTTCCATTCGTATACTATTAGAGATAAATTTGAGGTATTATATAAAATGTATCAGAAGTTCATTTTTATAACTATGAAACAATTTATTAGTATTTGATCATAGATGTACTTGAATTAGTGCTTGGCTATGATGGGACTAACTCCGCCTGTAGCTCCTCTGGGGGTTACTACCGGTCCCAAGCCCTGGTAAAGGAGGAGGGTTGGGAATGGGGTTAGCGACCCCATCCCGTAGAAAATCAACTCGCTAAAAAAAACGCTAACCAGAAAAAAAAACATTTAAAACTCTGCCCTGGGAGTAGAAGGAATAATTATGACGTCTCATGATGAAAGCCGAGTTCATTCGGAAGTCATGAGGCCGATGCACCTTCTTACAACCAGAGCAACAATTTTTGTAGGTACATGGAATGTCCGAACAATGTGGGAGACCGGAAGAGTTTTCCAAATTGCTGCAGAAATGAGAAAATACAACCTGGAGGTTCATGGAATCAGCGAAACACATTGGACGCAGGTTGGACAACAACGACTGTCTTCAAGAGAACTTCTGTTATACTCCGGTCATGAAGAAGAAAATGCACCACATACACAAGGAGTTGCATTGATGCTGTCCAGAAAAGCACAAAATGCACTTATAGGATGGGAATCTCATGGACCAAGGACCATCAAAGCCTCCTTCAGAACAAAGAGAGAGGGCATTACAATGAACGTCATCCAATGCTATGCGCCGACCAACGACTACGATGAAGACGCTAAAGACCAATTCTACGATAGGCTGCAGTCGATCGTCGAGAAGTGCCCAACCAAGGACCTGACAATTCTGATGGGAGATCTCAATGCTAAGGTTGGAATGGACAACACTGGATACGAAGACGTCATGGGAGAACATGGACTGGGAGGAAGGAACGTAAATGGTGAGAGATTTGCAAACCTATGTGCCTTTAATAAACTGGTCATAGGTGGCACCATATTCCCACACAAAAACATACACAAAGCCACTTGTATTTCACCGGACCACACTACACAGAATCAAATCGACCATATCTGCATCAACAAAAAGTTCAGGAGGACGATGGAGGATGTGAGAACCAGAAGGAGAGCTGATATAGCATCCGATCATCATTTGCTGGTCGCCAAGATGAAACTAAAACTCAAGAAGCAATGGACAACGGCGCGGACAACATCACAAAAGTTTAATACGGCCTTTCTTCGAGATGCTGACAAACTCAACAAATTCAACATAGCCCTCAGCAACAGGTTCCAGGCCTTTCATGACCTACTCAATGGAGAGGGGACTACCATGGAGAGCAACTGGAAAGGTATCAAGGAGGCAATCGTTTCAACGTGTCAAGAGGTTCTGGGCCAAAAGAAGCACCATCACAAGGAATGGATCACTGCTGGTACACTTGATAAGATTGAAGCAAGGAGGAAGATGAAGGCAGCAATCAATATCAGCCGAACAAGAGCGGAAAAAGCCAAGGCACAAGCCGAATACACAGAGGCAAACAAGCAAGTGAAGAGGAGCATCAGAACCGACAAACGTAAATATGTTGAAGATTTAGCAACGACAGCGGAAAAGGCTGCAAGAGAAGGAAACATGAGACAATTGTATGATACAACAAAGAAACTTGCTGGAAATTACCGTAAGCCAGAAAGAACAGTGAAAAGCAAGGAAGGCAAAGTAATCACCGACATTGAAGAACAACGAAACAGGTGGGTAGAACAATTCAAAGAACTCTTGAATCGACCAGCTTCACTGAACCCACCCAACATCGAAGCAGCACCTACGGACCTCCCAATCGATATTGGCCCACCAACAATTGAAGAGATCAGCATGGCCATTAGACAAGTCAAGAGTGGCAAAGCAGCGGGACCAGACAACATCCCGGCAAAGGCACTGAAATCAAATGTAGCCGCAACTGCCAAGATACTCCACATCCTCTTCAGTAAGATTTGGGACAAAGAACAAGTGCCAACAGATTGGAAAAAAGGACTTCTGATCAAGATACCAAGGAAAGGTGATCTTAGCAAGTGCGACAACTACAGGGGCATCACTCTCCTCTCAATACCAGGGAAAGTCTTCAACAGGGTATTGTTAAACAGGATGAAGGATTCCGTGGACGCCCAACTTCGAGATCAACAAGCTGGATTTCGTAAGGATAGATCGTGCACAGATCAAATCGCAACTCTACGTATCATTGTGGAACAATCAATCGAATGAAATTGATCACTCTACATCAACTTCATCGACTACGAGAAGGCATTTGATAGTGAGGACAGGACGACACAATGGAAGCTTCTTCGACACTACGGCGTGCCTGAGAAGATAGTAAATATCATACGGAACTCCTATGATGGACTAAACTGCCAAATCGTCCACGGAGGACAACTCACCGACTCATTCGAGGTAAAGAGCAGTGCTAGGCAGGGTTGCTTACCCTCACCCTTTCTCCTGGTCATCGACTGGATCATGAAGACGTCAACGTCTGGAGGAAATCACGGGATACAGTGGACAGGCAGGATGCAGCTTGATGATTTAGACTTCGCGGATGATCTGGCTCTTCTATCACAAACGCAGGAGAAAACGACCAGTGTAGCAACAGCCTCAGCAGCAGTAGGTCTCAATATAAACAAAGAGAAAAGCAAGACTCTCCGATACAATACAATATGCACCAATCAAATTACACTTGACGGAGAAGCTTTGGAGGATGTGGAAACCTTTACATATCTGGGCAGCATCATTGATGAACACGGTGGATCAGATGCAGATGTGGGGGCGCGGCAAAGCAAGAGCAGCATACCTACAACTGAAAAGCATCTGGAGCTCAAAACAATTGTCAACCAACACCAAGGTTAGAATTTTCAATACAAATGTCAAGACAGTTCTACTGTATGGGGCGGAGACGTGGAGAAATACGAAAGCCATTATCCAGAAGATACAAGTGTTCATCAACAGCTGTCTACGCAAAATACTTCGGATCCGATGGCCAGACACTATCAGCAATAAGCTACTGTGGGAGAGAACAAACCAGATTCCATCCGGTGGAGGAAGAAATCAGGAAGAAGCGCTGGAAGTGGATTGGGCACACCTTGAGGAAATCAGCCAATTGCGTCACAAGACAAGCCCTCACATGGAATCCTGAAGGTCAACGGAGAAGAGGAAGACCAAAGAACACATTACGCCGAGAAATAGAAACAGACATGAGAAGAATGAACAAGAACTGGATAGAACTAGAAAAGGAAGCCCAGGACAGAGTGGGTTGGAGAAAGCTGGTCCGCGGCCTATGCTCCATTGGAAGTAACAGGCGTAAGTAAGTAAGTAAGTATGATGGGACTACTCAAAGAGTAATGTCGTAACTACTAAAGTAACGATGATGAATCAACCTGAGTTTACGAATATTACAAATGACCACTGGACACCTGCTCTCAACATCCTAAACACAGTGTAGTAGAGAATTGAATTAGAATAAGCATAGGGCTAGCCGAACAAAAATAAAACATCAAGAGTTTACTTAAATTCTTAATTGTTAGGCGTAAATGTCTTAGTTTGAGGTTCATTCAACAACAATTCGAAATTTTAGATGGCACGAATAAAAATCGATGACAATGATTTAGATGTATTGCTAACTTTTTCTACACTATGAGTTATAACACTTCTATGTTTTCCGTTCGAATTATGTCATTGACTGTAATTCGTACAATTTTTTTAACTCTTGTTTTCAAGCTTTGTGATTCCCTATAGATGCATTTACGCGAATTGTGAAGGTCTTGGAGGACTTATAATTTTATCAGTTATTTAAGCCATTTACAATGTACTTGTTTGCTTGCTGCTAAATGCCTTGGTACGGCCGAGAGTGGGGAGAGTCCGCTCTCCCTCTCCAAATGCTCACACATGGCCACGCGTATATAGCCTCTGCCAGGGAAGTCCCACTCACTGCCTTCTCGTGACAGAGGTGTTGTTTACGGAATTGAGAGGACGAAAAGTGAATGTCCGACGCTTTAACCAGGTTGGTGGACACGGATAGTTCACCTAGGGGAGTTGGGAAATCAATATTCCAAGCCAATGGTGCACATGGGCTCCAGGATCCTGAGGGGACAAATTGCGTATGAATCAATCGTTGGTTACCGGCAACCATGGGACTGCATCTCCTCACGATGCCCCACTGCCTTGTGGATGAGACCCTTAGGTCAAAGGCTCCGGGTGTGGTCCCCTAAGAAAACCACCTGCTTCAGTTTGGGTACCCAGGCAGTATCACATCCCTCACACAAGCAAATGAGATTTGTGCGGCGCATATGTATCTGGTGCTTTCTCATCAAGAACTGTTATATATATATATATATATATATATATATATATATATATGCCTCATTTTGCTTTTTGTAGAACGAGTGAAATATCTTTGAAATTCATGTTTTCCACTGAAAATATTATTATCACTCATGAAATCACAACTAATTAACATGAACATATACAAAATAAGAACGAATCAACTTCACCTTGGACAGAAATCAACAGAAGAGATATCCTCTATAATACGAGAAGAATTTTCTTTTTGAAGTAAAACTCCATTCCTTATTAGTAATGAAAGAGAGTGATACACAATTAATTCGGGCCAGTAATTAAATAGTATTTAGGAGAATAAATTATCGTACAGTGAGATTTAAATGGAAGAATTATTAGTTGCTTTGTAATATTTTTATTATTGATCAACAACTTGCTATCTAGATAAATCAACATAATGCAAACAATTGGCTGACCCTAGTGGTTCTATCTTCAGCAATTCAACTAAATAGAGTTTTAGGGATAATTTATGGGGATATGATTTGTTGAAATAAAACAGGTTTCCTACCAATTTATTGTGATGTATTGTATCAAATGATACCCGTTATGCTTTTTAAAAAAAATCATCTTTTACTGATGAATGATCTGTTAAGAGGAACAGTGAATCAGTCAGTCAGCTACAACGTAGGACCAGGCACATTAATGCATCGGTCCAAGTCGCCATACCTCGTTAGCACAACAAGATGAACACCGGATTCACAGAAATAGTTAATTTAGTGGTGGTAGTATATAAAAGATAGGTTGTATATAAGGATATAGAATAGGAAGGAAGAGAGATATGAAGCAATTTTAATCTCAAGGTTTAAGGGAAGATAAAGAGTGTATACACCTACGCCGTTGTGATCGATTCTGAGCCATGTCACCTAGAGTTTCCATTGGTTACGATAGTTACATGGACCCCAACCAGGTAGTCAGCATCTGCCAACATGGCTCAGATTGGAAGTTATTGACTTCAAGCACTGATGCCACGTTTTGGTTTGGCCGCCCCTAACTCTTTTCCAACCATCCCCTACACTAGTCATCATAGCGGGTCGTGGTAATGGGTGTTCAGGCATACGTAACGCGTCGCCTAACCATCTCAGTCGATGAAGATTAATCACCTCATCAACTGATTTACCATCATTCCCTAATACCCTGCGTCTAACCTTACTATCTATCGGTGATTTTATGATCAAATAACGAGAGAGACCCACAGGGTTATTGGAAAGGAATAAAGACCATTCAATGAAGAGGATTTTCTTTTCAGGGATTTCATTTGCTTCACCTGCATAATCGAACTTATATTTAATTTGCTTATCAAAACTATTAGTCCATAGTAAAATAGAATAGTGTTAAAGATTATTCACATGCATCAGATATTGAGAGGAAATCGTGTTATGATCCAACCGCTAACGAAAAAAATGTTAATGTGAAGATAATTGTCTACTTGATAAATATTACGAAAAGAACAATTAAATGTAGCAGTAATGGTTTACTAATAGTTGAGCAAATAACTAGAAAGGGATAGAAGAAAGCGATAGATTATAGAAGATAGAAAGTAAAGCTACGTCCATGGCAAATGATGGACTGAACATACTGTTTTTTTCTTCAAAAAAACCAAGGGTAAGCTTGATTTGGTAAACAGCTGTAGCCTCTACTGTACAAAAGTTTTTATTTGTATCCCTTTAGAAATGTTTCTTCTGACTGTATAATTTGTAAGGAGGACTTTAATTTGATTTATTTTCCCTGGCCTAATTCAATGATGCTATAAAAGTTACATATACATTCCATGAAGTTCAAAAAGCAACAATGCACTAGTTCTCTGGTTGAATGAGTCAGGTATACTTTCCTAACACAATTGAGCAGCAAGTTAAGATCATTGTCTACAGATTATCCCAATGGGAAATGACAATGTCAACACAAATCTGTAACTGCGCATCTACCATCTTTATGCTGTTTAGTTTTTTTGTGTTGATCGATTACGTACCAATGTCGTTAAAAAAGGCTAAGTGACTAGATAATATGATACACCTTGCTTAAATAATGATTGGAAACAAGTGCCAAGAAGTGTTGGATATAAGTTTTATCCTAGCTTGTAGTCATTAGGACAGCATATCAGCGATTTGTAAAAGCTGATGTTTTCGTGAAACTCAACGTTATCACTATCCCAGTTCGGAACCTTATGGCTATTTTATGCTGATGATTATTTAGCGAGCGATTAGTATAGACATCTCAATCACATCCCAAATATTTCAGTGGTAACATCTCAAATTACGGCATTGGAGTGATAAGTTAGGATTACTATAATATTATTTCTTCAAAGATTACAGATGAACTTCGCTAGCGAGTGCAAGCATGAAACATACATCCAGAGCATTTTTCCAATTGCGTTAAACCGCTATCAGAGTCATTAAAAAAATCAAATTGACATGTTTAATTACTATTTACAACTGTCACATGATGGTGAGATAGTATAAGTCTATTAAGTAGCCTTGAGGAAAGAAACTTTTTAAATATTTAATGTTTATAACCATAAACGTTTGACCTACCATGCTATCATAATTCCATTATCAGTACATAGACTTGGTGGAGGAGCAACAAATCTCAAATTATAATGATTAGCTACCTCGGTTAAACCGGCACGAATAACACAATTAGAAGCAACCCCACCAGAAACAACCTAAACAAAATTATTAATTGGATATCAATATTAAAAACCATATGCACAATAATATATCAGGACAAATTTAATTACGAATAAAGACTACTCGTTTTCACTACACCAGCACATCAAGGTAAAACTAACATGATGTATTATAAACGGGTTGAATATTAGTGTCTATTATAGTGAAATAACGATCAAACGTAAGAGAATAAAGAGTATAAATTACTGTTGAAATTTAGGATCAGGAAAGGAACAATTTCAACTGCCCTACTGAAACCCATTTCGAACCATGTCGATTAAACTCTGATAACGACTAATGTAAGTACGCCAATATGGGAATCCAAACACACCAGCATGACTCAGATTGGTAGTATATCCATGAATCGACACCTTATACTAATTTGAGTGTTTCTGGGTTTCTTTCAGACCACTTTTACGCTAATCAACACTGTGCATTGAGGTAGGCATTGATTAGAAATACGTTCCAGCTACCTCAGGGGACGAAATTTTATAATCTGATAAACCGATTCGCTATGTCCAACTGAAATCTGCATTTAACTTTGGAGTCACTTTAATCGGTGTTCTACAGCATGCGATAATTGTTATGCAAAAATTATAATCAAATACTATAAATCTAAAAATGTTCTTTACATTCAAAAGCCTAAGTCACAAGTAGCAGATGTTAGAAAACACCCAATCAGCTTTTCGAATGCCTACTGAAATCTAATCAGCCGCCAACTTGTAAATACTGATATGACTTCAAGCACAAAATCAACATTTGATTAGTTCGAATGATATTTCCATAAAAAGATAAATGAGATTAAAAAACCATACTTTATATACATCGAGTGTTTTGGAATTAGACGGGAAGAAATTGCAAGTTGAAGCTTAATAGTTCGATGTCTGGAGGTTTTTCATGACTAAAGACTAAACCACAATCCCTGAAATGAAGCACGTTTGACCAGAAGTCTAGGCAAATTTATGTATGAAGTAGGGGTGGGAGAAGACAGGTGAACTAGACACCAGAACGAGATACGCAAACGGTTAGACCCAAATCGCCCAAATAGAAACAGAAATATCCCTCTCAAAAATATGTTGGATACCTTCAAACTACACAAGTGGTACGGCAACAAATCGAGGAGGTTTAGAGTTGAAAAATTGGGTCCAGAAAGAACCCACCCCAGCAGCGTCCTAATAGCATAAGAACTCTAACCCAACCGTTGTTCCAGGACAAAATGGGCTTCAGGCATATCACAACCAATAAGCAACATAACTTCGTCGCCCACTAACACTGGCAGAAGTAAATCCATAAGATGGAGCCATTTCTTAGCATTTCCCTTTACAGATTTTCTTGGAATATGAACCGACAATTCATTTACCATAACAGCCTGTTCGATATATGCACATTCGCTTCCATCTAATGTGCAGACTTCAAAAGCTTTGGTTGTCGATCTGGCCAACTTATTTCCGCCTGTCTTTTTGGCGATAATCGTCACACTTTCCGACGATAATCCTAAAAGTCGTACGGTACCTGACTTGACTAGGATAGCATCTCAGCAGTTGTCCAAAAAGGCATATCTACAAACTTTCTTGTCTTCAGCCTTAGGGCGTACACGCATTAGATCCAAAAACACATTCACTATAAGTCATTACAGCACATATCTCCATGAAATGTATCCGATGAGAGGTCCCCTGAATGAATTACCATCAAAAGATAAACCTTGAAAGGGATTAGAAAAATATCGAGCATCTTTCCACAAAGTCAAATTTAATGCTCGCCTCGAGGTTTGTTTTAACATATTTCCATCCCAACTTGGGAATTGTTGTTGCATCAGAGGCCTCTAGTCATGGAGTTGGAGCAGTGGTCTCACGTGTTTCCCGACAAATCAGACTAGATGATTGCTCATGTTTCTAGATCACTCACCCGAGCCGAACGGAACTACAGCCAAACTGAAAAGGATGTCCTTGCAATCATTTTCGCTCTTAAAAGATTCCATAAAACGCTCTACGGCAGTACTTTTACTCTATTGCAATTTTCGGTTTTAGGAAATGAATCTCTGTCTGTACTTCTAACAGATTACAGAGCTGGGCGACAATGCTTCTGGGCTATGACTTCAATACCAAATATCAGTCAACAAATACTATCGGTCAAGTCGACGCCCTCTCTTGGTTAATTGAAGTTCAACACCCTGGACCGGAGAACATGATCAAGCTTCCGTTGCTTTAAATCCAAAAATAAGGCGTATAGTAGCAGATGCCATTCGAAACACTCCAGTGTTTTCAAATGAGGTCACAAAAGAAACCCTTCGAAACCCAGTCCTACAAGAAATTGAAAAGTTCCACCTAGAAGGGTGGTCATCAAAGATCAGCTCTACATAGCTACAACGGCTTTGCCAGAGCATACTATCTCCCTCAACCAACGATGACTACCTTCCGTTTGCTGAACGTGTGATAATTCCAGAAAAGCTGAAAGCAGCAGTTGAACAGTTGCACGCAAGACATATTGGAAGAAATGGGATGAAAGCACTAGCACGAAGATATGTATACTGGTCACATTTAAACACCCAACTCGAGAAGCTATTCCGTTCGTGTACCAAATGCGCATTAGCAGCGAAGGCGTTGTGGAAAACAGAGCTGTAATGTCGAAAATCAGTTCCATACCACTGATCTAGTTAAAAATAATTTATATGAGGAAGGTTACCATCGAATTACATTTATCCACCTAACCAACATAAGACTTACAAACAAAAGTTAATTCCTCAAATCATATGCAGAAAATTATTAAGTAACTGGTCGGTTCATGATCGTTGCTGCTACCTTGACGTGGTGGTCGGGCTTGCCTATCGTGATGAAGCAATCGAGCTATGCTGGCTGGAACAGTCGTTCCTCGAGGTCATACCATGCCAGACAGGTCGGTTGAAGAGCGGTGAGACTAAAAGCAGCAAACCCAAGGTCCGAAGGCGAAGTCGTACTGCTGACTGTACAGAGGTGTGAAAGCGGTAAGGTGTTTCCTTCAGACAACCAGCATGACAGCGATGCTGCCTTCCCACAAGGAGGGGTGGGGTTAAAAAAGGTCGACCCTAAAAATGCACACCTCGCCTTATCCCACGGATTTCCGTCTCCGGCGGTAAGTTCCCAACAAGTACGGAGCTAACACGAAAGTTACCCACAAAAAGGTCATGTGCGACCGACCTCAAGCAGTTGTCCCTTGGGCACTGCGGTCACGCTCTCAGGTCATTAAGACCACTCCTAACCCAATTTCCTTTTCAGGTACCTCTAGAAGAATCCTTCCACGGTGTGGGCAACCGGGAAGTGATAACTGCCCTCATACCTCTAACAGCACTCAAGACCACCGTATTCATAATCAATCTCCTTCAATTCCTACTATTCCTTCTACCTTGACTTTCAACACTAAACTTACTGTTCCGGTTTCCTCCTCAAGTGTCGCCATGGCCAACGATTCTAGTGCGCGGAACACTGTCCCAGGTCTACTTAAACCTCGCTCCAAACTACACATTGGAGCCTTCAACGTACGTGCCCTAGGTCAAATCGGTCAACAGGCCTCCTTAGCTAAAACCCTAGAATCTCGTACCATTGATATATGCTGTGTCTCCGAAACACGCATACAGGATCCCAGTGTGGTCATTCACTTGACCTCACCTCGCCAAAATGGACAGCCGACGAAATACACCCTCCGTGTATCTGGCGACCCGTTGGCTAGTTCTCGCGGACTTGCAGGTGTAGGCATAGCACTAAGTACAAGGGCAGAACAGGCACTATTAGAATGGATCCCCGTTAACAGTCGCCTGTGTGCTGTCCGGCTAAATGGCTCCGTAAGAACTCGGAAGGATAGGGACACACGTCGTTGCCTTTTCGTCGTTTCTGCCTACGCTCCCACCGACTGCAGCCATGATGAAATGAAAGATGACTTTTACAGAAAGCTCTCTGAGCTTCTTCAGAAAGCTAAGCGCTCAGACATAGTACTCATAGCGGGTGACTTTAATGCCCAGGTAGGCAGCTTGAATCAAACAGAAAGACATTTAGGTGGGTGTTTTAGTATTCCGGCTCAACGAACCGATAATGGTGATCGTCTGTTTCAATCGTTTATTTTTAGCAAGCACTAATTTTAAACATAAGGAGAGACATCGTCTAACATGGCGACCACCTGCACCAAACCAACGATGGACTCAAATAGACCATATTGTCATCAGTCATCGTTGGAGAGGCTGAATAGAAGATTGTCGCTCGTATTGGAATACTTGTTTAGACTCTGAACACGCTTTAATACGAGCACGCATTTGTCTGCGCCTCAATGGACGCAGGAAAAGTACATTAAGAAGACCCATTAGGATTGAACTGGAGGACGAGAAAGCCAAATGCGAATTCCAGAAACAACTGAGTTCACAGCTAGGCAGTTCTGTAAACGAGACTGACCCAGATGCTGCTTGGAAAGACACACGAACAGCTGTGGAAACGGCAGTAACATCTATTAGTCATTTAAACCATAGGGCTCCAAAAAACCAGTGGATTTCCTCTAAGTCTATTTCACTGATGGATTCGCGTAAACTCATCCCATCAGGCTCTGAACATGACGAAGAGCGTAAACAAATTAGATCTAAGTTAACTAAAAGTCTAAGGAACGATCGTGAGCAGTGGTGGGCAACGAAAGCAAAAGAGATGGAAAAGGCAGCGGCTGTAGGCAACACCAGGCAACTATTCAGACTAATAAAAGAAACTGGAATTAAGAAGTCAAGTGTAAGTGAGACAATCTCGGAAAAAGATGGAACCCTTATCTGCTCTCTACCCAAACGTTTAGAACGATGGGCGGAACACTTTAAGGAGCAGTTTAGCTGGCCTTCAGCTACTGCACAACTACCCACTATTCCTAGAAAACCTGAATGGAACATTGAAGTAGGCCCCCCGACCCTACTTGAAGTTCAAAAGGCTATAGGTAATCTGAAACGGGGAAGAGCAGCTGGTCCAGATGGATTGGCTCCAGAGGTCTTTAAATATGGTGGTCCGATTTTAGCGATTAGGTTGACTAATATTCTGGTTAAAATCTGGGAGACGGATGTAATCCCATCCGACTGGTCACAATCACTGATTGTCCCAATATATAAAAAGGGGTCAAAATCATCCTGCGATAACCATAGAGGGATTAGTCTGACTAACATAGCATCTAAAATACTAGCCTCAATAATTATCGGGCGCCTAACTAAGACTCGTGAACTCCAAACACGAGAAAATCAGGCTGGCTTCAGACCTGGTCGTGGCTGTATCGACCACATATTCACCATTCGTCAAGTTTTAGAGCACAGACACGCTTATCGGCGTCCGACAATGATAGTTTTTCTTGACTTGAAAGCAGCATTTGACTCTGTAGACCGAGAGGTTCTGTGGCAGTGTCTGTCATTGAAAGGTGTACCTGAGAAGTACATAAACCTTGTGAAGACTCTTTACTCGAACACTACCAGTCGAGTGAGAGCTTATGGCGAACTGTCATATGATTTTACAACCTCAAGTGGTGTCCGTCAAGGCTGTCCACTATCCCCACTTTTGTTTAACTTCATTATAGACCTGTTGCTGGAAATAACACTCTCATCGACTGAATTTTCAGGAATTGATCTCCTACCAGGGGGACCACTAAGCGACTTAGAATACGCAGATGACATAGTCCTGTTTGGTGAAGACGCTGGCAAAATGCAGAGTCTTCTGTTGGAACTCAGTAATAATGCCAGGATGTTTGGGATGCGTTTCTCCCCATCCAAATGTAAATTGTTACTCCAGGACTGGCCTGCGTCAACACTCGAACTAAGGATAGGAAGTGAAGTAGTCGAACGCGTCGACAACTTCACTTATCTTGGAAGTCTGATCAGCCCTAATGGGTTGGTGTCAGACGAAATCTCAGCACGGATTCAAAAAGCTCGTTTGGCTTTTGGCAACTTACGTCACCTATGGCGTAGACGAGATATCCGTCTGTCAATTAAGGGACGAGTATACTACGCAGCAGTTCGCTCTGTCCTACTTTACGGCTGTGAAACATGGCCATTAAGAGTTGAAGATACTCGTAGGTTACTAGTATTTGACCACAGATGCCTTAGAAATATTGCTCGCATCTGCTGGGATAACCGGGTAAGTAATAGTGAGGTTAGACGCAGGGTATTAGGGAACGATGGTAAATCAGTTGATGAGGTGATGAATCTTCATCGACTGAGATGGTTGGGCCATGTGTTACGTATGCCTGAACACCGATTACCACGACGCGCTATGATGACTAGTATTGGGGACGGTTGGAAGAGAGTTAGGGGCGGCCAAACCAAAACATGGCATCAGTGTTTGAAGTCACTAACTTCTAGCCTGAGCCATGTTGGCAGATGCAGACTACCTGGTTGGGGTCCGCGAGACTATCGTAACCAATGGTTGGAGACTCTAGGTGACATAGCTCAGAATCGGTCACAATGGCGTAGGTGTATACACTCTTTATCTTCCCTTAAACCTTGAGACTAAAATTGCTTCATATCTCTCTTCCTTCCTGTACTATATCCTTATATACAACCTATAATTTATATACTACTACCAACACTAGATTAACTATTATGAATCCGGTGTTCCTCTTGTTGTGCTAACGAGGTATGGCAACTTGGACCGATGCATATATGTGCCTGGTCCTACGTTGTAGCTGACCTGACCTGACGGTTCATGATGCACGATTTTTTGAAATGAATTAAGAGAATCATAACATTCCAACAATTAACTGAAACCTGAAATATTCAAACCGAAAAACTCTTGTTATCCACTAATGTTGCTAAAAAACGATGATGACTGTTATATCCAGGAGAATAATAAGTGAATAGTAACGGCTAGGATTTATTTATGGACCATTATTATATATACTCTTATTGTATAACTAATAAGTAACTATATTACATGTATATTCATATTCTTATTATTATAAGCTTTTATTTGACCTATTGACTATTATTATACGATTTACTATTCTTAAGATATTCCCAACTTATTAGTTACAGTATC
Organism: Schistosoma rodhaini; assembly: GCA_944470415.2. Lineage (NCBI taxonomy): Eukaryota > Metazoa > Platyhelminthes > Trematoda > Strigeidida > Schistosomatidae > Schistosoma > Schistosoma rodhaini. Next base: position 8,323,097 of record OX104036.1, on the reverse strand, counting down.
TCGCAATCACAGCCACTTCTCGGCTTGATCTTGTATGATTGTTATTTCCTACTTATGGTGTCATGTGGTCTGTTTGGCTTGTATATAAAACCAGTGTTGTAGTGAACGAGAACACAAGTGGGGACAATCGAATGTACTTGAACACAAAATTACAGAAGGTCTTAGTAAAATCAGAGAACCAAACAGTGAATACTTAATTTGCAAAATGTCAATCAATTGTCTAAAACTTGACCGTTCCTTTTGCTACCAGACATTCTATTCCTGACTAGCGTAATATACTACTTATGTCGATATAAGTAGCATACACCACAGTATGTCTGAAATATATGATTCATCTAGCGGAGGCTGATTTTGGCGTTCTGACCTAAACCAGCTGGGTTAGGAGAGAAGCTACTATCTTGAAGGACTAATAGGAACTCTAGGCTACTCGTACTATTTTATGCGTCATTATTCTGGTCGTATAAGACGGTGCCAGTAATTGGTGGTCGTACCACGTGATATAAATTAATCGGACATAAGGAAATAATGATGAGTATAAAACAAACAAAATTGATATAATGAAACATACGTCTTACCAAAGCTGTAGGATAATTTCTAATTACACTGGCTCTGGAATCAGTATTCAACAAACAATATTCAATAGCACGCTGAACACGGCGACAGATTAATCTTGTCATACAGAACTGTACAGATGCACAAACATCAGCAATATCTTGGATCGATAAAGCGCATCCACTACCTAGCATTTTCATTACCGAAAAAAATCCAATACAGTGAAACGTTACTAAGATGAAGGAAAATAAACACTCTTAGAAATGAGAAAATATTTCTTGGTAACAGGTTTGCATTCTTATTTTACATGAGTACATACCGAATAGTAGTTTTATAGTATTTTTAAAGAGACTTAATTGAAGACTACCGATCACATTCAAATCCAATAACTATGAATACGTCACTCGGTTTTGCATCAAGAAGATTCAAATTTTATGTTTAATGAGGTTTATTATTTGTGGCATCGTATTTTGGATACTCACTTACCAAGAACCAGATTTGAGGTTTCAAGCTACGTTCTGAGTGGCTAGTAACCACGTTCAGTTGTCCAGACAAACGTAGATAGAGTGGGGTCTGAATCTACAATCTAGTAGCAGAAAACCAGCTACCGCTCCACGTATTCTATATAATACAATCACCTGAGTTATGCCAGTCTGGATGAACACTTCAATCAATCCTACGCAAACCACAGGACGAAATGACTACAGAAGGAAATGACAATAACCAATCAACATCGAGTTCTACTCTTATCTTCACGACTAACCCTTTTCACCATTTTGCTAGAACTTCCTTAACGGAAGTAGGGCAAATTAGACCAATAAAAAAGCAATATATAACTGTTTAACAAACCACTCACGTACCACGATTTTCAAATTCCAACTTATTTATCAACTGTTCTGCAGCCGCATGGATTCCAGTAAATGAGAAATCACAATCCTTAGATTGTGAACGCGGTAAAGGTAGATTGAAGCGTTGATGATCACCATTATAAGTCTTTGCAATTATTTCGATAGCCTTACCACCTGCGACGCCTTTCAAACACTCATCTGACAAACGATTTAGTTTCAGACGCCTAGAAAGCTATAAATACAAGAAATATACGGATTGCTCTATTTTGAAGCATTGACAACGACAACAGCATCAACAACGTAACGCACGTATTAACGACCATTTTATTTGGTTGGTGAAAAAAATCAACAATTTTACGAAATTTGAAAAATTCCCATATTGTGATTTAGAACAACTTATATATGTTGTTCTAAAACTTTACAAAAGCCTTTCACAATTCCGCCTTTACTACTTAGATGGTTTGATCTGAACTCTAAGTTTGTTGAATTACACTAAATAGCCAGAAAACTTTTGAGAAATTATTTTTCGCCTAGTGACTTAAAACTTTTGAGCAATAACATATTGTCCCACGATATGTATATGGCTGCATTAGCACCACAATCTTCGGAGGTTGATTAATTTGTTCAGTAACCTACCAGTGTTGAGGAGGATGAAAATAGAAAACTCGGTAACTTATAATTATAACTCAAAGCAGTTTTATTTGTTGGTGAAAATTGTATACATGTATTAGGCCACTGATTAATTAATGCTGTGTTAAATATAACAACTGACCAAATAAGCAAATGACATATAACTCAGTGTATTTCAATATATTTATCGAACTGGTGGTGAATCAGTAGAAACTGTAGTGCATTATACACAGTTTTTATAGTCTAGATTTCCTTATATCGGGCCGTATTAGTCCATGTTTAGTTATACGGGGACAAGTAGTCAGATGTATCCACAGGATGTAATAAATATTAATAACAGTATTTTACCAAGCTACAACGGTCAGTATCTGTGAAATGGTAATTCATTTAGTGTCATGATCTCGAAACACTGGTGTCTGCGGCGTAATTATGCATTACAAAAGTCATCCCAATGAATTATAGGTTGTCCACTATTTTGCTGGGATTGATTGTAAAAGCGGGTAGGGGATTAGAATATGATATCGTGTCGTAGTATAAAAGACAGCTGCATGGGACTAACACATGTCGTCCCACTAAAACTCTATTGACTTGGTCCTAGAGAAGGTGAGGCTCAGTGACCTGAGATGTTATCAGACATGGCTCAGAATAAAAGCTAATGATGACCTTGCTCTAGCTCACTACACTTTTTATAGAAGTGAGATGAACTTCCAAGGCTTCATTTCTAACTGAACTGTACCTTATACTGGATACTACTTTCCTGCATTTATTTGCTGACTGAACCTTTCTCTTCTTTATTTCACAATTGATTGATCACTGGGTGGTGATCAATGTCATGCGTGTCAAGTCCGTCTTAGTGCTGATCGAATGTTATTGATCAACTTGCAATGTGACCACTAGTCTAGGTGACTCGACACTGTGTGCGCTATGTTGAGATAGGATGGTGATTGGAGGTGGTCAACAGGAAACCCTGGACCCGGATTTTGTGCTACTTGGCACTCGTCAGCAAGGTGTACCTGTAATCTTGAGGGAACTGGTACCCCCTGACGGATTCGATCCTGTTACACCCAGCTTCATAGTCAGAAACGTTACCACTAAGCTATTAGGGTGGCGACCGACCTCCTGTAGGACTGAGATGTAATCACAACTGATTGATCACTGGGTGGTGATCAATGTCATGCGATCGATAAAATACATAAGTTACAATATAAAATTGGAATTACACAAATATATGTAACTCACCTTATCAAGAACATCGCCTGGGGAGGCGTCTAATGCTGTACCTAATAAAACGTAGTCCTCTAACCCTTGAACAATACCCAAAATACCGTGACCACCACTTATCAAGAGGATCATATAGGGAAATTTCAACCTAAAACGTTTTTATAAAGAATTTATATTTATAAAGGTGGTGAAACAATGAGATAAATACTATTTACTCTAAATCAGTTATGTAGAAAGCATTTTTATATACATTACCCCATTATGTTCAATTTGTATAGTTTGTTTGAATCTTCCCAGTGTTATTTTGGACTGCAATTGATCAGTTTCTTGCTGGCATATGTACATCTTATGCGTAATGCCTCGATATTACCTGAAGTCACAAGCTTTATAAACAAAGATTGATAGTGGCTAGCAGTGGGATGCAGGACGCGCGTTTCGTCCTATTCGGGACTCGTCAGCTGGATGTACCTGCATCTCAGAGTTGATGTTCACTCTGGGACTCGAACCCAGTACCCTCGCTTCAAACGCCATCGCGTTATTCACTCGGCCACTGAGTCCTGATACAATACAAAATGAACTTAAACTTCACCCCATCGCACAAGCAAGTGGCTATCAGGACTAAGTGGACGAGTGGATAACGCGATGGCGTTTGAAGCGAGGGTACTAGGCTCGAGTCCCAGAGTGAACATCAACTCTGAGATGCAGGTACATCCAGCTGACGAGTCCCAAATAAGACGAAACGCGCGTCCAGGATTCCACTGCTAGCCACTATCCATTTCTGCTTATTATCCCATTATTGTGCAAAATATTTTGCTTCAGAACGGAAGATAGCAAGTCCTAGTAGCTTTGATAACTGTAGTAATAAATGCTTTGCTGAATACTGTTTAATCCAATAAACAATTCTGAAGTTAATCAGTACTGTATCTACGAATATTTATATATAAAACGCCGAGTTTACAGCACTATGAAGTCACACATATGTCAATGTTGAGAGCTTGAGCTCGATGAGCAACCAAACTTCTGGGACACTAGACAAACAGGACGTGTATACAGTCACTGCCTTCTCGAGGCGGTTTTGTTTACGAAATTGAGAGGATGAAAAGCGAGTTGCCGGCGCTTTAACAGGGTTTGTGGGTACGGAGGATCTATCTAGGGGAGTTGGAGAACCTTGATTCCCAACATATCGTGCATATAGGCTCCAGGATCCTGAAAAAACAAAAGGCGTATGAACTTATTATTGGCCACCAGCTACAATGGGTCTGCATCTCCTAACGTTACTCCATCGCTTTATGGATTAGACCTCTAGGTAAAAGGCTCGAGGAGTGACCCCTTAAGAAAACCACCTATTATGTTATTTATTTATTTGAATACATAAGGTACAAGAAGACACCAGATATATTTGCGCCACACAGAAAGTTGTCATCTCATTTAATTTAGTGAGGACTGGGATACTGCCCGGGCGCCCAGGCAGTATCCCATCCCTGACACAAATCAAACGACTTGCGTGGCGTACAGATATTTGATGCCTCTTTGTAACAATATATATATGTTTTGAGGTGATGCTTAAATAAATAAATAAAATATGACTGCAGACATTTCCCATATTACAAACAATAGGCAGTAAACTAATAATAAAATCCAATGTTTTAAATTTCTAAGCAGAAAGTACTTTTCAATACGAGTAGATCCAATCTGTCAGAAATAAAATTTCAGTTGGTAAACCATTTCGCATTTGAACATAATCACACAGATTAGGATCGGTTTCCACATCGAATCGCTACATTACCATGCATACTCAACCAAATAAAACGAATGTTTCGGCGAGAAGTGATACCAATCAGAAAATTGCATTGGTACCCATGTGGTGTTTGTGTGAACAAATGATTCTTTTGTACTGATGACTGCTGGATTTTAAATTCCAAATACAGTACATTCGTTCGTACTCATCTAATACTTCTTGATTAAATTGCGTTGTTTCTGGGATTACTAGTTTATACCATAATTCAAATACTCCTAAACATCACATTGGCGTCGCGATGGAGCCTGTAATGGAACGGCTGAATATGCATTCAGATTTTGATGCTTTTGAGGATTACATGAAAAGACTCGAAATCTGGGCTATGACCAAGGAAGATGATGACGATTTTAATATTGAGGCTCTTTCCTTACGTTCATCAAAAAAGAAGCACACAGCCTAATAAAGACTTTGACATTTCCAGACAAAACGATTTTCCTCCCTTATGCAATTCTCAAGCAACTACTGTTGGACTATGTAAAGTACTCAATTTTCGAATGCGGTAAAGGAAAGAAATTCAATGAAATCACTCGCCAGAACATCAGGAGTTCCGTTAATTTACTACGTCGTCGCAGTCCAATACGTAATCAAGGTTATTCAGATAGCAATTCGTTGGTGAGTTGTGAAACAGTTCACGAAGATGAGCACGAATTCGGTAAATGCTTGTTCTGTGGCATGTTTCACCCATGTAATTCATGTGTATTTCGTAATTCTAAATGCTTTAAATGCGGTAAAACTGGACACATTCAGTCAGTTTGTAATACCATAGTTCATTTCGCTGAAACTAATGCTAAAATTTGTGATCATACTAAGTTGGATGTTTCTAATGATCACTTATCTTTATCTAAAACTTCGAGAAGCGGTACAATGTCACATAGCAGTCCAGAGTTGAATGAAACCCAGAGTCATTGTGAGACAGAAGTTTCTAATCAACCAACTTATCAGATGTTTCGTGTTATTGTACCAGATATGGTTTGTCACAATAATTCACATATTTCTGATGAAATTTCTTACAACTCTGAGAAAAATATATTGAATGAGTCAAATCACGGTCAAAAACCAGATTCAGTTTTGATAGATGCTGATTTTTTTAATGACCCATTATTCTCTAATGAAACTCTTGATAAATTTGAGGGAAATATTTCAGAAAAATGCAATTCTGACGTCAGTGGTCCTCATAATCTCTAGAGATATCCCTAAGGAATGTGACAAATATGTTCCGGATGAGTCGAATTCTAGTCACATTTCTGATGTTATTGTATTAGATAGTGGATATTCTCCAAGTCAATGTGTGTCGATTAGAATCCCTGGTCAGTAGTATGATGAATCAGATGGAATAGCAAGTTTTCCCGAAGCAATCAGAGAACCAGTTTGCCCAAACATGAAGTTTGCACTGGTAGAAAATCCAAATCAAGTCCAAGATTATCCTAATGAGTATGAGGCAGATGAATCACATGTGTTAATTACACATATCAATGCATATTTATCTGTGTGTTCTAATATGAATAACAAAAAGAGTATGCATCATAATTTTTATGCAAGTCTAAGTCACATGATGGAATGCCTCAAATTACGTGTCTGTTTATCCCCAAATACTCACATATAATAATCGAAGTGTGAGATATAGGAAGCTAATGCAAATTGAGAGCGTCAAATTGGTCATAACACTGCGACGTAAAGACCCAACATTATTTCGTGGGGGAGGGTAGTGTTGGAATGTTTATGAAGCAAATTCTAGATATCAATGGTTTCATTAAACAACCAACATGATGATTGTATGCAATTCCAAAAATCAGGTGAGTCTGTTCCGATTTCAGTTGTTACTTTTAATACTAATGAGTGTATTCTAGATCGTACAGAGTCTATCTATTACGCAATCAGGCAGACACGTGATGAACCTAAAGAGAAGAGGTACGATTGTTCGCAGAAATCTGGATCCTCATTTAAGTTGTGGCGGATGTGGTGTTTTTATGAACCAATGATTCTTTAGTACTGATGACTGCTTGATTTTAAATTCCAAACACAATACATTCGTTCGTACTCATCTAATACTTCTTGATTAAATTGCGTTGTTTCTGGGATTACTAGTTTATACTGTAAATCAAATACTTCAAATCATCACAACCCACTATATTAGGGGTCAAAACGTGTAAATCAAGCACAAACCCCATTTCTACTAGCTTCGAAACCATGAGATTTTAATCTGTAATATACTTATCACAAATCTCTTGATGTTCATGATATGCTTAGTTTCAAATAAGAAAAAACTGACTTATAATTTATGATCAACGATACTTTTATATATCATCTTGAAGCATTTATTTAGGTAACTTGTTTAGTAATTCACACAGAGAGAAAAGAAATTACACATCGCTGAACAACTTATGCTCAGACTGTATTTAATACACTTGGCGATAAGCAATAATTAACTTCTAGGATTTGTGGTTTTATATGAGCGCAACTGGCAATGCTAAATACGCTATATCCGTACAAAAGATGTGATTCATTCAAACGGAAAATGTTTGCTTACTGGGGATCAGTAAACAGAGCTGTCAGTGCATGAGCCTCCATATGATCAATCGGTATGATAGGAATCCTTTGACAAATAAATAATTCGTCAACATAGAAATTAAAACTACTTCAATCGACTTGCTAAAGATTTAGCGAAACTAACTCCAATCTTTAGAGATAATGGCATACCTGGTTTTACTGTAACAGCGACAAAATTTAAATCCTAGAGGGATAGATCAATTAAAAAATAACCATGAGCAAAACATACCCGAAATTCAATGTTAGATTTGGCCATAGCAGTATTTACAACTGATTCAATGTTTTCTTTGTGAAGTTCAGATGCTACGGAGGGTAATACACCACCTAACCTTCAAAAATATTTACTGATTAATGGTTCGTTTCCTTACATAACACTAATCCTTGATTGCGAAGATAGACAATCCCCAAGTAATTTACCTGATGTTTCTATAACAGCTGCACCTGTATCGTCACAGCTCGTTTCTATGCCAAGAACACTGGCAAAATCACGCCGACAAAAATAATGGTGCTATAATAAAATTTAGATGAGCCGAAGAATATTCTCACATTACCCACAATCTGTTTTCTGTTGCTTTTCCATAGTTCTGAATGAAACTGAGGGTAGATCTGAACTTATTTTGCATTGTTCTACAGACCTGAAAGACAATATTATTCAGATCAGTGGGTTCCACAGTCGTCTCAGATAATATTAATTACAATAACGTATCGGTGAAACGTCGACTATGGTTTGCATACGCACCTAATTTACACTTCAAGCTCACTGTTACGAAGAAATAGAACACTTTGTCCTGGTTTAAGATAGATAAAAATGTTTCGAATTATGCAAGTAAAAGTCTACTTACGCCTATGTGAGCGATATTCCGTCAGAGTTAACTGTGCTATCCGGACGCTTAAAGCAAACATCGATCATAGATCTCAAGTTATTAATATTGACTATTTTGAAATAAGAACCTGAAGAGAAAAATAATGTGGCTACTCTGATTTACTTTACTTTTACTTGTTGGAAAAGAGTAGGTTCATTTATATTTTAATTCCTACTTGTGTGACGCTTGTATCTGTATCCTCACAGAGATGCTATCTGGTTGCTTAAGCCAGGTTGCGAACCAGTGGCCTTTCACCTCCAAATGAAGTCTCGAGACTGAAAATTTAGGATATTTGCGCAAGAAGATGCTTCGAGCTCTACAGCTGACAAACACTGCAAATTCGTGATATTTTCCACATAAGTTACTCTCTATACCATGCTATCGTTATATTATTCATGGCTTTATTCAACATTATATGTTTGACGCAACATATTATTCTCCAAACAAAGTATGTCAACAAATTTCTTTCACAAACGAGATCAAAAATGAGATAACTGAATACATTTATTTAAATTTAGGCATAAAAAATACCTCGACTTGAACGATATGCATTTCTTGTGATTTAAATCCGTACAACTTTTTAATTACGAACATATTTAACAACATAAGTTGCCGACCAGGACAGATCAACAACCTGTTTGTCACTTAACGTGTTTGGTAGACAAAGTATTACGGGATGTTTATACACTTGCTTGTGTGCATGGATTCTAAAGCATTGACCTCTCGTTTTACCAAAAGATATGTGGATAGAAAGATAGGAATGAAGTGGGTGTGTTAGTATCTGATAGGTTAACATCTGTCATGAGTTACCAAGATTTCAGATTACTATCCACAATCGTACATTATTAATGGCCCCAAAGGACAAACTACACAACCTGCTAACAGTCCTCGGCACTTTCTGTTATACAGCGGTCTTTTCTCAAAAGCTTGGGAAAGAACACTGAAGAGCAATCAAGAATAGTAGGTAGTATTCAAGAATTTACAAGCCATAAAGTTAAATGTCCAGTAATTCCAAAACTATGCAGTCTCTTTATCAGGCGAACTAGACAGAAAACTTACTTCGATATCATTCAAATATGAGAAGACCGTGAGAGATTAAAGGACAGGCGTATATTAAGGTAAAAACCCTTAGGAGCTGTTTTTATTTCGGCATCTCCAATTGTGAAAACTGTATGGTATTTCAACAGGGTATTTATGCGCTCTTTTTGTCTCGGACCAAAGTTAAAACCTTGACACTTATAAAGGTCAAGTGTGATAATAATACCAACAGGCGATCTTTTAATGAAAGACAAGATTTCATTCGTTTCAAGGGGATGTAAAGAGTTGAAAGATGGTGTACATATAATGAGGACACCCCCATACTTAGTATAAACGTTTTCTGTGAAGTCTAACAGATCACATAGAAAAAAGGAGGAAGGAAATGGAGAAAGAACAGCTCTCCAAGACACATCTGGACTTAATGGAAAAGTTGAGCACTCCATTTCCCACCATCAGCTGTATGTCGCAACGCTACCTTTATAAAGTGCGCCAAGTGTGATTCAAATGGTTCAAATGGTTGAGGACGGAATAGAAGAAGCTTTCGCTTAACGGGCTTCCGTGTCTGGTAGCAGTGGTTCACCAATACCTCCAGGTAAGAACCTAGGTATATGAACGATAATAGAGGAAAAAAAGGTTTGGTAAATCATAATAATATGTTATCTTTAGTCCTTAAGAATAAGTCAAGTTTTCTCTTAAAGGACTCCTGGGAGGTCGATTGGACTAGCTCAGTCGGCAGCGAATTCCAGCACTTGACAACTCTAACGGAGTAGAAGTTGTGTCTGCAGTCTGTTCTGCTATGTAGGTCTCCAATTTCTGGGTGTTACCTCTCAGGTTAGTGTTATGACTAAGCTTAAGAAGTTGTTTAAGGGGATGACCAGAAGTATTAAGGATACTATAAGTCATAAGAAGATCACCTGTAAGACGCCTATACTCTAACGGGTAAAGGTTAAGTGATTTGAGGCGCTCTTCATAAGGTTTGAATTTGAGACCCCGAACTGATTTCGTGACTCGACGTTGTATACGTTCCAAAGTGACCTTATCCTTTTGGAGGGATGGAGGAAATACTATGTTTCCGTACTCTAAGTGGGGACGAATAAAAATGTTGAAGATTATATGGAAGGTTCTACCGTCAAACTGGCCAAAAATGCGCTTCAATGTTACCAGTGCAAGGTTTGCTTGAGAGGCGTTTTGGTCACAGTTCGCATACGACTTCAGGTCGTAGGGTACCAACACTCCTAAATCTTTTTCAACTTGGGAAACTTCTAGAGGTGAGTTACCTAAGTTATAATTATAGTCTGCAACATGTCTCAGATGAACTACCTTGCACTTTGAAGTGTTGAAGGTAAGTCCGTTGTCGTCTGCCCAACTTTGAAGTTGGGTCAGATCCTCCTGAAGAACTAGTATATCATTATGATTAAGTATCTCTCTCCAAAGTTTCACATCATCAGCAAAAAGCAATAAGTCAGATGAAACTTGTTGAGGAAGATCGTTAATGTAAATCAAGAAGAGAAGAGGTCCTAGTATTGAACCCTGGGGGACAACACTAGAACATTCCATAGCCTGAGAGACAGTGAAGTTAACCCTGACCTTAAAGTGTCGGTTTTCTAAATATGAAGAGAGCCAATCAATTAAAGGGGGTTTTATGCCCAATCGTGCAAGCTTCTTGATAAGACATGCATGGTTGACCCTATCAAAAGCTTTTTAGAAGTCCAGGTAGATGACGTCAACCTTCCCCTTGCGATCAAGGATGGTTGTCCATCTATCCACCGCAGTCAGCAGGTTGGTCATACAAAAATGACCTTTTCTGAAACCATGCTGTTGAGGCGAGAAGAACTTTGAGGATGATAAGTGTTCTAGTATGCCGTCGAATACTAGGGATTCCATAATTTTGGAAGGTATGGAGAGAATCGCCACTGGTCGGTAGCTTGAGGGTTCACTCCGTCGACCTCCTTTGAAAATTGGTGTGATGTGGGCCAGCTTCCATATTTCCGGTAGTTTGCCTCTGCTTAGCGAGTGTGCAAACATCACGCTAAGTGGTGTCGCCAGGATTGAAGCTGTTTCCCTCAATACAGCGGAATGAACCATATCCGGACCAGGAGAAGTGTCTTTTCTTAGGTTCTGCAGTTTACGGAGCACCAGGTCAGCACTCAGGTCCACTTCGGATAGTCCTGTACAGGTGCAGGTCAAGCTTTCGTCAGTATGGTTGATGTGGGTCAACTGGAATGTCCGGGGGTAATGTTCAGTCGAAAGGTTAGCGGCATCACTGTCGTTATTGGTCGGGCCATTAGGACCAAGCAGTTGGGAAACTCCAGTCGAAGAGAAGCTGCATAACTGAACAAGTTTTTCGGATTGGAAACGAATCTATCGATAAGCTTGGTCTGGAACTGAAGCCTGTCTTCTCTTATTGCCTTTGTGCATATGTTCCTTATATGTTTGTATTGCCTGTACGCGCCGTTGTTATCAGTTCGTTTATCTTCAGCCCAACAGTGCCTTTTGCGGCTTAGCAAACGACGAGTGCGGTTCTTGATGATTGCAGGTTGCTTGTAGCTTTTTGGGACCATTTTAGGAACTGAATGCTCAGTAGCACATAAGATCGTGTGCAGTAGAAAATCCCAATGAGCATCCACTTCAATTTGAGGGTGAACATCTCAATCCACCTGTTGTAGATAGTCCTGTAAAGCTAACACATTCAACCGTTTGAAGTTCCAGCGCTTGTTGCTAGTAGGATATCGTAGCTCCGTTTTGCTGACAAAGCTGAATGATAAGACGGCGTGATCACTTTTCCCCAGGGGAGCCAGGATTGAGAGGTCGTCAACTAGGAATTCTTCATTTGTGAATACCCAGTCTAAGCGAGACGGCGTCTGACTGTTTCTCCAACGGGTTGCCGACTTCACATTTTCAAATAATCCCAGGTCGCCGGTAAGGTTGAAGAACAGAGCTTCAGTAGAGTTGGCACCACCAATGTATGTATGTTCCACGAAGTTGATTCTAGGGAGATTGAAATCCCCTACAATCAGGATATGAGAGAATCCGAGACGCGTAGAGCGAGTTAATCCTTCCAGCAGACGTTTGTCATATTCGATGTCGGCAGTGGGCTTCCTGTAAACGACCCCAACTAGGCACCTCGAGGTGGTAGATAATCTTACTGAGCAACATACTGACTCGTCAAGATTGTGAAACTCTTGGTTGTGAAGTTGGTGCTCGTCCAGGCATGACCATACGTATAGTGCTACCCCACCCCCATTCCTGTTTTTCTGTCGTTGCGAAATAAAGACATCCCAGTTATTGCTAACTCTTGGTCCGTAAACTAAGACGTTATTCAAGTTTCGGATATCCCTATCAGATGGGCATCATTAGCGTTGCTGAGTTCACGTAGCTCATCCATTTTGTTTGGCAAGCTCTCGGCGTTTGTGTATAGACAGTTTATGCTTTCAATTTGGAACGCGTGAGCCTCTTCTTGTTTGTCTATATGAGCCGTGTGTGAGTGGACAGGTAGCCTACCTATACGATGTTTACCGAGTTGGTAGTCCCTGTCCTTTACACGTTTTTTATGATCAAGACAGTCCACGAGTGAAATTGTCAGCTCCAGCTTTCGTTTGTGCTTGATCCTGCTGTCGTGGGGCCTATCCGGTTGCATATGGATGCCAGTTGGCGACCGACGTCTATTGGCACGAAATGCTTCCAGAGTTGCAGCCGCCATGTGGGAGGAGGGGAAGGTTATCTTCAGCAGCCGGGGCCTAGAGTCTCCGTCTCTCTTGGCCAGTCTCATTACCTGTTGGGTCAATATGTTCTCGAGTTTTAAGGAATGCTTGATGAATTTCCATTCCCGAATATCAGAGTTTGCTTGAGTTGAGTCCATATTTTCCGGCACACCTTGCACAATGATATTTCGTCCACGGAAAAACGCCTCGCGAGATTCCGGATGAGATTTCGTTCAGAATACGGTATGTCTGGCAGTATTCCTACGTTCCCATCGGACTTCAGTAAGTGACTGGCTAGCAGGACGTCCTCTACATCGGAGGCATTCTTAAGTGTAGCACGAAGCAGCCTCGGGTGGTTTAGGTGGTTAGAGTCCTTCCCCCGAGTGAGCCGTGTGACGGTCAAAGGCTCTATTCTAGGGAGTTCAAGTCTCTTGATTAATTCTCCCCAGAGCATCCTATCGTTTTTGTCCTGCAAACTGAGAGGAAGGTCGGGGTTGTCAATAAGGTTCATGATTATGACAGAGTCGTCACGAACCGCAATTGATTTCCCAGGTTTTCCAGGGCGTTTAGGTTTGGTATCTTGTTGTTTGGATGTCGAGGCGCGTTTTCGATTCCTGGGCTCAGTGATGACCGGGCGGACAGTCTTGGGTGTAGATTGTGCGGCCAAAGCATCAATTGATTTCCGCACGATACTTGGGACGTTCAGTTTCGGAGGGGACGCTTGGGCTTTATTACTCCTGTCAACGTGAGTCCATCCAACTACAGGATTTTTGGGAACCACTGTCCCATTCAAGGACCGTTCCCCGAGGGACCCAAGTTTACTAAGGGAGTCGATGACAGTCGATGTTAGGATGGTGCTGAGTTTCAACACATCATCACTCGTGCTGTTAACAGCACCGTCGATAACCGACCTGTCAGTATCCTTTTTCTTATTTGCCCTATGCGTTCCAGCTTTGTTACCCGTCATGATGCTATCATTTACCGAATTCTTAGACAACTTATCTCTCAGACCTGTCAGTAAAGTAATGATAGTGCCCAACATAACTACCGTATCGGTGTTGCAGGTAACACATACCCACCTACGGTCAGACTTGCTGAGTCTGCTATAGGCTGCTGCTGTTAGATCTGTACATGCCTGATGGAACCAACCTTTACAGTTGTCACATTGCATGCCAGATGTAACGTCAAAACGGCAACCAGGTCTCTTGCATGAATTTTTCATGGCTAGAGATTTAGACTGTCTTAAAAATACAAGCAGTAAATTTAGGACCGTTAAAAAAAAACACACAGTAAACAAAAACTGGCAAAAATGTATAAAAACAGTTAACGATAAGCTAAAGCTAGCCTTTACGTGAAAACTATAAAAAAACCGATAGCGAGCTGAGGCAAAGCCACAGTTAACTATTAATTTGAGTGAAACACAAAAAAGAAGTAATCTACCGAACGTATAGCTCAGAATAGATTCTTTGGATTGGAAATGATACTTTTGTTGCGTAAGAACACAGCAAAAGTTTGAGAAATGTAAATCACGTTAGGACTAAACTACCCGTTCGAATAGCGCGCAAAAAGGTTATTGACATGTTTCTTGCGAAATCTATTCACATTCATGTCTTATAAAATATCAACCTAGCTGAGTGATTTTCTACAGCGAAAGTTGTAACTTCTGCAAAAATTTGATCTTGACTGTAAACTGGCATGCATCATGTAAGAAACTGTTATTTGAGAATATAATATTATTACTCCAGACACAGCGTACTCTTCTCTTCTTGAGAGGTAAGAACACAGCTAGACGATTATTCGGTCGCCGATGTTAACGGTGGCATATTTATTAAGCCGTTATAGTCGCAGCAGGGAGTCGAAGGCAAAGCTATTATCTAAAAACGAACATCAATCATAGTTCATTCACAATTCCAAGCTGAACAATGGATTATGATACAGAACAACAGCAGCATTTAAGGTAAGTTTTTGCATTTGTAGGCAAACCGATTTTGATTGTTTTGAGAAAACGTGAAATCAGTTTTTTGGATCGAAATCTTATATTCTTATCACCCGATAATTTCTTTGGTGTTCAGGTGATCTTTATATTTCTCTACATTTTCGGCAACAAATCAGGTAAGACGGATTCGTCAAATATCCTTATGGATGGATGACACAGAACTTACGGTCACTTCTTAAAAAAAGTTTGGGATATCATCAGGTCCTAAACGTTGGGATGAGGTAAATGCCTGGAGATATTTTCGGGCATCGGTTGTAATAGAAAATTTAGAATACACTTATCCTTAGAGCATGTTCATATTGGAAGCATGACGTCAGATGAATGACTTGTGAACGTATGGTGATCAGAAGTATTTGAATTGTAGTATAAACTAGTAATCCCAGAAACAACGCAATTTAATCAAGAAGTATCAGATGAGCCCGAACGAATGTATTGTATTTGGAATTCAAAATTACAACAATCATCAATATGAAGAAGTCATTGATTTATTTAAACATCACATAAACCACAGCTCGAATCGGAGTGTAAGTGTCTGTAATCGATTGTTCGTCTTCTTCTTAAGTTCATCTTACATGTGTCCGATGATGTATTGGATGTACACTCTGTATTATCTAGAATGCACTAATTAGTATTAGAATTAACAACGAAAATTGGAACAGACTCACCTGGGTTCTGGAATTGTAAACAATCAGCATGTCGGTTGTGTAGTGAAACCATTGATATTTAGAATTTGCATCATATATTTTCCAACAGTGTCCTCCCCCACGAAATAACGTTGGGTCCTTACGTCGCAATGTTTTAGCCAATATGACGTTCCCAATTTGCATCATCTTCTCAAATTTCACGCATCGCCTAATGTATGTGAGTATTTGGGAATAAACACTGATATATGATTTGAGGTATTCCATCATGTGACTTTGATTTGAATAAAAACCATGATGCATATTCTTTTTGTTATTCATATTAGAATATACAGATGGATATGCACTGATATATGTAATTAACACATGTGATTCAACTAGGCTTGATTTACCTGCGAAACAATCGAATAGAAAACATTCATCTGCCTCATATTCATTAGGATAATCTTGGGCTTGATTTGGATTCTCTGTCTGTGCAAACTTCACTTCTGGGCAAGCTGGTTCTCTGATTATTTCGGTAAATTTCGCTATCCCCTCTGATTCATTATACCCCTGACTAGGGATTTTATTCAACATACATTGTTCGTGAGAGTATCCAACATCTGATGCAATAACATCAGAACTATGACTACAATTCTACTCATTCGGAACATACTTTTCACATTCACTAGGAATATCATTAGAGATAAATTGATTGTGAGGACAACTGACACTTGATATGATATCATAATTTGATTCTTCTGAAATATTTTCCTCAAATTGATTAAGAGTTTCATTAGAGAATATTGAATCATCAGAGAATTCAGCATCTACCAAAACTGAATTTGGTCTTTGATCATAATTTGACTCATTTAGCATTCTATTCTCAAAGTTGTAAGAAATTCCATCAGAAGTATGTGAATTATTACGACAAACTATATCTGGTACAATGACATGAGAAATCCGATAAGTTTGTTGACTAAAAATTGTTGTCGCACGGTGATTCTGGGTTTCATTCAACTCTGAACTGTTATGTGACGTTATATCACTTCTAGATAAAGATAAATGATCATTAGAAACATCCATCTTAGCATTAGTTTCAGCAAAATGAACCATGGTATTACAAACTGACTGAATATGTCCAGTTATACCACATTTAAAGCATTTAGAATTACGAAATATACATGAATTACATGGGTAAAACTTGCCACAGAACAGGCATTTACTAATCTCGTGCTCATCTCCATGGACTGTTTCAAAGCTCAATGAAGTATTGTCTGGATAACTTTTATAACGCATCGAACTGCGACGACTTAGTAAAGTAGTGGAATTCCTGATGTTCTGTCGAGTCATTTTATCAGTTTTTTCTCTCTTACCGCATTCAGAATTTGTATATTTTACATGATTCAACAGTAGTTGCTTGAGAGTTTCATAGGGGAATGAAATCGGTTTGTCTGGAAGTGCCAAAGTCTTTATAAGGCTGTATGCTTCTTTTCCGATGAATGTAAGGAAATGGGCCACAATATTAAAATCCTCATCATCTTCCTTGGTCATAGCCCAGATTTCGAACCTCTCCATGTACTCCTCGAAAGCATTAAAATCTGAATTTCTATCCAACCGTTCCATCACAGGCTCAATCGCGACGCCAATATGGTGATCAGAAGTATTTGAATTGTAGTATAAACTAGTAATCCCAGAAACAACGCAATTTAATCAAGAAGTATCAGATGAGCCCGAACGAATGTATTGTATTTGGAATTCAAAATTACAACAATCATCAATACGAAGGAGTCATTGATTTATTTAAACATCACAGAAAGACTTATTTAAGTACAAACATTCTGATAGTTATCGCTTCTGATGCGCTTTCGCCTGCAAGCTCTTGAAATAATTTCCACACATTTGAGAAGTTTTTAGAAGATAGGATTTTGGAGTAAAATTAGAGTCCAGACATCTCTAGGTCTAATAGACTTCTTGGTTTTCGAACCTTAATTATGTTTTCGTCCGTATTCGTTTAGTTGTAAGGATGCAAGTCTATTGAAACTTACAAAAATGGTTACATTGAACCGACAAATACCAAAGCAGAATTTAAGATGGCAAGCTGCAACATCAAAAGTGTTCTCCAATGGGTCATCTGGAAATAAACTAGGGTTTGTCGTACGAAACATACTTTTCCGGATTTGGGATATTTTATTCTGCTCAGTTTCTGTACTTAACTTTCTTTGTCCGATATAACAGTGTACTCATTCCGAGTTTGCCTTATACTTTGCATGAAGCACGAATAATGCAATGATCAGAACTAAAAGGTGGAGCAGGTGAAGATACCACAAGTACTGTAGTTTGGCAACAATTTACCAGTAACAGTCGCGCCCACCCAGTGAAATTAAAAGACAGAAACGAGGAGGTCAGAAGATATATTTGTTGGGTTATTAATACATCGAGGAGTGACTGATATAAACTGACTAGCGGTAGCAGGAGACGTTGAGCACGTCGTTCCAAACCGTGATCTGGTACGGATGCGTGATATAGTGCCTTCAGCTAGTTAAGTCCATTAAAACTAATGTGGTCGGCATCCAATATCGAACACTTACAGCTACTGATTTTGGGAATTTATTTATAGCTACACCGGTTAAGCAGTCACATATAAACCAACATCATTAATGAAAAATTCGCCTGTAGCTCTTCTAGAATTACTGCCGGTCCCAAGACCGGGTAAAGGAAGGGGGTTGGGCATGGGGTTAGCGACCCCATCCCGTAGAAAAGCTAACTCGCTAAAAAAACGCTAACCAGAAAAAATAATCCAAACCATTTAAACTCTGCCCTCCGAGTTCAAGGAATAATTATGACGTCTCGTGATGAAAGCCGAAATTCTTCGGAATTCACGAGACCGATGCACCTTCTAGCAACCAGAGCAATACTCTTTATAGGTACATGGAACGTCCGGACAATGTGGGAAACAGGAAAAACCAGCCAAATAGCAGTGGAAATGAGAAGACACAAATTGGCAGTACTCGGAATCAGTGAAACCCATTGGACACAAACTGGACAACAAAGTCTAGGTACAGGAGAGATGCTGCTGTACTCCAGTCACGAAGAGGGAAAATGCTACACACACTCAAGGGGTTGCTCTAATGCTGTCCAAAGAAGCACGAAATGCACTTGTGGGATGGGAATCTCATGGACCCAGGATAATCAAAGCATCATTCAGAACAAAGAAGGAGGGGATCACAATGAGCGTTATCCAATGTTATGTACCCATCAATGATAGCAACGACGATGATTCAAGAACAGAGGAAAAGATGGGCAAAATACTTTGAGGAACTGCTGAATACACCAGCCCCATTGAATCCACCGAACATCGAAGCAGCCCACACTGACCTTCCAATAGATGTCACTCCACCAACGATCGAAGAAGTCAAGATGGCCATCAGACAAATCAAAAGTGGGAAGGCGGAAGGACCTGACAATATACCAGCAGAAGCACTGAAGTCAGACATTGAAATAACTGCAAACATGCTTCACCTTCTATTCAAAAAGATTTGGGAAGAGGAACAAGTGCCAACGGACTGGAAAGAAGGATATCTCATCAAAATACCAAAGAAAGGAGATCTGAGCCAATGTGAGAACTACAGAGGCATCAGTTTGTTATCAGTACCAGGAAAAGTTTTCAACAGAGTGCTGCTGAATCGGATGAAAGACGCAGTAGACGCCGAACTTAGGGATCATCAGGCTGGATTCCGTAAGGATCGGTCGTGCACAGACCAGATTGCGACACTACGGATCATCGTTGAACAATCAGTTGAGTGGAACTCATCACTATACGTCAACTTCATTGACTATGAGAAGGCGTTTGACAGCGTGGATAGGAGAACATTGTGGAAACTTCTTCGACACTATGGAGTTTCTCAGAAGATCGTCAACATTATCCAAAACTCATACGATGGATTACAGTGCAAAGTGGTGCATGGAGGACAGCTGACAGATGCATTTCCAGTAAGGACCGGAGTCAGACAAGGCTGTCTACTCTCCCCATTCCTCTTCCTTCTAGTGATTGACTGGATTATGACGAATTCGACATCTGAAGGGAAATACGGAATACAATGGACTTCTCAGAATCAATTAGATGATTTGGACTTCGCAGATGACCTAGCCCTCCTCTCTAAAACACACGACCAAATGCAGATGAAGACAGCAAATGTAGCAGCAGCCTCCGCATCGATAGGCCTCCACATTCACAAAGGAAAAAGCAAGATTCTCAAATGCAACACGGAGAAAACCAACCCAATCACACTTGATGGCGAAACTCTGGAAGAGGTGGAAACATTCAAGTACCTGGGGAGCATCGTCGATAAACAAGGAGGATCGGATGCAGATGTAAAGGCAAGGATTGGCAAAGCAAGGGCAGCATTTCTACAATTGCAGAACATATGGAACTCAAAACAACTCTCAACCAATTTCAAGGTCAGAATCTTTAATACGAACGTCAAGACAGTCCTACTGTATGGAGCTGAAACGTGGAGAACTACTACGGCCATCATCAGGAAGGTACAAGTATTTATAAACAGTTGTCTACGCAAAATACTCAACATCCATTGGCCGGATACTATCAGCAACAGCGTTTTATGGGAGAGGACAAACCAGCTTCCAGCTGAAGAGGAAATAAGGAAAAGACGTTGGAAGTGGATCGGACATACATTAAGGAAATCATCAATGTGCATCACGACTCAATTCCTAACTTGGAATCCGGAAGGGAAGCGGAAAAGAGGAAGGCCAAAGAACACACTACGCCGGGAAATAGAAGCCGATATGAAAAGGATGAATAGCAACTGGAAAGAACTGGAAAGGAAGGCTCAGGACAGAGTTGGATGGAGAATGCTGGTGAGCGGCCTATGCTCCTCGACGAGGGGTAACAGGCGTAAGTAAGTAAGTAAGTAAGACATAAATAAAATGGAATTACAGAAATTCACTCTCATGTGAATTAGGAAGAATAATTAAACGAACGATAAAGACGATCGCTTCATTACTTATTAATATTTGACTATCACTACTTCAGATGTGTGAGGTAGAATGGACGTTTGTTTCGTGCTATTTATGATATATCGCTGTAGCGTTTCTACAAACTACGGGTGACGGAAGACGTGATATCGAGATGACTCATGTTCCTTTCACCTGGTGAGAAGTCGGAGATATTATTTGGCTATTTAGGTCAGGAGTGATTTACTGTAGGAGTAAGATATCACTGAGTAATATATATAATTAGAGACTGACCAGTTGCAGTCCTAAAAACACCAACGGGAAGATCCAAACAAACAACACTAAGTAAATTTCAACTTCACCCCATCACACAAGCAAGTGGCTATCAAGACTTAGTGGCCGAGTGGATAACGCGAGTCACTATCCATCTTTGCTTACCATGCTTGTGAATTAAAGCTATATTGAGGCAATACGCACAGTACGCACATATGCCAATTAGAGACTGACCAGTTCATTCTTAGAAACATCAATGGGAAGATCCAAACAAACAATACTAAGTAAATTTCAATTTAATGTTCGTTTCGTGCAAACTGGCTATCCATCTCCATCTTTCTCATCATAGTCATATTACAATTCAAATACTCCTTGTCATCACATAATTGCGATTCTCAAACGGATTTACTAACGAACTAACATCAGCTGTGAACCTTGAACAGACGTGAAACTTGAAGTATATTTCACAGAAATAAAAAGTCGTTTCAATGAATACCTACGATTCCTTACTCTCAGACGGAGAATATTCGGCCTTAAAGTTAAGACAATGCTCCACATCCCAAATTCAGTCAATTAACAACCCAGTTACCTGGATCCTCTCTTTTCAAAGTGAATCATGAAGGTCTTTACATCAACAGATTTCGCTAAGTTATCGGTTTATAAAATCGATCAATATATGTATTTTGTAGTAGGGATTGAGCATTTCATGCGTTTCTGCAAAGTACATCTTCACGTGTATTGTAGTGGATCCAGCTTTGCATGTTTGAAGTTTTCAATCGACTTTACCGACGGTTTAAATTCAAAATGCCGTTCAAGTTACCTGAATAAGTGTAACTATGTTTATTTCTCCATCATTTAAGCGACTCCGAACAGCACATCACTAACTTTACTGTCACTGCCTTCAATGGTTCACGCTGATAACTTGATAACATTTGCAATATACGTAGTACTATGCAAACGATCCAACATGAACTCAACAAGGTAGAAAACTGGTGTAAGCGCTGAAGACTGGAGCTAAACACACAGAAATGCGGCTGGTTATGTATTGGAGACACGTCTCTCAAAATAAAACTAACATATAACAAGAACACCTTGCCCAAACCCTCATCACTAACTGAACTACGGGTACATTACTCATACAGTCTTGACTTTCCCCAACATATCTCAACCAAAGCTTCTAAACTGCGGAAATTGCTCGGCTTCATTCTTCGCAACTTCTTTCAACATTAAACTGAAATCATTCTTTACAAGGTATGTGTAAGACCTATCGTTCAATGCTGTACGTCAATATCTTCCAACTTACTCTTATTCAATATACTTATGTGGAAGGAATGCGACGAGATTTCACCCACAAAATACTTAAGACCAACTAACTCATTGACTACAGTTCCTAATGCCATATCCCAGGAAAAGACCCCTCTGAAAATTAAGGCTCAGGCCCAATTCGATTCTCTACCTCAAACTTCTCAAAAGGTTTGCTCCACTTGTAATATGGTTCATGTCCAAGGCTCACAAGTATTTGACTTTGGAGATAAAGTATCCACGATCAAAGTTGAAAAATGCAGATCAAAAGCTTAAAAAACTTTCTCATCAAGTATGTGTTGTTACGGGATGGTCTTTCCTATGAAATACGTATGGCGGATGAATTACATACATTCCCAGGACTTCATGATGAAGCCCTCACTTGCACTGGTCTAACGCGATCGAACGCATCTGTGTCCCAGTCTGAAGTCATAGGCTCTCTACTTAGACTCTGAGTTCAGTTTGCTTCACTTTCCTACTTCGCAGTTGTATTAGATTATATTCCCTCCTTAATTTTTGCTTTGAGGTAGACGAGTAACTCACTGGACCTATCGATGCTGCTTAGCTAAACTCGGTCGCTAAGGAACGCTCACTACCACCCTAAAAATTCAAGAGAACCGCACAACGACCGCCTACTATCAGTGGTCGTGCATCCATGGAGTGTGTAACTCATTAACTGGTTCGGATAGCACAAAATAACATGTGCACCAAGTTGATTTGAGTTCCTTCTTGTCTTTCATTAACAGTTTTGTACTTTCCTGTACAATAGGTTGACTTACCAGTAATTTCATTTTACCACTCATCACCTTATCTATAACTCATATATTCCTATACTTTTCCGCATACTTTGGTAAACAACTATCCTACATAATACACTTCTTAATGCCTATACTTTGATTGGCAGCCAATACTTTATACTATGGTCATTTAATGCATTGCGCCAATGCCTCACCCACAGTCCATAATTTGTAACTGCTTGATAAGCTTGTAGGATGGTACTTATGACAATAATGCTTTCCAACAGTATGTGAATCACAGAGCATCGCATGAGGTATAATATTTATCCTAAAAATCCTTAAATGAGCCTAACATCACAAAAGAAGGGAAGGTGGAGCTACTGAACAGCAAACATTGATGGTCAGGGCGATAACTTCAATCCACCCATATTTATGGTGCATAACATTTTGTTTGTATCAGGATCTTTATGATTTATGATTGGGAACAAGTCAATCAATCTGCGGTATTTAGGTTATGCTTCTGCACTCACCATTCAGACCCAAGTATCCAATTTCATTCCGGATTAGCTATTCTGTTAAGATAACCTATAACACACTAGGACCGTGCGGTTAGCATCTGATGAAAAAAAATTAACTAACTAAAAAGCACTTTCCGTTCTAATAAACAGCCTTCCCTGTTCTGACTTCGACTTCCCTTCCATCATTTGAACCTACTCCATCTTAGTAAATATCATAACCCATTTTTCTTTACTGCCACATTCTCTCATCTGGAGGTTCTTATGACATTTCACCCTGGCAACAAGAGCTAGTATGAATTTAACCTACTATTTTATCATACCTCTGTTTGTTCCACAACGAAATTTCATCTATTTAATGACCCAACTTAGGAAGCATACTGTAAGCCAAGTAATGTTGTAATTTGCAGATCATGCCTATAGAAATGGCTTTTACCTGCCCAGGTAGAAATATTTTATTATTCCAAATAAATTTGGTAATCTAACCCATGTGACCGCTGCTCTCTTGCCTTACTAGGTCATGGAAATAGTGTATCTTTTCCCAATCGCTCGAACGACCATTTAAACTTCGTTTTCATTAATGACTTACTTACTTACGCCTGTTACCCCTCGTCGAGGAGCATAGGCCGCTCACCAGCATTCTCCATCCAACTCTGTCCTGAGCCTTCCTTTCCAGTTCTTTCCAGTTGCTATTCATCCTTTTCATATCGGCTTCTATTTCCCGGCGTAGTGTGTTCTTTGGCCTTCCTCTTTTCCGCTTCCCTTCCGGATTCCAAGTTAGGAATTGAGTCGTGATGCACATTGATGATTTCCTTAATGTATGTCCGATCCACTTCCAACGTCTTTTCCTTATTTCCTCTTCAGCTGGAAGCTGGTTTGTCCTCTCCCATAAAACGCTGTTGCTGATAGTATCCGGCCAATGGATGTTGAGTATTTTGCGTAGACAACTGTTTATAAATACTTGTACCTTCCTGATGATGGCCGTAGTAGTTCTCCACGTTTCAGCTCCATACAGTAGGACTGTCTTGACGTTCGTATTAAAGATTCTGACCTTGAAATTGGTTGAGAGTTGTTTTGAGTTCCATATGTTCTGCAATTGTAGAAATGCTGCCCTTGCTTTGCCAATCCTTGCCTTTACATCTGCATCCGATCCTCCTTGTTTATCAACGATGCTCCCCAGGTACTTGAATGTTTCCACCTCTTCCAGAGTTTCGCCATCAAGTGTGATTGGGTTGGTTTTCTCCGTGTTGCATTTGAGAATCTTGCTTTTTCCTTTGTGAATGTGGAGGCCTATCGATGCGGAGGCTGCTGCTACATTTGCTGTCTTCATCTGCATTTGGTCGTGTGTTTTAGAGAGGAGGGCTAGGTCATCTGCGAAGTCCAAATCATCTAATTGATTCTGAGAAGTCCATTGTATTCCGTATTTCCCTTCAGATGTCGAATTCGTCATAATCCAGTCAATCACTAGAAGGAAGAGGAATGGGGAGAGTAGACAGCCTTGTCTGACTCCGGTCCTTACTGGAAATGCATCTGTCAGCTGTCCTCCATGCACCACTTTGCACTGTAATCCATCGTATGAGTTTTGGATAATGTTGACGATCTTCTGAGAAACTCCATAGTGTCGAAGAAGTTTCCACAATGTTCTCCTATCCACGCTGTCAAACGCCTTCTCATAGTCAATGAAGTTGACGTATAGTGATGAGTTCCACTCAACTGATTGTTCAACGATGATCCGTAGTGTCGCAATCTGGTCTGTGCACGACCGATCCTTACGGAATCCAGCCTGATGATCCCTAAGTTCGGCGTCTACTGCGTCTTTCATCCGATTCAGCAGCACTCTGTTGAAAACTTTTCCTGGTACTGATAACAAACTGATGCCTCTGTAGTTCTCACATTGGCTCAGATCTCCTTTCTTTGGTATTTTGATGAGATATCCTTCTTTCCAGTCCGTTGGCACTTGTTCCTCTTCCCAAATCTTTTTGAATAGAAGGTGAAGCATGTTTGCAGTTATTTCAATGTCTGACTTCAGTGCTTCTGCTGGTATATTGTCAGGTCCTTCCGCCTTCCCACTTTTGATTTGTCTGATGGCCATCTTGACTTCTTCGATCGTTGGTGGAGTGACATCTATTGGAAGGTCAGTGTGGGCTGCTTCGATGTTCGGTGGATTCAATGGGGCTGGTGTATTCAGCAGTTCCTCAAAGTATTTTGCCCATCTTTTCCTCTGTTCCTGAATCTCAGTGATTGTCTTTCCTTCTTTGTCTTTGACTGGTCTCTCTGGTTTGCTATATGTCCCTGCCAATTTCTTCGTTGTATCATATAGTTGTTTCATATTCCTTTCTCTTGCAGCTTTTTCCGCCGCCGTTGCTAGTTCTCCCATGTATTTCTGCTCGTCTGCTTTAATGCTTTTCTTCACTTCTCTGTTTGCTTCTGCGTAGTCTGCTTGTGCTTTGACTTTCTCTTCTCGTGTTTGGCTGTTGATAATTGCTAGTTTCTTGTTCTTCCTTTCTTGAAGTTTGTCCAGGGTCCCCATAGAGATCCATTCCTTGTGATGGTGCTTCTTAGGACCAAGAACCTTCTGACACGTTGAAGTTAGTGCTTCTTTTATCCCTTTCCAGTTGTCCTACAAAGTAGTTTCTTGTTCTTTCAGTAGATCCTGTAGAGCTTGGAACCTGTTGTTGAGAATTATATTGAATTCATGGAGCTTGTCAGCATCTCGAAGGAAGGCTGTATAAAACCTTTGTAGTGCTGTTTGTCCAGTTGTCCAGTGTTTCTTAAGCTTCAGTCTCATCTTGGCCACAACCAGGTGGTGATCTGAAGCTATGTCAGCTCCTCTCCGGGTTCTCACATCTTCCATTGATCTTCGGAATTTTTTGTTGATACAGATGTGATCAATCTGGTTCTCTGTGGTGTGGTCCGGTGAGATCCATGTAGCTGTGTGTATGCGTTTGTGTGGGAATATTGTGCCACCTATAACCAATTTGTTGAAAGCACATAGGTTTGCAAGTCTCTCCCCATTTTCATTTCTCTCTCCTAGTCCATGTCGTCCAATTACATCTTCATATCCTGTGTTGTCCACTCCAACTTTAGCATTTAGATCTCCCATAAGGATGGTGAGGTCCTTTCGTGAGCACTTTGCTATAATTGATTGCAGCCTTTCATAGAACTGATCTTTATCATCGTCGTTGTTATCATTGGTGGGTGCATAACATTGGATAACATTCATTGTGATCCCTTGCTTCTTTGTTCTGAATGATGCTTTGATTATCCTGGGTCCATGAGATTCCCATCCCACAAGTGCATTTCGTGCTTCTTTGGACAGCATTAGAGCAACTCCCTGAGTGTGTGGCGCATTTTCCCCTTCGTGACCGGAGTACAGCAGCATCTCTCCTGTACCTAGCCTTTGTTGTCCAGTTTGTGTCCAATGGGTTTCGCTGATTCCGAGTACTGCCAAGTTGTATCTCCTCATTTCCATTGCTATTTGGCTGGTCTTTCCTGTTTCCCACATTGTCCGGACGTTCCATGTACCTATAAAGAGTGTTGCTCTGGTTGTTAGAAGGTGCATCGGTCTCGTGACTTCCGAAGAATTTCGGCTTTCATCATGAGACGTCATTATTCCTTGAACTCGGAGGGCAGAGTTTAAATGGTTTGGATTATTTTTTCTGGTTAGCGTTTTTTTAGCGAGTTAGCTTTTCTACGGGATGGGGTCGCTAACCCCAAGCCCAACCCTCCTCCTTTACCCGGGCTTGGGACCGGCAGTAACTCTAGAAGAGCTACAGGCGGAGTTATTTTTTTATTTATTTTATTTTATTTTATTTTATTTATGTCACTCGTATGAATTTTATTATGATGAAATATTTTTTTAGGTATTATCCCTTATACTTTAATCAGTGTCGGCCCATACAACAAAATCCATGTAATCGATTTCAAAATCAAATTTATGTTGTTTATTTTCTAAGTATAAAGTGAACGTGAGAGTTACTTACATAGACAATGCTCCTCATCTCTACTCCATCTGATTACACCTGAGCTTATATACATTTCTTAACATAAATGTACATGTATGTGAATGTAAATTTCTTTCTTGATTAACAGAAGGGTCACTTAAGGCCACA
Source organism: Schistosoma rodhaini (assembly GCA_944470415.2). Taxonomy (NCBI): domain Eukaryota; kingdom Metazoa; phylum Platyhelminthes; class Trematoda; order Strigeidida; family Schistosomatidae; genus Schistosoma; species Schistosoma rodhaini. The sequence continues at coordinate 8,295,370 of OX104036.1, read as the reverse complement.
TCATTACTAACCGTCATTTAAAACTGAACTGTCGATTAACAATTCACAACAATCAATGTTTTGTTCTGTGATTTAATATTCACCCACATGAATTCATTTATTATTGTAAACTGAGTCCAAGTTACTAAAATGTTAATTAGGTCTTTCAGTTAAGACTGAATGACATTTCGTCAACTTTATTCAATTTTTGAGATTATCTAATTATATATTACTAATATTCTAATATAAAATAAATTTATGCATCTTATGAATTCAAGTATAAATGACTCAGAAGCGTGTCAGAATGCACAGTAATACATTTTAGTAAGATATACATGTGAATATCGCTAATCTAACAAGATTCATTCTTATAATAAATACACTAATTAAAAGTATTAATAATCAGTATTCAAAGTGGTCTAGCTTCAATTGACTCATGCTTTCAACTACGCAGTATTCAAAGTGTTCATTTATCGTTAATCTTTATTGATTGTATGAACAAGGGATGATTATTTAATGATGATTTTGTTATTGATCCCTTGTCCATCTAGCCATTCAAATTGAGTCCATAATACCAATGACAGCTTCTGCTATGCAAATCAATTATTTCAAACATATTCGGTCTATATACCAGACAGATATATAGAGTAATATTTTATTTTCGTATTAATGTGTGTAAGGAATGTATCTATGAAATTGTATTATTTAGCCAATGTTCACAAATTAAAGATTAAGAAAAAAAACAGTGATTTCAATAATAAGGAAATCCGTTTTAATAAACTTCAAGTAAAGTTGATGTGACAGATTAAAGAGTTATTAATTATATAGTTGAGATCATAAGTCAATTGAAGCTAGACCACTAGCGAAAACCTGGAAGCACTGTACGGCCGTTTCGTCCTATTGTGGGACTCCTCAGCAGTGCGCATCCACGATCCCGCCTCGCAAGATTCGAACCCGGTCTCTCGTGTGAGCGCTTAACTTCTAGACCACCAAGCCTGCATTCAACGGTGTTAATGTCTAACCTCAACCAATCCACGAAATCGAGCAACCGTCCATTATTGTCTTCAGTGAGTTGATATCTCCCAACAAACCTGGTTGAACTCCACTGGTTACTGCTTCTCACTAAAACTCCATGAAATACCTCATGGAGCGAGTCACTAGTGAACATATGATCATCATCAGAAGGGGGTTTTGTGGAGATTTCAGTAATTTTATAGTTGACATCATGAGTCAACTGAAGCTAGACCACCATGGAAAACCTGGAAGCACGGTTATTTTTTAGCTAATCTATTAGCTTTACATTTGAGGAGTAGTAATTTATTGTATTCTAAACATATTTTCACCAAGTTAGACGAGATTATCTATATAGCCTCTCTGTATATTGATTGTATGTCGGGATTTATTCTGTAAAGACTTTGTTTAGTTATTCAATCACCTTTGTAACTGTTATTACATAAACCCCAACGTTGTTTGAAATCAAAAGGCAATAAGTAGTGGCAACTACAGTTTGTTAGCAGGTAGCACAAACCACAATGCTACAAGAACATCAAGTGAGTTTCAAGCAGAGAGGCGAATGTTTGTATGCGAGCAAATACAGAGGCAAATATATATTCAACTCGATTAAAGTGCAGTTAAGTAAGTCAAAGTCTAATAATAGGATTCGACTACATATATACATGGGGAAGAGAATGATTCATCAAGCGATATTTAAAATATTAACATTTTAACTAGAGAGAAATATGTGGTAGGATTTAATAAGTAAACATATTAGTATACCGTAGCAAACATTCAAATCAAGCTAAAAGTTTTAAACCAGTCCGTCAGTCAGCTACAACGTAGGACCAGGTACATATATGCATCGGTCCAAGTTGCCATACCTCATTAGCACAACAAGATGAACACCAAATTCATAGAGGTAGTTAATTTAGTGGTGGTAATATGTAAAAGAAAGATTTTATATGAGAATATAGTACAGAAAGAAAGAAAGAAATCAAGCAATTTTAATCTGACTGTTCAAGGGAAGACAAAGAATGTATACACCTACAGCATTGTGATCGATTCTGAGCCATGCCGCTCAGAGTCTCCAACCGTTGGTTACGATAGTCACGTGGACCCCAACCAGGTAGTCTGCGTCTACCTACATGGTTCAGACTAGAATTCGGTGACCTGACCTTTGCTGTAACCTTCATGTGGTGATCGGGTTTGCCTATCGTAACAAACCAATCGAGCTACCCTGGCTGGAACAATCGTTCCTCAAGGTCCTACCATGCCAGACAGGTCGGTTGAACAACGGTAAGACTAAAAGCACCAAACCCAAGGTCCGAAAACGAAGTCGTACTGCTGACTGTACAGAGGTGTGACGGCAGTAAGGTGTTTCCTTCAGCCAGCCAGCATAACAGCGATGCTGCCTTCCCAGAAAGAGGGGTGGGGTTAAAAATGGTCGACCCTAAAAATGCACACCTCGCCTTATCCCACGGATTTCCGTCTCCGGCGGTAAGTTCCCAACAAGTACGGAGCTAACACGAAAGTTACCCACAAAAAGGTCATGTGCGACCGACCTCAAGCAGTTGTCCCTTGGGCACTGCGGTCACGCTCTTAGGTCAATTAAACCACTCCTGATCTCGTTACCTTTTCAGGTACCTCTGGAAGAACCCTTCCACAGTGTGGGCAGCCGGGAAGTAATAACCACCCTCATACCTCTAACAGCACTCAAGATCACTGTATTCATAATCAATCTCCTTCTTCAATTCCCATTATTCCTCCTACATTGACTTTCAACACTAAACTTTCTCTTTCAGCTTCTTCCTCAAGAGAGTTTTAAATAGAATATTATGAATTTATGTAGAAAAGAACATTATATTATGGTACATAAATTAGTGTAGTAATAGAAATCCAGTGTCAATCTTAATTGATTAAATGATGTAATCATAGAAAACAAAAGTTAACAACATTTATGATAATGACATGAATTAATCATTTAAAAATCAACTTATGAACTGAAAATTTGTTATGATGGTATAATGAAATACAAAAGATTGACAAAATAGAAAACTCAATGAAATACAAGTTAATGTACCAGCATAAAAATTGAATGATAGCTTGGTTTTTTTTAGAATTTATTACCCAGTTTCCAACAGAAGCTTCAGGAAACTCTAGAAGACTAGGATTAATTTAATAAGCATTCAGAAATTCAAGTTATCTTCCAGTTCTGTTTTCATGAAATGTCTAAAAAATATACTTATAAAGAATTTCATTTAGAAATATATATTCTATATATAGTTGAAATGATTAGTGAATTGAAGCTAGACCACCATCGAAAACCTGGAAGCATTGGACGGCCGTTTCGTCTAATTGTGGGACTCCTCAGCAGTGCGCATGCACGATCCCGCCTCGCGAGATTCGAACCCAGGACCAATCAGTCTCGCTCACGAGCGCTTAACCTCTAAACCACTGATTAGGCTAGCATCCAAAAGTGTTAATGTCGAACTTCAACCAATCCACGAAATTGAGAGACCCATCCACAATTGTATTCAGTGAGTTACTATCTCACAACAGACCCGGTTGAACTTCACTGGTCACTGGATTTAGAAATGCTTAGAATAATAAATAATACTGGATACAAAACAAACCAACAAGGAGTTATGAATTACTAAACAAGTTAATTATGTATTTTCTGTTGAAAACAAAAGGTTATTCATTGAGAAAAATCTCATTTTCAATGGTATCATTTGTTAAAACTTTTAAATTGTATTTTTTAAGAATAGGATGAAACGCGCGTCCTGGTTTCTACTGCTAGTCACTATCCATCTTCTCTTATAAAGCTCGTAAATTCAGGCAATATCGAGGCAGTTCACACAAGATGCATATAAAACAATAAGAGACTGATCAATTGCAGTCCTAAACATCAATAGAAAGATTCAGATGAACAATACCAAGTGACTTTAAACTTCACCTCATTGCACAAGTAAGCGGCTATCAGGAGTCAGTAGCTGAGTGGATAACGCGATGGCGTTTCAAGCAAATAGTACTGGGTTCGAGTCCCAGAGTGATCATCAACTCTGAGATGCAGGTACATCCAGCTAACGAGTCCCGAATAGACGAAACGCGTGTCCTGTTTGCCACTATTCATCATTGATTATGAAGCTTGTGAATTCAGGTAGTATCGAGTCAGTCCTCACAGGATGCACATATTTCAATAAGAGACTGATCAATTGCAATCCTAAACAACAATGGAAAGATACAAGTAAACAACACCAGGAGAATATAAAAAATTAATGATTTTTATTGACAAGATATAAAAGACAATTTAAATGGTATTAGATTTATATTTTTAATTTATCCCTTTCCATGAACTGAGTATTGTGAGGTGGTGGAGAATATGTGTCACTCAGATGGATGATTTTGGTAGAGTTCAGAAAAATCATATACAAATATGAGATCAAGAATCAAATCAATGGAAGATACAATCAAAATGATGAAGTAAACAATGATAGGATAAAGGTTAACAATAACCAAATAAAATCGAAGTTTACAGGACAAACTGTGATTTATATATGGAGAAATTCGAACAATTCACTTCTACCTTAAATTTGTGCTGCTGACATTTTTCAGAAGAACAATGAAAGCTTCATAACCAAACCATCTAGCTCAGAGAACAAAACTCTATCAGTAACTGAGTACAGTAATCGCATATAGAAATGTTTTACAAATTTCGTTTGATTCATCTATCTTCATAATTTTTTTACGATAAATTCTTTTGTCCATTTATGTAATGCTCATTATTCCAATCAGATGTAGGTATCATTATAAAAGTTTAACTTGATTATTTCAAATAAATTAAGCATTGAGTAGAATGTTATAAATAAAAATAATATATTTGTAACATCAGAAGAGGCTTTTCATGGAGAATTTAGCAATTTTATGTAGTTGAGAACATGAGTCAATTGAAGCTAGACCACTGAGGAGTCCCACAATAGGACGAAACGGCCGTCCAGTGCTTCCAGGTTTTCCATGGTAGTCTAGCTTCAATTAACTCATGATCTCAACTAAATAAGATTTGTAATATCCTAATAAGTGAGAAAATTAATTTAATCTGACATTTCGTTACTTAGTGTAAGTCACTTCTTCAGACAATAAATAACCAATTTAATTTTTGAAATGATTACTTAAATGCTTTCACCAGTTTATAGTTATGATTAATTCTAACGGTTTTGATAACAAGCTGAATCATACAGTATTAACATTCGATATCTTACGAAGCCGAGGGAAACTAGTGATTTATTGTCAATCAAACATAAGTGGTCACCAATCTAGGAATTGACATATAAAAAGTATTCAACTATAATGTAATTTTTGACCTAAGTAAATTAATACTGAGCTGAACTATTCTAACTCCGCCTGTAGCTCCTCTGGGGGTTACTACCGGTCCCAAGCCCGGGTAAAGGAGGAGGGTTGGGCATGGGGTTAGCGACCCCATCCCGTAGAAAATCAACTCCCTAAAAAACGCTAACCAGAAAAAAATCATTCAAACCTTTCAAACTCTGCCCTGGGAGTAGAAGGAATAATTATGACGTCTCATGATGGAAGCCGAGCTCCTTCGGAAGTCATGAGGCCGATGCACCTTCTTACAACCAGAGCGACAATTTTTATAGGTACATGGAATGTCCGAACAATGTGGGAGACCGGAAGAGTTTTCCAAATTGCTGCAGAAATGAGAAAATACAACCTGGAGGTTCTTGGAATCAGCGAAACACATTGGACGCAGGTTGGACAACAACGACTGTCTTCAAGAGAACTTCTGTTATACTCCGGTCATGAAGAAGAAAATGCCCCACATACACAAGGAGTTGCATTGATGCTGTCCAGAAAAGCACAAAATGCACTTATTGGATGGGAATCTCATGGACCAAGGATCATCAAAGCCTCCTTCAAAACAAAGAGAGAGGGCATTACAATGAACGTCATCCAATGCTATGCGCCTACCAATGACTACGATGAAGATGCTAAAGACCAATTCTACAATAGGCTGCAGTCGATCGTCGAAAAGTGCCCAACCAAGGACCTGATAATTCTGATGGGAGATCTCAATGCTAAGGTTGGAATGGACAACACTGGATACGAAGACGTCATGGAACAACATGGATTGGGAGAAAGGAACGAAAATGGTGAGAGATTTGCAAACCTATGTGCCTTCAATAAACTGGTCATAGGTGGCACCATATTCTCACACAAAAACATACACAAAGCCACTTGTATTTCACCGGATCACACTACACAGAATCAAATCGACCATATCTGCATCAACAAAAAGTTCAGGAGGACGATGGAGGATGTGAGAACCAGAAGGGGAGCTGATATAGCATTCGATCATCATTTGCTGGTCGCCAAGATGAAACTAAAACTCAAGAAGCAGTGGACAACGGCGCGGACAACATCACAAAAGTTTAATACGGCCTTTCTTCGAGATGCTGACAAACTCAACAAATTCAACATAGCCCTCAGCAACAGGTTCCAGGCCTTTCATGACCTACTCAATGGAGAGGGGACTACCATGGAGAGCAACTGGAAAGGTATCAAGGAGGCAATCGTTTCAACGTGTCAAGAGGTTCTGGGCCAAAAGAAGCACCATCACAAGGAATGGATCACTGTTGGTACACTGGATAAGATTGAAGCAAGGAGGAACAAGAAGGCAGCAATCAATATCAGCCGAACCAGAGCGGAAAAAGTCAAGGCACAAGCAGAATACACAGAGGAAAACAAACAAGTGAAGAGGAGCATCAGAACCGACAAACGTAAATATGTTGAAGATTTAGCAACGACAGCGGAAAAGGCTGCAAGAGAAGGAAACATGAGACAATTGTATGATACAACAAAGAAACTTGCTGGAAATTACCGTAAGCCAGAAAGACCAGTGAAAAGCAAGGAAGGCAAAGTAATCACCGACATTGAAGAACAACGAAACAGGTGGGTAGAACACTTCAAAGAACTCTTAAATCGACCAGCTCCACTGAACCCACCGAGCATCGAAGCAGCACCCACAGACCTCCTAATCGATGTTGGCCCACCAACAATTGAAGAGATCAGCATGACCATTAGACAAATCAAGAGTGGCAAAGCAGCGGAACCAGACAACATCGCGGCAGAGGCACTGAAAGCAAATGTAACAGCAACTGCCAAGATACTCCACATCCTCTTCGGTAAGATTTGGGACGAAGAACATGTACCAACAGACTGGAAAGAAGGACTTCTCATCAAGATACCAAAGAAAGGCGATCTGAGCAAGTGCGACAACTACAGAGGCATCACTCTCCTCTCAATACCAGGAAAAGTCTTCAACAGAGTATTGTTAAACAGGATGAAGGATTCCGTGGACGCTCAACTTCGAGATCAACAAGCTGGATTTCGTAAGGATAGATCGTGCACAGATCAAATCGCAACTCTACGTATCATTGTGAAACAATCAATCGAATGGAATTCATCACTCTACATGAACTTCATCGACTACGAGAAGGCATTTGATAGTGTGGACAGGACGACACTATGGAAGCTTCTTCGACACTACGGCGTGCCTGAGAAGATAGTAAATATCATACGGAACTCCTATGATGGACTAAACTGCCAAATCGTCCACGGAGGACAACTCACCGACTCGTTTCAAGTAAAGACCGGTGTTAGGCAAGGTTGCTTACTCTCACCCTTTCTCTTTCTCCTGGTCATCGACTGGATCATGAAGACGTCAACATCTGGAGGAATGCACGGGATACAGTGGACAGGCAGGATGCAGCTTGACGATTTAGACTTCGCGGATGATCTGGCTCTTCTATCACAAACGCAACAACAAATGCAGGAGAAAACGACCAGTGTAGCAGCAGCCTCAGCAGCAGTAGATCTCAATATAAACAAAGAGAAAAGCAAGACTCTTCGATACAATACAATATGCACCAATCAAATTACACTTGACGGAGAAGCTTTGGAGGATGTGGAAATCTTTACATATCTGAGCAGCATCATTGATGAACACGGTGGATCAGATGCAGATGTGAGGGCGCGGATCGGCAAAGCAAGAGCAGCATACTTACAACTGAAAAGCATCTGGAGCTCAAAACAATTGTCAACCAACACCAAGGTTAGAATTTTCAATACAAATGTCAAGACAGTTCTACTGTATGGGGCGGAGACGTGGAGAAATACGAAATCCATTATCCAGAAGATACAAGTGTTTATTAACACTTGTCTACGCAAGATACTTCGGATCCGATGGCCAGACACTATCAGCAATAAGTTACTGTGGGAGAGAACAAACCAGATTTCAGCAGAGGAAGAAATCAGGGAGAAGCGATGGAAGTTGATTGGGCACACCTTGAGGAAATCAGCTAATTGTGTCACAAGACAAGCCCTCACATGGAATCCTGAAGGTTAAAGGAGAAGAGGAAGACCAAAGAACACATTACGCCGAGAAATAGAGACAGACATGAGAAGAATGAACAAGAACTGGATAGAACTAGAAAAGGAAGCCCAGGACAGAGTGGGTTGGAGAACGCTGGTCGGCGGCCTATGCTCCATTGGGAGTAACAGGCGTAAGTAAGTAAGCTTCTTTATTTCATCAGTTTCGATCTAGAGATTTGTAAAGATAAGTAGTATTTTGATATGTTTAGGTCAAGTGTTGTTATAAACTGGGAACCGAATGAAAATTTGTATTCGATCAATTGAGGATGTTGTGAGTACACACTTTTTAGGAGTCTCATATTTAAATGAGACATTATAATTCTTTTTGAAATTTGACATCAATTAACGAGTATATACATTATGTTTTATTCAGTAGGAATTCAAATACTGTGTGTGTCGAAAACTCTTCACCATCTTTACTATGGGAAATAGGATAATAGACAATAAGTATCTCGTGAAAAGTATCTGATCATTTATACAGTATTTAGTTCGCTCTAATGTATCGTATCTACAATGTAGCAAAATTCACACACTGTCTATCTAGATTAAAAATGTATCAATTTTGTGAGTGAAATACAGTCAAGTTATTGGCTATACTGGTAAAGTAGATAGGTCTATTTTCGAATTACTTAATGAACAAACAAGTAAACAGTCCGTAACCCTTGAAATGATGACTACCAGTTATTTGTTTTTGAGTTGTATTTATATAGTCGATAAAGTGGCTTTGTTAGGGTTACGTTATTTTACAGGTAGTATATTAAACACGGAATGATTGTATTTGGAGTACTACTGCAAACTAAGAAGTGGAGAGAGAAATTTCATCTTTATATGGAACTGATCAACAATGTTCATAACGCTTGAATGTCTAACGGTCTATTTATCTATCCATTTATGTAAAAATTCACCTAATAGAATTGCTGGTATTATAGTTTTATTATAAGTAGTTGAATTTTTTATCCCCAAAATAATCGTCTGATTAGATCACTTACACACCCCATCTAACAATTTACCAAACACTTAGAACTAGGTAGATAAATTACACAACTGAAAACGGTGATTAAAATTCTTAACGTAACCATAGACAAAATTTTGGCGGTACTTACACAGCATTCAAACCATTACAGATGAAAACTATAAGACTTGTCTAGTGCCCCGTGGTTGTTTAAATTAAGATAGTATGTGATGTAATGTATTCTTTGGATGATAAACATTATCATTTTTGGCCATATTTGTCTTATATATGCCTTGAATAGCCTAACAACTAATAAAGTTGAAGACAGTGTCTACAGTATCAGTCAACTTTCCGAATCATAGTCTACTCCTTGAATGTGTATACAAAGCCCCCTACACTTCGACTAATATGAATGATATTATTTTTAATGGATTTATAAATACATACGTGGTATGTTTGCAAACAATAATGAATTTAGAAGTGGAACTGGCTCAAGAGTCGTATATGTGACTAGTAATTCCATAAAATCTATTCTTCTATTTATCTAGAAATTAGTAAAGCTATAAACTCCCTTAAAATTCCAAGCCCTTATAAAGTAGACGGGATTTCATCCTTTCTCCACAAATATGGTGCATTATATATTTCACTACTTCTGAGTTGTTTACACTTACTGTTGGAAAACAGCGTACATCATAACACGTCACAAATCTAGGAATAAGACTGAAATGAACAATTGTCGACCCATAAACATTACTCCATTTATTTCTAAAATAATGGAAAAATGTTGGTGACTAACTCTCCAACTATGTACCTACTAAAAAAGTATATTGATTCTCAACATAGCTTCCCTTGATACTTTACTAAACCTAGACCCAATCATGAATTTTGAGGCGTTATAAAAGCTTCACACAGTAGTGAAATTGGGACCCAAATATCCCCACAATATATCCCATTCCACAAGTGTGAATATCTGAACATTAAATGTCAAATCGTTTTTACGACTGAGCATGCTAATTAAACCTCGTTATCTGATGATAGTTTACACCAGCACCTTTACCGATAGTGATGACAACGCAACTCAGTGATTACGTCCATTTTTATGATACGATAATTTTTCAATAAATACAAAATATTATTTTATTCACAAAACAAGTGGGATCATGGATAAGCACTGCTGAGAAATGCTATAGTAGAACAAATGCCCTGGTACTGCCTATAAAGGGATAGTCCGCTCTCCCTCTCCAAATGCTCTCACCTGACCACGCGTATATAGCCTCTGCCACGGAAGTCCTACTCACTACCTTCTCATGGCGGGGGTGTTGTTTACAAAATTGAGAGGATGAAAAGTGAATGCCCGGCGCTTCAATCAGGTCGCTGGATACTCAGATTCTACTTAGGGGAGTTGGAAAACCTTCATCCCAAACCAATGGTGTATATGGGCTCCAGGATCCTGGAGAAACAAATGGCGTATAAACCAATCGTCGGTCACTGGCTACCATGGGACTGCATCTCCGCACGATGTTTCAATGCCTTGTGGATCAGACCTTTAGGTCAAAGGCTCGGGGTGTGGCCACCTAAGAAAACCACCTGCTTCAGTTTGGGCACCTGGGTAATATCACAGCCCTCACACAAAACAAATGAGATTTGTGTGGCGCATATATATCTGGTGCCTCTTTGTATCAATATTTATGTGTCCAAATAAGTGAATAAATACTAAGACAAAACTAACGTCCAATACTTTTAAGTTTTCCATTTAAGTCTAGCTTTATTCAAATCACAAATTCAACTATTAAATTACATTATTCATAGCTGCTATGAAACAGATAAATAACAACTGGAAAGAACTGGCCAAGATTGCCAAGAACAGAGTTAGATAGAGAATGTTGGTGTGCGGCCTATGCTCCCCCACGAGTGGTAACAGACGTAAGTCAGTAAGTAAGACATAAAAACAGATTTATGAATTATTTATTTAATCATAATAATGTATACAAAATGAATTAAAAACTGTTTTTTTTTTCTTTTTTTTTCTCCCCCTCTTTCTTTTTCTTTTTTGTGTTTTCGGAAAAATGATCACCAATAACAATAAATTTCTACTAATTGAAGTAAACAATTTGATATGTGCATTGAATTTTTGATTGATTTAATTGATTATTTATCCTGATTTAAATAATTGTACCGCAACATTTTGTAAGTAGAAATAAATAAAATTATTGGTTTCATGTGTAACGTAACTATAAAAATAAAGAATAATTAATATCAGAAAGAGGTTTTTTGTGTGGAGATTTAGTATTTTCATAATTGAAAGCGTAAATCAATTGAATCTAGATCAGTGGAGTTCAAACCACGTCTGTTGTGAGATAAGAACTTACTGAAGACAATTAGTGAACGGTTGCTTAACTTCGTGGATTAGTTGGAGTTAGACATAAACACCATCGGATGTTGGCTCAGTGGTCTATCGGGTTAGGTGCTCTGGAGCGAAACTGGTAGATCCTGGGTTTGAACCTCGCGATACGTCGTCATGGATGCGCACTGCTGAGGAGTCCCACAATAGGATGAGATGGCCCTCCAGTGCTTCCAGGTTTTCCATGGTGGTCTAGTTTCAATTGAATCACGCTTTCAATTATGAAAGAATAATTAATTAAAAATAAATATAACAATAATAATATGGTTTATTGAATATTATATATATAAAATAATTCTTCCAGATTATGATCAAAAGTAAACTCAATGTAATTTAACTCCACTTGTAAGGCTTCTAGGGTTGCTGCCGATTTCAAGCTGGAGTTAAAATAGAGGTTTGAACATAGAGTCAACAACCCGATACCGTTGAAAACAAGCTTGATAAAAACACACTAACTTGTATAATCTAATTCAGTAAATCATTATTAGATGAACTCCTTATTACTAAGGAATTGTTGTATTTATTAAAGAAAAAACAATTTACTAGATAGTACTGTTGAAAAAATGCGTCACAAGGCAGGCCCTCACATGGTGTCCTGAAGTTCAAAGAAAAGAGAAAGACCAAAGAACACATCACACCGAGAAATGGAGACAGATATGAGAAGAATGAACAAAAAAGTTGGATAAAACTAGAAAGGAAGGCCGAGGACAGAGTGGGTTGGAGAATGTTTGTCGGCGGCCTATATTCGATTGGGGGTAACAGGCGTAAGTAAGTATTGTTGAAAAACGTAAGTATATCCACAATTAAAATTATTAATAAAATTATTTAGAATAGGCAGTTATTTAGGAAAGAACTGAAAAGAAATGCCCAGAACAGGGTTTGATGAAGAATACTGTTGTGCGACCTATACACCTCCACGAAGGATCACAGTCGTAAGTAAGGCAGCTATTATTTAAAATTAAGATATATATTAGTTGAAACTAAATGACGTAAGTTTATAGATATCAATGCCAAAGTTAGACTTAAGATCCGAGTATTCGGTAGAAAGTTAATAGCAAAAATAATATTTTTCGTTATATTCTAATGAATAGAAAATTTGTAATTCGAACGTTTCGTAACTTAATGTAAGTCACTACTTCAGAGAAAAAATAAAACTTTTCTACTAATTACAATATAACGAAAAATATATTTATTATGAAATGAGGTTAGAAATTTAGGCTTAGTTGTTCTGTTTTCCGTTTAATTTTTTGATGGATTTGTCAAAAATAAACTCATTCTGATTCTAACAATATAAGTAGTTCCTGGAGTTCTAGTGAGAAGCAGTGACCAGTGGAGTTCAACTGGGTCTGTTGTATGATAGTAACTCACTGAAGACAATGTTGCTCAATTTTGTGGATTGGTTGAAATTAGACATTAACACCGTTGGTTACCGGCCGGCTCAGTGGTCTAGGGATTAAGCGTTCTCTTGTGAGACCGATAGATCCTGGATTCGAGTCTCGTGAGGCGTGATCGTCAGCGCGCACTGCTGAGGAGTCTCATACCAGAACGAGACAGCTTCAATTGACTCATGATGTCAACTATTTAAAATCTAATTTTGTTGAGAAAATTTAACACAAAATCTTACTTTTGGATAATTAGTTCAGTTAATACTGAAGTATTCAATAGTAGCATATTTAGAAGCCATATACCCGATCATGGCAAAATGAAAGATTATATCGATTCTCATGATCGACATTTACTTAGTTTCACCTCCTACAATGTAGTACAACTTAAATTACCTACTACAATGAATGATTATCTCATAAAACATTATGCAATATCTCATATAGTGTAATCAAACAACATTGATTAAAAAGAACCCTATCGAAAATGATTAAACATGTTATTAATAATTACCTTCCAAAATTTTTACCTACAACACAATGCCATGTTGGACCATAATTTTTATCAAAATGTTTTTTAATATAAGCTGCAATATCTTTTTCAATACTATATTCAGTCATTGCTTGAGCAGCTGTATCCACTGCGCATTGTTGCATATCATCTGACATATCAGCATTTTTAACAACGGCTTTTTTACATTCCATTATTATATTGAAACAATTGAATATTCAAGGAGAAAAAGAACTGTAGGGTAATGTAAAATAAGACTCCTATTAACTACAGGAACTTACTTATATATATATGTACGTGCATGTGTATAGACAGTATGTTGATTTGTACTGACCCAAAACAGTACAAAGTTTAATTTAGTAACATAACTTCAACTAAATGAATAATGTCTTTTCATCTTATGTTATCATGATTTACCATGATTCAATTTAAATGAATAAAACATTCTATAAAGATTGGTTGAATGAAATACACATACAAACTATATTAGAATGTGTAAACTAGAAAGATCAAATTTACATATGTAATCTATGTATATGTAATACGAAATGGAAGACATAATACAACCATGTATATCATAGTAACTGTTTGCAATCAGAATATTAAGTAACTTTGTGTGCATATACACCATTCATTTGTGTAGTTACTTTAATAATCTCTATAGAGAAAATATTAGAACAAAATCAAAACATTTATTTTTACACATTATGTTTAAATTAAAAAATAGACAATAAGTAGGTAGAATTATAAGTAAATGATTCAGTGGAACATGACCAGGAAATTACTTACGTACTAACATACTTACGCCTGTTACCCCTCGTAGAGGAGCATAGGCCACACACCAGCATTCTTTATCCAACCCTGTTCTGGGAAATCCTTTCCAGTTCTTTCCAGTGGTTATTAATCCTTTTTATATCTACGTTATGTGTTCTTTGGACTTCCACTTTTCCACTTCTCTTTCGGATTCCAAGTTAGCGATTGCCTCGTGATGTTCACTGGTGATTTCCTCAATATATGTCCGATCCACTTCCAACGTCTTTTCCTAATTTCCTTTTCAGCCGAAAGCTGATTCGTCCACTCCCATAAAACTCTGTTGTTGATTATATCCGTCCAGTGAACGTTGAGTATTTTGCGTACACGATTGTTTATAAATATCTGTACCTTCTTGACGACGGATGTAGTAGTTCTCCACAATTCAGCTCTGTACAGTAGAACTGACTGTCTTGATGTTCGTATTGAAGATTCTCACTTTGAAATTAGTTGACAGTTGTTTTGAGTTCCATATGTTCTTCAATTGTAGAAATGCTGCCCTTGCTTTGCCAATCCTCACCTTTACATCGGCATCAGATCCTCCTTGTTTATCAATGATGCTTCTCAAGTACGTGAATGTTTCTTCATCTTCCAGAGTTCTGCCATCAAGTGTGACTAGGTTGGTGTTCTCCGTGTTGTATTTGAGAATCTTACTTTTTCCTTTGTATATGTTGAGGCCTATCGATGCAGAGGTCGCTGCTACATTTGTTGTCTTCGTCTGTATTTGTTCGTGTGCATGAGATAGTAGGGCTAAGTCATCTGCGAAGTCCAAATATTCTGATTGATTCTGAGATGTCCACTGTTAAAATATAGAAAGCCAAATTCACTTGTTATTGTTTGCTTGTATCTTCCGATTGTTGTTTAGGACTGCAACCGATCAGTCTATTATTGATATATGTGCATACTGCGCGTATTGTCTCGATATAGCCTTAATTTACAAGCATTATAAGCAAAGATGGATAGTGGCTAACAGTGGAATCCAGTCACGCGCTTTTAGTCCTGTTTTGGACTCGTCAACTGGATGTACCTGTATATCAGAGTTGATGTTCATTTTGGGACTCGAACCCAGTACTATTCGCTTTAAACGCCATCGCGTTATCCACTTAGCTACTGAGTCCTGATAACCACTTGCTTGCGCAAGTGAAAAAAATTTAATCAAGATTAATAAACATTGAACATAGCGCTTATACGTGATTGATAAATAAACAACCTTTAAAAATGTTCCAGTTAACATCTTGTATAGAAAGAGTTGACATATTTAAACTATAACATTACTATAAGTACTATGAATGAGAACACAAGTGGGGACAACCAATATATATTTTATTACAAAGTACAGAGTTTTTTAGTAAGAATGAAAATTATACATTCAATACTTCATTTGTAAATCCTCCATCAATTGACACGAACTTCATTGTTCCCTCATCGCTATGACAACTACTCTCTGTTTCCGTTCTCTTCTGATGCCAGTCATTTCACCTCTGAATGATGTTATATACTACTTGTGTCGACATAAGCAGCACATACCATATGTGTATATACCCTGTTGAATAAAACTTTTATCCGTATAGAAATAATTCAAAGCATTTTACGATTTGAAGGGTCTATTTCTCTTTGTGAAACTTGACATTTTTAAAAATCAGTTTTATTTATTTTATATTGGATTTTGATTCATTAATATATTCACTTTAATCGAGAATCTCTGATCACATTAAAATCTGGACTTCAATGACTGAATAAAAATTAAAATGTTGATCTACTGACTGTAACAACAAAGATGTTTTAATGTTTACAGAATTTTCATAGATCATTAATCTATAAGCTTATTTACTTACGCTTGTTACCCCTCGTGAATGAGCATAGATCGCTCACCAGCATTCTCCATCCACCCCTGTCGTGGGCAATCCTTTCCAGTTTTTTCTAGTTGTTATTCAAGAGTGGGTGCATAACATTGGATAACATTCATCGTGACCCTGTCCTTTTTTGTTTTGAATGATGCTTTGGTTATCCTGAATCCATGAGATTCCCATCCTACAAGTGCATTTTGTGCTTCTCTGGAGAACATTAGAGCAACTCCCTAGGTGTGTGGAGTATCTTCCCCTTCGTGACCGGAGTACAGCAGCGACTGTCCCTTACCTAGCCTTTGTTGTCCAGCTTGTGTACAATGGGTTTCGCTGATTCCGAGTACTGTAAATTTGTATCTCCTCATTTCCATTGTTATTTGACTGGTCTTTCCTGTCTCCCACATTGTCTGGACGTTCCATGTACTTATAAAATGTGTGACTTCCGAAAAATTTCAGCTTTCATCATGAGACGTCATAGCTATTCCTTCAACTCCCAGGACAGAGTTTAAATGTTTTAAATTGTTTTTTCTGGTTAGCGTTTGTTTAACTAGTTAGTTTTTCTACCGGATGCAGTCGCTAAACCTATACCCAACCCTCCTCCTTTACCCGGGCTTGGGACCAGCAGTAACTTTAGAAGAGCTACAAGCGGAGTTAATCTATAGGCTGTTATCTATAAACAGTAACATGTCGTTGAAAAAACTTGAGTTTATTGATTCACTGATTAATATCAATGTGACATAAATTGAAGTGATGTTTTGAAGATTTCCTTCCTAGTTTCAATATCCATTCTTAGTGTATTATAGAAGTATAAACTGTAAGACTATATAAAAATGCTTTACTTGCACAGAAAAGTAGCTGAACAATAGATTATTTATTACGTGAAAATGAAATAACAATACTTAATTCAGTGTTTGTTCTGTACGTGAAATGTTATGTTATGAACGTGTAGTACCGTGCTTCGTTAATCGTTCACCTCCATTAACCGCTATGATACACTTCTTAACGGTGCATAAATTTAGAAGGCAAAAAGAGAAGCGGCAACTACAGTTTTATTGACAAATGACACAGGCCAGAAAGTTATAAGCAAACGACTAAATATCAGCGAGCGAAGTGGAAATGACACTATTGGAGATGGCGGGTAAGCCAACTCATTTTAAGCAAGCGTTGATCAACATTTATAGTCAGACAAGAATAAATGACAGACATGTGATGAAGTGTACACACACCTACGCTCATATAAAAATGGTCAGGGTTAATAAGTGGATAACTGACAAGGTGAAAACATGACTTATGATGGATAGGTGAAATGAGTTGTCCAGAAGTAAGAATAAAGCATATGGGCTTGACAAAACAACCGATACTACAAACAGTGTTAAGCTACAATGATAGTAGAAAATTAAACAATACTGGAGAATTAATTTGTCACAGTTTGACATTCGTCATCAGTAAGTAATTTCATTCCTTCATAGGATTGTATGCAGTATAAGTGGTATTCAATAGTGTAGTGAACAAAACACTAGTTGGGGACAATCGAATGTATTTAAGCAAAGATTACAGACTATCTCAGTAAATTCTGATAACCAAACAATGAACAGTCAATTTGCAAATTAACAAGCAATTGTTTCAATCTTCACTGTTTCTTCTCTTATTCCATTGTTCGTGCATTTTCCAAACGATTGCGCTTCATTTAAGTTCTTCCCTCATCGGTCTACTGCCAAAATACATTCTATGTCTGACTCACACCATATACTACTTATATGGATATAAGTAGACCACACCACAATAGGATTGAGATTGTTTTAAAATTCATTGATTTACAATTTCAATTTCAGTTGACCTATGGTATAGTGGGATTTTCATAAAGTGTCGTTAATGGTATAGTCTTTACCTTGAAATCATTGGTTCCACAGAATAAAGGTTACAATTTTAACTCCCCAAAATTCATTTCAATGGTAAACATAAAACTTTTTCAACTAATCATCAAGATATTTTTTTATTTTTGAGACAAAAGTTCGCGATCGATATTACGGAATTCAAATTTATGTGACACCTGTTTATGCACAGACTACTGATACTGTAGTGAACAAAACACGACTGGGGACAATCGAATGTACTTAAGCAAAAATTACAGACTATCTCAGTAAATTCTAAAACCCATACAATGAACAGACAATTTGCAAATTAACAAGCAATTGTTTCAATCTTCACCGTTTCTACTCTAATTTCATTGTTCATGCAATTTCCTACCGATTGCGTTTCGTTTTAGTTCTTTCTTCATCGGTCTTCTGCCAAAATACATTCTATGTCTGACCAACACCATATACTACTTATATGGATCTAAGTAGACCACATCACAATACTATTTATTTGTCCAAATAAGCTTAGATGACATGAAGAAGGAAATCTACATTTAGTCGAACTTATTGTTCATCACATAAATAAATAACTAATAGTAACATCAGAATTTCGGCAGTTACTATAATATAGATGAATCAATACACATTGTACAACAAACATAAATATTCATTGGATTATCTAAGCTTATTTCGTACAATATATATTCTTTATAATCTTTGATATTATTAGTATAATCATATTAACATATGTTGCCAGGATCAATCAGTCAGTCAGTCAGTCACAACGTAGAACTTCGTACGTACGTACATCAGTTCAAGTTGTTATACCACATTAACACAGAGATCCAGTTATCGATTCAAATCCCATAGTGGTAGAAGTAGTAAGAGTATAAGCGGTAATGTTGTAGTGAACAGAACACCAGTTGAGGATAATCGAATGTAACTAGGCACAAAATTACAGACTATCTCACTAAATTCTGATAACCATACAGTCAACAGTTAATTTGCAAAATAACAACCATTTGTCTCAATCTTTACTATTTCTTCTGTAAATATCAATTCATCTTCTCTAATTTCGTTGTTTATGCATCTTCCTACCAATTGCGCTTTATCCCTGTTCTTTCCTTATCGATCTTCCGTCAAAATAAATTCTATGTCTAACCATCACTATATACTATTTATATGGATAGAAGTAGACCACACCACATTGTTAGTTACGAGGATAATGTTTGGCAAATGAAATAAAACTTCATTTGATTGATTTAACTTGTCAAAATAAATTTTTTCTGTAAAACCATTAGTCAATAATTGAAGATAGTTGTCTAAAAAAAATTTTAAATTTTCCAAAAATGTCTTGGCAATACAACAAAAGCGCTATAATACTGCACATAGAAAAAAGAATGTATATTATGTCTTCTTTGATCTATCATTCTTTATACATAGAAACTAAGAAATTGTTTATATTCCTGAATTAGTAATATCAAGAGACATTTCACAAGATGTTTTACACACATACACACACACACACACTTACACATAGAGAATCCATTTACATTATTCCAAGTAATCATATTTAGTAAACATGTGATCAATTAACTTGTATCAACTTATGTACACATAAAGCATTAAATTGGATTAAATTACTTTTAATTGTGATAAATGTCAGATAGTGAATGTTGCTAAGTGTATACATCAGTAATAGGTCTACAATAATCAAACTTTCTTGAATTACACTGATTATGGAACCGCAGAAAGTAATTGTGAAAAGTACTGGAATGCCAGAAGATATGCAAGAACATGCTATTAAAACATGTTTAAAAGCAATGAGAGTTCTTCAACATGATAAAGATGTGGCTAGTACATTGAAAAGAGAATTTAATGAAAAATATGGACGTACATGGCATTGTGTTGTTGGAAGTAATTATGGAAGGTAATATAGTTTTTTTTATGTAAAGAAACCTTTAAAAATCATATTTATATGTTGATTTAATTGTTGCAAGTTTTATCTTCACATGTTATGTTCATTTTCGGAACTGAGTTTGATCAATCATTGTCGACATATGGACTCTTTAAAAGCATGACTCTATACTGTTTGTACTTATAAGTTAACAGTGAAATGCAACATACCTTTTCCCCTCTATTTAAGAATCATTAGCTTGATGTGTCAATGTTCATAATTATACCTGAAATCGGAGTCGCTTTGTTAAAATACCGACATATAATTTATCAATCTACTGATTACAGATAGTCAAGTAGGACGAACAGCGCTCTCTGGATGCTACCTAATAACAAAAATGTTGATTCTTTATAAACAGTTAACAGAACTAACAAATAATATCATTGTTGAAACTGTTTAAAAACTTTAACTTACTTTCATATTTATGAGTCTTATATTTAACCAGGGGAAAACTGTTGTTATACTATAGTAAACGTAAACAACATTGGGGACAACCAAATGTATTTGAATACAAAATTATAGAATCTGAGTACGTACTTCATTTGCAAAAATGTCACTCAATCATCTGAGAATTCATTGTTCTTTCGTTTCCATACCAATCATTCTTTGTTCTCGTTCTCTTTTCTTTGATCTTCCTAACCTTCTACCTCCAGGTATTTCATTTTTGACTGATGATAAATACTACTTATATCTGTTGACATCAGTAACACATACAACAATACTAGTTATACAATTTATTATGAATGAGTTAAACATTCATTTTCATTGAGGTTATGACTCATGTTCTGGATTCGAATCTCGCGAGGCGATGTCGTGGATGCGCACTAACTTAGGAGTCCCACAATAAGACGTAACGGTTGTCCAGTGCTTCCAGGTTTTCCATGATAGTCTAGCTTCAATTGACTCATGATCTTAACTATATAAAATTATTAAAATCTTCACATAACCCCCATTTTGATAATGGATTATTGATTATTCTCTATTGTGATAACTAATGTGAACTTTATAAAAACATTTTTCTGTTTTATTATTTTTTTTTTGTATTTTAGTAATATCAGTCATGTAGATGAAGGATTCATTTATTTCTTTGCTGATACAAAATCGATCCTTTTATTTAGAACAGAATATGTTTAATTACTTGGTATCAATATTCATTACAAACAATTAGTTGTAACCAATCAAAATTTATTTTTATTTTTATCTTAACTTTTGTTTCTGTAGTTTTTTTTAGAAGGGGGGGACATAAACTACATTTTATTAAATCGTTGACAATTATTTGAGGGATGTGAGTAGTTAGTGAAAAGATGGCCTGCTTTAACATCTTGAGCAACCTGTTCCTGTCATTTAGATATTTCAACAAGAGTTCTAATTTTATAATGTTAAAATTATGAGTCAATTGAAGCTAGACTACCATAGAAAATCTGGTAGCACTGAACGGCCGTTCCTTCCTATTGCGGGACTCCTCAGTAGTGCTCATTCACAACTCCACCTCGCGAGATTTGAACCTAGGACCTGGGTCATAACGTAAATGAAAATGAATGTTTAATTTTGTTAGTTTTAATACATCATTATGGCTATTAATCATATAACATATTTAGGTGCATTTCTGAAAAGTGCACAACCTTTCGTGGTAAAAGTTAGAAAAGGCCTAATTAGAGATATCGTGGTTGCAGGCAGGTAATATACAGCGAAAAGAATATACACTATTCAGATGTCGTTTGACTGAACTGCTAAATTCTAAATGTTGATCATTCAATATTTGTCGTCAGAATCGATCGAGAATTAAGAAACGGAAACGTGTTGAAATAAATTGTGCTGAGAATTCTATACTGTGATAAAAATATAATATTGAATAAAACTAATGTGAATTAAGACTGTGTTACTTTTTTATTTCCCCGGGAAACAATTTACAGTCCATGTATTTTGTATCAAGCACAAAAACGTTTATCAAATCAATATGATATCAGTGATACATACTGAAACAAATGCGGTTTATTGTATGAGTTGTCAAAATCTAATTTGAAGCACTCAGTTACATATATACCAAAAAATATTGTATATAAATGGAAATGAAAGAAAATGTAAGGGCGGCTCGTTGGTAAACTCTAGGAAACCTTAAGAAGCCCAGAAAGAGCCGCAGACATTCCATCCAATCACTGCTAGGGGAATATTCTAGAATGTCAACATGTAGCTTCCCCATTGGATGGATAAAAATGACCCCTATGTGCCTATTGGTTGTCTGAAATGATAATTTACTCTCAGTCAAAAACTATAAATACATGAGGTTTTTGTACTTTATTTTGATACTGTTTTGGGGGAATAAAAGTTCCTACTTACTAGTCTTTTGTTTTCTCTCTTAGCGACGTTGGGGGCTCTATGGTTCAAATAGTCCAGTAGTACTCGGCATAGTAAGAATCAAAGCTTTAGATATAACAGAAAATTTGTCATTTGTGTATTTGGAAAGTAATAAAATCTAAATTCTCTTGGTATTGATTGCTTGTATTTTCCCATTGTTGTTTAAAATACAAGTACATCCGGCTGACGAGTCGCAAATAGAACGAAACGTGAGTCCTAGATTCCCCTGCTAGTCATCATCCATCTTTGCATTTAAACTATTAAATTCTGTTTGAGAAAACAGAATTACATGATGAAGTTCAAGCTTAATCTGTAAAAGTTTATTTCAAATATTCATAACGTAGCGAAGTATTCATTGGAATAAGATAACAATTAACTACAAAATTTCAGAAATTCTCATGCTGTGAATTAGAACAACATATATAATCAGAAAAATGTTTTCAATTAGATCCTCATCAGGTCTTATTCCAATATAAAGTAGTATCTATACTGTAATGTCAGTTACCATGTAAAGCTCATATAACTTATTCCATCTTCTGGATAAGCCAATTTATTCATTCTTCTTGAGTCACATTTTGACCTTGGTGATAATCACTTATCAACCATAACTGTTTTTATATAAGCGTATATGTATTGTTTTGACTATAGCCTTTCCTAACAATGAAAGGAGGCGTTCAATAACTCCTTAGCTCAGTTACTTGATTGTGCGCCCAACAATAGTTAGTTTGCTTAATAAACAATGGACTATCAAGAAATTGTGTGTATAAGCCATAAGGTGTAGTCAATCTTGCTATAAATATCATACTAACTATGAAGGATCTCAGTAACAGTAATGAATAAGAATAGAATGCCTTATCTATTTTTCATTAACTCATTAATATCTGAGATACAACGAAAGGATTAAATCATATAACTGTGATCATTTGCAAGGATTACAGATATACACAATCTGTTTAGTCAATAAAATAAATCATAGAAATTCATTAACAGAACAATTTGTTAATAAACTAGAAATATGTTTCCATGGATATAAGTAATGTCACGTGATCTAGAATGGTTTCATAAATGAAGTGAGGTAATGTTTTTAATTTAGATACTGTATATGATAAAGATTGATAACCATTTATGTTTATATACTTAATATGATCTTGAAAAAAAACAACACAACAGTGTAAGGTCCAATTCCACATTAAACATTAATTACTGTTTGTAAAACAAATCAAATTTTCTACTTAAATTTATAATATACCAATTGTGAGAACTTCATGCTATGGTGTGAATTACTGATATCCACATAAGTAGTATACAATGATGGTCGAGCATTGAATATATTTCATTAGAAGATCGATAAGGAGAGAACGGGAATGTCACGCAAGTAATACAAAAATGCATGAATAATTATAATCGGAGACTATGGACGGATATTTGCAGAAGAAACAGTCAAATTGAGACAATTGATTGTTATTTTGCAAATTAACTGTTCACTATATAGTTCTCATATTTTAATGAGATATTCTGTAATGTAGTGTTACAATACATTCGATTGTCCCTACTCGTGTTCTTGTTCACTACAATGCTACTTGGAAGAAAACACGCAAAAAACATAGTTAAGATGAATAGTGGCTAGTATTTTGAATTTAGAACGTACATTTCGTTCTATTTGGGACTCGTCAGCTAGATGTACTTGTATCTCAGAGTTGATGTTCACTCTTGGAATTGAAATCAGTATCGTTCGCTTCAAACATAGTTTTAGATTTAAAAATGACCGTTGTTCAAGATTGAAATGTTCACATCGCTAAAAAGGGAACAGAAACCCGTGGATTATTATTTATAATGAAGAAATGTTGTGGAAATCTAATGATGGTAAGGAATTTCAGAATGTGTCACATAAATGTGTATATAATTCATAATATCATAAATTGAGAATTATCTGAAAAAATTTTATGAATCCGTTGCGACGGTCGAACCTGTAATAAAAACAAGGACTCACAAAACATCGTTTTTCGCGTTGCATATATATATATATATATTCAACAGTGCGCATCCACGATCCCGCCTCATGAGATTTGAACTTAGGACCTACCAGTCTCGCGCCAGAGCAGTGAGTTGATATCTCTACAACAGACTTGGTTAAACTCCACTGGTAACTGCTTCTCATTAGAACTCCAGGAAATGTATCTTGAATTAAGTCACTAGTGAGCATATGATTATAATCAGAAGGGGTTTTGTGGAGATTACAGTATTTTCATAGTCGAAATCATGAGTCAATTGATTATATAGATCATATATCAGAGTTGATATAAACTATCAATATAGCTTACTTAATAAATTCGTTATATATTTATTTATTTGTAAACAACTAACTGATATATACTGTCATATAAAACTTTTACATTTAAGTAGTATAGACTAGGCACAAATCAGTCACTATCCATCTCTGTTTACAAATCATTATTAGTTTCATATTACATGTAATATACATTCAGGCTTGAATTGAGATAGTCTAGTTTGTTTAAATGAATTTATTGTAACGTAAATTGACTCTATGCTACTAAAATATTGATCAGTAGTTTGTTCTCATACCTGATTGATATCTATATGCAAATGAAGTTTACTTTATATGAATACAATGAAAAACAAACCATTTTGATTGAAGCCAAAACGTTACATTACTATAATTAGTATGTTTTTTAAATAGTATATTTAAATAAGATTTCGACTGTAATATTAAAACAAAGTGATTTCGTAACTAGCGGATCAATCGATAGAAGTCCAAACTGCATATGAAATTAATTTTATTCTAGTCATTTGTGGAATGCAATCGGCAGTTTTCATGTAACTAGACGATTTGGACTTCGCAGATGAGATGGTCCTTTTATCTCATACAAACACATCAATCCATGTGAAAACAGATAATGTAACAGCAGCATATACTGAAGTAGACTTTAACATATACAAGGGATAAAGCTTACTTACTTTACTTACTTACGCCTGTTATTCCCAATGAAGCATGGGCCGCCGACCAGCATTCTCCAAAACACACTTTCCTGGGTCTTCCTTTCTAGTTTTATCCAACTGTTGTTCATTCTTCTCATGTCTGTCTCCATTTCTCGGCGTAATGTGTTATTTGGTCTTCCTCTTCTCCTTTGGCATTGAGGATTCCATTTGGGGGCTTGTCGTGTGACGCAGTTGGCTGCTTTCCTCAATGTATGTCCTATCCACTTCATTTGTAAATATGCTGCTCTTGCTTTGCCGATCCTCGCCCCCACATCTGCATCAGATCCACCATGTTCATCAATAATGCTGCCCAGATATGTAAAGGTTTTCACATCTTCCAAAGCTTCTCCATCAAACGTGATTCAATCGGTGCCTGTTGTATTGTATCGGAGAGTCTTGCTTTTCCCTTTGTTTATATTGAGACTTACCGCGGCTGAGGATGCTGCTACATTGGTCGTCTTCTCCTGCATTTGTGTGATAGAAGAGTCAGATCATCTTCGAAGTTTAAATCGACCTGCTGAATCCTAGCTGTCCACTGTATCCGGTGCTTCCCTCCATATGTTGACCAAGGGACAAAGCGAGATTCTCAAATACAACACAGAGAACATCAACCCAATCACACTCAATGGGAAAGCTATGGAAGAGGTGAAAGATTTCGTACACATGTGCAGAACTATAAATAAGGAGGATCTAATGCACACGTGAAGGTAAGGATTGACAAACTAGAAAAGCACTCTCACAAATGAAGAACATATGTAACTCAAAATAACTGTCAGATAACAATAAATTCAGAATATCCAATACAGAACTCACGACTATTCTATCCTACTGAGCTGAATCTTAGAGAACTACTGCAACGATGAAGAAAAATGTACAAGTATCTATATAAAAAATTGTCTACGCAACATACTCAATGTCTGTCGGTCGGATACGATCAGTAACAGCCTAGTGTGGGAGAGAACAAACCAGCTTTCATCTGATGTAGGAATTACGCAATGACAATTGAGGTGGATCGTGCATACATAAAACCGCATCACGAGGCGAGCCCCAATTTGGAATACTGAAGAGAAAGGAAAATGAGGAAATCTAAGAAATATATTGAATCGGTAATCGGAAGCAGACACCCAAGGTGTGTGTAGCGATTGGAAACAACTGAAAAGAAAAGCGAAGAACAATGTTATTTGGAGAATGCTGGTGGACAGCCTATGTTCCTTTGAGAGGGGTAACAGACGTAACGAAGTAAGCAAGTAAGTCAGTAGTAATCTGTGGCACATAATCGGATCCTGAAAAGAAGTAATTATGTGACATAGTCAATTAATTATAGATGCCTAGTTGTACGGTATATTAAATGTATTCGTGCAGTAAGACACCGAGAAATCGATGTTAAACAATACTCAGTTAAATCGAGATGTTTCCAGAGTTAATCTGTGGGCGCCCCCTGCATCCTCGACTACATGAACACCAATTAGCAGTCAAACGCCACGACATTTCTTCACTCATATCAATACACGTGGACAACTATGGACATACACTCGACTGGGAAAATGTGCAGATTTTGAACAGAGGCAATTCCAAAAATACCAGAGAATTTTTAGAAGCCTAGCACTCAGGTCAATCAGCAATAAACAAATATATTGAAATCAATCCAGTCTATCAACCAATCAAGAAAATTATGCAGGAACATAGGAACAAAAATCAAACCAATAGGAGATACAACGAAAACAAAGAAATAAACAATGACAGATTTAAGGTCAATAAGAACCAGTCAACATCGAGGTGCAGAGGACAAGCTGTGAATCACATGTGGAGAAATTCAGACACTTCACTTCTACCCGAAGTTTGTGCTGATGATGTCGTTCATAAGGACGATGAAAGCTCCACGACCAAACCATTCAGCTCAGAGATTAAACCAACATCAAAATCACTCACCTGAGCTACAAATCTTCTCCACCATCTCAAAAGCGTAGTACGCTTCTCGTTGTTCGAAAATGGGAGAATTTCGCCAAAAGGCAAGCTTCCACTCGAGAACAACTATATTTTCTCCACGAGTGCATTCGCCAGCATGTTCTGCCAACAAGTGTAAGATACAGACCTCCAATCAACTTCCCATTATGATGGAAAATAGCTGAGCAAAGTGGAAGAAAAATGGTTCATCTAATGATAACGGACGCACATACTGTATTTATAGAACGTAAAAACAATACAGTAAGTACACAATTTGCCCACCTTCCTTGAGTTGTCCCTTACAAAAGCTATTGTTTTTTTTCATTCTTAATGCCATTATCATTGCTCTTAGTTTTCCTTCTTCTCTTCATTTTTTCTTCTATCTCTAAGAATTCTATTTTTGGTTCGAAATACATACTACTGATATATGTTCAAGCAAGTAGTACATACCAAGGAAGTAATGATTAGAATAAACAGTAAAACGACAATGTAAACTTAGATTGCAACATGAAAATTTAGTCAAAATGTAAAGAATGAACTCATTACTATAACCACTATTTAGTATAAAGGGACAATATATGAAAATAGTCAACCTTAAAATATCAATATCAAATATCATTGGCGGCCTGTCTAAACATCTGGGCTACCTGTTCCTGTCTTCTAGATATTTCAACAAGTTATCTAATTTCGTTTGTTTTAATACATTATTATGTCTATTAATCGCACAACCTATTCAGGTGAGTTTCTGGAATTTGTAAGACCTTTCGCTGTAAAGGTTACAGAAGGCTTAATCAGAGATATCGTGGTTGCTGGCAATATGCAGCGAGAAGAATGTGCATTATCCAGATGTCGATTGACTAGTCTGCTAAGTTCTATATGGCGATCACTCAATATTTATCGTCAGGAAGGACGAAGAAGTAAGAAACGGAAACTTGTTGAAGTACTTTGTGCTGAGAATTCTATATTTGTACCAAAAATATAATATTGAACAAAGCTAATAATAATAATAAAAAAGATATTAAATGGGGGTAAAAACGTTATTCGATCGCGTATTAGGTTTTCCTTTGTTTACTGAATGGCTACTCCCAATCACATGAGATCTAATAAACCCTTGTTTATTTTAAATATTTTTCAAAGCACAATGAAGGACAGTTGCATACTTATTGTTGTACTTATCTGATTGTAGGACAAACTTGAGTTTCTTAAATTAAACAGGAAATAGATAACTGACAACTGAGGTTACAAAATTAATTGACAAATTGTTCGTTTGTATGATGGCTGTTGTCTGGAATCTAACAAAAAATTATATTGTCCACCTGTTTGAAGGTATTTTCATCAAAAAGGAAACGTGCATGTGATATGGAATAATAATTATTCAATAATGATCTTGATATTTATTCGTTAAGCATACAAAGATACGCTAACGAGTTGATTTGAAGAGTAGGAATAACTAGGTAGTCTTAAGGAATACTTAGACGTAGATGATGCAGAAACAGGAAATATCACTCCACTGTTTCCTTTCAAATTTAGCTAGTGGTGAGGATTTATAAGATATTCTGTATTCTGTTAATGAGAAATTTTACACTTAGGCACATATATGGTGTCGTTCAAAAGGACGATGAAAGCTCCACTACCAAACCATCCATCTCAGAGAACAAAACTCCATCATATGTCTATTCTAATATCCACCTTCTTTTAGAGGTCTGAAAAAATCAACCGACATATGAGATAATCACTGTTGAATTTTTAGCAATCAAATTAGTTACGTTAACATTAGATGCCACATATTTGTTGTCAGTTAACGTTGTATTTGTTCATTCAGAAGATGGTTCCGTAAACTGGCCACAAAAAACTTTGAATTACTTGATATCTTATGTTTAGATAATTAACACCTAATACATGAAGATGCTTATTTCTTGTTGGTTTCAGCTGAACATTAGGTACACAATTTAAATGGCCACAAAGTTTGTTTTGAATACTTGACTACTTATTAGTAGTGTGACTGGCTTAATCAAAATTTTAAAAGTTTGATCGATTATTACTTTATATCTTGTTTGTTCTAGCTTGGACTACACGATGATATTGTTTCAGTGTATCAGATAATTCATCTTTGATCTAATAGAAGTACTTTGAATTTCAACTTCAAGATTTAATCTATCCGTTCCAATAATAATCGACTCCGTTGATAAGAATATTCGTCATGCTTGTAAAAGCTTACAGTTACCTTTGTATGAATGCATTTTGTAGATGTCATGACATTAGGTCAAATTATTTTGTTATGCCAAACTTTGAATGTATATTTTAGATACAAGTTTACTCTGATATGATTTCATACTTGAATACTATTTCTTTTAACATATTGTATACTACGGAGGCTGAAATTACCACGTAAATTACTCTTCCTGCAGCACTTCTAGGGTAACTGTTAGTTCATAGCCTGAACAAATCAACAGGGTAGGTCATGGAGTCTGCAACACCATCTCGTAGAAGATAACCGTTCTAAACACATGCTAACAAGTAAAAGGCAGTTTGAACTATTTAAACTTTGTTCCCGAGTTGAACGATCTTCCAATAGAAGAATTATAAAGTTCTGTGGTGAAAGCCGACTTTAAGGCTTCATCTGGTATATTGTCAAGTTTTACAGCTTTTCCACTCTTGATTTATCTGATGACCATGCTGATTCCTTCGATCGTTTATGGAGTAAAATTTGTAGGGAGGTCTGTGTGTGTGGCTTCGATGACCAGTAAATTCAATGGAGCTGATCTATTCAAGATTCCCCCCAAGTGCTTTGTCCACTTGTTCCTCTGTTCTCGAATCCCGGTGATTGTCTTGCCTTATTTGTCGTTGACTGGTCTCTCTGGTTTACTATATTTCCCTGTTTATCTCTTCATCGTGTCATGTAGTCGTCTCATATTTCCTTCTATTGCAGCTTTTTCTTCTGTTGTTGCTAGCTCTTCCACGTATTTCTGTTTGTCATCTATAATGCTCATGTTCACTTGTCTGTTTGTTAATGTGTATTCAGCTTCTGCCTTGACTTTCTATGTTCTTGTTCAACTTTTGTTCATTGCTGTTTTCTTGTTTTTTCTTTCTAGAATCTTGTCATGGTTCCGAAAGAGATCCATTCCTTATGATAATGCTTGTTGCGGTCCAGAACCTCCTGACCTCCTGAAGTTAGTTTTTCCTCGATCTCCTTCCAGTTGTGCTCCATAGTAGTTTCTTCTTTCTTCAGTAGATCTTGTAGGTACTAGAACCTGGTGTTGAGAGCTGTATTGAATTCGTTGAGTTTGTCAGCTTCTCGAAGGAATTCTGTATCGAACCTTTGTAATACTGTTTCCTCAATTGTTCAATGCTTCTTAAGCTTCAGTTTTATCTTGACAACCACCAGGTAGATAGTGATCTGAAGCTATGTCAGCTTCTCTCCTGTTTCGCATGTCTCCCTTTCACCTTCTGAATTTGTTAGTGATGTAAATATGACCTTCCAATAGATGTCACTCCACCAACGATCGAAGAAGTCAAGATGGCCATCAGACAAATCAAAAGTGGGAAGGCGGCAGGACCTGACAATATACCAGCAGAAACACTGAAGTCAGACATTGAAATAACTGCAAACATGCTTCACCTTCTATTCAAAAAGATTTGGAAGAGGAACAATTGCCAATGGACTGGAAAGAAGGATAATTCACCGAAATACCAAAGAAAGGAGATCTGAGCCAATGTGAGAACTACAGAGGCATCAGTTTGTTATCAAAACCAGGAAAAGTTTTCAACAGAGTGCTGCTGAATCGGATGAAAGACGCAGTAGACGACGAACTTAGGGATCATCAGGCTGGATTCCGTAAGGATCGGTCATGCACAGACCAGATTGCGACACTACGGATCATCGTTGAACAATCAGTTGAGTGGAACTCATCACTATACGTCAACTTCATCGACTATGAGAAGGCGTTTGACAGCGTGGATAGGAGAACATTGTGGAAACTTCTTCGACACTATGGAGTTCCTCAGAAGATCGTCAACATTATCCAAAACTCATACGATGGATTACAGTGCAAAGTGGTGCATGGAGGACAGCTGACAGATGCATTTCCAGTAAGGACCGGAGTCAGACAAGGCTGTCTACTCTCCCCATTTCTCTTCCTTCTAGTGATTGACTGGATTATGACGAATTCAACATCTGAAGGGAAATACGGAATACAATGGACCTCCCAGAATCAATTAGATGATTTGGACTTCGCAGATGACCTAGCCCTCCTCTCTCATACACACGACCAAATGCAGATGAAGACAGCAAATGTAGCAGCAGCCTCCGCATCGATAGGTCTCCACATTCACAAAGGAAAAAGCAAGATTCTCAAATGCAACACGGAGAACACCGACTCAATCACACTTGATGGCGGAATTCTGGAAGAGGTGGAAACATCCAAGTACCTGGGGAGCATCGTTGATAAACAAGGAGGATCGGATGCAGATGTAAAGGCGAGGATTGGCAAAGCAAGGGCAGCATTTCTACAATTGCAGAACATATGGAACTCAAAACAACTCTCAACCAATTTCAAGGTCAGAATCTTTAATACGAACGTCAAGACAGTCCTACTGTATGGAGCTGAAACGTGGAGAACTACTACGGCCATCATCAGGAAGGTACAAGTATTTATAAACAGTTGTCTACGCAAAATACTCAACATCCATTGGCCGGATACTATCAGCAACAGCGTTTTATGGGAGAGGACAAACCAGCTTCCAGCTGAAGAGGAAATAAGGAAAAGACGTTGGAAGTGGATCGGACATACATTAAGGAAATCACCAATGTGCATCACGACTCAATCCCTAACTTGGAATCCGGAAGGGAAGCGGAAAAGAGGAAGGCCAAAGAACACACTACGCCGGGAAATAGAAGCCGATATGAAAAGGATGAATAGCAACTGGAAAGAACTGGAAAGGAAGGCTCAGGACAGAGTTGGATGGAGAATGCTGGTGAGCGGCCTATGCTCCTTTGTGGGGGGTAACAGGCGTAAGTAAAAAAAAAAAAAAGTAAATATGACCTATCTTCTTTTCCATCGTTTGATGCGGTGAGATTCATGTAACTTTGTGTATGCGTTTGTGTGGGAATACTATGTCGTCTATAACCACTTTGTTGAATGCGCATAAATTTGCGAATCTGCCATCATTCTCATCCCTTTCTCCCAATCAGTCCATGTCATTCCATGATATTTTCATGCCCGGTGATGGTAATCTACCATAGAAAATTATATAAATTATTGACACTAGGTCAAATTTTTTTTTCTAGGATAAATCTTGTTTAACATTCATTATACTGGAATGCGATCCAAAAAATCATTATACAATTTCAAGTATAGTTATTGAATGTAGAAGGTTTAATGAATCTTTCATTGTCAAGAATAACCCCAAAAGCTATGAAATTTAAGTTACCTAGTTCAGATTACCACAACACTACGAAAGATCATTCACATAGCTGCAAATCTTTTCGTTTCTTTCAAAGGAACTAATTACTATCCGAAATATAACTTACTTTTCTAGAGTTCTGCTTAAGGTAATTGTTCTACCATAAAGCTGAAATATTTTTATTTATTATGTGTAACTCAATATATAACTCAAGAATACCAAATACCATAGTTTGAATTCATATCATGGAAACAAAATGATATCAAATTGTAAGTGATATTATTTGCAAAAGAATCCAATGCGAATTACTAAGTTGATATGGCCCGTATTTTCTGATAACACAATCCAGTTATATAGACTGAGACAATTGTTAGTTTGGGTTTTGCTGTGCCAGATAGATGGATTGGAGAACGGTGAAACTAAAATCAGCAACTCTTGGTCTGAAAACATAGTCCTCCTACTAATTGTACATGGGTAATGATGGTAGTAAGGCGTTTGTTTCATTATCTGCAGTGATACTGTAATAAACTGAACTGCTTTCAATAGCCGTGATGTCTATTAGTTACAACATTCAATTCACAATAATGTTTTTTGATATGGGTGCATTCTGTTATTTTTTCTTGTGCGGACTAATGAATTAAGACTAAAATAATGTGCTATTTGACTCCACCTGTAGCTCTTCTAAGGATACTGCCGGTCCTAAGCCCGGGTAAAAAAGGAGGGTTGGATGTGGAGTCAGTATCCCAGTCCCGTAGAAAACAATCTTTCTGAATAAACGCTAACCTTGTCCTACTTGATATAGAAAATAACTGGAAAGTGACATCAAATAAATCTACCAACGAAATTTGCTTAAAACTCTAATTATCTTATGAATTTTATTTCCATTTTGAAATAAATCTTAAACAAGCCTTCATATTGTAATGAACAAGAACACGGATGGGAACAATCGAATGTATTTAGGCACAAATTACAGACTATCTCACTAAATTCTGATAACCATACAGTTAACAGTTAATTTGCAAAATAACAATCAATTTTCTCAATCTTAAATTTCCCTTCTGCAAATATCAGTCCGTCTTCTCTAATTTCATTGTTCATTCATTTTTCAACCAATTGTGCTTCATTTCAGTTTTTTCCTCATCGATCTTCTGTCAAAATACATTCTGACTGTCACTATATACTACTTATGTGGATATAAGTAGACCACACCACAATATTTGTTAAGATCACTATTCACCTACCTGTAAACATTTTGTAATGAATGAGAACACGAGTAGGGACAATCAAATATATTTAGCGCAACATGACAGAATATCTCATTAAAATATGAGAACCATATAGTGAACAGTACATTTGCAAAATAACAATTAATTGTTTCAATTTGACTGTTTCTTCTGCAAATCACCGTCAATCATCTCTGATTTCATTGTTCATAGATCTACATACTAATTGCATTCCGTTCCTGTTTTCTCCTTATCGATCTTCTACTAAAATACATTCAATGCTCGACCATCATTGTATACTACTTATATGAATATCAGTAACCCAAACCACAATATTATTTAAACCAGTTAATTACATTAACTGTTTGAAGCTTCTTTCTCTATTCGACCAATTCAACTTTACGAAAATGAATATTTCACAGAGATATACACGTCAATGGACATACACATATATACAAATAACATACATATTAAATAATTTATTCGGACTAGTTTTGTTTCTACCTTCTTTCTTGTAACTATGCACAACGATTCTGTTTATAATAAAAAGAATAGATAAATATTCGGAATCATTCTATACGTTTGCCCATTTTAGTTTACACCTAGTCAAGTGTAAACATACAAACATATACACACACAGTTTAATATATGCGCATAAATAGTATTTCAGTAGTTTTATTCAAATTATAGTCAGTTAAGTTATACGTCAATAAGCATATTCAAAACAAGATTGTTTCCTTCTTTTCATATGTAATGATCATACACTAACTGATATTACTATTAAATTAATAAAATGACTAGTTTCAAAGCAATTATAAAAAGTGTTGATATGCCTGATGAAATGCAACAAGATGCTGTAGATATATGTGCTATTGCAATTAAAAAGTATTCAATGGAAAAAGATATAGCAGCATTTATGAAAAAAGAATTTGATAGAAAATATTTACCAAGTTGGCATTGTATAGTTGGATCACATTTTGGCACGTAAGTTCACTTTTCAACAATATATAATCGTTTCACAAGGGGGTTTTGTGGAGATTTTTAGTAATTTTATATAGTTAAGATCATGAGTTGATTGAAGCTAGACCACCGTGAGAAACCTGGAAGTACTGGATGGCCATTTCATCCTATTGTGGGACTCCTCAGCGCATTGATGAAACGGCCATCCAGTGCTTTCAGGTTCTCCACGGTAGTCTAGCTTCGATTGACTCATGATCTTAACTATATAATATAATCGTTTCTTTTGTTCATATTATGCTGTGATATTTTATCAAATAGTCTGTAATTACAACTTTTATATGGTGAATGAATTCATAGAATTGTTTAGATGACTGCCTAGAACTATGAAAATTTGGAACAGGATAATAAGATTGTCCTTCAGTTTGACGGTTACAAACAATTACAAATGAATCTCACTGTTGTAACCTCTTACATACATATAAAGTAATAAACTTTACTCACCTTCTTACGCCTGTTACCCCTCGTGTAGAAGTCTGTAACCTTCGACAGTTGCTGTCGGTCTCAAGCCCGGTAAAGGAGGAGGGTTGGTGTTACGTCCTTGAATCTGTCTACCCACTTAGTGCGGAGTATAATGTAGATTAAGACCTTGACACGATAGACTGACTGGCTTAACCTTGAGGACAATATGCGTGAGTTCGAAATAGGGGTAGAGAGACGAAAACTATTCTGTCCCTGATTGGCTGGCAAGCACGAGAGAGAGAGAGAAGACAAGACAGATGGAACACTAATCACTTTATTCCAACCCGATCTAGCACTCGAATTCCCAATTCAGATTAGGGTGAAAAGTTACATGAATAAATAGATGACTAAGCGGACCACAACGTACAATAATTAGAAAAATACAATCATGTCCAAAACTGGGGAATTATAGCAGAAAATAGGGTACAAAAGATTACGTCTAAATGACAATAGCTTTAGGGCAGAAAATGCTATGGCGATGAATTATACATCAAACGAAAGCTTATGATCTGTAGAATAGGCTAGGGGCAAAAGTAAATATTACAGTTTTACACGCTTTGAATTAAATGAATTAACGTCCCCGAAAATAGCTTCTGTAATTTGTTCAGGCTTCTAGTTTTGCGGATCACATCAGTTGGGCATGGGGTTAGCGACGCCTACCCGTAGAAAATCAAACTCGCTAAAAAAACGCTAACCACAAAAAATAATTATCTTGAATTGATATAACAGATTGACAAAAACTGTTGTATGAACTCATTTGACCTTTGCGTATGTAACTGTAAAGTTCTCGGTTATATTTTAAATATTCCTATGAAACTTATTGAACTTTCATGCATATATATGTGCTTGAATGTATATATGCAATGCTATTTATCAAGCTAAATATATAACTATAAACTACGATAGAAAACTATTGAACGGATATGGAGCAAAGCCAATTTCCAAGCTTTATCTGTTCATTTCACCCATAGTTTATCTCTTCATATGAATTCATAAACTATAACCTTCAAGCTACATTTTTCATTTCCCTTGAACTTACATTTTTTTATACGATCGTTCCACAGTGTGGTTCACAGAAGTGTTATATATTAAATTAAATGATTAGGATATATATTTCATTAAAATTATCACTGTAGTCAAGTGCTCCATCGTAAGTCTTTTATAAAAATATGGATTTCCATCATATTTAATTTACTACTTACTATACAAAGTCACAGTGACCAGTGGAGTTCAACCAAGTCTGTTGTAGAGATATCAACTCAGTGAAGACAATTTGTCAACGGCTGCTCAAACATCATGGATTGGTTGAAGTTAGACATTAACAACGTTGGATATTTAGCCGGCTCTGTGGTCTATCAGTTAAGTGCTCTGGCGTGAGACTGGTAGGTCCTGGGTTCGAATCTCGCGAGTGCGGGATCGTGGATGTGCACTGCTGAGGAGTCCCATAATAGAACGAAATGGTAGTCCTGTGCTTCCAGGTTTTTCATGATGGTCTAGCTTCATTTGACTCACGCTATCAACTATGAAAAAACTTTGCTTCCGTTATGCACACAGAAAACAAAACGAACTGAAGCGAAATTTGAGTTCATAAATTGTAATTTTATGCTTAGTCAGCTTTTCAAATATACACTATCCCTTTGATAATTTGAAAACTCGATTCATCTAGGGATTTTAATACACTTAAAACAAGCATATAGTTGTTTACACTGAATGGAGTTCATTTTAAAAAGAAATTCTGAATGTAACTGAATACACATGAAAGGAAAGTGTAATTTTTCACCAGGCATTGTCGATTTATTCTCATTTAGCTTATTTTGAGAGAATTTCCCATATAACAATATGGGACAGGAGCAAACGAAAGGCTCAGATCTATGTTTCTTGTTCATTGATACTTGTCTAAAAAGTAAATTTCTTATTCTGAAGGAAATTATACCTTGCTGAAAGTCCTTATGTGTGTTATACATAACTACTAGCCTTAGCTCAAAACAATAATATGGAACTATGCAGAATTATATCGACCCACCACAGAACTTCTATGTTAGCATTAATTAGTCATTGAGTAATGACCAAAGTCATTTCACCGATTCAGTGGTATTGGTCAAATATTGTGTAAAACGTTTGTTTTACAGGTACAGAGTTAAATAATAATTACTTTGCTTACCATTAATTATTTTGTTGCAACACAGAGTTACCAGCACCAGTTCCTGGTTATCAGAGCCTTTAATTCAATTCATTCAAATACATATTTTACAAATGTTAGTATTGCCTCTCATAAGCGTTCGCGAAAGTTTTCAGCCAGTCTAGCTGCTACAACCATTTTTTTTCAATTATTCATTATTTTATTGAATAAATTCTATTGTAATCGTCTCTCATTTCTTTCATGGGTAGATAATGAAGAAAGTATAACAATAATTGATATGCTTCCGAACTAGTTCTTTGACATTCATCATCTTAATAAGTTGTAAGCTTTTTATCATAGCATATGGATACAATCTGTTATTCACTTCTAACACAGAACTTTTTGGCATCGTTTGCAAAGTTAGCTAAAATGTTTTCCCAGACACGACTTAGATGTATACAGTTGTATATTTTTCTTTGAGTAGCGATGACCCAATTCAAATGACACCATTACAATGGTGGTCAACAGTGTTTTATCAACAATATGGACTAAATATTACATTATTATTTACTGTTCAGTGAAAATCCTGACAGTTTAGATTATAGACGATTGTACACCTGATAACAGTAATAAATTATTGGCTAAAAGAGTATGTTTATGGTATGAATAAATTGTCAGTACTTATAGAGAAAGCTAAGTCTTCAAAAAATCTATGTGTGTCTTTTTTGGTTTGTATTAAAATATATTAAAAGTAGCATAGTGTTAAACCTATATCTGCTTTAGATATATATTGGTTATTGAAGAAAATAGTCGTCCAATACTTGAATTTCTGTGAGCCTGTGATTCTCATTTTGGAATAACTTTGGTTCATGTATCAGCATGTTAATGCTGAAAGCTATATTATGAATGTAGCATCATCAATTTCAGCTATTTATATTGGTTATGCTGACATGAGTCACAATGTTTCTTCACTGCAACCATTGTCGACTAGTGTATGTAACAATAATGAATAATATTCATACCCTGGGTATTCCATAGATCATTCCATTTAAACTATTCACTGAGAAATATAAGCTAACATTTTAAGCAAAATATTAGTTAAATCCTTCATCGCTAAAACTTAAATACTAATTTATTACCAAGTGGCAATTTTAGGACTCTACGGAGCATTCTTTTTTTTGACATGTATCCACACACGTCGAACCTCCAAAGGCCGAACAGTGAAGACTTTCTTTCTCAATGAAATATACCTTTGAAAAAATTTCATTTAAATTAGGAGAGACTGTAAGACATTATGCCAGGCGTACATATAAAGGGCATCCAAGCGTTACAATTAACCACTTCCTTACCATCCACTAACCGATCGCTCACTTCGTGCCAAACATCAGGTTAATCTCAATCCATCTAGCAAAACAAGCTTACCGGTACTTCTTAGGTTTGGGCCCATAGCTTTTATCATCAAATCAACCAACGAATTCGATACTGATCAACCTATTATTCAATATATAATTTAAAATATTTACTTCCTTTCCACTGAATACATTCTAACTATAATTTTTTTTTCCGAATAACCTCGTTTAGGTATATTTCTCATGAAGCAAAACATTTTATTTATTTCTTCTTGGATAATCATGCTGTTGTACTATTCAGAACTGGAATCATAAAATGAAAGCTAATACATTTGAACAAACATCTAATTATATAAACTAATAATAATAATAATCTTTGACAAGACAATTATATGAATCTATTATATACTACTAATAGTAGTTTTAAATTTTTTTTTCATTTTCTGATCAATCAATTGTGTATTCAGATTAAATGCCATGTCTATTCTTTTATAAAGACAAATCTAATAAACTGGAGTTTCCGTAATGGATTCTATTTGATATAATGAATATTGTACAAGAAATACATATTTTTTCATATCAAAATAACTATTTTTGAAAAGTTATAATGTTGTTTAATAAATCTTATTCAGAAGGGGTTTTGTGGAGATTTAATATTGATTTCATAGTTGAAAGCATGAGTCAGTTGTAGCTAGACCACCAGGGAAAACCTGGAAGCACTGATGAACGGTTGCTCAACTTCTTGGATTGGTTGGAGTTAGACATAAACATCATCGGATGCTGGCTCACTAGTCTATCATTTAAGTGCTCTGGAGTGAGACTGGTAGATCCTGGGTTCGAATCTCGCGGGGTGAGGTCGTAAATGCGCACTGTTAAAGTGTACCACATTAGGACAAAACGGCTTTCAAGTGCTTCCAGGTTTTCCTTGGTGGTCTAGCTTCAATTAACTAACGTTTTCAACAATGAAAATCTTATTCAGGAAAAGGTATGCTTATATGAGTAATATAGCGTTGTTAATCTTTATATTTGATTAGAAATATGTATGAGGTATATGAGAAAAAAGTGGTCTTTGTATGAATTTTCGTCGTGCCTCTTGGATCATGGAACTTTTTCCATGTACTAACGTTAGTGGTAACACGGGTGGTGGAGGACGGCCTAAGCAAGCAATCTACCTATACCCACAAATGATTACGATTACTACAAAGAATCATTGCATAATTATTGTTGGTTCAAAAAGAAAGAACGAATGAGTCTGCTCAAAAAATAAAAGGAAGAATGATGTAAGGACTCTGCGTAAGCTATGCAAAAACAGCTATTGAGCCCCGTTAGTTGTGCCTTGCTTTGATGTAGCACTCTTCTACAGAAAGGCCTATCAGGCTTCACCATGTTCTTATGGCTGGAAGCGGGGGGATGAATATAGATATGAATTAATTAACTCATTTATCAAGTACCTCAATTTGAGATAAATTTTAGTTTTAAGAGCTAGAGATACTACCCGGTTGTTCAGATCAAGATAGATTGAATAAGATTTAAATCCTCAAATTAGGGGTTGAAAGCTCAACAAATTAACCACTTAGTAATGTACATACATGTAGTAGTAGTAGTAGTAGTAGTAGTAGTAGTAGTAGTAGTAATAGTAGTAGTAGTAGTAGTGAGGCTCAACATATAAAGATAATTGAAGTACAGTTAATAAAGCCTATCAATTGAATAGCCTATTACTTTGATATTATGAGAGCTCCTAACTAAAAAAACTCCGCCTGTAGCTCCTCTGAGGGTTACTGCCGGTCCCAAGCCCGGGTAAAGGAGGAGGGTTGGGCATGGGGTTAGCGACCCCATCCCGTAGAAAATCAACTCGCTAAAAAAACGCTAACCTAACTAAAACATTAAAATTCATATTATATCTATAATTTGGTTTGTTAGATTAAGAATAAGAGTAATTAGCTAATTTCTAGTTTTGTATAAGAAGTTTCCATGACTATTGATTGGTTAAACGTTATTTTGATCATTTTTCGGACATAAGAAGTTTTCTAACAAATTGAAACTTTTAATGTGTCCTGAAACTATGACGTTTATTTCAAAATTACGATTTAAACTACATGCGTTTTTGCAGATTATCAAAAAAATTAATGTTAACTACAATTATCATGATAAACTATATTATTTTGACGAATTCAAACGACATTTTCTGAACACTTAAATGGGATATAAGCAAAGATGGATAATGGCTAGCAGTGGAATCCAGGACACGCGTTTCGTCCTATTTGGGACTCGTCAGTTAGATGTACCTGCATCTCAGAGTTGATGTTCACTCTGAGACTCGAACCCAGTACCTTTCGCTTCAAATGCCATCGCGTTATCCACTCAGCTACTGAGTCTTGATAGCCACTTGATTGTTCAATGGAGTGAAGTTTGAATTCACTTGGTATTGTTTGTTTGAATCCTCTCATTGATGTTTAGGATTGCAAATGATTAGTCTTTTATTGACATGTGTGCATACTGACGAGCCCCAAATGTGACGAAACGCGCAACCTGGACTCCACTGCTAGCCACTATCCATCTTTCCTTATAATGCTAATGAATTAAGGCTATATCGAGGCAATACGCACAGTGTTCACATATGCCAATAAGAGACTGATCAATTGAAGTTCTAAACATCAATGAGAGGATTCAAACAAACAATACCAAATTTATTTATAAATGGAGTAGTTTATTTAATCATTAAGTTATTGTTCTGCGATCAAAAATAAATACTTATGACTTCAGCAAATAAATGTTTGTTGTAAAACATGATGGTGTTTTGAACTGAATTATTATCCTTTGGTGTCAGGTTCTTTGAACAAATACACAATTGAATTTGACCAAATATTTTATTTCATTTAGTAATGATACAGTTTACTTATAACTCTTCATGCAAATTTATTGAACTGCAACTGAAACCATTCAAACATCACTAATATTTTCTCTATAATTGCATTATATAAGATGAGTATATCCAGTTGAAGATTTCAACACGAATCTGATGAAATCCATTTGTTGTGCGATACTCATATCGATATAAGTAGTATATAATGCAAGTCAGGAATAGAATGTGTGGCAGCTGAAGGTCAAGAAGATCGGAGATGAAAGAACGAGGACGGAAAGCAATTAGTACGGAAATGCATGAACAATGAGTATGAGACGACTGACAGATATTTGCAAAAGGAACAATCAAGTTTGAGACAATTAATTGACATTTTGCACATAGAAAATTCACTGTATGGTTCTCAGATTTCGTTCAAGTACATTCGATTGTCCCCATTTTTGTTCTCGTTCATTACACTATGAACTTATTGATGTGAACCGCAAAACAGGGAGCCTTAACAAACTACGGAAGCTATTTTTGGGTCGTTAATTCATTTAATTCAAAGCATGTAAAACTGTAACATTTACTTTTGCCCCTAGCCTATTCTACAGATCATAAGCTTTCGTTTGATGTATAAATCATTGCCATAGCATTTTCTGTTCTAAAGCTATTGTCATTTAGACGTAATCTTTTGTACCCTATTTTCTACTATAATCCCCCAGTTTTGGACATAATTGTATTTTTCTAATTATTGTACTTTGTGGTCAGCTTAGTCATCTATTTATTCATGTAACTTTTCACCCTAATCTGAATTGGGAATTCGAGTGCTAGATCGGGGTTGGAATAAAGTGATTAGTGTTCCAGCTGTCTTTGTCTTCTCTCTCTCGCGTGCTTGCTAGCCAATCAGTGATAGAATAGTTTTCGTCTCTCTACCCCCACTTCGAACTCACGCATATTAGCCTCAAGGTTAAGCCAGTCAGGTCTTAATCTACATTAGACAAGTCATACTCGGCATAAAGTGGGTAGGCAGATTCAAGTAGATTCCGAGTAGAATTATGAATGGTAACTTCGAGGACAATTTATGGACCAATATGATATGTATATTTCCTATATCTGTTAAGTATTTCAACTATTCATATTCATGTTCTTCTAATTATGAGTTTCATTTTGACTCATAGACTATTACTATACGATTTGCCATTCTTCAGTTATCCTCAGTCTACTGATTACTGTACCTCACACTCACAGCTACCTTGGACTGAGTTTTGTACAAATGTTATTTTCTATTAGATGGTACGACGTGGTCTGTTTGTTTGGTATATAAACCCAGTATGTTTGAAATATAATAATTCATATTACAAAGGCTGTTATTGGTGTTCTGAACTCCAATGGCTGCGCTAGGTAGAAGCAGGACCGATAAGTACTCAAGACTGCTCGTAACGTTTTCATGTATCACTGGTCCGATCGTTAAATCACTGCTCTCTAATTAGCGGTCTTATCACGTCATACATTAACAAAGCATCCACTTGGCCACAAGTTATAATAGTTACATTGATCACCACCCAGTGATCAATCAATTGGAAATTATTTGAGAACAATTAAAAAAGAGTAACAGTCGAATAAAGTATATAGAACTGAAAGAAGGAATATTGAATCAAAGAATTCTTCTATAAACAATGCTGAGGAGTCCCGCAATGGGACGAAACGGCCATCCCGTGCTTCCAAGTTTTCCATGGTGATCTGGCTTCAATGGACTCATAATTTCAACTATGAAAATACTGAAATCTCCATAAAACCCCTTCTGATATTCATCAAATTTCTTATATTAGTAGTATAAATCAGGGTATATTTAAAAATTTTCCATAACAAATGATTATAATACATTTATAAATACATAAAAATAAATTAAAGGTAAATTTATAAAATTATAATATACAGAAAATTTTTTTTAAAATTTTTTTCTATCCATTTTCTTTATTCAAGGAAACAGGTACTTTCTGTAAATTATTTGATGTAAATCGTTATTTAAGTACATCGATAAAGTAAAAGACTGACTTCTCCACAATGGATATAAATGAAACACTTTTCATCATGTGTGATTGACCTAAAAAGAAGAAATAAAAATGTAGAATGTAATAAAAGTTTAGGATAAGGGTAATTTGGGATTTCATTCAGAAAAATTTTTGTTACTAAGTGATAAATGATGTTATTTAAATTATTTTCAATGTAGTTTTTTTTATTATTTTTATACATTTTAATCACGGAGAATTAAGAACAGTGTAAAAGATGGGCAAGGGTAGCATTTCTACAATTGAAGAATATATGGAACGCCAAACAACTATTAACTAATTTCAAAGGGAGAATCTTCAATACGAACATCAAGACAGTCAGTTCTACTATACAGTGCTGAAACATGGAGAACTACTACATCCATCGTCAAGACGGTACAAGTATTTATAAACAGTTGTTTACGCAAAATACTCAACATTCAGTGGACGGATACTATCAGCAACAGCGTAATATGGGAGAGAATAAGCCAGCTTCCAGTTGAAGAGGAAATTAGGAAGAGACATTGGAAGTGGATAGGACATACATTGAGGAAATCACCAAACTACATCACGAGGCAGAAAAGAGGAAGGACAAAGCACACATTACGCCGGGAAATAGAGTCAGATATGGAAAGGATAAATGTTAACTGGAAAGAACTGGAAAGGATTGCTCAGAATAAGGTTGGATGGAGAATGCTGATGTGCGGCCAGTGCTCCTCCACAAGGGGTAACAGGTGTAAGTGATGTGA
The DNA here is from genome assembly GCA_944470415.2 of Schistosoma rodhaini. NCBI lineage: Eukaryota > Metazoa > Platyhelminthes > Trematoda > Strigeidida > Schistosomatidae > Schistosoma > Schistosoma rodhaini. Next base: position 8,250,725 of record OX104036.1, on the reverse strand, counting down.
ACTGCGAAACAAGAAGCCTTAACAAACTACGGAAGCTATTTTTGGTGACGTTATTTCATTTAATTCAAAACTTGTAAAACTATAACATTTACTTTTATCTCTAGTCTATTCTACAGATCATAAGCTTTCGTTTGATGTATGATTCACTGCCATAGCATTTTCTGTTCTAAAGCTATTGTCATTTAGACGTAATCTTTTGTACTCTGTTTTCTACTCTAATCTTCCAGTTTTGAACATAACTGTATTTAAACGAATATTCGTCAAGGTTAGGACGAATAGTCTGACAATAATTGGGCGCCGAGTATAGAGAATTCATTATATGTGAAGAAATTATTATATTTGAAATAGTCTCAGCGATTGTATTTTCCTAATTTATTCATGTAACTTTTCACCCTTATCGAAATTCGGAATTCGAGTGCTAGATTGGGATTGGAATAAAGTGATTAGTGTTCCAGCTGTCTTTGTCTTCTCTCTCTCGCGTGCTTGCTAGCCAATCAGGGATAGAATAGTTTTCATCTCTCTACCCCCACTTCGAACTCACGTATACTAGCCTCAAGGTTAAGACAGTCAGCCTATCGCGTCAAAGTCTTAATCTATATTCGACAAGTCATACTCAGCAATAGAGTGGGTAGACAGATTCAGGGACAGTAGGTAATATACATTTCATATTATTATTATCATTATTATTATTATTATTATTATTATTATTATTATTATTATTATTATTATTAATGGCTTTATTCAATATTATAATCTGATACAATATAGAATTCTCAGCACGAGTTATTTCAACAAGTTTTTTACCGAAAAAAGAAACAGAAAAGAAATGAAAAAAGTTTTAAGAAAATCTGAGTCTGTACAAATTATCGAATTTGCCTAATAATGCAGGTTATTTACTAGGTCAACTCTGACAGCCTGTTCGTCACAAAGTAAATTTGCTAGGTAAGGTATTGCAGAACTTTTATAGATTTGCTTGCGTGCACGGATTTTAACGTATTTACGTCTCGTTCTACCAGAAGTTATACAAGGAGAAAGATATAAATGAAGTGGATGGTTAGTATCTGATATGATAACACCTGCCAATAGTTTGGGAGACTTAAGATGTCTATCCACAAGCATATTAATAATGACTTCAAAAGATTCACCACATACCTTGCAAACTGCCTACAGCACTCTCCGCAAAACAGTAAAGTCTTTTCTCAAAAGCCCGGGTAAGAATAATGGAGAGCAATATAGAATTATAGGTAATATGCAGGAATTGACAAATTGTAAGAATAAATGGCGAGTAATCCCCAAAGCATGCGGCCTCTTTATGTAGTAAGTCAAACGGTAAACTTTTTTCAATAACAGTAAAACTTGAGAAGACCAAGAAAGATCAAAGGAAAAAGTAACACCAAGATATTTGACCTTCGACACTGTGTTTATTAAGGAGTCTCCAATGGCACAAGCATTATGGGATCCCAACATAGAGTATAGGTGCTGTCCATGTCTCAAGCTAAAATTAACAGCTTGACATTTAGATGGATTGAGTAAGAGACCATTACCAACAGACCACCATTCAATACGAGATAAAAACTCGTTCATTTCTATGGGATGTAAGGAGGTAGAAACCGGCATACATACAGTGAGGTCGTCCGCATATTTTACAAAAGTGTTTTCTGTGGAAGATGGCAGATCATGCAGAAAGAAAGAGAAGAGCAAGGGTGAAAGAACAGCTCCTTGTGGCACACCTACATTAGACAGTATAGATGTTGAACACTTTACTTCAAATACAGTGTACTGTTCTCTTCCAGAAAGGTAGGAACATAGCCAATTGGTTATCCAGATGTCAGTGTCGACGCTGATCAGCTTGTTAAGTAAGAGGTGTCTTGGAATAGAATCAAAGGCAGAAGTAAAGTCCAGAAAAGCGAATCTAACATACTTCTTACCCTTTTCCAACCCGAACACTATATTGTGATGCAGAACAGCAACGGCATCTAATGTGCTTCTTTTGTATTTGTAAGCAAACTGATATGGATCACAGTGCTCTTTTATTGCAGGTTGAAGTGGTTCTAAACATTGGGATGAATTAAGTGACTGGAGGCATTTTCGGACATCATTTTCAGTGAAACTGGAAGCACAATTATTCTTCAGACCCTTGGATATAGGGAGCATTATGTCAGATGACTGACGTATAAAGGACTTATTTAAGTGACAAACATTCAGCTGGTTATCGCTTCTAGTCTTCCTGTTCCCTGTAATTTCTTTAAAGAGTTTCCACATACTTGGAGAGCTTTTACAAGATAGGAGTTTTTGAGTAAACACAGAGTTGGGACGTCTAATCTCTTGGTTTATTTGAACATTTAACTTACGAACTTCAGTAGTATTTTTCTCCTTCTACATACTTTCTTTTACCCTCCGTATTCGTTTTAGTTGTGGAGATGTAAGTCGATCAAAACTTAAAAAGAAGGTTTCAGTAGGACAGCAAATACCAAAACAGAATTTAAGATAACAGGTGATAACATCAGTGGTGTTTTCTGGTGAGTCATCTGTAAATAATTCCCAGTTGGTCGTACGAAACACGTTTTTCAGATTTTGTAAATTTTCTTCCTAGTAGTTCCTGTATATTACTTTTTTGGTATGGTGTATGTGTGTACTCTTTCCATGTTTACCATATACTTTAGGTAGAACACGAATTATATAGTGATCCGAGCTAGACAATGAAGCACGTTTGCGAGTCACATAGGTACCCACATCATTAATGAAAACCAAGCATAGATGAGCATTCAAACGAGTAGGAAAATCTACTACATTTAGGTGACCTAGTGATGTAAGGAAGTTATAGTCACATGAATTGAAATCACCACATACAATTGAAAGTGAATCACTGAAGGCAGTAACGGCGAATTCAGTAAATTTATCAGCGAAGACAGATGGCGCAGGTGATGTGCAGTCTGGAGTCATGTAGATATTGGTAACATAAATATATTAGTATTTATTTAGGTGTTTTGGACGGCACCTTAAAGTTAGACAGTCAATGAAGTCGTTTGAAAACTTGAAACAGGCAAAAGTAGATCGACACCAGTTAACGTTTACAAAAGTAGCTACTCCGCCACCACAGGTCTTTTTATTGTTTAATTGATCCTGACGATAGATATTAAAATCACATAATGACACTAAGCAATCATCCTGTAAGTCAGTCAACCAAGATTCTTGAATTGTGATGACACCACAATTACGATACATGTTTTGACTTAGCAGAAATTGGAGATAGTCCACTTTGTTAATTAGTGATCGACAGTTAGAGTTAAGCAGCTCGGGAATCGACATTTGATTAATGTTTATTCTCTTTAAAGCATATTGCCAACCACCACGATGTCTCTTATTGTACTTGTTTGTGATTTTTGCAGCAAAAGACGTAAGCTTTTCATAAACGCGCCTGTATAGGTTATGCGATTAATAGACATAATGATAGGTTAAAACAAAATTAAAAAACCTAGATAACTTGTTGAAATATTTAGATGGCAGAAACAGGTAGCCCAGGTATTCAAGCAGGCCGCCGAATTGACTTTGATGAGAATAAACAACCGCTTCATTTGTTTTAATAAGCTCAGTTAATTTGAATAGTAATTTTTTATTTGGTGAAAGTTATGTTACTGAAAACTATCCACCATAAATTGATGAATGCAAACCAGTATCTAGACTTTGAGTTCTTGCATTCTTTTAGAAGATAATGTGAAAAGGAATATGAGGCCGTTTAAAACATCATACAGTTTATTGAGATGTAAACGAACATAATTAATAATATACTGAAATACTACAAATGGATTATTGATGAAAAATCAACACAGAACTCTCCACAAGTTCTATCGTGTTGTCTATAGCCAGATTTATATTGAAGAGTTGATTTATGAAATCTTGACTCAAATGAAGGAACGCATATAAAAAAACACCCCTAACTAATCCTAAAGATTCTCAAAATCAATAAATCAAATCAAATACAGTAGTACATGAAATTTTTAACTACCATCGAATCAATATTAAAAAACACTCTAATAATTGAAGTGTTTTTTCTAATTTACCGAAAGGATAGTGATTAGAATAATTTATCCTGTCCTGCTGTGTTCAACTGAAAGAAAAACTTACTTGTCCAATCGACTTCACAAATTTTCTCAAATTGTCAAATGTTATAAGACGAACTTGACACGCATGACATTGATCATCATCCAGTGATCAATCAATTGTGATTACATCTCAGTCTTACAGGAGGTCGGTCGCGGCCCGAATAGCTCAGTGGTAACGTCTCTTACTGTGAAGGTGGGTGACACGGGATCTAACCCATCAGGGAGCACCGGTTTGCTCAAGATTACAAGTCCACCTTACTGACGAGGGCCATGTAGCATGAAACCCGGGTCCAGGGTCTCCTGTTGAACACCTCCAGCCACCATCTTATCTTATGAATTGACTTTTGTTAACAAATACTAATAAGATGCTTGAGAATTAACTATTTTTATAAGTGAAATATTAATTACACAACAAAATGAATAGTTTTAGATTGGATTATAGAAAACATTTCGTGAGAATCAGTTAATCTATATGTTCAATATATTCAGTACCTACACTTTAATGGAAAACAAAATAAATCAACGTCCATTTGTATTTACATTTAACTGTGTAAATAAATCTATCTTTCATGTGTACGTGTTTGTCGTAACTTAGATATTTGACGCAAACAGTCACTTAAAGTCATGATCAATAACTGTACTCTGTTTGCACACCACAATGTTTCTTACTAATTTACATAAGTAAACAATAAACTATCTAATCAACAATTCGAAAAAAAAAACAATTTACACAATTTTTTTTGTAACTGATTAATTTATGAAGGTGGTTTGAGTGGTGAAAATGTTGCTAAATTATACTATATTACTTTATCAGAAGGGGGTTTTGTGTTTGTGCAAACATATACTGCTCATAGTGTAGTGAACGGAAACGCACAGGGGGATAATCGATTGTATTTGAATACAAAATATGTGAATCATATAGTAAATACTTCATTTGTAAGATATCAATCAATCATGTTAAACTTCATGGTTCTTTCCTTTCTGCATTAATCATTCTCTGTTTTTGTTCTTTTTTCTTTGATCTTCTAAACCTTCTGTCTCCAGACATTTCACTTTTGAATGATGATACATACTACTTATATCTATTGATATCAGTAGCACACACCATAATAATACATAAAAAATTGAATTTGGTTTAATATGATGTAATTAATGAGAGAAGTTCTGAATCATATGTTCAATCAAACAATCAGTTAAAACAAACTTGTGAAATATTTGAATGATATAATAGTAAGTTTTGTGAGCTATAGAGCAGATTAAAATGTCTATACTCGAAGATTAATATAACAGTACAATATTTGAATATATGTCTAATCAATATATTGTCTCATCAAGATTTGCAAGACCTTTCTTATTTCTATTATTTCGCTCCAGAAATAAACCTGACTATTTAGCAACAGAAATAGCGAAGTACAGTTTCATTCAGCTGTCTCATTAATATATAACTGTATGTTTGATGTTTGTTTGTTGTTTTTTTGAATCTGTAAAAAACAAAGTTAAGGTATTTGGCAGAAAAATATACATGGTGATTAGAGGTGGTCAACAGGAAACCCTGGACCTAGAATTCGTGCTACTTTACACTCGTCAGCAATGTGTACGTGTATTCTTGAGTGAAACTGATGCTCCTTGATGAAGTCGATCCCGTGTCACCTAGCTTCACAGTCAGAGACGTTACTACTGAGCTATTCGGGCCGCGACCGACCTCCTGTAGGACTAATATGTAATCAAAATTAATCGATTACTGTGTGGTGATCAATGTCATGCGTGTCAAGTCCGTCTTAGTGCTGATCGAATGCTATCGATAATGCAGTTATTGTCACAAACTCTTTAAATGATTCATTCAATATGACTTCTGAATTATTTAAGCAGTTCATTAGTATATGATGAAGTATTAATCACTAATTGATATTAAATATATTCGGTTACGTCTGTATGTTGTAGACCTGTTACAATAATCAAGTGAATTAATTGCACGTATTCAATTCTTATCATGTTGCTCAGTAAAAATATTTCAATAATAGCTACATTACTCGTGAATATACCTTCGTTTGATGAAAAATGTCAAGTAAATGATGAGTATGATGTTAACAAAAATCTTCACGTTATTTAAAAAGAGACAAAATAATCTTCACAGTATTAGACGTAGGTTGCTTTTATAATCTGAGTTAAACACTTTTACATAATATATGTAATATATATTGTATCCAGAGCAATTTAACTAAATCCATCAGACTAAGAATAACTCAAACACAACCAGTGAAGCAACAGTCTCAGCAGCAGAAGGTCTCAACTTATACAAAAAAAAGGAAGACTCTCTGACACAATACAACATGCATCAATCAAATCATACTTGACGGAGAAGCTTTGGAGAACATGAAAACGTCACATATCTGGGAGCACCATTGATGAACACAGTGGATCAGATGCAGATGTGAAGGCACGGATCGGTAAAGTAAGAGCAGCATATTTACAACTAAAGAACATCTGGAACTCCAAACAATTGTCAACCAACACCAAGATCAGAATTTTCAATACAAATGTCAAGACAATTTTACTGTTTGAGGCGGAAACTTGAACAAATATGAAAGTCATCATCCAGAAGATACAATGTTTATTAACAGTTGTCTACGCAAAATACTTCGGATCCGTTTGTCAGACACTATCAGTAACAACCTACTGTGAGAGAGAACAAACCAGATTCCAATGGGGGAAGAAATGAGGAAGAAGCGCTGGAGGTGGATAGAATACACACTGAGGAAAGCACCGAACTGCATCACAAGACAAACTCTTACATGGAATCCTGAAGGCCAAAGGAGAAGAGGAAGACCAAATAACACATTATGCCGAGAAATGGATACAGACATGGGAAAAATGAACAAAAGTTGGATAGAACTAGAAAGGAAGGCGCATGACAGAGTGAGTGGGTTGAAGAATGCTGTTTCGGCGGCCTATATTCAATTGGGGGTAACAGGCGTAAGTAAGTAAATAAGAATACTTCAGATAGTTGAAGCAATAGCTATTCAGATAAAAGAAAACCAGAGATTCGCGTCCAGAAGATATATCTTCAGCTGCTTACTTTATCTTTGTCAACTTCTAGCCTAATTAGTTAATGATCATTTTAATGCTATGGTAACATGATTCGAATAATGTTGATATAACCTTTCTCTTTGCATTTTTATAGCTTAAACTTATTTCAATCACATATATCATTTTCATCATCATTATTATTATCATGGGTACTGTGACACTTGGAAACGCTTTGAGGAAATTTATTCAGCGTCAATCCCTATCTACTAATTCTTGCCTTATTTATATTATTCTACATATTACCTAATTTCTGATTTGTAATTACATTATTATTTCTATTAGCCCATGTTAACCATATTTATTCTGATCATTAATCTTATAATTTTATTTAATGTATAAACTGACTCAAGTCAGCATTTTATAATATTCATTCTGACATAAACGAATTTTTTTTATAAGCAAAGATGAATAGTGGCTAGCAGTGGAATCCAGTTTGACGCGCGTTTTGTCCTATTCGGAACTCGTCAGCTGGATGTACCTACATCTCAGAGTTGATGTTCACTCTGAAGCTCGAACTCAGTACTGTTCGCGTCCTGGATTCCACTGCTAGCCATTATCCATCATTGCTCAAAAAGTTTGTGACTTCAGGCAATATCAAGGCAATCCGCACAGGATGCACATATGCTAAAAAGAGACTGATCAACTGCTACCCTGGATAACAATGGGAAGATACAAGTAAACAACACCAAATGCATTTTATTTTACTTTAAAATTCCAAATTCATATGGCATAATTTCTAAACGACGTTTTCTACCTTAAACCTGGCTAAACTTTGTACTACTTATTAGGTTACATAATTGTAGAACCTTAAAAAACCTTAAAAAGAATATTCTTCATTCATAGATCCGTGTTATAAAGAAGAATTTGAGCGATATTACAAATAAACTTGAAAAATTTCTAAATTACATGAAGTAAATACTGCATGTAACTTTCGTTTTTTTTTATTACACAAACTGAATAACAGAACTTGAACGAGTTCAGAACAATGTATAAGCCTATTAAACAAAGTTCTTCATTTTATTGTGAGGAATCATGAGTCAATCTCAGCTATTCGATCTGAACTAGGACGAAATGGACGTCTAGTGCTTACAGGTTTTCAGTAGTAGTTTAACTTTTGTTCCCTAAACTAATTTAAACTGAACGACAATTAAAAATCAAGAAGTGATGAACAGCTGTTCAACCATAATTTGAAACAATTCAGTTGTGTATATGATTCCACTGTGGATGCAAAACAATATGCTATGATTTCATAGCCAGGTATTAGATTTCAGACAGCTGAATGTACATCCTGAGATATTCGTTTTTTGAGAGTTCAATGAACAATATTGCTTGACTATCATCAACTGTCATTTTGGACTCTTTCTTTCTTTGTTATTAAGTATCCAATTGTTTTGCATGTAAGTTTTAATCTTTATTTTATCTCATATGTTAATTTATACATTTATATAATGACTACTACATCTTTTCAGTCTAACTAGTATGTATTGAGGTGAGCTAAATGAATTTTAATGTCTATATACTTCAAAACTCACCATTAATCATTTCGTTTGCTGTATTGAAAGAAGATTCCTTCATGGTTATGTATATATATATATATCCAATATAAACACATATAGTTGAGATCATGAGTCAATTAAAGCTAGACCACCTTGGAAAACCTGGAAGCACTAGACGGCCGTTTCGTCCCATTGCGGGACTCCTCAACAGTGCGCATCCACGATCCCGAACCGCAAGATTCGAACTCAGGACCTACCAGTCTAGCGTCAGAGCTTCAAATGACTCATGATCTCAACTATATAAAATTACTAAAATCTCCACAATACCCCATTCTGATAATAAACACAAATATAAATATTTAGAAGGAGATTTGTGGAGATTTCAGTATTTTTCAACGTTGAAATCATGAGTCAATTGAAGCTAGATCACCATCGAAAACCTGGAAGCACTGGACGGCCGTTTCGTCCTATTATGGGACTCCTCAGCAGTGTGCATCCACGGACCCGCTCTCGCGAGCGAGACTCGAACCCAGGACCTATCAGTCTCAAGCCAAAGCCCTTAACCCATAGACCACTGAGCTGGCATCCAACGGTGTTAATGTCTAACTTCAACTGATCCACGAAGTTGAGCAACCATTCACCAATTGTCTTCAGTGAGTTCCTATCTCACAAATCCTCTTCTAAATATAATCATATGCTCACTAGTGACTGACTTCAAGATACATGTCCTGGAGTTTTAGTGAGAAGCAGTGACCAGTGGAGTTCAACCACGTCCGTTGTGAGATATCAAATCACTGAAGACAATTGGTGAATGGTTGCTCAACTTCGTGGATCAGTTGAAGTTAGACATTAACACCGTTGGATGCCAGCTCAGTGGTCTATGGGTTAAGGGCTTTGGCTTGAGACTGAGTCTCGCGGGTTCGTGGATGCGCACTGCTGAGGAGTCTCATAATAGGACGAAACGGCCATCCAGTGCTTCCAGGTTTTCCATGGTGGTCTAGCTTCAATTGACTCATGATTTCAAGTTTGAAAAACATATATAAATATATAAATATATTTTTTGACAATATAACTTACATTCCAAATTCATGACCTACAATACATTGCCATACTGGTCCATATAATTTATCAAAATTTTTTTTCATAAACATTGCTACATCTTTTTCAGTATGATAATAATCCAATGCATGTACACATAAAGTCAACGCAGTTGTTTTACGTTCTGTTGGTAATTCATTTGCTTCAACTACAATATCATAATGTTTCATTATTATCAACAAATAGATTTGATTGATTAATCAACGTATTTATATATGTATCTTTCTATCTATCCCTCTCTTTCTCTCTCTATATATAGATCATTGTACTCAATTACTTATCACAATCCATTTGATAGTACAACCATAACCTGAGACTAATCTAATTGGTGTTAATCATTCTAATTTGTCCCCCTATTTAGAAAATTATATAAGAGAATAAGATTTTCACATTAATCTACACTTATTTTATAGAATCTGTCAAAATACTACTAATAGTTATACATATATATATCATAGTAACAATGAATTTGAATGAATGAAGTGTACACAATCATTCAAATGTATGTTATAGTCATGTGAATTTGAATGCACCATTATACAAAGACAATTAATTGGTTGATTAGTTGGTTAAAATATTTTAGGTTATATAATTGTACTTTACCTTGAGAAGTACTAAGTTACATCATAAAGAATGATAAATGATTACATAAGTAAAGTATGAGTAATATATATATGAGTATAGTTGAAACTATGGCTACAAAATCAGTCAAAATAACAAATCGATTTTGTATTACGGAATGAAATTATTTATAATTTGTTGACTGAATGGGGGGGGGTTGTGGAGATTGTAGTCGTTTAATAGTTGAATTCATCAGTTGATTTAGGATAGACCACCACTGAAAACTTGGGATTGGTTGGAATTAGACATTAACACCGTTGGAAGCTGATTAAGTGATCTGTAGTTTAAGCGTTAGCGCATTTGAACGAATTTCCTGAGTTTGAGTCAGGATCTTGAATGAGCACTGCTGAGGAGTTCCATACTAGGGTGGAACGGCCGTTCAATGCTTTCAGGTTTTCAATGATGTTCTAACTTAAATCGACTCATGAACTAAACAATTAAACTTATTAACTATTGAGTGAATACATGTTATGATCAAATTAGGAGATTCTATTGTCTTCAAAATTCGTGGTAAAATAGATCATTTTAATATATAAGCGAAATACAAACTGAATTCATTATCAGTAGAGAGATTCATGAAAATACTTGACTTCTTTTTATTTCAGAAGGGGTTTTGTGAAGATTTTTGTATTTTCATAGTTGAAATCATTAGTCAATTGAAGCTAGACCACTGATGTGGTGATTTGATTTGTCATACAATATATAGGAGATAACATATACTGTTGTGACAGTGTAAATTAAGATCATCTGCTTACATGTTAACCCATTAAAATCATAAAATATATTCAGAAATATACATTTTGCTGAATTTGAAGGTTGTTTTACTCAAAGATCGACCTTAATTAAGTTACTATTGTTTACCCAGAAGCACTAGATAGATGTTTAATCCTAGTATGAGACTACTTGATGGTACACAACGACGACCCCACCAGGTTCAGTGTAAAACCTTCGAGTCTCGCGTCGAGAATCTAACCTTTATAACCACTTAGCCAGCATCTGGCAGTTTTAGTTTGTTTTAATTGATTCACCGTATAGTAAAGCTATAATTAGATCGCAATTCAGACGCCGTTTTACTCCCTACATGTCCAGAGTCCTATTCTTATTGTCGGTTAAGACTAAAATTATATACCTTCTCCATATGATAGATTAAAGAGAAAGCTTTCTTAAATAGTGCTAAAATACGTGAAGCTAAGAAGAGACTAAAAGAATAACGACATGCATCTAAATATATTCACAGTATTTACAATACCATCAAAATTACAGTTGTCATGTGATTCTATCAACGTTCTTAATTACTTTTAGTGTTTAAAGCTACAAGTAACAGTTTGATGATTAAATAAGAACTTTTAAACAATTTCTTGCAACCATCTCCTTTCAGTTCTATCTGAATTGACCTTACTATAGTAAGGTTGAACGTATCGTTTAAAAATATTTACTCTTAGTAGACGACTTGTAATCAGACAGGAAAAAAGGGAAGGATATTAGCTGGAGAAGGATCACTTAGTTAAACAAGGTAACTTTGATTGATCGGTAAGTGAAATACTTTATTTCAATAAAAATTAAAACATTAAAAAGGTAGTCACATACATCAAAGCAACAAACTTTTTTCAAAGGATATGTGAAAAAGAATTATGGTATAAACATTTTATTGAATGTTTCGTTTAACGGCAAGATGGATTCACCATACAATCAAGGTTTTCAGCAACAAACAAATCATGGGCTTACGCTCTGATCTATGGAGTTGACAGATAGTTTAAAATATGGTTATTCAAATCACTATGGTTTTTAAATTACACAGGTTTTATTTTCGAATCATGTTACCCGTCTTATTTAGCATACTGTTAATTTAAGACCTTTTTATAAGTTATGTTTTCTCTGAACTGGTTAGTTTAATTATAAAGTTTCCAGTACTTTTCTAGACAACATCATTATCACATATTTGAAAAAGAGGTGACAGATAAGAGATGTACTGATGACGTTGTCTAGAAAGACAATGGGAGCTTCACGATTAAACTCTGCAGTTCACAGAATAAATCAAGTTTCAAATCCCCCCCCCCTGAATAACCGATGTTCTCAATCATATGAAAATTTAATGTCTACTATTGCCCATTGACTCAATGATTAACGAACGTACTTTTAGGGTTTTCCGTTGTAAACATTGAATTGAAATCGGTATTCAATTGTTCAAAACTTCAAACATGTACTACATTGAACAAAGGTCTTAATCAATCAATAAAATGTATTTTTCGGTTATTTCTTTCAAACCACCTTAACTGAAAGTTTGATTTTTATGAAATTTCACATTCAAAATCACATTCATTTGCCAAATAAATGTTCATTCATGTGTAAATTTAATGTGAGTTGTATGTAGGTTTTACGAAAACCTGTAGATTAAGTTAAACATACAAAAGTACCTGGAATTTATTATTGTTACCTTTATTCAATATTATATTTCTGGTACAATATGAGATTCTCAGAACAATGTATTTCAGCAAGTCTCCGTTTCTTATTTCTGGATTGATTCTGATGACAAGTATTGAGTGATAATCAGTTATAAGTTAGCAGTTCAATAAATCAACATCTGAATAGTGCACATTCTTTTCGCTGCATATTGTTAGTAACCATGATATCTCTGATTAGGCCTTTTGTAACTTTTACCACGAAAGGTTGTACACTTTTCAGAAACACACCTGAATAGGTCATGTAATTAATATCCATAATGATGTATTAGAACAAACAAAATTAGATAAGTTGTTGAAATATCTAGATGACAGGAATAGGTAGCCCAGATGTATATCGGTGTTCTGTTTCCCTAAGTAATCGATAACTCGTGAAGTGATCCATTATTATTAACAAAATGTTAATTGAAATCTAAATAAATCATATTTTAACATTTCTAACTATTAGCAAAATATCCACTTAGTATTGTTTGTTTGGATCTTCCCATCGATGTGTTTAGGACTGCAACTGGTCAGTCTCTAATTGGCATATGTGCATACTGTGCGTATTGCCTCGATATACCTTAATTCACAAGCAGGTATCCAGCTGACGAGTCCCAAATAGAACGAAACGCGCGTCCTGGATTCCACTGCTAGCCACTACCCATCTCTGCTTATTAGCAAAATAGTTCGTCAATATTAACATTGTTTTTTTTTCGATAAACTTTATTACCTAATTGTAGTACGAAAATGAGTTCATATATGTTACATAATTCAGACATTGATTATCACTACTTCGATAAACAACTGGCAAAGTCTTATAGTTTTTGTAGAGATGATAGAAGTTTCATAGTTTTTAAGTTATAAAATTATCTTAGCTACATCACTATTGAAAACCTAATAGCACTGAACGGGTATTTCGTCTTATTATGACACTCCTCAACAGTGGGAACCATGACCATGAATCAAACTTTGAACCTTTGATACTACACATGATTTTCTAGCCTCCATATCACTGAACCTGCATACAGTGATGTGTATTTTAAATTTCAAAAAAATTCAAGATATTTCATCTTCATCTTAAACTGATTGTAGTGGATAATTGTTCCACAATTAAAATTGTTCTGAACCTACACTAATAACAAACATTTGCTCAATGATGGCTGGCTTCAAGGTAGAATTTCTAGATTTTTAGTGAGGAACGGTGACTGGTAGTATTCAAACTTATCCAGTGTGAGACAGTTAACCACTATAGACATTGGAATAATATCGTGAATTGGTTTAAGTCAGGCATTAGCATCGTTAGACACCAGCTCACTGGTCTATAGATTAACCGAAGATCATGTGTTGAATCCACTATGTCAGTGTTTAGTTGTTTACTAATGAGTAGTCTCATATGAATATGAAACAGTTGTTCAATGCTTTCTGGTTTTTGATAATGGTCTAGCTAATATTAAGTCAAGATATAAAACCTTTCAAAATTGTTAGTGTTTCACTAAAATATTTAGATGTAAAGGAAATGTAAATTATACCACTAACTGATTTGAATGAAATAACCATTGTACATCAAAACGTATATAACAACTGATTTATAATGACAATATAAGTTAATGAATTAAGCGATGAATTGATAAGTGGCATCTATACTCACACGTACGTAGACTGAGAATTGACGTAATTACTATGCTACTAAAGACTCACTGGGATTCTTAAGATTTTCTCAATGGTTTCTTGACCATATAAATGAATGCATAACAATGTAATTTTACTTAAGTTCAAGAGACGTTTACTACAATCTGTTTAACAGACATTATTTATAGAATGGATAGACTTTCGTTAGCAGTCGAATTCTATATTTGCGTTTGGTCCGGTTCGGTAGCCGTAAGCTTGATATACTCCTATCCAAGTGTTGTTGTTGTTGTTGTTATTGAGACTCAAAACCAAGGATTTTTATTTTGAACGTCAGAACGTCATCCATTGACGTTCTGAGTTTAAATTATCACTAACTTTTTCTACGGGTATGATGTTTATATAATTGTTAATAACAGTGGTCTGGAGTATTTCTTTGTTGACATTTGGAACTGAATTATAGTCAGTCTTTGATGGAATACACCTTCACCTTAGTTAGATTACCCCGATATACCCATTCTATCATAAATTATTTTCAGAATATAGATAAATTAAGGCTAGTAGTTGGTAATTCATTTTAGTTTATATAAAAGGTAGAGTTTCTCGCGTGAGTTATTAGCATTATGCTTACCTCATAAAATCTGCTTTGCCAGTAATAACGGAAAGTGTAGATAATGAAAGAAATTTAGGGATTTTGAAAATCACGCACACAAATTTGTAACCGAAATTTTAAGGTGAAACATTTACATTTAACGTGGTATCTTTAATATGAGACCATTCATTGTGATTGATTGTAAAAGAAGATATTTAATATCTAACACCGTTTGGTAGTACGAATATCTACCGCTTTACTGAAATTTGAAATTATTTCTTTATTAAACAGTTGTTAACGAACAGTACATATATTTTTGTCATTCCTTTATACAATCATTCATATAATCTAAACAGACCATACGATTTACGAAACGCTTCATGTATTTGACATCTTTTCCAATATGTAAGCTTCTGAAGATAGTTGCTCTCGGAATTTTATGAGGTTCTCTTAATTTGAGTATTCTAACATATTGACCATTCAAAAGCTCTCTCCGATAAGTGTTTGACAAAATCACCAAATATGAAGGACACGTTTATTGATCCACAATTGCCATGTAGATGAATAATCCACGTATAGACTAGTAAGGGTTAACATAATATTTAGTCATGATGCGTACGTGAATGAAACGAAGGTAATCTCGTTTTCATATGTTTGTTTATGCATTTCATATCCATTGCAGTTAAACTTTGAAATCAATGTGAGAAATAAAGACCAATCGACTAAAGGTTCAAAACTGAATCGACTAAGATAACTGGAAAATTTTTTCCTTCCGTCTAGTTAGATCTAGCTTTATTTTACAAAGCATTGTGGTGTAAACTTCCAAAGTAGTTCACTATCGAAGTGAACAGCATGTTAATGTATTATATGTATTCTGTAAAACTTCAGGAACTTGTCAAAAAATTCGGTTGAAACGGCTTAGCTACTTATGAGTAGTGCTGAATTTTCAAAACGATTGTTTGATGGAGCTCCTCAATTTTTAAATGAAATAAGTTAATGAATACCCATTATACTTATAATAATACATATGCGCAGGCAAAGAAAATAGAAAAATAACAAGAAACGACTATATATTCTTACTATAAGTCACGAACAATAAGTTTCAATGAATGAAATCAGAAAATAGTTTACTTAATTTGAGGAAATGAACTGAAGTAAACCATAAATTGGATAAACGAATCAGAAGAAAATTTCGACGAAAGCAATCTGCACTTAAAATGAGTGTAAGTAAATTTCTCACAATTCATCAACGATATAAATCGCTAACTCAACATAGATTACGTTTGGTTTTATAAAAGGTGTCGAATAGTGAATCTGATACATTATAGTTATAGCGACTGCGTATTACAAAACAGATGATTTTATGGTTATTGTTATATCCTGAAGAGAATTATAAATGGTGAATTCGAGGGCTATTTATGGACGAATGTGATACGCATATTTCCTATTGCATAGTTGTTAAGTATTTCAAATAATCATATTCATGGTCCTTTTATTATAAACTTTGTTTTGACCTATGAACTATTACTGTACGATTTACCATTCTTGAGTTATCCTCAGTCTATTAATTACTGTACACCACATTCACAGCCATATTTGGCTAAATCTTGTATAAATGTTATTTTCTAATTCATGGTACGTTGTGGTTTGTTTGTTTGGTATATGAACACAGTATGATTGAGAATAATTATTCATTTTGCAGAGGCTGTTATTGGTGTTCTGAACTTAACTGGTTGGGCTAGGCAGAAAGCAGGACCAACATGTGCTCTAAACTGCTCGTATTGGTTTCGTGTGTCACCGGTCCAATCAACAAATCACTGCTCTCTAATAGGCGGGTACAAGTTATAACAACTGTAGGCAGACAGGTTATAACGACGAGATATAACAACTAACACCTACAAGTTATAGCAGTTATTCTCTCTTCTTACTGGACCATAATCATATGAATATGTTGTATGACCATTTGATCTTATTATTTTGTCCTGATTCTACATGCGTTAAATTAGACGACTTATTTCATTAGACACTAAATATACGGAATGGAAAATATATGGCATTCATAAGCAGTCCCAAGTGGAGTAGAACAAAGGTCATTTTTAAATTTTAGTATCTAACATAAAAATGAATTCATGTAGTAATGATTGTTTGAATCTTCCCATCGATTTGTTAGGACTGCAACTGGTCAGTCTCTAATTGGCATATGTGCATACTGTGCGTATTGCCTCGATATACCTTAATTCACAAGCATGGTTAGCAGAGATGGATAGTGTCTAGCAGTGGAATCCAGTTTGACGCGCGTTTCATCCTATTTGGGACTTGTCAGCTGGATGTACCTGCATCTCAGAGTTGATGTTCATTCCGGGACTCGAACACAGTACCTTTCGCTTCAAACGCCATCGCATTATCCACTCGGCCAGTGAGTCCTGATAGCCACTTGCTTGTGTATGTATTTTACTGTAATCGAAATTCACGTTGTGTAAGCCAGAAAAACAGATGTAATCTAACTATTGTTTTTAATTAGATCGTCAATACGCTTCACTTTAATATACAGTAGTATTTATATCAATATATTTGAAATTACTAAACCAATCAAGGTAGTTAATGAGTAAGTGATAATAATGAAATACACTACTAAAATAAAAGTGTATATTCTACATTATCTAAGTGACAGTCCATCTTTTACTACATAGTTTTAGTCATGTTTACTGATTTTAAGCTAAATACAAAGTTTCTAAAGTTTTGAACCACTCAATAGGTTCAACTATTGATTTAATGTTAATTTTCTTACCACTACTCGTACACTTATCATCCTACCATCAACTATAGGTGCAATTACGTCGGCGGTAGTGTCCCTGATAAGAATCAAACCGGTTCATAATCTTAAGAATACCAACATGCTATCCACTAAGCAACTGTATCTAAAATGTTGTCAAATTGTTCCATGTGGTTTGCATTATCCAGTTATCAGTATTTTGTTCTGAACTATCATTAATGGATAAAAGAACTGATCAAAGATATTTAAAGATCCAGGTTGTCATTTGTAACGAAGATGGAGCATAGATATTATTTATCATGGACTGAAGTTTCCTGAACATAATTTCTTTAGGTCATTTTGTGATCCAACTGAGAGAACCTTAGTAACAAGACTCATTGTTAATTTCCTACAGCAATTACCTATAATGTCCAAAGATATTTTCTAAATAACTACTAATTTTGGTAAGAAAAATGTTAAAAGCCCACATCGATTCATCACCCCGCTGCATAAAACATTGACTGAAGTGGACTTTTTCTTCCCAATTCGCTAATTATCTTTGATTTTATTGTAATTTGTATACATTGTGTTTGTCGTTTCTAACTAAAAATCTAGATAACCTTAGTAGAATAGATATCTTATTTTCATCAGTAGAAGCAAGTAATGGCATTTAACTCTACTTAGGAATAGCCAGCTGGATTTATCTGGATCCCAGTGTTGATGTTCATTTTGGGACATCAAAGATCGATGATGCTTCGGTCCGTGATATCGAATATGGGATAATTCGAATCATTCCAGTGAGATCCTAAATAAAGTATGTATTTTCCAGAAAAGAGCTAAGTCACTAAACGTTTTGATGCATTAGGTTACATATAAATACATTATCAAGAAATTACATTTACAAGGGTATATTCTGTGGATGCTTAGTTTCGTTAATTAGTCGCATTGATAACCGTTATTATATAAATCCCAAGGGTATTTGAAATCAGAAGGCGATAAGAAGTGACGACTACAGTTTATTAGCGGATAGCACAAATCACAAAGCTACAAGCACATCGTATAAGTTTTAAACAGAGAGGAGAAGGTGTATATGCGAGCAAATACAGAGATAAATTTATAGTTAAATCGAATAAGACACAGCTAGGCAAATCAAAGTTTAATAATAGGATTCGAGTACATATATACATATGGAAGAGACACATCCAGAGATATTTAAGCTATCAGCATTTTAGCTAGAGTCTGTCATGAGATCAGGCGTACACGTTCATGTTCATAAATTTAGCCACTATTTATCTAACATATATTAATTAATGTAAAGATCCTCGTTAAAATACTACAGACAGTCATAATTATTGCTTGAATAATTGTTGTGAAATGGATCAGAAAACTATCATGGTCACAAATAGGTATTGATTTCTTACCAGTGACGAAGTCTCCAATGATATTTGGTTCAATAAATTTATTATTTTATATTTATTTATCTTTCCATTCAGTTGTTCATGACTAAATTCCGAGTTTTAAACTTTTCATTGTTTTTTTTTTAATTGTCATATTTTATCTGTATCCTAACTTGGATTACGGCAGTATGAATGCAGTTTTGCTATGTTCATGGTTCTCAAAATAATGTCGTGTATTGTTTACTAAATATATTGTTCGGTTTATTGATACAATGACAGTCATCATAGACGTTGAACCAAGGAATTACATTTGTATTCACATTTGAAATCTCGAACTGACCTTATCTAGATTAGCGTTGCAACCCCGTAAGCACTCTATGGCCGTTTCGTTTCAGTATGACAGTAATAAGCAGTGGACATCCACGATCTTACAACCCAAGAATCAAACGTAACACCTTCAGTCTAAGGCGTGAACACTTCACCTATAGACCACTGAGTCAGGATCCAACAGTTTAGAAGTAAAGCTTTCGCACACGGGACTGATGGTACTGTGTTTGATTGTCGAGTGCGAAATCGTGGACGTACTCATCTAGTGAGAGCTATACTAAGATAAACGTCATCTTATGCTTTCTGGTTTCTTATAGTGGTCAGTTGAAGCTAGCTTACTTACTTACTTACTTACTTACTTACGCCTGTCATAGGCCGCTCACCAGCATTCTCCATCCAACTCTGTCCTGAGCCTTCCTTTCCAGTTCTTTCCAGTTGCTATTCAGCCTTTTCATATCTGCTTCTATTTCCCGGCGTAGTGTGTTATTCGGCCTTCCTCTTTTCCGCTTCCCCTCCGGATTCCAAGTTAGGGATTGAGTCGTGATGCACATTGGTGATTTCCTTAATGTATGTCCGATCCACTTCCAACGTCTTTTCCTTATTTCCTCTTCAGCTGGAACCTGCTGGTTTGTCCTCTCCCATAAAACGCTGTTGCTGATAGTATCCGGCCAATGGATGTTGAGTATTTTGCGTAGACAACTGTTTATAAATACTTGTACCTTCCTGATGATGGCCGTAGTAGTTCTCCACGTTTCAGCTCCATACAGTAGGACTGTCTTGACGTTCGTATTAAAGATTCTGACCTTGAAATTGGTTGAGAGTTGTTTTGAGTTCCATATGTTCTGCAATTGTAGAAATGCTGCCCTTGCTCTGCCAATCCTTGCCTTTACATCTGCATCCGATCCTCCTTGTTTATCAACGATGCTCCCCAGGTACTTGAATGTTTCCACCTCTTCCAGAGTTTCGCCATCAAGTGTGATTGGGTCGGTGTTCTCCGTGTTGCATTTGAGAATCTTGCTTTTTCCTTTGTGAATGTGGAGGCCTATCGATGCGGAGGCTGCTGCTACATTTGCTGTCTTCATCTGCATTTGGTCGTGTGTATGAGAGAGGAGGGCTAGGTCATCTGCGAAGTCCAAATCATCTAATTGATTCTGAGAAGTCCATTGTATTCCGTATTTCGCTCCAGATGTCGAATTCTTCATAATCCAGTCAATCACTAGAAGGAAGAGGAATGGGGAGAGTAGACAGCCTTGTCTGACTCCGGTCCTTACTGGAAATGCATCTGTCAGCTGTCCTCCATGCATGACTTTTCACTGCAGTCCATCGTATGAGTTTTGGATAATGTTGACGATCTTCTGAGGAACTCCATAGTGTCGAAGAAGTTTCCATAATGTTCTCCTATCCACGCTGTCAAACGCCTTCTCATAGTCGATGAAGTTGATGTATGGTGATGAGTTCCACTCAACTGATTATTCAACGATGATCCGTAGTGTCGCAATCTGGTCTGTGCACGACCTGTTCTTACGGAATCCAGCCTGATGATCCCTAAGTTCGTCGTCTACTGCGTCTTTCATCCGATTCAGCAGCACTCTGTTGAAAACTTTTCCTGGTACTGATAACAAACTGATGCCTCTGTAGTTCTCGCATTGGCTCAGATCTCCTTTCTTTGGTATCTTGATGAGATATCCTTCTTTCCAGTCTATTGGCACTTGTTCCTCTTCCCAAATCTTTTTGAATAGAAGGTGAAGCATGTTTGCAGTTATTTCAATGTCTGATTTCAGTGCTTCTGCTGGTATATTGTCAGGTCCTGCCGCCTTCCCACTTTTGATTTGTCTGATGGCCATCTTGACTTCTTCGATCGTTGGTGGAGTGACATCTATTGGAAGGTCAGTGTGGGCTGCTTCGATGTTCGGTGGATTCGATGGGGCTGGTCTATTCAGCAGTTCCTCGAAGTATTCTGCCCATCTTTTCCTCTGTTCTTGAATCTCAGTGATTGTCTTTCCTTCTTTGTCTTTGACTGGTCTCTCTGGTTCGCTATATCTCCCTGCCAATTTCTTCGTTGTATCATATAGTTGTTTCATATTCCCTTCTCTTGCAGCTTTTACCGCCGCCGTTGCTAGTTCTCTCATGTATTTCTGCTTCCACATAGTCTGCTTGTGTTTTGACTTTCTCTGCTCGTGTTCGGCTGTTGTTAATTGCTAGTCTCTCGTTCTTCCTTTCTTGAATTTTGTCCAGGGTTCCCAGAGAGATCCATTCCTTGTGATGATGCTTCTTAGGACCAAGAACCTCCTGACACGTTGAAGTTAGTGCTTCTTTTATCCCTTTCCAGTTGTCCTCCAAAGTAGTTTCTTGTTCTTTCAGTAGATCAAGTAGAGCTTGGAACTTGTTGTTGAGAGTTATCTTGAATTCATGGAGCTTGTCAGTATCTCGAAGGAAGGCTGTATTAAACCTTTGTAGTGCTGTTTGTCCAGTTGTCCAGTCTTTCTTTAGCTTCAGTCTCATCTTGGCCACAACCAGCCAGTGGTGATCTGAAGCTATGTCAGCTCCTCTCCGGGTTCTCACATCTTCCATTGATCTTCGGAATTTTTTGTTGATACAGATGTGATCTATCTGGTTCTCTGTGTTGTGGTCCATGTAGCCTTGTGTATGCGTTTGTGTGGGAATATTGTGCCGCCTATAACCAATTTGTTGAATGCACATAGGTTTGCAAGTCTCTCCCCATTTTCATTTCTCTCGCCTAATCCATGTCGTCCAATTACATCTTCATATCCTGTGTTGTCCACTCCAACTTTAGCATTTAGATCTCCCATAAGGATGGTGAGGTCCTTTCGTGAGCACTTTGCTATAATTGATTGCAGCCTTTCATAGAACTGATCTTTATCATCGTCGTTGCTATCATTGGTGGGTGCATAACATTGGATAACGTTCATTGTGATCCCTTGCTTCTTTGTTCTGAATGATGCTTTGATTATCCTGGATCCATGAGATTCCCATCCCACAAGTGTATTTCGTGCTTCTCTGGACAGCATTAGAGCAACTCCCTGAGTGTGTGGAGCATTTTCCCCTTCGTGACCGGAGTACAGCAGCATCTCTCCTGTACCTAGCCTTTGTTGTCCAGTTTGTGTCCAATGGGTTTCGCTGATTCCGAGTACTGCCAAGTTGTATCTCCTCATTTCCATTGCTATTTGGCTGGTCTTTCCTGTTTCCCACAATGTCCGGACGTTCCATGTACCTATAAAGAGTGTTGCTCTGGTTGTTAGAAGTTGCATCGGTCTCGTGACTTCCGAAGAATTTGGGCTTTCATCATGAGACCGTTTCGTCCCAGTGTAGGACTCCTCGGAAGTGCGCATCTACGGTCCCGCTTTGAGAGATTCAAACCCAGGACCTATCAGACTCGCACGTGAACGCCTAACCACTAGACCACTGAGTCGGTTGGTATCCAACGGTGTTAATGTCTAACTCCAATCTAGTTTGTTTGTTTTTTAATGTTCATTAATAAACTATTTAACACAATCAGTTTAAGTACTTTAAAAATATTTTGCAGCATTTTATATCAGTTTAGGATGGTTTCTATTGATAGACTTTGTTTGTTCTTCTACTTAATCAATCGTTTCAATAATACAATGACTCACTACATTAAGTTGATCACATTTAAGTGATTTCAATATTATAATTTTAGCATCATACAAGTCAATAGTACTACACGTATGATTCTTATTGTGTTTTTATTCTATAAAACATTTACATTTTTGTTCTGATCAAATGTGTAAACAAACAAACAAAAGAGCTATGTTGATTATACCCCTTTCTTTTCTATTGATTATCGATCACTCTACATTCCATAATAAAAATGTCGTTGTTTTTTTTTAGATTGGTGTATGTACGCTTGTCACTATGTAGTTGGAAAGTGTTTCTTTTCCAAATCTGAAAAAAAACTAGACTCATTACTCAATAATCTAATCACATGTTCTGGCATCTTTTTTACATTTGCAAAACTGGTTCCCTGAGTAATATCATCATGTTTTGATTATGTATATACATTGCTTAAATAAGGCTTTTGAAAGTTTTCAATTAACATTGATAGATGATAGATATCGGGACCTGGAGAAATTATCAGCTATTTAGTACATTTGATAGGTTTTATGAGATGCATGAGCAGAGTTATGATAGACTGAACTGTTCTTTGTTTCAAGAAATTGGCTGTGCAGTTATAACTTAAACAAGTCACATGGCAATCAGTCGATAAGAGAAAAGTATGAAGAGGTGATGGAGAAGATTTGTAGCTCAGGTAGGTGATTTTGATGGAGTTTTGTTCTCTGAGCTGGATGATTTGGTCGTGGAGCTTTCATCGTCCTTCTGAACGATATCATCAACACAAACTTTGGGTAGAAGTGAAGTGTTTAAATTTCTCCACATGTGATTCACAGCTTGTTCTGTGCACAAAAATCAAACCAATGGGAGATACAAACAAAACAAAGAAATAAACAATGACAGATTTAAGGTCAATAAGAACCAATCAACATCGAAGAATTTCAAGATCAAAGATGAAGTCTGGAGGTAAAATAAATAAAGTAAGCACGTGAATAATGACTACATTATCGTGAATAACAATCAATCAAATCCCTCGTCATCAGAACTGAAGAGAGATCCTAACAACTCACTGCTTTTTGAATTATGTATTAATGATGCTTTCTATAAAGTAGATGAAACCACTAAGTTCATAAAAGAAAAGATTTTCAAAATCCCAATCATTAGCAACAAATATTCCCTATCAAATAACTAAATTGTTGTTCATATCAGAGGTATATGGAAGCAATCTAAATCATTCCTTGAACAATCAATCGTAATAAGACATTTCTCAGCCAGAAGATAACTTCGTTCCAGCAAACTGAATTCTGTTAGATAGTTATAAAAAATCATCAAAGTTAAGACATATGTTTCGTCTACTGATCACAAAATACAGTATAATCGATGTAGTAAATACTTGCTAAAACATTGTTTTTTTCCATCTAGTTGTAGACTATTACAAGTACCGTGTAACATAAATAGTACACTCCCCTACATCACCCATTCGTAAACATATTTACATAATTACTTATTTACTTTCACCTGTTAACCCCAATGGAGCATAGGCCGCCGAAACAGCATTCTTCAACCCACTCACTCTGTCATGCGCCTTCCTTTCTAGTTCTATCCAACTTTTGTTCATTTTTCCCATGTCTGTATCCATTTCTCGGCATAATGTGTTATTTGGTCTTCATCTTCTCTTTTGGCATTCAGGATTCCATGTAAGAGTTTGTCTTGTGATGCAGTTCGGTGCTTTCCTCAGTGTGTATTCTATCCACCTCCAGCGCTTCTTCCTCATTTCTTCCCCCATTGGAATCTGGTTTGTTCTCTCTCACAGTAGGTTGTTACTGATAGTGTCTGACAAACGGATCCGAAGTATTTTGCGTAGACAACTGTTAATAAACATTGTATCTTCTGGATGATGACTTTCATATTTGTTCAAGTTTCCGCCTCAAACAGTAAAATTGTCTTGACATTTGTATTGAAAATTCTGATCTTGGTGTTGGTTGACAATTGTTTGGAGTTCCAGATGTTCTTCAGTTGTAAATATGCTGCTCTTATTTTGCCGATCCGCGTCTTCACATCTGCATCACATCCACCGTGTTCATAGAAGATGCTGCCCAGATATGTAAGATCTTTCTTATCCTCCAAAGTTTCTCCGTCAAGTGTAATTCATTTAATGCTGTATTGTATCGGAGAGTTTTGCTTTTCCTTCGTTTATATTAAGACCTACTGCTACTGAGGCTACTGCTACACTGGTCGTCTTCTCTTAAACATATATACATATATAAATATAATCTTTCAGTAGACTCTTTTTGTATGAGTTATGTTCTTCTCGGTAGAAAAGTACAGGTTTTGCAAAAGTGATGAAATATAAAAAGAACAGTGACAGTATAACTATTATATTAACAGTTTCATTGTATTGAATAACAATAATAATAAGAATAGCAATAAAACATTTTAACACAACACATGACTACAAGTTATAAGTAAACATCACTCCTTCACATACGTTACATTGTAGTACATTCACATGGATTATTGTTATTAGATTGATAAGTAAGTTAAACAAAATGAAATTCTATCCTGATTTATATAGTAGTACAGCATACTTTTCCACGTAAAAATAAATGAAACTATCCGGTTCATGGGTTATAGAACTGAAATAAATATATAATGAATACAATCAAATTAAAACAATATAATTTCATTAAAATGCAAAAAGGTAAGATTTAATAATAAGAAATATACTATTTGTGATATTCTAATGAGTGGAAAGTTGTATTTCTGATGTTTCGTGACTTAATATAAGTCGCTTCTTCAGAGTAACTAATAACTTGGTATAGATACCTACAAACTTATTATTGATTGAGTTAGATTTAATGCTATCTGTGTTTGAATTTTATACATCTATTCGACAAATTCAGCAATATATTAAATATGAACTTGCGATATTATTACTATGTCCTAGAAAAAAAAGGGTTAGTTGTTTTCTATTTATGTACTATGTACTATGTACTATTGATAATATTTTTTTTCAAGAACCATCTAAACTATTAATCTTAATGATACTTACTTACTTACACCTGTTACTCTTAATGGAGCATAGGCCGTCGACCAGCATTCTCCGACCCGGAAGGCTACTGCCCGTCCGAAGCCCGGGTAAAGGAGGGGAGTAGGGCATGGGGTTAGTGAGTCCATCTCATAAAAAACTAACTCACTAAAAAATCGCTAACCAGAATCCTAATGATAGAGTGGAAAAACTAAGTATCGATTTAAAGTTACCTAAAAAATGTGGTTCCATATTCAAAACACAAATAAATGTCAATTTTCAATTGTTTTTTTTTGTCAACTTTGCTAACTGCCGTTATATTAACTTAACAATTGAAGGTGATTGTTAGTTATAAGATTTGAAACTACTAAAACATAATCAACAGTTTTGTCGATATTGATTAGGTCAAAGAATAAGAGTCAAACAATGGCTGTTCATTAGTCAATAAGGTTTTTCATAATTTCATAACCAAAATGAAATGATCATGAACATTACATAATATTTATTTTATTACAAAATGAATAAATAAAATCTGGAAGCACTGGACGGCCGTTTCGTCCTATTGTGGGACTCCTCGGAAGTGCTCATCCTCGACAACACACCATGAGAATCGAACCCAAGACCTATCAGTCTCTTGCGTGAGCGCTTAACCTCTAAACCATAGAGCCGGCATCCAAGGTTGTTATATCAAACTTCAACCGATTCATGAAATTGAGCGACATATCCACCATTTTTTTCACGGAGTTACTATCTCACAACAGACCCGGTTGAACTCCATTGATGAGTGCTCCTCACTAGAACTCCAGGAAATACCCGTTGAAGCCAGTCACTAGTGAGCATATGTTGATTAATATCAGAAGGGTTTTTTTTGAATATTATAGTAATTTCAATAGTTGAGATAATGAGTCAATTGAAGTGAGATAGTAACCCATTGAAGACAATGGTAGATGTGTCGCTCAATTTCATGGATTAGTTGAAGTTAGACATTAACACCATTGTAAACGAATCGTTACATCAGGTTTTATGATAAGTATTTATATGGTATTCAGATTATGAAAACCGTTTTATGAAGTATAGTGATGTGATTCTCAATACAAAAAACCGTAGTTTCATGAATGACGAGATGGGTTAGTACTGTTAATACTTCTCTTTACTTTGTTTAAACAGTATCAAATAACCATTTTTGAATTTAGAACATGATTTGTAACAAATACACAATTGAGATGAAACAAAATGCTCTACTAGATAGCAACAATTACGAAATGGCATGTAGTTGTATTTCTGCTTTAAAATTACGTTTTCAGTACGTAAACATCTGATATGTAAGAGCATTATTTTGAACGGACTGTTTTATTGCTTCAAGTCTAATCTAGAAAATAAAACTTCCAGTTTAATAATACTGTGGTGTTCGTCACATATGCTGACAGATTTAAGTATTGTGTAGCAGAAATCAAAAGTAAAATGTTTGCCAGAAGAATATTGAATTAAAGAAAAGAGGAAAAGAAACAGAGAACAATTAGAATAACAACAGAATTGAAAGAATCATGGAGTACATAAAGATCAACTAAAGGAAGATCTGTAAATAATGTATTTATTGTGTGATTTTCATTTTTTTTAAAGACATTGTGTAATTATAGTTGTTACAATAGATTGGTTTTCTTCACTAGAGTTCTTACTCACTACAGTATAGCCACATAACCACTTTACAGGACCAATGTTATTAATTTGCAGTCAGTGTTATAGTTTTAATTGACTTTGCCCAATCTATACTTAAGATGATAATTTCTTCTGACAATTGTAATCCACATTGTTCCTTAGAGGAACTTAAGAAATTTAAATCCTTATTCTTGGCTACAGCAAGAGTCATTATTCTTATTTGAACCACTATAAGCGATGTACCACTAGCATCTTTTATAAGGATCCAAATAGATAAAATTTGTTGATATGTACAATTGACTTAAAAAGACTCTGAAGACGATAGAATCTGATAGTTTTTGTTTCCATATATCTCACATATATTTCGCTGAAGAAAGTGTATTTAAATATGGGTAGTTAAATAAACTTGAAACTTCTAAGCTGTAAAGGAAAGGAATTGCCTCATTTGGATGATTCGGTAGTATGACAATGATTCTCAACTGAAGCCCTTCAGACAACATTATCCGTAAGAACTAACAATATCTTTATCAATGTCGAACGTTTGTAAATCATTATTTACAAACACACTGAGGTTTTATACAAACCAAAGTAATCAATAAACTGATTATAACTCAAGAATCGTATGATAATAAGTCAAGGTCAAAATAAAGCTAATGATAAGGGAAACACGAATATGAATAGTCCAGTTACGTAACAATTGCACAATAGGAAATAGGCATAATACATTGGTCGATAAATAGTCCTTAGAGTTACCATTCATAATTCACCAGGGGATATAACACCTCCCCTTTTTGAGAAATCCGGAGTTGACATCCGGATTTTTAATTTCTTGAATTCCTCCTCCCCCACGAAAGACTGTTGGATCCTCTTATAGCCAAGTTACTATTAATGTGACATTATATAGAACATGTTTGTCATATTTAACAGAGAAACCATTAGAACTGACTGGATCATGAGGATCGACGACAATTGATTTGAGGTCACCAGAGTTTGATTCTTGTGAAACAGTTTGCTTGAATTTTCTTGGAACCTCACTGGCAGATTATGAATCATAATCAGTGTCTATGAAAGTTGTATTGGATTCTTGATTATCATTTAATGCATCCGATATTTTTCTCCCATTTTTATAAGAGATTTGAACAGGAACATATGAATCAGCAAAATAATCGGGATCTGGCAGAACAATTAGATAATCTTGATCATTAGATTCATTAGAAAAATTTTTTGCATCATGACTGGTTTGATTTGGCACCACTGTATTCACCATACTGTTTGGTTTGTTCCCCGTTTCTTCGTGGGCGGGTACTGCAGCAATTTTATGGGCACTTAATAAGATATTGTCTTTCTGTGAACTGGACGATTCATTGTTCGCACGTTCTGTTTCAAGGATAGTAGGATTTGTGCCACGTATAGGGCATGCCTCTGAAACAGACAATACTGGACTACTGGGCTGATCATATGTGACTAATGTTTCGCTTAAATTACTGCTTTTCACGGATTCATAGGGGCTTTCCCCGGTATATTCATTCGTTCTGCAATCGTTTTCCATCTCTGTACGCAATTTTGAAAATAATGCGTCAACTTCCGTTGCACCCCCAAAGCATGGGTGATTCAGCAGCTTTCATGTAACTTGTCAATGAATTCCAATTGACTCTTTCTAAAGCGCTGCTCTTGTCGTTGGATTAGCAATTGAAATTGATCGGAAGTTAGAGCCAATTTTTTACCCCGTCGCCAGTTGTTATATCGTATGGCTTCGTATGTATATATGGACGTGCACTTAGAGAGGAGTGGATTTATTGATCGGACGCGAATGATGCTTGAAATCGTACGAGCAGTATTGAGTGCTGTTCGGTCCTTCCTATCTGCCTAGCCCAGCCAGTTAAGTCCAGAACACAAATAACAGCCTCGGCAATATGAATCATTATTTACAAACACACTGAGGTTTTATACAAACCAAAGTAATCAATAAACTGATTATAACTCAAGAATCGTATGATAATAAGTCAAGGTCAAAATAAAGCTAATGATAAGGGAAACACGAATATGAATAGTCCAGTTACGTAACAATTGCACAATAGGAAATAGGCATAATACATTGGTCGATAAATAGTCCTTAGAGTTACCATTCATAATTCACCAGGGGATATAACACATCTATTAACATATGAAGTGAGATAAAGAATAAATCTATCTGAACACTGTGAGTGACTCTTTACTATGTCGCCAAACGTCTCCAGACACTGGTTACGTTTATTCGGTGGAATCCATTCAAATAGTGTGGATTCAACATATACAACTCAGACAAACAACTGGCAATTATGTAGATATATGTCATGTCATAGTTTGGTCTCACTAAGCTTTTCTACAACGTAATTCTACTCTAACCTGCATTAAACGTCGATGTAGGTGGTGATTGCTTGTACGTAACACATGTCTCAGCCAGCTGAGTCAATAAAGATTCCCAATCCCATTAACCCACTTACCAAATTTTTTGAATATGCAAACATTCAGTAAGCTTCCTGCAATCGTACTGAAATCTCGTCATGCTTTAAATGCTAATCAAGGACTCTTTATATTGTAAAAAAAGTAATAAGATTTTAGGAGCATTGAGTTCACATCCGAGCAGAATTAGGTGAAACTCATGTATCTCTTCTGTGTAATAATATTTCGTTTCATGTTACTCTAGTAATCGCAATAGTCGTAGTAGTAGTAGTACCAGTATTAGTAGCAGTTCCAAGGAAACAATTATCTATGATTACTTGTAGTTAATATACACATTAACATCTAAGGTTGTGAGCTGATATAATCTTATTGAACTTGCTTATTTCTAATAATTTGGGGTTTTCGATCAAATAAAGAAACTATGATCTATTCTAACTTTAAATAACGTCTGTGACCACGATAAGTTTCAGGTGAAGTTGCATTCCTTAAGCTGGGTGGTTTATTGTCCTACTAGACAATATAATCAACAAATACCTCATAAAAAGTGAGGGAATCAAATATCTCTGCATATGACTATCAGCATATTCTGTCAACTTTAGTGTCAAATGGTTGTAGTTAAACAATATCATGTCTTTGTATGTATAATTATTTTGATTGTCATACTTTTTATCTTAACCTTACAGCTCAGTTTACACAATGTCAAAATGTCATCCACATGAGCTACAAATCATCTTCTTCATTTCAATAATAACTGAATTTACCCAATACTTCATTAAATTTTTATATTATCAGTATGGGGTTTCATGGAGTTTTAGAGGTTTCTTAAACTTTAGACCGTGAACAGATATTGGTTAGACCATTATCGAAAACCGAAAAGCTTTAGACAGCTATTTTGTTCAAGCATGAGATTCAGCCGTGCGTCTCCACTACCTCATAATAGTGAATCAAACACAGGACCTTAAGTTTCATGTTCAAAAACCAAAATCTTTGTGCAACCGATGGTGTACAATTGTAATTCCAATTAATTCACAATATTATGAGACCATCTTCCATTGCCCGTGGTGGATAACTGTTTCATAATCGAAGTGGTTGAACTTCTCTGGTTAAGTATCTACAATATACGATGGAAGATGATCGTGCACTGATGTTGATGATCACGAATGAATTAAATTTAGACATCATTCATCTAAAAAAACAAGCGTTCATGCGTGACACCAAAGATCCTGAATTTGATTTACTGTAGAGTAACCGTGATTATACACTACTGAAGAATTTCATAGTAGGACGAAACTGCTGTCCAGTACTTCCTAGCTTTTAACAGTGGCCTAGATAAGATCAGTTTAATGATTAGAAGTCAATCAAAATATATCTGTTTCAATAAAAACAATAAAAACTAAAGACTTACCTGCCAAAATTCCTACCCACTATACAATGCCATGTTGGACCATATTTTTGATCAAACTCTTTTTTTAAATGATCAGCTATATCTTTTTCTAATTCATATTTTCGAACTGAATCATATCCAATAGAAAGAGCAAGTTTTTGCATTTCATTCGACATATCAGCATTTTTGACCACAGAATTATTACTTTTATACATGGACATTTCTTATCATGTAATTATAAAGTCAGTTGAAATTTATCAGTGAATAATATTGGAATGTTTATGAAATCTCTTTATCTTGGATATGTGAATAACTTTTTTTAATAATAATGATAAAGGGTAAACTATTGAAGGATAATTTAGTTGCTAACTGCTTTTAAAGATTGAGTAATGATTTGAACTTTACTGAAAACACGATTATATTTACCAGTATATTTATTTGTTCTCAATCAGACAAGTTTCTATGCTGTGGTTACTATGATTATGATAGGTTGAAAATGGTGAACATATGATTGAATCCTGTGAACAAATCATGTATAATTTCATAGTCTCTTATGTGTCATTTTGATAAACACCTATTAAATGAATGTTTATGATAATACGTAACTAATCAATATATTATGACAGTTTATATAATGAAAGATCTTAGAAACTATATTTTTTAAATATAATGAAATGTTTTCATTGTTGAAATCATGAGTCAATTGAAGTTAGACCACTATGGAAAACCTGGAAGCACAGGACGACCGTTTCGTCCTATTATGGGACTCCTCAACAGTGCACATCCACGATCCAACCTCGCGAGTGAGATTCAAATCCACGACCTACCAGTCTCGCGCCAGAGCTTCAATTGACTCATGATTTCAACTATGAATATACTGAAATCTCCACAAAACCCCTTCTGATTATAATGAAATGTTTTTCTTTTTGGGTTTTGATCTCATTTGATCGGTATTATATTTTATTGTGATAATGATCATTTATGAAATGATGTTTATTGGAAAATGATGTGAATAGAAAATATAATAATGTATTTGAGGTTAGGTATAACTGTGGTGTGGGTTACATATTTCCATATAAGTAATATATAATGATGGTCAGGCATTGAATGTATTTTAGTAGAAGATCGATAGAGAAAGAACGGGAAGGGAAACGGAATGCAGTTGGTGTGATAATGCATGAAAAGAAAATTGGAGATGATGGACTGATGTTTACAGAAGGTACAGTCAAGATTGAGACAATTAATTGATATTGTAAGCAAAGATGTATAGTGGCTAGCACTGTAATTCAGGACGCGCGTTTCATCCTATTTGAGACTCATCAGCTGGATGTACCCGCATCTCAAAGTTTATGTTCCCTCTGAGACTCGAACCCAGTAGCGTTCGCTTCAAACGACATCGCGTTATCCACCTAGCTACTGAGTCGTGATAGCCACTTGATTGTGTAATGGGGTGAAGTTTAAATTCACTTGGTATTGTTTGTTTGAATCTTCCCATTGACGTTTAGGATTGCAGCTGGTCAGTCTCTAATTGGTATATGGGCATACTGTGCGCATTGCCTCGATGTAGCCTTAATTCACAAGCATTGTAAGTAAAGATGGATAGTGGTTGGCAAGTGATTATCAGGACTCAGTAGCTGAGCGATGGCGTTTGAAGCGGAAGTTACTGAGTTCGAGTCCCGGAGTGAACATCAACTCTGAGATGCAAATACATCCAGCTGACGGGTCCCAAATAGGACGAAACGCGCGTCAAACTGGATTCCACTGCTAGCCACTATCCATCTTTGCTTACAATGCTTGTCAATTAACGCTATGTCGTGACAATACGTACAGTATGCACATATACCAATAAGAGACTTACCAGTCGCAGTCCTAAACATCAATGGGAACATTCAAACAAACAATACTGAGTGAATTAATAGATAGTATGCAAATTAACTGTTTACTATACGATTGTCAGATTTTAGTGAGATGTTCTGTAATTTCGTGCTCAAATACATTCGATTGTCCCGACTTGTGTTCTTGTTCACTACAATAACTATTGTATTTATGTAGGTATTTCAACATATCCTGTTGTACTGTACAGGAAGTCAATTACAATTTTGAAAATGATCAAGATGGTGAATACAATTTGAAATCTATACCTGTGATTAAATATCTCATAAGTTTCATTGTTTTTTTCACTTAATCTAATCTTATCGGCAGATTGTTTATAGTATACTCTGTAATGAAAATCTCGTTGTTTTATTGTCAGAAATAATGAATCTGTAATCCGCAGCTGGTAAGTGTTCATGCAATGAGTTACACAACATATGTCATAATTGACTGACTAAATTAAATGTCACTGAAACATGTATTTATAACCTATGATTCATTGACAATTTTCAACAAACGTTTTTTGTGGAGATTATAAAAACATGAAATGCAATATCGTAGATTTGCACTGTTGAAGAGTTCAAAAAGGTCACAAAACGGTTAACGAATTCTTCCAGCTTTTCAAAGATGGTCTAACATTGGTTGATGCATGTTTTCAGAAGAAATAATTATTTTATCATACTACATAACGTTCGAACACATCCCTTCAACAGAACAGATAAACTAAGCCTTATTGTGTTACTGAAACAGTATATATTTGTTGAGAAACCATTCAGTGAATTTTTTTTTGAATACCTTATCCAATAGCGTCTGTTGATCATTGGTAAAATTTTAAAGCAATTAAAGAGGAGGGATAATAAGTGTGTAACTTATCTCTTCATTAGTATCATTCTTAAGCTGCACAGTAGCATAAGTCAGCTCAAAAATTAATACCTAAAGTATTATTTAAAACCCCACTGAGAGATAAAAGCTACCTTAGCAGATCAAGGGTGTTTTGTTTCAGTCATAAAACTAAAGATGCTAGTTTCCTCTTTATACGTAGGCATTACAAAAAGAGATCGAATTGAACGGAAAATTACGATAATATTAGGTAGAATAATAATTCAACAAGAGTGGCTGACATGATTTCTCGATATCCAACTCCCTAAAATAGAAGTTCTTTCTATCCATGAAACAAAGCCGGAACTGTGTTTGCGAAAGAAATAGGAGTTATAATAATCTTTATCACAGCCATAGACTACTATTATTATTTTCTTCCGTATTTGAAAATATCCTACTTTCTAAAAATCTGTCGTATCTTCATGACTTTATTCATTATAGTTTCTGACTAAGTAACTAGATGAACTATGAGATGGTGTTTGATACAGACGGTACTGGGTTTGAGTCCCAGATTGAACTTGAACTCCAGGATGCAGGTATATTTAGTCAAGGAGATCCAAACAGTGAGGAATGCACGTTCTTGATTACGCTGCTAGCCATCTTCCATCTCTGCTTATAATACTTGCGACTTAATGATAGTATTAGGGCAATCCGCACAGGATGCACATAAGCCAACAGAAACTGATCTATTGCATTCCTAAACATCAAGATTCAAAACAAACAGTACAAATAAAAAATTATGCTATCTTCTTAAGAAGGTTCCTAGAAGGCAAGATGAAGCCTTCAGAGGCTCTAAAGAAGTCAAACGGATTTCATCTAACCAGAACCTGACAGAATGTTTCAGAATATCAACGTGGCATCATGTGGCTGAACATTTGCATAACTTCCTACCTGAGAACTGAATGGATTATAATGATGTTATGGCCTGTAATAAAAACTATACTTACCCTTGTTTTTCTCTACGTTTTTCACAATTAATTACTAACCGCTTCTCCTGCTTTCTTCGATCTTTTGATTTGCTATTGTGGGTTTCTTTGCATTTCAATGCAGATAACTAAATAATGTATTAGCTTCAATCAAATAGAGGACATAACAGATTTGACAAACATTTTACTGAATAAATGTTTGTCCTGTTGGTGTAACGAAACATTTTATGTACCTACTTTTTAAAGTGATTCAGACAGTATAAAGTTAACAGGCCAATTGAATACTGTTTAAGAAGCATAGCTGTCACAAAAAGATATTTTCAACGAGACTCAATAAACTATTTATCGCGGTCAACATAATCTAGTGTAAGTGACTATGTAACGAAAAACAGCCTTTCAAGCGAAATTCATTTCCATATGAATGTAGACACACTTTGTTAAGGAATGTTTGAAATCTTAAATTTTAGTTTCAGCTTCATAGGTTAAATCAGTGATTAGCATTACGAAATACTACACAGGTTATGTACACTACATGGTCCGATAGCTTCAATAGGTTAAAAAT
The DNA here is from genome assembly GCA_944470415.2 of Schistosoma rodhaini. NCBI lineage: Eukaryota > Metazoa > Platyhelminthes > Trematoda > Strigeidida > Schistosomatidae > Schistosoma > Schistosoma rodhaini. Next base: position 8,214,845 of record OX104036.1, on the reverse strand, counting down.
CCTAGATTCAGTACTTCTGTATTAGTTGGAAAACAAATTTGATCCCGAAATTACTGATCAAACTATTCAAACATTGAATTTTGTTTGTCAAGTATTGGCAAGTCATTTCTAAACATGTTACTCAGTATATAGATATAACTTTCATATATAGTTTGTACTTCATTTACCATAATTCGATCGATTTTATAGATCAGACCGAACTAAAAAACATATCTCAAATATTCCAACTGGTTCAGACTATGAGAAAAAAAGCGAAATAGTTAACAATACAATGTGATTTTGTGCTGGTTACCATAACTACAATTTTTAAATTTCTATTTGCTCCATTGTACTAGCCTACACACTAATGGTAGTCGGTTTACAAAAGCCTTTACATGTATATATATCAAGACTAATCGATCGACTGAATAATTTGATATAAGGTTATCACTGTAAAAGCTTTCGTTTCATAGTTTTGTAGTGATTTTTTTTAAAATATGAAGATAATTTACCCCATTAAACTTATGAGATATACCAATTATGTCAAATATCATCATCAAATATCACTACCTAGTAACACAGATTTTAACTTATTCGGTTTTGATATAACAAATCGGAAATTTATTTGATAGTCAATTCACTAAGTATTGTTTGTTTGAATGTTCCCATTGATGTTTAGGACTGTAACTGGTTAGTCTTTAGTTGGCATATTTGCATACTCTGAGTATTGCCTCGATATAGCGTTAATTGATAAGCATTGTAAGCAAAGATGGATAATGGCTAGCAGTGGAATCCAGTTTGACGCGCGTTTCGTCCTATTTGGGACCTGTCAGCTGGATGTATTTGCATCTCAGAGTTGATGTTCATCATATAGGGAGTCAGTAGCTGAGTGGATGACGCGATGGCGTTTGAAGAGAAAGGTACTAGGTTCGAATCTCAGAGGAAACATCAACTCTGAGATGCAGATACATCCAGCTGACGAGTCTGAAATTGGACGAAACGCGCGTCCTGGATTCCACTACTAGCCTTTATCCATCTTTGCTTACCATATTTGATAGTTATTTTACAATTTCATTGATTAATAAATGGTTTAATAAAGTCGGAACCTACATCAACCTAACACTGAATTTCTTTCGTGTCTGTTTTAAGTTATTTGAATATTTAGGACAACGCTTTCTGTCTATTGCGAAAAACAGTTCACTGTCAATGCTCAATGTCAACAATTTTGTGATATGTTTTTTCTGGTGAATGTGAACGAATGTGATATTTTAATGTGTAGAAAATTAAATTTATTTGTGTGTTAATGGTGTACGAGATACTGAGTTCACGTCGAGTTGCAAACATGAAGTACATTCAACTAACGATTATCAGGTAGGATACATCTTGAACTCCACTGCCAATCTCTAACCATCTTTAATTAAATGTGGTTATTCAGATTCATTTTGCATGACTAGTAAGACCTTTCTTTCTATATAGAACAGTGTGGTTTAATAATATGTGAAAGAATTCAATCACTCTCCTTTCTTAATGATTGGTAAAAGTTTATTGAGAGGTTTCTATTAACATCATCATCATCATCATTACAAAAAAACGATTCACACAGTAATTAGTATTTTTGAAATTTTCAAGTCAGACCTTGGTAGTGGTACTTAATTTCTCTCATTGTGTACACAGATACATAATGTTAGTAACAGATTTTATGTTATTGGATAAAGGTTGAACATTTATGAACAGAAAACCTATTTGTCATTAAATAGCTCGAAAATATGTGGTTTGTGTCTTTATATGCTATGTTTGACATATGATATGAACAAATGCTATAACCATTCACCTTACTTACCAAATGATTGATATCATACAATCAGTCAGTCAATATCAACGTTGAGCCTGGGACAGATGTGCTCTGGCCCATGTTTCCATACGAAACTAGTAAAAGGAATTGAGATTAACGAGATGAATAGTAAAGCGAAACAAAATAGTTTAGTAGCAATGATAATGAGAAGAACTGAGTATTGAGAACAGGGTTGATAAAGATAGAGGTAATAAAATCTGTATGAAGGAATACTAGAATTCAATATATAAACTGTGAACTCACCATTGGCAGTGTGAATAATTCTCAGCTATATCACACTATGTCTCCATTTACTGATCGCATTTATCTCGCAGACCAAAACCAATTAGTCTACATCTACTAACATATCTCACATCAATAGTCACTGACGACAACAGACAAAGAGCTATTATTATCGGGAAGCTATTTAAGTCAGACTACCATAAGTATGGGAGTCCTCAGCAGTTAAACTGTATACCACCGGATACCAGCCCAGTGGTCTGGTGATTAGACATTTGCATGCAATATTGAAGGTTCTGTGTTTGATTCCTGGTTATAGGGTCGTGGACATGCACTCTTAAGGGGTCTCACACTTAGATGTAACAACCGTTCAATACTTACAGGTTTGAAATGGTTTTCTAAATTAGATCGGTTAGCTTTCTCAACGAAGTTCAACGATCTCCACAAACTCATACTAATTGTAAGGACGGCCCGTCGGTAGACTCTCGGAAGCCCTAAGAAGCCCAGGAAGAGCCGCAGACATTCCATCCAATCACGGCTAGGGGAATGTTCTAGAAATGCCAACGTGGAGCTTCTCCATTGGATGGATTAGTTTGATACCTATGTGCTTATTGGTTCACCTAAATGATAATTTACTTTCAGCCAAAAACTATAAATACACGAGATTTCTGTGCTATATTTTGACACTGTTTGGGGCAATAAACTTCCTGCTTACCAGTCTTTGTCTTCTCTCTTTTGCGACGTTTGCGTGTTCTATCGTTCAAGTAGTCAAGTAGTTCGCGGCATATTAAGAATCAAGGCTCTAGATTTAACACTAAAAAACAATAAATTTAAGTATAATGACACATACAGACCTTTTAGATGTATCATTAAAATATCATGGCATATTTCATTGTGTTTCACTTCATTATCCAGAGTTCCTTAATATCAAGTTCATTCGTTCTCATGGGATTCTACTACTATGTACAATTTAGATGTTACTATCATTCGGTAATAGTTCAGTTCAACGAAGGATTATTGACCAATATATCTACCATAATGTATTGTTATATACATTTTAAATACACTTTAGGGATTTCATATGGACATGTTGAAATTAATGTAGCTGAGTATATTACCTGACTTTATTTTATGATTAATGAAAATAGTTTACTATTAGCATGTCCAAATATAATTGTATTTACTTTATTTAACATCATAGTGAATACTGCTAATACCTTCCTAAATAGAAATATAACAGAAGTTTAAACTCACTTAGTATTGTTTGTTTGAATCTTCCCAATGATGTTTAGCACTGCAACTGGTCAGTCAAACAAACAATACCAAGTAAATTTAAACTTCACCCCATTACACAATCAAGTGGCTATCACGACTCAGTAGCTAGGTGGATAACGCGATGTCGTTTGAAGCGAACGCTACTGGGTTCGAGTCTCAGAGGGAACATAAACTTTGAGATGCAGGTACATCCAGCTGACGAGTCTCAAATAGGATGAAACGCGCGTCCTGAATTACAGTGCTAGCCACTATCCATCTTTGCTTACAATATAACAGAAGGTACAACATAACTAGAAACGCCTCCTATAGCTTCTCCAAGGGCTACTGCCGGTCCTAAGCCCGGATAAAGGAGGAGAGTTGGGCATGCGGTTAGCGACTTCATCCCGTAGAAAAAACAGCTAACCAGGAAAAAAATTTAACTAATATTCTAAGAATGTAATACATATTACAAAATTTATTGTTTAAACACAAAAGAAAAAGAAAAGAGAAAGAGAAAAATAAATTTTAAGTTCATGTTTTACAGCTTTTTCTGGTTAATAGTACTCACGTGACCATTGTCCCGAGAAAAATATTAAAAAAAGAAAAACAAATGAGAAAACTTATATCTGAGAAAATTATGATTCTCATGTAAATCTAATTCTCTTTCTATCAGTAATAATAAGGTAGGGTTAACTATATTTACTATACATAAACTGCTATATATATATATATATATATGCATGTATACATGTACATAGTTAACTAGAAGTTTACAAAAGGAAATTATCCATGCCAGACGATCAAACAAAAATAATTATGGCATATATGCCAAAAGATATGGAGAATAATGCTATTAATTGGTTTACTGAAGCTTATTCAACTTATACAACATTTAAAGATATGGCTGATTATTTAAAACAAAAATTTGATCATATTTATGGACGTAATTGGCAATGTGTAATTGGACGTGATTTTGAAAGGTTAGTACATGAAATTAGTTTTAACTAATAAGTTATATTCATTTATGGTATCATTGGAAACTAAGGAGGTTCACTGTTGAATAGTTTCATACTTACTTACTTACTTAGTTACGCCTGTTAGGCCGCTCACCAGCATTGAGGTAAGATGGTGGTTGGAGGTGGTCAACAGGAAACCCTGGACCCGGGTTTCGTACTACTTGGCACTCGTCAGCAAGGTGTACCTGTAATCTTGAGGGAATTGATGCTCCCTGGAGGATTCGATCCCGTATCACTAACACCACTAAATTAACTATTTCTATGAATCCGGTGTCCATCTTGTTGTGCTAATGTAGGTATGGCAACTTGGACCGATGCGTAAATGTGCCTGGTCCTACGTTGTAGCTGGCTAACTCTCAGCGTAATGTGTTCTTTGGCCTTCCTCTTTTGAGCTTCCCTTACGGATTCCGAGTTAGGGATTGCCTCGTGATGCACATTGGTGATTTCCTTAATGTATGTTCGATCTGCTAACCAGTTTCATACTAAGATGTAACAGTTTTCTTATGTTTCTTGATTCCCTTGAGTACCCTAAATGAGATAAATATGGTCTATGGATAGTAAATCATATTTGTTTATCATTAATTTTAGTATTATCACATGTTTAACTATTATACATGAACAAGACTGGCATGAATATACTACTTAATAAAGTAGTTATACTTATTTTAATAGGATTATATCGATTCATGATCATTTTCGTAAATTATTTTCAAAGGTTTACATCAATTTATATACATCCTACACCTGACCATTGTCATATACTACCTATGTGGATATAAGTAACTCACACCACATGTGGATAACTTTTATTGTTTGAACTGATTTTTTATACAAAACGAAGATCATTTGTGAATTAATTAGTAATTCGATCATTTAAATAAGTAAGGTATTAATGAACCATATTATTTTCTAACATGAACTAGTTGAAGTGAAATTTATTGAAACCTTTCAACATGTCATACGATATCTTAGGTTGTATAGTCTCTGGAGAGTTCAGTAAATAACTATATTGGTAGATGTAAATTTTCTATGTACAATGAATTTCTATATAGCATATTACATATATCACTGATTGCTGATGAATTGACATTATAAATGTAGGTCACTGGATTCAAACTCTCCACGAGAATCGATGGTCTTGATTCTATTTCATGTTGAGGCCATAGTTGCTTAATTATAGGGATTCTACCACTAGAATAAAATAATTTCCTGACACTTATTGGTAATTTTAATGGATATTTAGCCCAAATGACCTGGTAAGGTCGAGAGTGGTAAGAGTCCGCTCTCTCTCTCTCTCTCTCAAAATGCTCTTACACGGTCACACGTATACAGCCTCTACCAGGGAACTCCTACTCACTGCTTTCTCGTGGCAGGGGTGTTGCTTAGGAAGCTGAGAGGACAAAAAGCGAATACTCGGCGCTTTAACCGGGTTGGTGGACACAGAAAATCCACTTAAGTTATTTGGGAAACCCTGATTCCAAACCCATGGTGCATATGGGCTCCAGGATTCTGAAGGAACATATGGCGTATGAATCAATCGTTGATCGCCGGCTACCATGGGACTGCATCTTCTCACGATGCTCCACTGTCTTGTGGATTAGATCTTTTGGTCAAAGGCTATGCTTGTGACCCCTAAGAAAACCTTTTGCTTCGGTCTGGGTACCCGGGTAGTATCGTTTCCCTCACACAATCAAATGAAATGACAATTTTTTATGTGGCGCCTATATATTTGGTGCCCCCTTGTACTAATATTTATGTTTTCAAATAAATAAACAAATAATATTGACTACAAACTGAATAATCTCCACAAGTCTGTTACGCTAATTATATCCGTCATCATTTGTATAGTGAAACCATTTTCAATGATTTGGTGACTTTATTAAATACCTACCAATATCCACCGAAGTGTTACAAAATATTTGCTGAGGTAATTTATTTTTACAGAACTACATGTAGTTGAATAAATCACTGCATGGTAGATTCAATATATGAAACCATGTTAAACTAATGCTCAAAACAAAATATTAATGATTCCTTGAATGTGAAAGTATCACAATTACATTTAAGAATAAAATACAATGATGAATCTTCAGACGTTCCATTTATTGATATGGTTTGTGGAGCTTATTTCTTGAAAATGTCTGATTTCATTAACTTTGTCGCGATAACTCGTAGATTAATTTCAGTGTGTATATTTCTGTATGATACATTTTCGCCTTCTGAATCTCTGATTGTACCGATGTGTCATGCAGGAAGATTTTATGATTTGTAGATGATTTAGAGACTTTATAATGAACAAATAGAAGGAAGATAGTTAAACCATAAGTAATGACAGGGTACAGCTAATTGATGGCTTTTTGGTGGCCCTTACATTTGAATTCAGTTAAATTGTTTGCTGATTGTTATCGAAATATACATGACGCCAACCCTCCTATATTTCGATCGACTTAAATAGTTCTTCATTTCAACCATCTGAAACGCAAAATTTTTCCTAATAATAGTTTGTGTTGTGTTATAGAATAGTGGATCAAGTTAGCTGAAGCTGATACCATCATATCTGAATGCTTTTAACTAAAGCAATAAGAACTTTTAATTCAATTGGATACTTTCTGTGATGCTATAATCTCTGATCTAGATTGTTAAGTAGGTTAGACTTCATTAATGCGCTGGACAAAATCATAAGCTGATAACTTCAAGTAAGATAAGATGTTGTCACAATTGTTCTTCAAGCGTTGAACCATCTTGTTCTCATTAGTTTGCTTGTCAATATTTGTCTTCTCAGGTTATCATCTTGTTGCCTTCATCTATCAATACTTTCTTAACTAGAATCTATATGTTTGATGGGATGTAATATTGTCATATTTATAAAATAATAATCAGAAGGGGTTTGTGTGGAGAGTTCAGTATTTCCATAGTTGAAATCATGAGTCAATTGAAGCTAGACCACCATGGAAAACCTGGAAGCACTGGACGGCCGTTTCGTTCTATTGTGGGACTCCTCAGCAGTGCGCATCCATGATCTCACCTCGCGAGATTCTAAATCAGGAACAATCAGTCTCTCGCCAGAGCACTTAACCGATAGACTGCTGAGCTGGCATCCAACGATGTTAATGTCTAACTTCAACCAATCCACGAAGTTGAGCAACCGTTCACCAATTGTCTTCAGTGAGTTCCTATCTCACAACATACGTGGTTTGAGCTCCACTGGTCACTGATTCTCACTAGAACTCCAGGAATTATCTGTTGAATAATATTATTTAGATATAGAATTTATTTCATACTGTGCATGTTTTTTTTCATTAACTGTTTCATTTATTCCCAAAATCTTTCTCTTTATATAGCTCAATTACTCATTTGGATAATAATCTCATCTATTTTTATTCAAAAAGTTTGGAGATTCTATTATTTAAAACGGCTTATTAATGAAATTGAATGAAAGCGGTTAATTATCTAATGAAAATTCAATTTCTTTGTTTACTGTTGTCATGGTTATATTCCTTCATATTATTTTGAATTGAGTTATGTGTACAATAGAATAATTATAATAAAATATTATGTTCAATGTTCACTATGGATTCTATATTTCATAAAATGTAATGGTCATTTTAATTTAAAATCGATTATGTATCTATGAGCGAGACGTTACATGTACGAAATTATTAAATCAATTAAGGCAGTTTATGAGTCAGTGATATAAGTGAAATAGATTACATAACTAGCCAGTGGAGTTCTACCAAGTCTGTTGTAGAGATATCAGCTTACTGAAGACAATTGGTGAACGGTCGCTCCAAATCGTGGATTGGTTGAAGTTAGAAATTAACACCGTTGGATGCCGGTTCAGTGGTCTATCGGTTAAGGGCTTCGACTCGAGACTGGTAGGTCCTGGGTTCGAATCTCGCTCGCAAGGTGGGATCGTGAATGCGCACTGCTGAGGAGTCCCATAATAGGGCGAAACGGCCATTCAGTGCTTTGAGGTTTTCCATGGTGGTCTAGCTTCAATTGACTCATGATTTCAACTGTGAAAATAACTAAAAATGATTATAAGTGAAAAGTACAAATTGATAGTGTAATGACAGGTGTACTAGTTGTGATAAGAATAATAAAAGGCTTGAATCAATGTTACATAACAGGAAAATAAGTCAATGATTAGAAAAATATAGACACTGAAATAACAGTCATAGAAATTATAAGATTACGTAATAAGAAGTGTTTAGGTAATTGAACCGTGAAGCGAATATAAAAAATATTATAAGTAAATAATTGATAAGGGGGTGAAGAAAAATAAACGAAGAAAGAGTATGGAAAATAAAATTATTTATTAAGGTCAAGGGTGTTACAAATTTCTTATGAACACAAAGACTTGGACTGTTGAATCGAATTCCTATAGCTTTTGCTATGTGTAAGAGATGAGATCGAACCCCATAAGGAAGCTTATGTAGGAATACGATAAATAACTTCAAATGACTGATTTTAGTCAACTTTATGACCTCTATATTAGAGTAAAGCCTGATGAGGATCTAATCGAAAACAATATTGTTCGCTTATATACATGTTGTTCTAAATCACAATATGGGAAATTTTCAAACGTTACATGGACAAAATATGAAAAAAAATTTACCCGAAAATTCCTCAAAAAATAAATTTTTCTTTTTTGATAGTTCTACGATTGTATGATTGTATAAAACAGTTTTAAGCTTATCATACAAAGACATAATACATGGAAATTATTTATCACAATTCATACTAGAACAAATATAATCACCATAATAATATAGGAATTTTTGGAAGCTTTAGAGATCAACATGAAGATGAATTGAATGAACATAATAATACACTCGAATGAAAATTATAAGTATGAGTAGAATATTTCACAAGTGATAATTCAGTATGGATAGGAGTTTATCGAATTATTCAGACAATTGACCATATTTTGTAATCAGATCGACTGAATTGAATCACTAGTCATGAAGAACAAGATAAACATATCACTGGTCATTATTTGGTGATCGATTAATTTTTTTCTGGTTAGCGTGTTTTCAGCGAGTTGGTTTTCTACGGGTTGGGGTCCCTAACCCCATGCCCGACCCTGCTCCTTTATCCGGGCTTGGGACCGGCAGTAGCCCCCGGAAAAGCTACAGACGAAGTTTTAGTGATCAATTAATAATATGTAATCTAAAGAAGAAAAAAATACTAAGCAAATTGCAAATATAAGATATGGGGATTTATAAAGATAGCCGTTTTCTATGACAATGTAAAAAGGCTATACAAACTGTCTACTTATAAATAGTGGTATTAAGGAAGTGACTTAATCACGAAATTTTTAAGTCAATAAAATTATCTTAAAAAGTAATATTGGAATAGAAATAATTACGATACAAATTTTCAAAAGTATTACACCATTAGTATAATGCATTTTGAACAAACGATTACAGATTCACGGTGGCCTGATTGAATATATGGGCCACATGTTCTTACCATCTGTATATTTCAACAAGTTACCTGCCTTTTTTTTACATTAACACATCATTATGTCTGTTAAGCGCATAACTTATTCAGGCGTGTTTATGAAAAGTTTACGACCTTTCGTTGTGTAGGTTACAAAAAAATTACAATTAGAGACATCGAAGGTGGCTGGCAAATTCCATTGAAAAGAATGAACATTATTCAGATGTCAATTTCTGAATTGCTAACACCTAACCGATTATCACTCAATATTTCTCGTCAGGATCAATTAATAAATAAGAAAAAGGAACTTGCTGAAGTACTTTGTGCTGAGAATTCTATATGGTATCAAAAATATAATATTGAATAAAACCATTAGTAATAATAATCATGTCACATAAGGCAAATGGAAGTGTATGATTAAGAATAACAACACATAACATCAATCTTTCTATCCTTGGTATTAAAGTGTGAGGGAAGACCTTCATTCATTCTGCTTGATTAGGGTTTCAACAAGCCTTATTAACTGCCACTTACCAACCATATAAAACAATACATAAGCTGTTTGTAGATTAATTGTGCTAGTCGTTTCTAATCTTCTCTGACTAGAATTTATCTGTTTTCCAAACCACCTACAAAAATGTTGAATCATCCTAATTATGTAAAATATCCTTTTAACCAATCATTTCTAATCGAGAAAAGGAACAAAACATAGAAATACGATATATCATGAATAGTTAGATGTAAACTTATACAGCCGAATACCTTTCAATCATGTTATGAATATTATCATTCACAAAACAATACTACTGATGAAAAAATATTCATAAACAACAATGCAATAACGTCAGTCAATGATTCAGAACTTATATAATCAATGAAAACCTCCTGTTTTCATTCATATTCACATGTAGTTTGACGTTAGTCAGTTAAAGCATAATTGTTATAAGCATTATAAGCAAAGATGGGTAGTAGCCAGCAGTGGAATCCAGGTGAATCCAGGACTCAGTAAGTGAGTGGATAACGCGTTGAGGTTTGCAGCGAAAGGTACTGGGTTTGAGTCCCAGAGTGAACATCAACTCTGCGATGCAGATACATTCAGCTGACGAGTCCCAAACAGGACGAAACGCGAGTTCTGGATTCCACTGTGTTATAACGTATGGACTCGTAATATATATGAACGTGCAATTAGAGAGGTAGTGGATTTTACTGATCGGCGCAATGATACATAAAATCGTACGAGCGGTCTTGAGTGCGTATCGGCCCTGCTTTCTGCCTTGCCCAGCCAGTTAAGTCCAGAACACAAATAACAGCCTCGGCAATATGAATCATTATTTACAAACACACTGGGTTTTTATACAAACCAAAGTAATTAATAAACTGATTCTAACTCAAGAATCGTATGATAATAAGTCAAGGTCAAAATAAAGCTAGTGATAAGGGAAACACGAATGTGAATAGTCCAGTTACGTAACAATTGCACAATAAGAAATAGGCATAATACGTTGGTCGATAATAGACCTCAGATTTACCATTCATAATTCACCAGGGGATATAACACACTGCTAGCCGCTATCCATCATTGCTTAAAATGGCTGTGAATTAAGGCTATGTCGAGACAATACGCACTGTATACACATATGCCAATAAGGGACTGATCAATTGCAGTCCTAAACATTGATGGGAAGATTCAAACAAACAATACCAAGTGAATTTATAATTGTTATAGCTGAAAAAAATGAATATTATTTGGTGCATAACTCCTAATGAATAGCTTTATCAATACTTAAGTAAAATTTAGTATCATGTTGTGGGCTATCGACACCAAAATTGTTAAGTAGTTTTACCTTATCGGTGGACTTGGTTAGAAAATCAATGAAAACTAGAAACTGTAAAACATGATAATGGGTGGAAGGTATGTAAATTTATTGGGAGACGTAACAAAGTACCTAAATAATAAATATACAGAGCCTACAATCATTCATTTGAATCTTTTGATGTGTTCTGCATTCTGATCTATCTTCTTGACTGGTTTCCAAGTGTTCTTACAAAGCCATGCTTCTGATGTATTGAAACTCATAATCTTGACTGACAATTGTTTCAACTTCGACGCCATGTTCAGATACATACTATTCGGAAACATCTTTATGAGTATCGCACATTACAAAAGCAATAAATCTTGATTTTATTACAGTATGAGAACATACAAAACGCTCTGTAACCGAAGCTATCTTATATTAATGATATGGTCATTAAAACAATTCGCAGGAGATAATAGTGCATCTTATTTAATATCAGATTTCTGGAATAATTTTAGACAAGCCCCTCACTTTATATCTCATACTGATATTCACTAGTAAGTAAATTGTAGCCAAAGTCTAACCAGAAGAAAACACAAAAGGGTTACATGTTCCCATAAAAAGAATGAGATGATTGGTGAATACTCATCAAATATACAATATGGCTAACAAATATTCTTCTGGAAAATAGTTATTGTGAGGATGGTCCACGGGTGAAGTTGAGGAATCTCTAAGAAGCCTAGAAGGAGCCGAACATATTCCATCCAATCAGCTTTTGGAAGAATATTCTAGAATCACTTTGTGTTAATTCCCTATTGGACAATGCTGATAACTCCCTGTGTGCGGATTGGATAACTATAACGATTATTCCGTTTCTACTAAAAACTATAAATGCCTGACAGTCTTGTACCATAATTGATACTGTTTGAAATAACATTCCTTCTACTTGTCTTCTGTCTTCTGATTTTGCGACTTGAGAGGGTACTAGCGTTCTAGTGCCCAAGTATTACATGACATACTAAGAATCTAAGTTCAAGATATAACAGTTATCAAATCACATTGGGAACTAACAAATCGTTCTTGATTAATTGTTTATGTTATTCAACACAATTCAGTTAAATGGATTTCCATAGTAAATTATTTGCATGTATCTATTTTTGTTACAAAAAGTGCTCATTGAAATGATGTATGTATACCATAATTTTTTTAGCACATAATGAGAATTATGCATAGCACACTTTTAGAACGAGTGAAACTGAATTTGCACTTTATTTATATCATAAGGACATGAATGAAGAATAATTTCCAGCAACTGAAGTGCATATTTAATAATTTCAATATAAGATACATATGCTGTGTACTAATAATGCATTCTGAAGATGAATATTCAATCCTATAAACAGTTAAATTAATGTAACGGACCTTTGGGTTGGGACATATATACGTACTACTTATGCTAAACCACTTACCTTTATAAAAAAATGAAGACTTCAATTAAAGTAATTTGGAAATCAAGAAGGAACTAATCTGAAATTTAGTACCATTCAGTGAAATAACTGAGTAATAATCTGTTTAGTGAAAACTTTCAGATATTTATCCACTACAGGTAATAGAAGATGATCTCACAATGTCATAAGTTGTTCAAGTTTAGATATTAACAGAGCTGGATGTCAGCTCATTGATCTACAAGTTAAATGTTGACTCATGAGTTCACAGATTCGAAGTCAAACTTCTACTCGAATTTTATGCTGATGATGTCATTCAGAAGGACGATGAAAGCTCCACGACCAAACCATCCAGCTCAGAGAACAAAACCTAATCAAAATCATCCACTTGAGCTACAAATCTTCTCCATGATCTCAAAAATAGTCAGGGTTAATAAGTGAATAGGTAAAAAGGTGAAAACGTGACTCATGATGGGTAGGTAAATTGGCTTGTTCTGAAGATGTAATAAGGTATATGGGTTTAGTATATCAACCGACACTACATAATTCTATTTGATTCATGAGTTAAATTTAATTTTCTTACGTCTCATCCATGTAACATATATTAGCCGTAACGAAATAAATGTGAAGCAAAGTTGAACTCATTGAAATGTCTTACCTGAAGTTATGGTTTATATTTTTATTATATGATTATTACACACTTACGCTATAGTATTTTTGTATTCTTCTGATTGTAAGACTTTCTATGATGCATAAACATTAATTCTGTCATGTACCTTTCTTAAGTTATTGTTAACCTACTACCAACATATTACTCACTTCTCTTAAACTAACTGTGTGGTCTACCAATTGCGTAACTTTTTTAAATATGTTAATGTGTGGTTAGCATTTTACTTTGTATTATTGTATGAATGATTTGCAAATATGAATTGTATTTTTAAAAGTTTTCAATATGCTTTATAGTATTCTATCCTAGTTATCGGGTAGGCGAGTTTCAGGGAGTCGGATTCTCATGCACCGATGTGTTTTGTTTTTCATTATTATCGTGATATTGGTCGGCTAGGTGCCGTTGATACTAGATAGACAATCGAGGAGAATTAATCAATACTCAGAATGAACCAATATAACTACTCTCTTGTATTATAATCTAATCAAAGTAAACTCAATATGATTTTTTTTAAAATTTACTTTTTCCGACACATCAACATGATTGTCAACTAATTTGCTTTTAAAGAGAGCAAGAGTGAAGATTGATGCAGAATAATATGCATTCGTTTTATTTCGTTAGGTTCTCATCAGCTGCTTACAATCTATTATATTTTTTTAAAAATCAACATTATTACAGATATTGGCATACTTATACTTACGAGGGTGATTAAAGATGAATATGTATATCATAATGTAGTAAAGATTTTAATGGAATTAATAAAGTCATAAAGAATTTTGTTTCGGGTAAATAATGTTTGGGATAGAAAGTTCCAGAACATTGAATTAGTGATTAGAACATTAGATGTTTTATATAGTTGAAATCATGAACCAATTGAAGCTAGATCACTATAGAAAACTTTGAAGCATTGGACAGTCGTTTCGTCCTATTGTGGGACTACCCAGCAGTCAGTATTCACGATCCTAACTCGCGAGATTCGAACCTAGAACTTATCAATCTCTCTCATGAGTGCTTAATCCCTACACCACTGAGCCGGCATCCAACGGTGTTAATGTCTAACTTCAACCGATCCACAAAATTGAGCAACTATTCATCATTGTCTTCAGTGAGTTGATATCTCACAACAGACGTGGTTGAACTCCACTGGTCACTGTTTCTCACTAGAACAGAAAATACCTATTGAAATCAGTCACTACTAAGTTTATGATCACTATTAGAAGGGGGTTTTGAAGAGATTTTTGTAATTCTATATAGTAGAAATCATGAGTTAGGATCGTGGGTGCGCACTGCTGAGGAGTTCCACAATAGTACAAAACGGCCGTCAAGTACTTTCAGGTTTTCCATGGTGGTCTCCCGCGTCATGGAGATGTCTCACACTAACAAGATAATACACATATTCATATCTTTAATCACCTTCATTGTAAGCAACTGATGAGAACCTAACGAATAGAAATGAATTCATATTATACTTCACCAATCTTTTTTCTTAGTCATTTGAAAATAATAAAAGGAAATTATGTGTATATTAACCCACTTTTATTATCGTTCAACGTAAAACTCACATTGCCAAAGTTTCTTTTTGTTAACAACTGATTTCCCATACATTTTTATGGTAATAACATTAAAAAGTATAATGAAATAGTTGTAAGCAAAGATGGGTAGTGGCTAGAAGTGCAATTCAGGACTCGCGTTTCGTTCTATTTAGGACTCGTCAACTAGATGTACCTGTATCTCAGGGTTGATGTTCATTCTGGAACTCGAACCCAGTACCTTTCGCTTCAAACGTCATCACGTTATCCACTCAGCTACTGAGTCCTGTTAGCCACTTGCTTGTGCAATGGGATGAAGTTTAAATTCACTTAGTATTGTTTGTTTGAATCTTCTAATTAATGTTTATGACTGCTACTGGTCAGTCTCTAATTGGCATATGTGCATACTGTGCTTATTGCCTCGATATAGCCTTATTTCACAAGCATTGTAAGCAAAGATTGATAGTGGCTAGTAGTGGAATCCAGGACGCGCGTTTCGTTACAATGCTTGTGAATTAACGCTATATCGAAGCTATACACACAGTATGCACATATGCCAATTACAGGCTGACCAATCGCAGTCCTAAACATCAATGAGAAGATTCAAACACACAATAGTAAGTGAATTTCAATAAAAAAAACTTATAATACTACTAATAATAATAAATCATGATTTCATTAAATAGTATTGTAGTGTGGTCTACTTATATCCATATAAGTAGTATTTGGCGATGGTTAAATTTAGAATATATTTTGTCAGAAGACCGATAAGTAAAGAACTGAAATGAAGCACAATTGGTAGGAAAATATACAAACAATGAAATTAGAGAAGATGAACTAATATTTACAGGAGGAACAATCAAGATTGAGACAATTGGTTGTTTTTTTTTTGCAAATTAATTGTTTACTGTATGGTTATCAAAATTCAGTTAGATAATCTGTAATTTGTGCTTATATACATCCAATTGTACTGAACTAGTATTTTGTTCATTACAATAGTAGTATAAAGAGTAATTCACACATTTTTCTTTTCATATATGATATTTATTAAATTTTTTTTCAATTCAATACAAACGATACAAAGGATATAATACATTAATATTTATTCATAAAACATTTCAAATTATGAATAAATCAATAAATAAATAATCAATAAAATAGTTGCTATGTTAAAACAAAAAACCTCAATAAACATTCATCATGTATTTATCCATATTATATAATCATTATCTAATTGGTTCTTTTTTTTTCCAATAAATCAATATTTTTTTATTATTTTTCTAATTGTTTTTCTTTTTTTCTTTTTCTTTTTTTTTGTTTTTCAATATTAATTTTCTAAACATCTCGGATCAAATGATGATTGATATGAATTCATTTGTTGATTACGTGAAAACCATATTAATTTGCTTTTTAATAATTCAAGTAAATCTTCACCAGAATTAGTTATTTCTGATATTGTATATTTACTATTAATTTCACTTGGATCTGATGTTTTAAATGATTGACTATTTTCATTAATTTGATCAAAATCTGTATATTGTTGATCATTTTCCTATAATTTAATGATAAATAAAAAAGGAGAAATTTTTTTAAAAAAAGAAAAAAAGAACAGAAAATACATTATAGGCAAAGATCGATAATGGCTAGTAGTGGAATTCAGGACATGCGTTTCGTCCTATTTGGGACTCGTCAACTGGATGTACACTCTGGGACTCGAACCCAGTATCGTTCGCTTCAAACGCCATCACGTTATCCACTTAGCTACTGATTCCTGATAGCTGCTTGGTTGTACAATACACACAGTATGCATGTATGCCAATAAGAGACTGACCAGTTGCAGTCGTAAACATCGATGAGATATTCAAACAAACAATACTAAGTGAATTCAGAAAATACACTGTATAAAGTACAAAGTGTCTGTTAACAATTTATGGTTTATTCATGTTAATAAATTGAAATATCTCTAGTCAACTAATGTTTATCAATAAAATAAGGAATGAATTCATATTTGAAGATAGCAGTGACCAGTAATTTTATAGTTGAATTCATCAGTCAATTGAAGTTTCCAGGTTTTTAATGGTGGTCTAGCTTCAATTGACTCGTGAATTCAAATATAAATTTATTAAATTTTTCACAAAATCTTCTGATAATAATCATATGCTCACTAGTGACTGACTTCAAGAAATATTTCCTTGAGTTGCAATGAGAAGCAGTGAGAATGAAGTACAACCGAGTCTGTTGTGAGATAGTAACTCACTGAAGATATTGGTGGATGCGTCCTCAATTTCGTGGATCGGTTGAAGTTAGACATTAACACCGTTGGATGCTGGCTCAGTGGTGTAGGGGTTATGCGTTCGCGCGCGAGAGACTGATAGGTCCTATATTCGCAGTGTGGGATCGTGGATGCGCACTGCTGAGTAGTCCCACACTACAGCGAAACGGTCGTCCAGTGCTTCCAGGTTTTCCACAGTGATCTAGCTTCAAATGACTTATGAATTCAACTATCAAGTTACTAAAATCTCCACAAAACCCTCTTCTGATGGCAATCAGTAAATTAACCATATTTATTGGCAATACTAGTTTGATACTATGACAATATGTTTACACACTTAATTTACTGATTAATTAATGTCATATGGTATTCATACCACTTTACAGAAGGTGTGACTATTAGTCTATGTTAATATGACGTATTAAACAACAATGCATTCAGACAATTTTTTGATTTATTTTTTTGTGTATAAGAACTATTCTGCCGTTATCTTCGGATCCGTCCTTGTATTGTCCCATACCAGTTTGTGTTTAGTTACAACAATTTCCGTGTGCATGAATAAACTTACCTGCTCCCATGAAACTAAGTATATAGGTCTAAGAGAGTTCAAAAATACTATCTAACACAAAACATTATAAAATTTAGCTGATAAATCAGGATATTCCACCAGTTTGTTCGATCGATATGAAGGAATTAGTAAGAGATGGAAATTTAGCTTTATCGATATTCAGGACTGCAACTGACTAGTCTAAGTTTCCATGTGTACACCTTGAGAGGACAGCATTGACATAGCCTTGAGTCATAATTCAGTGTATAAAGAAATAGGCGATGAATTTGAATTTCAGTGATTTTCTCAAAAGTAGGATGCAGATACATTTAGATGACTTGTCTCGAATTGAAGGAAATGGGCACTTTAGACTCCACTAGATTCCATAACCTAAATATGATGAGAGGAGCAGATTACATGAAGACTGAGGCCATTCTACATGGTAATGAAAAAGTCAGACACAGTGAAATACTAACTAATAGTTTTTCCCGGAGACAGATTTTGTACCATACACACTACTAATATCCAAGAACTTTTGACAAAAGTCAAATCAGGTAGATCACTTTGAGATACAGATATGAGAACAGAGAATGATCAAAATTTCTTACGAAATATCAGTAAAAAGAACTGATACACATTCAATAAAACTTTGCTACTCTATTCTGTAATTTTTTGTTAGCAATAATATTATCATCAGAGGGTTTTGTAGAGATTTAATATTTTCATAGTTGAAATCATGAGTCAATTGAAGCTAGACCACCATCAAAAACCTGGAAGCACTGAATGGCAGTTTTGTCCTATTGTGGTACTCCTCAGCAGTGCACATCCACGATCCCACCCCACGACATTCAAACTCAGGAACTATCGGTCTCGTGCGTTGACACTTAAACTCTAAACCACTGAGCAGGCATCCGATGGTGTTGAAGTCAGACATTAACACCGTTAGATGCTGGCTCAGTGGTCTATCAGTTAAGTGCTCTGACATGAGACTGGTAGATCGTGGGTTCGAATATCGCGGGGTAGGATCGTGGATGTGCACTGCTGAGTAGTCCCACACTACGACGAAACGGCCGTTCAGTGCTTCCAGGTTTTCGATGGTGGTCTAGCGTCAATTGACTCACGCTTTCAACTATGAAAATAATATTATTCAGTTAGTATAGAATTGTCTCTAACATATATGGCCAATTTCATAGGATTCTTACTCATCATCAAACAGTCTGGAAATATTCAACTATCATTGTTAAACTGATTCGCTAGCAAACATTCAATAACATCTTATAAAATAAATGAAAACAACTTACATGTATAATGCTATTAGTTTTGTATAGTTTATCAAATGTATTATGATTTATAGTTGTGTGCATATTTCTATTTAATCCATTTTTGGGACGAACAGATAAACGTTCCAGATTATTTACTATGTTAGCCAAACCAAAATTATTATGATATTGTGCTGCAGTTATACGAATTGGTGGAATTTCACCATTTAAAGCTGCTTGACGTGCAGCTCGAAGTTGGTTTTGTGCAATGGTAAGAATATTCAACTTATTTCCATATCCATCTTTAAGACATTTTGGATGAAGTAAATCTTTACCATCAACTTCTAAAATTATATGACCAGGAGCTAAACTGCCTTCAAAACTTGCTGGTGAATCGGGTTCAATACTTTCAATAGTCACTACATCAAAAGCCATATCTGAGCGTTTCATTTCTATTGGTTTAAAAGTACCATTATTGCGAGGTCCAATATATGGTTTTGGACCTTTTGGACTATTCATAGTGTTCATCGTTTCAACACTTCCATCTGAGCTTTTTATGTCAAATATTTCATTGTTTTGCAACTTTTGTAGAGTATCAGCTCTTTGTACATCATCCAAAGGAAATTTAGTTAAACATAGACGTAAACCAAGTTGATCACTTAGACTTGGAAGATTTGGATCTAATATAACTCGGTATATATCACAATGATGTAATACATCGAATAATGAAGGATAAGACTCAACACTTTCTATATCTGAAGATGAAGCATTTGTTTTTTTACAACCATGTACAAGTATACCTGTTCTATCGTGTTTCTTTGAATGAGATGATTTTTTCTTATGTTTTAGATGTGATGATTTGTTTAAAGTTGCTTCTCTTCCATTTTCTATACTGGTAAGTTCCAAAGAGGACTGACTATTAATATGATTATTTATAGCTTCAAAATTATAGGTGAATAATTTGTGTACTTGTGAAGCTGGACGCTGCTGAAACAAAGTCGACAACTTATTATTATTATTATTATTATTATTATTATTACCACTATTATTACTATGATTATTATGTACGGACGTATTCGGTAAAAAGTCCAAATGAGTTTCATATTGTTTTAATTCATTTGGTTGTATTGGCAATTCAGTAGCTAATGTGAGCATATTTTCTCTGGATACCATGGATACACTGACATCTGAATCATGGAAAGGCGTTGGAACACTTAGATGAGATGTTGAACTATAACTTTCATTTTGAAAATTATTCTGACTATTCGACATGAACTGTTGTCTATAAAGGCTAAAATCTTCGCAGCTTTGACTCGTAGTAATTGTTTCTGGAGTAGGAGAAGAACAGATAAAATAATTAATCAATCATGTATTTAACAATCGAACTAACATGTGATAAATGATGACATTCTTTTGAAATAAGACAATGTTTCATGAAATTACATTTTAAGTATCTTAACGTTGCATTACAGATTTGAAAATATAGTAAGAACAGCACCGAGGAGACGTATTTCAACTAATTTAATACACCATCTGCCCGTTTTTCATTTCCTTCCTCATAGATGAATCCATTGTCTAGCACTTCAAATACTACACAGTTTACCACTGGGCTGTTGAGTTATAATATTCATATAATTTGTTCAACAAGTATGGTTCTTTTTATTATTTTTAATGCTTTTTGTTCACTCACTATCTGACTAGATTTGACCAGTTTGACAGACTATATGATCCTCAGGTAGATTCTTCGATTTTTCCAGGTTTTTCATCACTAACTGATGGAAGTTAAAATGTAATCTAAACGGCTTTATCTGACTAACCATCCATTAAGTATAATGTCATTAAGTTAAGGTTTGTCATAGAATTTGTGGTTGAGGATTGGGATTTAGAAATAGTATCGATACACCTTTTTTCTATGATCTAGAGAGAAAGAATTGAGTAAATTGCATTGTTTTTACTCTATAAAGATAAACGATATGTTTTCTTTAGCACTTTAAACGTAGAGTTTTGATCTCTGAGCTGGATGGTTTGGTCGTGGAGCTTTTATCGTCCTTCTGAACGACATCATCAGCACAAACTTCCACTTCTAACCATCCAGCTCAGATAACAAAACTCCATCAAAATCATCCACCTGAGCTAGAAATATTCTCCACCAACTTCAAACATTCTGATCGGTTTGTCAGTATACTATTCTTTTAACAGATGATACTGATACAACGTCCGAATTACTTGAAAAATTATCAATCTTAATATAAAAATTAATCCTTCTAAATATCAATCTGTTAATTTTAGTATAAGATATGAGTAGAACATAAGCACTCTGTTGAAATACTATGACGTTTTTACCAATGGAGATACTATGATAAATACAATGTCAAAGGTTAATAGTTTTGGTTCAAGGTTTTCTTCTGATCTCTCTTGATCTCTTCATATTTTGTTAATGTCGAAGGAATTTTCCCGTCTGATTTATTACATAAATAGGCCACATGTTTTCGGTATCACACGATATCTACTTTTAAGGTTTGTTATGTTCCTTACTGTTTTTCATTATCCTTGAGAAAAGATTTAGCTGTATTTCAAAGACAGTAAAATATGTGTTGACTGTTTTTATTTCATATTAAATATGGTTATGGATAAACAAACTACTGTCAAGAGTTATTTTATTAGAAACCTTATGTGAACTGCGAAACAAGAAGCCTTAACAAACTACGGAAGCTATTTTTGGGGACTTTATTTCATCTAATTCAAAACTTGGAAAACTGTAACATTTACTTTTGCCCCTAGTCTATTCTACAGATCATGAGCTTTCGTTTGATGTATGATTCAGTGACATAGCCTTTTCTGTTCCAAAGTTATTGAATAGTTTTCATCTCTCTACCCCCGCTCCGAACTCATGCATACTAGCCTCAAGGTTGAGCCAGTCAGCCTATCGCGTCAAGGTCTTATTCTACATTAGACAAGTTATAATCGGCACGAAAGTGGGTAGACAGATTCAAGGACGTAACCAATCATCCACTTCTTATGGGAGAGGACAAACAAACTTCCAGCTGAAGAGGAAATTAGGAAACGACGTTGGAAGTGGATCGGACATACATTGAGGAAATCACCGATGTGCATCACGAGGCAATTTCTAACTTGGAATCCGGAAGGGAAGCAGAAAAGAGGAAGGCAAAAGAACACATAACGTCGAGAAATAGAAGCAGATATGAAAAGGATGAATGTTAACTGGAAATAACTGGAAAGGATTGCCCAGGACAGAGTTGGATGGAGAATGCTGGTGAGCGGCCTATGCTCCTCTACAAGTGGTAACAGGCGTAAGTAAGTAAGTAAACATCCATTTCATTCGCATCTTTCTCTTTATACATCGCCTGATAGAATCAGGTGCCAATGCATAAGAGTCCATGCACGCGAACAAAGGTGTAAAAACCTTACAATACCTTATATAAGAAATATACTATGAGACTGACAAGCTATAAGTGCTGACCTAATCAAAAGTTTATATTCTCAAACGTATTGCTCATTAACAGTTGTATAAATTCCTATCTTCTGGAATTCTAGATAATTGATTTGTTCATTTAGTGCATATATGTATACAGTATATATGTATGAAGAAGCGCTGGAAGTGGATAGGACACACATTGAGGAAGTCACCGAACTGCGTCACAAGGCAAGCCCTCACATGGAATCCTAAAGGCCAAAAGAGAAGAGGAAGACCAAAGAACACATTACGCCGAGAAATAGAGACAGACATGTGAAGAATGAACAAAAGTTGGATAGAACCAGAAAAGAAGGCCCAGGACAGAGTGGGTTGGAGAATGCTAGTCGTCCGCCTATGCTCCATCGGGAGTAACAGGCGTAAGTAAGTAAGTAAGTAATGTATACAGTTGGCAATTGTCTTTTCCTGTTATGTAAAAAGAGTAAAAGAAACTTGTTGAAATATTGTGTGTTGAGGAAATCACATTGTACTTAATATATAATAATGAACAAAACCATTATTTCGATAATGCAATGAGAAGACGAAGATTATCAGAACTATGTAACCATTATTATTATTATTTTGATGACAAAACCATAGGTCTTAGTTTCAAAAGAAGATTATAAACTAACGTTAAGTTAATATTTGCTTAAGTGATCTGTGTTGAAATATAATACCTCATTATAGAATGACAAATAGATTAACATTATACATAACCGCAATATATTGGTAATGACAAAACTTCGATCGTGGATCCATAAATGTGTTAACCAAAATGAAGCACCCGCCTTTGCATTGTTGTCTAGTTTTAAACAAACGTACAGTAGCTAATAAATATCCATATACAGTTTAAGGAAACTGAATAAAACAATATGAAAATTTAAATAAAGCCAGAACGAACATGAATACAGAATAATATGAATTCATTATATTTCTTGGTTTATCATCAGCTGCTTACAACCAGTCAGTCAGCAACAACGTAGGACCAGGCACATATTTGCATCGGTCCAAGTTGCCATACCTCGTTAGCACAACAAGATGAACACCGGATTCATAGAAGTAATTAATTTACTGGTGGTAGTATATAAAGAAAGGCTGTATATAAGGATATAGTATAGGAAGGAAAAAAGTTATGAAGCAATTTTAATCTCAAGGTTTAAGGGAAGATAAAGAGCGTATACACCTACGCCATTGTGATCGATTCTGAGCCATGTCACCTAGAGTCTCCAACCATTGGTTACGATAGTCACGCGGACCCCAACCAGGTAGTCTGCATCTACCAACATGACTCAGACTAGAAGTTAGTGACTTCAAGCACTGATGCCATGTTTTGGTTTGGCCGCCCCAACCAACCAAATATGGATTAGAATTTTAGCATCGAGATAATAGTATGGAACGATTGATTTAAGTGACATAAGATACTTCCTTGAAAAAGCTTAGATTAGATTGCCATTAGAAATGTTGGATTTATTTCAAATTCATTCGCTGAGATTTTACAAATATATTATTCAACTCGGCGGCCAAATACTGTGAATCTATTCGCTCTCATTTAGACGAAAGTTATTATATAATGAATGTAAAGAATTGGAATGACAAAAGTTTATCAATGATATACATATATATATGTGTGCAAGAAAAGGTCAGAGGTTATTAGTGTTAGAATCAAGGAAACATAAAGGATAGATGGTGTAATAGTTGAGTGGAGTTCAGAGGCAAATAAGATAAAAATTGTGTTATAATTTTAGAGATAATGAAGGATTCATGGAATTAAAAACAAAAATGATGGGTTACGTAATAATTGAATAGCATCTGGAGAGTTAGAGTAAATGTGTGATTGAAAGGGTAGTTTAAGAATTGGGTAATGGAAGAGGAATATAAAATACAAAATCAAATATTAACCAAAATAAAAGTGATGTCCAAGAAGAAAAAACACACAAAATAATTGGATTATCAAGGTAGTAATAAATTTATTAATGTCTCTTTTTCAATACATAGATCCGGTTTAAGTTTATTTATCGTGATCGCTTCAGCAAACCGCAGAGCAGCCGTACTTTTTTGTCTGCTAAAAATTTTGAAAGCATAAGAAATATCAATGGTATGCCCGATGCCAAGTAAATGCTGAGCTATTACATTGTTGAGAGCCATGGTCCCTAACAGCTTTAGTTTCTTAAAAACAAGCTCAGAAATGCGAACATGTACTCCTCTCGATTCTTCCAATGTATGTGATTTGCTGTGTACATGTGAATTAGTAAATGCAGTTGCAAGCATATATATAGTTATCATTGAAACACTTGTGTCATTCCAATCCTTTACATTAACTTATGTCAATCGTTTCACACTATTATCTCAATGCTAAAATTGTAATGCATATTTGGTTGTAAACAGCTGCTGAGAAACCACGAAATATAATGAATTCATATTTTTCTACGCCCCCAAATGCCCTGGTACGGCCGAGAGTGAGGAGAATCCGCTCTCCCTCTCGAAATGCTCTCAAATGGCCACACGTATATAGCCTCTGTCACGGAAGTCCTACTCACTGCCATCTCGTCGCGGGGGGGGGCATTGTTTACAAAAAGCGAATGTCCAGAGCTTTAACCTAGCTGGTGGATATCGAAAGTTCATCTAGGGGAGTTGGTAAACCCTAATTTCAAACCAATGGTCCACATGGGCTCCAGTATCCTGAGGGAACGAATGGTGTATGAATCAATAGTTGGTCACTGGCTACCATTGGACCGCATCTCCTCACGATGCTCCACTGCCTTGTGGGTCAGATCTTTTGGTCAAAAGCTCCGGAAGTGGCCTCCTAAGAAAACCACCTGCTTCAGTTTGGGCAACTGGGCAGTATCATAGCCCTCACATAAATCAAATGAGATTTGTATGGCGAATATGTATCTGGTGCCCCTTTGTACCAATATTTATATGTTTAAATAAATAAATAAATAAAATATTTTTCTACATTATTATTTGTTCTAGCTTTCTTTGAATTCATAATGGGAATTAAGTGCATGCAATATAAAAATGCTTAAACGTCACTGGAAATTTAAAAAAAAACACTTACCGAAACTTTTTATTTCCTTCATTCCTCGTAATTCCAATGAATTGTTAGTAGTATAAGTATTTAAAATGAATTTAGTCGGTGAGTTCATTTGAGTATAAGAATTTTGTAATTTAATTCTATCTAAATCAGATTTTTTAGGATGAAAATCATTGAGTGATTGATCCTATGTATACAAACAAAATAAAAGTTGATACAACAAGGGTATTTTTTTTAATGATTACTTATTAACAGTAAAATAAGTAGTAAAGTTTTATGAAATTCTTTAGACTTTTAAGTGAACATGTCAGTACAATGGAGGATGTTCGTTCAATTTCGTGGATTGAATGAAGTTAGAGGTTAAGTGTTAGTGTGCGAGACCTGAAGGTTTATGGTTCGAATCCCGCGAGTGAGATCTTGGATGAACACTGATGACGGAGTCTCATAGTAAGATGAAACGGCCACCCAATACTTCCAGGTTTTCAATGGTGGTCCAGAATCAATTGATTCATGATCTCAATCAAAAACTTAACGATCTCACAACCTCAAACTGATAAATTTCTTATTAGTTTGTTATCGAGCAGTTATTAGAACTGTTCTTTCATATCCTAATGAGTAAGAAAGTCGTATTTCTGACGTTTCTTGTGTTAATGTATTTTGGTTATTCTGAAGAAGTGACTTCCATTAAGTCATGAAACGTTAGAAATACAATTTTTCTACTTATTTGGATTGACTCATGATTTCAACTGTGAAAATACTAAATTCTCCACAAAACCCCCTCTGATCTATAATCATATGCTCACTAGTGACTGACTTCAAGAGATATTTCCTCGAGTTCTAGTGGGAAGCAGTGGCCAGTGGAGTTCTACCAGGTCTGTCGTAGAGATATCATCTCACTGAAGACAATTGGTGAACGGTAGCTCAATATCGTGGATTGGTTGAAGTTAGACAATAACACCATTGGATGCCGGCTCAATGGTCTATCGGTTAAGGGCTTCGGCTCGAGACTGGTAGGTGACGGGTTCGAATCTCGCGGGTGCGGGATCGTGGACGCGCACTGCTGAGGAGTCCCTTAATAGGACGAAAAGGCCGTCCAGTGCTTCCAGGTTTTCGATGATGGTCTAGCTTCAATTGACTCATGATTTCAACTGTGAAAATACTAAATTCTCCACAAAACCCCCTCTGATTTATTTGGATATAACAAAAAACCTATTTATTACTAATATTCTACCCAATGCTCAATATATTTGAAACTATCAAGTCCATACTTGGGATTGAAACCTTTAAATTAATAACTGATTTAGTTCTATCTACCAAACTTATAATAGGACAAATTAGACTAAGAAACTTATAATCATCATACACTTATCATGATTTAACATGGTTGAAAACAATCAGAACAGAGCTTTAGATCCAGCTTATCATTCTAGTTGTTAATAATGTTTTCTAGTTTGGATAATTAGATGAAAATTTTTTGTGATCCTGGCACATCACAATCAGATCGATAGTAGTCGAATGATTGAGAAAATGAACTCAATAACATAATTTAACAATGTTACTAATAGAATTGTTAATAACTTTAAAAATAATAAGAGGGACTTGGGATCCTATAATTACATCTTCGCTTTATGGGTCTCCTCAAAATCTGAATTGAGTAGGATGTAGGCACGATCCCTTGGGATATTTTACATCAGGCAGATCCAGCAAATATCTCCGACCTAAATCAATATCAGAGTTTAAGGAATTATGTATCGTATCTAATTATTTCTTGATAGAAAAAACTATGAATAGGGAAAAAATATCCAGACCTATCATTAATCTTTTCTCTTTCACAAAGATTGTAGTATTGGTGTCTTTGAGCTCACTTGAATTATTGATTGCAAAATTTGATTTTTGTTTCAACTGGTTTAAAGATATGGGTTAGGTATTTCAAGGATTATACATTAATAAATTTGTATTATTTACTACTGGTTTCGTTTGACAGATTTTTTGATAGACTACGAGAGCTGCAGGTTATTACATAAAGAAAGAATTATATTGAAAGCCTTCGTTCAGATTTCATATAACAGAGTATTTTACATGTTTCAGCCTTAAATGATTTCAGTGTGATTCTATGTTTGCTTCACTAAAGCTGCGATATTGAGCCCACATCACTCACTGTCTCATAGTGTCTGAAATTACTTTTACATATTACTTCTTTTTAAATGAACAATCATTTGAGCTTATGTATATTCGTAAATTAATTACTAAATAATACTTACATAATCACCATTTGTTTTTGAGCAGGAATCGATATGTGCTTGAATATCAGATCCATGTTTATTTTCTTCTGATCTATCTCCTCTTTGATGTTTCTTTTGTAAAATTTGTGACTTTTTTTCAGAGAGCTGTGTTGAATTTATGTCATATGATGGTCTTCGATTGATGCAGTAGTCATTGTTTGGTTTATCTGAGCACTTTTGTTTTGAATACGAATCATATAGAATAGGTAGAGGAATAGAGTGTTTCCAATCAACATAATTGTCAGCAGGCACATCATATTCGGTGACTGTATTGCTACAACCATTATCATATGTTGTACCTACATTTGCTGAGTCTGTCACTTTCTCATGACTTGTCGTCTTATCATCCCAGTCGGCTGGAGTGAATGTTTGTATAGAATCACTGGATTGAGCTCTGTCAATAAATACTTTAGGTTTAAACCCATTGATTTGTGCTGTTCTTGTAGTGTCCTCCAGTGAACATTCATTTTCTTTTGTCCAAATACCAGAAGTGTTTGTATTTTCTTGAAATCTAACTGCACTTTGTCTACTTTCACATATACGGTTTGCATCGAAAGCTAAAATCGGTGATGCACTCCTTTCTGGTTTGCAAATTTTATTACCTTCTGTAACCGATGGACATTGACGATGTTGTTCATTTGATTGTTTTTCATAAAAAGATGGATGATAGGAATTATACTGCCGATGTTGTATTCCATTAATATATCTTCCTCGAGAATTGTTTGATTTCGGTGGTAAAGGTGGGGTAGTTGAAGTGGCTTTCATGATATTATGTGTTTCAGATGGTGCTAAAGACCATTCTGAAGCAACATGATCATTATTTGACGTAGAGCGAATAGCATTTGATCTATTGTAAAACGGTAACGTTTGACTATTATATCCTAAATTATCGAAACCATTATTATTATTACTATGTGATGGACTAAAAATTTCAAATTTATCTTCACTGTCTAAATCATTCATGTATTTAAGCGGTAATAGCTTTGTTGAAATTGGTCGTGAACGTTTGTCGTCTATACATTCATTACCATTTGCTTGATTTGTATGAGATTCGAATTCAATGAATTCAACTTTGTCTAACGATGGAAGTGTTTCACAAGAAATATTTTCAAGTATTCGACTTTTTGATAATCCTTTGAAAATACACGGAAATGGATTTAAACGTTGTGTAAGTGTCTGTTTCACTGGTGATGGTGTACGTGTTCCCTTACAATTAGGACGAATAAATAAACAACAACAAAAATTGAATTTGTTTTATCTGACAGTTTTTTAACTTTCAAATATTCATTTAAATTTTAAATTGTAAAAGGAATAGTATTCATAGATTATTTGTCATGAAGTAAACATGATAGTTACAATGAATTGGAGTTATTTTATTCGGAAGGTTATCTATTTTACAAATCTTTTAAAGACAAATTAAATTTACTGGAAAATCAATGATAACTAGATATCATATCGGCTCAAGACTGGTAGGTCCTGGGTTCGAATCTCGCGAGAGCGGGATCGTGGATGCGCACTGCTGAGGAGTCCCATAATAGGACGAAACGACCGTCCAGTGTTTCCAGGCTTTCCATGGTGGTCTAGCTTCAATTGACTCACGCTTTCAACTATAATAGATATCATGAGGAAGCTGTTTTGTTCTAGAAAAAAGATCATGAAAAAGATCAAATATACAAAGTAATAATGATCATATGCTCAATAGTGACTGACTTGAAACAGATATTTCCTAGAGTTCTAGTGAAAAGCAGTGACCAGTGGAGTACAACCAGGTCTGTTGTGAGATAGTAACTCACTGAAGACAATGGTGGACGGTTGAAGTTATACATTAACACCGTTGGATTCTGGCCAACTCAGTGGTCTAGAAGTTAAGCGCTCTCGCGCAAGACTGATAGGTCCTTGGTTCTAATCTCACGAGGCTGGATCGTGGATGCGCACTTCTGAGAAGTCCCAAAATAGGACTAAACGGCTGTCCATTGCTTCCACGTTTTCGATGGTGATCTAGCTTCAATTGATTCATGATTTCAACTATAAAATTACTAAAATTTCCACAAACCCCTTCTCACAAGATACATTTTTTTACATTAAGTGCACATTTTTATATCATTACGTCTTGATTCAATTGTGTACACTCAATATGTGACATATTATGATTGGTATCCAGTGTCATCCGTTAGTTGTTTCCTTTGTTTAGAATTGAGATTCCACAGATTTTTTCTTTCATTGGAACTTTGTGTCTGAATTGACATTAGTTATTTTAAAGGTAAATGAATAATTTAAGATAATTTCAATGATATATATATATATATATATATATATATCACACTTGGTTGAAGACTTGAGTTCCGAAAATGGTCGTATGTACGGTGATGAGTGATGACTGATGGATTACCTATTCATTGTCCTTAGTTTTCAATAGGTCTCCAAGTGACTTCAATAAATATTAAAATAATGTTAGAGGGGATTTTGTGGATATTATAGTAATTTTAACAGTTGAGATCATGAATCACTTGAAGCTAGATCACCATGGAAAACCTGGAATCACTGGGTTTGAATCTTGCAAGGCGGGATCGTGGATGCTTTGGAGTAGAGGTATTTACTCATTCTTGTAACTATCACTGATGTTATTCAAGGTAATATAGCACATTTTAAAGTCTTGATTATTTTGTTAAACAGTATTTACACAAATAAAAGTGTTCTAAAAAGGATGGTTTGAATGTACACTCTACATGAGACTTTTCAGGAAGGAAATAATTCCTACTCTTCAGGAGAAAATAACTTTCACTATCATGGATAAAAGAAAAACAAACATGCATTCGAAGCTTTCACAAACATTTTCTGGCTTTCTGGAGCTAAACTTTACATTTCGAGCATAATCAATAGTAGACTTGTTCCATACTAAACAATTTCATGCTACTAACAAGTCCCAAAGTAATTTATTCTGAAAAATACGGAATATTTTGGCAATTAAAATTTATTATCAGAAGGGGTTTTAAGGATATTATAGCAATTTCGTTTCGTCCTATTACGGCCGTCTAGTGCTTCCAGGTTTTCCATGGTGTTCTAGCTTCAATTGATTCATGGTCTCAACTATCAAAACTAAAATTTACTCAGTATGCAGTGAATCGTACACTATGCAAAAAGAAAAAATAGATAATTGAATTCCAGTAAATTGATGATATTTCTAAAACAGTTCTCTAGTCGTAATCACAAGGATTTATAACGAGATGAATTCCTTCGTAGGTTTAATGACTTTGATTTATATAGCTAAGAAATAAATATCCTCTTCTTAGTAAATCCTGACTAAGTTTGTTCCAATTAACCCAAGTGGGTTTTATTATTTTTGGAAAATGGGCTGTCTTCAAGTGTTCTGAGTTTTCCTTTATCAGTCGACAGGTTCATTAAATATTGATCTACTGCCAGTCTATGAGATTTCTATGTTTTAATATATATAAAGTTATTTTTAATAGTTAAAAAGCGTGAGTCAATTGAAGCTAGACCACCATAAAAAACCTGGAAGCACTGGACTTCCGTTTCGTCCTATTATGGTACTCCTCAGCAACGGTCTGTCGTTGAAGTGCTCACGTGCGAGACTGGTAAATCCAGGGTTCGAATCTCGCGACGCGTGATCGTGGATGCGCGCTACTCAGGAGTCCCACAATAGGACTAAACGGCTCTCCAGTGCTTCCACGTTTTCGATGGTGATCTAGCTTCAAATGACTCATGATTTCAATTATGAAAAATACTGAAATCTCCACAAAACCCCTTTTGGATATATAAAGATATATATTCAGTCTTCTGTGAGCTTATTTTATAACATATTAAAATTAAAATTCTCTGTCATAAATGTCTAAATGCATTGAAATAGTAGAGCATAAACAATTTAATCAAATTCAAGTATAGATTCATCAAAGATCTTCTTGAAAAAAAACAGGTTCAACCTTTAAACAAGACTAAATATAAGATAAAATTCGACGAATTTAATAATAAATATATCTATCGGTTAAGTGCTCACCCAAAAGACTGATAGGTCCTGGGTTCAAATTTCGATAGGCGAGATCGTGGATGTGCACTGCTGAGCAGTCTTATAATAAGACGAAACGGCCGTCCACTGCTTCCAGGTTTTCCATGGTGATCTAGCTCCAATTGACTCATGATCTCAACTTTATAAAAATATATTTTTGATATATTCCAATGAGTAGAAAAATTGTATCTCTGACGTTTCGTGACTTAATGTAAGTCACTTCTTCAGAGTAAACATATAACTGACATTAAATTAAAACAAGTTTAAATAGTATTAAGGAAACAGCTTCAGCTACTAGCCTTTTTTTTGTAGTTGGAAAAGCCTTTCTGAATTCTTTCGATATTTTTAATCATAATTTGATGATTATTGAAAATAGCATGTACTGTTTTTTGCTAATTTAACTTGTAAAGTTTCCATTTCTCCAGGATTATTAGGCCTTTTTGTGTAACTTAAATGTCCCTTGGCAGGAAATCTCACAGGAAGACTCTCTAATATAAAACACATCACAATCGACAGAGCTTAATCTGTAGACACAATTTTGAGTAGAAGTTGGTAAAGTTTTATCTTTAATTCTAACTAAAGCGTTCCTTAAAGTGTTAGTTGTCTTATAAAAAGCTTTAACTTTGTAAGTTTTTAATATCCGTTGGAAATCTTTTGTTGTACTTTGGCGGGAAAGTAAAACTACGGTATCAATCCAAGAAATTTCATTAGGATTGTTATTTATGATAAGTCTTCTAATGGAACGCTAGATTCGGTTCCTAAAGTCTTCAAGTTACTCCTAGGCTAAATCTACACAGTGACTTGACTACGAGAGAAAAGGTGCAAAATATGGAAGAAACAATTTACTGCGAACGTTCGTTTATGTACAGGAAATCTAGAGTGTTTATAGTATTTTAGATGGCTTTGGGTATTCGGGAACTTCTGAAATGCTTCTAAACATAGTAGCAGTATAGATAATCATCCAATCAGAAACACGTCATGTGATTTATCACTTTCTAGATGGTTCTGGCAAAACGTGTATTGAATGATGATTGGATAAAATGTTTCTCAACGTTTTCAAAGCCTTTGTTTGTTTGTTTTTTTCGAGAAATTATCTGGATCTCCCCAACAATCTACAGAAGGACAGTTCTGTTTTAATATGCTTTAAACAATACTTTTGGGAAAATTATTAGAACGTAGGATGTTTATTATACTCTCTTTTTCTTTCAGCTTGTCTTCCTCTGAGGTAATAATTTTAGTTGCTCTTCTGAAGAGAGTTAGGTCTAGGGAAATTTTAGCACAGAATGAATACGAAGAGTTTAAATCAATATACCATTTTGAATGTGTTGATTTTCGATGTATGACTAGATCAAGACTTTCATTAGAATTCCTTTTAACTAAACAGTCTAAGAATGATAGTTCACTATCCAATACTCAATGTATTTGAAACTATCACATCAAACCATGGTATTGATACCTATCAACCAATTTAGTTTCTTCTGGGTTACTTTTAATGACAAGATAAAATCAAGTGAAATGACAATCCAATGGTTAATTCTTTTAAAATAATCACTTACTTTATCACGTAGTGAACGTCGAAAATATGGTTTGGTTTTATTCATCTATTGAAGAAATGAAAAAAAGGAAATGGAGGGGAAGACTATTTTACTTAAAAGAAAGTTAGATTATATGAATGAAATGACTACTATATCTGGGCAATGATATTTATAGCTTAATATATAACCAATGATGTAATGTTGTTGACTATAAGATTACTGAATGAAATCAATTTATAAATGTTCACCGCTTACTGCTCAATGATCAGTTAATGTGAAGATCTCAATCTTATAGGTCGTCAGTCGCTGCCTCAATAGCTATGTGGTAATGTCACATGCAGTGGAACTAGGTGAATACTAGCTTAAATTCTAGTAAGCGCCAGTTTGCTCATGAATCCAAGTAAGAATTGTTGACGACTGCTATCATGTAACCTAGGCTCAGAGATTAAGAATTATTATCCGCATGAATCTTAAATAAATAAATTTACTAACACTAAAACTAAATAACCCCACTTTACAGGTGAATGACCGACTAAAAATAATATTGTTCGTGCTTCTTAGTAAGATAATATTCAAAGATGAATATGCTATGGACTTTGCTTCATTAAATCCGCATGAAACTCTTCCATGGTTACTGCCGATTTCAAACCCAGGTAAACTAGTAGTGTTCCGCGTGGGATCATCAACCATATCCAGTAAACAAAATCTTGCTTAAAGACAGCAAACAAGAAAACATCTTTTAAATCTTTTAAACTGTGCTTCAAGAGTTGGGTGATCATCATAAACCAAAGTTATAATGCAGTGAAAGCCAAGGTTCTTCACGAGGCTGATCCCATTTCTGACAACTAGTGCAATAATGAAAGTAATGTAGTTGCTCCATTTGTGAACTGAGTCTTGTAGTTATTACATTTAAAAACGTGAGACTGAACACTGCTTAAGCAAATTACTAAGATAGATCACCAACATAGAAACACTGGACGGTCGTTTCGTCCAACTGCGGAACTCCT
The DNA here is from genome assembly GCA_944470415.2 of Schistosoma rodhaini. Taxonomy (NCBI): domain Eukaryota; kingdom Metazoa; phylum Platyhelminthes; class Trematoda; order Strigeidida; family Schistosomatidae; genus Schistosoma; species Schistosoma rodhaini. The sequence goes on along the minus strand of OX104036.1, from coordinate 8,180,214 downwards.
CAGTAGTGCACATCCACGACCACACCTCGAGAAGTTCGAACCCAAAACCTATCAGTCTCGCGCATGAGCGCTTAACCGATAGACCACTGAGATGACCGGCATCCTACGGTGTTAATTTCTAACTTCAACCAATCCACAAAATTGAACGACACATCCACTATTGTCTTCAGTTAGTTGATATCTCACAACAGACCTGGTTGTACTCTACTAATCACTGCTTCTCACTAGAACTCCAAGAAATACCTCATGGAGCCAGTCATTAGTGAGTATATAATCATTATCAGAACCCTAGCTTCAATTGACTCATGATCTCAACTATATAAAGTTACTATGATCTCCACAAAACCCCATTTTTGAAAATTACTAAGGGAAAACCACATTCATTAATCTGGCTTAGAGGTCTCACTGATAATTGGAACTTGGAACTAATCTTTGGTGAATGACCTTTTGTCAAAAGATCTCAGGAATTATGCACAAGATGTTTTTTATGGTTATAACACAATTAAATAACTATTTTCCTGTGAAGAGATTTTAGCATTTCCTACACGACTTACTAATACTTCCTATGGAAATTAATATTGAGAATAACTTACCCAAGCTGAACGTCGTTTACTCATTAATAAAGCGTCTTGCTTTTTGCGTAAAACTAATACACCCAGTGATTGACTATTTTGTACAATCAATAAAGGGTAATCTTTAGGACGTAATATTCTACCTAAAAACCATAATACAATAAATACAAATTAATTTACCATGAAACTTTTAAGTTAATATGTTAATTGAAGTATTTTGAAGTTTTTCACTTGATATACTGCTGACATTAATGTATATATTATATCAGAAGGGGTTTTGTAGAGATTTAGTATTTATCATAGTCGAAAGCGTGATTCAATTGAAGCTAGACCACCACCGAAAACCTGGAAACACTGGACAACCGTTTCGTCATATTATGGGACTCCTCAACCGCTTTCGCGAGATTCGAGCCCAGGACCTATCAGTCTCGAGCCGAAGCCCTTAACCGATAGACCACTGAGCTGGCATCCAACGGTGTTAATGTCTAACTTCAACTGATCCACGAAGTTGAGCAACCATTCACCAATTGTCTTCAGTGAGTTCCTATCTCACAACAGACGTGGTTTTGATTTCCACTGGTCAATGAAGTTAGACATTAACATCACTGGATGTCAGCTCAGTGGTCTATCGGTTAAGGGCTTCGGCTCGAGACTGGAAGGTCCTGGGTTCGAATCTCACGGGAGCGGGTTCGTGGATGTGCAATGCTGAGGGGTCCCATAATAAGACGAAACGGCCGTCCAAGTTTTCGATGGTGGTCTAGCTTCAATTGACTCACGCTTTCAACTATGGTATGTATTATAGACAATTTAAAATGATGTTTAAAATGTTTTGATACTGTAGTGTATGCTACTTATGTCAATATAAGTAGTATGTAACGTCAATCAGAAGTGGAAGACCTAGCAGCAGAAGATTGGGAAGAACGAGTCGAAAAGAACAGGAACAAAGTGCAATTGTTATGGCAATGAAGGAACAATGTAGTCTGAGATTGTTATAACTCGAAAAGAATTATGAATAGTAACTTTGAGGAATATTTATAAACCAATATGATATGTAAATTTTCTATTGTAACTAAACTATTCATAATCGTGTCCCTCTTATTATAAGCTTTATTTTAACCCATAGACTATTACTATAAGATTTACCATTCTTGAGTTATCCTCAGATTGTTAATTACTGCTCTCCACATTCACAGCCACTTTGGGCTAATTGTTGTACAAATGTTATTTTCTAATTTATGGTACGTTTTGGTTTGTCTGTTTGGTAATATAAACCTAGTACGTTTGAAAATAATAATTTATATTGCAGAGGCTGTTATTGGTGTTCTGAACTTAACTGGATGGACTAAGCAGAAAGCAGAACCGACAAGTACTCTAGACTACTCGTACGGGTTTCGTGTGTCATTGGTCCGATCGATAATTCTCTGCTCTATAGTGGGCGGATACAAGATAATAATAAGTTATAACTGTAACAATTGATAGGGGGATTCTTAAACAAAACAATGAATGTATAGTTTTCACATTTGATCACAGAACTCTTTAATTTTCTGTTAAAATATGATCGGTTGTCTCCTACCTGTTTTCGCGCTCATTACATTATAATTATTCATATTTACTTTAAATTATGTAAATCATTAAGGTAATTGAAAAACCCTTTAGTTGGTTGACTAAATTTAAACTTAATTCCAAAGTAAATATTACTTTTAAAGTTTTTGAACTGTTAGATGATCTGCGGGAAAAAGGAGCAATCAACTTTGAGGTATCATGGCTTACATCATGTCTGTAAAATGCTAAACTAATATTCAATGGTTCAAATTCATAACCTCCAGTCAGTTTTCATTATTTCTCATAATTTCCCAGTTTAACATCTTTGAATATGCTAGTTATTCTAGAAATAAATAGCAATAGATATACGATTAGGAAATAAAAGGTTTACCTTCTTCATTTATACCCTCTTCTACAAGACAATAATCAGTAACTGGATCACTTGAACAAGTAACAGTCAATATCAAATCAATTAATTCTTCACTGCACGTTGTCTTTGCAATATGAAATTGTCGGATTGAAGCCTTGAATAATGAAAAAAAAAGACATACATTATAAAGTGATAATTCATGAAACAAAGATTATAATTCTTACAATTATTGAATCCAGATTTCGATTCGATTCCGAATTGTTGATATTCATTTTCTAACAGACAGTTTTCTTATCATTTCTGTCACAAACATTTGAAAAATCTATCCCGTAGGTTAGAATAGGGTTTACAATCTTAAGTAATCTCGGAACGTTTTTAACCTTAATGTTTAAAGACATATGCTTCAACCATTCAGCCACTACGTTACTGATGTCAAGTTCATGGAAATGTAGTACTCAAAGTAATGACTGTGTATTTAGTTATTTTTGATAGATATGCATAAGTTTAAATGAAATAAAGTTTACTACATTTCATCGTTAGAAAATGTAACAGTTATGGAAAGCCTGGTATTATCAGCGATATTTTAACTCTAAGCTGTGCTACCTGTCGAAACTTTTCTGTCATGTTTTCGTTCATTTAGTAGGCGAGTATTAATAATTCGATTGTTATTTCCAATAAATATCTTACATCAACCTCTGACTTCTATTATATTTATAACTTTCATCTGATACTACACAGTATACCGCATGGGGTAAATTCATCGGAAGCATTTGTGGGCATCTCCAGCTGATTGAAACCAAATTCTTTTAGAAAACTATAATCGTTCAATGAAATTACACTGACTGAAATTGCTAAGTGCTATAATCGTAGTGGAGATTGAAAATGTTGCAGTTAAATTCACTCTAGTAAAATTGATTATTGTCACATTTGAAAATATTATTCTTAAAATATTAACGTGTATTTCTTAAATCCTTCATGCAGTTGTTAACATTATCACCGAGCTACTCAAGTTGCAGCTAGGTTAATTTAAAAACACTTCACTTCTACCCGAAGTTTGTGCTGATGATGTCTTTCAGAAGGACGATGAAAGCTCCACAACCAAACCATCCAGCTCAGAGAACAAAACTCCAACAAGAAAAACTTAAATTTATTTCAACTTTCCAGTAATAAATAATGTAAAAAATTTTACATCTAAGAACTTACAGGATTTGAAAAACAGCTATCATAGATTTTCAGAACTCCACCAGTTTGCATATGAAGTGTTAACCTTCATAAAATATAATAATATCATACTATGGATATTGGTAATGATAAATGATTAGATTTTAAAACATTTATTTGTAATTGAAAGCATGAGTCAATTGAAGCTAGACCGCCAAGGAAAACCTGGAAGCACAGAACGGCTGTTTCGTCCTATTGTTGGACTATTGTGAGATAGGAACTCGCTAAAGAAAATTGGTGAACGGTTGCTCAACTTTGTGGATTAGTTGGAGTTAGACATAAACACCATCGGATGCCGGCTCAGTGGTCTATCGGTTATGTGCTCTGTCGCGAGACTGGTAGGTCCAAGGTTCGAATCTCACAAGGCAAGATCAAGGATGCGCATTGCTGAGTGGTCTTACAATATGATGAAACGGTCGTCCAGTGCTTCCAGGTTTTCCTTGGTGGTCTAGCTTCAATTGACTAACGCTTTCTACTACGAAAACACTAAATCTCCACAAAATCCCCTTCTAATTTATTTCTTAACAAACCTTACTACTTACAAATTTTCGAACACAAATGTATATTTAGAAGTGCAAATGCATTTTGTAACTAATTGTAATGGTGAAAAATAAAAAAGTGTAATATCGTAGTAAGTAAGAGATTCAAAATCTGTTGTACAACACCTTCCTGAAAGTTTTTTCTTCAAATAATTAATTTTGCATTGAGTCATTTCTGTTGAGGAAGTAAGTTACAATAAGTGACGAAATGTCAGAAATTAAATTTTATTTTCAATGAAATATCACAGATATATTATTATTTTGATGATTCACAATCTATCCAAAGGCCAGCTTATTTGAAACTATCAAGTCAAACATTAGTAATGATATTTACAGTTGTAAAAGTCATTATCTATGCTTTATTCAAAGATCGTCTTAAGATAATCGTTTTCTTCTTTGTAAAACATAAGAAGCCAGATATCCATATTAGCACACATTGTGTTGAGTAAATATATAACCATATGTTCACTAGTGACTGACTTCAAGAGATATTTCCTTGAGTTCTAGTGGGAAGCGGTAGCCAGTGGAGTTCTACCAGGTCTGTTGTAGAGATATCATCTCACTGAAGACAATTGGTGAACGGTCGCTCAAAATCGTGGATTGGTTGAAGTTAGACAATAACACCATTGGATGCCGGCTCAGTGGTCTATCGGTTAAGGGCTTCGACTCGAGACTGGTAGGTGACGGGTTCTAATCTCTTGGATGCAGGGTCGTGGATGCGCACTGCTGAGGAGTCCCACAATAGGACGAAACGGCCGTCCAATGTTTCCACGTTTTCGATGATGGTCTAGCTTCAATTGACTCATGATTTCAACTGTGAAAATACTAATTTCTCCACAAAACCCCCTGTGATAAATATATAAAGACAATTTTCAAAACTATTTATTTTCATTAATATCCGGCATAACAGTGGTTTTTAACGACTTGGAGAATGATCACATGTCCCAGTTAGCCGAATAGTACATAGTTTATTGAAATCTCATACAATAGACAAATTAGTCTTAATGGGTTGTTTGGTCTCTTCAAATCTGGCTTGGCTTAGAATCGATGAAGAACAAGTTCACAGGATGATATTTACTGTTTATCTTATTATATAACTTTTACGTCTCTAACCATATCACTGAGAGTTCTCTTGATTTGCTTGTTTAATTTATAAATAGAAATGGTCATGAAGAACTATGTTATTTTGCTGCACTACCGATCATACCGAAAAATTTCACTCTAAACAGGGCACTCAATAGCAGCAACACTTAAAATAGTAAAACACTAAGGATTCACATCAATAGATATATACAGAGAGGACCATACTAAGAAAACCAAAGATTTACCCAATGGTATGAACTAATTATTATAGTCGTTTCATGACTAAAGTTGAACAGTCAAACTTTTCAGTATGTAGTTAAATTCCAACTCTCTGTAAAGCCTGCAGTACAATCCCTAGACAACATCATAAGTATACTATTGAACAATAACTGAATGGTGGTCCCCTTTGATTTTAAACCTTTATAAAAAGAAGGCGTAATAAAGATGTCGTATTACAACTAATCAGTAATGAATTCCATTTCTTAAAACACAAATCATCAATTGATTATTACAAATTTCACACAATTTCACAAATTTCACAAAATTCACAAGCATTGTAAGCAAAGATTGATAGTGGCTAGCAAGTGACTATCAGGACTCATTAGTTGAGTGGATAATGCGATGGCGTTTGAAGCGAAAGGTACTGGGTTCGAGTCCCAGAGTGAACATCAACTCTGAGATGGAGGTACATACAGCTGACCAGTCCCAAAAAGGACGAAATGAGCATCCTGGATTCCACTGCTAGCCACTATCCATCTTCGCTTACAATGCTTGTGAATTAAGGCTATATCGAGGCAATACACACAATATGTACATATGCCAATTAGAGACTGATCAGTTGCAGTCCTAACAAATCGATGGAAAGATTCAAACAAACAATACTGAATGAATTTAAACTTCACCCCATTGCACAAGCAAGTGGATATCAGAACTCAGTGGCCGAGTGGATAATGCGATGGCGTTTGAAGCGATGGTACTGGGTTCGAGCCCCAGAGTGAACATCTTCTCAGATGCAGGTACATCCAGTTGACGAGTCCCAAATAGGACGAAACACGCGTTGTGGATTCCACTGCTATCCACTATCCATCTCTGCTTACCTTATTTTGTTTTTATTGCATATTTAAAACAATCAAACAATTTTATTCATAATGATGTTTAAAAATGCTAAGAATTCACTAATTTCACCGGTTTTTAATCTGTCATCAAATGGGTATATAATATATATATATATATATGCATAGTTGCATAATCACATGTCTGTAATCTCTTTTGATTAGTCATGTTTACCGCTTCTATTTCATAGAATCATTTAATTAGTAGTAAATCATCGACTTTTTCAATAGTCTATTCATTATGACAACAATTTACATGTAGTTTAGATTTGATGGAGTCTATTCGCACAAGCATGATATTCAAATGAAATTGTTATGTCTCGATAAGAATAGTGAACCGATACTATGCGTATATTTTTATTGTATAATTGTTAAATAACTAAACTATTCATATTCATGTTCATCTCATTATAAGCTTTATTTTGACTCATAGACTATTACTATAAGATTTACCGTTCTTGAGGTATCCCAAGTCTATCATATACTATCTCCTTTATTCATAGCCACGTTTGGTTAAACCTTGTACAAATGTTGTTTTCTTATTTTATGGTTCGATGTTGTCAGTTTGATTGGTATATAAACCCAGTATCCTTGAGGTAAATGTTTCATATTGCATAGGATTTTATTGGTTTTCTGATCTTAACTGGCTGGACTAGGCAGAAAGCAAGACTGTCAAGTACTCTAGACTACTTGTAGACGTTTCGTGTATCATTGGTCCGATCACTAATTCAATACTCTCTAATTGGAGGTATAATCACGTTATACATTAACAAAGTATTCAAGTGGTACGACTTATAACAGAAATATTTAAGGAATCATTAACTTAATACAATAATTAAATTGAAAATATCAAAATATGAAGCTAAGAATGATTAAGCTTATTCATTAGATATGAAAAAAATAATTTTTATAGGGAAATAGGAAACAATATTTAAAGAAATAATAATAGATGAACATTAGATGGTGATCATTAACGTCAGTAAGGTGAAGGATCATTTGATTTAGGAGTAATATTAGATTTGATGGTATCAATTCTCCCAAACATGATATTCAAATGTTGATAGCATATTGTGGCGTAAATCTGATTCCTTTTTGCTTGTATGAATGATTGTTTGTTGCTAAAATATACGTACTGTCTATCCTCGTATGTAATAAATGACTTGATCCGCGTTGGTTAATAACGGAGTTAAATAAGTCAAATACGAGAATGGATTTAGAATACATATATTTTCTTTACTCATCGATCTGGCCAGAGAATCAGAGTAATGAAGCAAACAGATGAGAGCGGAACAAAAATGACGCGCATTGGAGATGGCTGGGAAGCCAACTCAATTTAAGCAAGCGTTAATCAACATTTATAGTCGGACAAAAATGAGTGACAGACATACGATTAATAAGATACGAAGTGTACACATATATGCTCATGTAAATGTATAGTCAAGGTCAATAAGCGAATAATTAACAAGATCAAAATATGATTGATAATGGATAGGCGAATTGGCTTGGCCAGCAACTAGAATAAAGTATATGGGCTTAACATATAAACTGATACTACAAGCATTCACTTAGATGTAATTTTTTTTATTAATGTCTATACAAAATACTAAAACTAGGTTTTAAGTTAATAAACAATCTGATGGTTGAATTCATGAATCAATTATTGCTAAACCACCATGGAAAACCTGGAAGCATTGGATGGCCGTCTGGCACATCTCAGTAACGAGCTTCCACGACTCCACCTATCAAGATTTTAACCCAGGATCGAACGAACGCTTAACCTCTAAACCACTGTACCGGCATTCAATGGTGTTAATGGCTAACTTCAACCGGTCATTTAGTGCTTCCAGGTATTCCATGGTGGTCTAGCTTTAATTGACTCAAGATCTCATCTATAAAAATAATTTAATCTTGTTAAAAATTTACTAATGAAGATAATAATATTATTAATAACGATAACATGAGGGGAGGGGGGGTGGTCAGTTAACCAGTTTTTTCCGAAATAAAATTGTGAAAAATGATTTTTTTTTATTTATTTTGATATTTACCTGTTATCTTTGGTTAAATCTAATGTTCTGGATAAAATTGCATCACTGTACAAGGTGACATCAATTTCTAAATTGAAAATAGACAATATAAATAGAAGAAATGCATAATTTACTATAATTAATCTATAATATTTAGATATTTCTTTAAACTTCAGTTTGTTTATCATACTATTTATTGAGGTTATAGTGATAGTAACTTTATTGATATCACTTACGATTTCAGTAATTAAAGTATACAATCGATTAATAATTAAGTAGTGATTCATGTCATAATTCATGTGTATTATTGAATAAGAGAGTGTACCGACAACATCAGGTAAAGATTAGAAAGTCAGTTAAAGATCTTCATCAATTCCCGGGATTTGAAGATACGTTATATGTGTTTAACCATCACGTATACAAAAATATTGGGGGCTACTGCAAGCAAGATGTTGTATCAACTCATCAAATCAAATTGGCAAATCATCTTTTCAGTGTAGACAAGATAACCATCACCAGTGATGTATAGCATTTGATTAAGTGGATCAGAACAGGAATTAGTGGTAGGTATGCATATACTCTTTCAATATTCATTCACAGTTGGTTTTATTTCATTGATTCTATCGGAACCACAATGTCTTTGATGAACTATTATGTTGACTATTATTATGTATAATGGTATTGTTATTAGGATCCGGACTTATTTGATAGATATTTCGATGATTTCACTTCACTGTGTTTATGTGATTTAACTGCTAAGAATGGAATTCATTTCTACTAGGTCACTTGTCAGTCATGCTTGACCGACCAGTAGTATTAATAATGATTTCGCAACCTTGCACAAAACTCTTTAATAGATCTTCCTAGTTGTCAATAGTTAAAACAATTTCCTTTGTGTAATCTACTTCAGATATTCATCTCATTTATTGACTCACTTTGTTTGTAAGTTATTCGACACTATAGTGTATCTGAAACGATTGTAAATATCATATGGAATTCATACTATGGACTACACCGCAAAGTCTTGCTTGAAGAACAGCTGAGAGATGTATTTCCAGTAAAAACCGGTGTGAGACAAGGCTGTTAACTTTAGATTTTATCTTTCTTTTGGTAGTCGACTCGATTATAATCACCTTTTCTTCTCAGTTGCAATTACTTAGCAAAATATGAAAATAATACATTAAATACATAATTTACACAGCTTCTTTGGGCTGTCAGTTACTCCGTTATTCTTCTAATTCTATTGTTATTTTGATTCGTCTTCAATTTTCTTCCTGTTCTCCTCATTTCAATCTTCCGTTGGAAGACATTTCAACTCCTAATGCCGCTACATACTATTTGTATTTGCCAACATAAGTAGCATACACACAACAGAATCCTCTACAACAGTAGGTCTTAACACATAAGGGAAAAAACAATTCCTGAAATATAATTCTAAGAGCATCAAACCAATGACACTTAATGAAGAACCTATGGAAGAAGTGTAAAGTTTTGCGTCCCTGAACAGCATCATCGAGGAACAAGGAAATTCTCGTTCAAATGTGAAGGTAAAGATTGTCAAAGCAGAGATAACAATCTTACAATTGAATAACATATGAAACTCAAAACAACTGTCTTCAAGCCAACATCAAAGTCAGAATCTTCAATACGAAAGTCAAGACAGTTTTACTGTACGCAGCTGAAACTATGATAACTATCACAGCTATCATCAAAACAGTACAAGTATTTCTAAGCAATTGTCTACAAAAAATACTTAATCTCCATTAGCCGGATACCATCAGCAACAGTCTTCCATAGGATAGCACAAACCAGCTTCTAGTTCAAGGGGAGATTAGGAAAAGACGTTGGGAGTGGATAAGTCACACACTGAGGAAATCGCCAGAGTTCATCATGAGGCAAGCATTAACATGGAATCCGAAAGGGAAGCAGAAAAGTGGAAGGCCATAGAACACATTATGTCGGGAAATAGAAGCAGATATGAAAAGGATGAATGTTAATTAGAAATAACTAGAAAGGATTGCCCAGGACAGAGTTGGATGGATAATGGTAGTGGGCGGCCTATGTTCCTACATGACGGATAACAGACAGACATAATCCATAATTAGTTAGAAAAGAATTTTTATATTGATTTATTCTCGTTTTTTTGTATTCATCACTAAAACATTCCACTTATAATTCGTTTTATTTGATAATGGTCTTAGTAACTAAATTTTTTTTATATTTTCATTATAAAATTTTTTTAAAATATTCATCAACATTGTCACTTCATTCGAATGAAGCACTTAACTAACTGTCTGTCTATCTATCGATCTACATAGTTATCTATGTGGTTGTCTATCTATCTATATATTTAAATAATTTGTGTGCTATTATTATTAACACACCTATTTCAATAAATAATTGACACTGTTACATTAGATGAAACCAAAAAAAAATGCCTTTTACTTCTATCTGTCAAACAAAAACTTTTCAATATAACACTATTGTCATAGTAATAATGTTTACATAATCATTACTCTCTCTCTCTCTCTCTTACTCACTCCCTCCCTCTCTCCCACCCTCCCTCTCTCTCTCTCTCTCTCTCTCTCTATATATATATATATATATATATATATATATATATATATATATATATATATATATATATATTGATATGTATACTGTTTGTAATGGACTTATCAACTATTTGTTAGGAATTTAGAAAAATAAAAAATAGAAAGAAAAAGACAAACAAAAGAACCAACAACATACAATGAAAGTATCTATGTGATTCAGTAATTTTTCTTTATTTTTTTTTTTAAAAAAAAGAGTATAAACGGGTTTTAATTTTTAACTATTTATTGATTAGAAAGATTCTTATTGAAAGAATAAATTTAATTATTAGACTAGTTGAAAAATATTGTTTTTTAAAGTGATAATAGTAGTACATGTTCTATGAATGTCATCCCAGAGAATTCCTCGTTGTGCATTATTTGCTGACGATGATGGAATTGGTTGGAAAAAAGCGGAGAGGTGGTCGGTGTATGATATGGTGTCGTGGTATGAAAGGAAACTGAATAGAACTGGCTTCTGTTGGACTTTCACGACTCCCTGGTTGAGGTCCGAGAGATGGTGAAACACAGTGGCTAGAGATGTTATCAGATATGGCTCAGAATAGAAGCCAATGGTGATCCTGCTGTAACCTTTCTTTACTTTGTTCATAAAAAGTGATTATAAGTTTCTAAATGAAAGAGTTCTTCTGGTTGTACATTTCTGTTTCCTCCACTATTATTCTGATTATTACACTAACATACACTAATCTGTGGTTGTTATTGTTCCTTTTTTTTCTTTTTTCTTATATGCAGCTTACCCTATTTTTCTTTTTCTATTTTCATTCTTTGATGTGGCGCATATATATCTGGTGCCCCCTTGTACCAAAATTTACGTGTTCAAATAAATAAGTAGTTGAAAAATAAGACTGGCTTTTTCTAACATAGTAAGTGGTTATACTAGTTTAAACTATCCCCTTAAATGGAAAACAAATCAAATTACTTAATGTGTAATCTGACGTATTGAGTGAAGTCAGTATTACAGAGAAATGGGCATGCTCATATCGTATTAGCTTATCAGTACTTTGTCTCCTTCTTGACTCTTCACATTGATTTATTTGGTGGATTACTCATATGATATAAATGGAATCGGATATTGAGTTACTTAAAATTTATAATCAATCATTCCTTGTCACAATTTAAGTTGATTGAGAGAGTTGAAATTTCAAAGAATTGTCAATTGAATACTTATTATTGAGTTGCTTAGAAAAAAATATATGAATTTTCAGACGGATGGGGTTATAGTGGAAGAGACTTAAATGTAACGACTTATTTTCGTTCTATCTACGATACTTTAATGTTTAGATATTCTTGTATATCGAAGAAAGTTATTACTTGACATCCACTATAATTATCTAGTATTATGTTTATTTCAGTCTGCTTAAGGCTCAGCGGTATACATCTAAATGATTCTTGTCGGTACAGAGTTGAGTCAACAAAGAGAAAAAGTTTAATTACAGTGTGGTATTCGCCAAGATGAAGGGAAGTTTTCTTTAATAACTTACAGACCATTATAGATATTATAATAAATTAGTAAATGACGGTAGGATTTAAACATCTTTATCAACGAAATATATTTAAATGAATAAACTGTTAACCTTAAATGATTACCAAATAATGAACAATGTCATTTTTCCCTATTCGTTATTTTAGATTGATTTCTTTTGATCACATTTTAAAATGATCAACATGATAGTACTCTTTGTTAGATATAAGATCGCCAAAGGAAGTCAGCAGCATAAGACATGAAGGTATATAATCTAGAATCAAGATCATAAGACTGAGCACTAGACTTTGTCTAACTAACGAGCACCAACTGACCTGAAATTTATCTCTATGATCTCTCATTAAGTTGCTTTAAATTATCTAGCAATTATGAATTTAATTCATGAATAGATATTGCTATTAAACGGCTAGGCTAACCTATATGGACGAGCCAATCAGAAGCTTTCGCGTGTTTTCAAGGTCATGGCGCTAAGTTCGGCACCTGGTGCTTACGTACGGTCGGTTTACAACGGATTTTAGAGAAGACGTGATAATTCAGCGTGTACAAGAGAAGTGATCATAAGATTTTGGCGCGAAATTCAATTATCCATTCGTATATATAGAGTTTTGGCATTATAGCTGATGTCAGTTCGTGATGAAAACCTCAAGTATAATTCCTAACCTTAACCATGAACTGTAAATCATAATTTGAATTCTTCACACAGGTTTATAACCCTCATTTAGTCTTACTTATTATGTTGACACTTTCAGGGTCGCTCTAGCGTCGCTCAAAGGTCTTCCATAATTTACAGTCTCATCCTTAACCCTAAACCTTAACTCTAACCCTAAACCCTAAACCATACCAACATACCAACAACATTGAAGCTATGTGGTCGAGGCTAAAAGAATTTTTGAGACCTTATCATGGTTCCAGAGGTCGACTACTATGGAGCCACATGGATAAGTTTCTGTACCAGATGCACTACGATTTTAGAACTTCTGAACTTATATCTAACCTTGATAAGTTTTTGAGTCATTTAAAAGAACAGTATCCCCTTTAATTTTTCAGTTTTGTATAATATATTTTTATTGTATTCTGTCTTCTGATTGCTTGATATTTCTCAAGGTCATTTAAGATTCGTTCAAAGGTCGTCCATATAGTTTAGTCCCGCCCTATTAAACAGTTCTATATCCTGTTAATTTTTTTTAATGAACAAACTGTCTATATATTTAAGGTAACTAACTAAATTATACGTTTTCGAACTGTGGTATGTGCTACTGATGTTGACAGATATAAGTAGTATGTATCATCAGCAGAAAGTAAAATGCCTGGAGGCAGAAGGTCAATAAAATCGAAGAAAAGAGAACGAGAACAGAGAATGATTGGTGTGGGATCTAAAGAACAATGAAGTCTAAGACAATTGGTGAACATTTTGTAAATCAAATATTCACTGTATGGTTCTCAGACTTTATTGAAATATTCTGTAATTTACTATTTAATTACATTCGATTGTCCCCACTTATGTTATCCTTCACTACAGAGCTACTCTGACCTATCAGCCGACATCTCTATCTATGATCAACATAAAACTATGTATGTGATATTTTTCATTCAAAATATTATTTTAAATATCACCTTACATATGTTACGGTATGAATTATGATTTTTTAGATGATAGTGGTTGACGTATAATATCCACTAGGATTTAAGTGTACCTAACCAGTAAATCTGAATACGTAAGAAAGTTCGTTCTACTCTTTTCCTTTTTAATCTGCACTTACGATATGACCAATTAAGTTATCAAGAATTAATATCAGAAGGGGTTTTTGTGGATACATTAGTAATTTCAATAGTTATATGATGGCTCAGTGGTGTAGAGGTTAAGCGTTCGCTCATGAGACAGGTATGTTGTGGATTCAAATCTCTTAAAGCGGGATCGTGGATACGTACTGCTGACGAGTTTCACAATAGGACGAAAAGGTCTTCCAGTGCTTCCGAGTTTTCCATAGTGGTCTAGCTTCAATTGACTGATGATCCTTAGGTAATATTATCGAAAATCTAAATAGTAACAATCATAATGAAGTACATAACAATGATAGCAATCAATACAATACTCACCTTTTGAATTTTGATTTAATGACCAAATACCTGATGTTAATGCATTCACTTCCATTGATTCATATAAATCACCATGTAATCCTTGTTGCTTAGATTTAATATGCTTATTATTCTTATTAGTAGTAGTTGTAGTAGTATTTTCATTATTTGTTTGACGTCTATATGTTAAATAAAATAAATTTGGATCTTTCAAACTTAAATGATTTCTAGCTAATATTTGTTTAATAACATCTTTCACAGTATCTTTAGAAGATATTGTATAGATTTGTGTTACTTCAGTACCTTGAGCCAAGTCTGTATAAATAAGTATCTGTTAAAAGGTATAAACAAAAAAAGTTAACATCAGTTTCATTTAGAATTCAGTAGTAGATTTCTATTATTAAGTAGTAAATAAATTCACATCTGTTGTAAATGAAATTTTATAGAATGACATTCTATATAAAAGTATTATTATTAAACGTTATGTTATAAACAAAGATGGATAGTGGCTAGCAGTGGAATCCAGGACGCGCGTTTCATCCTATCTGATACTTTTCAGCTAAATGTACCTGCCAATTAGAGACTGATCAGTTGCAGTCCTAACACATCGATGGGAAGATTCAAACAAACAATACTAAATGGAATTATGTTATAAATCATAATGTTTAGTTCGGAGGTTTTTGTCCGGTAATCGTCAATAGTACTGAAATCAATATATGTCTATTTGTGACAACCATTTATATTACACAAACTTTTAAATCAATGAAATCTCACTTGAAAGTACTACTAATACAAATTAACAACCAAGTGCCATATGCATCATTCTTATGAATAAGCGTTCAGGCACGAGACCGAAGGTCTTAGGTTCAAATCTCGTGTATGTAATCGTTGATACGCACCACTATGAAGTACCATACTAGAACAAAACGACCTTCCAGTGCTTCCAGGTTTCCAGTGGTAGTCTAGCATTCGTCGATTCATGATCTCAATCGATATATATATATATATATATATATATATATATATATATACTCCTGAGAAAATATAGCATATACATAGCAACATTATTAATTCTTATTAATGCTCTTGTTACTATGTTTGCAACTCCGATATTTTAATAGTATATGACATAGAAGACCTGAATATCAACTGCAGGAAATTAAAAGCTCTTTCTAATACCCATCAACCGATTGAGGAATTTAGTGGATATTTGGACTCAGTAGTTTGGTGGGCAATCCATCTGATATTTGAGACGATAGATACTTGATTCAAGTATCGTTGTTAACATTTTCAAGCGATTTTACACATGCTTATTTGCATACTTGTATAGCACAGAAAATACTTGTCATTCAAGTTAATATTATGTTACATTTTAATGTAAATACAGATTTAATTAACTGACGAAATTAAAAGCGAATTCATATTATATCCTTTTAATTTCTGTTCTTGCCTTAGTTATATTCCCTTTTATCGGTAGCGGACAAATGAATCAATTTGAACTACGTCTTTGATTTTATTCGCTAAAAGTCTTCGTGTAAAGAAGGTTATTCTTACAATCAGCTGAAATTGTGAGAGAACTATTGATTAAAATAAAAAAATATAGATCATTAGTTTCTAAACCACTGACTAAAAAGAACTGTACTCATTACAAAAGCTTTGTATTGAAGGTTTAATTCCATTTGTGGAAATGATGGATATATCTTGTTCAGCAATCTCAGACTATGATGCAATAGGTTTTCAACCGTTCCTGATTTTGTCAGCTAAGATTGGCTTGTTAAAAAAATTCATTAATCCCAAACAACGTAATGATCAATAGATTCGGTAGGTAATGAACTCAAAGACAAAAAAAATTTTTCATCAAGTTGTTATAGTTTGCGCAAAAGAAGGTTTTCGTACTATATATCTAACTTTTACGTATCTGAGATGTTTTAGTGACCCGTTATTTTGACTCCAGTTAGATCGTATGTTGATTGCTACAAAAATATACATGTCAGCTATCCCCGTATATTATTATCAACTTAATTAGCATTGATGTATAATGGGATTAATAAAGTCAAATATGAGAATGGATTTTGAATACTTTTATTCCATACACTTATTGGTCTGGACAGACAATCAGAAGGACGAATTAAAGAAATTGAAGCGAAACGATGTGCATTGGCAAAGGCATGTGAGCCAACTCAATTTGATCAAGCGTTAATTGATATTTATAGACGAACAAAAATAAGTTACAAGTATGTGATGAATAAGATAAGAAATACACGCACGCTTACGTAAAAACATTCAACGTTGATAAGCGAATTGTTACTATTTTAATATCATTGTATATCAAGTAAGTCAATAAAAGGGCTTAAGAAAATTTAACCATAATCGAAATTGAATGTAGAAGAGTTGCTGTAATGTAACTAAATCAAGCTAAAAAAAGAGTAAGTTGAAGTGATAGTGATAACGTCAGTGTTCCTTATCAATGCCAGTATAGATGAAAGGTTTACTCAGCTAAGTTTCTGTTTCCTAGAATCGTATCTTTACTTTTAATCAAACTCTGTATGGGGCTCAATTTAACTTTACTATTGACGGTTAATTTTTAGTAGGTGACAGAATTCATATGAGTTTCTTACAAAGTCAATTACTATATCTCAAATTTTCCTTAAGCAAATTATAAATTGAATTTTCTATATATATTAGCAACTGTCATAGTTGATCTTTTAGGTCTTATGTAATTTTATATTTTGTTAAGAGTATTCTTCAGTCGTTAACATAACCTGCATATTCAACATGTGCATAAGTCCCCACGACCAAAGCGAACTTGAGGCCAGACAAAGTCTATACATTTTAAGATTAGAGTATTGTGTTATCTTTGTATTTTTTTCTTGGCAAAGATATATGGATATTTTAGATACTTAATTAAGCGTAGTACTAAGTAAGTTCTTCTATAGTGGACTCTTTGGTGATTCAGAGGTGACAACAAGTAATTGCCTTTGGTGACATACTTAGAACATTCACTAAGATCACAAAGAGCATACAAGTATACAAACCTACGATCATATCGTGGTTTTGTACTACATGCTTTTACAAGCTTTATATGAATTGATAGGTGATCGAACACTCATAAGACCATACTATCTTGCTAATTATTTTTTAAGTATTCAGATGACTGATTATTCGTGTACAATTTTTCTACGTGTGTAATTGTTTGTGTACTGAATTATCTATCTTATTCATTAACCATTCGAACTACTTAAAAAAATTCAGCAAATCACATAACGGTTGTTCACCAAATCAATCCATACATCCCACAACGATTAACTTTCTTTCTTACTCGTTCGATCTACTGATTAGCGTAGTTCAAACACAATATACCCTAATCATCCGTATTGTGACGTTCTTATAACGTTGTTGACAGTCATCATAGCTAAGGTACTGCAGTAGATTGATCTTATGAGGTTATACGGGATAACTATTGTTTGCAACCAAATCTAGTTGTCGCACAGTTTAGTCTATCTCCACGCTCGTAATTTCATTAGCTGATGAGTGAAAAAGCATTCGATTATCCCAATTTCTCTATCGCCTATACAATAAAGTACTTTCAAACAAGATGGAGTCTAGTTTTACAAGCAAATAAAGGAAAAATATTCATGTAATAAGTCTATTAGTTTACTACATAAAGTTGGCGTATTAAATTTTTACAAGATCTCGGTAACACTTTAGCGAATACAAGTAAGGGACGAAGAAAAAAGAACTAAAAAACTGGTTTTCACACAAAATCTGCATTATGGTTAGAAGAAACCACAATGTTTCAAGGCTTTACAGTGTTTACTGACTTTAAGTATAGCAATCCGTTAAATTGCAAGGAAACAAACTTGGGTGAAGATAAATCCAGAACTTCAAAGAGGTTAATCACATTAATGTGTAAAGCTAATACAACATTTCATGGAATGGAGGTCAATAGACATACCTGACAGTTGTATATTAAATAAAGCAGGAGCAAAAAAAATTTGGAGAATTAAATGAATTAATTATATCTCGAAACTTCTCGTTAGTAGTAAATAACCTAAAGTTACAATTAAGAGTAGTATTATACACTAAGTTTCACATACTAATTTCAACAAATTCCAGTTCAATATAATACAAGAAAAAGAGTAACAGGAAGAGGATAATATATATTTAGCAAAGTACTTTGTTGATGATAAAGTGTCGGATCGTGGATGCGCACTGCTGAGGAGTCCCACAATAGGACGAAACAACCGTCCAGGGCTTCCAGGTTTTCCATGGTGGTCTAGCAATAATGGATTTCTGAATTCAATTATAAGATTACTAAAATTTCCACAAAATCCCCTTCTGATGATAATAAAGTCGTTTATAGAAAAAAATGTCTTTATAAATTATAAATAAGAGATAGAATCTAAGGAAGAGTTTTTAACAACTGAGTGATTATATAATTAAGCCACTTACTAAATATCTATACTATCACCAATTTGTCAGAAAATTGTTTTCCTTTTTATCCGTTAATTATTACTTACGACATAACCCCTTTATTAACATAATCTCAGTTTTAACATTTTTTAGTAGTAGACAGAAAAAACCTGAACAAATCTAACATTATTCACTACTGAGTAATCAGTTGATTATAAATATCTAAGTGGTAACATCCCAGAGTGGAAAGCTCGGTAAAACGGGATGGAATCCTCCACGTAGTATCGATTTCCTTTAGATAATAAGTGCGCCTTAGTGACAAGTAACAAATATCACGAAACTTGCTTCCATAGTTTCCTGTGAACAACATTTTATTGTGTAAGTTTTATTGTCCTCTCTTCAATAAAATTTACCAAGGAATCAGGATTTATGGAATCATATATTTATTTCATAAGCTTATATGACTCACCAAACACACATTGAGGAAATCACCCAATTGCGTCACAAGATAAGCCCTCACATGGAGTCCTGAAGGCCAAAGGAAAAGAGGAAGACCAAAGAACACATGACGCTGAGAAATGGAGACAGACATGAGAAGAATGAACGAAAGTTGGATAGAACTAGAAAGGAAGGCCCATGACAGAGTGAGTGGGTTGGCGGCCTATACTCCATTGGGAGTAACAGGCTTAAGTAAGTAAGTAAGTATGTAACCTATCAAACTAATATCTAACATCCGTTTGAATGTTAAGTGAAATTTTTTCATTGTTAATAAGACAATATTAATTGGTCATCTGTTCTATCTATCGATAACTTTTCACCGGGATTTTGCATTGTATATATCATTAAGCAAACAACTAATCCATATCAGCTCAAATAACTACTTGTATTTACATGAATCATCAGAGTTTTCATTTAATATAATACTGGTTACTTGTCATTGTAGTTTAGCTTTCCCATGTACAATGTTTCCTTAATAACTTATATTTGTAGCTCATTCTTTTTTTTTAAGTACATCCAGAAAAGATAGTCATTTGGGGAACAGATTTTACGAAAACAATAATACTCAATTTAGAAGCATATTCAAGTTACTTTATCTTATTAACCTTAAACATTAAATGGTATTCCTGGGTTCGAATCTCGCTCGCCAGGTGGGATCGTGGATGCGCACTATTTAAGAGTCCTATAATAGGACGAAACGGCCTTCCAGTGCTTACAGGTTTTCCATGGTGATCTAGCTTCAATTGACTCACTCTTTCAACTATGAAAATAGTAACTATTATTATTATTATTATTATTATTATTATTATTATTCTAAGACAAACTAACTTGGTAATAATAATAATCATTAATGACAACTCAAATGTAAGAGCAAGCAATAACTTAGCAAAGAATGCTCAATTTATGACTCCTTTCTTAGATACTATTTACATTCATGTATACTGTTTACATATAGAATGAAGTTAAACATGCTGTGTATAGATATATGTATATATATTTTAACATGTAGAAAAGAATCGAAAGGAAGCTTAAGGGGATCACATGGAAATCAACATTAATGTTAACACTTATCCACATGATTCGTAAACAAAAGAAAAGTGACGTACAGTTTACTTCATGAATTAATTTATTATTGCTATTTTGCTTTAATTACTACTTATTTATTGACAAAGGAAGTCATTCATAACCACATTACTATATTTTCATCAGGTGCTTTTTGACTGATGGTTAATACTGAAATTCGTTAAGTGTTTTATGTTCTATATTATGAGATTTGTCAGTTGGATTTGTGTATCTCCTATATAGAGTGTTGTTTTTCCATAGTGATACTGTAACCCATTAGTTATCACTTCTAACACCAATGTATTATCTTTTAAGCTATTAAGTCATTATTGTTTGACATCTTGTTCAACTGGTATGATTTTTATTATTATCCATAAAGGTTTTTATTTTCTTCTTTTTGGTATTCATAAATGTATTCGATCAGTGTCTATTGGTATATCAATGCCCTGAATGGATCTCTTTAGTGAATCACATATAATAAAGAGTGATAAACTCAAGAAGCTCATACGTCAACAATGATTGATCAAATACTATCATGAATATTAACAACACGAAAGTTAAAACCTTTACAAATATTCAAATGGTATTGTTTGCTTGTACCTTCCCATTGTTGTTTAGGAATGCGGTTTATCAGTCTCTTGTTAGCATATGAGCATCCTAGACGGGCTGTCTCGATATTGCTTAAAGCCACAAGCCTTATAAGTAAAACTGAATGATGGCTAGCAGTGGAATCTAGGACGCGCGTTTCATCCTATTTGTGACTCGTCAGGACGAAATGCTCGTCCTGGATTCCACTTCTAGCTACCATATATCTTTACAAATATTGTAATAATTCTTTTACTTGAAATAAATATGAATACAACCTATCAACGTTCAAGGTAATGCCAAAATAGATAATTGAAACAAATTTTTATTAACAACCAAATAAAAGTAACATCCATCTTATGATGGGATCTAAAAATTTGTCTTTTTGCAGTAAAATACTCTCTCTATGATCACTTAGTGTGGCATACATATCACCATTTAAAGAGGAGATTATACTTATAGCTGACCATATTCTTAGAGATGGTGGAGAAGATTTGTAGCTTAGGTGGATGATTTTGATGGAATTTTGTTATCTGAGCTGAATGGTTTGGATGTGCAGCTTTCATCGTTCTTCCGAAAGATATCATCTCCGAATAGAAGATACAACCAAAACAAAGAAATAAACAATGACAGATTTAAGGTCAACAAGAACCAATCAACATCGAGGTATACAGGCAAGCTGTGAATCAAATGTAGAGAAATTCAAACACTTTACTTCTGCCCAAAGTTTGTGCTGATGATGACGTTCAGAAGAACGATGAAAGCTCCACGACTAAACCATCCAGCTCAGAAAACAAAACTTCATCAAAATATTCTTAGGTAAAAGTACTTATTCTAGTTAGTAGTTGTAAACTAATGATAGCTTCCAAACTATAGACTTTGATCTAAAAAGGAACTAGTTACAGATCTATGTAAACTTGTAAAACGTCAAATATTCTACATAGAATCTTGAATTAAAGTGACTTTTATAGACTCTGTAAAAGGAATAATATCTGTTAAAAGGTTTTTTAAGAGGAACGTAGAATTTTCATAGCTTATTTCATGAATTGGTCTTAACTAGATCATTATTGAAAACCAGAAAGTACTGGATATCTGTTTCTTCTAAATATGGGACTGCCCAGTAGTGGGCATCAATGGTCTAACCACAGTAAGTCAGACTCATAACCCTTAGTTTCGGGTTTGAACACTTAACATTTAGACCTTTAAACAACTAACTAGTAATGAACATGTTATATCCCGTGGAGATTTATGAATAGTAACTTTGAGAACTATCTATGGGTCAATATGATATGTATATTTTCTATTGTACAGTTGTTAAGTAACTAAGCTATTCATATTCGTGTCCCTTTTATTATGAGCTTTATTTTGACCTGTAGACTATTTTTTATACGATTTACTATTCTTTAGTTATCCCCAGTCTATTAATTTCTGTTGCCCCTATTCACAGCCACATTTGGTCAAATCTTGTACACATGTCATTTTCTAATTTATGGTACGATGTGGTCAGTTTGATTGGTATATAAACCCAGTATGTTTGAGAATAATGATTCATATTGCAGAGGCTGTTATTGGTATTCTGGACTTAACTGGCTGGGATAGGCATAAAGCAGGAATGATAAGTACTTAAGACAACTCACACGGCTTTTGTGTATCATTGCTGTGATCGATAAATTCACTGCTCTCTTATTGGCGGTCTTATCATGTTCACATATAAACAGGGCACTCATGGGCTCGATATAACAGAACATATCTAATTCTAAACGATTCATGATATTGTGCGACCATATTCTAATGCAACTTACAAATTGAATAGATCTTCATAAAAACCCCTTCAGACTAATCATGATTATTACTCAGCATTCACAATTACCCTACTCATAATTTATAGACAAACCATTACGTTATATTCAATAACTTCTGACAATTGTTTCTGTACTTATCCACAGAGAGTAGATTCATGTGAAATTATATTCGGTTACAATAGGGCAATTATACACAGCACACCCACTGTGATTATGACTTTAATTATTTCAATCTTAAAAACATCTAACGAGCATAAATCTCTGTGGTTAAAGTTACAATAAGGTATTTTCAAATGAAAAATCATTAAACGGCTGGCGTTTTTATCGATGATTTGTAATAAATACCTAATCTATTAGGCATGTGCTTGATCAATAGAAAAATTCACTATTCATCCAAAATGAAAAATGTATCCTTATTTTAACTTAAATACTTATCAAAGTTGAATTCATGAGTCAATCTAAGCTCGACCGTCATTGAAAACCTGGAAACACTAGACGGTCAATTCGTCCTAGTATAAGACTCCTAAATAGTGCGAACCCATGATACTACACGTGAAACTCGAACCCAAGACCTTCTATCACGTATCGCAAGATCATGGGTCTATCAAGGTTAGACATTAACACCGTTGGATGCCAGTCAGCTCAGTGGACTAGAGGTTAGGTGTTCACGCACGAGACTTGGACTAGGTTCGAGTCCCACCTGTTGGATCATGAATTCATACTACTGAAGAGTCACATATTAGGACGAAAAAACCCTCCAGTACTCCCACCTTTTTAGTGATAGTCTAGCTTAGATAAACTCTTGAATTAAACTTTCAAAATACCACAATCTCCGCAAATCTCCCAAATTTAAATTCTTCTTTAAAGTTTCCACACTAACATTTATTTTCATCAGAATATGTTAGGAAGATGCATTATAATGAATTATTAACTAGATAAAGAAATAAATCTACCATCTATATCGACGATTACAAGTTAATGTTTTTCTTTATTGAATAGCTGAAGATCCTTTGAAAGTTGGTCATTTCCTAACAGAATTTTAAAACCATCTGTACTTTAACGAAACTTCAGATAAGTGATCTTAACATTAAATGTAGGGACTACTATTTTTGTAGCCCCTAAACTACTTTATTTTTTGAAAATAAAAGAAAGTAAGAAATTCAAAGACCTTTTTTGACAATATTCAATCGGTTAATAAAAAACTTTCAGTCGTTCAACGTTATTGTTTGTAAATATACCATTGATACAATTGATATATTTATAGTTGAATTCATGATTCAAATGAAGCTACACGACTATGGACGGTCGTGTAATTTCGTGGATTGGTTGAAGTTAAACATTAACACCGTTAGATGCTGGTTCACTGGTCTAGAGGTTAAGCGCTCGCGTGCCAGACTGATAGGTCCTGGGTTCGAATCTCACGAAGCGGGATCGTGGTTATACACTACTGAGGAGTCACATAATAGGACGAAACGACAGTCCAGTGCTTCCGAGTTTTCCATGATGATCTAGTTTCGATTTACTAATCAATTCAACTATAAACTTACTAAAATCTCCACAAAACCCCTTCTGATACAATCGATATGACAAATCCGTTTACAACATTTCATATAATAAAAAAAGATTAAACAGAAGTAACAATTAATCGTCAATTGAGGCTGAAGAGATTTTAGTATACCAGACATGTTTTTCTACTGATCATTCTAATATTGCTCACTGACACATTTTTTTTTCAAAATCTTTTGTTACCTAATAACATTTACAAACGTTCTTCTTAATCAATAGTATGTGTATTGAAATAGCTGTTATGTGTTTCCATGACTTCAGTGATTGTTTTACTTAGATTGGTTAGTACATTCAATTAAATATCAGTTTAGTCAAGCTTTACATACCTATTGGCAACTTTATTACTTCTGCCATTATCGATAAAGTCATTTAATTCACTGTTAATTCTTTCATTCATGTACTTAATAGTCGTCAAGAATTTTAAACCATCTTGAACCATAACTATAATCATAATTATTATCACCGTTATTATATAATAATAATAATTTTTTTTTCTGGTTAGCGTTGTTTAGCAAGTTAATTTTCTACGGGATGGGGTTGCTAACCCCATGCCCAACCTTCCTCCTTTACCCGGTATTAATGTCTAATTTCGAGAAATCCATGAAATTGAACAATCGTTGAAGAGTCCCACAAGAGCACGAAACAGTCATCCAGTGTTTTCAGGTATTCCATGGTGATCTAGTTTCAATTGACTCAGGATTTCAACTATCAAATTCAACTATTCATATTACATCATAATTGAAACCCATCATTATCAAAAGAAGATTTCAATTTCAAAATATTACCATGGCAACCAGTAATGCAACGTATAAAATTATCATTTCATTATATAAAAATAGAATAAATACATAATCTAATGATTAATAACTTACTCTATGAGTTTCATTATTATGATTACGTCGTTCAATCATCTTTCTTATATAATAATAATAATAATAATAATAATAATAATAATATGTGTATTCCTCTCTTATTCCAATTAATTGGCAACTATAATGATTAATTGTTTAAAATATCCTTTTATCATTTAATATTGTGTCAAATAAAAAAGAAGAAAGAAAAAAAAGAAAGAAAAAAAAGGAAAGAAAAAAGAAAAATTTTAATTTTGATCAGACTCAATATTACAAAAATGTGTTGAGATGGAAATGAAAAATCCAAGAAGAAACTTTTTTTTGTGTACTGTAGCTTCTCATTCCTTTATTGTTATTGTTCCTTTATGAAGAAGAAGAAGAAGAAGCAGATGATGATGACGATGACGATGGTGATGATGGTGAGGATAATGATGATGAGTAAGAAGACAAAGGAGGAGAAGAAGCAAAAACAAGAACAACTTTTGATATTTTCATGTACCTCTATTATAGATTGTTATGATAAAGTTTAAATAGAATTTTATAATTTACATCATTGGTTAAAAGAAAAGAAAACTCATTTTTGTAAGAAAAAAATATATTGGTTTATTCAATATGTCATTAATTATTATTAAGCATATAGTTCAAATCATGAATCAATTGAAACAAGATCACCATGGAAAATCTGAAAGAACTGGACGGCCGTTTCGTTCTATTGTAGGACTAAACGATCCCGCCTCGTGAGATTCGAACCCGGGACCCACCAGTCTCGCACGCGAGCGCCTAACAATTTAACCACTGACTCGGAATCAACTATATAAAATTACTAAAATCTCCACAAAACCCCTTCTGATCAATATTAGGCTTATATAATTACTTACTAAAAGATAACACATTATGAAGTAATCTTATTCTGAGCGAAGATGGATAGTGGATAGCAGTGGAATCCAGGACAGGCGTTTCGTTATATTGGGGCCTCGTCAACTGGATTTACCTGCATCTCAGAGTTGATTTTCACTCTCGAACTCGAATCCAGTACCGTTCGCTCCAAACGCCATGACGTTGTCCATTTAGCTATTGAGTCCTGATAATCACTTGTTTGTGCAATTAGATGAAGTATAAATTCACTTGGTATTGTTTGTTTGGATCTTCTCATCAATGTTTAAGACTTAAATTGTTCCGTCTCTTATGGTAGCTTCTCACCATTGGCCTTTCGACCAGGCAAATATACCAATTATCTGAACCTGCGCTTTCTCTCGTACTAAACAGGATTACCATAGTAACGGCCAGATTGTACTTCACTGATGTACTCATTAGTAGAATAAAACTAACCTGTCTGACGATGATCTAAACCAAACTATATCGAAGCAATCTGCATAGTATGCACATATATTAATAAGAGACTGATCATTTGCAGTCCTAAACATTAATGGGAAGATTCAAACAAACAATACCAAGTGAATTTAATCTTATTCTGTTTTCTTTTAATAGACTATTCTATCTACCCACATAGTATAATTGCCAATATTATAGCTTTGATAAAATATACCATTTGAAAAACTTTTCTTCCTTAAAATGTTTCCTTTAATTTTAATAGATGAACGTATGAAGTACACTCATATGAGGAAATAGATAGTCATCAAGAGTGACACTAAATAATCTTCTCACTGTACTACAAATTAATCCAAGATAACGATACGGACAACTGGATTTTGAGCTAATTATCTAAAGTAGGTATCGTTACCATGGTTTGACTTAATAAATTCAAATAAATTTGGCATAGGGTAGGATTTTATCAATAAAGATCTCTCTTGCCCTTAATCTTTTTAGAAGAGCTAACAAGATTATCACATCTGAAGAGGATAAATAAAAACTGTACGAAAGCATGTAATTAACATCTTACAACTTAATAATTTTCTTATGAAGATTATTAGAAGTGTAATAAAACGAGATGTTTCAGTGCAAAATAATAATTCAAATGAAATATTATGGATTGGTACTACAGTTTTGCCATACCACCATGGTACAACAGAACAATTCCAAAGAATCTTAAAACAACACAGAAATAAAGTGTACTAAAAAAAAAACGAACACACTTTGAGTTACTTTAATTCGCTGAAAAGAAAAACTCCCTTTCATGTCAACACAGAACTGTGTCTACAAATTAGGATGTGTCGATTTTGATGGCTTCTACATTTTAGAGTCCTCTAGCGAAATCTTGACTCAAGCCATAGAACATCTTAGGTACACAAAGAAACCACCTAATAATCTCGTAGAACTAGATAGAGTTCAAATTAAAGTGCCTATAACATTTCACATCGTTTTCAACAACCATCAAGTCGATATCAAAAACATCGAAATATTACGAAACAGCTTTTCGGATTACAGAGGAAAGAGAGTAGCTGAAGCGTTCCAAATAAAGCTTAATCCAATTGCTCTCAATAGAAAAGAAGACCTAACTATACATTCGACTTGGATTATCTATCCAAGCTACCATGTCTGATATCATTCATATTTCACACTATTATCGTACATACAAATTAAACTTTATCCTTTCTCACCACAAAGGCTACATTTTTTTATCCCTGACCATACATACATATACATACACAAATTCACATATATGTCACTTATAAATCACCCTTACCGGAATGATATGACATTGACTTGTACAAATCTGTTTCTTGATTGATCACACCCAATATTCTTGTTTTAATCCATCGTACTATTTTGATTTGGTTATTAATTCTCTGAAGAAGTGGATTATACTGAGTCACGAAACTTCAGAAAATTTAATTTTTCTACTCATTCGGACATTATAAATATATTATTTTGATTTATAATGATCTAAAGGTGTCATTATAAGACATGAAACTGTAAGTAACGGATTCCTAATCCAATCAAAGATGATCAGTGTATACAATACAGATGCTATAAATTATAATATAATATCTCATTCATAATCTCTTGTTTATACCAGCACCATTGTAAGGACGGCCCGTCGGTAGACTCTAGAAAACTCTAGGAAGCCCAGGAAGAGCCGTAGACATTCCATCCAATCATGGCTAGGGGAATGTTCGAGAAATGCCAACGTGGAGCTTCTCCATTGGATGGATTAGTTTGATACCTATGTGCTTATTGGTTCACCTAAATGATAATTTATTTTCAGCCAATAACTATAAATACGCGAGATTTCTGTGCTATATTTTGACATTGTTCGGGGCAATAACTTCCTGCTTACCAGTCTTTGTCTTCTCTCTCTTTGCGACGTTTGCGTGTTCTATCGTTCAAGTAGTCAAGTAGTTCGCGGCATATTAAGAATCAAGGCTCTAGATATAACACCCATACTATATGATTATTGAACTTTTTCCACATTTTCTTTACATAATATAAACCTCAAAAGTTCGGAAAATTAATTAACATTCATAACGATCCGTAGCGACCTACTTCTGTGATAAGAACGCGATTGGTATGATTGAAACAACTATTACTATAACCAATTGTACCAGTGATTGCTTCACTGTACCTGTTCGTTTAAGTGTACAAAACACACACTTTCTTCCGTTTCCTGTAACCTTACATGAACTCGAGTACACTCGGTAGTTTGGCTTGTAAACTTTGGCGTGATCTTGGTATTCTTTCGATACCACGAGATCGTCAACAAATATCTCTTATTGCAATCGTCAACTGCCTTCTGTTTTATGGCATATGGATGAATCTAGCCCAATATCTGACACGTAATCTTCCTGTAGTGGTAATCATAGTCGTATAGCAGCTCACATACAATTGAGTTTGTTTACATCTAATTTGGCTAAGCCCTTTTGTTAACTTATTTAACGGACAGTCATTCGTACAACAACAACAACCTGTCTATACTATTGTACCTTTATTATGTATGCTTGAGCACTGCTTACTGCCTAAACATGTATTCATTCTGCTAGCCTTACTATTAATCACTTAACTGATTCGATAATTCATTCATTTCACTATGTATATATGTATATCTTATTCCTGTTCACTGTACGATACTCGCTTACTCGCTGACTTGGTCAATTAATCTCTCACTCACTCGCCTGCTTCACGGCACTTCTCTTTCATGCTTACTTAACGTGCCTGTAATTTTTAGATATTTGTGTGTGGTCCAATAATAAACCCAATCAACCATTCGTATACGCCTTCTGACTTACACACTATTGGGGCGTTATCGAGTAACGGTTATCAGGACGAGCAATATACTAAGTTTAAGGATAATATCGAATACAGACTACCACAGTCGATCGCAACTCGACGCCAACTACAGATCTTTGCATATCATTACTAATGTACAAAACCATTTGCATATATATATATGATAATAATAGTATAATTATTAATAGTGTAATAAAGATATAGAATTTTGTCTGTACAATTTAAAATCGTTTTAAATGACAATTAGAATTTACAAAATAATAATACTCAATGAAGTAATAAGTAGAATGATGAATCCGTACAGTGTCCCGTTTACCTACTTAACAATACCATTATATATATTAATTAACAAGAGAAGGTATGTATAGTTATAGTAACTCCTTGGAAATTACAACGAAATTATAAATGAATATATGTACTTGAGATGATAGAGAAGATTTATAGCTCAAATGGATGATTTTGATGAAGTCTTGTCCTCTGAACTGAATGGTTTGGTTATGGAACTTTCATCATCCCTTCTGAACAACATCATCAGCACAAACTTCAGATAGAAGTGAAGTGTTCAAATTTTTCCACATGTGATTCGACCCAAATTTTATGCTGACGATGTCATTCAGAAGGAACGATGAAAGCTCCAAGACTAAACCATTCAGTTCAGAGAACAAATCTCCATCATAGAAAAAGAGCATAAATACTGATTAAATATGATATGGATTAAATATAAATTCATGTTTATAATAAACTATTTCTTTTTCGAAAAAAATTTAAAGTTTAAACCGGATTTTTTTGGTTGAGGAATTGTGATAGAAGGTGGTTTTTTATTCAATTGTAATTGTGATGTTGTTATTGTTTGATTCATATTAACTGGTATAATAAAAGATGATGTTTGTTGTTCTATTGATGATGGACTATTACTTACGCTTTGATGTTTACGAGATAATGTATTTGATGTTTGTGTTAATGATGTTGATTGAGTTGTTATAGGTTTTGAATTAGTTTGTTGTTGTTGTTGTTGCTGTTGTTGAGATGAAGAAAGTTGAGTTACTGTTTGGTTGGGTGGTGTTGGGGGTAGTTTTGAAGTCAGAATAGATTGTGATCCAATGAATCTATTAGAGTTTGGTGCTTTTATCCCACTTGTTGCTAAAGTAGGACTAGTTGCTCTTAATTTAAGATTGGAAAGAATTGAAGCAGGCCCACCTGTTGTTGTTGTTGTATTCAACTCAGATTCTGTACTTGTTATTACTTCAAGATTAGGTGATACAGATGTTGATTTTTTCTGTAATAATAGACTTGGTGACACTGCTAAACTTGTTAATACACTGGGAGGATTTCCACCAGGAAGAATACCTTTACCGCTTGATGTAGCCTGTCCATTCATTTGACGTGGTTTTAAACCTTTTGATTGAAGACAGAGACGAGCTGCTGCATGAAAAATAGTTTGCACTTCTTTATAGGTTTCAGTAACAGTTATTTCGTAATATGGAATTCCATGAGATTTTGCAAACTCTTCAGCTTCTGCTTTTTGTACTAATCTACACAAAGTTTAGATAAAAAGGAAGAAATGATGTACTTCTATGAAGTTTTATTGAATTGTATTCAAACATACAATACAGCAACAAATTCAATGAATAGGTGTAAATCAGTGATACATTAGCACTAGACAGTCATACAAAGTGATTTGTTCACATATTTTTGATCGATCTATCTTACTCGATAAGTTTTATTATTTTCACTTAACTTCTGTCACATCGATCCGACTTTATTTGACGTAAAGATGATCATTTTAGTTTTTTTTCCTCTCTTCATCCTGATGCTACATTTATTGGTTTAAATTACCTGATAAGTTCGTTTATAGACGATAAGTGACTGACTAACAGTCATTCATAGTCAGGATTCAACAAGGCTACGTGCTAGTATGACTAACAAATTTTACTCATGAATATTCCTTTTATTCAGGTAATAACCAGGTAAAATTAGGAAAATAAAAATTACTTCGATTTAAGTCGTCATTGTAACTTCTCCTGTTAAGCGAGATGTACTCTGACGCAATTATCAGTATTATTAAATAGATAGCCAACTTTAATACGATGGAACCACAGAAAATGCTCCAAACGATTATTGACTTAATAAGCAAAGATGTATGGTGGTTAGCAGTGGAATCCAGGATGAGGATTACGTCTTATTTAGGACTCGTCATCTGGATTCACCTGCATACGAGAGCAGATGTTCATTCCGAGACTCGAACCCAGTAGCATTCATTTCAAGTGCCATAATGTTATCCCCTTAGTTACTTAGTTCATTTAGCCACTAGCTTGTGCAATAACAGACAGATCAATTACAATCCTTAACATCAATGGGTAAACTCAAGCATTCAATACAAAAATGATTTGATTTTTTTCAGCTACTTATAACTATATATAGTAGTTAGATGTAATGATTGAAAGTTTTTGTGAGCTGTAGATTTGCTACCAAACTTAGTCTACGTCATAAAAATAGTGCTTTGAAAACTAGCGTTCAACAAAAGTTTCTGTTTCTTAGCGAATTCATTTTTATGGTTACTTAACCATGGATACAAGCTTTCTGAGTAATAATAAACAATAATCTACATTAGTTAATGAACGTAGTGTCTACATTAATGCTTCTTAACTGTTCAATCTATTTTACGTTTTTCTTCTTTATACTTACCGAAATCGTTCCAAATCTGATTTATTTGCAACAAGTATTATACTTGGTGGTTTGACAGTATTTATAGTGTATAAAGCTGAACGTCTCAACGAACCAGATTGTGTTAAACTGTGTTGTGTAATAATAGAATTAGGATTTACTGTTGAGACTGATGAATTACTTAATGATGTA
The DNA here is from genome assembly GCA_944470415.2 of Schistosoma rodhaini. Lineage (NCBI taxonomy): Eukaryota > Metazoa > Platyhelminthes > Trematoda > Strigeidida > Schistosomatidae > Schistosoma > Schistosoma rodhaini. Next base: position 8,147,762 of record OX104036.1, on the reverse strand, counting down.
GATGATGATGCATTTATTTGTTGAGAATTGTTTGATTTCGATTGTTGAGTTCCTGATAGTTTTGGCTTTCTGTCCATTAATTCAGATTGTGAATGAATTGCTTCAACAAGTTCTTGTGCACGATAGAAACTTCGGCGACTTGTCATAGAAAATAATATAATAATCGCCTGTGACCATTTAATGATATCGTCTAGATCAATTTCATCCTGTAAAATGAAATGAAATCAAAGTAATCGTTCATTTGAACTCAATTTCAATCGTTTATTTATTGTGCTAACTATAACGAAGCAATTATAAATCATTTACGTATAAGTGTTATATCTAACATCTAGCACAAGCTTTACTTTGTCAACTCAAAGACTATGATTACAATCGACTTAGTTGAGGTGAATTTTATGAAATCCTTTGAAGCTGTCATTAAAATACACTTACAACAACACAATAATTATAAGAGACTAAATTAATGATATAAAATTTGAAGAGGGTTTTGTAGAGATTATAGTAATTTTATGTTTAAATTCCAGAGTCAATTGAAGCTAGATCACCATCGAAAACCTGGAAGCACTGGACGGCCAACTCATCCTATTGTAGGACTCTTCAGCAGCGCGCATCCACGATCCCGCCTCACGAGATTCGAAACCAGAAGCTACCGAACTCGCGCCAAAGCACTTAACCTAGGATGCTAAGGGGTTCCACAATAGAACGAAACGGTCGTCCAGTGCTTCCAGGTTTTCCATGGTGGTCTAACTTCAAGTGACTGATGATCTCAACTATATAAGATATAATATTTGTTAATTATGTTAATTATAAGACGAGGTTTTGTGGATATTATATTAATTTCAATAGTTGAGATCATGAGTCAATTGAAGCTTGACCACCATGAAAAACCTGGAAGCACTAGACAACCTTTTCGTCCTCTTGTGAGACTCATGATCTCAACTATTGAAATTAATATGTTAATTATGCTCGAATCTAGGTTATGAACGATTATATACAAGTTCTAAGCTCGATTTCTAGTAAAATGATAGGCAAACACTAATTAGGAATCGAATTATTAGATGAAAGATTTGTCCAATTCTAACTGATTATCATTATTAGTGACGGAAATCATCAAAGAATATGTTAAGTGCGGTAAGATATATTGTTTATTGAAATCACATAAATTTACATTTATATATGTACTATTGTAGTGCTCTATATCGAATATATATAGAAGATATGCTACTTCTGCCTAACTACAATAAACCTATTTAATTATTCTTAAATCCTTTGAAGAAAGAAGTATTTCCGGTGGATGATCATTTACAAACAAAAAAATGTTGCACATATAATTAAAACTATTTCTATATCTTAGAAACGTTTTGTTTGTTAGGCTAAGATATACTATCAGTATTTACATTGTGTAAATCAAATGTTCAAATCGAACATTGTTAAACAATTTACATACTAAGAAATTGTTTGCTTTGTATTGTGGTGTGGTCTACTTATATCTATATAAGTAGTATATGGTGTGGGTCAGACATAGAATGTATTTTCGCAGAAGACCGATGACGAAAGAACTAAAATGAAGCGCAATCGTTTGGAAAATGCATGAGCAACGGAATAAGAGAAGAAACAGTGAAGATTGAAACAATTGGTTGTTAATTTGCAAATTGACTGTTCATTGTTTGGTAATCAGAATTTACTGAGATAGTCTGTAACGTTTGCTTAAATACATTCGATTGTCCCCAACCAGTGTTCTGTTCATTACAGTATGTTTTAAGCATAAAATCAACAATAGGTATTGTTAGATGTACTACTGACTAATAGGGATATGGCAGCCTGCTTAACAATCTGGGCTTCCTGTTCCTGTCATCGATATATATATCAACAAGTTATCTTAGTTTGTTTGTTTTAGCACATCATTATGGCTATTAATTGCACCACCTATTCAAGTGCGTTACTGAAAAATGTACAACTTTTCTCTGTAAGGTTACAAAAGGCCTAATCAGAGGTATAGTGGTTGCTGACAATATGTAGCTAAAAGAATGTACATAATTCAGATGTCGATTGAATGAACTGCTAACTCAATATTTATCATCAGGATCGACGGAGAAGTAAGAAACGGAAACTTGTAGAAATGCTATTTTCAAACTACTTGGTGAGTTCTTAATGATTGACGATTCCAACTTCAATCAATCAGCAATATATCTATTACAGTTGATGTGGCACTATCTCAATCCTAACGTAAGTAAACTTCATTAGTTATGATTTTTCACTATACCTTTAACAAATTATTATGAAATTATTCAATAGAGTACATGATCACTGATTGGCTGCAAGTGTCGTGTATGTTACTGATGTTGATGAAAATCAGTAGTATGTATCATCAATCAAAGGTGAAATACCTGACAGAAGAAGGTTAAGAAGATAGAAGGAATGAGAACGAGAACAGAGAATGATTAGTGTGGAATCAGAAGAACAATGAAGTCTAAGACGATTGACTAACATTTTTCATATGAAGTATTTACTGTATGATTTTCAGACTTTACTAAGATGTCCTATAATTTCGTATCCCTACTTGTGTTCTCGTTCACTAAGGAAGGTTAGTTGAAGATTAGTACTTTATAATTGTAACAAGATGTAAACTGAAAATATTACTGTATACTTAATCAATGCTTATTTTAAATATAATGGAACATTATCATTGAATAGAATATTCTATTAGTTGATTTATGTCAATAATACATCACTATTAAAATAAATTTAACTTACACTATCAGATGTATCCTGAATATTCACTGTTAATTCATGACCGTCGACTGAATCAGCTTTTGTGTAACTGTCACCTGAACACATAAATAAGTAGTTGATCAATAAAATGTATAAAAATAAAAAAAATTAGTTAGTTCAGTAAAACCTATACGATAGACCAGTTATTTTTCTATTTAAAGGTCCCTTGGTAACAAACATTAAATGAAAGGAACGTTTTAATCTTAAGTTCTGATGAAGTTAATGATAAGATTTATAGGAAATGAAGTACCAAGACATACATCACTTCGAACAATGACAATAGCAAAGTATATCAATTTGAAATACATTTATTGAATAAAGAAATGAATAAGTACTAATGGGGTGTGGTCTACTTATATCCATATAAGTAGTATATGGTGACGGTCAGACATAGAGTGTATTTTGGCAGAAGATCGACAAGGAACGAATAGGAATGAAGCGCAATCGGTACGAAAATGCATGAACAATGGAATTACAGAAGATGGACTGATATTTACAGAAGGAACAGTGAATATTTAGACAATTGTTTGTTATTTTGCAAATTAACTGTTTGCTGTATGATTATCAGAATTGAGTCTGTAAGTTATGCTGAAATATATTCGGTTGTCCCCACTCGTGTTCTTGTTCACTACACTAACTAGCTACTACTATTCAGTCTTAATTTAAGTCTTTTCTATGGTATATCATGAATAATTCTTTTATGGTTTACATTACGGACTGAATTTAATTAGAAAATCATTGAAGACGATAAAGAATTAGACGGCTGCTTTTTCCTAGTACAGAATTCTTCAGTACTATGTATTCGTGATCCCACAGAACCTAGGACCTTCAGATCTCTCAATAAACATTTATTCTTATAACTTTTAATCTAATACTCAAGGGGTTTTATTTGGAAATTTAATTCTTTCGCGACATTGCTCAACAGAACTTTCAGTGTTATTGCTGCGTACCTGCGCCATATAGATTACAGACGAACTCCATTATTCATAGATCGTCACCTGAACCTCATGAATTCCCCTACAAGAATTATATCTAGTGATTCTTAGTTTTCAGTGGTCTTACAGGGTGAGAGTTAACAGATGTAAGTACTTGACTCACAGTTACAAAGTAGAAAGTGAATCAAAACATAAATTACTTATTTTAGACGTTATGTATAATCAGTTAGATCTTAGGGCTTTCTGGTTCTTCAAGGTTTCTTAGAAAGTTACTTATACGTAGGGACGCAGTTATTTGTATAAGAATGAAACGATGTAATTATCTCTTTTCCAATACCCTCGGTTGTTTCAACAAACGAGTTAAAAAAACATATCATACTTACTCAGATAAGGTGCGTATTCCACAATGAAACGACGGGTTAAATATTTGACGACCACGGCTGTAGAATAATATAAACAAGAAATATTAGATAATTTAGGCTTATTACTTGTGTTGGTTGTCAGGATAAGCTAAATCTCGATCAGGGTAAATACGCACTGATATATATATATATATATATATATATATATATATATATATATATCGTTACTCTTAATGAATTAACATCTCTAAACACTTTGTTTCCATGTTAGATGGTTAAGGTAATTGAAATGTTTTATGCCAGTTGTCACTAGCTTTACATTTAATTCCTAGAGACAATCATTTGTGGTTCAAATAGCTCTGTGATATTACCATTTTTACTAAGACTTTAAAGACTTCATTGTTGAAGAGTGTCAGCTAGCACGAAATCTCAAGACAAACTTACTTCAGACACCTTTGAACAAGTAATAGTGTGACCATGACTTTTACCTTCATTCACGAAACATCCCTTAGATTGATTCAGATGTCAAATTTTATCCAAAATATCGGTCACTTTGTGAGTGGAATAGTAGATAAATAAAGTTGGTAGGGTGCGAACTGAAAGAATATTAAAACTCGAAATATAGCGGAAGACAGAAATTGAGTAACTATCTATCAATACCATTAATTTTGAGCCACATCACCCAAGATTTACAGTCACTTATTACGATCATCACATGGACACTAGTGTTGAGTCGGCTTCCGTAGAACTCCAACAGAGCCTCCAGAGGCTCATGAAGAGCCCCAGCCAATCAGAGTACGATGGAACATTCTAGAGTTCCAACGTGGCGTGATACTAGTGGTCGTTAATGAGTTGGCTGAAATAGGATGTTGATTTAACATACGCTTACATCTATAAATACCTATGATTTTCTGTAACAAGATTGAACCTTGCAGTAAAGTGTTTCTCTCATACTCGAGTCTTCTCTCTGGTGTTCAAGTCGGTGAATAGTTTGGGGGTACGGAACTAGCTTAGGATCTGAATATAGCGTTCAACTTGCAAGACGTATCACTAGTTAAGTTGTTTACACTTTCTGACACATATGCTAAAAAGTGATATTATGCTTTGTGATCATTTCTGAATCTCACTATTTCTTGCATTATTCTAATTTAATCTTCTTCTAGTCAATATAGTACATTAGGGTATACATTCAGTAATCCAAACTCACTTGGATAAATATCAGATATTGACAAATTCATTAGGATCCTACTTTTATTAGGACAAAACAAAAAGCTCATTTCAGTAGTTGAGATCATGAGTCATTTGAAGCTAGATCACCATAGAAAACCTGGAAGTACTGGACGGTCGTTTCGTCCTATTATGGGACTCCTCAGCAGTGCGCATCCACGATCCCACCTCGCGAGATTCGAACCCAGGTCCTATCAGTCTCGCGCGCGAATGCTTAACCTATAGACCACTGTGCCGGCTGATATTCAACGGTGTCAATTTCTGTTGCCATTATCTACTGAGGAGTCCCACAATATGATCAAACAGTCGTCCAGTGCTACCAGGCTTTCCATGGTAATCTAGTTTCAAATGACTCATGATTTCAGCTATGAAATTTAAAAGCATAAATCATTTTTCGTAATTCTCTAGAAAAAACATTCACCATTTATTGGACAGCATATTTAAGATGAGTTAAATATTGAACAGAAAGATAATATGATGTTGCCATTTTTTTTATATAAATCACTACATAATCCACAATGTTCAAATGAAACCGAAGCTATATTTCTTGACACTTTTTACACAGAAAAATGTTTTGATTACTATCAGTTTTAATAACATTGAGTAAACTTAAGTGGCCCTAGATCTGACTCCAGGTCGATCGTATGATTTTTATCTAAATATACATGTCTCCAATCCTAGTATAGACTTAAATCGTGTTAGTGAATAACAGAACTAAATATGTCAAATAAGAGAATGGATTTTGAATACATTTATTTCGTACAATGATTGATCAGAACAGAAAATCCGAGAGACGGAGAGAAGAAAGCGAAGAGGAAAGAGAAGCAAAACTAAATAACTTGCGATGGAAGTGAGTGAATTTATTATTTCTCATCTACATTTACACACAGATTATTAATGGAACATTTTTGACTGTAATTAAAACTGCGAACTCACTAAACTTACGATTTTAGCAAATATTTAATAAATTCAGAAATTTGGTTTAAAGGATTTTCTAAGATGAATTTAGTTCTCAAGTTATATTCGTCATAAGTTGATCTCATTATGATCGCCACTGAAAACCAGTACTCCCCAGTTGAAAACAATGCTCTTGCTTACTTACTTACTTACTTACTTACTTACTTACTTACTTACTTACTTACTTACTTACTTACTTACTTACTTACTTACTTACTTACTTACTTACTTACTTACTTACTTACTTACTTACTTACTTACTTACTTACTTACTTACTTACTTACTTACTTACTTACTTACTTACTTACGCCTGTTACTCCCAATGGAGCATAGGCCGCCGACCAGCTTTCTCCAACCCACTCTGTCCTGGGCCTTCCACTCTAGTTCTATCCAGTTTTTGTTCATTCTTCTCATATCTGTATCTATTTCTCGGCGTAATGTGTTCTTTGGTCTTCCTCTTGTCCTTTGACCTTCAGGATTCCATGTGAGGGTTTGTCTTGTGACGCAGTTGAGTGACTTCCTTAAAGTGTGCCCAATCCACTTCCACCGCTTCTTCCTGATTTCTTCCTCCACTCGATGGAATCTGGTTTGTTGTCTCCCACAGTAACTTGTTGCTGATAGTGTCTGGCCATCTGATCCGAAGTATATTGCGTAGACAGCTGTTAATAAACACTTGTTGTTGCGTTTGTGATAGAAGAGCCAGATCATCCGCGAAGTCTAAATCATCAAGCTGCATCCTGCCTGTCCACTATATCCCGTGCTTTCCTCCAGATGTTGACGTCTTCATGATCCAGTCAATCATCAGGAGAAAGAGAAAGGGTGAGAGTAAGCAACCTTGTCTAACACCAGTCTTTACTTCAAACGAGTCGGTGAGTTGTCCTCTGTGGACGGTTTGGCAGTTTAGTCCATCATAGGAGTTCCGTATGATATTGACTATCTTCTCAGGCACGCTTAATGCTCACTGTCTACTAATTAATGACATATTATTATTATTACACTATCTGATATTTTACACTGATCAACTTTTTTTTTATTTTTTCGATCTAAACTTCTTATGCTTAGTTTTCCCTCAATACTAGTATTATATGAATTGATTTACTTTCCTTTTTATCCATTTTCGTTAGTTAAGTTTGTGTGAAATGTAATGGTTAATACATTGTGTATAAACACCTTGATTGACTAACGGTGATCATTACCTTAAAAACTGACGTTTGAAAAAATTGGTGTTTGCATAGTGACAATTTCTCTTGGGCCGATCACTTTTACTAATATTAGCATGAAGATTCCTGAATTTAGACTATATAATCTGATAAGTAACCTTAATGGAATGAAACATAACGTGATCTGCTTAAATAAAATTTAGTTTTTTTTACTATGCTGATCCTTCCAGCTTTTCTGTAATAAGTTTGAATTTTTTCTTTTATTCTCGTAAGTGAAGAAAGTAATAGTTATACTACATCTTAAGATGGGAGATGTTTGGACATTGTACAATTTGTTATCCATATCATAAAACGGATTTATCCGAATAAAGAATAAAAATCAGGAAGAACTAGTCAGTCCTTTTGTCTTACGACGAGATTTTATCGAATTCAGACTCACTGACTGAAAGTTAGTAGGATAATGAAGAAGAAGAAGAAGAAGAAGGTCTGATCTATAGCTGGACGATGAATGCAAAACACTCACGACATGACAATTGAATACATTCGAATCACAGGAATAATCTTATTCAAGCTTAGTATCCGTAATGAACAAATAACCGTGATATCTACTAACTGTAATGCTGATGACGATTTACCAATCAATTTACTCCAGTTCGCCCAAAAATATGATTTTTATCGTAATGTTAGATCACCCATGTTAAATCTACGGCTAATTATAATTTCTCAATGAAACTAGAAATTTATTAAATTTGAAATGAATGTCATCACTAATCAGTTAAATATTAACTTCCAGAGGTTAAGCGCTCGAGTGCAAGACTGATAGGGCCTGGGTTCGAATCTAGCGAGGCGGGATTGTGGATGCGCACTACTCAGGAGTCCCACAATAGAACGAGTTAGTCGTCCAGTGCTTCTAGGTTTTTCATGGTGATCTAGCTTCAGTTGACTCATGATTTCAGCTATGAAATATCAACTTATCAAGTGAGCATCAGGTTTCGCTTTGCCGATATTTACAATTATTCTGAAATGTTCATAACATTATGCAGATGTGATTGCTATAACAGAATAAAACTGGTACCGATAATTGAGAACGAGACGTCAATATACACACACTGACCCTATGTTCAGGAACTAGGAGTTTAATCACACTCTTTGTATGTCATAGACAATATTCACTAAAACCTCATAACTTTAGAAGCGAGTTTTAAGCTAACCAAATTATTCACAATAAAGTAATGTAATGGAATCGATGGACAATTTTCACAGTAATGAAAAAGTCCCTATATAAAAATCACTATTTTACCTTTTTTTCGAGATAAGAACAGTTTTCATTTGTGAAGTAGATCCTATTAGAAGGTACATTATATTTAACATCTACCCATTTGAAACAATGTCTGTAGTATGTTTTCAAACACTTTTCAGTTAATTTAAATTCTACGTAATATAAACTGATTGACTTATGGTTAGAAATTAATCTTCAGTTTTATATTTTAAAATCAGTTTAAGAAATAAACAGTTATTCATTAATACCAGGAGGAGTTTTTGTGGATATTATAGTAATTTTAATGGTTGAGGACATAAGGAAATCGAAGCTAGAATACTATGGAAAACCTGAGAGCACTGGACGGCCGTTTCGTTTTATTGTGAGATTCTCCAGCAGTGCGTATCCACGATCTCACTTCCCGAGATTCGAACCCAGGACCTATCAGTCTTGTTCTAATTGACTCATGATCTCAACTATTGAAATCACTATAATATCCACGAAAACCTTTTGTGATATTAGTCAACATATGCTAACTAGTGACTGGCTTCAAGAGGTATTTCCTGGAGTGCTAGTGAGAAGCAGTGACTAGCGAAATGTAACCAGGTCCATTGTGAGATAGTAGCTCACTGAAGACAATGGTGGATGTGTCCTCAATTTTGTGGATTGGTTGAAGTTAGACATTGACACCGTTGGATACCAGCACAGTGATCTAGATGTTAGGCGTTCTCATGCGAGACTGATAAGTTCTGGGTTCAAATTTCATGAGGCGAGATCGTGGATGCGCACTCCTGAGGAGTCCCACAATAGGATGAAACGACCGTCCAGTGCCTTCCGGGTTAACCATGGTGATCTAGATTCAAATGCATCATAATCCCAACTATTAAAAAGTTATTCATTAGTTTTCTAATATTCAATTACCATATGGATTACTCAGCCAATCAACCATACTCGTCATAGTGCTTGGCATCAGTATACATCATCTTAACTTTCACTTAATTGCTCTAATGAAAGATACAAGTAAATAAATAAATAGTTCACAAGGGGTTTTTTGTGGAGATTTAGTAATTTTATAGTTAAGATCATGAGTCAATTGAAGCTAGACCACCGTGGAAAACCTGGAAGCACTGGACGGCCGTTTCGTCCTATCGATTAAGGGCTCTGACTCGAGACTGGTAGGTTCTGGGTTCGAATCTCGCGAGAGCGGGTTCGTGGATGCGCACTGCTGAAGAGTCCCATAATAGGACGAAACGGCCGTCCAGTGCTTCCAGGTTTTCCACGGTGGTCTAGTTTCGATTGACTCACGCTTTCAACTATGAAAAATACTAAATCTCCACAAAACCCCTTTTGATAAATAAATAAATGTCGAATTTAATTAAATAATTGAATTTTGTTATTTTGTTTTTTTGTTTTCTATAAAACATAATATAAAACATCTGTTTTACTTATTTATTTTGATTCTATTATAAACAAATGATTCTAATAGTTTAATGCAGTAAATCAGTATGTGTTCATCTTGAAAAGTAACAATTTAACTTCATTTTCTCAATATATATAGGTGAATAAGCATGGGGATTTGTAGAGAATACAGTATTTTAATATTTGAATGTATGAATCGATCTAAGTTAGACCGTCATTAGAAACCTGTAGGCACTGGACAGCGGTTTTGCTCGTAAGACCGAAAATCTTGGGTTCGAGTCTCGAGTGCGAGATCAAAGATCCTCACTTCTGAGGAGTTCTATACTAAGATGAGAAGTCTATCCAGTGCTTCCAGATTTTTAATGGTGGTCTAGCTTTATCACAAGGGGTTTTTTGTGAAGATTTCAGTAATTTTATGTAGTTTAGATCGTAAGTCAATTGAAGCTAGATCACCGTGGAAAACCCGTAAGCACTGGACAGCCGTTTCGTCCTATTGTGGGACTTCTCAGCAGTGCGCATCCACGATCTCGTCTCGCGGAATTCGAACCAAGCACCTACCAGTCTCGCGGCAAAGCACTTAACCGATAGACCACTGAGCCGGCATCCAGCGGTGTTAATGTCTAACGTCAGTCAATCCACGAAGTTACGCTACCAACTTCCATTGTAACAAGGTAGATGCCTGTCTATACCTGACATGGATTAGTTCCACTGGCCGCGACTTCTCACTAGAACTCCAGGAATTACCTCATGGAGTCAGTCACTATTGAGCATATGAATAATTACTTATCATTGCATAGTGGATTAGCAAAATATGAAAATTATACATTATGTACATCATTGGCATAGGTTCTTTATGTTGTCCTTTACATACTCTATTATTATTATTTTAATTTTGTTGTTATTTTGACTGCCCTCCGATTTCCTTTTTGTTCTCTTCATTCCAATCTTCTGCTGCCAGTCATTTCACTCCCGACTGGTGCTGTATACTACGTTTATCAGTATTATACATCACAATATGATGAGGAATTTCGGTATTAAAATATAAGTTCGTTGATTTTATTACCCCTTTTTTCACCTCATATTTTTTAAGCGACACTGAAGTACTTTTATTTGTTTTAATTAGTTTATATGTATGGGTACAGAGTCAACAAGATATTGCAACAATTTATCTATTATGATTTAAACACTATAAACATAAATTTGATTTCATTTGACACACATGACGCTGATCACCACTCAATGATCAATCAATTGTGATTACATCTAAGTCCTACAGGAGGTAGGTCGCGGCCCACATAGCTCAGTGGTAACGTCTCTGACTGTGAAACTGGTTGAAACGGGATCGAATCCATCAGGGAGCATCAGTTCCCCTAAGTTCGCAGATACACCTTGCTGACGAGTGCCAAGTAGCACGAAACCCGGGTCCAGGGTTTCCTGTTGACCACCTCCAACCACCATCTTATCTCAACGTAGTGCACTCAGTGTCGAGCTACCTAAACTAGTGACCGCATTGCAACTTGATCGATAGTATTCAATGTCCACTAAGAAGGACTTGACACACATGACATTGATCAACTCCCAGTGATCAAACAATTGTGATCTCATTTTATACATTCTGTGACAAATTTAATTTGTGATTGCCTGTCACAATGATTAATTTTATTTCCGACGGAACGTAGCCCGAGGTTTTATATGATCAATGAACAGTTTACCAGATCAGATCTATACATATATACTTACATTTCTTCTCATTCTATAGTTTCTCTACATTTCAAATGACTTAACATCTCACATTAAGAGATTACAAATTCATCATCTTTACATAGTTGGGTAATCGTATGGAAAATAATCGTTTTGTAAACCCTATTAACATATGATAATTTAAATATTTGTTTATTTCCTTGATGAATTTTAGATCTGATTAGGGGGATTATTCATTATTTCAATTGCTAACATGTTTCTGAATATAATTTGCTTTTTTATAAAAAAAACATATCGTTTACTATTCACTTGATATTATTTGTTTGAATCTTCCCATATAATGCTTGTGAATTAAGACCATATCTAGGCAATAAGCACAGTATGCACATATGCCAATAAGAGACTGATTAATTTCAGTCCCAAAAATCAATGGGAAGATTCAAACAAACAATACTAAGTGAATTCAAACTTCACGCTAATGTACAAGCGAGTGGCTATCAGGACTCAGTAGCTAAATGGATAACATAATGGCGTTTAAAGCGAAAGGTACTGGGTTCGAGTCCCAAAGTGAACATCAACTCTGAGATGCAGGTACATCCAGCTGATGAGTCCCAAATAGGATGAAAAGCCTGTCCTGGATTTCACTGCTAACCACTGTCCATCTTTACTTATATTGTTTACTACTTCTAAAAATCAATAATTTCAATGATATTTTATCACCATAATAACTTCAAAAATCTTCAAGATGATTTATCATCAATATCAGATCTAACTCTAATTGACGATGTATTTCAATCACTCAATATTTAACAATAATACTAGACGGGATCATGTATGCACCCTACTCAGGAGTCCCCCAATAAGACAAAACAGCTATCTACTGATTCCAGATTTTCCATGGTGATCTAGCTTCAATTAACTCATGCTCTCATTTATATAAAATTACTAAAATCTCCACAAAACCCCCATTCTGATAATACTATAAGTGATAAAAAAATTACACCGATCGATATACATCATACATTATTATAGGCTTACCTGACTTCCCGGAACCATTCATACCAATAATAGATATATTAATTGTATTCACATTTGCAACTGATTTAGTATATAATCTCTGCATTTTTTTAAAAAAATTTATTTAAAAACTATATATATATATATCCAAAATGTTCTATATATTCAAATCTAACTAATGACTTGGTTACTATCGGTCATGGAAACATAAATATATCTGCATAGAAACAGAAATAAATACTTAATTATATTTCATAACTAATCCATTTCCCAAAAAATTGACCAATTTAACTATTTATTAACGTATTCAATATCTTATCTATTTCATATATACCTATACATATATATATATATATATATATATATATATATATATATACATATAGGGGTACATCATTATGCCTGAATTTTTACTAGTTGCTATAATACTTATCGATTAATTTCAAAGTGAAAAATTTATCCCATTCACGTGGTTTCTGTGTGACTTCGAACCAATCAAAAGTGATGGAATAATTTTCAATGGACAAATAAAATACATTTGTGCTTATATGTGCTTATATGTGCTTATATATATATATAGGTATTATTATTCAAACTATTATTATTATTATCAATTCCTGTGCTGCACAAATGTATATTAGTAAGATGCTAACTAACAATGTATCATAGAAACATAAAAGAAGAAGAAGAAGAATATTCAGAGTGGAAGAAAAAAATGGAGGAAACAAAAAAAAGAGAAAAGCAAGAAAAGAAATTTATATCCAATATAATGATAGATACAAAACATAAAAAATAACAGTTGTAATCAATTTTTTTTGTTTATTTAGGTCCAATAATTAGTAACATTCCTTTCAAATGAAATTTGGTGCATCCATCTTTCGTTATATATATAGGATATGAACATAAAGATTTTGTGCTATTCAACAACTACAAAACACACACACCACATGTTTACACATGATATAATTAGTGGAACATATACATTCCCCTTAAAAACATATATATATATATATATATATATATATGTATGTGTGTGTTGGTATACATGTACATAAATGGAACGGATATATAAGTAGTGGTAGAATATTCAGGAATGTTGAAAAAATTTGGATCTTTATATTAGAGAAAAAGAACAAACAAACAAACAAACAATGATGATGATGATGATGGTTTGATTTATCAAACATTTGAAGATTTGATTAGAATCTAGCTATGTATTATTTTGTCTTCAAAATGAAGGGTAAATTGTGAAAATAGTTTTCTATTTCAATGATTTATCGTATTTATGTCTATGAATGTAGTAGTACATATTGATTATGTTTGTTTTGAATAAAACATTAATATCAGAAGGAGTTTTTGTGGATATTATAGTCATTTTTATAGTTGAAATCATGAGTCAATTGAAGCTAGATCACCATGGAAAAACTGGAAACACTGGAAGGCCGTTTCGTTTTATTGTGGGACTCGTCAGGAGTGCGTATCCACGATTTCGCCTGGCGAGTTTTGAACCCGGAACCTATTGCTCTCGCACGCTAGTGTTTAACCTCTAGAATATTAACACAAATAGGGCATCAATTATGTTCACTTTTTAAAGTTTGTGAAATATTCCTTTATTTCAGGAAAAAATACCAATTTTATTTTTAAGCTGTACAGATCAACTGCTCATTTTATGATGATTAACATGAATCTAAAAAATTATCGATGTTAGACCACCACCGAAAACCTGAAGGCACTGGACGGCCGTTTCGTTTTAGTACTCAGTACACACCCATGATTCTGCAAGGGGGAATCAAACTCAACAATCTCTACAACCCTGTACTGATAACTTGATTCCGTTTAGTTTTTAATAATAATAAAATTCCAACAGTCAATCTGTAATGCGTCCAGTAATCTAAATGATTCATTTCTGATAAAGGTCAATTAGATTCATGAATTTTATAAGAACGCTTCCAATTACCTAACTGATACATTTGATCATCGCTTCATTTTGAATGAACAGAATTATTAAATTCTTCTTTCAAACCTAAGCTAATACTAATTATCAATCAAGCTGAGATTTATTAATTAACATCAATGAGGAATAAAGTAGGTGAATAGTAATGCTCTTAAAATTAGGGATAAAAAATAACATATTATATTTCCTTAAAAAAGCTTGGATCAGATTATCTGGCGAAACGTTGGATTTACTTCAAACTCATTCGCTGAGATTTTACCAATATATTATTCCTTTTTTAATGTCTTACATCAACTCGGCGCCCAAATACTGTGAAACTATTCGTTCTATGAGCTGGGTGGTTTGATCGTGGAGCTTTCAAAATCACCCACCTGAGCTACAAATCTTCTCCACTATTCGTTCTAATTTAGATGAAATTTCTTATATATTACATCAATGACTAATCAGTAGGCAAAATGATGTATTTATCTGTGTTAGAAACGAAGATTAACTTCAGTGAAGTGTTTTGAAACGATAAAATTAGAAACTCAAACCATACAAAACGCAAGAACGAGATAGAGAGTGAAGGAATTATTTAAACACTCTTAATATTAATCTATACTTTGATGGTTTTATACTAACTAACGAAAGATCAATCAAAAGCGTTTAGGTCACTAAGTATTAGGACATATTAATGAAAGACAGTTTTTTTTGAGTCAAATCAATTTCAAGTTATCTATCTAATTTCAATTTGTGATGAGAATTTTGTCACTATCAGATTCAGTTCAAAGTTCCGTTTCTCTAAAATCTATAAAAATAGGAACATATACATCAAAAAGAAGAAAATGAATCGATTCAGTTATGTAAAATGATCTCATATATTTTATTATTCTTTATTGTTGGTGGACACGGAAAGTTCATCTAGAGGAGTTGGAAAACCCTGATTCCAAACCAATGGTGCACATTGGCTCCATTATCTTGAGAATACTAGTGGCTTATGAATCAATCGTTAGTCACCGGCTACCATGGGACTGCATCTCCTCATAATGCTCCACTGCCTTGTGGATCAGACCTTTAGGTCAAAAGCTCCGGGTGTGGCCTCCTAAGAAAAACACCTGTTTCGGTTTGGGCATCCGGGCAGTATCATAGCCCTCACACAAATCAAATGAGATTTGTGTGGCGCATATATATCTGGTAACCCTTTGTACCAATACTTATACGTTTAAATAAAATTAAAAAAATTCTATATTGGCAATTAAAATTTAAAAAAAAAACAGCTATGTATTTCTAATGTAATAAAAAAGAAATCACTTAGAAACTAATTTGTGATGAATACAAATGTGATAAAAAAGTAATCGGCAAGAAAAAATAAGATCCTGATTTAACTTTCAATAAACTATCAGCTGATTCGATGTAAATATACAAAAAACAAACACATTTTACAATCTTTAGTGTAATAACAATAAGTAAACCGTTATATTTTTTTTATAGAAAATATGAACAATATACTACAAAATCATCTAGTGTAACTTGAACAAGTCACAAGTAACAGTTATCATTAATAGGGGTATCTGGAATATTGACAAGTAGATTTATTACAGTTGGATATGTTAGGAAACAATGTAGTTATGAAAATTGATTATAGTAATTTTAAGTATTTAAACAAAATACTAGTTCATACGTAAATTGTATTCGTCACAGATTGATCTCAGTTTTGGTGCTATTAAAAACTGAGAAGTTCCAGAATGCTGGTTTGTCCTAGGATATGAATCCTCAAAACAACACACCTACTAATTCACCGGGATATTCTGAAGTTGAAGGGTTAGTTTTTGGGACCAATCGGTTGTCACTCAATGATACTGATGGTATATAGTGTTACTGTTATCAATGTCAACTGTTTCAGTTTACGTTAACTCCATCAATTACAATTCAATTACAATTCAAAATGATCCTGAAGTAACTCACCAATAAGCTAGCTACTATAGTTTAATTAAAGGGGTTTTGTGGAGATTGGTTAAGTCTGTAAATTGCATTCACCATAATCTAATTTGACGATTAATTCTATCATTGGATAATTGCTTATCCTTGGCTTGAAATCTTTAGAAACAGTGATGAACCATAGACTCCTCATGAGAATAATATAAAAGTTTCCAAATCATCTTGATGCGTTCACAACACTCAGTATGAATCGAACAGTTCATATTTTTACCTATCTATAAAACTTAACTCAAATATTAATATTACAGATTTAAATATTCCTCAGTTCAATAACCTTCTAATACTAATGAAATTTTATATAGTTGAAATCATGAGTCAATTGAAGCTAGACCACCATGGAAAACCTTGAAGCACTGGACGGCCGTTTCGTTCTATTGTGGGACTCCTCAGCAGTGCCGGCTAAGTGGTTTTAACGTTCACGCGTGAGACTGATAGGTCCTGGGTTCGAATCTCGTGGGGTGTCGGCTTGAATATGCACTACTGAGGAGTCCCACAATAGAACGAAACGACCGTCCAGTGCTTCCAGGTTTTCCATGGTGGTCTACATTCAATTGACTCATGATTTCAACTATATAAAATTACTAAAATCTCCACAAACCCCCCCCCTCTGCTAATGAAATTGTTAGTGAAAATCAAGCAGTCTAAAATAGATTTTACATTATCTGCAACACCAAAGACTATCTTTTAACGAAACGCATCACTGATGACCATGGGAGTTATACAGAGAATACGTAACGAGTTTTGGCTATTTACAACTGTTGAAAAAAACAATATGTTCTTGTCCAGGCTTGTGCCCAAAAAAAGCAACATTTAACTTGATGTTCTAGATCCACGTACATTGGTTGAGCACATTTTCTACAATACGACTGCTGAGTTTCTAAACCACATTATTACTTTTTAATAAAAGCTTGTAGCAACCTACTTTTATGGCGAGAACGACATTGCAATAATTAAAACAACTACTATTATAACCAATTGTACCAGTGATTGTTTTACTACACCTGTTTGTTTCAGTGTACAAAACATACACTTTCTTCCGTTGCCCGTGACCTTGCACCAACTCAAGTACGCTCGGTAGTTCGGCTAGTAAACTTTGGCAAGATCTCGGTATTCTTTCGATACCACGAGATCGCCAACAAATATATCTTATTTCAACCGTCAACAGCCTTCTGGTTTATGGCCTACGGAGGGATCCAACCTAATATCTGGCACGTAATCTTCCTGTAGTGGTGATCATAGTCAATCGTGACTCGACACCAACTACAAGCTTAACTCTGTCGAGCTATCAAAAGCAAGATAACTTTGAAACTCTTGAAACTAAGTTACTTAAAGTACACCTTATTCAGTCCAAAAAATGTGAGGACTCCAAGTGATTTCCTCTAACCAGTGTTCAATAAACAATGATAAATTACATCCTGATTTTGAAAATGTAGTGAAATCAGCATTTACTAGGAATAAAGATAGATTTTATTTTTATTTGATGAATATGCAAACATCAAAGGGAACACGGTTTGTTTATGTGACCAAACCCTAAAAATGCATGGTCTGATGAACATTCTGCATTAGCTTTGTTAGTTTTAATTGACACTTGCTGGTAACGATGTATTGAGGTTATTTTCTTTGAAAACCCACTTGTGAAACATCTCTAATCAGTAAGATCAATGGTTCCATGTTCATACATCTCTTTTGACGTGAAATATATATTTTCATTCCTCCTAATTATTCTTTTACTGGATGCCGAACAGCTTGTCAAGGCACATCAATGCCAAGGACAGTGAAGGCTCAATAATAAGTTGCACGACATGAAGTGGGTCATGCAGCAGAGGTTCCAATTTGTGTTTCAGTATTTTACATATTCTAATACCACTTTAATACTCACTTTCTTATACCTGTTGCTTCACGCAAAACACAGGCCACTAAAGGGCAATCATTAACCTGCTCTATACTTTGTTCTCATTTCCATTTGTCCCCAAGTGCTATTCACTCTCTTGATGCCTCTCTCCAGTTCTCGATGTAATGTGTCCTTTTGTCTCCCTATTTTCCTTTCGTTTTGATTGTTGCAAGTCTATGCTTCTTTTGTGATGCGGTTAGATGATTTCCGCGATGTGCGTCGTACTCACCCACAACATCCTTTCTTAAGTTACACTTCAGATGGAAGCCGAATTTTTCCTGACAAAGAGGGCTGTTGCTTATGGTGTATGGCCATAGGGTTTGAAGTACCTTTCACAGAAAACTATTTGTAAATGCTTATACCCTCTTGTTTAAGGTTGTGTTAGTTCTCCAAGTTTTGGCTCCGTGCAGTAGAACTGCTTTGACGTTCGTATTCAATATTCGTATTTTGATATTTGTTGACAGTAGTTTTGAGCTCTATTTGATCTTCAACTCTAGGAATGCGGCCCTTACTTTGCCATTGAAGGTTGGACGACCTTCAATCATTCAAACCCTTGCGGAATAAGAATGAATATGTTAAGGCATTATGCCTAGCCCTAAGAATTGGGACAGTTTTAAAAATTTCACACATCTATCCATGTTTAGTTATATCAAGTCACTTATAAATGTCACTAGCTTATGGATATGGCATGAGTTCCTCTGTTCAATAAACAGTAGTGTTATAACTTTGAAGTTTTAGTAAAGCTGCACAGTTTGACAGCTGTTCCTTACGTCAACTCCGTCACCTTCGCGAAGCTCCGGCTTTTGAACAGTCGAAGCTCTGCTCAATACTCTCCTAGAACTGAAATTCGAAATAATATTGTAATTTGGAACAGTGAACATCGTTTTCATTATAAATTCAAAAGCAATGCTGAGACTATTGTTTTAGAGGATTTAAGTAACTGTTTAATGGAACCGCCAGATTTTAATCGAACCGCCAATCCTCACCTATATATCTGTATCGAAACCTTCTTATTGATCGATGATACTGAACAGGTACGTGAAAGATTCCACTCTTTCGACAGTTTCTCCACCAAGAGTAATTAGATTGGTTGTTGTTCTCTGTGTTGTATTTCAGGACCTTGATTTTTCCTTTGTGTTTTTTAAGGCCTACTGATGCAGAGGCTGACGATATCCTCAACTACTCATACCATAGTGACGAAAAAGGCTCCACAGTGTCGTCCTATCCACGTTGTCAAATTCGTTCTCATAATCAAGGAAGGTGGTGTACAGTGACGAGTTCCATTTCATTGATTGTTTAGCGATGATTTGATCTGTGCACGACTAATCCTTACGGAATCCAGCCTGTTGATCCCGAAGTTGCGCGTCTAATGAGTATTGCATTCGGTTCAGCAACACTGTTGAAAACGTTTCCTGGTACCGATAGTAGTGTGATGCCTCTGTAGTTTTCACATTTGCTCAGATGTTCTCTCTTTCGTATCTTGATGAGATGTCCTACTCTCCAGTCTATAAGCGACACATTTTACTCCTCCCAAATCCTTATGAATAGAACGTGGAAAATATTTACAGTAACTTCTATGTGTGACTTCAGTGCTTCGGCTGATATGTTGTCATATCCTACTGCTTTTCCACCATTCATTTGTCTGATGGCCATTCTGAGTTCTTCAATCGTTTGTGAAATGAGAGCTATAGCTTTTACCAGTGATCAAGCCAAAAATTTGGGTTCGTTATGTAGACGACAAAAACCTCACCTGCAGACTGATCAACAACGCCTTTAATAACATAAAAATCACAATGGAAAAAGAGTCGAACGACAAGCTGTCATTCTTGGATACATTAATCACCAGAACCGACACAGGTAAACTGAAAATCGAAGTGTACAGGCAGTCGACCCACACTGATCAAATTCTCAACTACAATAGAAACAACCCGAGAGTTCACAAACCCAACTGTGTACAAACTTTGTTCAAGAGGTCGAGGACACACTGCAACACAATTACAGCAAGGAAAAATGACGAAATGTACCTGAAATCATCCTCCGAAAGAACGGCTATCCAATCAATTTCCTCAAAATATACCGGCCGCGCCCATTATCAGAAACGAAGTCAAGTACAGAAATCAACAAAAAGGGATCACCTTACCATACATAAAAGATATATCGGAAATGACAATCAGACTGCCGAAAACCTTTGGAATAGGTTTCGGCTTTCGCCATCAGGCGTCATATTTCCAGTCACTGAAGATCTTTTGACTCTCAAAACAGAGTTTAAATGATTTAAATTATTTTTCGTGCAAGGTGCCTTATATGAACGGTTTTTTTCCAAGGAATGGAGATACTTTGTCCTCCCTCTTTTATCCGGACTAGGGACTGGTTGGAGCGATGCGGAATTATTTAACTTCAAGTCTAAGGTTTTGCCGCTTTAGTGGTATATTATCCACTCCACTGACATTGAGATTTGCTGCAGTAGACAGATTTTTCCTAACTGGGTGCATTGAATATGAAATCCCTTACTCGCTAGGCTTGTTGGCGGCCTGAATTCGATGCCTATATACGTCAAAAATCAAAAGACTGTCATTCGTGCACGCATAGTCCATCGAGCCTTCAACCTACTAGGAATTGGTCATCTTGTGTATTATGAATCGTGGCAACGTATTCATGTTGACTCCTGTGACCCATTTCTTAACTTGTCACATTCTACAGTTATTATTGATTCGTATTCAAAACAGCCAGAATTGGTACCCACGAAAAGTTTTGACAGAAACCTTGCTCAACGAGCTATGAGGAAGATACTAGGTTGTACAAAGGTACTCCATTTATTGGTAACTGATAATGAGACACATCTTACGGAAAAAAGCGTTCAATAGCTGGCTTCACATTATAGGATGCTGTCATTTATTAACAGCATAACGACATTCTGAGTACAATGGTTTATCAGCAAATTTTAATTGAGCTGTAGAGAATGTTGTTATTTCAGCAAACCGAAGTAGTCAATTAGAATTAGTGAAATACATCGGTAACTCCTTACTTTGATGTCACGATGTAGAACACTCACGAACTCACTACAACACATTTTGAATTCATTTAGCAAATAAAACATCACCATAAGTACATCTGTACACTACTGTATGACTTGCAACTGTTTTCGGATATTATAATTAAAAGAATAGTAAATCTAGTAAAAAGGATTCTTCATTTAAAGGATAATCGATTACACAACGGACATTAAAATAAAGTGACAAGTAATAAAGTGGGTGGTTCCAATTGCAATTCTGATCATTCTCTAAATAATCCTACATTTAAAGATAATTCTAAATTGGAGATAAATATTTCTGTCTTTAATTATTAAGATTCATACATCATTGATGGATTTATGTAATTTTGAATTTCAAAGTTATCAAGAAAATGAAAACGAATCAAGACATTATAATAGACACTGATAGAAATCCAATATGCAGTACGTGTAATAGAAAAGACACACGAAAACCCCTCCACAGCATTTTATCGGACAGTTTTGTCATTTGTTTGTTTCGTGTCCGTCCTGTGTTTTAACTTTTATTCAGGTCTCTTTTGAACGACACTTTATGATTTCAGCCTTTCTCGTCTGACCTTTTATTAGGCGGTCTTGGTAAAAGACTAGCATTTTGTCACTGTTATATCTAGAGCCTTGATTCTTAATATGCCGCGAACTACTTGACTACTTGAACGATAGAACCCGCAACGTCGCAAAGAGAGAGAAGACAAAGACTGGTAAGCAGGAAGTTATTGCCCCGAACAATGTCAAAATATAGCACAGAAATCTCGCGTATTTATAGTTATTGGCTGAAAATAAATTATCATTTAGGTCAACCAATAAGCACATAGGTATCAAACTAATCCATCCAATGGAGAAGCTCCACGCTGGCATTTCTAGAACATTCCCCTAGCCTTGATTGGATGGCATGTCTGCGGCTCTTCCTGGGCTTCTTAGGGCTTCCGAGAGTCTACCGACGGGCCGTCCTTACACCTCTCCCCTTTAAAGGTTGTGGTGTATGACTTCCTTTTAGGATCTACTTGAAACATTTCTGTTGCTCTCCTTTTTCTACTCAGCATCCTTGTCGGCTGTGCGTTTCCACTTTTACGTTTTCTAAGTCTTTGGTTGTGGCATTCTTCCGGGCTTTCCTGCGTTATATCCACCAGCAGGTGCAACGGTAGTCGTGTATCTGTCGCTGTTCTATGATCTTTCCTAATCTGATTAATGTGTCTGACACACTTCCCGTCCCTTGTCCGGGCTAAATAGAGTACCTTCCCAATCCGCCGTTCTATGACGCCCGGTTTCCATTTCTGACCGCCTTGATACCATTTTACCATTACTTTCTCTCCTACCTTCAAGCTGCGGTCGCTTGTCTGATACTCTTGTTCAGGTTTCGTTGTTTTCTTGGGTGGTAATATTTTGTCAAATATCGTCCGCATTTTCCTTCCAAACATACATACTGCTGGTGACTTCCCTTCTGGCACCACCGGGTTAGGTGTGACTCTGTAGGTCATTAGGAATCTTCTGACCACCTGTTCCGGGTTACCCTCTCTTCCCCCCTTCAGCAAAGCTCTTTTAATCGTATCTACAAACCTCTCAGCTTGTCCATTGGATTGGGGATGGTATGGGGGAGACTGAAGGTGCCGTACACCATTTTCGCTGCAAAAACGTTTGAACATTGAAGACGTAAATTGTGTACCATTGTCCGTTACTAAGATTTCTGGGACGCCAAAACAAGCGAATAGACTTGATAATTTGGAAATTGTGTTTTCCGACGTCGTACTTCTCATTTCATATACTTCCGGCAACTTTGTATAGGCATCCACTATGACTAAAAAGTTCTTTCCATGTATCGGCCCGGCGAAATCCGCGTGTAATCTTTGCCAGGGCCCATCCGGTTTCGGCCACGGTTGTGGTTTTACTTTCACTGGGTTCTTCGCCGCTTCTAAGCATGATTCATAGGTTTGGCACAATTGTTCTATCTCTTGGTCCATGGAAGGCCAGTACACGTAGCTTCGTGCCAGTGATTTCATCTTACTCATACCCGGATGCCCCATATGGAACTGCTTGAGTACTCGTCTTCGGAGAGTGCTGGGGATGACAATGCGTTGGCCAAACATGATACAGGAATCGACAATTGTGAGAGATTCTCGTCGACGGAAGTATTGTAAAATCTCTCCTTGCAGTCGTTCTGAAGGCCACTTATTGAGTAGAAAATGGCGGATAGTTTTCAAAGTATTATCTCTTTTGCTTGCTTCTTTAATATTTTCGTATGTAATCGGCAGGGCAGCAATAGCATCTGTTGACACAGCCTGAACTTCCGCTTCAGCTTCTACTGCGGCGACCAGTACATCTTCTTCATGTTTCGTCTGGGAACTAATCAGCCTGGAAAGTGAATCAGCTTGTCCAAAATTCGTCGTAGGATTGTATTTAATCTTGAAATCATATCCCAAGAGAGTTGTTGCCCTTCTCTGTAAGCGGTTAGCTGTATAAACAGGAATACCCTTCTTGGACCCAAAAACTGTTAGTAGGGGTTTGTGGTCTGTTAATAATGTGAACTGCCTACCAAACAACATTTTGTGGAACTTTTTAACCGCGAAGATAATGGCTAGTGCCTCCTTCTCTATTTGACTGTAGTTTCTTTCTGTCACTGTCAGTGATCTGGATGCGTGGGCAATGGCTTTCTCGGACCGGTCAGGGTAAATATGTGAGATCACAGCTCCTATTCCATAGTTCGATGCGTCTGCCGCAAGTACGATAGGGAGTGCTGGGTCATAATGTGCAGGCAGTAGATTTGAGGAGAGCAGCTTTTTCAGCTTTGGAAATGCATCCTGACATTCTCGTGACTAGACCCATTTGGTATCCTTCTTTAGCAAATCATTTAACGGTGCGCGCCAACGGTGCAGATCCGGTAGAAAAACACCATAATGGCTAATCATTCCCAAGAAAGAACGCAGGGTTGTTACATCAGTTGGTGGGGGCATTGTCTTAATCGCTTTAATGTTTTCAGGGTCAGGTCTCCTTCCGTTCTTGTCAATTATAAATCCCAAATAATGTACCTGCTCCATGTAGAAATCGCATTTTTCAGCACGCAATCTGAAACCATAATCCTCTATCCGTTTCAGGACAGTATCCAGTTTTTTATCCAAGTCTGCGTAATCTGTACCCATAATAAGTATATCGTCCAAATAGGCAGCAGTACCAGGAATGTCCCGTAACATAGTATCCATGACTTGTTGGAAGATTGAGGGTGCTGTCTTTACCCCAAAAGGAAGTCTGTTATATCAGAATAATCCTTTATGTGTATTTATCGTTAAATAATGCTTGCATTCTTCAGCAACTGGAATCTGTAAGTAAGCTTCTGATAAATCTAGCTTTGCAAAATACTTTTCACCATTCAGTTTCGCGAACAAGTCTTCTGGTACTGGCAATGAATACTGGTGTGCTTCCAGTGCATCGTTTAGTCCTGTAGAATAATCTGCACATAGCCGGATGTTTCCGTTAAGTTTCTTAACAATCACTATTGATGCCGCCCAATCAGAAAAATTTACTGGTTCTATAATTCCGCTTCTTTGGAGTCGTTCTAATTCCTGCTCAACAATTGGTAGAGCTGCGTAAGGTACGGGACGTTTAGGTCTGAACACTGGTCTTGCTCCCGTCCTTACGGTTAGTAGTGCTTTCACTTTTCTGCATTCCCCCAATTCTTCGGTGAATACTTGACTATGTTTCTGGAGGACCAAGTTTCTCAGGTTTTGCTCAGTGGGTACACCCGATTTCACCCGACTACATATATAATTAATAGGCTGGTTAGCCAGATGTAGCATTTCGATTAGGTCAAGACCAAGCAAATCTAGTCCTGGACTTCCTGTGAGATATACGTTCGCGTTCTTCTGTACATCTCCTTTTTTAACTGGACAGTATATCTCTCCAACAATATTTAACTTTCCTCCAGATGCACTGTGTGCTAACTGAGTTGTAGGGAGCACCGAGGGTTTGCCAATATGACTCCATGTTTTGCGGCTGATAAGTGAAATATCTGAAGCAGTGTCAAGCTGTAGACGAGCACGGCGTCCATTAATCTCTAAGGTCACATATTTTCTTCGATGATGTTCTGTTCTGGTATGTGCCACCATTATTCTATTGGTAGATGAACAGTTTTTACGTCTTCGGAAATGAACACTTGATGAACGACAGTGCATCTTCTTCTTACAACATGTTTCTTTATGTCCTTTGAGCTGACATCTAGTGCACCGGTAGTTTTTGTATGGGCAGAACCTTTTGTAATGCAGCTCTCCGCAAAACCAACATGCGGATGGAGGCTTCTTAATGGTTGTGTTCTGCTTTTGCTTCCCACTTACTGCCTGTACATAAGGTAGTCGACCATTATTCTCTACCATTGAAGTGTCATGCTTCAAGTTCACCAGACGCTGACATTCAGTAGTCACCTCTTGAAAGGTGATATTTGGACACTGTTCAATTTTACTTAGAATTCTGGTTCTGATGTCGGCATCTTCTGAAGACTGTAAGCTGCATACGAAAACAAGACATTTGAATTGGTCTTCTGTCATTGCTGATAGTATAAAGCGCTCACATTCACGATTTACTATGCTAGCATGTTGCACCCAGTCATCGTTGGCAGCTTTTACTATCTTCAGGCACTGATATCGAATATTGAACAAGGAAGACTGTTCACCAAAAATTTGCGACAAAATTTTAACTGTTTCTTCGAATGAAATGTCTCTTGGGTTCTTGGGCAGAATGTAATTAGTGTATCGTTCATGTTCAATGGTTCCCAGCTTTCGTAGTAGCACTCTGACCTTGGCGGCATCATCAAACGCTTCTAGGTCAACATTAAATACATCTTCATATTTCTTGTACCAAGATTCGAATGTTACACCAGCCAAACCATCAAAATGAAATTCGTGAATGGAATCAATGATACAATGAGCATGCGATTTAGCAGAAGTCCATTCTTATTGAGGTTCATTTGCTGCGTTAGTGTTTCAAGTATGCGAATCTGGAATTGTTCAAAGCGTTTTTCATGGCGCTCTAGAAAAGCTTGAAATTGGTCAAAGGTAATAGACATCTTGATAAATTAACCCGTCGCCAGTTGTTATATCTAGAGCCTTGATTCTTAATATGCCGCGAACTACTTGACTACTTGAACGATAGAACCCGCAACGTCGCAAAGAGAGAGAAGACAAAGACTGGTAAGCAGGAAGTTATTGCCCCGAACAATGTCAAAATATAGCACAGAAATCTCGCGTATTTATAGTTATTGGCTGAAAATAAATTATCATTTAGGTCAACCAATAAGCACATAGGTATCAAACTAATCCATCCAATGGAGAAGCTCCACGCTGGCATTTCTAGAACATTCCCCTAGCCTTGATTGGATGGCATGTCTGCGGCTCTTCCTGGGCTTCTTAGGGCTTCCGAGAGTCTACCGACGGGCCGTCCTTACAGTCACCTAATTTTACTTTTCATGTTACTGAAGCATTGACATTAAGGTCGTTTTTGAGTCAACTCAAGATCACGACGTGGTTTAGTGCATGACTGCTAGCCTTTCACTGTCTGCTTGGAAAGGTTACTAAAGTCTACGTAGATAAATGTCTGACGCAATCTTGTTTGTAATATTTTTATAAAAAGTTCGGCATTGAATTATTGTTTATTAACTATTCCTCATGTTGTTTAGAACATAAGTTTGTGTTACAAAAAATCTTGACTGTATTGAGCAGGCTGTACCGTTTGTGGTATTTAGTACTGTTGATATAACTTATTTACTATAATAAAGAAGAACCGTTCAAAGTGAACACCGAGTTTGTGTTTTAACTTAGTTTAATACAAGTCAATCAAACATGTTTTGTTCACTATACAGAAGAAAGTATTCTGGCCTAATCGAATAAACTTTGATTCATTATTTCTGAAGTCAAACAAAATATTGGTATTTTGGTTGTTATTGTAGGCGTGGTGTATAATCAGTACGTTCATTGAACAATTAAACTTTCTGTTGTGTCTAAACGTGCTATAACAACAGCGACACATTTTGATACTCCGTATTTCCAGTTCGAGTTGCCGCTTGTGTCTTATCAATGGTCTACACAAATTTGAATGATTAGAGTACTGCTAGACATTTTCAAATTTAAACCAGTACTGATGAGGTCCGTTATCGAGATAAGCTTGCTCGTCTCTTAAGCACAGATATCTCGTCTTCACAAGTGAGGTAAACCCTGCACTTATAAGTCACCGGAACATAAAGAGAAAGTTTAAAGCTAACTATAATTCTACCCCTAAAGCAAATACCTTGAAGAGAACGAAGTCGCTTCTTCTAACCAGTTGAACTGCTTGCGGATAAAAAAACCCAAAAAACGACTGATTCATAAGGTTCTGTTTGAACTATAGAATTCTGTATGAATGAATATAAAAGCTCGCCTGGCAGCTAACCAACGAAATCTAATGCCATTTGATTTGTTGTTCACTTTCTAGGCTAAAACTACCCAATCATAAGTGGTAAATACAGATAAACTCCAAACAGTTTGTTAAACGTGTGCTGTCCTTTCACTCAGATCGTATTTGGAATGAATTCTGAGGAACTCGTCTCCGAGATCCGTTTCAGTTGATCTGATTGATCTTAGATACAAAGAACTGATAGTTCACAGAGCTTTCTTGTTAGTCAAAACAAAGCTCTTACATACACGATTACACTCGAAGCGCAAAGTTATCGCATAATTTAACCATCGGCTCCTGGGAACGAATACAAAAACAACAACAGAATTGACTACGGTGCTATCAGAACTGACTTTGGAAGGTATTAAGACCTAGTGAATATGACTCGATTAATGTGGATGGATAAGAAAGTATATATAAAGACCCTTTTAACAAGAATATTTTATAGTTTTATCGGTATGCAAAACAAACAATCGGTTGATCATTCTAAATTTTAATACGCAACAGAACTCGCTAGGTGGAGGGAAAATATTTTGTTCATCACAATTTGTGGATTTCAGTACCGTAATCGATAGTAACGTTAACAATTCCAAGTTCTTTCAAAGTAAAGTCCGATGGTGATGTTGATTCCGGAAGTACAGAAGTAAAACACTCTAGATGATATCCCTTGGTAATTTATTACTACACTTTTTTTGTGATTTCACGTTCCTTATGGAATAAGAAAGAATTATATTTCTCTTCTCAGCGAAACAAAAATGAACTATCAGTTTCATGTTTATTTATGAAGGTTTGAAAGCCTCTGTGACTACACAATAGCTCGTTATGGGAACAAGTGTATCTTCGTGAATATAGGACTCGGAAGCGTAAATAACTTCAAAGCTGGAGTAGCTTTAGCTCTTCTGGTCTTACCTCAATGTCGCGAAACGACTCACTGACGTGCGGTTGAGGATAGATGGTTGAAAAACATGTGAGCACTAAAATGATTATTATAACAACCAAGAAACAAAATGCTCATCGGAATACACAAAGCCATAGTGAGTTATAGAATGAGGCCACAAAATCCTGTTTTCCAAAGGGTGTGTGGATACCTCGGATGAGGCATAGAGGAATGATTCGTGTATAGCTTCAGAGTTTTGTACACTACTGTCCAACAAGCGATTCAAAAGAATAGAACTCATTACTCTGTTTTACTTCAGACTGAGAAATTATCCAATTTTGTTTTGGACTCATATATCCACCATTTTACGTCCAACACACTCAGTACAACTTGGAGGATATGGAAAGTGAATTTTCAAGTCAGGAACAAGATACTGCTGGAACACAGGTTACCTCATCGAGTAATCAATTCTTTGTTACTACCCCTGTGAAAAGTGGAATTTATCCTCTTATTTCTTATGTTTAATTATTGAAAAGACTTTTGTTATCGTAATTTACTATTCTTACTACTATCAGTACGCCTGACTTCCGACTATCAAGTTGTACTTTTAACTTTTATGTTTGATTATATATTCTATTTCATTGTGATTATTGACTCAAATAGCCTTGATTGGTCTAACATTTTCATATAAATATTCATGTATATTAGAGTAAAAGCCTGATGACTATCTAATTGAAAACAATCGTTCTCTTACATATGTTGTTCTAATTTTCACAATGGGAATCTTTAATATTTATCCATTCCACTGATTTGTTCGAAATACAAAAACATCTAAAAGAGCTTACTGGAAAGGAAACAACATAGACTGTTCTTCTTCCGTTTTCGATACACAAATCTGAAGAGAAATGCCAAATACTGGAATTCGCTGCCAACCGAACTATTCCAAGCGACTTCCCATGAGTACTTTAAGAGGGAATTTGGCTTATTCTTAAGGACTAAGGATAACTTATGATGATTTACCAAATTCATTTTTTCCTCTACTATCGTTATTATACCTAGGCTAGACACGGAAGCCCGTTAAGCTTCGTCTATTCCGTCCTCAACCATTTGAACCATTTGAAAACTTGGTACATGTTTGGAAGAAAATAGTACCCGTCCCACATAAGAAGTCCTAAAACATAAAACACAAAGTGAAATGATTGTTGCGTTTCACACTTTGAGCTGTAATTTTCCCTAAAATTTTTTCAAATAAAACAGTCGTTTAAGTACTATAATATAACTTAAAGTTTTCGACCTTTAGATGGCGGGCTTACTTTTGGTCGTCTCAAGTAGCTGGTTTGTCGTAGTTTCTATTTTCACACTTTCAGGGTAACATATCGATAATGAAGTTGTTGAAGATTAATTCATATAGAAACAAATAAAGTTATGTGACGATACTATAATTTATGGACGAACCAGTGAAATTAAGTATATCAAATCTTAGACTTGAACTCGAAATTTATTCAGCTGTATAGTTACGTAACATTTT
This sequence comes from Schistosoma rodhaini, assembly GCA_944470415.2. Lineage (NCBI taxonomy): Eukaryota > Metazoa > Platyhelminthes > Trematoda > Strigeidida > Schistosomatidae > Schistosoma > Schistosoma rodhaini. Next base: position 8,117,269 of record OX104036.1, on the reverse strand, counting down.
GGAATGTTAGCTGATATCAGTTCTTCATTAAAGCCTTCACTGTGATTCATATCTTCGAATTCTAATTTTCTTCGTCTTTGACTACTTTTAAATTTCATTATGCCTGTGGAACATCTTTCATTTCAAAGCAAAAATGTTTCAGTATTATTCTAGTAGTGCTATGCAGGTAGTCAGAACTTTAATGTACACTTTGGTGAAGTAATCCAGTAATCTCTCTGTTTTTGGTTTGGCCTGATTAAATTATATACTTCACGCTTTCCTAGTTAATTTACGTTTATTTTGGAATTGGGGCTGTTAGTATGTAATTTAATCTTTGTTTTCAAACATCAAAACGATAGTTTAAATTCTTTTGCTTTTCAGATATCGTATCGCTATGTCATTCTTAGCAACTGGATCGCTTATAGCTTTTGGTCTGTTTTTTATATTTAAAGGCTTGCGCAGGCACTTTCGTTTCGAAGTAAGTTTTTGTTGGTAGCAATTTTTTATGAACAGATCGATAAAAGCTCAGGACACAATGGAGGCGAACTGGTTGCAGATGTCCTAAAGGTAAAGTAACAGCATATTGATATATTTGTAGGCGCATAATGTACCGTTTATTTTTACTCTTACTGGAGGCCACATATCACCAATATTGGTTGCTTCAGAAAAAGAAAATATACGTGTGATAGATGTAAGAAATGAAGCATCTGCTGTTTTTGCTGCTGATGCTGTTTCAAGACTTTCTGGTTCCGTTGGTGTGGCTGTCGTCACAGCAGGTGAGTTTTTATTCGAATGCAATTCCCTTTCGCCTCGTTACTGCTTAGAACAGCACTCAGATTACATTAACATGTGGCGATCTGGCAGCACATGTCTCTTTACAATTGAGTTTGTGTTGGTTTTTTTAGAAACTACCTAAATAAGCACGGAAAATAGCTGTAATAAATTTGTGTATAATTTTTAAAACCGCAGTAGGCAGTCAAAATTAATACTTATGATCTGTTTCAGGCAGATGTACTTGTAGCGAGCTAAGGAAAGACAGAACTTACTCTGCTTATGCTGAAATTTAACCAGTCACTAACCCACTAAACTGAAGGAGACTATAAAGATAAATGAAATCATCGATGTGTCTGACTAGCCAACTTTTCATTGTAGGGATGCACTCGCGAAAATCAGCCTTTAAACGTTTGACGCCTGTAAAAAGAAAATTTCTTCCCGGACTCCAGCATCAGTGAAATATTTTAGTGACTTCACCAAACAAAACTATTTCATCTTTAAAATTTATATGAGGGATGCGTATCATGATCGATTAATCACGAATAACTCAAAATCATATCTTCGATAAAACCGAATAAAGTGAGCTCCTCTAATGTAAACCACTTAGTGCATTTGATTGCAATTGCATATTTCCACTAGCTGTCATCTGATCACTTGTGTTCAAGTAAGAAGCCTGAAGTTAGTTGAAATAATTCCTTGACACAAGAGTTAATGAATATCATAAAATGTTTTTCTGTTCGGGAAATACTTGATTTATATTTCCTCAGTGAAGTTTGAAGTATACCTGATTCTATTAAATTTTCTATTTCTGTGCGCCAGATGACCACAGAAGCTAATAGATTATGCTATCCTTGTCATACTGATCAATCTACGTTTATCTCAAGAAAATGCACTTTCTGTACACTGAGACGATCAGCTACCTCAATCAACCACAATCAGCCATCCTTGAAAACTCTCAGGATTAAATCAACTAAACCTTCTTGTAAAAAACTTTTGTGGCTGGTGTTTGTCATTGACATTTTGCAACGTACCTAGTGTACTTGGATATGTAGAATATGAAGCGTAAATTGCTTCTTCCAATCATCAAACCATCTAATATGTTGCTCAGTAGTTTAGGTTTTCAATTATTGTGTCAGTGTCTACTTCAGTTTAGTTTTCTCGATCTTAGCTCATCAGTAACCTTAATATCATAAGTATGATTTTTAGTCCGAATATGTAGTGGCTAATATTTGTGCTATCACGGTTATAGAAAATTGATGATCTAACAGATTCATGTTAAGTAATCAATGAACACTTGGATCTCGTTGATTGTTTCACAGATCCTAACTTTGTTCCATTTATATCACTTTTGAGAGTTTAGTAATGTCTCCAACTCTTACATAGTATTTGTGGCTCTAAGCCAAGTACACAAGTCTGCAATCGATTACCGAGTTACAAGTATTCTAGGTACTACAATAGCTTTGTGTAAATTTTGAATATAGAAATGTGTTCTATACAGTTTCTCTTCCATATATAGACATGTAGCACCAACAAAGAAGTACCCTTAGTCACTAAGTCATACATTCATGATTCTTTCTGTAGTAAAGTTGGTTCAGTAAAATGTTCAACTTTTTCCTCATAGGTCCTGGTCTTACTAATACAGTGACAGCAGTAAAGAATGCTCAGATGGCTGAATCTCCTGTAGTCCTTCTAGCTGGAGCTGCTTCTGGACTTTTACGTGGTCGTGGATCACTTCAAGATATTGACCAGCTTGCTGTATTTCGCCCAATTTGTAAATGGTGCAGACGTATAAACTACGTCAGAGAGATTATCCCTGTTCTTTGTGAAGCATTTTATATTGCACAATCGGATACACCCGGTAAATTTATCGATTCCCAGTGGTTAATATATTTGGTAACATAATTACTGTTAATTGCAAATATTTTGGCTGTAGATGACGAAATATGATGTTTTAATGAATCTGTTGTGACTTTATCGGTACATTTCCATTGAAATAGAAAAGGTTTTACTGAAAATAATTAAACTTGATGCTGTATATAAAGTTGCAGACAGTAAGATTATTGCTAGGTATGAAACTTAGTCAGTCAGTCAGCTACAACGTAGAACCAGGCACACATATGCATCGGCTCAAGTTGCCATACCTCATCGGCACAACAATGTGATTCACAAACCACCCATTAAAGTCACTATAATAATCCAGTAAGATATACATCGACATATATATATTACCTGTTTTTCGGATAACCTAATATCATTTCATTTTGAGGAGATACCAGGCTTTTATGATGCTATTATATTGAATACAGCTTTCCAACTTTATCATCTAAGTCTTATGAAGCAACTACTTTCACACCGAAACAGAAAAAGATGTTCTCATTGCAACACCGAGCATCGGTATTTCTGTGACCGAACAAATGTTTTTGAGGTATGGTGCTAATTGACACAATCCGCTCTTGCTCCCGCCAAACTTACTATGATCTTATTTGCTTGACTATTATAAGCAACTATGTCTGCCCAGGTATTTATTTTATTTTATTTAAACACAAATATTGGTACAAGGAAGCACCAGATACATATGCGCCTCACAAATCTCATTCGATTTGTGTGACGGTTGTGATACTGCTCAGGTGCCCAAACTGAAGCAGGTGGTTTTCTTAGGGGGCCACACCCGGAGCCTTTGACCTAAAGGTCTAGTCCACAAGGCAGTGAAGCATTGTGAGAAGATGCAGTCCCATGGTAGCCGGTGACCAACAGTTGGTTCGTACGCCATTCGTTCCTTCAGGATCCTGGAGCCCATGTGCACCATTGTTTTGGAATCAGGGTTTTCCAACTCCCCTAGGTTGATCCTCCACATCCACCAACCCGGTTAAAGCGCCGGACATTCGCTTTTCATCCTCTCACTTTCGTAAACAACACCATAGCCTCTGCCAGGGAAGTCCTACTCACTGCCTTCTCGTGGCGGGGGTGTTGTTCACAGGTATACCGACGTCTCTATTTTTTCTCGTCACTTTGAGCTATTGCTATCATGAAATTGCACTTTTTGACGTTGCTTCACTGTCTTATGGGTCAAACTTTCAAGTTAATGACTGAAGGGTAGTCTCCTAAGATCACTTGTTTTGATTTAATAGTATTTTAGCTTTCATACAGGGTATTATCAGAAGAAATCGCTTTACAGGCTATAAAATCCACTACTATTCGATCATAAATAAATTGATTTTATATCAACTTAAATCTACGAAAAATGTATGTACATGATACCAGTTAATATCACACCAATATCCACATTTGTACTTGCCATATAGTGATTTGAGGTTTATGATTTTCAAAACTGTCATTCGAATTACTTGTAAAGTCTCTGAAAACGACTTAGAATGAATTAAATTACTATTTTACCTCTCAAACAATTTTTTTCTCTGGTAGACAATTCATTTTAAGGGTCGTTATTAAATTTTGAATTCACGAAAACGTATTGACTTCTATGCATATATATATATATATATACATATATCGTATTTGTTTTTTGTTTAAATCTGTCTCATGAACTAATTGCATGGAATTCCTCACTAATTTCCGCCATATGTTTTTGGTAATTGTCTTTTCTTTTCATATTATTAAGGACCAGTTTTAGTTGAGTTTCCGATCGACCTGTTATATCCCTACAAACTGGTTGAACAGCATACTAAGTTGTCTGACAAAACAAATTCTTTAAGGCAGAAAATTGTAAATTGGTAAGTAGATTTAGTTACACTGTTTCTGAATATTTTGAGTGTGTTTATTTGTGTAGATTAGTTATCTTCCTCATACCCAGCAGATTTGTAACCTTTGTTTTTCGTGTATTCAGTTAGTCCACTGCATGATTTTAAATAAAGTGAGAACGAAATGGTTTGAGAAATATATGTATCAAGAGATTTTGTGCGCATTCTTTTGGGTTGTGGGTGCTATTCGTCATGGACTGATCTCAGTTGGTGTACGCGTTGAAACCTGTTACGTCCTTAGATGAAAGTCAGTAGTGTGTCCCTACAAATTCACCAAAGATCAAACAGTGGATTTTGTTACATTATGCTTGAGTTACATATTAGCTAGTTAAGAAATGTTTCGGTAAGAAATCTATAGTCTTCACAATTAAAAAATAAAAGGTTTATACATGTCCATAAAAATACTTGAAAGTTTGTATTAAAATGTGATGATAAACAACATTTTAAAATAGTTTCGTTATGTATTGAAACGGAGAAAGTTGGATACTTAGTACCGTCAACCGGATGCTATGGCTCAGTGAACTGTCCAGTTATCACCAGTTTCAACCGCTTTGTAAACCAGAGTTCTCAGCTTCATTCATAAACTCCGTCGACATATGCTACCTCAAATAGATATGGGATCTTAGATATTGTTGATGCTCATTAAATATTTCCACGAAGACATTAAAAAGACAAGTTGAGCGAAGAAATAATTCTTTTCAGTTTATTATTTATTTATTTAAACACATAAATATTGGTACAAGGAAGCACCAGATACATATGCGCCGCACAAATCTCATTCGATTTGTGTGAAGGCTGTGATACTGCTCAGGTGCCCAAACTGAAGCAGGTGGTTTTCTTAGGGGGCCACACCCGGAGCCTTTGACCTGAATGTCTGATCCACAAGGCAGTGGAGCATTGTGAGAAGATGCAGTCCCATGGTAGCCGGTGATCAACGGTTGACTCGTACGCCATTTGTTCCCTCAGTATACTGGAGCCCATGTGCACCATTGGTTTGGAATCAGGGTTTTCCAACTCCACCAACCCGGTTAAAGCGCCGGACATTCGCTTTTCGTCCTCTCAATTTCGTTAACAACACCTGCCACGAGAAGGCAGTGAGTAGGACTTTCCTGGCAGAGGCTATATATTCGCTGGCCATATGAGAGCATTTCGAGAGGGAGAGCGGACTCTGAGTCGTCTATTCCAGAGAGCTTAACATCACCAAAGTACTTTTCTTCAAGGCTGGTTAGCCTGTCCATAATCAATTAACTATTGCTTTGTGTTTAGTATAAACTACAACAGTAATTGATGCGTAAGAATATAAATATGTGGAAAATACCGTGAAATAACAGGATGATAAAACTCGTTAATGTATTCAATTTAATTTACCAAGGAATATTTATCCTATATATTTTTCAAAATTTTCTGCACCTATTTCTAGAAGATCTAGTGCTACACAGCTTACACTTTAGCCTGTCACACACTTTTTTTATACCATTTCATTTTTCCTTCAGGTATCTACGTTTCTATCTTTACAATTTATTCGCCAATGGTTTCTCATCGAAATCACATCCATCTAAAACAAACGGTTCAGATGGAATTGTTGTCAAATCACCGAAAATTCCTCTTCCATCTAAAAGACAAGTGAAGAAATTAGCTCAGCTGATAAGACTTTCTGAAAAACCAATCCTACTTATCAGTAGTCAAGCTGTTTTACCTCCAATTTCAGCTAAAGAGACAGCCGTTCACGTTCAAGTAAATTTATCTAAATTCAGTATTTGTTTATTTTAAGTTTATATATAAATTTTAAACAGTATATTTCAAATACTACAATTTACTCATTGTAGCCATTATTTGAATATCTTAACCAACAGTAGGTTTCGGAGGGTTGTGAACCTTTTTCAATTTTAATGGCTAAGGTATGTTTTGTTTTCTATCAACCAAGTCTTCCTCTCATTCTTGGAACCTTAACTATAGTAGATGCTAAATCAAAGAACCTTCAAAAAACTCATACCATAACATGAACATGCTTCACTAGACTGTTTGATGTGTTGACGTGATCCGTTTATGTCTCTTCAGTGAGGTCGTTTTGTCAACATCAGTCACTTTTTAAGACTTTAAATATCATATTCTTTGTACTTCTTTAAGACCAATCAATCTCTAACAAAAAACTATAAGTTTTATTTTTGTGGAGTGGTGGTTTTTTAATCCGTTTTTAATCAGCTTTCAACGTTTAGGCTGTCGATTTTCAATTCTTCTTTATTCACTCTGGCTTAGGAAATTGATTAGTATTACTAGCTTTCGAACAACAAACGTGGCCCCTTTGATGTTTGACACACGTCTTATCTTTTAAGCCATAATGTTCTGCTAATTTCTAAAATCGCTTCGTCAGTGTTCCAGTTTGCATAGTATGTCGTTTGATTTAGATTCCTCTTTAGTGTATTGAATTAAGTCCAATTTTTTATTTAATGTAGTTAACCTGTGAGAAATGCTTGAAAAAACCTAAGAGTTTTTATGAAAGCGGAAATTATAGTAATCCGAAAATTTTCGCTATAACTATCCTTACTAGGAACTCAGTTCAGCTAGTTAACTTATTAAAAAACCTACCAACTATGTAGTTGTTTATTCTTTGTTGACCATTTTTTTTAAAGTTTCAACGATGCTACTTGAGTTCGTAAGCACTTGTATTCCTATAACTCAGTATTTGAAACTTGACTTAATGCATATAAGTCTGGGATAACTGAATATCAAAAATAAAATACTGATCGAGCTTCCAACTCAAAGCAGGTATTTTTCTAAGGCGGTCACTTTCCGAGCCTTTGACCTAAATGTCTGGCCCTCAAGACAGTAGTGTAACGTCAGGAGGTGCCCTCTCATGGCATTCAGTGACCAAAAAGAAGTTCACACGCCGTTCATCCCCTCCAGGATCGCAGAGTCCGTGTATATCATCGATTTGATATCAGGATTTTCTAACTGCCCCAGATGGGACCTTCATACCCACCGACTCAGTTTAAACACCGAACGTTTTCTTTTCGTTCTGTCATCCGCCACTTGTATACAGTGAGTAGGACTTTCCTGACAGCTATAAACCCATAGTCGTATCAGAGCATTTCGAGAAGATTGGCGAATTCTATTCATCACCAATCATACGAAAGCATTGAGGAATCGATTTAAGTACTCGTCCATCAATGATTGCAATTACTTAAATTACTTAATTACAGTATCACAAATACTGTAAAGAAGAAATACGTTTTCATGCGTATTTCTGTATGTAGATTTTGTGTACCTTACTATGTCAATGCTTTTATTAACTTCCTAATCTCACCGGTTTAACTACTTTGGTGATTTCTAACTTAAACACCATAATAGTCATAAGTGAGTTGATTTTTAAAGATCTAATCATTGTTTACATGTTCAGGTCGTAACACGTTATTTTCATGTAACTTGTGCACAGTTATCAGTAGTCAACATTCTGCGATTGAAATTAATGTTTTTTAATATTAAATGTTTATGATATATGATTGGTGTATTTTTTGGACTGTTTCTATGCATTGTTTCGTCCAATTTTTTTTCAATCTTCCTGTTCTGTTTGACATTCAAAAATAAAAGTTATGATCAATAACACACTGGTATTTGAAGCGATAGGCACTGGGTTTGGGTCTCAGTATGTGAACATCAACACTGAGATGCAGGTATATATCTAGCTGACTAGTTTCAAATAGATCGAAACGCTCCTTATGGATTCCAGTACTTAATATAATTCACCTTTACTAAAACTAGTGACAAAATAACAATAGCAAGGCAATCCGGGCAAGGTAGACTTATACTGAAAAGACTAACCAATACCAATAACCGGAAAATACGGACCCCCTTAAATATGCACGATCTTGTTTGTTCGTAACCCCAATTACACTGAAAGATGCTTTATCTGCTCTTATACCATCTATTTAATAAAAACTATATGTCTTATCTGATATGATTAGTGCAATTTGTTACCATTTTTAAGTGATTACCTACATTTTTTTCATTTCGTCATTAACTTTTCGTGTTATTTTTTATCAACAAATTCACTAGCACGATATTTCTCAACTTGAGTCGTTTCTTTTTAGACCTTGGGGATACCTACTTACATGTCAGGTATGGCTCGTGGTCTTCTTGGTCGAAACCACCAACTTGGATTTCGTCATGCCCGTCGTACTGCACTTCGTGAAGCTGATCTAATTATTCTCGCAGGTATTTATTACTTTAAATTTTGATATTATCGGTTATTGTTTCACTAGTCTATATTTTTTTGTATTCATTGTTTGGCATTAATTATTCAACTGAGCTACAATGAATGTTTGTTTATTGTTTGCTTCGCGGATGTCTTATGTCGTCGAATTAATTACCGTGGGACAGGGATGATAGGATCGCTTGTATGACGTATAGATCTCAGTAACTTTCTAAGTAGTAGGCATGGCGAGTCTAGGTATATCACATTCTTTTAATCACATACCATCTCAAATTCAAACAGTAGGTGGTGATAAACTGTAATCGAGAAATCTTTTGATGCTCTTAGTCATGATCTTGGCTTACATGCCTTTCACGGGGCTAGAAAAGAAAATGTATATATACCGTAGAATAGTCCCCAAAGTTCCACATCGTATTTAACGAGTTTGGACAGTCCGGTCAGTAGTTACACTAGCCCTTACACGAAAATGTATCTTAACGCTGACTACAGATACTGATATACGTGCTAGTCTATTTGTCTGATTAGCTTTCTAAATTAAAATGCTACTGTTCCAATGATAAACGATTTCTCTTTTAACCATACCTTCAAATAGTTGCCTCCATCGTATGCGTTTTCTAGTTGAGTTTCTTCTACTTTCATAAAGTATTTTATCAATTTATTTTCTTCAATCTATTGTTTCTTTTTTGTTTCCAAGGTGCCATTTGTGATTTTCGTTTAGATTATGGTCGTGTGTTAAATCGAAAAGCGAAAATTATTGTAATTAATCGAAATAAGAAAAATTTATATCTTGTAAATTTATTGTTTGTTTTTTGTTAATATCTTTTTCGAAGGGGTTTTTGTGAATATTTCAGTATTTTCATAGTTGAAATCATGAGTCAATTGAAGCTAGACCACCATGGAAAACCTGAAAGCACTGGACGGCCGTTTCATCCTATTATGGGACTCCTCAGCAGTGCGCATCCACGATCCCTCACCCGCGATATTGGAACCCAGGACCTACCAGCTTCGCGTCGGAGCACTTAACCGATAGACCACTGAGCCGATATCCAACGGTGTTATTGTTAAACTGATCCACGAAGTTGAGCAAGCGTTCACCATTTATCTTCAGTGAATTATCTCTACAACAGACTGGTCACTGCTGCCCACTAGAACTCAAGGAAACATTCCTTACAGTCAGTCACTAGTAAGCATATGATTATAAATCAGAAGGGGTCGTAGATGCGCACTGCCGAGGAGTCCTATAATAGGACGAAACAGCCGTCCAGTGCTTCCAGGTTTTCCATGGTGGTCTAGCTTCAATTGACTCATGATTTCAACTATGATAATATTTTTGGACAATAAAGTTATATTTCTTGTATTATAACACAGCAATGTGTGGAATCCTTTACAATCTTTTTTCTACACTGCTCATTTCCTGACTTTTCGAACAGTTTAACAATTTTGTTCGTAAATCATTGTTAATAGTGAGTTTGAATTATTCAACGAAGACTGGTCAAAATTCAGTCAACGATGGGATAATTCGAACCCCTTACTATAAATGATAGAAGTATCATACCAATCAAACATGTTCATGTAACTATCTGGACCTACTGGATTACAGTGGGTAATGTGTTAGGCATTTGAAGCAAAACCTATTGTGTCCGAGTTTCTATGTAAACACCAACACACTGGCATGAAGGTACATCCAGTTGAAGAATCCAAAATATAAAATCTCGGATTCCACTGATAGCCATTTTCCATCTATTATGGAAAAATTCCTACTGTAAATCTATTCTAATTATAGCTATTAATGTTTGTTAAGTGCTTTATGCAAAGTTTGCTATCTGTAGTTATGTCAAGTAACATTAGCAAAAAAACACTACAATGGTTAGTGTTACTCTTCTCGATTACTATTTTTTGACAAAACAAGGTGTCATCAAATACTTATTAAAATACTATTATGTACCTTCTATTGATTAAGAAATGTGGTGTTTACGAACACAACTGACCTTAAAGGTGTTCAGTTGAAGATAAACTTCTATTAGAAGCATTATTGATCTTTTCGACTTAAGTTCACATGATTTGTTGCAATAATCTCAGCCATGAAACTACCTACATCATGATTAGCCTTTCATACATGAACTAAGAAATTTCCGCTTATCTCAATCATGATTACCTTTAAAGGTTTTATAAGACAGTGTTTGATAGTAACTAATTAATTGTACAAGCTGTTAGTTTACATCCTAATAAATACTCATTTGCTAGGTAGAAATTCGTGTACATGTCTTCAAACTACAGTATAATTCTAAGGGCTAGTATTTCCACTCAGTCCTCTGAACTGAAGTAAATGTAGGGACTTCAAATATGCGACTTATCGGCGGGAAGTCAAACACCTTAACCATTGAGCCTCCGCTACACACTTCAATACTAGTGTCTAAACCATGTTAGTATTAGACGACCAATCTAATAAGTCTACCTTTATATGTGAGCAGCAGATGAAACTACATAAATAAATAATTTTGTCATCTCTTGTCCATTTAATATTCGTCTTTATTTTTCAATATTTCAATATAGAATGCTGACTATTTTTGGAGACCATATCTAACAATTCAAGCTGATGTTGGGACAACCCTAAAAGATTTATCACTTCAACTACAAAATGGTACTAATGAATTAAATTGTTCCATCGAATGGTTAAATATTTTAAAATCACGTGAAATGAAACATGATGAAGAGATTAAGTAGGTTATTCTCATTATTTATTCTTGTAAAAATGTATGGTTAATTCAACTAACGAGTTTTTATCCTTTGATTGATAGTTCCTCTTTGTTTGTCATTTTGTTAAGGAAATAGTTTAGCAAAATCATATAAGTTGATGAAGAGGTTTAAGTTATTGTTATGCGATATAAATTACATCTGATTGATATAAATTAACAATATTTACCGATCGGCCTTAATCTTGAGGAATTAAGAAGAGTTTGAACTGTATGACTTTTTTGATAACTTAACACTGTTAAATTCACTTAGTATTGTTTGTTTGAATCTTCCCATCGATGTGTTAGGACTGCAACTGGTCAGTCTCTGATTGGCATATGTGCATACTGTCCATCTTTGCTTAACACTGTTAATCCTAAAAATTCACTAGAATAATTTTCTTGGCTATGATAGCAGGATAACGAGATTTTTGCAACTAATGATTGATCACTCAGCACTAATAACGAACGTTGTGTTTCTCTTTAAGTCCTCCAATGCGATTGGATTCTATCTGTCAAGTCACAATTTTCCCTGTAGTCTAAGTGACCTGACATGTTATGTCCTATTAAGTATATGTTAGGTGCCACATGGATTTCACCAGATCACACTACACAGAAGCAAATCGACCATATCTGCATCAATAAAGAGTTCAGGAGGACGTGAGAAGCAAGAGAGGAGCTGATATAGCCTCGGATCATCACTTGCTGGTCGCCAGGACGAAACTGAAACTCAAGAAGCACTGGACAACATCACAAAAGTTTAATACGGCCTTTCTTCGGGATACTAACAAACTCAACAAATTCAAGATAGCCCTCAACAATAGATCCCCGGCCCTTCACGATCTACTCATTGGAGAGGGAACTACTATGGAGAACAACTGTAAAGGGATCAAGGAGACAATCACTTCAACATGTCACCGCAGCACTACGGATCATTATGGAACAGTTAATCGGATGGGACTCGTCACTTTACATAAGCTTCATTAACTACGAGAAATCATTTGATAGTGTGGACAGGACAACACTATGGAGGCCTCTCCGACACTACGGCGTGCCTGAGAAGATAGTCAATATCATACTGAATTCCTATGATGGATTAAACTGCCACACCATCCATGGAGGACAACTCACCGACTCATTCGAGGTAAAGACCGGTGTCAGGCAAGGTTTCTTACTCTAACCCCTTTCTCTTTTTCCTGGTGGTCGACTAGATTACGAAGACGTCAACATCTGGCGGTAAGCATGGATAAAATGAACAGCTAGGATGCAGTTGGACGATCTGGAATTCTCAGATGATCTATCTATTCTATCGCACGCGCAACAGCAAATTCAAAAGAAGAGAACCAGTGTAGCAACAGCCTCAGCAGCAGTAGGTCTAAATATACGCAAAGAGAAAAGCGTGATTCTTCGATACAACACAGCGTGCACCAATCAAATCACGCTTGATGGTGAAGCTTTAAAGAATGTGAAAACCTTTACATATCTGGGCAGCATCATTGATGAACACGGTGAATCTGATGCAGATGTGAAGGCGCGGATCGGCAAAGTAAGAGCAGCATATTTACAACTAAAGAACATCTGGAACTCCCAACAACTGTCAACCAACACCAAGATCAGAATTTTCAATACAAATGTCAAGACAATTCTACTGTATATAACAGAAACTTGGAGCACTACGAAAGCCATCATTCAGAAGATACAGATGTTTATTAACAGTTGTCTATGCAAAATACTTCGGATCCGTTGGCCAGGCACTATGAGCAACATTCTACTGTGGGAGAGAAGAAATCAGGAAGAAGCGCTGGAAGTGGATAGGTCATACATTGAGGAAATCACCCAACTGCGTCACAAGGCAAGCCCTCACATGGAATCCTCAATGCCAAAGGAAAAGAGGAAGACCAAAGAACACATTACACCGAGAAATGAAGACAGATATGAAAAGAATGAATAAAAGTTGGATACAACTAGAGAGGAAGGCTCAGGACAGAGTGCATTGGAAAATGCTGTTCGGCAGTCTATACTTTATTGAGGGTAATAAGCGTAAGTAAAGTAAATATTTTCAAGCTTAATACAAAGAAACGGAGTGTTAAAATCATTGAAACCAACAATATGACTGAAGTTTTTCTCTAAATGACGGGGTTTCTGACTGGAATATACTAATTATAGAGATTCTTCTCGGATGTACATGAAGATACTATCAGCTAACTTAATTGATAAAATTCAGCAATTGCATTTTTTTATGATCTGATTAAGAATACGGACTTATGAAAGTATGTTAACCAAAAAAATGTGTGATGCAATTCTGATGACAAAAGTCATCTAAATCAATTCGATTTAAAATTTTAAATATGTAACAGTTGATCTGGATAGTTTCTATTGGTTAAAAACGATAAACTTTGTAATTTATCGGCTAAAGTTAACGCAGTAAGCAGAATACTTCTATTACGTAACAAATGAATGTTCTATACCCTTCAGAACTTCTTTTAACCCAAACTGCTTACAGGACTGGAAATCTTTTGGATGGATTTTCAAAAGTTCTTTGTACTAGGTGATTGAAAGTAGTCGATAAGGCACTCTGAACTTATGGTTCTTGCTAATTTATGTCCAGAGTTTTTTACTAAACACATCTAATCACATAACACATTAACTTACTTACTTTACTAACGCCTATTACCCTCAATAAAGTATAGACTGCCGAACAGCATTTTCCAATGCACTCTGTCCTGAGCCTTCCTCTCTAGTTGTATCCAACTTTTATTCATTCTTTTCATATCTGTCTTCATTTCTCGGTGTAATGTGTTCTTTGGTCTTCCTCTTTTCCTTTGGCATTGAGGATTCCATGTGAGGGCTTGCCTTGTGACGCAGTTGGGTGATTTCCTCAATGTATGACCTATCCACTTCCAGCGCTTCTTCCTGATTTCTTCTCTCCCACAGTAGAATGTTGCTCATAGTGCCTGGCCAACGGATCCGAAGTATTTTGCATAGACAACTGTTAATAAACATCTGTATCTTCTGAATGATGGCTTTCGTAGTGCTCCAAGTTTCTGTTATATACAGTAGAATTGTCTTGACATTTGTATTGAAAATTCTGATCTAAGTGTTGGAAATTTCAATATAATCAATGATAATTTCAGTATTCCTATCTTTTATATTTTCCTTTCAGACTAAGCTGTCAAGTAGAAGGTGTTGGACATAACAATCCACTTTCCGTTCTTTGGAAGTTGGAACATTATGGTCTACCAACTGATTCGTCTGAAGATAGTATTATAATTGCTGATGGTGGAGATTTTGTAGGATCAGCATCATATATTGTACGTCCAAGACAACCGTTATCTTGGTTAGATCCAGGACCGTTTGGAACGTTAGGTGTTGGTGGAGGATTTGCATTAGGTGCTAAACTATGCCGCCCAAATGTAAGTCTCTACGAATCATTTAATAGAGAGTACATATGGATAAAACGAATAATTTTGGTTTAAACATATGACAGCTGCATTTCTCCTATACTCCAAACACATTTTTAGAGTTTTACTGAGTTATAAGATTATTTCTTTCAGCTATAAAACAAAACAGATTTTTTTCTTTTTATTCTTACTGATTTTGTTCCTCTTACAACAGGTCAGTTCAGCATATTATAAGAATTTTAACTAACGAACTAAAAAGATCATCCTTAAAATGAATGTATATATTTCCACTTGAAGAACTATTTATAAAAATTTATAGTAATTGCAGATATTCCGTACAACTTTCAACAATAAATTCCTGTCTTCTTATTGATAATGTTGTTTTTTTATTCTAGTATTTCAGTCATAAGGTACTACGACTTGAAATTTATGACGTTTAATTATCAACTACATGAGTTGTTGCGTGTAAGAAGTTGATCATTATAATTATAAACATTTGAAGATACTTCAGATACGACAGAATCGAGAAATTCCGGTAATCATATACCTCGATAACGATATCCTGAACACAAACAAAGAAGATGATAATGGTCGTAAGCAAAAATCTGCTTTAACGTAAACAGTGATGTATGAACTTGAGATGTCTAAGCTTATTATATACCAGAAGGGAAATTGTGTTAATTATGGCTAACTGATTAACCGTGCTAGGGTATAGCAACGGTTCTTGATGAAATATCTACAACTAATAATGTCTGTTATCATAGTATCCTTCAATAAAATCAGAACCAAAAAGGGCTTGTCGATGGATCTAAAAATAGGCATTGATGAAGGCAAATCGCTTAAGACATTAAAATGTCTCTTCAATAAGATAATAAAATTAACTCTTCTAATATATTAACTGAGTAAATATAACCCTCAAGAATTAGCTTCAAAATTGTTATTTGATGATGTCGTATAGATGTAAACATAATTTTCATTTTTCACTTTATATAATAGTTTTATGCAGCTAACTGTACAAGCCCAAATTATGTAGTATTCCGCGTTAATAGTCTAGTGTCTATCTGTTTCTACAGTGTACAATTAGTTTGGTGCTTATTTCTACCTCCTTGTATTTTTTTTCCATATTGCTCCTGAATTCTTGAAAAACCGCTTTATTTTTAGTTAATCGTGACTGTTCTTTTTTAGAGCATCAATGAATTTCCATGTACTCAGATAAGCGGCACTAACAAATGAGTTGAGTAAAGCATCCCTCCCACCTCCCCATCACATAGATCTTCTCAAGTAAATCTACAACAAAATCTACCACAGCAAACTTTAGAAAATCCGAAGAGCCAAAACGAAATATAATTTTATATATCCCTGTTTCATAACCTAAGGACTCACCAATCACTTTATAATCGTGCCCCTCTTAATTTTTCCATGTCTATGTTCCAATAACAACTTAATAGTGCATAATTCTATTTTTAAGAGTTGTTCATTATCAAAGACTCAATTTTTGTTTACTTTTTTCCCATATAGGCTACTGTCTGGGTTATTTATGGTGATGGTTCAGCAGGATATAGTTTAGTTGAATGGGATTCTTTATCACGTCATCATGCTCCTGCTATTGCTGTAATTGGTAATGACGCTTGTTGGTCACAGATTGCACGTGACCAAGTCACGTTTTTTCAATCCAAAGTTGGATGCCAGTTAAACTACACACCGTATGAAGTAGTTGGATCAGCTTACTGTAGAAGTGTTGCTCCTGTATCGGGAAATCTAATAACTAATAATAGCAATCCGGTTAATGGTTTTTTAGTTGACAAACCCCAGTTGGAACAAATAGTTCATATATTTGATGAGGTTAAGCGACTTTCAAGTAAAGGGATACCATCTGTTGTAAATTGTCTTATCGCTGCAAGTAGCTTTCGAGAAGGTAGTTTATCTGTTTAACACACTGTACCTATTATTTGTTTTTTGTATATGAATTTTACGCTCATTTTTGACCATGTAAATTTCGCCTTACCATTATGTCTATTTGTTAATAAACATATATCTTTACTAAATTGTCTTTCTGATCATTGCACTGTAACGAAACAATTCCCGATATTTTTATTACAATATGCCATTTCAATTAACTACAATAAGTTTTCACTACTCTCATCATCAAATGTTCTAGGACCATTGGAGACTAGTGCATAGTTAATGTTGGACTTCGATGGATATTTGAAACTACTCTGCAGTGTCTACACTTTCAGCAGTTTACTGTGTGTATCAGGACTCCACTGTAACAGCAATGATTTTCATCATATACTGAACTGTCGAAACGATAACTATATTGAGGGATTTCTTGGTGTTATCTGCTTCGATAATTCTATCAGTTATGTGTTTTGTATTGCGTAATAATCCAGACAGGCCTGATCCAACTTTTGTCATAAAGTATAAAATTTTCAGTCCACCTTCGACATTGATGTTTAAATCGTTCGATTCCTTACAGGTGCAACTCTAAGCTTTTCTCTTGACGGTCGAGCACAGAGTCTTGGTTTCACCAAAGTCAAGTAGTCTGTTTGACTTAATAAACGTTAGTTTACAAATAAACAGTACGGTCTATTACATAAGGAAAAGGAGAGACATAAATAACATACCTAACAGTAACTAGAGGATAGGAAAGGTGGGTCAACAAGGCGAATATTCTTTTACAATGAGCATACAATTGTGATTGGTGGATAAACAAGGCATAGTCATAGAAGGTCAAAGAACGTTAATGTGGTGGTGAGCGTCTCACTTTGTCATTGGGTTCGTTTATGGATCTCACTTTACACTGAATGCTCCCAGTCAGCGATCCACATTTGGGTTGAAAATGCTGAAAATTTCTTAAAATAAATAGTAACCCTACTTTATATACTTCCTGATACACCGACTATCTCCTAAATATACCCTCAGACTCCATTCCTGACTATTAGTATGTCTACCTTGACGTGCGTTTGCGCAGATCTAATGCAAATAATTAGCGTAAAACTCCTAAAACATCAAGACCTACTATATGACCCAAGCAAACGGAGGTTAGTTAGAGGAAATATTTGGTTTTCTTTATTTGGTTACACTTTCTGGTTGAAGATCGCGACTGGTTACTTTTATTAATGTAATCGATCAGCAATTCCAACCGATAATCAACAAGTACCCTGAACTATGCAAGATACGGCCGCAACTTTTGTGTAGCCAGCTATGTATTGCATCTTATCGCGACTACAGGCCGAGTGCCTTACAGAAGCGGTCATTACATGTAACTCATCACTATTCAAACTAAATATATTATTCTATCCCAAATGTGTTCTTGAGAATGCTAAACGTCAAATTGCTGATGGTCACAGTACGACGAGTCAGTGTAGGCAATGATGTAACTTCCACATAAGAACATGTAGATTAAGTAGTTACATCATGATAAACCTACGATCCTAGGATCAGGTTGATTACAAAAGAAACAGAGATGAATGTACCAAAACAGAGGTAGGTCATAATTCTACATATCTACTCCTAAACTTCATTTGCTTGTAACATCAGGACTTTTCTATCAAACATATGGCATTCTTTGGGTATGGTTTTGTAGTGTCTAGTACTATGTCAAGCCCACACAAGTTATTCTAGCTCCTGAGTCGACAAATCTATTCATTTTTTTTGAGTCACATTTTGGCTTTGTCAGTTATTCGCTTAATAATCTCGATTGTCTATACACGAGTATATGCTTTGGCATTGCTCATGCAACTCATCATACGTGTTACTGGACCGGATGAAAGACGCATTGGACACCCAACTACGAGATCAGAAGGCTCGATTCCGTAAATATCGACCATGCACAGATCAAATTTCTTACGAAATCCATTTACATTCATATCTTATGAAATATCAACCCAGCTGAGTAATTTTCAACAGTGAAAATTGTAACTTCTTTAACAATTTGATCTTGCCTGTAAACCGGCATGCCTCATGTAACAATCTGTTATTTGAGAATAAATTATTATTATTATTATTATTATTATTATTATTACGGATCATCGCGGAACAATCAGTTGAGTGGAACTCATCACTATACATCAACTTCATTCACTATGGGAAGGCGTTTGACAGTGTGGAACAGGAGAACATTATGGAAACGTCTTCCATACAATGAAGTGAGTACCTGAGAAGATAGTCAACATCATCCGCAATTCATACGACGGACTACAGTGCAAGGGGTTTATGAAGGACAGCTGACAGATGCATTCCCAGTAAGAACCGGAGTCAGACAAGGGTGTCTATTCTCCACCTACATCTTTCTTCTGGTGATTTACTGGAATATGAAGACTTCGACGCCTGAGAGGGAGCACGGAATACAATGGGCATCTTAAAATCAATTAGATGATTTGGACTTCACAGATGACCTAGCCCTCCTCTCTCATACACAAGAACAAATGCAGATGAAGACCGCAAATGTAGCAGCAGCCTCCGCATCGATAGGCCTCCACATTCACAAAGGAAAAAGCAAGAATCTCAAATACAACACGGAGAACACCAACCCAATCACACTTGATGGAGAAACTCTGGAAGAGGTGGAAACATTCACGTACCTGGGGAGCATCGTTGATAAACAAGGAGGATCGGATGCAGATGTAAAGGCGAGGATTGGCAAAGCATGGGCAGCATTTCTACAATTGAAGAACATATGGAACCCAAAACAACTGTCAACTGATTCCAAAGTGAGAATCTTCAATACGAACCACAGTACAGTCGGTTCTACTTTACGCAGCTGAAACAAGGAGAACTACTACAACCATCGTCAAGAAGGTACAAGTATTTATAAACAGTTGTCTACACAAAATACTCAACATTCACTGGTCGGATATCATCATCAACAGCCTTCTG
This sequence comes from Schistosoma rodhaini, assembly GCA_944470415.2. Taxonomy (NCBI): domain Eukaryota; kingdom Metazoa; phylum Platyhelminthes; class Trematoda; order Strigeidida; family Schistosomatidae; genus Schistosoma; species Schistosoma rodhaini. The sequence goes on along the minus strand of OX104036.1, from coordinate 8,097,540 downwards.
TGAGAGTAAATAAACCGGCTTCCAGCTGAAGAGGAAATTAGGAAAAGACATTGGAAGTTGATCGAACATAAATAAATGAAATCACCGAAGTACATCACGACGCAATCCCCAACTTAGAAGTCCTGAAGGGAAACGGAAAAGAGGAAGTCCAAGGAACACGTTACGTCGAGAAATAGAAGCATATATGGAGAGGCTGAATGTTAACTGGACAGAACTGGAAAGGATTGTTTGGGACAAGGTTCGATGGATAATGCTATGAGGTGGCCTATGTTCCTAGACGAGGTGTAACAGGCGTATGTAAGTAAGTCAATCAGTCCAAAAGAGCAACCTTATTATTTATTTTATTCCGAAGAGTTAAAAGATTTGAAAACTGATGGTCATAAAAGTCTTTACCTTTTAGTTGAAGTACATTGTTTAGGTTTCCACGTATTTGTAAAATGAAATCTATATCATTCAAAAAGTAGGAAGGTGCAGGTAAAGGGATTTTTCAAGGAAGATTACAAGCGAACACCATGATCGTCTCAATATACCCGAAATTTTGAAAAAAATACTCTGTAATATTTATTGTCGAAGAATAGGTGGTACGTACAATTTCTTTTCCGGTTAGTTCTGGAAGCATGATTGATCGATATACTCTCAACTTACGACTCAAGTAACAAGAAAACCGTATAATGACTATGGTACCAAGGACCTGCTTGTAAATTACGAGCATTTAACCCAGATGTATGGTTGTGTCAATAAATTTAACAATTTTCATAACAAGCCTTCAAATTTCAGCTTTCCAAGACAAAATTTCCGTAGTACCGACTAAAACCATATGTAACGAGAAATGTTCAGATTGTATGTAGTAAACAGACAAGAAAAAGGTCTGAGTGAAAACGGATTTATAGTTAAAATAATTATATTCGCGCTAATGGTTGACAGTGAATTGCACACGCCTTCTTCTTAGAACAAGGTGATACATCAGGTATGGTGTAAAGTTATGTCTACATTCTTTTCTGTGTCGGAAGGTGTGATATGTAATGAATGCTACACTAGTATTCCCCGTTGGCATAGTAAATGTTCTGGTATCGAGAGAAAGGTGTTTTGTGACACTTTAGTCGTATGTTGCATTGACGTTTTCGTGAAATCCCAAGATATGAAACTGAATTTAGTAACTCACTCCAAATTTCGGGATCATTCTGTATAATGGTATTTGGGAATCTGAGGTACGAAGCGGTTCTTTATCAAGCAGCAAGAAGTTGTTTGATCAACAATTTGGCTTTGTAGCACATGTGTAATCCAAGATATATGAGACAGAGAAAAGAGAAAAGTTAGGTAGTTAAGATATGTTGAAATAGAGGCAAATTAATTGAAATTTCTAAGCTCATTGATTAACAACTTAATTCATAGTTGCGTGCTGTAAGGTAATCCTAATCTTGTGTACTCAGTGTGGTACATACCTTCTTCTTCATTAAGCTGCGTAATGATTACTAATTTTCATGAAATCCATCAAATATAACTGGTGTTTTTCTATACTATCTGATTTTCCGTGTACCTTTGCTGAATAATGCTTACGAGATTATCAGTAATTTATGTCGATAAGTAGATCATGTACTAGCACCTTCATGAGTTAAAGTTTCAGATTTAGACATGAATCGGCTCGCACAAAAACCAGTGACAAAAATTCAAGATTGAAATCGCTGACTTATGGAGCTCCTTAATCAATTCTATAGTAATGGCAATTTCCGTGTGGTCTCCCAAAAAAAGTTAGACATTTGCTAAAATTACTTTAGTATTGAGGGTGATTATTTTAGTATTAATTCATCATCACTGCTGAGATTACTAAATGAACTAATTTACAGGTCAACATTGAAAGCCAAATATAAGGAATCAAACCTCCCTATCAATAAATTTCTCTTACCACCCTGAGACAAGTTAGCAGGAAAGATAAGCTTACTAGTCCTCCCAAACAATATTTGTAGTCCAAAGTTTACAGCGACGACATTAGACCCTGAAGAGAAGTTTTCAGACAGGATGATAAGTTGACAACTCGAGAGGGTCTTACAGGACTTCATAAAGAATGGATAAGAACGCGTTTGCTTTCAACACTTCGGAATCCAATGTGGACAAGTGTAACAACGGGTGTTCCAACTAGTTATTGTAGTTCTCCATCTCGAAGCTTCTGACCTAGATGTATCGGTGATCAACCATTATTGGGTATGGAAGCTTGCAGAGCGATATCTCCTTCTATTCCGCCAACAAAATTTTGAACCATTTGAATAGATTTCTTTCAGTCCTATTTAGAGTACAGAACACAGTTGTTCATTGCACAAAGGATATACATCGCTGGAGCGTACCCGTCAGTTCGTGAAAATAAATTAAAATCCTATTAGCACGAATTTAAATTACCAAGACTGTATGTAAACCTTCTGCACATTACTAGCAGTCATATCTAAGTGACTACTCAGGAGTCCTTGAAGAACAAGCTTGATATATTTTAAAGGACTCTGGATGGTATTTCATTATTACTCACTAATACTTCTTTTTTGGCAGTTAATAACACCTAGATTTCAACCTGGAGGCATCGATGATCCATGGGTACTAGATAAGGGAGCACGTTATGAGATACTTTCTTCTACTCATTTCACAAACATTTAAACCGTTGGAGTCTGCAGTCACGCCTCAAACAACCCAAAGAATATTGAAATAATTAACGCTGAGGCTATAAAAAAATGAAATTTGTGTTTTGAAATCGATGAGGACTTGAAGAAATATGTTACCTAGTGTACAATAAAAATTGTTTAATTACGGCAACTGACAAATTGTTGCAGGTTGGTTCATTACAACTTTTTTTACTTGTTCACGTTTTTACGTAAGCTATGCCGAGGTCATTTTTATATTGACTAGATCTCACTCTTTGTATCCTTATTGATATAATGACTTGAATTTTTATAAAATTCCAAGTGTATTACAATCATATTCTTGTCATTAATTATTCTAACAACGCACTTAGGTATATTTAAGAAATATTAGTTCCTATTTAACTAATAATTTCACTTATATTAGTTCAGCAGAGTAGATGAACTGCTTGCATTGAATGATAGCAAAGTTTTGGAACCGTATCATCGTGTACACATGCAAGGCGAAGGAATCAACCGGATATTAAACCGTAACAAAGATTGAATACTTGTTGCGTTTATGTTACTTACTATTGTTCTATGATAGGTATATTGCAAAAAACTGCACAGGTTCTTGGTTGATTATTTAAACCCGGCTTTTGGTATCCTTAAAAATCACCAAAAGTTGCGTTCTCAAATAAAAACGTTCTAGGGGTTTTAAGTCAATTTGTATGCCTTGGTGTTTCATGACGCAGAAATGTGAGTATTCATTTGAACATATTAGATCTCCCCAGTGTAATGCTGCATCATTCGAACTTAACCGATCTGATAGATTACTATGAAGGACCTTATTGTCTAAATATTTAATAACCCGGTCCATTAGTTCGGGAACACAATTGCAACCCGATGTTTTAGATGAGGCTTTTGAGATACAGAAGCTACTTCTTATTCATTGTTAATTTATCTGTCTAAATAACAACAATTATGCATGGATGCTGACAAAGTTTATATTGTTTGAGACACGTTTTTGCTTGTTGGGTTTCTGATTTTATGATCCACGTAAATGCGATTTTTCCTTTGCTTGCACTTGTCATAATGCAACACATGATTTTAAATACAATTATCGCATGCATCAAACCCTCTGTGAATTATGAATGGCTGATCTACATATAAGCTTAGACTTCTAAGAAAAATCAATTTATATATAGTTTACGTGGAGTCAAATTTCTCATATTCTTATTTTCCTTCCCGATCATTTTAATATACAACAGGTATTTTAGACACTTTATGCAAAGACGTGCTTTAAACACTAGTGTTGATAACGAAAACCAATCCTCTATTGCTAACTTATAGATTTGTGAATGAAGTTTATCATCTCTTGTTGCTAAATACTTATGAATTACTCAAATCTCAGTTCACTACTAATAGCAGCGAATCTTTATCATTTGAATTGTTTATAAAAATCATTTGACCCTAAGGATTTGCATAACAAGAAAAATCATGATCTAAAAAATCTTACGTTATTCTAAACATGACTCAAGTTGGACGAATTGACTTTGAGAAGCTATGGTGATGGGTGGTTTTGACATTTTCATTCAAAGAACAATTTATAGATGTAATTGGGGTAAGATCTCAACATCAATTTCAATATGGGTTCACGTTTGTGAACTTTCGATTGGAACTACTACAGAAAGCTTAAATTATGAGGAATTCGGAAGTACTGGGACGAAACGACTGTCCAATGCTTTCAGGTTTTAAAGATTGTTTAACTTAGGCCAATACATGATATCAGTGAAATTCAGAGATCTCGTTAACCCTATACTGTCATGTGATATTATTCCACTAGTTTGTCAGAACTTAATGGTTTTCATTTTCCGACCCCCAGTCATTTTGTACGTTTTCCGAGTCTAATTTTAATTAACAAATTCAATTCGTAATGTAAGAAAGTACACAGAGTATATTCAAGATTCTTATATAACTTAACTATGACCTGATAACTTCTTCTAGTTATTATTTTCAGAGTAAGGTCTCTTCGACAAAAAAGTGGATATATTTATAAATCTTTTTATCCCAAAACTCCGTGAACAGTTTTGCATAACTTACTCCTGTTACCTCTCACAGAGGAACACAGGTCGCCTACCAGCATTCTCCATCCAACTCTGCCCTGGACTATCCTTCCCAGACTTTTCCAGTTTCTATCCATCCTTTTCATGTCTGCTTCCAATTCCTGACTCAGTATGTTCTTTTGTCTTCTTGTTCTCCTTCACCCTTCAGGATTCTATGTTATTGCTTGCCTCGTGAATCTTTCATCCAGTCCAGCAACATTGTTGAAAACCTTTCTTGGTGCTGAAAGTAGTATAATGCACTTGTTCTTTCTCCCAAAACTTCGTGAATAGAACATGAAGCATCATTTCAGTTACCACTGTCAGTGACTTCAGTGCTCCACCTAATGTGTTGTCAGGTCCAGATGCTTTACCTCTCTTGATTTGTCTGAAGGTCACCCTGATTGATAGCTGGTGGAGTGACATCTATAGGAATGCCTGTGTATGCTGCTTCGTTGTCTGGTGTATTCATTGGAGCTGGCCTATTCAGCAGTTCTTCGAATTATTCTAAACATCTGTTCCTCTGTCCTTGAATAGCGGTGATTGACTCGCCTTCTTTGTCCTTGACCAATCTCTTTAGTTGACTATATTTCCCCGCTAGTTTCTTCGTTGCGCCATATAGTTTTTTTTACATTTCTTTCTCTTGCATCTTTTTCAGCTGTCGTTGCTAGGCCTTCCACGTATTTCCGTTTGCAGGCTCTAATGCTCTTCTTCACTTGCTTGTTTTTTTCTGTATATTCGACCTATGCCTTGACTTTCTCTGCTCTTATTCGACTGTTGTTGATTGCTGTCTTCTTGTTCTTCCTTTCTCTAATCTTGTCTAAGGTTTCGAAAAAGACCCATTCCTTATTACGATGCTTCTTGCGGCCCAGCACCTCCCGACACGTTGACGTTAGTGCTTCTTTGATCCATTTGCAAGTGTCCTCCATAGCAGTTTCTTGTTCTTTCAGTAGATCCTATAAGGCTTGGAACCTGTTGTTGTAAGTTATCTTGAATTGGTTGAGTTTGTTAGTATCCCGTAGGAAGCCTGTATTGAGCCTTTGTACTATTGTTTCCCTAGCTGTCCAGCTTCAGTTTCATATTTGTCAGCACCTCTTCTAATTATCACGTCTTCCATTGTCCTTCGGAATTTTTTATTAATAGAAATATGGTCTATCTGGTTCACTGTGGTGTGATCCAGTGAGATCCATATAGCTTTATGTATGCGTTTGTGTTGGAATATTGTGCCGTCTATAACCAATTTGCTTAAAGCACATAGGTTTGAAAATCTCTCCCATTTCCATTTCTCTCCCTCGGTCAGTGCATGTCGTCTCATATCCGGTGTTGTCCATTCCGACTTCGGCGTCCAGATCTCTCACCTGGATGGTCAGGTCCTTTCCTGAACACTTCACTTTGACCGATTCCAGTTTCTTGTAGAACTGATGTTTATCGTCGTCTTAACTGTCATTGATGGACGCGTAGCATTGGATAACATTCATTGTGATTTCTTCTCTCTTCGTTTTGAAAGATGCTTTGATGATTCTGGATCCATGAGATTCCCATCCTACAAGTGCATTTCGTGCTTCTCTGTACAACATCAGAGCAACTCCCTCAGTGTGTGGAACATTTTCCTCTTCGTGACCAGAGCACAGCACCTTTGCTATCCAGCTTGTGTCCAGTGGGTTTCACTGATTCCGAGCAGGGCCAATTTGTATCTCCACATTTCTGCAGCTATTTAACTGGTCATTCCGGTCTTTCACATTGTCCGGAAATTTCACGTACCTATAATAATTGTTGCTGTGGTTGTTAAAAGGGGCATCTGCCTTGAGACCTTGCAAGAATCTCGGCTTTCATCATAAGGTGCCATAATTCTTTTGAATGAAGATCGTTGAACTATTTGGTCAGAGTTTAGATGGTTTAATTTGTTTATTTTGGCTAGTGATATTTTAGCAAGGTTGTTTTCTGCAGAATGGTATTGCTGACTCTATGCCCAATCCTCTTTCTTTGTTCTCTCCTAGGAGAGCTACAGGGGGAGTTTTCTCATAATTATATATATATATATATATATATATATATATTGTGATTTTACTGCCTAAATGAATTGTGTCCGTAGAAATTTTGCTATTCCAATTAATTTAATTTATCATTTTATTTTCTAGACCAACAAAAAATTCCTTTTCAAGTTTCATTAAGTTAACTGTTAAACAACTACTTCAAGATTTTTTAATTCAGTTGACTTATTCATTCTGTTTAAATCATGGGTCAATTGAAGCTAGACCACCATCGAAAACCTGGAAGCACTGGACGGCCATTTCGTCATATTATGGGACTCGTAAACAGTGCTCATCCACGATCCCGTACTCGCGAGATTCGAACCCAGGACCTACCAGTCTCGAGCCAGAACTGTTAGCCGATAGACCACTAAGCCGGCATCCAACGGTTTAAGGCATATGTTGGTTGAGTAATTGTCAAACGTCTAATTAAGACAGATTGCATTATGTGCAGATGTTTGACCAGTAATTGTATATGATTCATAAACCAATCTATAAGTGTTCTGGCGCGAGACTGGTACGTCCTGAATTCGAATCTCGCGTGTGCGGGATCGTGGATGTGCACTGCTAAGGAGTCCCATAATAGGACAAAACGGCCGTCCAGTGCTTCTAGGTTTTCCATGGTGGTCTAGTTTCAATTGACTCATGATTTCAACTATGAAAAATACTAAATTCTGTACAAAACCCCCTCTGATTTATTCATTCTGATTGACTTTTTATTCTTATTCAAAAGTTATGGTGACGCCTATTGGAAAATATACTTTGGATAATTCATGTAATAATGGTCATCTAGACAAAGATGATGATGAAGATGAAAATGATGATGATGACGATGAAATCAGTTTAAGTTCTGATGATGAAATCAAGTTAAATAATAATAATTTAGATCGAAAAAATTCACAATCTGTATGGTTTCGTGCACAAAAACGTATTGTTGGCCGTGTTTTACAAAATGATCAATCTATTAAATCAATTATTGGTAAAAGAGCATATGAATCATTGAAATCATTACGTACTTTAATGAAATTACATATAAAACCAGAAAAAGATGTTAAACAATTATATAAGCATTTAATTAAAACTATTGGAAAAATTGGTGTTATATCAAAACAACAAAATTTAACTGAAGAAGATTATACTAATATTAATGAAATAAAATATAAAAGTCGTACAATTGGTCTTACTATAATTAGTTTTGCACAAACAGATTATACATATAATTATAATTTTATTAAAGAACAATTAGATGATTGTAAAGAGATTATATGCCATGCGGTTAAACCATATTTAAGTTTAAAATCTATTGAACGTATTAAATATTTATTTAATATAATAAGTTCAAAAGAATTTCTTGATTCAGTATATGATTATTCAGCTGAAGATACAAAAAAAGTATATCTACATCATTTAACTAAGTGTTTAACACATTTAATGGAACAAACTAAATAGAATACTGGATTGTTGTTGTTGTTGTTGTTGATGTTATTGTTGTATTTCTATTCCGTTGAATTAATTGATTTAAACAATTATTATCCTGTTTTGTGATCTCAGCCATTATGACACAATGTTGTATACATTAACTTTTGAATTATATATAGATATATATGTATAGGTATAGGTGGTGATTCATATGTACCTAGGGTTCTGAATGTTTTCAGTGATTTCTTCTTATATTATTAATATACACATCTATTTCTAACTAATTTTTATTTTGAAATGTGATTATCTCTTTTCTACTAATATATTGATGATGAATGATTATTATTAAACTAATACCATGTATGGTTAGCAACTGTGTGTATTTTGATGTTGCATAGTATATTAATTCTCTGATTGTTTATTCATATTTATTATAATGATGAGTATATAGTTCATTCAGTCTTCCTTTGTTTATAATTTCAATTTTTTTTTCTTCACTTTCTATCGAAAGAAAACTAACGAATGAGAAAGAAAAAAACAACTTTTATATAAATTTTAAATAAATGAAATTCAAATTATAGTTTACCTTTTGTTTTTGGCTGTCCAGTGCTTTAACCGGATTGGTGGACACGGAATGACCGCTAAGGGGAGTTGGAAAACTCTGATTTCAAACCAATGGTATACATGTGCCTCAGTATTCCTGAGGGAACAGAAAGGAATATGAATCAATAGTTGGTCACCGGCTACCATGAGACTGCATCTCCTCATGATGCTCCACTGCCTTGTGGATCAGATCTTTAGGTCAAAGACTCTGGGTGTGGCCCCCTAAGAAAACCACCCGATTCAGTTTGGGCACCTGGGTAGTATCACATCCCTCACACAAATTAAATGAGATTTGAGTGGCACGTATGTATTTGGTGACCTTTTGTACCAATATTTATGTGTTTAAATAAATAAATAAATCAGATACTGCGTTTTATTAAGATTGAGCTTTTTTTCCGAAAATAAGTATTTTAGTGGTTGTATGAATAATTGTCGTTTCTTTTCAAGCATTTCCGTTCACTCGTTCGAAATTTATGACTTTTCACCTGACAACCAATCTAAATAAACTGGAATCAGTATTTACACTATCGTAATCAATTATGGAGGGTGTTTCTTTATATGTCACTTTTGCTGGCTTACATGAAAAAATGTAAAGTTTTCTCCGATGAAAATACTAATCCATCATGCTATGGAGGTGTCAAGTGAAGCGCACGCAGTCATGATGGAAGAAAATTACATACCTTCAATTAATTCCATAATAGAAAGTATCTGAAAATGTCAAAAACTTAGTAACTAAATGAACGAAAATTTAACGGTAGTTCCTGACCCCGATACACTTAGATGACTCGACAACGTAGAGTTTATCCCCAGCCAACTGTGACATTCCTCACTTAGCTGCACGCGATTTTTTCTATCAGGAAATTTCAGTCTTACTTGGTAAAATGATAGTTTATTGACAGACCAATCAATTTAAAAGTAACGGCTTTTGAAGTTTTGCACTAATTTCCAAAATCAGTAACTCAACTTGTGCCTTATTAAGGACTGAGTAAAAATTGAGTATAACCTATCATTACTTACCTACTAAAACTGTTACAATTGATGAATATTCTAAGACTAAAACATGAGGAAGTTTAGCAGTTCCGAAAAATTGAGTTAAGAAAGTGATGAAGAACTAAACTTAGTTTATGAGGTTTGGAACCTTAAACATAAATCTTGACTCAAATCCCAATCCTTACGTTTTTGGGTTTTTTGTAATGAATTAATAATGTTATTTGTATTGTGATTGACTACAATTTGGATTTACTATCTTAACGTTATTTGGCAGGTCTCTGGAGGTGGTCAGCAAAATATGCTTTCAACCTTTAGATTGCTTAACATGTTCTTGTGAGAATATGTTTGTTTATCCGCATCTTTTAAAGTATTTTGCATAAGCTGATAAGAAAACATCATGAGGAGTTCCGAAGAAAATATTAACCTGAACATTACATCTCAAATTACTGTTAATACTTTGATAATCAATTGAGTTCAGTTGGAACTTATTATTTTTGTACTTCTTTTTCTATTAAAATGCACTAATTTTAAGCTGGTGTAGCCTCTTCAATATTTGTGGTAATATTGTAGTAATCCATATGCTATTATGAACTCCAATGACCTTAAATAAACTCTGTTACCAATGGCGTAACCTGTTGTTTCGCCCTGATGAGGATAATGTTACTGATATTAATATGTAGAGTCATTTATTAGTTTCGGAGTTGCTCTATCGGAATTTACAAAAGGGACTAATTGATTTAAAATCATTTATTAGTGAAAAAGCTGTAGTGTTACTTAACAAGTGTGCTTGTACTACAGGGATACTATTTTTCAGAAGCGGGGTTGTGGAGATTTTAGTAGTTTTTTATAATTGAAATCATAATTCAATTGAAGCTAGACCACCATGGAAAACTTGGAAGCACTGAACGGCCGTTTCGTCCTATTGTGCGCGTCCCCGATCCTGCTGAGGAGTTCCACAATAGGACGAAACAGCCGTCCAGTACTTCCAGGTTTAGGTACTTTGGGTTAGTCATATAATCGAGATATTGTTGACCCTGTTGGCTTTGTCTGCTAGTATCTTCATTAATTGCGTAATCTTTATTCATTCACTTAAAGGTTTGTTTAGTTGTTTATTAAATCTCTTCCGTCTTGTTCGTCCCGTTGACGTGCTAAAAATGCTTGCTGTCATTCGACAATGAAAACATGAAATATAAACTATTGCCTTTAAAAATAAGTTTATCATTTTAGAACTGTAATCAAGTGGTTTTAGAACAAGTAGATGGTGATTTATTATAGATATGATCAAATTATCCCCCAAATTTATTTGATGTCAGAAATTAATTGATGCATTGGAATGACGAATCGAATCACTCTGATCATTACTGTAGTATTTTTATCAGCCAATTTAGGATAATTCAACAAGGTAAACATTGATATGAATTACACTAAGAAGCTACTGTTATATCCCATGGAGATTTATGAATGGTAACTTTGAAAACTATTTTGGACCAATGTGATATGTATATTTCTTATTGTATAACTGCTATTTAACTTAACTATTCATATTCATGTTCCTTTTATTATAAGCTTTGTTGTGACTATGAAATATTACTATACGATTTACTATTCTCGAGTTATCCTTAGTCCATTAATTACTGTTCCCTCTATTCACAGCCACATTTGACCAAATCTTGTACAAATGTAATTTTCTATTTTTATGGTATGATGTGGTCAGTTTGATTGATATGTAAACCTAGTATGTTTGAGAATAATGATTCATATTGCAGAGGCTGTTATTGGTGTTCTGGACTTAACTGGTAGGACTAGGCAGAAAGCAGGACTGATAAGTACTCAAGACTGCTCATACGGTTTTGTGTATCATTGTTCCGATCGATAAATTGCTGTTCTCTGATTGGCGTTCTAATCACGTTATATATTAACTGGGCACTCACTCATTCGATATAACACTTACCAACTGATTACATCATACTTAAGTCTGTGTGGACTGAACAAGACATGTTCCAAATACAATTGTGCTATACCTTTTTATAATGTTTCCTTCTGCATTATAAAAGTTATTCATTTCGAATTTTGTTTTGCATTTCAAGGTCGTTTTCGTTTTTCTAACTGTCTAGTCTCCGCATTACAATTTAAACGATTTTGTGTTCACTTTGAAAAACTAAAATTATCCACATTGTTTAATCAGCTAACTTCAATATATCTCTTCCTTATTAAGACGTAATTTATTCATTAAGAAATTGAAAAATTGACATCTTACACAGATTTCTCACTTCAATTGTATTAGTCACATTAATATAGGGTACATGTTATTTGAGCAGTTTGCTTCATCTATTTTTATGGCATGTGCCATATGAATAAGTAAATCACCGTTTAAAATACTCAGTGAACTAGATTTAGGTCAACTACATTTTACAGCTTGCGTATATGAATAGAAAAGAAAAGTAATACTAACCATCAGCGAAATGAGTACTTATTTAGAATTACCCATCATCGTAACTCGGCTTTTGTTGTGTTGTACAAAAGTGTAAAAGGGCATATACTAAGATTTATTAAAGCCTTAGCCATTCGAAAATTCAAACCCCCTTTGTGTATTCAAAAACAGTTTGTTCTTACCTTTAAACCAACCCTGGTAATATTAGCTTATTATCCAGAGTGATCAGGTTTCAAATTGTTTTCACATTATTATTACTATTATCCTTGTCTATTCTTACCCCCCATTTCCAGTCTAATTGACCTTTTATTTTTATATATAACAAGTATATGTGTGATCCGACTGTTCGAAATGTATTGCGCTAATATATCATCACATAGTTCTGATAATCTTCGTCTTCTTATTACACTATCGAAATTCATCAAAATGAGTCTGAATATAAGAGTAGGCTTGAGATATATACAGAAATAATGCTTGAATGAATCGTTTACCTAAAACAAAAATGATGAGAAGAAAATTTACACTTGATAACAGACTGATCAGTGGTTAAAGTCATTAAGTTGTAACTTCAAATTCCTACCGATTATCTCATTTTTGGGAGACCGTACAATATCATTACTCCTAACAATTATAGTGACTCAAAGTCAAGTATATGAACCAGTGCCTAGTTGGTGAATTAAATATTAAGTAGACTGAGGTTGATAAAAGAATGTTCCAGAAAACCTTCTATGAAGAAATTGTAAGCCGATAGTGTGTATTAAGTTTATTCTATGTCCACTTAAATACTCAAAAGAAAAGATGTGTCGTAATTCATCTTGATCATCTTCAGTTTCAGTTTGGAAAGGACAGGAGGCTTGATGGCCTGTGTTAGTCCTGGCAATGATGGTCTCTCAGGTGATCCAGCTTTCTTTTGAAAAAGTCGACGGATGGAGCCTTAACCACGTCCTGAGGTAATGAATTCCACTCGTTCATTATTCGATGGGAAAGTCGGTAGTCAGCTGACAAGTAATTCGTTCTGGGCTTGTGAACGTTTTTGGAGTGTCCTCGTAAATTCTCTGTTTTCGGATACAAGAAAAATGAGGGCATATCAGGTGCAAATTTATCACTAAGCAATTTGAAAACTGTAATCAGGTCGCCTCTCATTCTTCGATATGACAGCGGGAATAGGTTTAGCTTAGTCGGTCTAGTACCATACGGGAGCTTCGCTATTCCGGGAATCATCTTAGTTGCTGTTCTCTGAACCCTTTCCAAGAGTTCACTGTCCTTTTTTAGGCAGGGGCTAGCTGCTTGTATGCAGTATTCAAGTTTAGGACGCACGAATACTGTATACAAAGTCAGAAACGTTTTAGCGTCGAGAAGACTAAAAGCCCTACGTATGGACTATAAAGTTCTAAAACCTTTGGCAGCTATTGCACGGCAGTGTGCAGTAGTCTTTAAGTCTTGACTAACGATGACGTTTAAGTCATTGTGTGTCATGACAATAGGTAGCTCACTGTTATTCATCGTGTATGTATCTGTACTCTGATGGCCAATATACATCACAATACACTTGGAAGTATTTAACGGCAATTGCCAGGTTTGGAACCATTCACATAATTTCTCCAGGTCGTTTTGGAGTCCTAAGTTATCACCCTTAAACTATCTGTTAAGATAATATCTGTTTCTTAACAGCTATTTTCAGTCTAAATAACCTTAAATAATTTGCTGAATGAACACACGTATGAAATCTAATTAGTAAATAATCACGTCATTATCTCAAACTGTATAATCGTCTAATAGGTCATACTAATATATCTTAGTATCCAGCAAATCATAGTAGTCATATAATATTCTTTTGACCAATAAATCAATTAATCCTATGACTACATCTGATTATAATCGAATGAAGGTAGAGTCGTTTTGGGATGGATAACGATAATGATGAAACATAACTTGGTTGCAATACATTAAATATCTGTTTATAGTTGATATGAAATCTTAAAACATGAGACTGTGTGATATGTTAAACTGGATAAAAGGTTTATTTTATTCGTTGAGCAAAGTTGGAACTGATAGATTTCAGTTGATGAATTTGTGTTTTGCTTTCTAGTTTAAATGACAACATGGCTTAATTTGTTGACGTTAGAGAATTGCAGACATTTATGGGAAAGTCATACATTTGGGTTATTTGTGTGTTGGACATACTCATGAATGGATATCAGGAAAATAAAGGAAGTTGTTATTCTTCAAGGTCTAGATTAGAGTCATTGTAAAAGACATCACCACTCAGCGATTGGAGTTGTAAGTGATCGTCTGCAGGATCGACATGATTATTCTAATCAGTCATTCAAACGTGTTCATTTTGTTTTATAGTCTTCACACAGTGGCCCGTTCGTGGCTCCCAATGTTTATTTTCCAGTGAAGTCCAGGAATTACAATTGCATGTAGTAATGACAATCATTTAGATTTAGCAGAGTGAAAAAGTTTTGTTATATCGATTGCTTGAGTGCCCAGTTAATATATGACGTGATGAGAACGCCAATCAGAGAGCAGCAATTTATCGATCGGAACAATGATACACAAAACCGTATGAGCAGTCTTGAGTACTTATCAGTCCTGCTTTCTGCCTAGTCCTACCAGTTAAGTCCAGAACACCAATAACAGCCTCTGCAATATGAATCATTATTCTCAAACAATGGATTTATATACCAAATAAACTGACCATATCGCACCATAAAATAGAAAATAACATTTGTACAAGATTTGACCAAATGTGGCTGTGAATAAGGGGAACAGTAATCAATAGATTGGTAAATCGTACAGTAATAGTCTATAAGTCAAAATAAAGCTTATAATAAGAGGGACACGAATAATAATCGGTAAATTACTTCGCAGTTATACAATAGGAAATATAAATATCATATTGGTTCATAAATAGTTCTCAAAGTTATCATTCATAAATCTCCATGGGATATAACAAGTTTTTTATTATATTTCCAATTACTTAGTGTATACACGTTCTCGTAGTTGGCCTAATTCTCAATGATATTTGTATTAATGCTAAAACATATCAAATAATTTTTTTAAATAATCTTTCAATTATCAGGATGGGAGAAATTTGTATAAAGTGAATTAGAGTTCCGTTTCTAGTAAATCAAAATCAGTAATCGTTTAAAACGTGAATACTTGTACGTCAACGACTAACTTAGAAAATAAGATTTAACTATCGAACTTGAATCCTGCCCGAAGTATAATATATGCTGTCACATTAAACACTGACATATATTATTACTGATGTAACACTGTCGGCATAACTAAAAAAATTTTCAATCAAATATATACCCTTCTGGAACCACGACCAAAAACACATAAATCAGGTGTCAAAAAACAAGCGAACGCCTAAGAAACTAAACAGAAGTTCACATATACAACAATCACCTCATTACACATGCAACACTGTGTAAAATAGGAGTAAAAACACAATTTAATATCAATTCATGAAGTCACTAAACAATGAAATGAGCTGTTTTGGTATGTGTAGATTTATAATTTGTGACCTGTATCATTATCACAACCAATATTTAAAAACGTGTCTTAAAATGGTTCATAATTGGTCTACGTGTCGAAGATTGTACAATATCTTGTAGGTAGATTTTGTAATACCCAGTGGATGCAGATCACCTTAATTTAACTGACGATTGAGAATTAGTGAAGTAGATAATTTTCGTAGTAACTTCTGAAACAGAAATATTTCATGATAGACAACATAGAACCATCTTCTCAAAAAGTAGTACACACATTTCAGGTTTCCAATATCCGACTATGTCACTGAAACACATACAATAAGATATATAATTTTGCCAGTAAGTGTTACAAACTGCAATTATTCAGTTTTACTTGGGGATATGTATATCGTGAATACATCAATTCGGTAAGGCTATTAAGTTACAAGCATTTTCAAACAAAGTTTTGATAGTGATGTGAACATCAACACTGTGATCCAGATAAATGCAACTGATGGCTTCCAATTCGAATGAAATCTGTCTCATAAATTCCAATACTAGCCACTATAACAACTTCACTTCACATCCTTACACTATAGACATGTTCGATCCGAAATTTGGACACTTTCATTTCGAATATTTTAGCACATACTACTCTGTGTTTTACACCACACAAGTAATTTGTAATTTAAGCAAATTATACTATTCACTCAGTGTTCATGATTAAGTTTTAATTTCATCTCTCCTTTTTTTTCTCTCTCTCATATAATTGATTATTTATTTGAATAAATTACCATATGATTTTAAATGATAAATGTGAAGCTAACAAGAAATGAAAAAACAAACTACATGGAACCAACAATAACAACATTAATGTAAAACAATTTGGAAACTAATACACTGTGATGAGTCCATTCAATTACAGTAATGTAGTGTGTCAATTTGAACTGACATATATATGTTTGGATATTATAATAATTTTAATAGTTGAGTTCATGTGTCAAATGAAACTAGACCATCATGGAAAACCTGGAGGCGGTGGACGTCTTTTTCGTTTTCGTGTGAGACTCCTCAGTAGTGTGTATCCACGATCTAACAGTGCATGATTCTAACCTAAAATCTAGCGGCCCCGGTTGTCATCAGAAATGGGGTTTTAAGGATATATATATATATATATATATATATATATATATCAGGATTGTGCATTTCTTTTAACTCACTGAATAACTTTAGAATCACACAGAAACCACAAATAATAATAAATCCTAGAAGATGTTCTGGATATTTCTATGAAATTTAAAATCTTCCTTTTCATGGATTTTCACGCGCGTTACCGAAGGTCCTATGTATGGTTACTACATTCAAGCGATTGGATGCCCACCTCTGGGGATTCCTACACTACGACGAAATGTCCGTCTAGTGTTTGAATTAATCGATTTCTCTAGAAAACTTTACACAGGAGCACAATAAAAGTTGAACCCTGAACTATAATAAAAATATCAGATCGTTTTAAAATCTTTAAGAATTAACTTAATAACACGAAAAGGAAGATTTTAAATTTCATAGAAATATCCAGAACATCTTCTAGGATTTATTATTATTTGTGGTTTCTGTGTGATTCTAAAGTTATTCAGTGAGTTAAAAGAAATGCACAATCCTGATATATATATATATATATATATATATATATATATATATCCTTAAAACCCCATTTCTGATGACAACCGGGGCCGCTAGATTTTAGGTTAGAATCATGCACTGTTAGATCGTGGATACACACTACTGAGGAGTCTCACACGAAAACGAAAAAGACGTCCACCGCCTCCAGGTTTTCCATGATGGTCTAGTTTCATTTGACACATGAACTCAACTATTAAAATTATTATAATATCCAAACATATATATGTCAGTTCAAATTGACACACTACATTACTGTAATTGAATGGACTCATCACAGTGTATTAGTTTCCAAATTGTTTTACATTAATGTTGTTATTGTTGGTTCCATGTAGTTTGTTTTTTCATTTCTTGTTAGCTTCACATTTATCATTTAAAATCATATGGTAATTTATTCAAATAAATAATCAATTATATGAGAGAGAGAAAAAAAAGGAGAGATGAAATTAAAACTTAATCATGAACACTGAGTGAATAGTATAATTTGCTTAAATTACAAATTACTTGTGTGGTGTAAAACACAGAGTAGTATGTGCTAAAATATTCGAAATGAAAGTGTCCAAATTTCGGATCGAACATGTCTATAGTGTAAGGATGTGAAGTGAAGTTGTTATAGTGGCTAGTATTGGAATTTATGAGACAGATTTCATTCGAATTGGAAGCCATCAGTTGCATTTATCTGGATCACAGTGTTGATGTTCACATCACTATCAAAACTTTGTTTGAAAATGCTTGTAACTTAATAGCCTTACCGAATTGATGTATTCACGATATACATATCCCCAAGTAAAACTGAATAATTGCAGTTTGTAACACTTACTGGCAAAATTATATATCTTATTGTATGTGTTTCAGTGACATAGTCGGATATTGGAAACCTGAAATGTGTGTACTACTTTTTGAGAAGATGGTTCTATGTTGTCTATCATGAAATATTTCTGTTTCAGAAGTTACTACGAAAATTATCTACTTCACTAATTCTCAATCGTCAGTTAAATTAAGGTGATCTGCATCCACTGGATATTACAAAATCTACCTATAAGATATTGTTTAATCAGGCAATGTGATAAGATTCTGGAATCGTTGCACCTTTGTGTCAGTTCTCGTTGACATAGCGCATCATAATTGATGAATTTGTGATGATAAACATCGGAATAGTTGAAGTAGTAGAAGTATCTAGGGCACTAGTAGACATTGTGCATGAACAATATTATTTGGGAAGAATGAACAAGTTTGTGCATTGGAAAGTAAGAATTAGATTTAAAATTCAAGATCTGAAGAAGAATCAGAATGAATGGATCTGCGGCACTGAGACCAATCATTTTCAAATATTGGTTGTGATAATGATACAGGTCACAAATTATAAATCTACACATACCAAAACAGCTCAATTCATTGTTCAGTGTCTTCACGGACTTATATGTTATGCATTGAAATTTCTGATCTCATCTTTGTTATTTGGTTGGGTTTCGATTTCTGAATTTTTTTCGGTTTGTCGCGTAGCTTTCAGTCTTATGCACATTCAAAGACATAATGATAAAATGAATAAAATCGCTTATCGTCTGCAAAACAAATTGTTTGCTCTTAGAAAAACACTACATTGTACAAGGCGGATGCTGCCTACATCTTTGGCTGTCCGAAAATCGATTAGCGATCAAATGCCATGACATATCGTCGCTTGTATCAATGCATGTGGACTTATATTCGACCAGAAAAACGTTGATTTCTGGGATAAATTGAATAGTAATAACAATAGAGTATTTTTAGAAGCTCGGGAATGAGATTAGTCAGCAATCAACAACCACGTTGAAGTCAATCCGATCTATCAACCACTCACAAAATTCACGCACAAATATACGACGAAGAATCAAAACAATTGGAAATTCAATCAAAATAAATTAGACAACATCAGCTTAAGGGCTAACGATAACTAACCAAGATCGAGGTCAACAGAACAAATTGTAATTACATTCCTACTTGAAGTTTATGCTAATGATTTTGTTTAGAAGAACAATAAAAACTTCACAATCAAACTATCTAGCTCAAATAACAAAACTCAACTAAAAAAAAATGGTATCATATTTTCTGCTATTCATTTTCTCGGAACTTACTTTTATCAACAAATAACCAAACAACTAACTAACTAACTCATATTCCCAAGTTTTTCAATAGTTTTCTAGATCAATTCATTCAATGATTAATAGTCATTTTATAATAAAGGTATATAAAGGTCATTTGTTAAAGACAATATAAACCAGTCACAATTGATTGATCACTGGGTGGTGATCAATCTCATGCGTGTCAGGTCCTTAGTGCTGATCGAATGCTATCGATCAAGTTGCAATGTGGCCATCAGTCTAGGTGGCTCGACACTGCGGGCACTATATATATTAGGGTAACATGGTGGTTGGAGGTGGTCAACAGGAAACCCTGGACCCGGGTTTCATGCTACTTGTCACTCGTCAGCAAGGTGTACCTGTAATCTTGAGGGAACTGATGCTCCCTGGCGGATTCGATCCCGCGTCACTCAGCTTCACAGTCAGAGACGTTACCACTGAGCTATTCGGGCCGCGACCGACCTCCTGTAGGACTGAGATCTAATCACAATTGATTGATCACTGGGTGGTGATCAATCTCATGCGTGTCAGGTCCTAATATAAACCAGTACTTATTGTTTACTTATCATCTATACAAT
The DNA here is from genome assembly GCA_944470415.2 of Schistosoma rodhaini. Taxonomy (NCBI): domain Eukaryota; kingdom Metazoa; phylum Platyhelminthes; class Trematoda; order Strigeidida; family Schistosomatidae; genus Schistosoma; species Schistosoma rodhaini. The sequence continues at coordinate 8,077,511 of OX104036.1, read as the reverse complement.
TGTAAGCATCTTTTATTTTCTATGAATAATATAAGGGACTAAGATAACAATATCGATTTTAACTTTTTTATATAATCAATCGATTTAACCTAAATAGAAGACGATAGAATATTGAAAAATTATTGGTAATACTTATTCATCCATTTATATCCATTCAGTAGCATATTAGTTTTGTTTACTTAAGATTCAATGAAATTTGATAAAACACATTTAGGAAGTTTACACTTTTATTATTAAACCCGAAGCACTGAATTATTCTTGGGTTTAACGATTAAAATTTATTGAAATGAGTCACTTTGATAAATAAGAATATGCACTAAATTGAGCAACTATTCATTAATGTCTTCAGTGAATTGATATGTCCCAACAGACCTGGTTGAACTCCACTGGTTACTGATTCTCACTAGAACTCCAGGAATTACCTCATGGAGCTAGTCACTAGTGAGCATATGATCATTATCAGAAGGGGGTTTTGTGGAGATTTTAGTAATTTTATATAGTTGAGATCATGAGTCAATTGAAGCTAGACCATTATAGAAAACCAGAAAGCACTGGACGACCGTTTCGTCATATTATGGGACTCCTTAGCAGTGCGCACCCACGATCTCGCACTCGCGAGATTCGAACCCAGGACCAACCAGTCTCACTCCAGAGCACTTAACCGATAGACCACTGAGCCGGCATCCCGCGGTGTTAATGTCTAACCTCAACCATTTATATTTATATCCTACAGCTATTCAGATAATCAAAATAACCCATTGTGTCACTGAATAAATATAAAGAGAATTCAGCGAAAAATATTATCTTTTTGATGAAATCATCTACTTAAACTGTACATTCGTATTTATAGTTGTATGGTAAATATATGTCTATAGAAGGATAGAAATGATTACATCATCAATTGATTTGAAACTCTTATTATCATTTGATAATCATTTGATAACCTGGTTTTATTCCAATTTCTACTCATATATATAACTAGTTATGATAATTGACTGATTATGTAAAATTTATCTTAGGTTATACAAAATGAATAGAAAATCAATACCAATAAGATGGTGATAACTTAACAATGTCATAATCAATGAATGTTGTTCAGAAGATTAAAGCAATAGATTAGTAGGTCCTGGGTTCGAATGATTTCAACTTTGAAATATAATGAAATCTCCACAAATGCTCTTCTGACAATAGATTAGTGTCCAGTTCAGATGAACACTATATTGAAAATTCCAATTTTGACATTTGGTAAAAAGAAACGAAAAAATAGGAAAATAAAAGATCTCTTTACAATTACTTTTTCTTTCATGGCTTTACACGAATAGATATATGACTTACAATAATGAAGTAACACTCATCAGATAGTTGGGTTACGTAACAACTATATAATGTCACATCGGTTATGAAAGTAGTAGTTGGAAGAAAGAGAATTGTAATCATCAAAATAATTATTTGGAAAATCAAACAGTTGCTACATTGCATGGTATATATAAAAAGAACTAACAAAATATTTTGATGAATGGTCAGTAATATGATGGTTATGTAAGAACCAAGAGACGAATGTTGAATATGTGTAAAAATACAAAAGTGGATGAAATAAAATTATCTAAGTATATTTGAAGGAAAGAGATTAATCAAGATTCAGCTAAAACCTCACTCCTGCACCGAAGGCAAAGATAGCAAGATTAGTCATAACTTTGGATGTAATGGTTAGTTTTGTGAACATAGATTCTGATGGCTTCAACAATATGCAAGTCATGGCCAGTGGAGCTAATCCATGTCAGTTAGAGACAGGTATCTACCTCAGTACATTGGAAGTTGGTCGCGCAATTTCGTGGATTGGTTGAGGTTAGACATTGACACCGCTGGATGCCAGCTCAGTGGTCTATCGGTTAAGGGCTCTGGCTTGAAACTGGCGGGTCCTGTGCTCGAATCTCGTGAGTGCGGGGTCGTGGATGTGCACTGCTGAGGAGTCCCATAATATGACGAAACGGTCGTCCAGTGCTTCCTGGTTTTCTATAATGGTCTAGCTTCAATTGACTCATGATCTTAACTACAAAACTTGTAAACCATTTGGCAAATATGATGGAATATGGTAGATAAATTTAAAAGCTTTATTCAAATTAACTTGATAAACTGTGTCACTAATTGAGCGAGAATAAAGCTCTTAATCACTCTTACTTGTTCTTCTCTCAACCAAGACAGATGTTGTTCTGTTGAGCAATGATGAACTTGCTGAATTGTACATAACCGGCTCCACAGAAGCGGTTGAATTGGGAAGTACACGTAGATGTAGTGAATTCAGACAGTCTGTTTCTATTAGTAGTTTTCATTATTGGTTGATCGTAGTAGTAAATGTTATCTGTGCCACCTTTATTAACCGTTGGGTTTTAATATCTTTGCTAGCGTCATTTATAAATTGCAATTTTATGAACAGGACAATTTGTCTGTTTAATAATTAAGTAGAGTTTTGTAAATAAGGATTTTATATGGAAAAATAAATTTCACATCAATGACATTAATAAATGACCGAAGAGCCAGATATAAATTATTACGTAATGTGTAAATGCTAAGAGTAAGTAAGAATATGTAAAGTTCAGTTAGTTATGAGCAAGATGAATAGATAAGAAGAATTGAAAAAGATGATGTAATCATTCAAAAATGAGAAACCATAAAAAAACATTATCATGTAACGAAATACACTGTATGCTGTATGCTACCAAGGCGACTAAAAGGAAAATAAATGTTTCCTTTTGAAGATATAATTTAAGATCCTGACGCCTATCAAACGTTTGACGCCATTGCTTAATTTTTTCAAGTTTTTAAGATGAGATAAATGTTCAAGAATGAAAAAAATTTGGAAACTATTATTTTCGAATGATTGATCCTCTTAATTGTAACGTTTATTCATAAAACACTTGGATTATGAAAGTTTTATATTCTCCTAATTGTTAGCTTTCATTTAATGCATTAAATGCTGTATTTCCATTTTCCTATTCCTAAATGAGTACACAACAATCATAAGTCTTTCATTCAGGTTTGTACAGTAAATGTACTATTTGAATTTATAGAATTTCATTGTTAAAGCAAAACAGAAACTATGTTATGTATAATAAGCGAAGATGGATAGTGGATAGCAGTGGAATCGCGTGTTTCGTCCCATTTGGGATTCGTCAGCTGGATGTATTTACATCTCAGAGTTGATGTCCACTCTGGGACTCTAACCCAAAACCTTTCGTTTCAAACGCCATCGCGTTATCCACTCATCTACTGAGTCCTGATAGCCACTAGCTTGTGCAATGGAGTGGAGTGTGAATTACCTTAGTATTGTTTGTTTGAATCTTCCCACTGATTTTTGGGACTGCAATTGATCAGTCTTTTGTTGGCATATGTGCATACTGTGTGCATAGCCTCGATATGGCCTTAATTCACAAGCATTATAAAGAAAGATGGATAGTGGCTAGCAGTGGAATCCAGCACGCGCGTTTCGTTAGGTAAATGAACCAAGGGCTCCAGTGTTATTGGTTCAAACATAGCAAGGTAAGATCACATTAGGAATACGTAATAGCTTTTACGTATTTTGTTAGATAAACAGTCACATTATAAACTTTATCAAATAGCTCTTATTCGATTTTAGAGTTATAATAACAAATAAAGTAATAAATTTAAGTGTTCCCTAACACTATCTTTTATCAGACATAATTAGCTTAAATGATATACTGTTTGAGCTTTTCAAATCTATTAAAATAATGACAAGGTTCAAAGTCGAATTCAAGTAATTTTGAAATTGTATTTCTTTACCCTGACAGTATGTATAAGGTTCATATCTAAATAAAAGAAACATTACATACACTTGGATGTAATGTTTTAATGATAAAAAGATATGCGCACTGCTGAGGAGTCCCATAATAGGACGAAATGGTCGTCCAGTGCTTCCAGGTTTTCCATAGTGGTCTAGCTTCAATTGACTCATGATTTCAACTATGAAAATACTGAAATCTCCACAAAACCCCTTCTGATCTAAAATTTTGATTGTTTGAAAATTTATAGTATATTGAAATATATGAATTATAAGGCCAGATAATGTTATGTTGGTTATTACTCATCAACTAACTAGTGTTAACTCTTTAATACTTCAGAAATGTACATGCAACCAAAATATTTCAATAGAGAAGTTACACAATATGATATCGGATGATGTGGTTTCTAACCACATATGAGCATCATTCTTCCGAAGATTGTATACATACTTAGATGATGTAAAAGATAATTCAAAGGTTTGTAGAAGATTTTTTCAATTGTTTGAATCATTAGTGTAAATTATTTTTCGTAATAAATTCTTGTAGATCATCAACGTAAATGATCTGCGTTGAATGACAGGAGGCCTACTCGAGTTAGTCTGGAATGGTGTAACCAACAGCTAACTTCGAAGTCACATCTAGCGGTCAACACCTAACGTAGAATGCCTTTTCATCGTATCAAGGTACTATGGCTGCTTTGAAGACCCGATAACATAAAGGATGTTATTACAAAATGTATTAGTAAACGTAGGTATAATGCAGAAGTTGTGACCACCACTGCATAGGCCAGCCAATTGCAGGCAATTAATTAATGAGTGCTGGTTATTCCAAACTTTGAGGACGATCTGTGAACCATTTGACATTCAGTGACCCGACTGCCAGATGATTTGGCTAGGGCCATGACATTTAATTGTCCCTACATCCTCATTAAATTTGATTAGTGAAAATTCAACCTAATGTTCGTAATACAGTTATGGCTCTTCAAGTCATGAACTATCATATGTTTGGTTCAGCGAAGAGCTCTCGGTTAAGTGAATTTATTTTGAATGTTGTACAATAGCAAATATATACTTAAAATTTCAAAATGATAATAACCACAATAATAATGATAATATTTTGATGGAGTTTTGTTCTCTGAGTTGGATGGTTTGGTCGTGGAGCTTTCATTGTTCTTCTGAACCACATTATCAGCACAAACTTTGGGTAGAAGCTCCACGACCAAACCTTCCAGCTCAGAGAACAAAACTTGATCGAAGTCATCCATCTGAGCTACAAATCTTCTCCACCATCTCAATAGTGATAATAAAATTTTGTGAGACATGATAACACTGAGATAAAATAAATGAAGGTCTTCAAACGTTATTTTTATCTGGAAAATTAACAATAGTTTAGTTAGAAAGCTTAAATATTCATTATAAATATAGATAAGGAAATTATGATTTGGAAGAGAATACTTAGTGTGATCATATAATATTTTGACATTGAGATGAACTGTGGTCAGGAGGATCATAGAAACAGAAACAAAACAGTCGGGGGTATAAGGTCTATGGAGAAGATAGAAGGGAAGCAGATGAATGTAAAGGCAGAAAGATATGAAAGACAAAGGAAAATCACGAGAGATTAAGGCCATTGTAAAAGAAGAGGTTGTGCCAGTTTCCTTCAGACACAGGAAAATAAGCATATGTTTTTGATTGTAGAGCTTTGCTGAAAAGAGAGGTTCGAATCTCACGAGTGCGTGATCGTGAATGCGCACTGCTGAGGAGTCCCATAATAGGAAGAAACGGCCGTCCAGTGCTTCCAGGTTTTCGATGATAGTCTAGCTTCAATTGACTCATGATTTCAACTATGAAAATACTTTATTAAATGATGCTAAAATCATAAAAAGAAATTTTTCATCCTGTCTGATGCAGACAAATTTTATGAGGACAGTCATACAAAAGATGTCAGTGAATGAATTGGATAGTCGAAAAAATTCGGCGACAGATGAGTTATTCGTTGGTTGAGATCTCTTTGAGCAATTAAGGCTTTCTGTATCCATTAACCTATAACTATACTGGCTTCCTGAAGTTTATAAGGAGGATATCCCCCTACATCCTATAATGGACATGAATTATTCACCACATCATCATACCGCCGAATAGTTATTTGTAATTCTGCAGTCAGTCAGAAATCATCCTAATTTATAAACCATAGATGATTTTTGTGTTTTCGTTAATGCAATATCTGAAATCTATGTTGCTGAGAAAGGATGTTACTTTTCTATTTACAAATGTTCCAAGTATTGTAACAATATGTATTATATGTGACAATAATGAATGAAAAGACACAAAGTCAGTGTTTTTTAAGCATTATATCAAGGAGTTGCTTCTTTGATATGCTTTTAGTGTTCAGTTTAGACTTATAGATGAGTTTTATCGATAAATTAATGCAGTGGCAGTGGGATCAAACCCTGTCCACTTTTACCTAACTGTTTTGTACGCACTTTGGAAAATGCTACACTTCAACCTACAATCGAAAGGTTTGAATGATTTTTCTGGTTAGCGTTTTTTTAGCGAGTTGATTTTCTACGGAATGGGGTCGCTAACCCCATGCCCAACCCTCCTCCTTTACCCGGGCTTGGGACCGGCAGTAGCCCCTGGAGGAGCTACAGGCGGAGTTACAATCGAAAGGTTACATCTATAAAAACATATTGGGATAATACAACCTTAATTGGTGGAGAAAATATCGAACTCAACGACATCCTGCATGAGTTTAACACCTGCCACTAACTAATCTAGCTTACAACAGAATCAGATTTAAACTCTTAATTCCATTTCTTGGGTGTCCTGTAAAACGCATACTGGATAGTTCGCTGCATAGATCAATATACAGAAAGCCAACCTAAAACAATCGGTATGCTAATTTCCAAAGCTGTATCCCACTGAGAGTGAAGAGAAACTTATTTCAATCTTTGTCTGCTGTGGGTGAGAGAATTTACACCTAATAACATACTGGACATTGAAATCGATAAAATAAGACATATTAATCAATAACAGCTATCCAGTTAAATCCATTGACAGAAACCTTAAGCCGAAATTGGTGAAATGTCTGTAGCTCAAAAAAAAGATCTTTTATATGAACATTCATTTTAACGGGGATATAGTGACAAAAATCTTGAAAAATTGACTCTCAATATCTTTGAAGAAAATAATTAATTCTGCTTAGGTTTGTATTATCTTTTACAGTCATCTTTTGATTCTGGAATGCATGAAGGTTAAGCTTCCGCTTCAGACCATATCAGTGTTTATTTACAAGTTCGTTTAGTCTTGAAACCCTTTTTTCTCCCATTATCCTACTTGGTTCTCTAGAGGATTACTGAAATTAGTCTGTAATTCAAATCTTGAAGATCTCGTAAACACTGGTCACGTCGTCTTACCTAAATTATCTTTTAAAGCAATTCATAAATTCAAACGAATTGGTTCAAAAGGACTACAAATCAGGAGCTTATGTACAGATAAACAATTATCTCTCTTCTTCAGAATGTATTCAAAAGATATTGTTTCAAATGAGTCATCAGATTGTTACACAACTTCGTATTTATAAGCGATAATTCCAAAGAGTTTATCAACACGTTCTTCATATTCTTCACGTATTTATTAATCTTCTATGTGTAATCTGTTCGGTCCATTATGTAACTTATTTTGATACTTGAAAACAGTATCGACCACTTTTTACATGATACATTAATTTTCTATGTTACTATAGCCTGAATTGTTCTAATTAACTATATCGTCGGAAAGAAATTTGACTGTAAAGCTTCATTATGATTAGATAATATGTGAAGAAGTGTGTAAACGTCAAATAAATTAAACAAAATTTTAAGCATATTGGAAACTAGAGAAGATAAAAGGGGAAAGGTAGCAGGGGACCAATCACCATGAGAATGTCAAGTGAACCATACACATTTTATAAATAAATTGAGGCTTTGAAGATGAATAACAGCTGCTTCTGCTTAATGTAGATTTCTCCCGTACATCTATTTATCTACCTCTCAAAAGGCAGTATCAGGATCTACATCCATTATATATCTTTCCAATACTGAGCAGTTTGGATCCAATCACAATCGAGCCTTTTGGACTGTGTTTTAATATGATTTCTTTATGCATTATAGCAGCTCAGGTACGTTTGAGTTTTACTTACTTACTTACGCCTGCTACCCCTCGTCGAGGAGCATAGGCCGCTCACCAGCATTCTCCATCCAACTCTGTCCTGAGCCTTCCTTTCCAGTTCTTTCCAGTTTCTATTCAACCTTTTCATATCTGCTTCTATTTCCCGGCGTAGTGTGTTCTTTGGCCTTCCTCTTTTCCGCTTCGCTTCCAAGTTAGGGATTGCCTCATGATGCAATTTGGTGATTTCCTTAATGTATGTCCGATCCACTTCCAACGTCTTTTCCTAATTTCCTCTTCAGCTCGAAGCTCGTTTATCCTCTCCCATAAAACGCTGTTACTGATAGTATCCGGCCAACGGATGTTGAGTATTTGGCGTAGACAATTGTTTATAAATACTTGTACATTCTTGACGATGGATGTAGTAGTTCTCCACGTTTCAGCTCCGTACAGTAGGACTGTATTGACGTTCATATTGAAGATTCTCACTTTGCAATTAGTTGACAGTTGTTTTGAATTCCATATGTTGTTTAATTGTAGAAATGCTATCCTTGCTTTGCCAATTCTCACTTTTTCATTTGCATCCGATCCTTATTTATCAACGATGCTTCCCAGGTACGACATTTGAGTTTGTCCATATTTAATTTGGTTGAGTCCTTTTGTTAACTTATTTAATGGACAGTCTTTCGTACAATAACAACTTATACCATTGTAGCTTTATTATTGTTTCACTTGTATGTATATGTATGCTTGAGCATTGCTTACTGCTTACGCATATATTCATTCTGCAAGCTCTGATGTTAGTCACTTAATTGATTCGATGATTCATTCATTTCACTATGCATATATATGTAAATTTTAATCCTATTCACTCACTCGCTCACTGGCTTGCCCGCTTGCTTTTCGGCACTACTCTTTCATTCTTGCTTAGTGCAACTGTAATTTTGGTGATCTATGCGTGGTGCAATGATAAACGTAATCAACACTTCGTGTTTGCCTCCAGATTAATACACCTCTGGGGCGTTATCTAGTGACGGTTATCAGGAAAAACTGTATACAAAGTTTAGGGATTATATTGAATACCGACCACCACAGTATATTACACATAAGATTTCATTTTTGAACCATCTTACTTTTTCATACAAATCAATGCACATCTACAAGGTTTAGAATACATGAAATAAAATGAATTTACTTCATTCTTGTCTTACAAAATGAGATAAAAATCTTTATTATTCCACAATCATCTTATGGTTGCAATCAGTTTGAAGATGTCTAGGAGCACAATATTGGGAACTTGTGAAAGCAATTACATTCTTAGAGATAAGCCTTTTTTCGCGTTTAGTTCTTCCTGTAAAACTGTGACGAACCAGAAGAGATCTCCCAGATATTGTCTGATAAAAATTATAACAGATAATTATAACAAAGATGGTTATAACTCTTTTTGCTGTTAGTCTATATTCTTGGCTTATATCCCCTAGTGCTTCATAAGTATCATTTCCTTCTGTTCTACAGGTTTGATGATTCACAGGACGACAGGTGAAGATTGTCAGATAATTAGTAACATTCATGTTGAATCAGAAAAATACAAACAAGGTTTATTTAGTAATGGCAAAACAAAAAATTGCTTCCAAGAACAAGCAATTCCTTGTCAAGTATAATATAATCGAGCTATTATCAGTTTGGAAAATGATTTCATACTGTTATATCCTAACGAAGAATAAATTAATGGTGGCTGTCATGAATTATTTATGGACTAATATCATTGCATATATTCCCATTGGATTAACATTACTTACGTTTTACTTACTTTCTCTGGTTAGCCTTTTTTAGCGAGTTAGTTTTCTATGGGATGGGGTCGCTAACTCTATGCCCAACCCTCCTCCTTTATCCGGGCTTTGGACCGTCAGTAGCCCCCAGAGGGGCTACAGGTGGAGTTGGATAAACATTAGGTAGCTATATTATATGTATATTCATATTTCTTTTATCATAAGCTTTCAGCTGACCTATTAATTATATTGTAAGATTTACTATTCTGAAGTTATTCCCAGTATATTAGTTACAGTCTCCAACATTCGTAGCCACTTTTAGCTTAATCTTGTATTGTTACTTTTTATTTTATGGTGTGATGCTGTCTGGTTTGCTTGTATATGAACTACGTATGTCTGAAATATATTATCCATACAAAGGAAAGCTGACATTTTTTTCTAGACTAGACGGACAGAGTTATGCGAGTAGGACCATGAAGAATTCAGAGTCGGCACAATGCTGCTTGTTCTATTTTGATGTTTAGAACAAGAACAAAGTCAGATAAATCGTCAGTTGGATCGGCGATTTATCACGTGATTATTGACAGGGCGAAAGTCATAACAAGTACCAAATATTGATAGCATATTTAGGTAAAATGTCTTTTGAGTCAATGATATGTATGTATTATATATATCAAATTGTAAATGCAGAAACCTTTTTAAAACAATACTTGCAATACCAATATTTTAACAACTTTCACAGATCTACAGTTTAGCACCGAAATTTAAATTATCTCAAATTAGCTCCACAATTGTTCGCTAATTCAAATTTTAAAATAAATAAATGGCTTCTCTTCTTTATGATAACTGTGGTTTATCAAACAATATAGTTATCAAAAGGGGTTTTGTGAAGATTTAGTATTTTCATAGTTGCAAGCGTGAGTTAATTGAAGCAAGACCACCAAGGAAAACCTGGAAGCACTGGACGGCCGTTTCGTCCTGCTGAGAAGTACCACAATATGACGAAACGGCCGTCCAGTGCTTCCAGGTTTTCCTTGGTGGTCTAGCTTCAATTGACTCACGCTTGCAACTATGAAAAAATATAGTGTAAAAACCAAATTCCGTCTACATTTTTGACTCATTTCTGATTTTCGGTTTATAAATGTTAAAATTTACTAGGTAAACCTATCATTGATTCCCACTTAATGATTAATGTATATGAACGTCTCACTTCTACAGATAGTAAGTCTTAGTACAAACAAACCAGTAATAACGCATCTGACTGTAAAACTGGATGAAAGGAGGTTGAATTCCAAAAACATAATCAATTTCTTTAAAATATCTGCTCATTCCTGATGATGATGATGATGATGATGATGATGATGATGATGATGATGATGATGATGATGATGATGATGATGATGATGATGATGATGATGATGATGATGATGATGATGATGATGATGATGATGATGATGATGATGATGATGATGATGATGATGATGATGATGATGATGATGATGATGATGATGATGATGATGATGATGATGATGATGATGATGATGATGATGATGATGATGATGATGATGATGATGATGATGATGATGATGATGATGATGATGATGATGATGATGATGATGATGATGATGATGATGATAAGCTCAAACCAAAAGTTGATGCTATCTTTTTGACTACCTCTAACTACATAACAAATATTCTTTAGCTAAAGTATCGTCAAGGTCAATGAATAGAAAGGAAACTTTAAGACATTATAAATAATAAATATACATACATATATATGTATTCATAAATAGTTTTCTTTCTACTTATGGTACGATATAATTTATGAATTAGAATTTAAAGCAAATAAAAGATGCACACAGTTTAAATAATAAGAATGTACCAAGATCAACGATCCATTATACAATGATAATAATAATACTGAATGACCTATATAGTTAACTAATTGGGTAGACTATTAACAATCTCATTATAGAAAAGGTGGTTTACATCACGCCAGTTTGGAATTGTAAAGAAAGCAGACATTTTCGAGGTCAACAATTATATTAAAGAGTTGATTATTGTGTAAAGAAATGATCAGATTTTTTGAGTGAAATCAAAACAATATGGTATTTACTTAGTTGGTATTTGATAACATTTATAAGATAAGTCAGTAATTCTTTATTTTTTTCTTTATTCAGTTAGATTATAATAATTTTAATAGTTGAGATAATGAATCAATTGAAGTTAGACCATCATGGAAAACCTGGAAGTACTGGACGGCCGTTTCGTCCTAGTGTGGGACTCCTCAGCAGTGCGTATATACGATCGCGCCTCGCGAGATTCGAACTCAGGACCTATCATTTTTGCGCGCGAACGTTTAATAATTTGGTTTATGTTTCAGACATTATGAAGTAATATTGGCTGTTCTATATTTGATTGATTGAATAAATTTGAAGAAGATATTTTTATGAAATAATTAAGATACTTTAAATACATGAGGAAAGGTGGGAAATACATGCAAGTGTAGTGGTAAATAAATCTTCAAAAACAGTAGCTCTATAAGTCTTCAGCATTTAATACTGACTGCATTACTTTTAATGGGCTAATTTTGCTGAAGGCGCTCGGTCACGCATCAACATCAGATCATGAGTGGGTACGTCGTGCTACGTAGATCTTTTAACTACTGGCCAGCTTAGATTAAACGTTCCTTCGACATACCGTTAGCCTTCAAAATGTCTTCGAACTCCTTCATTCCTGACTTCTAATTCGAATGGGTTGATATAATTCGACAGTAAAGGTGTTACTGGTTAACACATTGTTAAACTCCGAGCACTTGTGGCCTTTTTACAAGAATACTATCAAGTTGTATACTCATTTTCGTATTAGTCGTTCTGACAGGATAAATTAATAAAAATTGGATTCGTTTTCGTTTGTTTAAAATCAACTCATGAGTGAATTATTTGAAATACATACTGACATAAAGATGGTCAAAAAGATTTAGTTTATTTATCATTAATCCGAAACTACATTAAGTCCTCTTACTAGCTAGTATAAATACAAACGGAGTGACAGTTAAGCAAAGTTATCTAAGGGAATATTGAAGTGATAAGAGAAATAGTAAAGCCATAACTAATGACGGAAACTATTTTTGAGGATGTTATTTTACTTATTTAAGTTTTTGTACAATACTAACATTTAGTTTTGTTTCTAGTTTATTCTACAAATCATAAGATTTGTTTGATGCATGATTCCCTGCCATACACTTTTCTGTTCCAAAACTATAGTGATTTAAAAGTAATGTTTGGTACTCTATTTTTCTGCCTTGATGACAAATTTGAACACAATATTTTTCTAATTGTTTTTCCGTTGTGATCATGTTAGTCATCTATTCGTTCATGTATCTTTTTACACCAATCTGAATTGGAATTAGGAATCGGAAATAAATCGAGTAATGTTCTAGTTGAGTCGTCTTCTCTCTCGATTGTCAACCGATCAAGTTATAGAATAGTTTTCGTCTCTCATTAGATGTCATCAGCAACAGCCCTTCGTGGGAGGGAATAAACTAGCTTCCATCTAAAGAGGAAGCTATAAAAAGATGATGGAATTGGAAAAGACATACATTGTGGAAATCATCAAACTGCATCACGAAGCAAGCACTAACTTGGAATCCTGAAGGGAAACAGAAAAGTTGAAGACCGAAGAACACACTGGACCGAGAACTTTAAGCAGACATGGAAAGAATGAATGACAACTGGAAACATCTGTAGAGGATTGTTCAGGACAGAACTGGATGGAGAATGTTGGTAGGCTGTCTATACTTCTTCATGAGTGGTAACAGGCATAAGTAAGTAAGCAAGTTCTTGCCATGTCTATAAATAAACCTAGCAGTTGAGTGGACAATACCTAAAGTGTCTGAAAAATAGGTACTGGATTTAATTTCTTTGGTAATCATTAACATAGGGCTTCAGGTACATTCAAATAAGCGATCTGGAATAGGAAAAAACCCACATCTTGGATTCCACCACTAACGACGTTTCGTCCATTCTATCAACATTTCATTGATAATCCTAGAGTATTAGAAGCGATAATTTCATTATATAATATAACTACGACCTAATATGTATATAGGAAGATAATATTTAGAAAGCATAACATTCTTTAATGAGTTCATTGAAGTTTAATTATAATTAACTGAAATAATATCTTCATAGTGTTCATTTCTGTTAACAAGGCACTTGAAATTTAGCCATTGGGTTTTTTTAATAGCATATTGTGTATTAATTTAAACAAATAACTATTATTGTTGGAAGCTAAAGTCAATTGAAGCTAGACCACCAGGGAAAACCTGGAAGCACTGGACGGCTGTTTCATCCTATCGTGAGACTCCTCAGCAGTGCGCATCCACGACCTTGCCTCGTGAGATTCGAACCCAAGACCTACAAGCCTCGCGCCAGAGCACTTAACTGATATACCACTGAGCCGGCCGGCATCCGATGGTGTTTATATCTAACTCCAGCCAAAAAGACCCTTCTGATAAAAGCGACTATTAATTATCTTTTATTTCATTTGATATTGCCGAAGTCTACATTGTTATAATAAATGACCATAGCAACATATCTCTTTATCATACATACAAAGGAAATATAATGGAAAGCAATGATATTTCATAAAGTTATGATATGAATCAGCTGATCGCTTCATATCTGTCTTATAGAAATAATACAAAATCTGTAAATTAAACTGAACACACTAATTGCTTCTACCAATTTATCATTAGTCCGTTTCACTAATGAAGATTTAAATTTTTAATATCAAAAGGGATTTTGTGAATATTATCGTAATTTCGATAGCTGAGATCATGAATCAATTGAAGCTAGACCAACATGGAAAACCTGGAAGCACTAGACGGCCGTTTCGTCCTACTTTGGGACTCCCCAGCAGTGCGCAATGACCAGTGTAGTTCAAACCAAGTCTGTTGTTAGATAGGAACTCACTGAAGACAATGGTGGATGTGTCGCTCAATTTCGTGGATCGGTTAAAGTTAGACATTAACACCGTTGGATACCAGCCGGCTCAGTGGTTTAGAGGTTAAGCGCTCGCGTGCGAGAGTGATAGGTCCTAGGTTCGAACCTCATGAGTGCGGGATCGTGGATTTAAATTTCTTACAAGTATTTCTGAAATATTTTTACAACACTACATTTGTCCCTATTTCATACACTGCCGTTAACTGTTACTAATTTTATAAACAAATTGTTAACATTTCCCCAGGGAAGTCATACGGTAAGACTATTAACTGATTCATTTGGATAAGCCATAAAACACAATGAACAACACTGTTTCCAAGTCTACCGCTTCTCAGCATTAAGATAAAAATACGCTAAGAAATGTGTGACTGGTCGATGCAGACTTAAGAACTAATCCCATATTATCTGGTTCTTAAAATGTGAATACTAGAAATTTACCAAATTGATAAATTATAACCAGTTTTGAAATCCTGATCCCAGGACAACCTATCCATTATTCTCAGTGGCCTAAAATATTCATATTCATTACTATTAGAGATTATTGAAGGCTGTTAGATTTTATGGTTTACGTCAACAATTGATCTTCGACAACTAAGAACCGCTGGACTTGTTTCGTTATCGTGTGAATACCCTCAAAAGTCCACATATGTGACCTCACCACGAGGGTAAGACTCAAAATTGAAGGTTTTGCGGCCACTTACCCAATATCTAATCTCTTTATCGATTGATGCCATGTTCTGGTTCGGTCATCCTTAGTTTTATTCTAACCTATTTCTACAGTAGTTAACACTGCACTACGACTTATATGAAGGTCAATTAGGCTTGTTAAATGTCCTAACTTCCTTACTAGAAGAAGATTCAAAACCTTATCAACAAATTTACCATGTTTCCCTGGTACTCTGCTACGAATTTCAACATCATTCAATATTATTATTATTAACAAAATTATAAAAAGTTACTATTAAAGGAAATTATACCTAATTTAAGAGTTTTGTACAACTTCAGAAACAAAATCTCACAAAATATATGCTTTCACTGATAGACTTCCTTCTTCTTTCTACTGTCTTATTTCTTAATGAGTATCTTCCATTTAAAATACCCAAAGAAATATTGACCACCTTCTTTCTTGTTTTGGAATATCCCTCTGTCAACCTTTATCATTTTTTCCACAAATTATGCTTAATATTTGTGTATCGATGACCACAAATTGCCAATATTTGAAAACGGTGTGCCGTTTTAGGGAATCTAGATAATAATAATAATAATAATAATAATAATAATAATAATAACAATAATAGTCTTGCCATTAATTTTCTTATCGTAGAAAATTCTCAGACTCAATTGTCTAATATTTTAAAGACGTTGTCTCTAACAGTCACTGAAAATGCAACTATTCCTAATAATATTTTTCTCGATAGTCAGTATCGGTGCCAAACTGAAGCAGGTGGTTTTCTTAGGAAGCCACACCCCTAGCCTTTGACCTAAAAGTCTGATCCACAAGACAGTGGATCATCGTGAGGAGATGCAGTCCCATGGTAGCCGGTGACAAACGATTGGTTCATACGCCATTCGTTCCTTCAGGATACTGAGGCCAATGTACACCATTGGTTTGGAATCAGTGTTTTCCAACTCCTCTAGGTGGATCCTTCATATCTACCAACGAGGTTAAAACGTCATACATTCGTTTTTCTTTCTCTCAATTGCGTAAACAACACCTCTGCCGCAAGAAGGCAGTGAGTAGGACTTCCCTGGCCATGTGAGAGCATTTGGAGGGGGAGAGCGGACTCTCCCCACTCTCAGCCGTACTAGGGCATTTGGGAAATTCCCAGTATTTGGAATCGTCGTACATTGTAAGCCTTCTAAAATACCTCGTAAGTACTTATAGTTACGATTCAAAACTATTCGGTTCAAACAAATCTGCAACAAGAAAGCTTATTTCCACATTTTTACAGTTGAATAACAGATACCCCAAACGTTTGAGTGAGTTACCATACTAGAAGACAATGTTTCTTATTTTAGTGTTTTCATTGCGTGGTTACAAAAGTACTTATTTTTTTAAATTCACTTAGTATTGTTTGTTTGAATCTTCCTATCGATGTGTTAGGACTGCAACTGGTCAGTCTCTAATTTTCATATGTGCATACTGTGGGAAGATTTAAACAAACA
The DNA here is from genome assembly GCA_944470415.2 of Schistosoma rodhaini. Classification (NCBI taxonomy): domain Eukaryota; kingdom Metazoa; phylum Platyhelminthes; class Trematoda; order Strigeidida; family Schistosomatidae; genus Schistosoma; species Schistosoma rodhaini. The sequence continues at coordinate 8,060,628 of OX104036.1, read as the reverse complement.
ACACCAAGTGAATTTAAACTTCACCCCATTGCACATGCAAGTGGCTATCAGGACTCAGTGGTCGAGTGGATAACGCGATAGCGTTTAAAGCGAAAGGTACTGAGTTCGAGCCCGAGTGTGAATATCAACTCTGAGATGCAGGTACATCCAGTTGACGAGTCCCAAATAAGATGAAACGCGCGCCAAACTGGATTCCACTGTTAGCCACTATCCATCTTTGCTTGCTTATTTTTTTATTTAAAATAGAAGTGTAAAACAAAAAGAAAAACGCAATAAAGAAAGTGAAAGAAAAATGATTCTAAAAAAATATGCCAACAATGTTTACTGGAAAAAAAACAGTAGTAGAAAAACAAAATTGTTTTTATTAGAGAAGAATAATGAAATATTTAACAAAGTTCAACTTACCTTGGTGAATTACCAGTGTAATAATGAATACGCTTTGAAATTGATTTTTATATATTTATGCATAATGCTATTGATATACGTCATATCTTAATTAATGAATAGAGGTGATAAAGGTGAAACCACAACACCAACGATCATAATTACTTTCATAATACTCTTGAAATATAGTAATGAAACATGCTACTTCTTTTTTATATAAGTCAACTAATGCTTACTATTATGTATTATGGATCAGAAGGGGTTTTTATGGATATTTCAGTATTTTCATAGTTGAAATCACTAGTCAATTAAAGCTAGACCACCATGGAAAACCTGGAAGCACTGGACGGCCGTTTCGTTCGATTATGGGACTCCTCAGCAGTGAGCATCCACGATCCCGCACTCGCAAGATTCGAACCCAGTATAATTTACATCAAAAATTTAAGGTTAAAGCTAACTCTTAGGTGTTTTCAATGTTTAACCGGCATGTTAATTTTATGGAAAGGTGTGGTTTATTAAATTGTAATTTTTATAGGGGAGATTACCTCATTTGAGAATTCAACCTTTAATATCAATGAGACTTCCTCTAGGATGTTGGGATGCGCTACGCCGTTATGCTCATAGTGTAGTGAACAGAAAACTAGTTGGAACGATTGAATGTATTTAGGCACAAAATTACAGACTATCTCACTAAGTTTTGATAACCATACAGCAAACAGTTAATTTGCAAAATAATAAGCAATTGTCTCAATCTTGACTGTTCCTTCTGTAAATATTAGTTCATCCTCTCTAGTTTCATTTTTCATGCATTTTCTCACCAATTGCGCTTCATTTCAGTTCATTTCTTATCGGTCTTCTTCCAAAATACATCCTATGTCTGACCATCACCATATACTACTTATATGGATATAAGTAGACCACACTACAAGAGGAAATGGTTCTGAATAGTTTTAGATGCCTAAAAGAAAATCTTTATTGAGAATTACATTTTCTTAAACTGAATTTACTTTCTAAATGAACAGAAAAAGGAATTAAAGAGCTTTATACACCACACATAATGAATATCATAAATGTTGGTAAAAACATCAGTCAAATTGTAGTAAATACTAAACATTATTTATTTCCGTACTAATTAAATATAGTTTCGCAAATTTCAAGTATCATCTCGTGCTGATGATAATGTTCACTAGTACAATAAAAGCACCACGACTAAACCATCCAGCTCAGAGAACAAACCTTCACCTAAATCATCCATTTCAGCTATAAATCTTCACCATCTCAATTCATAATACTTGCCATTTTTGTGTAAGGAATAAATATGGTAAGCTTTTCGTTCAAACTTTGTACTAAATAATGTTATTGCAGAAATTTAATAACATTATGTGGTCGTTTATATACTTCCTGAATTGATTAACTTGTTATTGGTTACAAGTGAAAAAGGATACTATAAATTAGAACAAATGTAGCTGATATATAAGAACAATTAGTTTCACAGTAGTTAGGTGCCGAGTTACAGCAAAATATTAAAGAGGAAAATTATATCTGTAAAAATCTCAGCGAAATAACGTCAAGTAAATTTAGTGTTCCGCTGTATAAAGTGGTCCAAGCTTTTTTCGAGGAAATATAATCAAACATCAGAATTATTGTATAGAAATAATTACACAGTTTTCTGGTTAATTGTATACTATAAATGTCATCCATTCATGTTAACAATGTTGTTGACAATGCTGTACTTCATATTAGGAAATCTCGGGTGTAAAGAAAAGTGTGCTAAGATAATAATTGTATGTATGTGTGAATGGATCTGAGGTGACAGAAAAAAATGTCATTTACTATTTATTGTCTCTGATCGGTGAATTTTTTTGGATGGAAACAGATAATCTTAAAAATAATATGAGTCAAACACGACATATCGTAGATAAAACGAAGATCAAAAAACAAAAGTAAAATATTTAAGTATACGAAGCATACTTATTGAAACATTAGATAAGAAAGATTGAATCATAGAAGAGTTCTCTTTTAGTCGAATTCATTTTCAATGTTTTGTAATAGCAAATATATACTTAAAATTTCAAAATGATAATAATCACAATAATAGTGATTTCCTCAAAGTGTGCCCAATCCACTTCCAGCGCTACTTCTCGATTTCTTCCTCCACTGGAATCTGCTTTGTTCTCTCCCACAGCAGAATGTTGTTGATAGTGTTTGGCCAACGGATCCGAAGTATCTTGCGTAGACAACTGTTAATAAACACCTGTATCTTCTGGATGATGGCTTTCGTAGTTCTCTAAGTTTCCGCCCCATACAGTAGAACTTTCTTGAAATTTCTATTGAAGATTCTGATTCATTATAAATATAGATAAAGAAATTATGATTGAGAAGAGAATACTTAATGTGATCATATAAAATATTGACATTGAGATGAACTTTGATCAGGAAAATCATAAAAACAGAAACAAAACAATCGGGGATATAAGGTATATAGAACTGTACATATAATTCTGGTTTTTCCAGATTTATAGCGAGTAATTTGACAGATTTCTACTTACCTTTTAGATGACCTTGAATACAGGATCCACTTTGATTGAGTAATCTGTATTCACAAAAAAAAATAAAACAAATATTTGTTTTATTGTCTTGATCAAATTAACTGTTTATCATACATTCAGATAAACCAATAGATTAAAACAGTTAAAAGTAATCGTTGTTCTTCAGTTAGTAAGTGATATACTAACTGGAATAAGAGGTTCAGGTTTACTTGCCATAAAACAGTTAATTGTATCCCACCTCTCCCATTAATACTGTTTAAATTATAACATATATGTAGAGCTTCAGCATTTAGTGTCTCTTTGTAAGAATTAAAAACGTTTTGGAGGATTCTTCTGCCATTAAAGTCAACTGTATAGTCCGACTACATCGAGTTTAATGTATGGTGGACCAAAATATATTACTTTCAATAATAATGACAAAGTTATTATTTAAATAATGGTTAGTTTGTTAATATATAAAATATAAATTATACAGAAAGAAAAATAAACTGAACTTTACTTAAATTTTCAGGAGTAGGTATGTTCAAGTTCTTTTCGGTCATGTGGTCCAAAAGTAATCATTACTATTATTAGTAATTTCAACTATAATTGCTATAATCCGAGATGTGTATCCAGATTAATCACGTAATGAGGATATCATGTGATGTGTAAACCTAGCAAATATATCAGAGATCTTTTATCGTAATAGCGGATCATTGAGAACAAGAAGCAAATGTATTTATCAGAGATAATCAATGTATCATGAAACAGGGGGTTCAAAACCGGAACGAAAGGTCAAGTCTTTTAAACAACAATTTTACTGTAAATAATGGCAATTGTACAGATTATGAGAACTATTGAAATAAGATGAGAATGATAACAAAAACTAATTATGGTAAGCAAAGATGGATAGTGGCTAGCAGTGGAATCCAGTTTGACGCGCGTTTCGTCCTATTTGGGACTGGTCAGCTGGATATACCTGCATCTCAGAGTTGGTGTTCACTCTGGGACTCCTACCCAGTACCTTTCGCTTCAAACGCCATAGCGTTATCCTCTCGGCCACTGAGTCCTGATGGCCGATGGCGCGATGGCGTTTGAAGCGAGGGTACTGGATTAGAGTCTCAGAGTGAACATCAACTCTGAGATGCAGGTACATCTAGCTGACTAGTCCCAAATAGGACGAAACGCGCGTCAAACTGGATTCCATTGCTAGCCACTATCCATCTCTGTTTACCATGCTTGTGAATTAAGGCTATATCGAGGCAATACGCACAGTATGCACATATGCCAATTAGATACTGACCAGTTGCAGTCCTAACACATCAATGGGAAGATTCAAACAAACAATACTAAATGAATTTAAAAACTTATTATGTTAACTATTCTCCATTCAGAGTGACCGGAGGTAACACTGGTATGAAGAACAGATGAGGAAGAGGAATGAGTGCACACAAAGACAAAGTAAACATGAAAATAAATATGTGATGATATTTTATGGAAAAAAATGAGAATAATAACAAGAACTAATTACGAACTAAGTCTATGTTAACTAACTCCATAAATGCAATCGCTGACTTGTTTTCTAGGTTTTTTTCATATCATCTGAGGATTTAGGAGTATGCTTCAAGTAATGTTTGCTTTCCCTCACCCCCACATTTTGTTGTCGTGATTCTTCGCCTACATATATAGCATTACAGTCATCATATGTGATCTCATATACATAATTTTGTTGTTCCTCCTTTCTTAGTGAATTTTTCATTCTTAGCACTTTAGAGCTTAGAGTATTGTTCGTTCGAAAGAATATTAATATACTTTGAAGATTATGGATCTTTCTATCTCTTCTGAAATTCCTTTACGATATGAGATCACTGCCATGCTAACACATTCCTTTTATTTTATCACTTTTCTTATCATTTTAATATTCTTTCTTAGTTATTCCGTTATCCGTTATAAAATCCGTTATCTTCTTTCGTTTATAAGTTACAGTAAATTAGTCAGAAGATCGTCAACATTATCCAAAACTCATACGATGGATTACAGTGCAATGTCGTGCATGGAGAACAGCTGACAGATGCATTCCCAGTAAGAACCGGAGTCAGACAAGGGTGTCTATTCTCCACCTACATCTTTCTTCTGGTGATTTACTGGAATATGAAGACTTCGACGCCTGAGAGGGAGCACGGAATACAATGGACAGCTCAGAATCAATTAGATGATTTGGACTTCGCAGATGACCTAGCCCTCCTCTCTCATACACACGACCAAATGCAGATGAAGACAGCAAATGTAGCAGCAGCCTCCGCATCGATAGGCCTCCACATTCACAAAGGAAAAACCAAGATTCTCAAATGCAATACGGAGAACACCAACCCAATCACACTTGACGGCGAAACTCTGGAAGAGGTGGAAACATTCAAGTACCTGGGGAGCATCGTTGATAAACAAGGAGGATCGGATGCAGATGTAAAGGCGAGGATTGGCAAAGCAAGGGCAGCATTTCTACAATTGAAGAACATATGGAACTCAAAACAACTCTCAACCAATTTCAAGGTCAGAATCTTCAATACGAACGTCAAGACAGTCCTACTGTATGGAGCTGAAACGTGGAGAACTACTACGGCCATCATCAGGAAGGTACAAGTTTTTATAAACAGTTGTCTAAGCAAAATGCTCAACATCCACTGGCCGGATACTATCAGCAACAGCGTTTTATGGGAGAGGACAAACCAGGTTCCAGCTGAATAGGAAATTAGGAAAAGATGTTGGAAGTGGATCGGACATACATTAAGGAAATCACCAAATTGCATCATGAGGCAATCCCTAACTTGGAAGGGAAGCGGAAGAGAGGAAGGCCAAAGAACACACTACGCCGGGAAATAGAAGCCGATATGAAAAGGCTGAATAGTAACTGGAAAGAACTGGAAAGGAAGGCTCAGGACAGAGTTGGATGGAGAATGCTGGTGAGCGGCCTATGCTCCTCGACGAGGGGTAACAGGCGTAAGTAAGTAAGTAAGTAAATTAGTCATTAACTCAAACTTAATTTTGTACACCAAACTTTTCGACTATATAGACTTCGAGAATTATTACTTATGGTACTTAATAGTCTTGTAGTTCACAAAAGTTTGAATTTTAAATCATGCAGTATAGTGAGAAGCTCTAATCTGTTCTGTCTGGAGTTCCGAACCGTAGTTTGTGTGAAAGAACTCTCAATCGTCTGGGGATATACTGTGGTATCGTTTGATATGTTAAGCCCATATGCCTTATTCTAACTTCTAGACAAGTCAATTCACCTATCCATCATGAGTCATGTTTACACCTTGTCAATTATTCACTTATTAATCCTGACCATTTTCATATGAGCGTAGGTGTGTGTACACATCTTATCCTATTTATCACATGTCTGTCATTTATTCTTGTCTGACAATAAACATTGATTAACGCCTGCCTAAAATGAGTTGGTTTACCCGCCATCTCCAATGCCTGTGATTTATGTTTCGCTCGCTGATATTTACTCGTGTGCTTATAACTTTCTGGTCTGCATCATTTGTCAATAAAACTGTAGCTGCCGCTTCTCTTTGCCTTCTGATTTTATGCACCGTTAAGATTTGTATTATGACGGTTATCTAGGCGAACGATTAGCGAAACACGGCACTACAATACAATAAAGCGTTGGCAAACTCATGGTTATTACGGAATAGATGGAAAATTCACAGCCAAACTTTCTGAATAATAATACTAGATATGTTTTAGATACTGTGAATTTCAGTTCTATGCAACATTAATTCTATTAACTTTGAGTATAACTGAAAGTACTGAATATTTACTGGATTAAGACTAAAAATTGTTTTATCTTTCAGAAGAATGTAACAATTTTTTCCAAGAGTTTCGTCTAAATTTGAACGTATGGTTTCACAACAGTTGATGACTGAAATTAATCTTTATCTAATGTTTCTCTCTTCACTCTGCTTCGAATATCCCCATATTTCATACCAATAGTTTATGTTCATATTGGCTTTTTAACAATTTCAAAATTTGTCATCTTAAAAACAACTGGTTTATTATATAGTTATTTTTTAGACCTACTTATATTCAATAATTTTGATTCTTAGTTATTTCTCTGAAGAAGCTCGAATCAGACTACCGTGTGAAATCTTGCAGTCCTTTGGATTTCAACCGCTGAGACATTTACAAATAGGACTAAAAACCAAAGAACACTGAGCAGCTGTTTTTTCCCAGTATGGAACTTCTCCTTAGTCAGGGGTTGAACCCACAACAATCTAGCCTCTTGATGAACGCCTAACAATCAGTTCATTGGGTTGGATTTTAACAGTAGAATTTCAACTAAATCGGTTTGTGATGAATGCAATTTACAAGCCAGAGTTCAAGTAGTTAATAATTTTAGCTGACCGTATGCAGCACTAGTAAATCATGTTTATATTTATCAAGATTTTTTTAGAAAATATCTGTTCATAAGCACAACTGTTCAGTAGTATTAACAATCATTATTATTTTAGAAATATTTTGAGTAACTATCTCTGTTTCTGTACTGACAACTAAACATAAATTAATACTTTACAGAACAAACATTTCAGTTGGAATAAATGCTGTAAAATCAAGATGGACAGTCAGATAGATAGTTAAATAATTCATGAACTGAATTTCTGTCAGAAACTAACATTAGCTATTGAAATTGTAGTGACCTGCTTTTCTGGACGATAAAGCGATTGGTATAATGGAGACAATTATTATTATAACCAACTGTACCAGCGATGGTTTAACTGTACTCGTTTTGTTTAACTCCATCTAAATCACTTTTCGTTCCGTTGTTCATCTTGTTTGTTCGAACGTTCTTACGCTCTGCCCATTTGCCTGTACTCTTTGGCACGTTTCGGTATTCTTTCGTTACCACGATATCGCCAATAAATATACTTTATCTGGACTAATTACAGCCTTCTGGTTTACGAGCTATCAAAGGAACCAAGTCAATTTTCGGGTGCGTAATCTTACTGTAGTGGTGATCATAGTCAATCGATGCTCGACGCCATCTACAAACTAATGAAAAACAAGTATTAGTTAACATATGTTTTGTATTAGCTCTAAGTTTAGTAGCAATATGCACACAAATTCAGCCAGATGTAAACTTTGTGTCAAGTAGAATAATTTCCGACTATTGAATAGGAATTCAATGGATAGCATTTTTCAACTTCAATCCGTAGATATTGTTATGCAAATATTCAATGATCCTATAGATGATGATATCTTATCTGAAGTCAGTTCATGATAAAAGTTATTTTCAAACTGAATTATCTCTACAAATCATCAATCCAAATAGGATATCAAATTCAGACGTTATTTAGCTATGTTTAGGTACCACTATTGTAAAAGTAAAATTTTACTTGCCTAGTTGTGGAATCCAGGACGCGCATTTCGTCCTATTTGAGACTCGTCAGCTGGATATACATGCATACCAGATTTGATATCCACTCTGGAACTCAAACCTAATACTGTTCGCTTCAAACGCCATCACGTTATTCACTCAGCTACGGACTATAGCTCTTATACAGTTACTGCCGGTCCAAAGCCCACACAAAGGAGTAGGGTTGGGCATGGGGTTAGCTTTCCCATCCCGTCGATAACTAACTCGCTGAAAAAAACGCTGACTTGAACTGGTGGGCGGTCTACGCTACTCTACGTGGGGTAACAGGAGTAAGTAGGTAAGTAAGTAATGTTTTAACTGTACAGTTTTCATTTATTTATTGCGTGAGTGCTAACAAAGCTTTCTTAACAATAATCTCAAGTTCTATCATATTTATATTAAGCATGATCATTTTGATTTCAGAAATATACACCAGAATCTACTTTTCTAATATATTTGACCATAAACTTTTAATCTAGGTATTGATAAAACTGTAAATGAATTCGTATACCACTAATACTGTTACTAAATTATCAATCAGAAATTTTTGATTCAGATAAATTTTCTTCAGGTTCTACAATTCATATAACCAAATTAATAAACAGAAAAAAATGGCCAGGTTAAAAGCAAATTACATCGTTTAATGCATGTAAATTTAGGATATTGACCTATTTAGTATAAAAACTGGCTGGTATAAACCAATCCTTTTCAATTATTTATAGGGTCAGTAATTTTTTGCCAAAGCTTGTCAGGCTTAAAATCCTTCAAACGGCTGAGGCAGTAGCCACCAGGATGAAGAAACCGGAGCTATGTGTACAGAAGAAATATTTCCAATCCCTGCTCCTCCCTTGACTAACCACAAGGCCAATTAATCAATAGTAATCTTAGTTATTGGATGACTTAATTTGACTATGTACTTACGACCTTTCGTAGTAAAATGTAATTGTCTCTCTTATCTTTATTCACAAATCTTTGTATTTTATTATTATTATTGGTTAAACATCATTATTATTAAAAAATGTCATGACATTTTTAGACATCTCGGTAATATATGAATTTAGAGAATCAATTTGATTAAGCGCATAGCGTTTGAGAGTCCGTTCATTTGGTCGAACTCTAGAGCGACGTAAAGATTTCCAATACAATTTGGGATACAAATTAGTTTCAATGCACTTATTTATAAAATCAACATGTCAACGAGCGAATTTACGCGGTAGAAGAGCTCCCTGTTAAGTTAAGAAAACAATATCTGGACTATGTTAAACTGGTGGTGAACTCAATAAAAGAAAAGAAAAATATGAAACTTAAGAATTATATAGACAAACAGGTTCCTGAAATGAAATTCCCACCTAATCCAGGTCAGTACGTACACAATTTTTCCAGTATAAAGCTTGATATGACTGAGTTAGAAGCGTTATCATTAGGCCCTAAGTTTTGTGATTTTAAGAAGACGGTTAATAAGATGGACGTCGAAATTCAGTTTGAAAATCTTTATGCCCAAACGGCAGAATTAGTATCTTCTTCAAAAGATAATGTCGAAAGTTTTAAATCAACACTAGTGGACTGTTGCTTTAGATACTTAAATCATGGACATAGTTCGAAAGGAATTTTGACGAATAAACATAAGGAAGATTTAAGAAAACTAAAAACTAATGACAATTTATTAATCACTAAACCAGACAAAGGTTATGGGATAGTACTCATGGATAAAAACAACTATATAAACAAGATGAAAGCCCTTTTAAATGATCAAAGTAAATTTCAGAAACTAGTAGTGAAGAATGATTTGGCAGACAAGATTGAAAAGCAAATAATAGATTCGTTGAAACAAATCAAGCAACAGAGTTTTATCTCAGAAAAAGTGTTCGAAATGTTAAAACCTACAGGAACGAGTACACCCAGGTTATATGGCTTGCCAAAAATACATAAAAGTGACTTGCCCCTTCGACCCGTTTTAGATATGAATAACTCAGCCTACCACACTATAGCAAAATGGTTGGTGCAAATTCTCAAACCGCTCCACAAGGAAATTGTTAAACATAGTGTCAAGGATTCCTTTGAATTTGTCAATAATATAAAAAATCTATCGCTCAAGAATAAATTTATGATATCATTAGATGTAACGTCCCTATTCACCAACATTCCTCTACTTGAAACGGTAGATTTTATTTGCAATGAATTAACAGAGAGGAACTTAGAAACGGTAATTCCCGTATCAGCAATAAAACAACTAATTCTTAGATGCACAATGAATGTTCAATTCTGATTTGACAATGAGTATTATAGACAATTGGATGGGGTAGCCATGGGGTCACCATTGGGCCCTATACTGGCATTCATTTTTCTGGCAAAACTAGAAAATGGTCAACTCAAAGACACAATTAGCCATCTAACATCATATTGTCGCTATATAGATGATACCTTCATAGTATTAGAAAAAGAACATGAAAAGGAGAACATCCTTAATATATTTAATAATATCCACCCATCAATTACGTTTACACTAGAAGAAGAACAGAATGGTAGTATATCATTTTTAGATGTCCAACTAACCAGAAGAATAGACGGAACATTAAAAGGAGGAATACATAGAAAATCTACAGTTGGACAGTACACTCATTTCTATAGCGCAGTACCAATGAAATACAAAAGAAACCTAATAAAGATCCTAACTCATCGTGCTAGAATGATTTGCCCTGATGACATTATTTTAGATGAATTGGCTAATATTCGAAACTTGTTTAGTAAGAATGGGTATCCAATGAAATTCATCGACAAACACATGATGGAGACGAAAAGAAGGAGAAAGGTACCTACTGTTCCGAAGAAGGTACTGTTCCTAAAGTTACAATTCTTAAATGATGCTACTGAAGAAATCTTGACACAGAGGTTAAGAAGGGCAGTACAGAAAACATTTAATGCAGCCCGACTTAGTACCGTCTTCTACAACCGCCCCACAATAAGAACTGTTAATAAAGACGGATTGTCTGAATTCGCCATATCTATGTGTATTTACCAATTCAACTGCTCCTGTGGAGCCAGTTATATAGGGCGTACAATTCGGCGAGTTCGTCAACGAATAACAGAACACCATCCGTCATGGTTGAATAAAGGACAGATAAAGGGGATTAAGAGTTCTATTCTCGCTCACTTGGTGGACACAGGTCATCAGGTTGAACTGAATAAAGCTTTTAAGGTTATCTACCATATTCCATTAAATTTGCCACATGGTTTACGAGCTCGTCTATTGCACATAGCTGAAGCCATCAAAATTCATATCCACAAACCGAACCTTTGTATCCAAAAGAAGTTTGTACAACCACTCTCACTACCTTGGCCATCGGTATAGCGGAGTTTGTAGCATAATTTCGGTAAACAATTATCTTATTCCTTCCATTTTTTGTATTTTACTTATTCTCTTCATTCGTCTCTTGACTTTTATATAACTACTATATTACTGACCATTCATCAAAATATTTTGTTAGTTCTTTCTTCTCATTTTTATATATTATGCAACGTAGCAACAGCTTGATTTTCGAATAACTACTTTGATTAGTATTAATCCTTCTCTTCCAATTAATGTTGGTTTATAATCGATGTCATTATATAATCATTACGTAACGTATCTACTCCATGAGTGTTATTTAATTATTGTAAATCATACATATATATTAGTGTAGAGCCATGATGAAAAACTAATTGAAAAGAAATTTCTTCGCTCGATTCGTTCCTTTCTTAATTAACAAATGTCAAAATGGGAATTTTCACATATACAGATTCCGGTGTTAAAATTCCATGAGTCAACATCAACATTAACAATTTTATTCTACTTGGTTGGACAATCCTAAATTTAGATGCTGTAAACGATGTACTTTGCCTTTAACCTGACAATTTTTTCGGATCATTAATTTCGATATATGAATTGTAGAATCCTGAAGAGAGAATTTATCGAAAAAAATATACTTCGTTCAAATATTATTAGTCTTTGAATATGATGGGGATCTTTAAACGATCAGATAAATTTCATGTTCTAAAAATGAAAACATTATTCGTGTCAAGCAAAGATGGATAGTGGCTAGCAGTGGAATTCAGGAGTGCAATGGAGTGAAGTGTAAATTCACTTGGTATTGTATGTTCGAATCTTTCCATTGATGTTTTAGGACTGCAACTGGTCAGCCACTATCCATCTTTGTTTACCATGCTTGTGAATTAAGGCTATATCGAGGCAATACGCACAGTATGCACATATGCCAATTAGATACTGACCAGTTGCAGTCCTAACACATCAATGGGAAGATTCTTACATACAATACTAAGTGAATATTCATGTCAGCTCATATTTTGCATTTACATTATTAGGCTACTTGTCGTTAGAACATAATTACTTCGAGTGATATTGTATATATGAATATAAAGATATGAAAGAACTGATAAATTAGTGTAAATAAGCGTAACCGAACAGTTGACAATAAAAGATATGAAATTTTTTTAACATACTGCTGCCTTTAGACTTGGTTCTGAACAACTGATGTTATATAATAATAATAATAATAACACTCAATATTGTACAAATGAATTCAAACGGGATGAATAGAAGGGGGTTTTATCATCGAAGTTAATAAAATCAAACTTGTCTGATATGCTATAATAATTTGTAGATATTTTATAACCTGCTTTACACTACTTGCGAGTAATAAAATCTGAAGTTACAAAAACGGGTAACTAACGAGAGTCACGTATTTAGGCGAGCAGAGAAAGCATAGCTGTCGCTTTCGGGATATAGACTATCAGAAAGTCATTGATAATGAGTGTCAGTACAAACTTATAGTGTTTCAGAAGTGGAATCAACGATACAGAGCAATTCTCAATGTTATAGTAATCATAATACTGTTACTACAGGTTATAAGATAAACTTTATTTGGCGAGGTTGTACGCTAATAAAAAGCCTCGTACGTACATTTTATCGGTCTACCTAACGAACTAATAAGCACCACACAGCTATTACCATCGAAATTTAACGTCACTGATTGAGTTAAGAGGGTCATGTTATTAAAACTGCTTAAGTTGTCGGCACTTATTTGTTTATAGTGTCAAGGTCTGAAGAACAATACTCAGTGCGGTTGATCGTCTTGATCTCCGAGCTGATTTATACGAATCAGTTAGATGGTCTCAAAGTTGAGGGTACACAGTTTAATTCTAGGAAGAGTGTGCTAATGCACACTGGACACAATAATCTTTACGAGTACACAGTAAATGATACACCGCCTACACCCGTACGGGAGCAAAACGTGCAAGGAGTGACAACGAGTGACAACGAGTGACAACTGTCAATTGCAATCCAGAAGCGGTTAAGAGTTTTCAATTATTATGGTCACTTTTCTAAACATTCAATGCTTTGACGAAGATATGTTTCAAATTTTACACTTCACTTATGTGAAACCTCATTATGAAACTTAGTGAATTCATCAGCGAAAACAGGTAGCGCAGATAATGTGCAGTTTGTGATCATGTTTATGTGAGTAACAAAAACAAAATTGCATTTATTCAAGTATTTTCGGTGGTTTATTAAAGTCAAACAGTCGATAAAGTCGTTTGAAAACTTAAAAGATACAAAAACTCAGTTTGCGTTTCCTCACGTAGCTACACGGCCTCGTCACCTTTTCCTATTGATTGATCGGTCCTGATGATAGACATTGAAATCTTGTGGTGATACTAAGCAATCGTCTCGCAATGCATTTAACCAAGGTTCTTGAATGATGATTACACCACAATTACGACACACTGGAAAGTTTGGTGCCATAAGGCGTGCACAGACCTCACAGCAACCGCTTACAACAGACTCAGTAAGTCAGATCGTAAGTGGGTATGTGTCACGTTCAACGCGGGCTGATCTGCTGACCATGCTTTTCGAACGGGAAGTTTAGTCCTAACGTGATTTGCATTTCTTAAATTTTTGCTGCGTTCTTACGCAACAAAATTACCATTTCTGATCTAAAGAATCGATTCTGAGCTATAAGTTCGAAAGATTACGTTTTATTAGTTTTGGCCAAATTAATAGTTAACTGTGATTTTGCCTTAGCTTACATTTCGTTTTTTCCAGATTTTCAGTTAAAGGCTAGTTTCAGTTGATCTTAACCCGTTTTTATCCATTTTTTTAATCTGTTTTTAGTGTACTTTTTTTTACGGTCTTAGGCTTTTGCTAGCATCTTTAAAACAGTTTACGTTAATATAGTCATGAAAAATTATGTAAACGACCTGGATGCCATTTCGGTGTAACATCTGGCATGCAGTGCGACAACTGCAAAGGTTGGTTTCATGAACAGACCTCATAGTTCTTATTTTCCTTACGCATTCACTGGGTTTCGGTGTTTCTTTCCGGACTGCATTTATATTGTTTTAGTTTATACTTAGTCTTGACGGCAGCCATATTTATTTGCTACCCCGTTAATTGTGTCGCTAGCATTGACTGGAATTGTGCATTTTTGATCATGAATTAAAGCACTCTTCCAGAATTGGAAACACTGTTTTATAAGGAAACCGAATATTATCTTTCGAACGAATCTGTACGTGATCTATCCGGGGAGGATAGAATAACATTTATTTGGTACGCTTGGTAATTTTCTTACACCCTTTATCAAATTATTTACTTATTGTGATTTAGAATTTATTACCGACCAAACAGTTATTGGTTGAATCACTGGGTGGCAATATTTGTTTAAATAATAATGTACATTTATATTTATAATGAAATCTGGAACCGTCATTAACACAATCACCGTGTTGTGGTTTCATCTGGAAAATAGCGCGTATCTAATCTACATAGCCAGTCATTCAGCAGTCCAAACCATAGTTTGGATTCTACAACAGTATCCTGAGTCTCAGACCAGATAGAGCCGCTGGAGAAATTAGACCTTTTTACTCTGTCTGATGGTAGGTTAAGAGTGATGTGGTTTTGATTTTGAAGATGCTAAAAAGTGCTTTCGAGCCTGGATGATCCCTTACTTTACTTCAAAAATACTTAGAATGACTCAAAGGGCATAAGAAACGCGTTCAAAAGTCAAGGACTAATAGTAATTCCTTAGCATCCAGGGTTTTCTTAGTGGGAAATTAACTCATTAAAACTATTTCCGGAAAAGTAGTGTGTGACTTATTCAGGAGAAAACAATATATTCACATGAGTTTAACGGAAATAGGATTAACACAAATCGTCGAACTACCGTTCTCAATCCATGAATCTGAATCTTATCCAAGTAGCTAGTCCATATCTCATTAGACAGGCAGTTAACATATATAGAAATAAAGTTACTGACAGGTCTTTCCCTAATCCTCGGAGGATAATATTCCGAGCTTAAAAAGTAGTATGGAAACTAAAGGATTTAGTATCATATTAATCTAGAGGAAAACACTGGTTTTGTAATTCCAGGTAATCTTGATGACCTCGATTAGTTCAGATAGCATTAGTCTCAGCTACATTGTTTCAACTGAAAAATGGTAATTTACGTATTCTTATAAGGTCAGATGGACCTTACAAAACAGGTTTCTAGAGCCATGCCTCTTATATAGCTTTTGCATGGCTAAATAGAAAACTGAGTGATCACATCCTTGAGTTCTCGTGATCTCAGTAGAGATGAAGTGAGTTGTTATAGTAAATTAGTCACTAAAAAGGGGCTCTTTGGGCCTTTGACATTGACATTGACGTTATCAATTTTGCTAGGCACATTTGAGGCTGAACACAATTAGTCAAACACTCGACCCAGAATGTGTCTAAGTACACCGCGCCGCACATCTGCGGCGGTAAATAGTCAGCTTGGATACCATACTCCACAGTTCATCGACCACTGACGAAAATTGTACATATCTTTGTTAAGTTACCGTCCGACAAATAAACGTTTGCCCAACCTGCCTCCAATATTAGAGAGTTTCTTCATGGCTGGCGAATAAGCTTTTTAGGCTATCACCTCTGGTTGTTAGACGACGTCCGGTGTTACGAAAAATGGTTACGATGACCTTTTAGGAAGATAGATGCTCAGGAACCAAGTGTTGTGTTATCAGCCTCTTCACTTAATCACCTATTACTTAACATACGTCTAACCTTTGAACACACGCTTTCCTGACTGTTGTAAGATATTAATTGTATTCTGCCTCACTAGGCAGAATAAAAGACCTCAAGTTTAGATATCCGAACAACCATCTGCCTGCAAATTTGAGGCGACCTGCTTGAATACCTGGACTACCTGTTTCTGCCATCTAAATATTTCAACAAATTATCCGGGTTTTTTACTTGTTTTAACTTATCATTATGTCTATTAATCACATAACATATACAGGCGCGTTTATGAAAAGCTTACGTTTTTTCGCTGTGCAAATTACAAACAAGCACAATAAGAGACATCGTGGTGGCTGCAATATGCTTTAAAGAGAATAAACATTAATCAAATGTCGATTCCCGAGCTGCTTGATTCTCACTAATTAACAAGGTGGACTATCTCCAATTTCTGCTTAGTCAAAACATGTACCGTAATTGTGGTATCATCACAATTCAAGAATCTTGGTTAACTGACTTACAGGATGATTGCTTAGTATCATTACGTGATTTTAATATCTATCTTCAGGATCGATCAAACAATAAAAAGACTTGTGGTCGCGGAGTAGCTACTTTTGTAAACGTTAACTGGTGTCGATCTACTTTTGCCTGTTTCAAGTTTTCAAATGACTTTATTGACTGTCTAACTTTAAGGTGCCGTACAAAACACCTGAATAAATACAAATATATTTATGTTACCAATATCTACATGACTCCAGACTTCACATCATCTGCGCTATCTGTCTTCGCTGATAAATTTACTGAATTCGCCGTTACTGCTTTCAGTGATTCACTTTCAATTGTATGTGGTGATTTCAATACATGTGACATGCGGCCTCAATAACGACAGTGATGCCGCTAACCTTTCGACTGAACATTACTCCCGGACATTCCAGTTGACCCACATCAACCATACTGACGAAAGCTTGACCTGCACCTGTACAGGACTTTCCGAAGTGGACCTGAGTGCTGACCTGGTGCTCCGTAAACTGCAGAACCTAAGAAAAGACACTTCTCCTGGTCCGGATACGGTTCATTCCTCTGTATTGAGGGAAGCAGCTTCAATCCTTAGGGTGATGTTTGCACACTCGCTAAGCAGAGGCGAACTACCGGAGATTTGGAAGCTGGCCCATATCACACCAATTTTCAAAGGAGGTCGACGCAGTGAACCCTCAAACTACAGACCAGAGGCCCTTCTCTCCATACCTTCCAAAATTATGGAATCCCTAGTATACGACGGTATACTAAAATACTTATCATCCTCAAAGTTCTTCTCGCTTCAACAGCATGGTTTCAGAAAAGGTCATTCTTGTATGACCAACCTGCTGACTGCGGTGGATAGATGGACAACCATCCATGATCGCAAGGGGAAGGTTGACGTCATCTACCTGGACTTCTCAAAAGCTTTTGATAGGGTCAACCACGCATGTCTTATCAAGAAGCTTGGACGATTGGGTATAAAACCCCTTTGATTGATTGGCTCTCTTCATATTTAGAAAACCGACACTTTAAGGTCAGGGTTAACTTCAATCTCTCTCAGGCTATGGAATGTTCCAGTGGGGTCCCCCCAGGGCTCAATACTAAGACCTCTTCTCTTCTTGATTTATATTTGCGATCTTCCTCCATAAGTCTCATCTGACTTATTGCTTTTTGCTGATGATGTGAAACTTTGGAGAGAGATACTTGACCAATAGGATATACTAGCACTTCAGGAGCATCTGACTCGACTTCAAATTTGGGCAGACGACAACGGACTTACCTTCAATACTTCGAAATGCAAAGTAGTCCATCTGCGACATGTCGCAGACTGTAGTTACAACTTAGGAAACTCCTCTCTATAAGTTTCCCGACGTCGAAAAAGATTTAGGAGTGTTGGTACCCTACGACCTGAAATCGTATGCGAACTGTGACAAAAACGCCTCTCAAGTAAACCTTGCAATGGTAACATTGAAGCGCATTTTTGGCCAGTTTGACGGTAGAACCTTCCATATAATCTTCAATAGTTTTATTCGTCTCCATTTAGAGTACGGAAACATAGTATTTCCTCCCTCCCTCCAAAAGTATAAGGAAACTTTGGAACGTATACAACGTCGAGTCACGAAATCAGTTCGGGGACTCAAATTCAAACCTTATGAAGAGCGCCTCCAATCACTTAACCTTTACCCGTCAGAGTACAGGCGTCTTAGAGGTGACCCTGTTATGTTCCACAGTATCCTTAATACTTCTGGTCATCCCCTTAAACATCTTCTTAAGCTTAGTCATAACACTAACCTGAGAGGTAACACCCAGAAATTGGAGACCCTACATAGCAGAATAGACTGCAGACACAACTTCTACTCCGTTAGAGTTGTCAAGTTCTGGAATTCGCTGCCGACTGAGCTAGTCCAAGCGACCTCCCAGGAGTCCTTTAGGAGGAAATTTGACTTATTCCTAAGGACTAAGGATAACATATTATTATGATTTACCAAATTCTTTTTTTTCCTTTATTATCGTTCATATACCTAGGTTTCTGTCTGGAGGTATTGGTGATCCACTGCTACCAGACACGGAAGCCCATTAAGCGAAAGCTTCTTCTATTCCGTCCTCAACCATTTGAACCATTTGACTGTAGCTTCCTTACATCACTAGGTCACCAAAATGTAGTAGATTTTCCTACTCGTTTGAATTCTCATCTAGACTTAGTTTTCATTAATGATGTGGGTACTTATGTGACTTGCAAACGTGCTCCATTGTCTAGCTCGGATCACTGTATGATTCGTGTTCTACCTAAAGTATATGGTAAACATGGTAAGAGTACACACATACACCATACCGAAAAAGTAATATATATGAATTACTCTGAAGAAAATATGCAAAATCTGAAAAACATGTTTCGTACGACCAACTGGGAATTATTTACAGATGACTCACTAGAAAACACCACTGATGTTATCACCTGTTATCTTAAGTTCTGTTTTGATATTTGCTGTCCTACCGAAAATTTCTTTTTCAGTTTTGATCGACTTACATCTCCACAACTAAAACGACTACGGAGGGTAAAAGAAAGGATGTACAAGGGGAAAAACACTATTGAAGTTCGCAAGTTAAATGGTCAAATAAACCTAGGGATTAGACGTCTCAACTCTGTGTTTACTCAAAAACTCTTATCTTAAAAAAGCTCTTCATGTATGTGGAAACTCTTTAATGAAATTACAGAGGACAGGAAGACTAGAAGCGATAACCAGCTGAATGTTTGTGACTTAAACAAGTCCTTTATTCGTCAGTCATCTGACATTATGCCCCCTATATCCAAGGGTTTGAAAAATAATTGCGTCCCCAGTTTCACTGAAAATGAGGTACGGAAATGTCTCCAGTCTCTGAATTCATCCCAATGTTTAAGACCTGATGGTATCCCAAACCTCCTTTTTAAAAAATGTGCTGATGTTTTATGTTATCCATTAACGAATATCTTTAATAGATCCTCCCAACAAATGTCTTACCGAAAATGTGGAGAAAGATAAAGATAATCCCTATACCAAAGAAAGTATCTGGTGATAATAATATGAAACTTAGACCCATTGCAATAACTTCACCTTTCCTCAAAATAATGGAAAAATTACTGATACAACCAATTCAACCTGCAATGAAAGAGCACTGTGATCCATATCAGTTTGCTTACAAATGCAAAAGAAGCACATTAGATGCCGTTGCTGTTCTGCATCACAATATAGTGTTCGGGTTGGAAAAGGGCAAGAAGTATGTTAGATTCGCTTTCCTGGACTTTACTTCTGCTTTTGATTCTATTCCAAGACACCTCTTACTTAACAAGCTGATCAGCGTCGACACTGACAGCTGGATAACCAATTGGCTATGTTCCTAACCTTTTTGGAAGAGAACAGTACACTGTATTTGAAGGAAAGTCTTCAACATCTCTACTGTCTAATGTAGGTGTGCCACAAGGAGCTGTTCTTTCACCCTTGCTCTTCTCTTTTTTTCTGCATGATCTGCCATCTTCCACAGAAAACACTTTTGTAAAATATGCGGACGACCTCACTGTATGTATGCCGATTTCTACCACCTTACATCCTATAGAAATGAAGGAGTTTTTATCTAGCATTGAAAGGTGGTCTGTTGGTAATGGTTTCTTACTCAATCCATCTAAATATCAAGCTGTTAATTTTAGCTTGAGACATGGACAGAACCTACACTCTATTTTGGGATCCCATAATGCCTGTTCCTTTGGAGACTCCTTAATAAACACAGTGTCGAAGGTCAAATATCTTGGTGTCAATTTTTCCTCTGATCTTTCTTGGTCTTCTCATGTTTTACTCTTATCGAAAAACGTTTACCGTTTGACATGCAACATAAAGAGGCTGCATGCTTTTGTGTATAGAGACATTTATATCTAGTGATTTTTTGTAACAACAAATTAAAGGTCACATATTTTTCCTATTTATCACACTTTTCATGTAAACACACTTATATTCGATATCTATTGTTTTTCTGTATCAATGGTAAAGAAACGAATACTTTTGTTTGGATACATATAACGCTACTTCACTACCGCGATTCTTAAAATATAAACGTTGTATCCGCCGTCTATTCTTCTGCTTTAACAGCCACGGCCTTTGATTGAAGATTATAATAGTATTATAACATCCTTTTAGGCCTTTCCACACTACGTTGGAGATTTGGCCCGGATCATTACTGAATAATACTACTGGATCTAATCTTCTTCACATTGCTGTTGGTGCCATCACGTGCAGAGGAACCTTTGTTAACCAAGTGAACTTATTACGTCTTACTAATTTTTCACACATTTAGTCTTCCACTTGATCGAATTGTAATTGCACTATCATATCTCTCTCACCCTATCTGACCCATATTTATATTCTGATCACAGATTTAAATTTTCATTTTACGTATATACAGATTCAAGTTAACATTCTATATGAGTCATATCAACATTAACTATTTGATTTGACAACCCTAAATTTACATGCATTAAGCTATGTACTTTGCCTTTAACCTGGCCAATTTTTCGGATTATTAATTTGGATATATAATTGTAGAACCTGAAGAGAATTTATCGAAAAGAATATTCTTCGTTCAAATATTAGTCTTTTAATATGATTGGAATTTTTAAACGATTATTTGTGGTTGTTATCTCAGAAAGCAGATTACAAGTAACACTCGTTTCATAACACTGTTACCATTTTGTTGCTCAATATACCTTTTTATAATTTAACTGTAATTTGTTACTTTTTGCGTCAATCACAGACACACGCTTAGGTTTGCAGTGTTAATTCTTTTGGTATATTGTTGGTAACTTTGCCTATTGTTATATTTTAACTGAGCTTTTTTGCTTAGGTCCACCACACGTGATACTCGCCATTTACTCTTACAATTTGTAAATTCCTGCATATTACCTATTATTCTATATTGTTCTCCATTATTCTTTCCCGGAGTTTTGATAAAAGACTTTGCTGTTTTGCGTAGAGTGCTGAAAGCGGTTTGCAAGGTGTGTGGTGAATCTTTTGAAGTCATTATTAATATGCTTGTGGATAGACATCTTAAGTCTTGCAAACTCTTAGCAGGTGTTATCTTATCAGATACTAACCATCCGCTTCATTCATATCTTTCTCCTTGTATATCTTCTAGTAGAACGAGACGTAAATACATTAAAATCCATGCACGCAAGCAAATCTATAAAAGTTCTGTAATACCTTACCTAGCAAATTTATTTTGTGACGAACAGGCTGTTAGAGTTGACCTAGTAAATAAACTATATTCTTAATCATGTCTCAAATTCGATAATTTGTATAAACTCAGATTTTCTTAAATCTTTTTTATTAACATTATGTTTTTCTTATTTTTGTTTTTTGTTTGATTTTTTTGGGTAAAAAAGTTGTTGAAATAACTCGTGCTGAGAATTCTATATTGTAACAGATTATAATATTGATTAAAGCTATTAATAATAATAATAAACTAACACTGTATGAGATAGGTATCTTAGTTAGTGAGTCTTATAGGCATATCGTCTAACCATAACTCATTGACTGTAACTTCCTTAGATTTCTGTCCTTGGTCCTTCAACACTAAATATGGTTTGCAGTGATAAAAGTCCTGCGAGAAACCTTGTAGTATACAAAAGGTTTGTTAGAACCACACGGGCAGTCAATTCCTTAGACACAAAATTGAATTTCATCGCGTGGTGGCTGCTACGAGCATTACCACATTGGACAGCAAATATGTCTTTTATCAATGTTATTTTTTGGTGATCTAATAAAACCAACATTTTTCGGAAGAAATGGGTAAGAATTCATAAAGACCAACTGGGGTTATGATGCTTGTTTAATAGACATCGCCAGTAACCATCGAAATTTAATTAAACTTTTTAACCAGGTCGATTTTCGACAAGACAATGATTATTTTCAAGGCACCCGTCCATTCAACTCCATCTGTAACTCTTCTAGAGTTACCGCCGGTCCTAAGCCCGGGTAAAGGAGGAGGGTTGGGCATGGGTTAATCGACCCCATCCCGTAGAAAACTAACTAGATAAAAATCGTTAACCAGAAAAAAATATTCAAGTCATTTAAACTCTTCCCTTCGAGTTCAAGGAAGATTTATGACGCCTCACGATGAATGCCGAGATTCTTTGGAAGTTATGAGACCGATGCCTCTTCTAGTAACCACAGCAACACTCTTTCAAGGCACTGAAGTCAGTCATTGAAGTAACTGCAAATATGCTTCACCTTCTATTTAAGAAGATTTGAGAAGAGGAACAAGTACCGATGGACTGGAAAGAAGGATACCTCATCAAGATACCAAAGAAGGGAGGTATGAGCAAATGTGAGAAATACAGAGGCATCAGTTTGTTATCAGTACCAGGAAAAGTTTTCAACAGAGTGCTGCTGAACCAGATGAAAGACGCAGTGGACCGAGATCAACAAACTGGATTCCGTAAGGATAGGTCGTGCACAGACCAGATTGCGACACTACGGATCATCGTTGAACAATCTGATGAGAGGAATTCGTCACTGTACGTCAACTTCATTGAGTATGAGAAGACGTTTGACAGCGTGTTTAGGAAAACATTGTGGAAACTTCTTCGACACTATGGAGTTTTTGAAAATATTGTCAACATTATCCAAAAATCATACGATGGACTACAGTGTAAAGTCATGCATGGAGGACAGCTCACTGATGCATTTCCAGTAAGGACCGGAGTCAGACAAGGCTGTCTACTCTCCCACTTCCTCTTCCTTCTGGTGATTGACTGGATTATGAAGACTTCGACATCTGAGAGAAAATACGGAATACAATGGACTTCGCAGATGACCTAGCCCTCCTCTCTCATACACACGAACAAATGCAGACGAAAACAACAAACGTAGCAGCAGCCTCTGCATCAATAGGTATCAACATACATAAAGGAAAAGCAAGGTTTTCAGATGCAAAAATGAGAACATCAACCAAACCAATCACATTTGATGGCGAAACTCTAGAAGAGGTGGAAACATTCACGTACCTAATAATGATAATAATAATAATATATTTCTGCAATAACAGGTACACGCCAGTTTTACAGGCATGATCTATAATTTACAACATATACTGGTTCACAGTATGCATCTCAAGCAAGGTTGTTTAGTAATTATAATCTACAAAAGTTGATAGCAGTTCATTCGTTCAGATATAATGTGTTTTCATAAGAATAGTTTCCTAAGGGGCATCGCGTCCACTTTACATACCAGATCCAATCTCGACAAAAAGTGCATTAGGGTTTCGGTCGTGCCAAGTATTTATTTAAGTTTATAGTTGTTATAAAGTAGGCTTGTTGAGCACCTGGTTCGAACTATGACCTTGGGAAAGCGCGTTCGTCGAGCTTGTTCCAGATGTCAGGAGTTACAAAGCTTCACTCTCAGAGCAAGATTCTGAAGAGAAAAAAAAGAAAGAAAGAAACCGAGCAGCAAGGCATTTGGATATGAACGATAACAAATGCTCAACATTTATTAGTGGAACAGATGGAGGTATGATAAATTATTAGATTAAATTGATACTAGCTCATGTTGCAAGAGTGAAGTGTGATTAGGGGCTCCAGAGGAGAGAATGCAGTAATAAAGAACAATGAGTTGTGATATTTATCAAGGTGGAGTAGGTTCCAATGAAGGAGGGAAGTCAGGGTTGGAATGAGGAAGAAGAGAGAGTGCATATAGAGAGTAGAGTGTTGAGTAAAATAACAATAATAACCATATCCTTTACAGTCAGTTTTTTTTCATCATCCGATGCCTGCTACACAGTTTTCATGTAAAAGTCCGAGTAAGCATGTTAAAGGTTGTCTTAGTAGAATAGTTAATCCAGCACAAAAACTAGAAGCATAAGTCTTAATAGTGAGTGTAGGTGAACAATCTCAATATCACAGATCTATTGACTTGTTCTCATCCAAAAAGAGCCTGATACAAACAAAATGTTCTGCCCCACAAACACGGGTGGATTGAAATCATCGCCCTCACCATCAGTGCTTGCTGGTCAGTAACTCCACCCTCCCTCCTTTTGTGATGTTAGGCTCATTTACGCTTATTTTTTGGATACATATCATCATCATCATCATACATATCATCACATCTTGTTGGAAAACACTATTTCCATAAGTACCATGTTACAAGCTTATCAGACAGTTACAAATTATGGACTGTGGCTAAGGCCTCGTTGCAACGTTTTTATTGACTATATAGTAAAGTGTAGGTTACGAATCAAAGTATAGGCATTGGGAAGGGTATAGTGTAGGATATTTCTTTACCATAGTAGGCGGAAAAGTGGAGATTTATATTAGTTACAGATAAGGTAAGATAACGAGTGGTGAAATAATATTAACGGCAAGGCAACATAGTGTACAGATGAGTAAAAAGCTGATAAATAGACGAGAAGTAACTCACACTAAATTCGCGCTGAGGTTATTTTGTTCTATGCTAACCGGTTGATGGGTGGCAGGTTCTGTGATTGTACGACCACTGGCAGTAGTCAGTCGATTGTGCGTTTTTTCTGACGTTTTAGGGTATTTATAAGCGTCGTTTAGCGACCGAGTATTGATAGGTCCAGTGAGTTGCCTGTCTAATTCAATTGAAAAGAATTAGTCAGTGAAAAGTATCTAATACAACTACAAGGTAGGGAAATAAGGCGATTCAGTCTATATATGTAGAGAGCCTATGATGTCTGTGTGGGACGTGGATGTGTTCGTTTGCACCAGATCTATCCAGGGGATGGCTTGATCAATGAATCTTGCAAACGTATGTAATTTGTCTGCCATGCGTATTTCAGAAGGCAGACTGCTCCATATCAATGCGTACTTGATAAGGAAGAAATTTTTACGTGTTTTTGATCTGTGTTTTTCAATTTTGACAGTGGATACTTTGTCTCGAAGGTTGTATCCATGTGAGTCTTGGTAGAGAGCTATATTACATGTGGAATAAGTAAGGTTTTTAAGGAGTTTAAAATAAAGAATTAAGTTAGACCTAAGCCTTCTTTTCCAGAGGGGTTCTAGTCCTAAGATATGGCATCTGGATTTGTAGTTAGTGAGTTGGTCGTTCTTAAGTATTTTGCGAGTGGAGTCTCGCTGTATTCCTTCCACTTTAAGTATACCAGATAGGCGTAGGTTGGAAAATAAGAACGAGCAGTATTCGACGATGGGTCTTACACAGGCTTTATAAAGGATGATTTTAGTTTCGTTTTGAAAGAAATTACGAAGGATGAAGCCAAGCAATCTCCACATTTGAGATGCTTTAGTTGAGATATGTTCAGAGAAGTTAAGACTGTCAGAGTAATGTACCCCAAGGTCAGTTACCGATGTCGGCCTGGGCAGTGGGTTCTTGTTAAGTGTTAGTTTTAGTTTAAGTGACGTGTTTCCAATACATAGCCAACCACATTTCTCTGTGTTGAGCTCTAGCCCCAAGCGTTTGCACCAGTCGTCTACTTTGTTGAGTTCATGTTGGATCGTTTGCATAGTACTACGTACATCACCAATGTCAGTTTTATAGATGACTTTTAAGTCATCAGCGTAGAGGTAGGTCTTACCTGTAGTAAAGCACTTGCATATATTGTTGATATAAATTATAAAGAGCAATGGACCCAAGACACTACCTTGCACAACACCACTGGTTATTGGTCGAGGTGTAGAGTTAAGCTTGGTTATTTGGTATCTGTTTGTGAGGAAAGACTTAATCCATTGCAATAGGGGGTTTGTAATTCCAACTGACTGGAGTCTGTTGATTAGAAGATTATGGTGTACTTTATCAAAGGCTTTCTTTATATCGAAATAAAGTATAATCACTAGCTTTTTCTGGTCACGTATGCGAGTAACCTCGTTAAAGAAGTCTATCAAACATGTACTACATGATCTTGTTCTAATGAAACCATGTTGTGTTGGGTCTATTAGTTCTTCCTTAAGTAGGTGATCTGATAGTTGACTTTGCATCACTTTTTCCATTATGCGCGAAGCATCGTTGATAAACAAGGAGGATCGGATGCAGATGTAAAGGCGAGGATAATAAAAGCATGAGCAGCATTTCTACAATTGAACAACATATGGAACTCAAAACAACTGTCAACTAATTTCAAAGTGAAAATCTTCAATACGAACGTCAAGACAGTCCTACTGTATGGAGCTGAAACGTGGAGAACTACTACGACCATCATCAGGAAGGTACAAGTATTTATAAACAGTTGTTTACGCAAAATACTCATCATTCATTGGCCGGATACCATCAGCAACAGCGTTTTATGGGAGAGGACAAACGAGCTTCGAGCTGACGAGGAAATTAGGAAAAGACGTTGGAAGTGGATCGGACATACGTTAAGGAAATCACCAAACTGCATCACGAGGCAATCTTTAACTTGGAATCCGGAAGGATTACGCATTGTTTGAAGATCGGGTAAATCCCAAATCAGAATGGGGTTTTGTGTAGATTGTAGTGATTTTAGTAGTTGATTTCATGAGTAGAAGTCAGGTAGGTCATCATGAAAAACCCATAAACACTGGACGACCGTTTCTTCCCAGTATGGGACTCATCGGAAGTGCACATCCATGACTCCGCGCACAGGTCTCGAACCCAGGACTTTCGGTCTCGCGCATGAATGCTTAACCTCTAGTCCGCTGATCCACTAAAACATCAACTACTGCCGCCTTTTTCAGAGACCATATGAAACTGGAATACCATGCACTGTTAGAAGGCCGGTTAAATTCCAGATCCACCATATAGTTGAAGTTGTTTTGCTACCTCTTACTTCACAAAAGTCAGTCTGCATACTTTCTAGAACATGTATCTGTGAAATTTTGCATGATATTGTTTGGCGTTTAATACAGATATGTTAGACACGACCGTCTATTCGTTTAGGAATACAATATTCAACTGGGGTATATGACTTTCACACGCATTAGTTTAATTCTGTTGGTTAACTTAGTCCAAGTTTTCCGGTTAATGTAAATGCCCTAAATAAGCACCCTCTTAATATGCATTTGTTTGGTTGTCCGTCTATCTATCTACCGGTTGATCGTATTGATTTACCAATGTTCGGGATCCGCTGACTAATTTATGCTCTGGAAAGTTTGTATTCACATCAATACAATCCAGATTAGACCAGTCTAGTGCAGTCCTGGATTTGTTTCACTACAATGCAATTTCTGGATATCCTGTTGGCAGTGTTCGTTACATTATAATACAGTCTCTGGTGATTCTGAGTGCCCATGTTAATACCAATTCAATTACAAATAGGTGTTAATCCGATACTACTATCATTCCAGTCCATCCGTGTCCATTCAGTCCAATTACACCTTGGTCTTTTACGACCGCTAAGAACATTCGTGTTCTGGTTTTTACTTGGTTCATTTGTTCACGATCATCTATTATAAAGATAACAAACATAACACATACCTAATAACAAATAGTACTTCCGATTGTAGCATGTAGAGCTCGAGAGGTACCGGTTAGAAATACAAGTTAACCACATGTCTGACTCAATCTGGACGCAACCTGGAACTGGATAAGAGTGTTTTGCAAACAGATGTCTTAGTCTTTCTGTCTTCTAGGCTCAGCTTGCTTGAGTCGACCGGGAGGTTGTAGTGTTTCAGTAGATCTGTCTCACTGACCGAGATTTAGATATATTCAGTGACTAAGTCAAGTTATTTACCTTGCCTAAACCAACACTCCTATAAGTACATCGTAGTGACAATCACCTTTCCATCTGCATCCTATAGACCAATAAGATCACTAATCAAATTCATTATGCTAACTTATTGTTCACAGAACCCTGTAATTAGAACTCTACTAGACAAGTATTTATGTCAGGGAGGACTTCTTGGTTTCGATTGTACGTATTTTATTTGTAATTCGAATCAGGAGCAGAACAATATACAACGGAGTCATAAGTTAGTAGAAATACAGTAGTTAAACATAGATTCTTTCTGGGAAGCTTTCGAGTTCGTGAGGATGCAAAACTACGCGTTAGTATTCAAGAGGCTAGCTAACCTTTTTCATCATATTTAGGGTGTCTAACAGATGTCTATATTCAGCGACAACAATTTCCGCTTGAACGCGCCCCCATGACACCTACCACAATAGAAAAATGTAGGACTGTGTTTAGAAACAATAAAACTGGAGTGTGTTCTGCGGTTTCGAGGTGATTTTCAGTAGGTTATATAGTACTTACACCAGTCCATATTTCCCGATGTTCGTGAACGAGAAGCACATTTTTTCTTGAACCAATATTTTTCAAGACCAGAAATTAAAAGCAAATGACGGACTTTTTATCGTGATGAGATAATCAGATATATGAAACGGGCTGAGAGTGCAGCAAAATGATACTACTTCAAACCATATGACAAAGGCTAGGTGAACTATGTATCCAAAGATTGACGTATTGTGACAAACCGAGGATTGACTTTATTGTACTTTAGGTGTTGCGCAGTCACAAAGCGCCTTTTGCGACTGGGAAATTATGGCGGGAGGTGAGGAGTTTTATTTTCCTAGTCGATCCAAATGTCTGTAGCTCTTATTTTGTACCGAAGTCCCAATATATCCACTTTTACTTTCATAAGAAGAATCAAGCGTCTGACATTTACACTTGTTATTTCGTATTGCATAAAATATCAAACCTAAATATTTGAATCCTACTTTTCTTACTCCTAGTATATTGACAACTCCTAGAACGTAGGGTTTTTAACTGAACTTTATAGCTCTTCATCTGGTGCTTCGGCAGTATAGTACGTATGATATCAAATATCTACGACGTACGTGCACCTTTTACTCCTGACAATTATTTAACTGGCATGAAGCTGAACAGAAACAGCTTGGTCAGTATACTCACCCTTCCATAAATAAACAGGTGGTCAACTGGTAGTGCTAATATTCTAAAAGCGTGTAGAATTTCGCCCAAGGGCCAAAAAGTCCCTATTTATTGCAAACGAAGCTCGAAAGCTTTTTTGTGGACACATTTCATCATCAACTTTCGTTTCATTATCGACAATACTTCCAAGACAATTAAAATATTCAGTCTGCTTAGTTGCTGCATTCTGTTTTGTAAGACCAGGTAGTAACATTAACCAGTCTCTGAGCATCCTTTGGGATTTGAGCGGATAAATGCACCAAACATTTCAACTCTCACAGCTTTCAAAAACCTCGTTTTGTCGGTATATTTCAATCCTTAATAATCTAAAATATAGCTTTATAAGTAGGTCTAAATCATTTTTTTAGGATATCTTGGTAGATAGTCCCTCATATTTGCTCTTCAACATTGGGTAACATGTTCGGTAACTTTTTTATTGTTCTTTTCTTCCTAATGAATTCCTATATGATTTAGCTAAATCTGAGCTGTGACGCGGTTTGTCAAAGTTGATGAATCTATTAACGTTATTCACGCATACATGCGTCGGTGTTGTTTCATTGACTCAAATTAGTTTCCTTGCGTCTAACAATACAAATCAGCTTAACAGTCAAGGTCTTACTGAGGTGATACCATGTTTTAGTTTCCTTTCATCTTGTTCTTACTCCATTCAACATAGCCCATCGTGCATGGTAATGGTTAGGACGTACGTAACACATGACCCACCTACCTCAGTTGTTAATGACCCATAACTTTATCTATTGATGTTATCTTTGGCTGACTTCCTACGTTTGATTTCTGAATTACTCGGTTATATCACCAAACAAGCAATGTTTCGGGGGC
This sequence comes from Schistosoma rodhaini, assembly GCA_944470415.2. Classification (NCBI taxonomy): domain Eukaryota; kingdom Metazoa; phylum Platyhelminthes; class Trematoda; order Strigeidida; family Schistosomatidae; genus Schistosoma; species Schistosoma rodhaini. The sequence goes on along the minus strand of OX104036.1, from coordinate 8,030,018 downwards.
ATCTATGATCAAACACCTGCAATCTGTTCATGTCCACTGCCGTAGGTCGTTTTATAATCGTGAGATAACAGTACAGAGTACTCCAGTAAGCTCACCTCTTCTACGGAAAACAAATATGTTACATTCATCGCAAGTGAAGCAAGTTGGGAAGTGTAGGAGCTTTCTAAACACGTGGTGAGACTTTATGATCTATCAACCCACCAGGGCTGATGAAACCTCCAAGATCATCGTGGTGAGCTCTTTTGTTTACTTCATTCCCCATTTGCAGTCTCAGCAGGGCTTTTTATATATTGGGGGGTAGAGATGTATCTTAAGCTTGCTTCTATTATTACTCAAGGGCCTTAGGAAATTGGAGTTTGTCATCTTATTCAATGAACTAAGCTGTCGTTTACGCACATCAGAGCAGTGAATGGGATTCGAGGAAAGGGATCAGTCCGTGAAGTTAAATAAACCAAGTGGGCTTTACAACGGGATATCTGTGACGAAATCAAATGAAGCAGGATGGTCGACAGTCCTGACAATTGCTTCTCAAATTTTTGTATCTCGTTTAATTATAGACTAAAACAAGATTACCATTCCATTGTTTTCAAAGTCAGTCGTACGCAACGTGGGAGCTGGAGTATGTGCACATTTGTCCAAGTTGCAATACTCCACTGACACATGAAATTTTTAGAGCAAGTTTTAGAATAGCAGAGGTATTAAAAGAGCCAATGGTAATAGGAAAGATTAAGAATGGAAGGTACAATTTTAGAAAAAATTAATCAGTGAAATAAAAAAGCAATTTATAGGGAATTCAGAAACTTTTCCAGAAATCGCACCAGTAATAGCTAACTACTTAATACCTGCTTTTTTATCGACCAACGGTTACTTAGTGTTACCAATATCAACTGCCTTGTCCATCTCTTTCTCTTTTACTACATATGACTCATGATCATTGTGTTTACCTTGCCATGTATGTTTAAGTTGTTTATCGTAACCAACAGTCGTAGCCCTTGAAGTCTAATTATTGCACCTACTTTGTACTTACGTAACATATTTCATAAATTACATGCTTCCAGAGCAGTTGGTTGGGACAAAGTTAGGGGCAGCCAAACCAAAACGTGCCATCAGAGCATGAAGTCACTAACTTCTAGTCCGAGCCATGTTGGCAGATGCAGACTACTTGGTTGGAGTCCGCGCGACTATCGTAACCAATGGCTGGGGACTCTATGTGACATAACTCAGAATCGATCACAATGGCGTAGGTGTATACACTCTTTATGTTCCCTTAAACCTTGAAATTAAAAATTGCTTCATATCTGTCTTCCTTTCTATACTATATTTTTATATACAACCTTTCTTTTATATATTGCCACCACAAAATAACTACTATGAATCCGGTGTTCATCTTGCTGTGCTAACAAGGTATGGAAACTTGGACCGATGCATAAATGTGCCTGGTCCCACGTTGTAGCTGACTGACTGACTGAAGTTGTTACACACACTTTTAAATGTACAATCCGATTTAGATATAACCAACAATGACATGAAAACAATGCTTAAGTCAAACATCTAGTTTCAGCAATGCTGAAATCAGTAATTGTAGGTTCAAATTAGCGAATTGTTTGTAACCTCTTTTTCTCGGGAACTACACTTTGATACTTTAGATTGATCACTGAAACTAAATTCGAAATATCTAACAGATTGTAATTAATACTTACGTTGCATCTAAATATTCAGTCAGTTACTAATATTGATGATTTATACAAGTTGTTCCTTGCCACTAAGTTGCTTTGTTTTCGTACTTGTTTTTAACCTAATCATGTGTAACGACAATTTAAAAAAATATTTTATTGCACAATATCTTTTGTACATTTACTGAAGGACCTTTTATATGTGCCATGAAATGTATGTAGGCTTTTTATAAACTTTAGTTAAACTTTTGTCTTTACTACTACTAGTACAGTCCTTTTCTCTTTGCTTGTGTTTGTTACCCGGACAGTTATTTAATTGTCATCCAATGTATTAGGCTCATTTTCTTTCGAAAGTATTTTCTACCAAACTTTTTCATTATTTTGTTGTCACGTGGAGACGTACATCATTCAGTGTATTATTTGTATTCCTATTTTCTCATTTATCCTAACATCAGTCCATGTTTCTGGACCGGGGCCTCCCAGTCATACTTCCCCAACCAAACTTGCTCTCCCTAGTACCTCCCGTAACCAGGCACGTGATGCTGAGTCTCGCAAGGAGAAAAAAATTGGACACAGACGTGTTACAGAAGAAGGGACTGTTACGTACAAGAAGGTAAGTTACACGAAACCTACTACCACTAGTTCCTTAAATTATGCTCATCATTTGAGACCACAATAAAAATGATTTAAGTTACATTTCAAAACTACCAACTCAAGATACGTTAATGATGTTTCTAATCTTGCAAGTCAGACATCACAAGCAACAATGTCGGAGTTTCGACAGTTCTCTGTCCTCATTATCAGTGTTTTTCTGATACCATTAGCGGTTTAATCACTTGAAAAGCTAAAAATGAGCTTTATTTCAAATGGTTTGTATTCCCTTATCGCCAACTGGACCGAATAACCAGGTCGTCAGGATCCTGGTGTAGTTATCAGAATGAAGAGAAAACAGTGGACAGACAGACCTGGAGTTATATACTACGTTTTCAGGAAATATGGAGTGTCTTTATGCCTCCATTACTGAAATCTGTATTCTGATGATTTACTTCGTCTGTCTTGATTTTTCTAGTTAGAAAATCTGTTATTGCTTTTAGGATTTAAAATTTTGCATGTTTAATTTATCGTGAAGTATGATTTACTGGTTTGATATACGTAAGGCTTGTTAGTTTTACTTCTATTGTAACGTAGTAAAACAGTGGCAAAGATTTCAGTGTCCAAAGGTATGGAATGTTCTTTGCACCTTTTAAATGTAAATTAACTTTTTACAAGACCGGCAGGATCCAGTTCTGGCACTCACTTTTGTTAATGAGCAGTTGGAAGTAGTTTATAAACTCTTTTTGAGTAGTCGTGTAAGTGCTGGTGGTATTGTGGTTAAGATCGATTGATGTATACTGGAAGACAGCAACTTATGTTAATCTGGCCCACTTTGGATGTCTTTGTAGGATTAGTCTGCCTATGTAAAGTCCGATTTACGGCCCGTAGATGAGGGCAGTTTTGTTCTGTGCTTGTGAAACCAAATCTCTCCAAATTCAGAATGTTAAGCACTTCCCTGTTTGATTATCGTTGTCTACGAAAGGTTGTTGACATTCAATGGCAACACCAGGTTAATGGTTTGAGAACGTGTGCACGTGCGCAGTGATGATACTTCAGTTGGTGTCATCATCTTAAAACATTGACTTCGGTGACTTAAATATGTACGGCGAATGTCGTCCCTGCAAATTCCAAATCGTGCATCATTTGTTGACACTGGGATTAGTTGGAAAAAGCTGGGAGGTAGTTAGTTCATGACAATGCTGTGGTATGAAAGAAAGCTGTAGAGTACTGGCATCTGTCTGTCCTTCATTCATTTGCTGTTTCTTCACTATACCTTTATTTCTTTACAATCAAATTTTCCTATTTTTGTGCCTCTATTATGTTTAAACAAGTAAATAAAAGGTTGCATAACTGTAAAATACTAATCGCCTCGAACACATTTGAAAAATAGAAACATGGTTGGAAATTGGTGTTTATAATTTCGATGATATCCTTAGTTGTTGTGTTTTAATACTTGGTTCAATCCTGAGTGATGATTTCTGGATTTTTTGCATTGAACTTTGACCAATTTCATGTTAAACAGTGAAATTATAAAGCGTTTTTATTTTTATCATGAGATATCATTAATAAGTATCGATTAAAAAAAGATTAACATGTTTTGCGAATCGGTCATATGTTTTCTCTAATTTAACTGTCGGCTGACACCAAAGACTATCAAAATATGAATCAAGGAACTACGGCGAAGTCATCATAAAGTATATGTTTAATTCATTTGTATTGATTATTTGAATCTTCCCATTGATGCTTAGGACTACAATTGCTCAGTCTCTTCTTGACATGTATACATCCTATGCTTATCGTCTCGATATTTCTGTCAGTCACAAGCATTATAAGCAGAGATGAATGGTGGTTAGCAGTGAAGTATTGAAACAATCTGTGCAGGATCTACATTTTCCAAAAATAGACTAATCAATTGCAGTCCCGTACATCAATGGAAAGGTTCGAATAATCAATACAAATGAATTAAACTCCACCTTATAGCGCAAGCCAGTGTCTGTCTGGTCTCAGTAGCTAAGTAGATAACGTGACGGCCTTTGAAGGCAACGGTACTGAGATAGATTGTTGGAGTAAAGATCAACTCTAGGATGCAGACGCATCCAGCTGACGAGTCCGAAACAAAACGAAACGTGCGTCCTTGATTCCACTGCTAGCCACCATTCATCCCGGCTTATAAAGTATATGTTCCCTAGCCAAAACCAAAGTGTAATACAATAAAGTCTACTACTTTGATTTAGATCATCCACCCTGATTATTGTTAACTTATTCACCTAGTACATACTCGTGTGCTACCTGGTTACCCGAACCATAGTAGGTAGAGTGGAATTCAAACCTTCCACTACTTAGTGATTGTAATTTGAACTCTTTAATCGCTGATAGGCTGCTCCATAAAACTCAAACAATTTAATTGTTCTTTCTTTCCGCTATTGTTTTTAAGATAAGCTAATTATTAAGAATAGTAGTTCAAGAAATTTTTAAGTAAACAAAAACGATCGTAAAACGAAATTTCACAGTAAACCACCATACATGATACTATGACAACAATAACGTGTATTTTCCATGCAAATGAATTATGCCGTGTTGTTTTTCTCGTGATTTATATATATATATATATATATATATATATATATATATATATATATATATATACAACACATGTTGTGTATAATCAGTTGCTTATTTGGATACTTTTACCTCGTTTCTCTGTACTAACTAAATTACACGTTATTTTATTACTGACAACAAAATGTTAGAAATTGTGAAAAGTACTTGATAATATTATTTGTAATATGATGCTCTGCTATAGAAACCTACATCAGAACTCCAAGGAGCTATTCAACTTGGTATACAACATCATATTGGATCATTACAACAAAAACCTGATCGTGATCTTTTATATGGGGATTTTAATATTATCGATACAGTTAATTTTCCTCGTGAAGGCACGAAAACAACACAAGCCCATCCATATTCAGATTTCCGATTTAGAATTTATGCTCCTGTGGCTTTTCGATGTTTCCGAAAGTCATATAAATTGGATATTCGTGATTTCTTAGTAAGTCTAATGTTTCCTCTTTTAAAGTGATTCTATGTTGTTAATTGTTTGCAAACCAGATTATCTCTAATAATTAAACTGAATGATGTGCATCCAGAATCGGTGGATTGTGGCTTATATTTAAATCTAGAAGGCGCGTTTCGTCCTATTCGGGACTCGCCGGCTGCTTGTACTTTTATCCCATTATTAACGTTCATACTCAGACTCGAAACCTGTACCCTTTGCTTCAAATACCAACGTATTATCCACTAAGCTACTCAATTCAGAAAGCCAGTGTTATGTTGAACTAGAAACCTATTATCATTACTAATAATGAAGTAGATTCAGTTTAATAATGGAATAGTTCTTCCTCATGATTTATGTCATCTTAATGAAGACGAATATACCCGAATTTCTCGTATCATTCACATAACATTGTACTGTTTATGAATATAATTTATTTACTAATTACCTGCCTGTGTACTATAATTTGTCACATTTTTTAATACTACCCGGATTTTTCAAACTTGAAGTAAGCAGGATCGGCTTGAGGAAACCTGTTACCCAATCATTCGAATCCATACATTTCAGTCATTAGGTTATCATTCCACTTCTAATGTGTTTTGCTTTACGATTTTCGGCAAGTTACAGATAGAAGTGGTTTGTGAAAACTTCTCCTCAGGTGTTATGCAGGGGATTTTTCATGATAAATGAGCGACGTCTCGATTGTCAAAATAGATAAGTAGGATGCTAATTGATAGACAAGTGTAATGATATGATGTGGCCAAATGATGGCTCCCCACTAAAATGTGTTGTTAGTACAAATTCACGAATAAGTAGAAATCAAAGACAAAAGCTCTAGCCAGATGGATAGTTTCTGTGCAACAAAATAACATGTGCATGTGCAGAATATAAACACAAAATAAACGTGATAAAATGCAATATGTGGTTGGAAGAAATTAGCTTGTAAGTCATTCATTCTTCAGTCTGTTAAGATCTGACTTTTAGGCTAAATCTTCTTGCGTCACATCAACGTATGTCTGGCTGCTTGTTCTTTCGACCTTGAGTTTGGTTGTTGTTGTCACCTGTTATCTGCACACTTATTTTGAATGGCTTCCTTTTTAACCATGTTCTTATTTATGAATCTTCTAATTGGTTAGCTGTCTTTCAATTTGTTTATTGACTGGTGACTGACTTCAGTGCCGATATTTTTAGAAATTCTCTGATCTGGTATTGCTTGTCCAAGACTTTAACGTTGCCCAATCGAATATGCGTCCATAGTTGTCTACATGATGTATTGATATAAGTGATGGGATTCGTGGGGTTTGACAGATAAATGCTGTTATCATATGGATGTGGATGATGCGGGCAAATTAACGAAAGTCTACTCAATACTTTTGTCCGTATAGGTTTCCGATAGGATTTTCCACGTCGATCTTATTAACCAATATTTACTATCAAGAGATAATGCTTCTCATTCTGTTATTTCATGGCAAACATTAGAAAATTTATGAATATAATAATTCCACTCAATTCTCTGGTTATTATATAATCTCACTTTCATTTCTGCGTAGTTTTCATTACCATTGATACTATTTTCTACTATTTCCACTTATTTGCTTTTCATTTTATTGGTCTCTTACTATGTTGTTGTTATGGTATGATAACTTGGCGCGCCCCACACTTCAATTACCCACGATCCCCAGTCGTCCTGAATGGCAAATTGATGTAAGTCCTCCAACCCTCTGTGAGGTTGAAAAAGCTATAGGAAATCTGAAGAGAGGGAGAGCAGCAGGCCCTGACAGGTTGACCCCTGAGATTTTTAAGGATAGTGGTCCAGTAGTAGCAGTGAGATTGACTGAGGTCTTAGGTAGAATCTGGGAACTGGACGTAATTCCATCTGACTGGTCCCAATCACTGATTGTGCCAGTCTATAAGAAAGGACAAAAGTCCTCCTGTGACAATCACAGAGGGATCAGTTTGACTAATTTAGTGTCTAAAATATTAGCTTCAATAATACCTTGAAGCCTAACCAAAGCTCGTGAAGAGCAGACTAGAGAAAACCAGGCTGGTTTTCGACCTGGACGTGGTTGCATAAACCAGATATTCACCCTACGTCAGGTCCTAGAACATAGACACAAATTCAGACGTCCCACAATAGTAGTATTTCTTGACCTTAAGGCGGCATTTGACTCCGTTGATCGTGAGGTTCTATGGCAGTGTTTGTCACTGAAAGGAGTACCAAAGAAGTACATTAACCTCATAAAGGCTCTCTACTCAAACACAACTGGTCGAGTTAGAGCCTATGGCGAACTGTCATCAGAACTGATTACCACAAGTGGCGTTCGTCAGGGCTGTCCACTCTCCCCATTCTTGTTTAACTTTGTCATTGACATACTTTTAGAGATAGCACTTTCATCAGCTAAACCTCCAGGAGTTTAACTTTTACCGGGAGGCTCACTTGTTGACTTAGAATACGCCGACGACATAGTTTTACTCGGTGAAGACGCTGACAAAATGCAGAGTCTTCTGACCACTATAAGCAACAATGCAGGCATGTTCGGGATGCGATTCTCTCCCTCGAAGTGCAAAATGTTACTTCAGGATTGGGTTGCAGCGACTCCTGAACTAACGATAGGGAGTGAAGTAGTTGAGCGTGTAGACCACTTCACTTATCTTGGGAGTCTCATCAGCCCTTGTGGTCTGGTATGTGACGAAATCTCAGCACGGATACAGAAGGCTCGTCTAGCTTTCGCCAACTTGCGTCATTTATGGCGTAGGCGAGATATCCGTCTAGCAACCAAAGGACGGGTTTACTGTGCAGCAGTTCGTTCCGTCCTACTTTATGGCAGTGAAACATGGCCAATAAGAGTAGAGGATATTCGTAGGCTACTAGTGTTCAATCATAGGTGTCTTCGAAGCATTGCTCGTATATCCTGGGACCATCGGGTAAGTAATGCAGTTGTTAGGAAACGAGTACTAGGAAAGGATGGCAAATCGATTGATGAAGTAGTGAAACTTCATCAGTTGAGATGGCTGGGACATGTGTTACGTATGCCCGACCACCGACTGCCCCGACGTGCAATGTTTCATGGTGTAGGAGTAGGTTGGAAGAAAGCTAGGGGTGGCCAGACCAAAACGTGGCACAAATCTATGAAGTCACTGACAAGTGAACTGGGCTATGTTGGTAGGTGTAGACTACCTGGTTGGGATTCGCGTGATGACAGCAACCGATGGTTAGAGACCTTGAATGACATGGATCAAAATCGTTTGCAATGGCGAAGGTGCATCCACTCTTTGTGTTCTACCAAATTCTAATCTTCTGAATTCATCATGTCTTTATCTTTTTTCTCTTTCCAAATTTATTTCACTGTACTATACTCCTTCAATAATTTCTTCAAACCCTAATCTTTTGGATTTCTGATTATACTCCTACTACTTCTACCACTATGGGATTTGAATCGACAACTGCATGTCTGTGCTAATGTGGTATGGCAACTCGAACTGATGTACGTACGTACGAAGTTCTACGTTGTGACTGACTGATTTGGTGCGCCAATACACATCTGTGCCAAGTCTCTCATTCAATAATGAAACTGGCGGATTAAATGTATTTAGCTTCCACACGTACATACAGTACCCGTAGTCAATGTAAAAACAATTGGGTTGTGTATAAATGTGTTTATAGGGTGAAAATTCAGTGTTGTGTACTTGTGTGCATTCTTTTATTCATAGTGTTTTGATTTTTTCCTTTTTTGAACATTTCCTTTTATATTCATCATTTTACATATCCCTAATCAAAAGTACACAACTGGTGTTTCTTTTTCAAATATGTACTTTTATAGTTTATAATTGAGTATCGACTATGTAACTCTTTATGTGCGTTCATATACCTGTGTGTATGTGTGTTCATAATAGTCGGTGCATAATTTGTGGAAAAAAAATTACGTACACTAGGTTGAGGCTAAATTCTTTATCATTACCGGTAATTATTTTTTGTTTTGCAAGGTTACACTAAAGACTAGTCATTAGTTTGAAATTCATAATCAGCATATTTTTTGTGATGTTATAATGTCATTTTTTACATTTAGTAAATAAATGCAAATTGTTGTTCACATAGAAGTATGTGTATGAAGTTTATAGTTTGCGTCCTCTGTGTTTGAGTTCAAAATTTTTGTTAATGTAGAATGGTTTCAAATCCACAACTTGGTCAGAGGGAGAGAGAAAGAGGAATTTGAGTGCATTAACTCTTAATAATGAATTAATTTTCTTTATTCATAGTGTTTATCCAGTATCCCACTTCTGTCAAGTATCTATCAGTTTAAATTCAATCCTTCTCTGAGACTCAATTTCATTAAGGGATCTGCAACACTTGAGCTTGTACCCTATTCATTTTATTAACATTACTAACTTAATAGTTCTATTATACACGACCAGTGGTCTGTAGGCATCCTAAATCAGATTTATTTACTTACGCCTGTTACCCCTCATCGAAGAGCTCAGGTCCGCCACCAGTTTTCTCCATCCAACTCTGTCCTGGATAATCCTTTCCAGTTGTTATTCATCCTTTTCATGTCTGCTTCCAATTCACGACTCAGTGTGTTCTTTGGTCCTCCTCCTTTCCGTTTCCCTTCAGGATTCCAAGTCACGTCTTATCTCGTGATGCAGTCTGCTTATTTCCCTAATGTATGTACTATCTACCTCCATCGTCTTTTCCTAATTTTCTCTTCAACTGGAAGTTGGTTTGTTCTCTCCCACAGTAGGCTGTTGTTGATGGTATCCGGTCAACGGAGACAATTGTTTATGAATAATTGTACTATTTTGATGGTGGTTATGGTAGTTCTCGAAGTTTCAGCTCCGTACATGTTAGCGGTACATAGATTGGATTAAAGCACGTTCTCTACGGGATTGTGTTGGTGCACGATAATTGGCTGTTTCTTAACCAATCAGTGCTAGTGGATACTTGGAGAAGACTCTAGAACATTCTCGTGTAAAAACTATAAATATACTAACGTTTTTGTTATTGTAATTCCTACTTCCATCCACCCTTTTTATTTGGAATATAATTTCGTTCCTGTCCAACCGTGTCCTGATTTGGGAATTTGTCGAATGAATTGGTGTCCAAGAATACTAAGCAATAATAATAACTGAGTCGTGATAAGAGAAATTATAACAGTACAGTAGAACTGTCTTGACGTTTGTACTGAAGATTCTGACTTTGATGTTGGCTTACAGATAGTTATTTTGAGTTCCATATGTTCTTCAACTGTAGGAATGCTGCCCTTACCTTTACTTCTGCATCCGGTCTTCCTCGTTCATCATTGATGCTTCCCAAGTATATGAAGGTTTCCACATCTTTCAGAGCTTCTCCACCTTGAATTAGATACTACCGTTAAACGTACGTCTTTTTTTTGCGAAGGTAATGTTTCACGATCGTTAAGCAAGACCAAGTGACCTGTTTTCTCAAGCCTTCTGTCACGTTAATAGGTAGACAGCGATAGGTTAATTTCTAGTAAAAATAGCTTTTTTGTATTCATACGATTATTATTTTCAGTCGTGAACTCACCAGAAAAACTCAAAATGTTTAATTACTTCAATTCTTGTCATAGAACTATATATCAACTTAGATTATAATTATCGTTACTTTTTGCATTGAAGTGTTTTTGTTTTCTTCCATTGTTATTTCTACTACATAGAACTCTTTATGTAGCCAATCACTTCAAGAGCTTTCAAACCCCGGTGCAAGTGGTTCCATTTTTTATATTAGTCAAGATGATGAATTCATTATTAAAACTGTACAACATAAAGAAGGTGAATTTTTACAAAAATTACTACCGGAATATTTTATGAATTTAATGCAACACCCTCGTACTTTATTACCGAAATATTACGGTCTTTATTGTTATCAGGTAAAGGTTATTAAATTTATGTAGTAATTGGTTATTTTGTCCACGTATATATTATATATATATATATACTGGAAAATGTACCAAATAGTCTCATTTTTTGCCTATTATCATGTATATTGGGATTGCTTATCATCATATCCAACTTACAGAATGTTTCGGTTCTGATTGGTATTTATCATTTTTGTTGCTATTTTGTTCTTTGAGACTAGTGTGATACTAACTGGTTGTTTCAACTAAAGTAGTTGTAGTGTAGTTAAAATCTTTACAAACCCCTTGTAACAATAATAACCATGTGCTATCTAGTGACTTATTTTGAGGGTTAATTCCAAGGATTCTAGTAAGAAATCGTTACCAGTGGAGTTTAAACATGCTTAATGAGGTCAGTTAGTTGCTCGCTGATAAAACATTACATGATAACTGTACAATATTGCTGATTGATTGAGGTAAGAAATGCAAACCAGTTAGATGCTGACTCAGTGGTCTAAAAGCTAAGTACTTGCCGCGCAACCTGATAGACGTAGGTTTGATCTCTGATAGGATCATGCATACTGATTAATGAATAGTCCCGTACTAGGACAAAACAGCTGTCCAATGTTTCCTGTATAGCAAAGGTCAGTCCGTAATGTGTAAACTGTTAAAATCTTATCCATTAGTTGAACGCCGAGTTCCTTCACCACTTAACTGAAGTCTTATGATTCTGTTTTTGTGTTTTTAATTCGTTAATTACGTTATGAACCGTATTCATGATTTATTTATTAGTGGGAAAGCTTCAAATTTGTATCCACTTTTTACTTTTGTTAATAGCTTAAAGTTATGGCAAACAAAAATGATCTCAGCAACTTTTGTAGTTTAAATCCCCCCCCCTTTGGCCTTTGCTATTATCTTATTGGTTATTCTCACCTTTAATTTGTTATTTTGTCATCCCCTAAGGTCGCAGGTATTGTTATATAAAAAGAGAAGCTGTATTATAGTTTTCACTTTCAATATCAAGCATTCCCTTGAGTTATTCTATTCTGTCTTCAGTCACATGTGGAAATTGTTATTTTTGAGATGCTACGGAAATTAGCTATCGAACTTGTTAGAACGCACAAATTCTGTATGTTGTCGGAAACACCTTCCAATTGTTCGTAATTTTGGATAATCGTGATCTATCTTAATATATAACAGTATAAGGGTGACTTTTTATACTTCTCATGGGCGAGAAATTGGTATGTGCGGTTTTGAAACAGTTTAGAATCCTTTCTCACTGGTCTAAACGTCTTATCCTTAAGCTTCAATCATTATGTGTATATTTTAGAACAGATGTTTATCTGTCCTTTATAGGAGTGTGTATTGTACTCAGCAGTTTCCTGTCTAACTTCTTAGCTGTGGAAATTCCCTTATAAAGATAAAGGTATGGAAAATTTGCTTTTTATTTGACCAGAAATATTTTTGAAACTGTTTGGATGTATAGTGGAATTAGATAGTAAGAAGTTTCAAAATGATATACTAGGTACAGATGGCTAATTGTTTGAGAACTTTCGTCGACTAGATTAGCTGGGATATATGACTTTTATTGTTCGAATACGCGAATGCAAAATTAGGTGTGGTGGCGCTAATGTATTGACCTTTTACAGCTTTGTTTTGTAAATCTAAGGTTTCAGTATCCTTTTTATTTTTGATATCTCAGTTTTATTCGTTAGCTTAGAATGATATTTATTATGTTTGTTTGTCTATTATAATTGTTGCTCAAATATATATAGTCTGGACATAAAAATATCCGATTTGTTGTTATGAATAACCTACTACCTTCTTCTGTACGTATTCATGAAAAATATGATTTAAAAGGATCTACTTATGGTCGCCAGGCCAGTGATGCTGAACGCGCTAAAAGTTCACCAACTCTAAAAGATCTCGATTTTATGTAAGTTATTTTTTTATTATTCTACTACATTTTTAATTGAATTAATGTAAAAGTTCTTATCTCATGTTGGTTGATTTATTTAAACCAGCTTTAGTTCATAATTACGTTTGCTGCCATATGACATGGGATTGTAGATGGTTTAAATGATTTTTTTGTTTGTTTTTATTAGCAAGGTTCTTTTTTACATGATGAGGTTACTAACCCTATGCCCAACCCTCCTTCCTCCGGCCTTAAGACTGGCAGTAGCCCTAGAAGGGCTCCAGGAGAAGTAATTTTAGCATTTTATTCAAGCAGCAAATTTCACGAGAGTTTTGTGGATGTTAAATTCAAAAAAAACTTATTTATATACTGGTTATTTTGTAATTTTTATCTTTGTAAGTTTGAATTTCCGATCTTCAGTTCGAAACTTTCAGTGGGATCTATACTTGATTTTTACTGGCATTTAAAAACACTAGCAACGTAATATAGCTGGTAACAACGTTTGTTTTAATTCTTCACTAATATATTATTGTTTTTATTCTGGCTTTTCAAAGTTTTGGTGCATTAAGCTTTGCCAATAGTATATATCTTATGCGGAGCGTATAATAGATGTTTAATTATCAATCGATTAGTCACTGGTTGACATCTAGAACGAGATATGGTTTGGGTCACTCATATATATATATATATATATATATATATGTACGCCTCAAATCTCACTTTAGTTAGGAAAAAAACATACCATTTATTTTTAACCTCTTCTACCATCGGTTCCTTAGGCTTCATTATCACATTTATTGAACTATTTTATATTATCACCATTTAGAAGTGTTAATTGTATTTTCTTTTGATTCTGTGAAGTAGTTTTTTAATCAAAGCATTAGAAACCCTCCAAAGGCTTCTTAGAAACCTTTTTTATTTCTCTTTGCTATCCTGTATATTTAAAGTGTCGTTGTATAATAATTGATAGTTTTAAAATAATCACAACAAACCTTTCTTCGTGTTGGTATTATAGCTTGGTCTTTTCCTGCCAAGAAACAATATTTAAATTGTTGAAAGCGTGAGTCAATTGAAGCTAGACCACCATGGAAAACCTGGAAACACTGGACGGCCGTTTCGTCCTATTATGGGACTCCTCAGCAGTGCGCATCCACGAACCTGCTCTCGCGAGCGAGATTCGAACCCAGGACCTACCAGTCTCGAGCCGAAGCCCTTAACCGATAGACCACTGAGCTGGCATCCAACGGTGTTAATGTCTAACTTCAACTGATCCACGAAGTTGAGCAACCATTCACCAATTGACTCACGCTTTCAACAATGATAAATACTAAATCTCCACAAAACCCTTTCTATAATATTTGAATTAATTGTTACATTTTTCACTTAGTAACGGAATTAAGGTTTTGTGGAAATTATTGAATTTCTTAGTTTATATTACTAATCTGCTGTAGCTAGACAACCATTAAAAACCGAGAAGCGACCTTAACGGTGGTAATTGTAGTAGCTCTACTTACCTCTTCTCTAACAATCTGTTGCTAAATGGTTTCAACTGAATTCCGCGTACTGTGTGGCGCATATGTATCTGGTGCCCCCTCGTACCAATATTTATGTGTTCAGATAAATAAATAAATAATAACTTTAATAACTGTCGGTCAAGTAACTCATTAGGGAACTATGGGTTTATTTACTCGACTTTGATCTACATGTTTTCTTTCTGTGTGAGGGCTAGTTATTCTATGGGGTTACACAAACGAACGTAAATGGTGTAGCGTTACTATCTACGGTGTATTTTGTTTGAAAGCCAAGTGATTTTAATCATTCAACCACCGCTTCACTATCAACACAGACTGATCAAGTCGCTTTTAGTTACTGTGGATTGATTGAATGATTTGAGCATGAATTGGTTAACTTGAATGTTGAACAAGATAAATTTTTATGTCCATTTTCGAAGTAGATTTTTTTTACCATCAATTTCGGATTGTAACAAAATTCTATTTATGCTTAAAACAAAATAGAGTAGGACTGATCTAAAAACTATTTTAACTGATTTTGGTTGGAAATAGTTTTCGTTGATTCAGTCATACACATTTATAATATTAATAATTATTATACACGTTCACGCAGATACCCGTAAAATATAAACATCAAGTTTTTGTTTTCATGATAAACACCTTATACACGATAATATAGACACTGCATTTATATTTAGTAGTAATAATGTATACATCTTGAAGTGCTAGTTGTTAAGCAACTTTTTTCCTCCATATTATTATCAGAAAAGTGTATTACGCTTGCTTAATCACTACGTACCTCGATGAGCGATGTTTTACTTGTATGACATTAGGTTGTAATAAAGCTAGAGGCGGTCGAACCAAGACTTGGGATCAGTCTGTAATGTCATTGACTGTTAGTAGAAGCAGATTATCAGGTCAGGGTTAGTGTGGTAACCGCGATCGGTGGTTGGGGACGTTGGATGGCATGGCTCAGAATCATCCTCAACGGCTCAGTTGCATTTACTCTGTATTTTCTTCTTGATCTTCAATCCCACTCTTCAATTATTTATGCGTTTTCATTCTGTCTTTTCTTGCAGTATTTCTTAATGTTTGATCTTTACATTTTCATTGCTATCGTATTATTTCAGCTTCTTTACTATTCATCTTGTTAATTTCGTTTGATTTCTCTAAAGTTGTCTGGCAACTTGGTCTAGCGCACATTTGTGTCAGAATCTATAACTGACTAATACCAAGTGTCGTAAGCACTTCAGTAGTTATTTGTAATTTCATTCATCTATTGAACTCGTTTCTGCATTACTTAAAACAAACCTCATTCAATCGGATGTAATTTATTAGGAATAGCATGTCATCCATATTAGCCAACGTGGATTATATTAAGGGCTTATTGGGAAAGTATAAATTTAACGTAATAGCAACGGTTTGATAAGAGACATATAAGTCTCTTCTCATTTCTAAATGAATGATACAATCAAACTTTTGCATCATCACATGAGTTTACTATTTATTGAACCAAATGTAGTAACATATCTAGATGCATACATACATTTCGAAATATGTATGTAAATGGTCAAAATACATCATTGTACATAATCCTGTACAGTGTGTACCTCAGTTTAGTTTTATAGTTTATAAATGTTATTTGATTCTAGATACCATCGATGTAAGTTGTTTAAATCCTTCTTTTTTCAAGTTGTATTAAGGTACGTGTTGGGGTATGAGTTATTTTACTACAGAATAACCACAATGTTATATTCTCCGTTTGCCTGTATCTATAAAAATTAATATCTTTGAATTTTTTTTAAATTTATTCTTTATTAGTGAGAATCATCCAGATGGAATCTGGTTAGAGGCAGAAACTTATGATGCTCTCCTCAAAACGATAGAGAGAGATTGTCTCGTAAGTCATTAAACCTTTTCCACCAAATTATTTTTTTAAATGACGTAATTATTTAGGAAGTTTTCCAGATTTTGTATTGTTCTTGTTGTACTGGTTACATATTACTCCTTATCATTTTTCACTGGGATCCTCCCAATCAATGTTTTTCAAATAATTAATAATCTGAAGCATCGTAGTGAATTGAAATCCTAATTCCAAGCATCTTCAGGTGTTATGCGTGACATCTAAATGTAATTAATATTGTATTGTATGCTTTGAGCTGAATGGTTGAATCATGAATCTTTCATTGTTCTTCTATTCAACATCATCAGCACAAACCTCAGGTACAAGTGAAGCATTTTAATCCTTCCACATATGAGTGACAGCTTGTCCTGTCGACCTTGATTTTGACTGGTTATTGTCGGCCTTTAACGTGTCGTTGTCTTCATCTTTATTCTTATTAATTCTTGATCTTATATTCGCTCATGATTTTTCTAGTTGATTGATGAATTAGATCGATTTCTTTATGTTAATTGACTACGGATTGACCTGAATGCCAGGCTTCCAAAAATTCTCTGGTCTTCTTTGTATTTCCCGTATCCGAAATTTCAACACTTTTCGGTTGAACATGTATCCACAACTGTCCACGTGAATTGCTATAAGTGAAGATACATCATAGCGTTTAACAACTAGTTGGTGTTCGTGCGCGAATACTTTCACATATACGTGTTCTTTTTATTGATTCGTAATTTCTACTGTAAATGTAAATGTAATTGAATATCAGTGAAAAACATACTGAATAAATTTCATTGCTCTATTAGTTTAGATGGTTTGTATTACAATTTATTGTTTATAGAGTGGTAGTTTAATGATCACATCATTCGATTTTCAATTGAAAGGTCCTTTGCTTTGAACACCTCTAGTTATTTTGTCATCAACACCTAAGTACTTCCATTTTAGTCCTCATACTGTGATTGTATGGTTCAAAGCTGCTTACATAAATTATTTATATTCATACTATAATGATTAACTGGATACTGCTTCATTAGTTATCATTTACCCATTGTGACGTAGTGTACAAAAATTTGTGTGACACTATATTAATAAAAATATTATTGTTTATGTTCATTATCATATACTTACTAGTGACTAACTCTGAAACGAAACTTTCAGTGTTCTAGTGAGGAGCCGCGACCAGTGGTGTTCAACTGTTTCGGGTGTGAAAGCAATGGAAGATAATCGCTCGAAACCGGGGATTAGTTGAAGGTAGACATTAGCACCATTGGATGCCGGCTCAGTTGTCTAGAGGCTAAGCGTTCGCGCGCGAGACAGAGGGTCGTAGGCTCAAATCGCGGATGTGCACTGATGAAAAGCTCCATACTAGGACAAAACGGCCGTTTAATACTTCCAGATTTGCAATGGTGGTCTAACATTGGTTGGTTCATGATCTCAGTAGGAAAATTTTATTTACATTATTCCATCAAATCAGTACAAAATTTTAGGACAATTGAAATCAGTTAGTCAATCACGTTTTGTAGGTTTTTTCTCAAATTGATTTTTTACTCCGGAAATCTTGACCCATCTCAAGAATCAGTTTATAACAATTTTTTATAGAATCGACCTCATAAAAAATGTCCTTATTATGAGTTTTTTTGCTTTTGATTGAGTTTATTTCTGTTACGATTTATCATATCTTTTTTCTCTCTTCCAATTGAAGGTGCTCAAATCTTTTCGAATTATGGACTACTCCCTTCTATTAGGTATACACAATTTGGATCAAGCTAAACGTGAACGAGTTAGTGAGATGCTTCTTTAATATTTTATAAAGAATAAGAATATTTACTGTATTATTTTCCTGGTTTACTGAATTTTACTTCTACTGACCTTCACCCATTTCTAATATTTTCGTACCCATTTACAAAACTTTGTAACATTGTTAAGTTTGTATGTTATCCCATGTATATCATAATTATTATTCTATAGTCATTATTATCCACAGTTTCAAATTTTTATTTTTCACTATTTACAACTCCTAAAAATAAACTACTGGATACCGCTTCAGTAGTGTAAAGACTGAATGCTCACTGCAAGACCTGAAGGTTTGATGTTCAATCGTCAATGAGATCATGGGTGTGCACCCCTACGGAGTGTTTTCATACCAGAACGAAATAGCTATCCATTGCTACTTGGCTTTCAATAGTTGTTTGGTTATGATCAATCCGTGATTTTAACATTGAAAGATCATGAATATGATCACAGGATTTCAGTGTAGTGAGTCGATTGAACACTATTCATGTTGAGCTTAAGTTTAGAAATTAAGATGCTAGGCTGGTTCGACTTGGATTCGAGACAAAATTATGTCTCGAAATAGTGATACGATGTAAACAACCGGAATTCGTATTTGAAAACTTCGAATGATCCCACTTGGTTTTTAGTATGTTACGCAGTCGCCTGACTCTGAAATTGTTATACACAAATCCTATACTCGAGCTTAACTTGCTGATAGAATGGAAAAACACTGATCGGAATAATAGGCTTTATTGACTAATTGAATAGAAATATGTAAAAAAAAGCTCATTTATAAATATGGATGTATGTTCCTCGGATAATTGGACTGAATTTCAACCAATAGAGTATACCTGTATCCCTCGAAAGCTGAGCGAAATCTCGGCCAACATCGTGCTCTTATCATTCGACCTTGAAATGGCATATAATATGTCTGATTGACCCACATATTTATTTTGCTAGGTATCCAATTCTTTCTTGTTCAGTTATGTCTACTATACGTTTTGCTGCCTTTCTGTGAAAATATCTGTAATTTTGTGGTTTAACTAATGACTTACACGTCATATTTGCTCAACAAATCCTAATATATTCCGGTTAGTTCACTATGAAAAGCTTGACATATTATTATATGCATTCAGTTTAATCAATACGGTAGATATCACAATTATTGAGTTGTATTTTAACCTTTTCATAATCGAAACAATTCCATATGAATTGACTATTTGCTTATTTAAATTGAAATTTCTATCTCTTTAACATGAATTCAACAAATCAGCTGTTGATAATAAAATTTTCCGACAATTTACCAATTTAGTATTTTCATAGTTGAAATCATGAGTCAATTGAAGCTAGACCACCATGGAAACCCTGAAAGAACTGGACGGCCATTTCGTCCTATTGTGGGACTCCTCAGCATTCACGATCCCGCACTCGCGAGATTCGAACTTAGGACCTACCAGTCTCACGCCAGAGCACTTAACCGATAGACCACTGAACCGGTGTTAATGTCTTACTTCAACCAATCCACGATTTCGAGCAACCGTTCATCAATTTTCTACAGTGAGTTGATATCTCTACAACAGACTTGGTAGAACTCCACTGGTCACTGCTTCCCACTGGAACTCAAGGAAATATCTCTTGAAGCCAGTCACTAGTGAGCATATGATTATTAGATCAGAAGGGGTTTTGTGGAGAATTTAGTATTTTCATAGTTGAAATCATGAGTCAATCGGTCTATCAGTTAAGTGCTCTGGCGCGAGACTGGCAGGTTCGAGTCTCACGAGTGCGGGATCGTGAATGCGCACTGCTGAGGAGTCCCACAATAGGACGAAACGGCCGGCCAGTGCTTCCAGGTTTTCCATAGTGGTTTAGCTTCAATTGACTCATGATTTCAACTATGAAAATTTGCCAATTTTCTTTATGAAATTTCATAACATGTGACAATAACTTAAATAAATACACCGGGTCATCATTAAAATTTAGAATGGGGTTAATTCTAGGTTTTTTTTCCTCATCATCCATATATACGTATATATAACCAACCAACATACAGACTTATTTTAAGGTAATAAATATATACATATTATTCACATTATTTGTAGAAAATAAGTCCCTTCATGTAATAAATCACAGTTCAAGGCGTACTTCTTTTATGTTAGTTTCCAAATATTAATTATTTGTTTCAATTAATTTAGTCGGTTTACGCCGTTCAAAGTCTATGTTTATTTTACTTACTTCATTTTGGTTTTCATTCCTCTTTCCTCATTTCCTTTTTCTTGTTGATGTTATCATACCAAGATTTATAATTGTCTTTCTCTGATTGGTGCTTAGTTCTATTTTTATTGATTTGGTCAGATCAGATAAATTGATAGAAGGATGTGACGAAAAATGAAATCATTTTTTCCGTTACTATAAAAAAAATAATAGCAAAGCATTTTTATCAATTACTACAAAAAATGTTTTAACTCCCTTCTAAGTACATTTTAGTGTACTATAAAGGGGATTGGGTGGACTGACGCGTAATTTTACTCATTATTTGTCTCATACTTTATATATATATTGCGTTCATGAATGAGACTTGTCGTTAGCGATAATGGTCTGGTGTCTGACAAAGTCTTGGCACGCATTCAAAAGGCTTAATTGGTTTTTGTCAACATGCGTCACTTGTGGCGTATGCGAGACATCCATCTGTCAATGAAGGGACGAGTTTACTGCGCACCAGTTCTCTTTGTCCTACTTTATGGATCCAAAACATTGCCATCAAAAGTGGATAATATTCGTAGGTTACTGGTATTCAACCATATATATGTCTTTGAAGCATTGCCCGCCCACAAAGCAACCAATGCCTGGGTTAAAAATAGGGTACTAGGTAAGGATGACAAATCGATTGATGACGTAGTAAATGTTCATCAACTGAGGCGGTCGGGACATGTGTTACGAATACCTAGCCACCGCCTACCGTGACGGACGGTTTCCTGTTGTAGGAGTATATATGGCATCAGTTCATGAAATTATTGAAAATTGGACTTAGCCATGTTAGTTGGTATAGACTACCTGGTTGGGGTCCACGTGATCAACGTAGCCAATGGATAGAGACCTTGACACGGCTCAAAATCGGTTGCAATGATGCACGTGTATCCATTCTTTGTTTTCTCCCGCTTCCTGGGATTCTGAATTCCTCTTAACTTTTGTTTCTATTTCACTAATTTTATATTCTCTTCTTGAATCTTATCTTTGATGCCTAGTCTTTTCTATTACTCCTAATACTGTCACTACCTCTAGTATTCTGAGATTTGGCTTAACAATTTCATCTTGTATGGCAACTTGAATTGATGTACATAAGTATCAGGTTCTACGTTGTAACTGACTGACCATTCACGATAAACACAACATTGATTATTAGATGATTTCGACATCTCAAATTAATTATTTTCACTTGGTTAATTCATTCTGAAGTGAAATATTATTATTTCCTACATCCTGATCTCTTGTTAAATTCAATTAAAGCGAGGAGAACAAGATTTGTAGAATAACACGAATCCATTGTATTTCAGGGCTGCCCATTAGCTAAAAATGGCCTAAATATATATTTGTAATGTTATCCTAAAACATAGAAGAACTCTCGTCTAAATTAGGGCGAATAGTTTCACAGTATTTGATCGCCGAGTTGATCATCATCATAATTTTGATGTTTGATTATAATTCCTTGAAAAAGCTTGGACCAGATTGCCAGGCGAAACTTTGGATTTAATTAAAAATTCATTCGCTGAGATTTTACAAATATATTATTCCTATTTAATGTTATTCTAAAACGTCTTGCTATAATCAATGAAGTTTAATTTGAAACATGAGAAACAACAATAGGAAATAACATATTTAACGCAATAATTAAAATTGATCACTGTTTTTATGTTGAAGACAAAGTCATAAAAAGAGTGGAGTGAAGTTATAAATGATATTAAAGAGACACTGAATAATAAAAAATTGTTTGTAAATGAGTGTCCACCTAAGTATTCAAGCTAACGTTGTGGTTGAAAATAACGTCAACATCATAAAGATATTTAAAATAATTAGCAAGCAGCGAGCACCACTTTTATTCCACTTCGCAGAAACGGTTACCGTCAGACTCTTTGTACAGAATGAAATTGTGGTATACATAACCTCTTTAATATATTAAAAAAAAATCCCATTGACGTTCACTTTCGACGCTGGCTTAATTTTTATGCCAACTACATGGCTTGGTTATCTCTCGTTTTAATTGAGATCATTCACTAGATGACCGTTTTGTCCTAATATGGAACTCCTCGTCAGCGTATATCCACGATCCCGCACACAGGATTCGAGCCCACGACCCTCTGTCTAGTTGACCTTTTATTTTTATATATAAATGCCCTTAACAAGTATATGTTTGATCAGATTGTTCGAAATGTATTGCGCCAATATATCATATAGTTCTGACAATCTTCGTTTTCTTATTACACTATCGAGATTTGTATTGTCCTGTTTTTATCGTTAAGGGTGGCAATCGTCCAACCTTTAACGGCGCCTCTGCATCCTGAGCTATTGTTACTTAGTTTTCGTTAAAGTTTGACAATGATTAACCATGAATTCCAGGACTGGCGTTCTGTTTTGTTCAGGTTTCGTTAGTTAGATGTACCCTCATTCAATTATTAATGTTCACACTGTGACTGGAATCCTGTGTCTTTTTGCGATATTTGCTGAGGTGATGACTTTTACAGTTAATCTGTTTTTAGAGATTTGTTCAGTCCTGTTATTTTCACCATGAACTGACGTTAACTAAACGATATTGAATTGTGATCATGGTTTTCCACGAAAATTGTCTGAAGCTAAAAATATTGACCATTATGTTCCTATTCAGTACCATGATAGTGTGATGATTTTAAGAGCAACGCGGTTCATGATTATTTAACTGACTTCCCACTAATGATCGCCGATTTCAGTATTTCTCATTTCAGACACTCAATTAGTTTATCCATTGAGCTACTGATTGTAAATAGTTTATTATCATTACTTTTTAACCACAAAATTCTGACATGTTTATGTATAAATTCTTTCCAATTTTCTCTTGTTTTTAATTCCACATCATTTAGCTCGCTCGTAAACAGGCATCTGAAAAACAAACTACTGTAAATCAACGTGGTAAGTGTTTATTGTTTACCTTACTATATAAATTTTCAGTTAATTGAACATTCTATGCATTCTCTTGTGCAATGAGTAAATGTAGGTAATAGTTATGTTGTCATATGAATTCAAAATTTTTCAATGGAATGTTCCGCTTTACAATAATATATAGATCGCATTTAAATGAATGAATATCCTGCTCCGATCAAACACTTATTTTCTACCTTTTGAGTTGCATAAATTCAATGCTATTCATTGTACCTCGAAATGACTTTGTGGTCCGGTCTCTGAATTATATCACCTATAGCAATAGGTGTCGCTAATTGAATTCATAATCTTCCATCTGTAATCATCATCTCTCTACGAATCATTTTAGATTTTTCAGACATTTCAATGGTTGATGTGATTTTTAATTTTTGGATCCCAGCAACGAGACTCACCAGTTTATCAATTGTGTTAATTTGCTGAAATAATTTGAATGCATTTCTAATATACATGTTACAACTGAAAAATAACAACTGTAACTTTACACATGGAAAGTGAAGGAAAACATTTATGTTCAATGAAGGTGTTTTATTTAAATTAATTAAGGATCTGATTTTGAATAATTAATTTAATAACACTTTTGTCACCGGTTAATCAATAAGTAATAACTGAATGAACACAATTTACAAAGATTGTAAGATTAAACTGATTTACTAGGTTATTTACCTCTTAACATCTTCTGTTTCAGTTTTAGTGTGTGTGTGTGTGAATAGGTCTTTTGTTTCGGAATTAACTTGATTAATCTTTATTCTTTGTGACAATACATGGTCTCTTCAAAGCAGGTGTTATTTGAATTTTCATTTTACGTTATATATTTTATTGTATTTTTCTATCTGAGCAAGATGTATTTCCACATGTTCCATAGAATAGATGGAATTTGAATTGCAGTAGGATCCAGGACACACATTTCGGTCATATCTTCATTGCAGTATTAACATTTATACTCGGAATCGAACTCCGTAACAATGCCTTGCGCTCCAAATGCTCGAGGCATTATTCACTGATCTACTGAGTCCAGATAGCCACTGGCCAATTCGACTTGTATGAATTCAATTTGATTCTTAAGATTTTCATGTACTTTATAAAATTTGTGATAAAAATATATCACTTCAAAATATCAAAATATATATCACTTCGCAAGTGTAGATACGTGTCAACTAAAATTGATAAAAATTCAGTCAAGACTATCAACTAGAGGATAATTGAAACTTCTGCAAACTAAACTATTCACATATGTTTGTTTGTTGTTATATATCCAGTCATTCAGTTTTGTGTAAATGTGTCTTGTAATAAGAGAGTAACTAAGATAACATTCACTATTTTTGACAATTGAATATCCGTGGATCAGTTGAAGTTAGACATTAACACCGTTGGATGTCAGCTCAGTGGTCTATCGGTTAAGGGCTTCGGCTCGAGACTGGTAGGTCCTTTGTTCGAATCTCGCGAGAGCGGGTTCGTGGATGCGCACTGCTGATGAGTCCCATAATAGGACGAAACGGCCGTTCAGTTTTTCCAGGTGGTTTAGCTTCAATTGACTCACGCTTTCAACTATGAAAAATTGAATATCCGTTTATCGTTGATAGTAGATAAAGAAAATTATTTATTGTAAACTGTATTTTCATGTACACGTTCGATGTTTTGTACATTCTTCTATTTTAAATTTTCTTTTCATCGCTTGATTGTACGGTATTTCATATATCGTTAGTTAATAACTGGTAAATATATGATTGTAGGATGTTACATCAAAGCAAAATATATAATTGATGAAGAGTTATAGGTCAGCATTATCAAGTTAAATGTAATTTAAACCGAATTATATCATACCTCAATGTTACACCTTAATACATATATGGTCGTAAGCAGCTGATGAGAAACCACGAAACATAGTGAATTCCTATTTTTCTGCCTTAATTGTTGTTTTGGCTTTATACAAATTCATAAAGGGGACAAACTGCATGTAATTATTTACAATTGGAAGCTAGATTCTATTTCGTAAGTGTTTTAGTAACTCCGAAACTAGATTTACACAGCAACTTGAACGCGAGAGAAAAGGTGCGAAATATGGAAGAAAATACTTTAATGGATATAAATAAATAATATATTTGTAATATCCCTTTATTATGTAAAATGAAAATTCAAATAACACCTGCTTTGAAGAGACCATGTATTGTCACAAAGAATAAAGATTAATCAAGTTAATTCCGAAACAAAAGACCTATTCACACACACACACACACACACACTAAAACTGAAACAGAAGATGTTAAGAGGTAAATAACCTAGTAAATCAGTTTAATCTTACAATCTTTGTAAATTGTGTTCATTCAGTTATTACTTATTGATTAACCGGTGACAAAAGTGTTATTAAATTAATTATTCAAAATCAGATCCTTAATTAATTTAAATAAAACACCTTCGGTTTAGGGCTCTGCCTCGTAACTGGTAGGTCCTGGGTTCGAATCTCGTGGGTGCGCACTGCTGAGAAGTCCCATAATAGGACAAAACGGCCGTCCAGTGCTTCCAGGTTTTCGATGATGGTCTAGCTTCAATTGACTCATGATTTCAACTTTGAAATATACTGAAATCTCCACAAATCCTCTTCTGATTAAAACACCTTCATTGAACATAAATGTTTTCCTTCACTTTCCATGTGTAAAGTTACAGTTGTTATTTTTGAGTCGTCACATGTATATTAGAAATGCATTCAAATTATTTCAGCAAATTAACACAATTGATAAACTGGTGAGTCTCGTTGCTAAAATGTCTGAAATATCTAAAATGATTCGTACAGAGATGATGATGATGATCACAGTTGGAAGAACATGAATTCAATTAGCGACACTTATTGCTCAATTTATTCAAAATTATCTTTAATGCAAAGGTTTGTTCATGTACAGAAAATCTAGGGCTTCCGCGAAATTCTGGGACGCTACTAAGCATATAGTATAGATAATCATCCAATCAGAAATGCGACATGTGAATTTGCACTTTCTAGAAGTTTCAAACAAAACGTCTGTTAAATGCTAATTGAATAAGATGCTTCTCAGCGTTTTCAGAACTTTTTCGCTTTTTCAAGGAGTTTTTTCGAGTGCCTGGGAACGGTAAATGTTTGAAGGCATCCACTCTCTTTTTGTCTCTCGCCAGAATAGCTTTCATACGATTGAGCATTTGTGACCTCATTTTCAAAAGTTCACTGTTTTGACAAACCTAGGATGTATTTTCTTTTTTTTTGAGCATTCATTTATTACATAGTATTCAATTTGGTGTATCTACTTTAACCCAGGAATTGATGTATTGAATATTTTGATAATAATTCCCGTTTAATTTAATAGTGTTGCATCTGGAGTAGATAATTAAATACAAGTAATGTGTGAATATTGTACCATGCAATAGATTTCTTTGTTTATGTTCGATACATTTCCTATTGACAATACCCTTGAGTTTCAAGCTGTTTAAATTATTTTGTGCACAATTACTGATATGGTTTAATCTCATTATGTGTACATATATATTCTTTACTATAAATAGGTGATGAATCATCTGACTTATCTCCGAATTCAATCCCAAAAATGAAGTCGAATGGATTAATATCTCATATTTCTAATAAGAGTAATGGAAATAACACTAATCAATCTTCTTCGCCATCAAACGATGTGGGTAGTGGTGGACTTTTAGGTGCTGTCAATGAAAGCAGTAATAAAACATCACCATCTCCAAACGGTTCACAATTGCCTACACGTCATGCTCATTTCACATCCGGTGTTGATGATGAAACGAAAACACCAAATGATCATAATACTAATAATGATGAAGATGATAAATCGGTGTTTCAACGCGGCGTACATAAATCACATTCACAAAAACGTGTTGTTGCTTATTGTACAGCTATGGAGTCCATTAAAGCAAGCGCAGAACCGGTTGAATTAGAATCGGAAGAACGCGAACTTATTCCGTATGTTTGATCATTAATTATTAATTTTACTCGTTTTGCTTTGATTTTTGACTCTCCATTAGAAGGCAATGAAATTATTCAAAAAAGGTATCGCTGGTCAACAAATGTAGTCTAGTGTCTTATACTTGAAAAATAATAGATTTATATTTCAAACAGTTTCTGTAATTTATAGTAAGTATTTGCTTTAGATATTTTTCGATTAAGAACTCGTGGTTTTTGGTAGTTTTGGTTTCTGACAATAAAAATATTACTTTCATTGGCTTACTTATACTGATAACCTCTCGCGGAGCCATAGGCCGTCGACCAAGATTATTCGACTATGTTCTGGTCTCTCCTTTCCAGTTGTTTCCAATTGCTAGTCATTCTTTTGATGTTTGCATACAATTTCCGACGTAATGTGTTTTTGGATCTTCCTCTTTTTATTTTCCCTTCAAGATTCCATGCACGGGCTTTCCACCTCCAGCATCCATCCCGAATTCCTCTTCAGCTGGACGTTCGTTTGTTCTCCGCCACAGTAGGTTGCTGCTGATGTTATCCGGCGAACGGATCTGGGGCATCTTGTGTAGACAGTTTCCACTGAAGTACCTGTACTTTTCTGATGATGGTTATAGTAGTTCTCCAAGTTTCAGCTCCTTACAGTAGAACTGTCTTGGCGTTCGTACTGAAAATTCTGATTTGTATGTCGGCTTACAGTTGTTTTGAGTTCCATATGTTCGTCAATTCTAGGGACCCTGCCCTTTCTTTCCTCACTTTTATTGGCACCATTTTGTACTTAACTCCGATTCATACTATCCACTGACTGAAACTCTGAAGATGTGGCTGGTTGTTTACTCCATTTTGTTGCTACTACTCATAAGTAATCAAATCATGCATATCGATATGTTTTCAATTCACCCAATTTAACCACCTTAGCTACTGGTCATTATTATAACACTTTTCTTTATTACCAGTTCCCTATGAAAGATATGTTGAATACCGTAGAAATCACCCGGGTGTGCTTAGTCGAATCGCTTAAATCTGAATACACAATTTAATATTCAACTGTATGCACTTAGTATTGTAATTGGTCATTAAACTACTATTAATAACGTCAATAGGTTGTTTATCACAAGTTAATCTCTATTGTGAGGTCACTGGAAAAGGAGAGACACTGGACAACTTTTTTTTCCAGTACGGAACTTCTAAGTCATGAAAACCCACGACCTCCAGTGATCAAAATCAGGACCTTCGGGCCTTATGGCGATCGCTTAACCCTTAGAACATTGCGTTAGCATTCAGGGGTATAATTTCACCTTCTGTCAATTCACGATTTAAATTGATGATTATCTTATGCTAAAAATTATAACTGTTTCTCTTCCGAAACGTCTGAATTCCAGCAGTCATAATTTTGTATCAGAATTTCTGGAATATCATTAAGCAAGTCACTTGCAAACTGTTTTTCATGTTTAGTCAATTAATAATATAAAGCGCCAAATCAAATTTACTCTTTTTTGAATTAATGACAAAAGTTACTTATATGAGTTTTCTTTTCGTAATTAGTTTTTGACAAATAGACACCTTTTATGTATGTCTGTGTTTTCTATCGGTTTATACTTGCAAATTGTTTGATAATTTCGTAGCTTACTACTTTTCTACAACACGTCTAAATCGTACTGAATACATCATTTCGCTCTTTCGTTCATTTTCAAACCTCATTTCTTGTCAACAAAATCCATTCAACATTCGAAACTAGTTAATACACCACCATGCCATCTATTATCTATCCGATCTTTCTTGTAACATGGAAAAGATCAATTCAGATCTTGTAGAAAAATAAACACTGAAGTTATACGTAAACGAGTGTGTGCATACTTCGTTACTCAAGTATGTATATCTATCTTTCATTGGAAAAAGTTCACATGAAACTGTTTTCCAATAATAGTTCACAGGTTTCATCTTATTACCATTGTACATTTTTTATATTTTGAATGACATTCTGCCAGATCTGGAGGCATTCCTGCACGTGATACTAACGGTGATCGATTGTTGTTGTATATTGGTGTTATTGATATTTTACAAAGTTATCGAATTTTAAAGAAAATGGAACATGGTTTCAAATCTTTGGTAGCTGATGGAGTAAGTACTATGAATTTTATATCTATTCTATGTTGTATGCATCCTTCAATGTGCGTTCTACATGTGAATAATATCATTAGATAATCAGTTGAAGTTGGTTGCGATGTTTAAAACAAAACTTAATTTGTAAATAATTTCTGCTAACATTTCTATTTTTAAAATTTCATTCAATTTGTTCATATCTCATAACTGGTTGTTTAACGGTTTGTTTAAATTGAGAGATGATAGGGAATAGTTATAGCTGAGGACTAGGATGCTGGAAGTTTTGTGATCTCGTAATTGGATTGTTTCGTTTTGAAGCTTTCTTTGTTCGTTTCACTGT
Organism: Schistosoma rodhaini; assembly: GCA_944470415.2. NCBI lineage: Eukaryota > Metazoa > Platyhelminthes > Trematoda > Strigeidida > Schistosomatidae > Schistosoma > Schistosoma rodhaini. The sequence goes on along the minus strand of OX104036.1, from coordinate 8,000,178 downwards.
AGTAATGCATTATGGTAACTTAAACCGATCTATGCATTTATCGAGTTCTACGTTGTATGTTGCCTTCAACAGTTTGCCTTAATTTTTATGTTGTTTTGTACAAAATTATTAGATAGTGATTAACACTACCAAATGTATTTTTGTGTTCGTACATTAGATTTCTTACAATATCATCTTAAACCGCAAACAGATAAGGTAAATACAGCGTTAGATCATCACGGATTTAACATCCTGATTATTCACAAGCCGTTATGCTTTGTATTTGATACTTTATTCAATAGGCATTCAACTTGTGAATTCAAAGAATTAGATTATATTTTTTAGTTTATTACCGACATCAGATTTATTAAAAAGGTAGTACGATTGGATTAGCTAACACGTTATCTAAACGTTAACTGTATTATACAACAGAAAAAGATCAGTTTTGATGGTTTAATTAAACTGCAATTCAAAAACTTGCATATAAAAATCGAACTTCATTGTGAAACTTTTCTTTCTTTCTCTGATCCTACCGTTGTATGTGATGTTTTTTCATCAACAAAAACCGTTCATTTGTTCTTTAAATTTTCAGTAAAAGCATATTTCATTATCTTCATTTCCTATCACATCAAGTGATATATGATTCTGGAATTTGTGCCAAAATTTAATTTAATATCAATCCGTCGGGACTAGTTAGACCTCTACGATAATCAGCTTGTCAAAGTGTATCAAGGGGAGATCATAATCTAAGGACGATTCAATCAGATTTATCATATCAAGTACTGGTTTTTTACATTTTAGCTTGTGTCAGTTCGTGATGAAGACCCCAAATCTAATTCCTCACCCTAACCCTCATTTAGCCATAGCATGTAGGTGGATATTCTCAAGGTCCCCTTATCATCACTCAGAGGTCGTCCATAAATTAGAGCCTCCCCTATATCAGTTATCTATATTTCCACTTGATCTAAACTATTCTTTTCACTTTTATTGTTAAATTACTAGAAAACTATTTCTGTCACACATCCGTTATATTATGCTCAACGTTTTCAAGAATTTATTGGTCGTACAGTTTTCAGACGTATACAGTCTCGTAAGTTCTTACGCGTAAATGATTACTGTGCTTATTGAAGTTGATATTACTTTTTTTTAGAAGGAAAGTTGTAGGTAAACAGTTTTTTTGTTTGGAAATTGTAAACTTGAACTTCTATATGTGTCACACAAGTCAACTTATCAGTGTTGTATAGGACGAGAACAAGTAAAGCATTTAACTACATAGTGCAACTGTTTATCTGTTCAAATATGCTTATTTTGGAGTTTCATATTATGTTTAATATGATTTCATATAGTATATAATTTTTAACTCTATTAATATTCTTCAACTGTGTTTCTGTCGATTTATTTGTTTATTTATTTAAATACATAAATATTTGGTACCAAGGGGAACCAGATACATATGCGCCACACAAATCTCATTTGATTTGTGTGAGGGCTGTGATACTGCCCAGGTGCCCAAACTGAAGCAGGTGGTTTTCTTAGTAGGACACTCCTTGAATCTCTGACCTAGAGGTTTAATCCACAAGACAGTAGAACAACTTTAGGAGATGCAGTCCCATGGTATCCGGCGACCATCAATGGGTTCACTCGCCATTTGTTCCCTCAGGATCCTGGAGCCCATGTGCGTCATTGGTTAAGAATCAGGATTTCCCAACTCCCTTAGGTGGACTCTCTGTGTTCACTAACATGGTTAGAGCGCCGGACATTCGCTTTTCGTCCTCTCAATTTTGTAAACAATAACCTCGCCATGAGAATGCAGTAAGTAGAACTTCCCTGTCCGTGGCTGTATACGCGTGGTCATGTGAGAGCATTTCAAGAGCGGGAGCTGACTCTTCCCACCCTCAGCTGCACTAGAGCATTTGGGGGCCCTTCAACGGTGTACATTTTAAGTTATTTGAATTTGAGGAGTTGATATCCAATTTTATTTGTTACACTAAATATCTTATGTTCTAACGATTATTCATGGTGATTATTTGATTATTTTCAAAAAAAATTTTTGGGAAAACCTATGATCAACGATTTCTTCACCTACACTTTCAGTTTATATGTTTACAGGTATGCTGTACTTAATAGCTGAAACGATTGTACAGTGCTCCTTAATTCTTAACTTTTGTCTAACCATAAGCAGTAGGTGATATAAATTACAAAAATATTAAGACTCTTGAAATGCAAAAAAAGAATTCTTCTTTCAGAATTCAAAGGTATTTCTTTTAGCAAGTAAATGTAATTATGCTTGTTTTGCAATATGAATATCATGGTATTCCAAAAATAAGTCACAACTGAACTTTTTTTAAGACTACAAAATAATAAGACTCATTAAATTGTAATCTTAATTAAAAACTTTACGCTATTCAGGTTATTGTTACTTGTTAAATACAAAATTCACGTCAGTTGTAATTAACCAACATTGACTCTAGCACATGTATGCATTAGTCTAATTTGTCACATCATATTAGCACAATGAGATGGTAAATCAGTTGATGAGGTCATGAATCTTCATCAACTGAGATGGTTAGTCCACGTGTTACGTATACCTGAATACCGATTATCACGACGCGCTATTTTGACTAGTATTAGGGATGGTTGGAAGAGAGTTAGGGGCGGCCAAACCAAAACGTGGCATCAGTGCTTGAAGTCACTAACTTCTAGTCTGAGCCATGTTGACAGATGCAGACTTCGTGGTTGGGGTCCGCGCGACTATCGTAACCAATAGTTGGAGACTCTGTGTGACATGGCTCAGAATCGATCACAATGGCGTAGGTGTATACACTCTTTATCTTCCCTTAAACCTTGAGCTTAAAATTGCTTCATAACTTTATTCCTTCCTATACTATATCCTTATATAAAACCTTTCTTTGTATATATTACCACTTCTAAATTAACTACTTCTATGAATCCGGTGTTCATCTTGTTGTGCTAACGAGGTATGACAAATTGGACCGATGCATAAATGTGCCTGGTCCTACGTTGTAGCTGACTGACTGACAATGAGATGAGATTATCAAAATGAATATCAAATTAGTAGAATTATTAGTGATAGTATGAATAATATTATTTACAGATAATGTGATTCAAAGAGAATGAATTTCCTGTTCTTGTCATCATATTTTTGCTATTGAAATGAGATTACAATATTTATTGATTATCTGAAGTAAATATTCCATATAAACCTTATTACTTGTGTTTAACTGTTAGTTTAGAACCAAACTACAAAATGTACAAAAGATTTACAGATGAAATTGACTTTCTGTTTAGCATTATAAGAACACCCTATGTGTCGTTGTGGTCAACGTCTAGACAGTACTTATTATTTGATTTAGCTTTGTTTTCTGTTGGTCAAACAGTTTTCATTACTTTAATATAGTTAGTTAATGAATCTGTTCAAGTTGGTAAAAAGCCATTGTTGCCTTCAGTTAATTAAATTTTTGTCAATTGTGTATCACGTAATATTGGTGTGTATATAACCATCGAACTTCTTTTGTTTACTTTCATTATTGTACAGCAGTATATATATATATGTATATATATATATGTTTCTGTTTTCTTTCATAGAACAAGAACGAGATATCGAGACATTTAATAGTACTATTCACTATCTTCTTTGTGAAATCATTTATTCTTTTTAGTCAATTTCATTTCCTTATTAGTTTTCTATTGCATTATGTGATGGATACAGTTTACTTTTTATTTCTAGGTAAACATTATTTTGTTTAGTTGTGTGTTTCTGTTTACCGTAATCTTGTTTAGTTAGTTGATTCAGTCATCTTAATGGATGTAACAGATTTAACATCAAGTGCTTTTTAGTCTGTGTTGATAATGCATAAAATCCCGTAGTTTGATATTCTTAATCCAAAAAAAGACACTGTCTAAAATTGACCGCTCTTTCATTTTTAACTCCTTGATACTGAGGAATCTATAAATTGCCAGTGGTTAAAAAGTCGTTGTCTAAATGTCCAAGATGTATCAGTATTTTCTCCAAATTATTGGTAGTTTATGTATACATTTATTGCTTTCGTCAAATAAGTGACTGTTTTCTAACTATACCTCTCTATATTATACTTTAGATATTAGTGTGTACTTCTTGGATCTATCTTACTAAACATATGCATTTGTTTAAAATTAGTCAGTTTTACTCATTGTACAACTGCGCACATATATGCATTGGTCCTAGTTGTCCTATCACATTCGCAGAGCGAAATAAAATTATCGAAACAAATCCTACAGTTGCAAGGGTATTAACAATATTGGTGGTAGTAGGAAAAATTGGGTATACAAGATATAATTCGAGGTAAAATGTGGATTCGTAGAATAAATAAATTATGAGATAAGTTGGAAACCTAAGATCTAAGGTAATACAAAAAGTGAGTTCAACCATGTTATTGAGAATAATTTTGAGCCATTTCAGCCAATGTCTGTAACCATTGGTGACGTTAACTACACGGACCCTAACGAGACAGTCCGCGCCTGTCTGCACGGTTTGGCGCAATTGTCAATAACTTCATGAACCACACTTTGTTTAGGATGCCTGCAGCTTCCATCCTACTCTTACATCATCCGTTATCGCTCGTCAGGTAAACACTAGATAGCCCTACACTGTAAGACCTGATGGTCCTGATTTAGGCACTTTGTGCGATCGTACTCTCGATTTGTTCCATACTGCTTTTTTTTGAGTTTTTCTGGTCGTATGTAAAGCAATAAGCAACAAATATAAATTGTTTAAAATACCATGTTAATTTCGACCAAGTAAATCTACTCACTGACACCAGAATCAGTTTCTCTCATCCTGTAAAAATTGTGACTCGTAATCTAATATATTTCGAACTGTATGGCTTTATCAAGGGCCAGTATAAAGTCAATAAATAAAGGTTGTCTATCCACTTCACTTCATGATGTTACTTGGTTTTGCGACTATATAACAGATATGGGTTCAAATAGCTAATCGATTTACTCAAGTCCATTCACTATAATCTTCTCAATGTATCTCATATGTAACATCCTTGATCTATCTAACTAATAATATACGAATTTGTTCAACCTTGAGGCTAGAATTGCATGAGTCTGAACTGAAACTAAAAGCCTTGGGCAAAGAGATGAAAACTATTCTATCACCTGATTGGTTGACAAGCGAGAGAGAAAACAACTCAACTAGAACACTACTCGATTTATTTACGATTCCCCATTCCAATTCAGATCAGTATAAAAAGATAAATAAATAAATGACTAGTACGACCACAACGGAAAAACAATTAGAGATTAGGGTAGAAAAATAGAGTATCAAAGGTTACGTTTAAATCACAATAGCTTTGGAACGTAAAAGGGCATGGCAGTGAATAATACATCAAACGAAAGCTTATGGTCTATCAAATAAACTAGGGACAAAACTAAATGTTAGTATTTCACAAACATTGAATTAAGTGAAATGTCCCGAAAAATAACCTACATTGTTTTTTTTAAATTGTTTGTCATGGTTTCACTATTTCTCTATTCAAATCACCATCCTAGATAGCGCTTTATTAATTTCTATAAAAGTACTTTAACTTGATATATGTATTTAGTACCTATAATAGATAAACAAAATTTAAAGCAATTAGTCCCTTTGATAAATTTCGATAGTGTAATAAGAAGATGAAGGTTATCAGATCTATGTGACATATTAGCGCAATACATTTCGAACAATCTGATCAACCCATCTTTAGAAAACTAATGTGGATAACCCAATACCTTAGTCATTATAGTTATTGCCCTGTGCAATACAAGCTGGGTTTGATAAGGTGCCTATTTAATAGGCCTGATCGTATTTACAAAAATGACGCTATTGACGATGATATTAGGTTATTAAGCAAGACATTAATGGAAATGGCTATCCACTTAAACTCAGAAATAGACAGAAAGTTCATGGTACAGTGAGATATACTGTAGTCTTGGCGGAAAAAAAGCCTATCTACATCAACTTACAATTTAGTGACGATTCAAATAGCCTCTTATTGAAACAAAGGCTTTAATCAGTCATTAACAAAACGTATTGTGCAGCAAAGGTTATTATCAAAAAAAGAACGAGTTTCATGCTTCATCCAAAACCTAAAAGACATGAAAACGATTGTGTCACATCCTACTGTGTTTACCAATTTAAATGTGTGTGTGGTCACACAAACATAGGGAGAAGCAATCGTGATCTCAAAATTAGGGTGGGTGAACATGTACTAAAATGGTTGCAAAAACAAATAGAATCGAATGACCCTATAAGAGTAGCTGATAAACATCCATCATCCTCTATTGCCAAACATATAATCGAAACAGGCCATAGAATTGATCTTTACTCGGCTTTCGTGGTGTCGTATAAAAGTGTAAAAGGTCGTATACTAAGGTTTATTGAAGTCTTGGCCATACGAAAGCTGGAACCCTCTTTGTGTGTTCAAAAACAGTTTGTTCTCACATTAAACCTACCTTGGAAATATCAACTTATTATCCAGAGTTTAAAATTGTTTTCACGTTATATAAGGACTATTGTCTATATTAGAGCGAATAGTTTCATAGTATTTGGGCGCCATATTGATGTAAGAGATTAAATAGGAATAATATATTTACAAGTATATTATTCCTATTTAGTGTTTTCACATTATTTTTATTATTATCCTTGTCACCTCTTACTCCCCATCTCCAATCTCACTGTATTTCCTGTTTGTGTTTCTGCGGCAGCCAGATAATTTTAACGATAATATCACAAAATGAACTGGAAATTTTGTTTATATTTAAGGATAAAATATAATTTAGTTATCAGAAGGGGAGTTTTGTGAAGATTTTAGTAATTTTATAGTTGAAATCATTAGTCAACTAGAGCTAGAAAATCTGGAAGTACTGGACAGCCGTTTCGTCCTATTGTGGGACTCCCCAGCAGTGCTCATCCACGATCCCGCCTCGCAAGATTCGAACCCAGAACCTATCGGTCTGGCGCGTGTGCGCTTGACCTCTAGACCACTGAGCCGGCTGATATCCAACGGTGTTAATGTCTAACTTGAACCAACCCACGAAGTTGAGCAACCGCCCACCACTGTCTTCAGTGAGTCGATATCTCACAACAGACTCGGTTGAACTCCGCTGGTTACTGCTTCTCACTAGAACTCTTGAAGCCAGTCACTAGTGAGCATATGATGATTATCAGAAGAGGGCTTTCGTGTAGATTTTAATAATTTTATAGTTGTAATCATGAGTCCAACCAGGTCTGTTGTGAGACATTAAGTCACTGAAAACAATAGTGGACGGTTGCTCAATTTCTTGTGTGTGTATGGGATAGAAGGGCTACGTCATCTGTGAAGTCTTCTCAGTGACCAGAATACAGCACCATCTCTCCTGAACCTAACCTTTCCCGTCCAGCTTGGGTCTGAAGGGTTTCTCTGATTCCTTGTACTGACAAGTTGTATCTCCCCATTTCTGTTGCTATTCGACTGGTCCTCACGGTCTTGCACATAGTCTGGATATTCCATTTATCTTAATTAACGGTTGCTGTGGTTGTTAAAGGAGCATCGGTCTCGTGACTTCCGAAAAATCTCGGCTTTCATCATGAGGCGTCATAATTCTCCCTTGAACTCGGAAGGCAGAGTTCAAATGGTTTGAATTATTTGTTATGGTTAGCGTTATTTTAGCGAGTTAGTTTTCTACGGGATTGGGTCGTTAATCCCGTGCCAAACCCTCCTCGTATGTGTTGGCTTGGGACCGGCAGTAACTCTAGAAGACCTACAGGCGGAGTTCCACAAAATTGTACTATCCCTAAATGAAATTCGGGTCTGAAATATAAATAATTTTGGTATGTGTCACCTCGCTGTCTGTTTAACTTATGTATGACTGTTCCAGTTCTAAGAAACGTAGATGTACAATGTACCTTATTTCCATAGTTTCCAGGTTCTCTGTGATTGGTCGTATAAAATTAAAATCCTTTCTATTGATTGGTTTTCTTATCAGGATTATTTTTAATTTACTTATTATTTATTGTTGTCTTTTGCTTGTATATTCACTTTTTGCCTGAAATAAGGTTTTAAATGAAATTGTTAATCATAAACCATGAAATTATTTTCGTATCTCATAAACACAAAAATATCAAGCCAATCGGTGTCTTTAGTGAATTCCTGATAAATGTCAAAGTGTAGCCTTTTTTTCGTTCAAAGTATGCGATGTGGTCTCCAAATTAATAAAAATACCTAGTGACGTTAGATGTAGCGATTTGAGACATTACTCATCTTAAGCTGTCTACTAATAATTGTTTTTGTTGGTAGTTCAAAAGTGTCGTTTAACTGAGACTCCGAAAACCTAGCAGAAGTCTGGGAACATTTTGTTCCGTCAGGATTATGTACTATCATCTCAGAAACATAGAAAAGTAAAGGATTATACATCACTTTTTGACTGGATAATTTCCTATGTTATTACTTTACTTAGTATGTTTTTATAAGTACCTAGATCAAAGTTACACAGAACCCTATTAATATAGTCGGTTTTTTGGATATAATTAACCTTGTAGTAAAGCTTTTTCTCACATTTTGCACCTTTTCTTTATTGCTTGAGTTGAAGCGCAGAAGTAATCCAAAGTTTTAGGGAGCTGCTGGAAGGTCAGTAACAAGTGTTCAGACAGCAGACTTATTAGTACTCAGTGTTTAATTTTTCCAAAAAATAATCAGTAAAATGACTTCAATTTACTGATACGTAGCAATATCAAACTTATTTATGGAATATAGTTACTTCATTATTGTTGTAATATTGGAACTTAAGATTTCCAGTGTTAGCTTACGAGATGTATCGTGCGAAGTTATCGCTTACAGAATTATTCTAACACCCAATATACACAATGGTTATTTAGCGTAATAATGTTTGTCTGTTTAATAGACATTTTTTTTGATAACTTAATTCTAATCATTTGTTAATGTCAGTAAGATGTATCATACTAGTTTTCTGTCAAACACAAGATAAATTTATGTTGTATAACATTTTCATAGTGTCAATTTCATTTGCAATGGTTTAAATTATTCCTTTTTTATTAACGTTATGAACTGCAATTAATTGGTCTGTTGTTGAGGAGTGTACATCGTCAAAGGATAGCTTCGATAATTTTGTTATGTCATAAGTATTTTATTAACTGGTACGAGTTCGAAGTAAAACAAAAGAGGTATTTTGGATTCCACTGGTAACCATTATCCAACTTTACTTATTGTCACAGTTGTTTTGCCTACAAACACCATACTTTGTTAACTGTTGACATATGAGCATCTGTTAGTTTATCCCTAATTTGAAAGCATAATATTCTTTAATTATATTTATTATTATTATTATATGCATTAATCTGTATACTAAAACGCATGTTTATTGTTTGAAAGTTGTTTGTATGCATTATGCACTAAAGTGGTTTCACATTGTTTTATTCTATCAAACACCGTTTTTCGTCATTTGATTTTCTTTTTTAAATGTGCACGTAACGAGTATAGTGTTTTAGCTCTTATATTCCGTTTTCATATTTATCGTAAAGAATTTTAGATAAATCCAATTAAAGTTTACTTAGTATTGTTTGTTTGTATCTTTCCATTGATGTTTAGGACGTCAACTGGTTAGTCTCTTATTGGCCATATGTGAATACTGTGCGTATTGCCTTGATGTAGCTTTAATTCGCAAGCATTATAAGCAGAGATTGATAGTGGCTAGTAGTGGAAACCAGGACGCGCGTTTCGTCCTATTTGTATATATATATATATATATATATATATATATATATATATAAGCATTAATAGATCAGGTAACTGAACCATGGGCTTCAGTGTTATTAGTTCAAGCATAACGAGGTGAGATCATAGTAGGAATACGTACTAGGTTTTACGTATTTTTGTTAAACAAACAGTCATTGCTAGCCACTATCCATCTTTGCTTATAATGCTTGCGAATTAACGTTTTTTCCCCTTAATTTGAAATAAATATATTCTCGTATTTAAGTAATAGTTCTCAATTATATTTTATTACATCATAAAATATCAATGGACTCATACTGACTAAATTGTCTCATTTAACTTGTTTGTTTTTATTGTTATATTGAGTAGTTTGATTTCGAATCCCATAGAATGCAATGATTGTAGATTAAAAAATTTTCGACGCACATCAATTTATGACTGTGTCTGTAATGAATCTCAAAGTTAATTTTTTCGGTGAATTTAAGAAATGGATTATCTCATACAGTATATTTACTCAATTGTAATGTTTGACTATCTCTTATTTATATTAAACAAAAAATCAATACTCAGTAATCTAATTACAAGTTTTTATTTACGAATGTGAACTCTTTGTTCTATAGAGACATTAATGATCCTTCTACTAAACTGTCTATCTGTCTTTAAGTAAGTGGGTAGAAAAATATTGAACTTATTACCTCTACTAGTTATGTTATTTGAACATTTAGCAATTAAACCTACATCTCTTTAATCTTCTACTACTTTGCTGACTACATATGCTATGATACATCAAATTGACAGAATATTTGAAGATTAGCAATAAAAAAGATGATAATGTACGGAAAACAATAATTCGATATTGAATAATTACAATTGAAATCATGTTAGTGAAAATTGTAGGTCATTAACCTTGATATACAATAAACCCTAAATAACACTAAAGTATTATTACGTTTTTAAAAATATTTTTTGTACGTTTGGCCTTTTTGATTGGTTGATTTCCTTTCTAGTTGATGAACCGAATGTTTTTGGACCGCAAACATCAAGATTCAGGCGATATGCTCATATGGGTGCGTATTTATTTCCTTTACCACACAATCTACATACTTACTTACCTGTTGACCTGGTGTCATCATTTATGGATTTTATCATTATTTTTTCCCTCATATATAATCTCCGTCTCCTAGTTTTTAATGGCTGATAATAATCTTTTATTTCATAACAATACCATATATGTTTTATTTGTATCTTGTAATCCCCGTTATAAACCCAATATAAGGTGAAAATTTATACCTTTTCTATGATATTCCTGGAATGTTAGTTTTTCTTCCATGTTAAAGAGCAATTATATTGATCATTTCTTTATTCTGTCCATACCTTGTAATATTGAAATATCTATCGCTTAACCTAAGTTGTTTGTTGGTAAATAGTTCAGTCGTATTTATATATGCAAATATTATATTTCGGATTCTTGTTTTCTTGTTATGTCAATCATCTTATGTGGTAAATCACTGTTTGTTTGTCTGTTTTTCTTAACGTTGTTCACTATAGTTCATTGATTTTTTTTGTCTAAGTTTTACGTGTATTTGTCTCAATGTATAAATTTACAGTTGTATGGGTACGCATGAGTGAATTGTTCACTTGAAAACGCTTAAAAAGAGCATTGCAGAATAATATATATATATACATGTATACAACACACTGAAAGTGAAACTTTCACCGATTTAATCAGTTGATTAACATTAATAATCACTAATGATCCTTTGAATTGATTGATTCCCTGGTGTCATTTTGTCTAATTATTTTCTCTTCAATTTATAATTTGAAAAAAATCTTGGTAATGTACAATTCTTTTGCATAATTTTTATCACACAATTAGTTTTCTGTATGTTGTCAATTGTAGGTGGTGTATCAGTAATGCTTAACAAATCTGGGGATCTGCTAAATACTGACATCTCCCCATAAATCTGTTGGATAAATTTTTTCCAAATCATTGTAATATGAGCTTTTTTCCGTCATCGAAATTCGAATTCCTACAAGCTGATAAAGCAAATTTGTAGCTGAGGTCATACTAGTGTATATAGTTAATAACAGCTTCTATAGGCATTAAATTTGATTGGTTATATGAACAATAATTCATAGTGTAATATGTCTGCAGAGCGATCTGTTCTTAACTTAACATGTTATAATACCGTAGTTCTGTTATTTCTATCTTGCTAGTGGTGATGATTTCAGCTTAAAATTTTATGAAAGCTTCACGATCAAGCCATCTAATTCAGAAAACAACAGGTTTTTGTGTATGTTGAATTAAATTTGAGTTGTTTTGTAGGTCTCAAGACATTGTCGTCTACTTGTATTTCATCCATTCGTCCGGTTTGTATTTCGTGAGGACTCTCTCGAGCTATTCTGGCTAAAATATTTATTTCTTTAGGTCTTACTATATCAGATAGCTTGATTGAAAATGGCAAATTCAAAATCTGAATACGAAACTGTACTCAACACCCTATAAACAAACGTACCCTCTGATATCAAATAACATTCAAAGTCGACTTGTGCTTCATTGTTATATACAATCCAAAAACAATCAATATGATAATTACAAACACATTTTTATGGTTTCTTTATTGACTACCTTCTTGTATTTATCTTCGATATCTTCGTCTGAAGAATTTTAAAAAAATATATAGTTGTAACTAGTGATAAGTAGATATCTTCCCCTCATTGTAATTTCTGCAAGCTAGTCAATATATATATATATATATATATATTCAAGTTTCTTGTGTGTTGTGTGTATTTTGTTTTACTCTCCAAATTGGTAGTTAGTTATCCATCCATATTTTGTATATATATATATATATATATATATATATATATATATATATATACGTATATTTATACCTTTATCTACATAATCAGGTTTGTGCTTTTTTTCTTCTGTTTTGTTGCTCTTTGTAGAGTTAGTTTATGAGAATACCAATTTTAAATTGTGTTTTGTTGTTTCTTTTTACTACTACTACTGCTACACCCACACTCATTCATACTAATGGTTAATAACACCCATTTCTATATATATATATATATATATATATATATATATATATGTATATATATATATATATATATATATAGTGTAGCAATACTATTAGGAAGCAAGATATATATGTATTTCATTATATTTATGTCTTATTATAATTAATTTCATATCGGTATAGCTCAAGCAGCTTTTGGTAAGTTCATCTAGTGTTTATTTTTTTTTTAATGGTAGAGTAGTGCTACTACGGTTTTGTGTTTATGTAATATTTATCCGTTGGTGTATTTTTTTTTCATTTTCAACTGACAATAAAAGTAGTTTATTGTAGATTTTCATTTTGATGCATGACTTATATCTAGCATTTCTGTTATTTCTGTTTATATCACTTCAAAAATATCATAGAATTTTTATTATTTCCACTTGATCATTTGGACAGTTTTGATTATATACATGCATAGATCATAGTGTAAATAATATTAAGTATATATATAGTCATTGCTACATCATGCATTACTCAATGGTATTACTATAATTGATAGGATGTTGTAGATGTCTAATGATGAATAAATTTAGAAATATAAATTATTGAATTCCAACTCCAATAGTCTGAATAGTTAAGCGCTCTTTGTCAGGCCTAGACTCTTGAATAGGCACTACAAACGAAATCATTGAACAATACTTCTTAGTTCTCGATGGTTACAAATCTTTCTTTTTCACCATATTTTCCATGTTTTAATCAATAAATCAAAATGTCTATTTCTGAGTGCATAGAAAAAAAATATTTTCGCACATCTGTCAATATTATTACCACCACCAATAATAACAGATTAATTTCACAATCATTGAAATTATTTGGTATCCATTTTCTAACAAGCTTATTTAAATGTAAAGAACTTACTATTCAAGGTTAAGTAGTTTTATCTGCATACCTTTCGGATACACAAAATATGTCAATGCCTAATTTTTTTTCAATGAAAATAATTGTTTTCCGTGTGTGTACGTGTGTGAATTTGTTCTTGTGTAGTACTTGATTGGTGGTGGTATTAATAGTAGTATTAGTAAATTTGTCTTCATCTAGAGAATATTTAGATTTTTGTTTTTGAAATGAATTTTTTTTAAAAAACTTGCTTTTGTTCACTTTCCGGATAGAGTAGTAATGACATTTTCTCGAAACATCATCACTGTTAAAAATTCTCTCAGTGATTATCGATCTCAGTGGGTATTTTAGTTAATTTTTGCTCGATAATTTCAGAACTCGAACTTAAAACATACAATCTGATTAGGACTGAGAAGTACTGAAAATACATGACATTGATCACTACTCAATGGTCAATCAGATGTGAATACATCTCATTCCTAAAGAAGGTTGTCAGTCACGGCCTGGATAGTTCAATGATGACATCTGTGTGACACGGGAATATTAGCTTTCTGAAGTTTACATGTACACCTTGCTGATGAGTGCGAACTTGCACAAAACCTAGGTTTGTTGCTTTTAGTCTTATTATTTCCCAAACAACTCGGCACAACCCAAAGGGACGAATGTTCCAGCCTGTATAGGCCGGTCAAGCTATAATCCAAACTTGACCACCATGTGGCATTTACGGTCGGCGATTAGCTCTCATACTATGCATATCTGAAAACTAAGTGGATAAAAATGTATGTCTGGTCAATGAATGGTAATAAATGTTTAGACTACCGTGAACAGTCCAAGAAGTTAACAGGTTAACTAAATGCAAATAATCTCGGCCGTTGATAGTTTTCCTGTCCTATAATATCATTATTAGAGCCATATATTTCAAGTCTGTTCATCCCATTCTCTTAATAACCTTCTCAAAAGTAATCGGATTTTAAGACAATTGTTAGTACTAAATTGTGTCAAAGTAAAACATACTGAATTACCCACTTCTTCCTAATATTGTGCTTACATTTTCCCACCTAAGTCAACGTCTTGATTGTTGATTAACTTTCTAAGCAACGATACAAAGTGATATGAAACTTTGATTACTTTTACTTATAATAAAGGTTTGATATTTTTCTTAATGATTATCTTCATGTAATACTTTCAAACTGTTTATGTATGCCTAATGTAGACAGTTATGTAACTCGACTTGATATATATATATATATATATATATATATTGGTGGTGTTCAAGGACTAGTCATACTACATGAGTGATGAAACTGAAGTAGATATTGTGTTGCGTTTCAGCCTGTCACAAACTCTGAGTGATTTGCTTTAGCCACTTAACCACTACTTCATATATTACTTCAGAACTAATGGAGGTTAAAAGTCCCCTTCGATTTAGATAAAAATTCTAGTGTATATGCTATTTAATTGTTGAAATATATACATTCGAAATCTATGATTACTCTATATGTAGCATATGTAACATATGCTTACTTCTTTTTGGCCATTAAATGTTGGTGTGATACTGATTCAGTTCTGCACTATATTAGATTGTACATTATATTAAGTGATATAATCAGTATATCATATATTTTTGATGCTTAAAATTAACTGTTTTATTCATAGTTTGATGAGCACAATACCTTTTTTCTCTCATCGACTATCGTCAATTCATTTTTTTTGGTTAAAATTTGAAAATTTTTTCTAGTCCGGTTCACCTAACTGATTACTTGACCTTGAAATGCTTTCATTATGAAATTTCTTTTTCTGTTACGTAGTACTCTGATTGTGTTGTTGTCTAATGTGTGTTCATCTTTTCTTTCATCCGTGTGTCTTTCTCCCCCCCTATCTGTATGTGCTTCTGTTCAATACCTTAATTCAATATATATATATATATATATATATATATATCACTGATATATTGTCTTTTGTCTGAATTCGTTTTAAAGCACATTTTTTGTCCATCCCCTTTATCATATTATTATAATTTCATAAAGTTACTTTCTTTTAAAAATCGCTTTATATGTAGCCAGCTATTCACTTTTCATTTGTTTTGTTTTACTGTTTTTTTATCGAACAAATAGCATTAAAGCAGAGTACTTCCAAACGTCTTCATCGTCCAATGGCTGCTATCAAAACTCTAGATGGTATGTGTACCATTTCATAATTGTTTATATTAATATTTCATTTGTGGTTGTTTCTTTCCTTTTTTAAAAATTTGTATTATTTATATCTTTTCAGTTTAACATTAGTACTTCATTAATAGGTAATTCGATTTTAATTTACGACAATTATCAGCTGACTTTACATGTGATGATGTACCGTTGACTTTATCCAGTTTTTTTGTTAATGAAAGTTTACATCAAACTCTGTGTAACAAGTGTGACCAAATATTTGATTTTATGGTGAAATAATGTTTCTGACAGTGTTGTTTCACAACTTACTAGTATTTTAAGCGAGATTCGAACCCAGAACCTATCAATCTCGCGCGCAAATGCTCAACCTCTAGACCACTGAGCCAGAATCCAACGGTGTTAATATCTAAATTCAACCAATCCACGAAATCGAGCAACCGTTCACCAATTGTCTTCAGTGAGTTCCTATCTCACAACACACGTGTTTGAACTTCACTGGCCACTACTTCTCTTAAGGACTTAAGGAAATAACTCTTGATGTCAGTCACCAGTGATCATATGATTATTATCACAGGCGGATTTTGTGTAAATCTTAGTAGTTTTGTAATTCAAATCATGAGTTCAACCAGGTCTGTTGTGAGACATTAAGTCACTGAAAACAATAGTGGACGGTTGCTCAATTTCTTGTGTGTGCATGGGATAGAAGGGCCAGGGGATCTGCGATGTTCAAATTTTCTAACTGATCCCGAGCTGTCCATTATATTCCGTATTTCCTCTCAGATGTCGAAGTCTTCATAATCCAGTCAATCATCAAAAGGAAGAGGAATGGGGCGTGTAGACAGCCTTGTCTGACTCCGGTCCTTACTGGAAATGCATCCGTGAGCTGTCCTCCATGCAGGACTTTGCACTGTAGTCCATCGTATGAGTTCCGGATAATGTTGAGAATCTTCTGAGGAATTCCATAGTGTCGAAGAAGTTTCCATAATGTTCTCCTGTCCCCACTGTCAAACGCCTTCCCATAATCAATGAAGTTGATGTATAGAGTACAGCAACATCTCTCCCGTATCTAGCCTTTTTTGTCTAGCTTGTGCCCAATGGGTTTCTCTAATTCCGAATACTGCCAAGTTGTATCCTCATTTCCGCAGCTATTAGACTGGTCTTCCCGGTCTCCCACATTGTTCGGACGTTCCATGTACCTATAAAGCGTGGTGCTATGGTTGTTAGAAGGGGTATCGGTCTCGTGACTTCCGAAGAATTTCGGCTTTCATGACGAGGCGTCATAATTCTTCCTTGAACTCGGAAGGCAGTGTTTAAATGGTTTGAATATTTTTTTCTGGTTAGCATTTTTTTTTTAGCTAGTTAGTTTTTCTACGGGA
Organism: Schistosoma rodhaini; assembly: GCA_944470415.2. NCBI lineage: Eukaryota > Metazoa > Platyhelminthes > Trematoda > Strigeidida > Schistosomatidae > Schistosoma > Schistosoma rodhaini. The sequence goes on along the minus strand of OX104036.1, from coordinate 7,982,998 downwards.
TGGGGTCGCTAACCCCATGCCGAACCATCCTCCTTTGTGTGGGCTTGGGACCGGCAGCAACTCTAGAAAAGCTACAGGCGGTTGCCTAATTTAAAGTAAAAATAGAATAGATTTTCGAAAAGATGAACTCCCGTCATCCTTCATCACTAAGCCACAATTTCTGTTTATAGCCTAAATCAGATTTTTGAAAATCATCCTTGTTATTGTGTTACTTGTTCATGTGTGTTCATGTTGCTAAATCATCTATTTATAACGTAGTATTCAAAGTGGAACAGACCGCAAACCCTGGATTATTCGATCTGTGACGAGGTTGTGCGTGTACATATTAGCTCGTAGTCACATACTTGACATAATGCGACTGTACATAACTGGTTAAACAATACGTTTTAAGGAAATTTTTAATATAAATTTATTGAAACGCTTTCTCTTATCATAACCAATGCTTACAATTTCGCCTAATGCACTGTTAATATTTTACTTATTCACTCTTCCCCTCTTTTATTTATCAACCGTACCGTAGATACTATTGATTTGGCTGACAAGTAAGCATGAAGATATATATGTATAATACTGACTTTTTTCATGTAAAACGCATTCATACATTTGCTTTTTAAATCATTTCTGTTTGATTTCGTTGAATTTACTACTTTCTATATATTTCTCCAGTATTTCAATTGGATATCTGTTTCGTCTACACTTATCGATTATTCATTAGAAATGAATTTCATATCACCTCATTCCTGGTGCTGGTCAAATTTTAACTGGAGTTCTCAACGTAATCTCGATAATATCACAATGCCCCTTGTTTAAGATATGCTCAAATCGTCAGTCGATAAGAAGCTTCCATGTTATAGATTTCCATAGCCGTTTAATGATAGGGGTTGCTCCGAAGCTTGAAGGTCCTACATCCAATCACTAGTGGATTTGCACTGCTCACAAGTCCCATACTAGTACGAAACCACTGTCCAATACTTCCCGGTTTTCATCGGTTGTCTAACTTAGGCCCGTTCGTGACTTCGATAACATTTAAGTCTCCAGAAACCCTTTACAGTGATAACAGTATTTAAGTTGATCTACAAAGAAATACATTTCTTTGAATAATGTTTGGTTTTGCCACATAATAATTATCGCTATTTCAATATCTTTTTATCAACAAGAAATGACTGATTTCGTTCCCATAAGTTAAACCTGGTAAATCAAGTTAGAATTATTCAGGTTCTAAACATTTCAGCTGTAAATAAAAATCAGTTTTCCACGATTTCGATCACTCTTGAAATCACAGTTTACTTTGATCATAAGGTAGCTGTAGACTTTAGTTCCATATCAGTTTCCTTCACTAACAAGGTGTATTCACAATCTTCAGGGAACTCACAATCCCTAAGAGATTCAAATTTGTATCACTAAATGCTCCGTCCACTCACACACACATTACCCGTGAACTACTTGAGCTACGGCGACTTTCTGTAAGAAATTGTTAGAAATATATGTGTGATAATGTTTTCATTTTTCGAAAATCCTATAAAAACAATCTATCGAAAGAAGTATATATAACTTGAACGTTTAAACAATGAGCTTCATGAAATGCTAAGTAGGAAGTGGTGAACTATTTGGAAATTCTTTACTCAACAAAGCGATATAAACTGTTGAATATTCATTGTTTATTCACATATAACTTGCTATTTGTTCACGGATGCTACTATTGATCTATTTAGACAGAGACTTCTTGTAAACACGATACCCTCAAAACCCTTATTCTGAGTCACAAATGTTCTTAATCTGAGATATTTTTCATTGATCAGTCTTCTGACTAGCGGTAAACAATGTCATAATTAATCTGGTCTCTGTAAATTGATGTTGTACTGTGGCACTTCTTCGAAACGTCTACTTGTTTAGCGGTATTATTTGTCGTTCGAACCACTTGATTTTCAAACCTTTTCTAAAATTGTTACCCTGAAATTCTTCTTGCTCTGTGTTTTGTCCCGTCAGCCCTGGTGATTTAGTATCGGACAAAATCTCGGGACAGATTCAAAAGGTTTGTTTAGGCGCTTACAACTTTCGTCACTTGTAGTGTAGACAAGATATACATATACAAACCAAATGACGTGCACAGCTGTCTTGTCTGTATTACGTTATGGCCTTGAAATACGGTCTCTAAAAGTAGGGGACATGCATTGGCTACTGATGTTTGATCATTCTTATCTTAAAAGCAGTATTTTCCTTTCGTGTGACTACCACGTAAGCAGTGTCTAGGTTAGGCATGGAGTACTGAGCAATATAGAAGTAGTTTGGAAGAAATTTGGAGGTGGCCAATTTAAGACTTGAAGTCATTGGCTATCAGACAGAGCTCTGTAACGCCGTTTAAAACTAACTGGTTGTGGTCCGCTTAATAGTCGCGACTAGCGGTTAAAGATATTAGATGACATGTCGCAGAATTGTTCACAGTCGCTTAGATGTATTCACTCTCTACTTCGCTCTTAATCTTAAATTCTTGTATGTATTCATAAATACCTTTCCATTCTGTTTTCTTGAACCTTATAATCGACTCTTACTTTTTCTTATTTTCATTAGTGCTGCTCCATTATTTCCATTTGTTTCGTTATTCATCTTGTTACTTTCATCCTATCTTACTAAAATCATATTTTATTTTGAAACATTAAACATCTATAACAAGCACTTTATTGATGATAAGTGATTTATTAACTTTATATTTTCCTAATTTTTCTCTTCTCATTTTCTTTTACAGAGGAACAACATATGAAAGCGGTAAATCGACAGGTGAGATTTAGTTCATTTACTTATTTTTTTCTCTTATCATAAACTATCATATTATTCTAAATTCAACTTAGTATTGTTTGTTTGAATCTTCCCATCGATTTGTTAGAACTGCAACTGGTCAGTCTCTGCTATCATATTATTCTTTTGGATTGTTGTTGAATAAACTAAAACATTAAATGGTTATTTATTCATAATCTAATTTGTACTGCCGTTTCGTGTCCCTATACTTTTTCTCTTTTCAAATTTATTTCACTGTATTATACTCCTTCAATAACATCTTCAAACCATAATCTTTCGGTTTACTGCTTATACTCTTACTACTTCTACCACTATGGGATTTGAATGGACAATTCTTTATACATGAGAATTCCTTTGATATTTGCTTATAACTTTATATTTTGTATGTCTTTATCTCTCCTAAACATCCCCTGTCGAATACAAGTTTAGAATTGTTTCTCTTTAATCACTGACTAATTAGATCAGATCTTCAAAGAGTTTGGCTTTCATAGAATACTATCCTTTTTTTAAACAAAATTTGTCAATTGATTTAGCAATTTCTTGGATATTTTGTTTCTCTTCGAAGAATTTAGATTTAGATCTCTGATTGAATTGCGGTTTTTCTCAACGTTTTAATATCAATTTATTTTTTAAGTTCAATGAGTTTTATCAAAGGCTGATGAGTTTTTCCGACTGCCTGATATATGGTAAAGTGTTTATCATTTCTATTTCATATCTTTTTATGGACGAATTATGTACAGGCTACTAGATAAAAATGGAAATCGTTTGATAAAGTAGTCAGTCCCACTCAACACAGGTGGTTGAGACATCTAGTACGTTATGCATTGCCTAGTCACTCCCTACCCCGATTATTGACGTACACTGGCATAATATTAAGTTCAAGGAAAGCTAGATGTGTCCTTTCTCAATATATAACATCAACTTGTAAAGTTATCGTCCGACTGGGCCGTTTTGTCTTGTAACTACTAAGTTGTAGTCCTTGCGGTTTAAGAATATATGTAATATGAATCTCTCTCAACGGCTCATATGTATTCAATTTTTGTATTGACTTTTTTAATTGTCTTATTATTTTCATCTTATGAATTTATTCTTCTCAATTCATATTATCTACGCTTAATGTTTACTACAAATGATATTACTGCTTTCATCGCTACATTGGCGTTTCTTGTAATAATTCCGTCTCGTTTTACTGTTGTGTAGTTTGATAACTAGGACCGATATATTTATATATCAGGTTCTACATTGTGTTATGACTAACTGACTTGTTGACCGCTCATTGTGTAGGTTGTAAGTGATAATTTAAACAAAAATGTATTTTATTATTATATATATTACAAATTCATTGTAATGATGTTTTCTTTTTGTTTCTCTTTTTCATAAATATGGTTTGTTTTCTGGTCCTTTATTGTGCTTACTTATGTTATAACATAATGCTTTGTATTACGGGCGTATCTTTGTGTGCGTGTGTATACTTGATCATATCTATTCATTTCTTTTGTGATATTCTTTCCTGCACTCGATCGAAATTTTACTTGACCATTTGCATAAAATCATGATAAATTATTCCCAAGATGTTTCACCTTTGTATAGATCAGATCGAAACAACTCAACTCAAACGCTCCTCTACCATACATCGTTTAGTAACATCAGCTTTACAAAATCTGATGTGTGGTGTCCATCCAAAGTCCGAAGTTGTAACGGTACGTACTCAAGAAAAAACTCATATCTTAGTTCATCATCAAAACAACCTTATGCGATTAGAAGTAAATTGGGATCCAATTCCTCCAACATTATGCCAATCACAAAAATGCCGAACCGGTACCGTAGTACGGGCGAACTCAATCGAAGGATCTCCACCCCGGAATCCTCCATTTCTACCATGTCGTCTGACAATGGTCAAGGATCAATTACAGGAAATAATTACAGTAGAAGATTTAAACCACAATCCGGATACAGATCTACCACTTTAATATCTTCATCCAATAATAATCAACGTATCGCACATTTTTACGATATATTAGCATCTGATTTTGAACGTACACCTAGTCAAATTAGTTTCAGTACATCAAGTTCAAGTGATAAATATTCACATACTACTGATAAACATACTAATGATAGCCAGAATAATCTACTATCATCATTTAACAAATCATCTTATTATGACCATAATTTATTACAAATAGCCAATAATCAACCAGAATCATGTGGTATTATACAAAGTAGCCATCAAATCACATCGCATAAAGTACTTCCGTCAAATAATAATAATACATTGAAAATAAATAATGAATCGTCTGATTCGATAAACAATATTAAAAAGAGACAATCTAATCGATTTAGTCAAATTGATTGTGCATCATTAGAGAAATTTATGAATGATGCTTCTTCAACACTTTCCTCTCCCATCTATGACCCTTATGGGATGGCATTTAAAATCCCTAGTTGGTCATCATCATCTTCTACAACTGCTTATCATCATAACCATCATCAACCATATAATCGTCGTCATCATTTACCAGTCCTAATTCTTGATAAACAACAAGATTGTCCAATGCCTTCTTCACGTAGTTCTATTAAATCATCTGGAAGTACACCACGACCTGTCCCAATACTTAGTGAATCATTTATAAGAAAGCGTCAATGTCGAAAAGTGAATTAAAAAATCTCCCAACAGAATAATAGCATCTAAACAAAATATACTTGTACATAGTATGTAGTTTCTTTTTAAAAATAACAAACAAATAGTATTTGTCTATTTTGTACGTTACCATGATCCAACATCTGAGAATCAATTGTATTTACTACGACTATTACTATTTTTCTAATTCTCAAATACACTTAACATATAACTAGACATGTAGTATAATTAAGTACTCTCGGTGAGCTCTTAAGCACTAATACATATATGTATATATATAATTTTGTGTGTATGGCTTAATAATAATTGAGTTCTCTTTCATCGACCCCCCCCTTTTTAACGCTATATTTCACAGTGCGTACTCATTCACATGGAATTACTCACCAATTTGTGTTGTTGAATTAAATGCTGTTTCATATTCTTATTCACCAATTTCTAAATCCTCAACTATCATTGTTTACTGAGGTTGCATGGTTTGCATAGAATGTATTATTAATATAGTTATTTTTGTTATTGTTCGATTAATATTGGTGACAATTATTTAATGAATAACCAATGCATAAGTATTATGACATATACACTGGGTTTTCTGGTTTTTATTTTTACCAAAAAAACACAATTTGGATTCTGCATCTAATCTAACGAATGAAAGCATTTTGCTGTTTGTATATTACTACCTCTCTTATCAGGTAGTAGCCTTAATGAATCTGTTAGTTTGCTTTCAATATCTCCCATATATTTAAAATATAAATTTGCTTAGTCGGCTTTGAGTTCCGCTATTCGTATATATCTATATATATGTATAGGAATTTGTTTTCCTTTCGTACGCCATTCAAACCAAAATAGATGCAACTAACTAAGTACCTACATGATGATTGAAACCTGGCAACTTTAACCTCTTTTATTTAGCTTAATAATGAATTTAATTTGCATACATACAATATGAGTTAATCATAGTCCCTATATATCAGTAGTAATGTCTTAAATTATGAAGCTAAGTAAAGTGAATCCAAATTGGACTATGAGCTTCAGTTTCATGAATGATTAAATGTGATATAATTAGGCGAATAGTACAAAAAAATGTTAAAACTATGTTACAAATAATCATTGTTTACATTTTTATTTCATAACTAATAAACGCATAGACCGTTATATTTTTGTATTTCTGAACTTTCATTTGATCTATAAATCATTACTGTATGTCTTATTTTTCCCCAATTTATCATTAATTAATTCTTTCTCTATTACTCTGGTCTTATATCACTTATAGCTAAGTTTTGTATGCTCAGTAACTTCCCCATTGTTGGTGTACTGTCAGATATTTCAAGTATGTTATTGTCTGGATTTTCAGCCACTATTGAATTGAGTACATCAGAGAACTGATCTGGTTTTAGCTTCATCTTTTGATCGCACACTGGGTTATAAGATATTCAAGAGCCAATAAGCGTTAATGTCTTACTTTTTATTCATTGGTCTATGTATCAGTTAGTAAGTAGGTCTTCCGTCCTACTAGCGGTATTACTTACTTATTTCTTTACGCCTGTTACCCCTCGTCGAGGAGCATAGGCCGCTCACCAGCATTCTCCATCCAACTCTGTCCTGAGCCTTCCTTTCCAGTTCTTTCCAGTTACTATTCAGCCTTTTCATATCGGCTTCTATTTCCCGGCGTAGTGTGTTCTTTGGCCTTCCTCTTTTCCGCTTCCCTTCAGGATTCCAAGTTAGGGATTGAGTCGTGATGCACATTGGTGATTTCCTTAATGTATGTCCGATCCACTTCCAACGTCTTCTCCTAATTTCCTCTTCAGCTGGAACCTGGTTTGTCCTCTCCCATAAAACGCTGTTGCTGATAATATCCGGCCAATGGATGTTGAGTATTTTGCGTAGACAACTGTTTATAAATACTTGTACCTTTCTGATGATGGTCGTAGTAATTCTCCACGTTTCAGCCCCGTACAGTAGGACTGTCTTGACGTTCGTATTTAAGATTCTCACTATGAATTTAGTTGAGAGTTGTTTTGAGTTCCATATGTTCTTCAATTGTAGAAATGCTGCCCTTGCTTTGCCAATCCTCGCCTTTACATCTGCACTCGATCCTCCTTGTTTATCAACGATGCTCCCCAGGTACTTGAATGTTTCCACCTCTTCTAGAGTTTCGCCATCAATTGTGATTGGTTTGGTTGGTGTTCTCATTTTTGCATTTGAAAACCTTGCTTTTCCTTTATGTACGTTGAGACCTATTGATGCAGAGGCTGCTGCTACATTTGTTGTTTTCGTCTGCATTTGTTCGTGTGTATGAGAGAGGAGGGCTAGGTCATCTGCGAAGTCCATTGTATTCCGTATTTTCTCTCAGATATCGAAGTCTTCATAATCCAGTCAATCACCAGAAGGAAGAGGAAGTGGGAGTGTAAACAGCCTTGTCTGACTCCGGTCCTTACTGGAAATGCACCTGTCAGCTGTCCTCCATGCACCACTTTGCACTGTAATCCATCGTATGAGTTTTGGATAATGTTGACGATCTTCTGAGGAACTCCATAGTGTCGAAGAAGTTTCTATAATGTTCTCCTATCCACGCTGTCAAACGCCTTCTCATACTTAATGAAGTTGTCGTATAGTGATGAGTTCCATTCAATTGATTGTTCAACAATTACCCGTAGTGTCGCAATCTGGCCCGTGCACGACCTATCCTTACGGAATCCAGCCTGTTGATCTCGAAGTTGGGCATGTACTGCGTCTTTCATCCGATTCAGCAGCACTCTGTTGAAAACTTTTCCTGGTACTGATAACAAACTGATGCCTCTGTAGTTCTCACATTTGCTCAGATCTCCTTTCTTTGGTATCTTGATGAGATATCTTTCTTTCCAGTTCATTGGCACTTGTTCCTCTTCCCAAATCTTCTTGAATAAAAGGATAAGCATGTTTGCAGTTATTTCAATGTCTGACTTCAGTGCTTCTGCTGGTATATTGTCAGGTCCTGCCGCCTTCCCACTTTTGATTTGTCTGATGGCCATCTTGACTTCTTCGATCGTTGGAGTGATATCTATTGGAAGGTCAGTGTGGGCTGCTTCGATGTTCGGTGGATTCAATGGAGCTGGTCTATTCAGCAGTTCCTCGAAGTATTCTGCCCATGTTTTCCTCTGTTCTTCAATATCCATGATTGTCTTTCCTTCTTTATCCTTGACTGGTCTCTCTGGTTCGCTATATCTCCCTGCCAATTTCTTCGTTGTGTCATATAGTTGTTTCATATTCCCTTCTCTTGCAGCTTTTTTCCGCCGTCGTTGCTAGTTCTCCCATATATTTCTGCTTGTCGGCTTTAATGCTTTTCTTCACTTCCTTGTTTGCTTCTGCGTAGTCTGCTTGTGCTTTGACTTTCTCTGCTAGTGTTCGGCTGTTGTTAATTGCTAGTCTCTTGTTCTTCCTTTCTTGAATTTTGTCCAGGGTTCCCATAGAGATCCATTCCTTGTGATGATGCTTCTTAGTACCAAGAACCTCCTGACACGTTGAAGTTAGTGCTTCTTTTATCCCTTTCCAGTTGTCCTCCATCGTAGTTTCTTGTTCATTCAGTAGATCCTGTAGAGCTTGGAACCTGTTGTTGAGAGTTATATTGAATTCATGAAGCTTGTGAGTATCTCGAAGGAAGGCTGTATTGAACCTTTGTAGTGCTGTTTGTCCAGTTGTCCAGTGTTTCTTTAGCTTCAGTCTCATCTTGGCCGTATAGGTAGGTGATAATGGGACTGGAGAGAGATCGAACAGCTAATTTCCTGTTATTACGGTCCGGTCACACGGGACCTAATACAAGCAAGTCTTTATTTATCTTAAGTATCCTTAAGTCATGGTTTAGTGACAAGTGCCAACTGGTAAGAAACCTAGATCGTGGAGCATATCCCACCGACTACCTCCAGTCGCCTAACATACAAAAAGAGTAAATTATTTCAATCATGAATTAGCGGGTTAAAATTATCAACCACACTAATACATGAATAGTGTTTCGGACTCCGTGACCAGTCTTTAAAGCACCTTAACTAATATAAGCTGTTTTAAAACTAAGTGCAGCTTCAATTGTTCAATGATTTACTTGAATTAAACAAACATTAAAAATGTCGTACGAGCATATCTATCATGTCTTTATTCATACATTATACATATACAAGACACCAGTTGAACACTTAATTCTGAAAATGATTTTTTTCAATATATTTCTGGTAAACAAAGTTTTAATAAACATTTATCAATTCCCTTCTTGAAATCATTTGTTTATGGAAAGTATTCAGAAAATTAGAAAGTAATTTTATCAATGTAAAGTAAAAACTTATTTATCTCTCTCTCTCTCATTCTCTAATCAACCTACTCAAAATAAAGTACCTTGTTAACTTTAGAATGTAAGAAAATTGGTTCTTTTGTTGATTGATTTTATCGACCATTTGATATAATGTCTATTAAACTCGTTTTACATAAGATAATATTACAAGCTAAACAGACTGATTTACCGTATTAAAAAGATTTATTAGTCTAGTTAATTTTATCAGTTAGTCATCAATAAACCTTGATGATGCTAATGTACGGAAACGTCAGTCTGTACATCATTTAAGTTATAATGGAGTTACTCATTTACAATATGAATATACGATATACTAGTTGAACATAATTATATGCATATGTAAACAGTTGTTCAATCCACTGTATTTGTATGGTTTTGTATTTTCGTATTGTTTATATTCTTAACTGCTGCTGATCAGTTTCTATTAAAATATATGTACATGCTGATTGAATTACCTTGATATTATTACTTAGTTGTCAGTTTTATTGAAGTTGTATTCATGCTAACGATGGAATCCAAGGATCCTGTCTCGTTCTATTCAGGCATTGTTAACTGGATGTACCTCAGTGTTGATGTCTACACTAAGATTTGAACCCCAATACGTTTTCGCTTTATACACCTATAAATTATTCACTAAACTACTGATTTCAAACAGCCTTGAACTTTTGTAGTAAATATAAATTTCATTCGTAAGCGTTTATATTTTCCTTTCATTTATGTTAAGAACTCAACTGCTAACCGCTAGCCAATTTTAATTAATCTACTTTCCAGTCGTTTGTTCTTATGATTATATTATTATTACTATCATTTTGACTACAACATTTCTGCTTTTCTTGTTTTCTTTTTATTTATTGGAACATGGAATGATACACTTTATGTTATATCATCGTTTTTATCTGTTAGCCATTTATTTCATTTGTAAGTGCTTTAATGTTTCCTATTATTAGTGCGTTAAAGACTACTGAAATTGATTTCCCTCACTAAATAGTAGAGTCAAATACTTACAAATGAATGTGTTATTACTTGTGTAGTTTAAACAAATTAGTTAGGCTTTGATGTTATGCTGCATCATTGGTGCCTATCATGGTTTAAAGTAGCAAATAATGTGCCTTATTTCAAACAAATAAGACATACTATTATTATAAAACATACAAGCAATTTCTTTCTCTTATCAATTTTGTCCCATTAAATTGATTTCTATGTGTTGGTGAAACTACATAACGGTAATTAGCTGTATGCATTGTAACTCGTTGATACTATGACAAATTCGAACTTTTTTTTACATTGAGTTCTATTCTGTGATTCAATTAGTCGGTTACTAATTTCTCTTTGATGAATGTCTCCGAATTCTAACTCAACACTCTTAATTACTTCAGACATATTTTTTTATGGAGACAAAAAAAAGATTCTAGTGGTATATTTTTAGCAAAACAGTAACATCTCTCATTGGTTGTGATACTACAGAACAATGATTAGATGTTTTATCCATTTAATACTTCCCATGTTGAATTTACCACTTTTTACCGTATAGCTTGTAAATATGAATTATTAATGATGAAAATTATTCATTCTAATTATTTATATTTTTGTCTTAGAAACATATTTATTTATTTATTTGAACAGATAAATATTGGTACACGGTGGCACCAGATGTATATACGCCACACAAATCTCATTTGATATGTGTGAGGGCTGTGATACTGCCCGGGTGCTCAAACCGAAACAGGTGGTTTTCTTAGGGGACCACACCCTGACCTAAAGGTCTGATTCATAAGGCAGTGAAGCATTGTGTGGAGATGCAGTCCCATGGTGGACGGTAACCAACGGTTAATTCATACGCCATTTGTTGCTTCAACATCCTGGAGCCCATATGCACGATTGGTTTGGAATCAGGGTTTTCCAACTCCCCCAGGTGGACGCGCCGTGTCCACCAACCCGGTTAACACTCCGGACATTCGCTTATCGTCCTCTCAATTTCGTAAACAACAGTAATGCCATGAGAAGGCAGTGAGTAGGACTTCCCTGTCAGAGGCTATATATTCGCGTGGCCATGTGAGAACATTTCGAGAGGGAGAGTGGACTTTCCACTCTCAGCCGTACCAGGGCATTCGGGAGCATCTTAAAAGAACCACGCAGTGTGTGATAATATTTACAAGTGTTGTTGTTATTAGTTTATGTGCTTGTTTTTCTCGTGTATAAACATTACGCTAAGTATTGCAATAATGCTATAAACAGTGTAAAATATATGGTTATTCCTTATGGGTTTATTATTTAATTAGTTGAATGATAGCATACTTGTTAAAACATTTAGCTTTCATTCCCATCACATTACTCTCTTCTTCTACCTGCTTTTGCTACAGGTATTATCATGATATTTCTCAATCGACATTAGTTGCTCTCATTCCATGTCATTGAAAACTGTAGTTGTAACACGTTAGACTAATGTTAAGGATGTTGTATTCTCTGAGTTGAGCGGTTTAGTCTTGAAGCTGCACTAAAGACTCAATAAAGATATCACATATATATTCTTACTAGTCTATAAAACTGTGTTTATTTGCATTCTAACTCTCTTGATTAATTTGAATATGTATATTTTTTATATTTTTGTTTGATAGAGATGCGTTCTCTAAACTAGTTGACTGAGTTAGAAATTTTATATAGTTGAAATCATGAATCAATTGAAGCTAGATCACCATGAAAAACCTAGAAGCACTGGACGGCCGTTTCGTTCTATTGTTTCACTGCTGTGGAGTCACACAATAGGACTAAACGGCCGTCTAGTGCTTCCAGTTTTTCCATGGTGGTCTAGCTTCAATTGACTCATTATTTCAACTATATACTATACTAAAATCTGCACAAAACTCCCTTCTAATAATGTGTTTGAAATGTTTCATTATTATTCTGGACAAAAACATTACCAGTACAAACTCAACACCCTATCTATTTTAATTACTTTTAAACATACAAACAATGATATGAAACGTATTGACAATAATCAATCATATTTAATGTTAACCAAAGAAGTGGTTAGTTATAGGCACAGGAATTTTATTAACTAACTTTTATAATAAATTTGTGTTGATTGATGTCTAGAAAGACGATGAAAGCTTTCCTGTTAAACTAATCAAGCTCTGAGGACATAACTCTATACTAAAAAAAAATCTTTTTGCCCTACAACTCTCCACCTTCTCAAAAATGATGTTTAAGTACTTCAACTCAACATTATATTTCATTTTTGTACCCACACTTCAGATTTCTTGATTGTATACACAATATAACATAATGGTGTTAGGCTATGAACGCTCTCGTGTGTGTGCGTGTGTGTATTCATTCACCAATGATTTTAGTCAGCCCTAACCTCCCCTGTGTTCTGGTCATTGATTTTCTCTTTTCTTATTTAAACTTATGTGTAACAATAATTAATTGTTTCTTTCTTTCTCTATTTTCCAGATACTCGTCGTTACTAATCAATAAAGATTTGTTAGCTATCTCCAAACTTATCTCATAAAAGCGATCTTTTTAATTATTTATATACATTTTCTTTTGCCATCTTGTATTACATTTACATCATATTGTTTGTTGATTTTCTCAATGTTTGCCTCGTCATTCGTATTCAAGAGTATGAATATTATATATATATATATACTCAATACAGTCATTCTAACAATAAAATTATTGTAAACACTTACACACCCCGTATAGTTTATCCAAATTGTTGTTGTACATACAGGGATACACACACATATATATGTATTCTTTACTATGTGACATATCTTTCGATAATTATATGTATACATTATAGAAATCTTGTCCTTGTTTTTACACTTGCAGTCATCTACTTTCTATGTGTTTTTTTTCTTCAATGTTAACAATGAAATATTCAATTTGTACATTCCAGTTCAGTCTAAATCTTTATCCTTTTGTTCTATTTGTCTTTATACTTTTTCTTTCCATGATATGTGAAAGATTTGCAATTTTTGATTATTTTTTTTTTCGTTGTTTAATGGTCTGAATAAAATTACTGTCACTGTCGTATATTATTCTACACAAATCACGATCATGTAGCTGTTCAAAAATTCATTGTACAAGTCATCAGAGTGTGAATTTTGATCTTTTTTCTTTCTTTCATTTTACTAATAGTTGGTAACTAATACAAATCGATTCCTGTTGTTAATTCATTCATGAATAGTATACAAGTAAACTGATGGATAGATGGATATTACTCCGTCAAGGAGTGAGTGGGGAAAGTATGGATAATAATCCCTTCTTTACATTCCCTAAAATACCAGTTGTACTCATTTCTTGACATCTTTCTATATTAGTCACATATAGGTTTTTTAAAATGATGTTTTCATTTAATCATTGAACAATTCTATCCATATATGTTTATCTGTTATGTTTTTTTTTTCAACAAGTGTCTTTTCACCTTGCTTTTCAGAATGTCAAATTTCCAGTGTATAGTTAGTTGTTCAGTGTATGAATGTTTGTCTCTGTATAGTAATAGTAGTAGTAATAGTATTACGCAATAATTCGTTCAATCAGTGTTTACTTCTACCCTTGTATTTCATTCATCCTATTCCTTCACCTTTATTTATTGAAATATTTGTTTCGTTATATTTAGATTTTTGCTTAAACAAATTCTATCACTGGTGATTATACTGCTGTTTTTTTTTCTCTCCTTTTAATGTTTGTTTTTATTATTGGTCAAAAAGTGTTTTCACACATGAATAATGAACTTTTTCGCTTTACCTACTTATTTTCATGATCAACATCATCCTAATTTGTGTTAAATGATTCATGTTTTTAGTAATGAGGATGGCATTTTTAGTTTTGTTCTCTCTTGTTCTCCCCTAATTATTCTCATTATTATTACCATTGGTAGTCATGAACAATGATGACAATAATGTAATAACAATCTAACTATCATACGCACATGTTATTTTTCCTATTCAATTGAATCTGTATTTTGTCAACTCTATGTGTTTGTTTCAGCGTTTTGTTCTATTTTCTTCAATTTTTCGATGGTTTAATATTACTATGTGATGATTGTACATATTTGTTTTGTGTCTGGCAGTTAGTGATATAATTTATTCCATTGATTCATTTATACCTGTTTATTTACATACAAATGATTACTACTTATTAGTATTCAGTAGTATCTTCGCTTTCGATCAATAGTTATCTATAGTTTACTATTATCTCTGAAAAAAAAACTTTTTAACGTATACTTTTGTCACATATGTTATTACCACTACTACTACTACTACTACTACTACTACTGATCTGGTCAAATCTTATCGCTATCTTTTTTTTCTTCACTAATCTCCATCTATTTCTCATGTTTAAGGAAGTCTAGAACATTTTTATAGTCTTGAAAATTAAATCCTCCTCTCTACTACCCTTATTATATATAATTCAGCTTGTCTCGGACATGTAATCGAAACAGTTTTATTTCCGTTTTTCTCCACTTATTCTTAATATGTTTTGCTCGGCCAAAAAATCTCGTTCATTTATCTGCAGAATGCTAAGTATTTAAAAAAATTTAACTTATCATTGTTATAATTAACCACTGTTATTCTTATTTGCTTGATATTTAACGAAAAGATATGTTTATTACATAAAATAATTAGTTCTAAAACATTGCATTCATAGAGAAGTACACAATTAGATCGTAGGTAAAGAGTAACACATTTAATAGTTTACATCAAGAACTAATCTTAGATCACTAATGGAAATCAGACTTCATTGGACAGTTGTTTCATCCTTGTGTGAGACTTATCAGCAGTATGTGCACACGTTCTTGCTAGGGATCAAACTCAATACTTTTGAATCACTGAGTTGATAATCAAGGATTCATAGTTTCTACTTCAGTTTATTTGTGATGTGCAATCATTTTCTAACTTCACTGGCCGATGACCAGTATTTCGTGGTTTTTCAAGAAGTATGTAGGGGTGGATATTTAATATTATCCCTAAACTTCGTATATTGTTCGTCCTGATAACTGTTACTCGATAACGTCCCAACGGTGTATAAATCAGAAGGCGAAGACGAAAGGTTGATTTCGTTTATTATTGAACCACACACAGATATCTAAAAATTACAGGCACGTTAAGCCAGCATGAAAGAGAAGTGCCGTGAAGCAGGCGAGTGAGTGAGAGATCAATTGATCAAGTCAGCGAGTATCGTACAGTGAACAGTATCAAGATATACATAGTGAAATGAATAAATTATCGAATCAGTTAAGTGATTAATAGTAAGGCTAGGAGAATGAATACATGCTTAGGCAGTAAGCAGTGCTCAAGCGTACATAATAAAGGTACAATAGTATAGATAGGTTGTTGTTGTACGAATGGCTGTCCATCAAATAAGTTAAGAAAAACGCTTAGCCAAGTTAGACATGAACAACCTCAATTGTATGTGAACTGCTATAGTAGAAAATAACATTTGTACAAGATTTGGCCAAATGTGGCTGTGAATAGGGGGAACAGTAATTAATGGACTAGGGATAACTCAAAAATGGTAAATCGTATAGTTTCATATCACAGATATCCAAAATTACAAGCACGTTAAGCAATCATGAAAGAGTAGTGCCGTAAAGCAGGCGAATGAGCGAGTACAGTTCAGTGAACAGGATTAAGATGTACAATAGTGAAGGCGAGTTTGTACAGGCAACACAATCTTTTGTAGACCTGATTTTATTATATTTCAGCATCGTACTAATTGAACAGTACGTAAGCGGCTCCCGTTTGTCACTTGCCTACGTCATTCTATGCGCACAATTATTGAAAGATATCATTAAATCCTTGTTTAATAATTGCTATCTGTCCCTGTTACACTCAAAGTTCACAGTTATAAGGTAATGCAATACTAAGTCAATGATACTTTAATCCCATTCTGCTTAAATGAATATTTGGACGATAATGTATACTGGCAATAATCTGATTGGTATTTGCTTCTTAAGGGTCAAATAAGAAAAGTAATCCTAACACTCCCTAGAAAGTTATCTCCTATATTCATCATATACAACATCATAAGAGATACTAATTCTCGTGAATTCCAGCAGTATGATCCCTTCATAGTTACAGTTCTTCTATATAGTGTGTACAGCTATTTTGCACGTATAGTTTAATTTCATCAACTGTTCTCTAAAGGAAATAAACCTTAGTAAATCGGTTTTAACTGTAGATATTTTCAGTGTTATTTATGAAAAACATGAGTCCAAATAATAATTGCAGCATTTGTGGTCGACGCTATGGATAGTTGTTTCATGCAATCTATATGTCCAACTCTTCCAATCTGTATAAAAAGTTTAATTTATCTAATTCTGTTTTATGGTCTATAGTGGTATAAAATTTAAGTCCCCAGTGCGTTTCGTCCTGTTTAGGGATCGTCAGCTGGATGTATTTGCATCTCGGAATCTATTTTCACTCTAGGACTCGAACCCGGTACCGTTTGCTTCAAATAACAATAGGAAGATACAAGTAAATAAGAAGATACACACTTTTTTTTCACCAGAATAATCAACTGATTAATTGTATCTAAATCAGAATAATCTAAAACACTTCAAATCAACTAATCATATATCTTTAATCTAACTGAATTTACTGTCATCTAGATTTCAATGTAGTTCATACAACATCATTTCATGCAATAATGAATTATTCATATAACATGATGTAATTGATTAGTATCATTATTACTTTAATGTGATGTATAATGCATTAATTAAATACATTTAATTAGGTCACTTCAGTTGATACACTGTTCATTAATCTAACACAAAACATCATATTATTACATAATTTATACATGAACTGAAATAAAAATTTCAATCTATTAATTCGATGGAATAATTTCCTGAAGTGTCGTACAATAGGACGAAACGGCCGTCCAGTACTTCCAGATTTTTCATAGCAGTCTAGCTTCAATTGACTAATGATTACAACTATATAAAATTATTACTCTCCCTGGGCCTTAATAAATAATTTTATTTTCCATACTCTTTCTTCGTTTATTTTTCACCCCACTATCAGTTATTTACCAGGATTCAGTGGCCGAGTGGATAACGCGATGGTGTTTGAAGCGAAAGGTACTGGGTTCGAGTCCCAGAGTGAACATCAACTCTGAGATGCAGATACATCCAGATGACGAGTCCCAAATAGGACGAAACTCTCATCCTGGGTTCCACTGCTAGCCACTATCCATCTGTGCTTACCATGCTTTTGAATTTAGGCTATATTGAGACAATATGCACATATGCCAATTAATTAAGTAATAACTGACCAGTTGCAGTCCTAAAACATCAATGGGAAGATTCAAACACGCAATACTTAGTGAATTATTTATTTATTTTTCAAATATTCGTTTCACGGTCCAATTATCTGAACACTTATTATTACGTAATCTTATAATTTTTATGAATGTTATTTCAATGTTTAGAAGGGGATTTGTGGAGATTTCAGTATTTTTCAAAGTTGAAATAATGAGTCAATTGAAGCTAGATCACCATGGAAAACCTGGAAGCACTGGACGACTGTTTCGTCCTACTGTGGGACCCCTCAGTAGTGCGCATCCACGAACCCACTCTCGCGGGATTCGAATCCAGGACTTACCAGTTTCGAGCTGAAGCCCCTAACCAATAGACCACTGAGCTGGCTGATACCCAACGGTGTTAATGTCTAACTTCAACTGATCCACGAAGTTGAGCAACCATTAACCAATTGTCTTCAGTGAGTTGATATCTCACAACGGACGTGGTTGAACTCCACTGGTCACTGCTTCCCACTAGAACTCCAGGACATGTATCTTGAAGTCAGTCACTAGTGAGCATATGATTATATTTAGAAGGGGATTTGTGGAGATTTCAGTATTTTTCAAAGTTGAAATCATGAGTCAATTGAAGCTAGACCACCATTATTTCAATGTCTCAATTTTTCTAATCATTGACCTATTTTACTATTATGTAACATTGATTCAAGCCTTTTATTATTCTTATCACAACTAGTAAACCTGTCATTATACTATCAATTTGTACTTTTCACTTATTATTAATTTTGATTATGTAATCTATTCCACTGTTATCATTGACTCATAAACTTCTTTGATTGGTTTAATAATTTAGTATATGCATATAAATATTACGGTATATTAGAGTAAAAGCCTAATGAGGATCTAATCGAAAACAATATTGTTCGCTTAGATATATGGTGTTCTAAATCACAATATGGAAATTTTTCAAATTTTGATATTTCTAAAATCTCCAGAAAACCCCCTTCTGATGAAAGTATATACATTTAAATTCAACTAAAAGTTGATTCAAATGATGATTGGATGAGAAGAGAGAAGAAAAAAAAATCGTTACATCAAATATAGACATCCATAAAATATTTTTTCTCCTGCTTTGATTTGACTTTATAGTATCGAGGCCAATTTTCTTTTTCTTAAATCGGCCATTGTATTTTTCAGAACGTGGTGACATGATTTTTATATTTAAAAAAAACGTTAAACAATAACAGCGTTGGATACTAGCTGGCTCAGTGGTCTAGTGGTTTAGAGCTCGCGCGTGAAACTGGTAGGTCCTGGGTTCGAATCTCACAAGACGGGATCGTGGATGCTCACTGCTGAGGAGTCCCTTAATAGGACGAAACGGCTGTCCAATGCTTCCCAGTTTTCCATGTTGATCTAGCTTTAATGGATTCATGATCTCAACTATTAAAATCGAAAAAAATTAAGATGAATGTGATTGGTTAAGACTTTTTTCTATTTAAATCGTTTGAAGTAGACAGCATTTATATTATTATTATCATTATTATTATTAAATTCACTTAGTATTGTTTGTTTAAACCTTCCCATTAATGTTCAGGACTGCAACTGTTCAATCTCTAATTGGCATATGTGCATACTGTACGTATTGTCTCGATATAGCCTAAATTCAAAAGCATGGTAAGCAAAGATTGATATTGGCTAGCATTGAAATCCAGGACGCGCGTTTCGTCCTATTTGGGACTCGTCATCTGGATGTATCTGCATCTCAGAGTTGATGTTCACTCTGGGACTCGAACCCAGTACCTTTCGCTTCAAACACCATCGCGTTATCCACTCGGCCACTAAGTCCTGATTATTATTATTATTATTGTTTATAAGTATATGATATTACTTGTAAAAGTGACAAATACGAATACATATTCGACTGTATACTGAAGATTTACATTATATCTGAAGAACTATAAATCGAATAAAGAAAAAAAGGTGATAATAAGTAATGTTCTATAAAGTTGGTCACATGAATTTCAATGGACTTAAATCACGTCAATGTCACATTATTTAAATGATGTTGAATATTACACATGATAACTAGTTCATGTTATAACTTTGATTAACTCTCACTCTCTCTATTTATATATCACCTTATAAATAAATTATAGTCATATTGTTTTACATTGAATACTATTAAATGTAAACGTGAATATTTTAGTTGTTCGATGTTGATTACAGTTAACTGATAATGACAATTACATAATGTTAATGAAATACACATTCTATTTAACTTCACTTATATTCAATCGATTGGTCACTTTAATAAAACAAAAGTAATATGTCAAGTATTAGTTATACTTTGGATACGTATATTATTAGACATAAACAAATAAACTCAGTAAGGAGATATAGAAAAGGAATTCATACAGATAGGAAATATAAACTTTCACTATATTATTAATTATCAGAAAGGGTTTTGTGGAGATTTCAGTGTTTTCATAGTTGAAAGCGTTAGTCAATTGAAGCTAGACATCCAGGAATTCTAGTGAGAAGCAGTGACCAGTAGAGTTCAAACCACATCTGTTGTGAGATATCAACTCACTGAAGACAATTGGTGAACGGTTGCTCAACTTCGTGGATCAGTTGAAGTTAGACATTAACACCGTTGGGTATCAGCCGGCTCAGTGGTCTATCGGTTAAAGGCTTTGACTCGAGACTGGAAGGTCCTGGATTCGAATCTCGCGAATGTGGGATCGTGGATGCGCACTGCTGAAGAGTCTCATAATAGGACGAAACAGCCGTCCAGTGCTTTCAAGTTTTCCATGGCTTCATGTAGCTTCAATTGACTCACGCTTTCAACTGTTTCACTAAATATGAATATATAAAACGTATAAAACATTAACATATATGAGGGCAAATAATCGATAGGATAAAATGAGTGCACAGATATGTACATGCCAAGCCCACGTAAAAAGTGCACATAGTTACAGTGGATAGTCAAATATGTGAGTCATAGAATAGCTATGCTAACTAGAAGAATGAATGTAAGTGTGATGTCTGTCAAAGTCATTACCAGAGATCTGATTCATTATTATAATCTTAAATTCAATCTGTCGGTGGTTCATCTTCGTAGCTTATTCTGCTGATATTTGGGATGAGTCTTGAATAAAAAATAACAGTTCGACTTTGGTTTCAGTGATTTAGTTAACCAGTTGTGTCGTTAAAATAAAGTACATCAGTCTTAGCATAAGTATAGGACGCAAATCAAATACAGTTTGTTATCTATGAAAGAGCTATGAACTAACTGATTCGGGTCAACCGTAGCTTATATAAGCTACCAATAGATTAGTCTTTTTAAAGCTGTCAGTTTGATGTCAGCTATAGTTTAATATTAGTTTTGAATGAATTTTGTTAACTACTTAAGAAATAAAGCCGTTAGAAATTAACTGCATTATATGTGACTTACTTTTTTATAGTATGTTTCTTCAATAATAGATCAGTTATCATTGTACTTAAGATCGGTAGGATAAATAATAAACTAACCTAGAAACTAATAATTAATAAGCATATTTACAATCAACTTACATGGCATCCAACAGTGTTAACATCTAACTTCAATCGATCCAAAAGATTGAGTGATAATCCTTCATTATATTTGGAGAGTGATCGCCTCAAAGCCGACACGATTTCGGTTCTCTCACACGAGACAAAAGATTCTGCATTCGATTCTCGTGTGCGAGATCGTGGGTGTCGACTTTTGCGGAATCCTATACGAAGCGGTCATCTAATGACTCCAGGTTTCCACTGATGGACTAAATTAGATCTGTTCATGATCTTAATGAAATCCGACAATCTCCACAATCCTATATTTACAATTATTCTTGTTGTTTGGGGTTTTTGTTGGATTTTTTCAATTCATAATATTTGTTTGTGTGAAAATATAGTTTTGAACTGGAATGTTGTACTTACTTTTACTTACGCCTGTTACTCCCAATGCAGCATAGGCCGCCGACCAGCATTCTCCAACCCACTCTGTCCTGAGCCTTCTTTTCTAGTTCTATCCAGTTTTTGTTCATTCTTCTCATATATACCTCCATTTTTCGGCGTAATGTGTTCTTTGGTCTTCCTTTTCTCCTTTGACCTTTAGGATTCCATGTGAGGGCTGGAATGTTGTAAGATCCATTTTAAAGCAATTAGTCCCTTTGATAAATTTCGATAATGTAATAAGAAGACGAAGATTATCAGAACTATGTGATATATTAGCGCAATACATTTCGAACAATCTGATCACACATATACTTGTTATGAACATTTATATATAAAAATAAAAGGTCAACTAGACGGGTAATAAGGTTAAGAAATAGACAAGGATAATAATGATAAAATAATGTGAAAACAACTTGACACCTAATCACTCTGAATAATAAGCTAATATTACCAGGGTAGGTTAAAGGAGAGAACAAACTGTTTTTGAATACACAAAGGGGGTTTGAATTTTCGTATGGCTAAGGCTTCAATAAACCTCAGTATACGCCCTTTTACACTTTTAAACAACACAACAAAAGATGAGTTAAGATCAATCTTATGACCTGTTTCGATTATGTGTTTAGCAACAGAGGATGATGGATGTTTATCCTCTACTCTTATTGGGTCCATTTATTTATTTACATTTTATTTATTTACATCGCCTTTGCTGACTAGCCTAAATATTTGACGCTACGAATATATTGTGAGAAGAACTCTGATGATACTTATTTATTTGATTTCGCCAATGTTCTTAAACCTTACTAACATCGGTTTTCTATTTCACACAACAGTGTTGTATCCCGAAGAGAATTACGAATGGTAACTTTTAGGTCTATTTATGGATTAATGTAATATGACTATTTCCTATTGTACAATTATTACGTAACTGAACTATTCATATTCGTATTTCTCTTATCATTAACTTTATTTTGACCTTTGACTTATTATCATACGATTCTTGAGTTATCATCAGTTTGTTGATTATAGTAATCACAGTCACATTCGGCTAAATATTGTACAAATGTTATTATCTATTTTATGGGTCGATATGGTTTGTTTGTTTGGTATATAAACTCAGTATGTTTGGAATACAACGATTCATACCACTGAGGCTGTTATTGGTGTTTTGGACTTAACTGGCTGGGCTAGGCAAATCACAGGACCGGTTAGCACTGTAGACTGATCGTACGGGTTTCGTGTCACTGTTCCAATCGACAATTCGCTGCTCCCTGTTAGGCGGTCTTATCGCGTCACACATCAACTAGTCATCCACTCGGCCACAATGGAATTGTAACCAATTTAATTAACATTGAATATTCCTTGAGAATATATACTCAAAAGTTCATCATAAATTCAATTCTGTGTTATACAAAAGTAATTACCTTACATACATTCTAAAGAAAAAAAATTTGAGCACCCTTGTTAGAATTTCACAAGAACATCAGTTCTTTCAAGGTAATAGATACGCATTGTCAACGAGTGTCAACTATCACGAAACTTATATCTTTCTAAATACCTTCAACCACTTATCATTCTCATCAATAATTATTAAAAAACCCAAACTCATATCATCTAGTATCGCCAAATGAAACATCATCACTAAGATACAATAATATTTGGTTAGCTCTATTGACTGCACTTGTAAACATTAAAACCTTAATAAGTGATTTTCGTCTACATATAACTTGTAAATATTCAATATAACCACATTTAAATCTTTATGGTTTGTTAAATGTAACGAACTAACTTCATTGATTTTGATTAAGGGAAGTTTAAAGACAAATGAACATGATTAATTTATTTTATTAAACATTCTGTTTGCCCTATTTTTATTAAACAAACCAGATAAAATATTAATAACAGAAGGTGGTTTCATGGAGATTTTAGTAGTAATCTTATGGTTGAAATCATTAGTCAATTGAAGCTAGAACATCATGAAAAACCCGAAAAGTACTGAACGGCCGTTTCATCTTATTGTGGAACTCCTCAGCAGTACGGATCCACGATCCCACCTCACGAGAATCGAATCCAGGACCTATCAGTCTCTCATGTGAGCGCTTAACCTCTAGTCCACTGAACCGGCATTTTTTAATGATACAAATGTGTATCAATCATTTTGCCTACTAATAAGTAGTAACATTGTATTACTCATGTTTTAAATCAACTGTTTTGTATATTAAAACTGTGTTTTCTAGTTAGCGAAATAAGTAGTCGGTGATACAGTCTGACTGGTTATTATTATATTGATTTTCAATATTAACTACTATTGAACAAAATAGAATCGTGTGTTATTTGAATGAAATTAACACTCTTAATTCTAATACTCACCTGATATACATGAACATACAATTGAAAAACAAAATTCACTTACAGTCGACTTTTTAATACTGACTTTGTACTAAATAATTAGGCAATTGTCTAACGTCTTCAATTACTGACATCTTCAATGTGGATCAACGATGAAACGATGATATATAGGTATATTCTACAGCAGGAAACTAATTCAATGAAAGTTTAACAGCATTAGGAATTAAATAAGATTGAAATTAGTTATCTGTTATGAAAAATAAGTGTAGATATCTCATATATCTGGAGCCCGAATTTGCTGTTAATAAATCATACTATGAATCTGAATGATCTAGATTTGGATGTCATAAGGAGAATTTTCCTCTCAAGAGTAAATGTAAAGTTTGTTGAGGATTGCAAAATAGAGCAATTGGTTAGATGCAGGATTTTCTATTGACTACTTCCAACTATATAACATTTTAAAATAATGTATATAACTTCCGTTCACTTAGTTGAGAAGATACATTACTGAATGAATGATAGAATCCTATCTTCACTAAAGAATGAACAAAATTCATTACTACTCATTGATCAATAAATGTATGTACAAAAAGTCAGTTGAAGGTAGATCAGCTGATCACTGGTGACATCTTTGATCTTGACACTAATTACTTATTGTTGCAGTTATATTAAGAATAGGTTTATCAATATCATTACTTGATGTTATTGAGAAACTGATTTTCCATATATATTTCAGCACCAATTTATATCATCAACATATCCATGACATAATCAGCTAACTATAGTTAACTCTTTTATCATTATGATAATTACACTATATTTATATGTTTTAATCTATCTGGGATTTAAAAAATACCAGAGGTCAGCAGGAATATAATGTTCTGATAAGCATTCTAACAGTATATAATAGATTAAGGGATTCTTATCTGCCAATGACCAATCAAAAACTGGCTTCATCTACATACTAAAATCAAAATATATTCGCGTAAAATGTTAGTCAACTGTTTTTAATTAATTAATATAAGTTAAATAAGGAAGGCAAAACCCGACTCACACGTCCTCGCCGTGCCTTCTAGATCATGAGACTGTTTCCATGAGCTAACGTAAGCGGTAACCCAGGTGATGGAGATCAGCCTAATCAAAATCTCTACCTATACCGATAAATGATTACGAAGGCTACAAAGAATTATTGCATAATTATAGTTAGTTCAAAACGAAAGAAAAAATGAGTTTGCTCAAAAAAATAGAAGAAAGAAAAATCTTTTCAAAAAGAAAAAAATGTCATTATTCTGCATAAGCAATACAAAAACAGCTATTGAACCCCGATAGTTTTGCCTTGCTTCTATATAGCATTCTTCTCTAGAAGGGACTACTAGGCTTCACCATGTTTCTATGCCTGGAACAGGTTGAGGGATACAGTTGTTTTCATGAAATCTATTTTTCGTTTTCTTTTTTGGCATGACAGTAAAATATACATATGAATCCAATAAGTGCTATTGATATTTAGTAACCAAATATGATCAAAATGAACTTATGATTGAATTATATATATATATATAATTTGCTAATCAATAACTTGGTATATAATTAATATTAATTTATTATTAGTTATAAAAGTTGTGATCATTTTACTAACATCAGAGAGAGAGAGAGAGAGTGAATGTGTGTGTGTGTGTGTGAGTGAGAGAGGGAGACAGATGATTCCAAACATGATTTATTCATTATAGTAAAATAAATATAAGATAACTTAGGGTATAATTTATTATTGACTAAACAATAGATTGATAATTTTAATTAATTTTATTCATCAATTTATAAAGTATAATTTAGTTTTAATGATTTGATGAACTATTTATCATATTTTGTTGATAAGTAATTGAATTTGAAGTTAGATCGTCATGGAAAACCTGGAAGCATTGGATGGCCGTTTCGTTCTATTGTAGAACTCCTCAGCAGTGAGCGTCCACAATCCCGCTTCGCGAGATTCGAACCTAGGACCGACTCAGTGGTCTATCGTTTCAGTGCTTTGGTGCGAGACTGATTGGTCCTGGGTTCGAATCTCGTGAGGCGGGATTAAGAATGCGTGCTGCTGAGAAGTCCCATAATAGGACAAAACGGCCGTTCAGTGCTTCCAGGTTTTCTATGCTGGTCTAGAATCAATTGACTCATGATTTCAACTATGAAAATACTGAAATCTAAACAAAACCCCTTCTGATTGATTTTGATTGGAAAATCATAACATAATTTAACATATTTTACTATTGATCTGTGTAAATTTAGTTTTTTTGCGGTAAGAATTCAGTTGAAATCCTGACAGAATAATAATAACAGCACTGACTATTATAATTATTTCAAATTTTGGTTCTATCCCGTGGAGAATCATGAATAGTAAATTTGAGAACTATTTATAGACCAATGTGATATGTATATTTCCTATTGTATAATTGTTAAGTAACTAAAGTATCCATATTCATATTCCTCTTATTATAAGCTTTATTTTGATTTATGGACTATTTCTATACGATTTACCATTCTTGAGTTATCCCTAGTCCATTAATTACTGTTCCCCCTATTCACAGCCACATTTGGCCAAATCTTGTACAAATGTTATTTTCTACTATAGCAGTTCACATACAATTGAGCTTGTTCATGTCTAATTTGGCTAAGCGTTTTTCTTAACTTATTTGACGGACAGTCATTCGTACAACAACAACAACCTATTTATACTATTGTACCTTTATTATGTACGCTTGAGCACTGCTTACTGCCTAAGCATGTATTCATTCTCCTAGCCTTACTATTAACCGCTAAATTGATTTGATGATTCATGCATTTCCATTTGTATATGTATGTACATCTTAGTCATGTTCATGCACTGTACTGTACTCGCCGGCTCGATCGATTGATATCTCGCTCATTCAACTCTCACGCTCACTCGCCTGCTTTACGACACTGATCTTACATGCTTGCTTAACGTATCTGTAATTTTGGATATCTGTGTGTGGTCCAATAATAAACGCAATCAACCCCTCGTATTCGCCTTCTGATTTAGACACCGTTAGGATGTTATCGAGTAACAGTTATCAGGACGAACAATATACGAAGTTTAGGGATAATATCGAATATAGACCAACACACTATTTTATGGTATGATGTGGTCAATTTATTTTATATATAAACCTAGTATGTTTAAGAATAATCATTCATATTGCAGCTGTTATTGGTTATCTGAACTTAACTGGCTGGGCTAGGCAGAAAACACGACTGTTAAGTACTCAAGACTGATCATACGGCTTATGTGTATCATTAGATCCGATCGATAAAAACACGCCTCTCTAATTGATGGGAATCAGCACGTCCAAATATATCAACAGGGCATTCAGACAAGCACAATGGATATAACATTTTTCCTTAAATTTAAACTTAGAGTATTGACTTGTGTTAAGCCTATTATCTAATGTCCTACTCAGTTTTCTCGATATCAAGGACGAAACTAGTTGAAATCACTACGCCATACACAAAATCATACTTTGAAGTTGAGCATGCAAACTTGTGCTCAATTGTCTAATTGCATTGATATCAAGCTCAAAATGCGTCAACTTGCCCAGATGAGTATGTTGTACTATGTTCTATATTGATCAATTGACTGTCATTTAAAGGTTGACCAATTCTATTTTATCGATTAGTGTGTAGTGAATGAAGAAGAAAAACCAGGAGAGTATTTAAAGGTTGTCAGGCCTCTAATATTTATAATAAATTCTGTTACGAGTTACACTTACGAACACATAGTCATGATTTATATAAGCACACTAAGCAGTTATGGGCAAAATATCTTTCAAGAAAGCTTTAATTATGTCACTTCAAGTATTGAGTAATTCTTCTAGAGAATCTGTTCATTTAGTGAAGTGATCACAGACACTTAGTAAAATGATCTACATAGATATATATTTTGCTAGAGAATAAATCTTTCACAGTCACACATCATTACATTATCGTTACAATCGTAAATTTAATTTCTTTTACAGTTAACATCCTGAACTGATCTTAGTTAAACAAGCACTAGAAACCGGGAAACAGCTGTTTCACACTGCCATGGGACTGATCAGTAGTGTGCTTCTACAATCTCATCATTGAGTGTCCAACCTGAAGACTTCAGTTTCGTACATGAGCCTCTTAACTTTGAACCAAAGGGCCGGCATTTATTGTCCTGTATGTTAGATTTCAGTCATTAAATAATATAGCACAACTATATTTCAATGTACTTGGTATGCATTTATCTCACACTCGACATGATCATACTCTACTGGTTAAAGCTTCTCACTAGAACTCCAAAAATCACCACTTTAAATTCGTATTTTGCGATCACATGATTATAAATAACTATGGGAGACTCATGGAGATTTCAGAATTTCTCTTGATTGTCTCTCTTCTAATTCTTGGTATTATTTCTACTTTATATTATATTCATATAGTTCATTGTTATTCCATTCGTTTCAATGTTTCTTTACACAGTTTCAGTGACTTTCATTCACTCAGTTCTTTTAACTTGTATAAAAGCTTTGAAACTTATATAATCTATTAGTTTTAGTCAACTTTCGTATCATTCTGTTTTTAATTTTATGTTTATTTAAACGTTTGATCACTCTATCAGTTATAAACCTGAACTCTACATACATGAGTAAGTTTTAAATCATTCAGGTAAACTTTAGAATAGGCACCTAATGTTCTCTTAGGTAATATTCATATGTGATTATCACCTTTCTATTTTGTCATTTATATTTCTTAAAAAGTTAACTGATAAGTTATTCTCACTTATAGTTGTATTTGGATTGTGGATAGCAGCGAAATGTTGGACTTGTGCCGCGTTTTAATTAGGACTCATCAGCTGCGTTTATTTGTAACCCACTGTTGATTTCACACAGAGACATAAATCCAGCTAGTTATAGACTTATTCGACGTGTAAATATAATTGTAAAAGGTTTGCAGATTCTTTTTATTGATAGGTATGAATACAGTTGGTCACTTTTTGTTTCTGCATATATATAATCTGAACGGATCATCTCAATATAGCCTTTTATAACAATTTTCAGTATATTTGAATTGAGAATATACCGTGGCAGTTCGCTCAGGATGCACATACAGGCATAAAAAGTGACTATTTACAGGTCCTGAATGTCAGTGATAAATTTTCTATCTGAACCCTTGAATCAGTTTCATAAGTTCTTCTGTAACCTCAACCCAAATCTCCACAACAATTTGAACATGAGAGGAAAGACGTGTAATATGGGAAGATTGCTTTACTCCAAGATTAGTTTATGTAAAGAAAATTCAGGGCATTTATAGCATTTCAAATAGCCTTGGGCTTCTGGAACCCTACTAAATATAATAGCTGGATATGTAATCATCCAATCAGAGAAGTGGCATGTGACTTTTTGTTTTCTAGATGTTTCAGAAAAACTTCTATACAATGCTGATGAGATAAAATGTTTCTCAGCGTTTACAGGGACCCTTCGGGTTTTATTTGAAGAATATTCTGGGTATCGCCAACAGTCAGCAGTTGGAAATTGTTAAAAGTACTGATATTTTCATATCTTAGTAACAAAAACGTCACACTGCGTATCTTCATTTTGATAATTAAGATTTCCGAATACTTTTTGATCCAACTCTGTCCTGTTGTCAATGCATCACATGTTAAACTATTATCAGTAAGACTGTACAGTATAGCATCTCACGTACAATTGAGCTTGTTCATATCTAATTTGGTTAAGCCTTTTTGTTAACTTATTTAGTGGACAGAGTCATCCGTACAATAACAACCTATGTATTGTACCTTTATTATGTACGCTTGAGCATTGTTTACTGCTTACGTATATATTCATTTTTCTAGCTTTATTATTAATCGCCTACTTGATTCGATGATTCATTCATTTCACTATGTTTATAGATGTAAATCTTAATCCTGTTCACTGACTCGTTCACTCACACACTCGTTTATTGACTCAATCACTCG
Organism: Schistosoma rodhaini; assembly: GCA_944470415.2. Classification (NCBI taxonomy): domain Eukaryota; kingdom Metazoa; phylum Platyhelminthes; class Trematoda; order Strigeidida; family Schistosomatidae; genus Schistosoma; species Schistosoma rodhaini. Next base: position 7,952,653 of record OX104036.1, on the reverse strand, counting down.
CTCGCTCATTCGACTGGCAAGCTCAGTCGCTTGCTTTAGGGCACTACTCTTTCATGCTTGCTTAACGTGCCCGTAATTTTGAATATCTATGTGGCGTTCAATAGTAAACGCAATCAACAATTCGTATTCACCTTCTGATTTATACACCATTGGGGCGTTATCGAGTTATCAGAACGAACAGTACACGAAGTTTAAGGATAGTATTGAATATCGACCACCACAACAGCTTCAATAAATTATATAGTTGCGAAGTAGGTTTTTTTCATTTAATTGTCATGACTATTCCAGACTTATCGTCAAATAACTTTTTTTTTCTATCCTACTCTCTCTAATCTTTTTCAGATCCATTATTCATGGAAGAATAAAGTGATGAGGATCTAACTAAAACTCATGGAATACACCAAATTTATATTACTAGTTATCATAATTAATTCGATTGTACAGCTTTGAGGATGAAATCTACCCTAAAAAATCTTTTTCATTGAACTATATTTTTCATCTTTCCCTCCTATTGATTATCAATATCTGTTATACTCAAAGTGAGTTAGTGTTAGGATGAGCAAATATTGTTGTATTGGTCAATTGATTATTATTGTAAATTTATATAAGTCAATTAAGTTGTTATTGATTAATTTGTATGGAATACTTCTAATCCAATGCAATGAAATTTTACCCTTGTCCAAACAATTAAGTGACGTATAACCTGATGTAATTTTGATTGTAATTTTTCTTGATCAATAGTTAGTGTAAGGACGGCTCGTCGGTAGACTCTAGGAAGCCTTAAGAAACCCAGGAAGAGCCACAGACATTCCATCCAATCACGGCTAGGGGGAATGTTCTAGAATGTAGCTTCCCCATTGGATGAATTAGCATGACCCCTATGTGCCTATTGGTTGACCGAAATGATGATTTACGTTCAGCCAAAAAAATATAAATACACGAGATTTCTGCACTATATTTTGACACTGATTTGAGGAACAAACTTCCTACTTACTAGTCTTTGACTTCTCTCTTTTGAGACGTTACGGGTTCTATCGTTCAAGTAGTCTAGTAGTTTGCGGCATAGTAAGTATCAAGGTTCTAGATATAACAGTTAGCCTATTTTTGGCATCTTGTAAAATCTTCTAGAATATTACCTTTTTTTTGCTGAGCGGTATAACTCTCTATCGAGTTATAACAATCAGTTATACCAGATTTTGTCTAAGTTATAACAAACAGTATCATTTTAAATGGCTTAAACTAAGAATTTGTTTAAGTAAAACTGTAGAAATTGAAGGGAATTTATTGGAATCAATATTCTTCTTTTATATACTAGTGTTTTGATTTGATGAAGATTTTTAACAACTACTAATCCTAATTGGTTCATATTCAGAATCTTTCTAATTATTAGTATAGGGTTGAGGCGATTGCTGAGTTTTTATCGAGATCATGAACTGATCATTGAAAATCTGGAAGCACTGGAAGGCCGTTTCGTCCTAATTTAGAACACCTCAGTAATGTACATTCACAATCCCACACTCAGAATCTGGACCGAGCTCCTTCGGACTCGCACGAGAACCGTTTATCTCTAGACCTCTGAACCGATATCGAACTGTGTCACTGTCTAACTTCAGCCAATCCACGATATTGCGCGACCATCTATTTTCGTCGGTGGGTAACCGCCTCATACCTGACATGGTTGAACTTCCGTGGTCATGGTTTCTCAATAGAACTCTGAGAATTACCTTTCGAATTAAGTCACTAGTGAGTTACTTACTTACGCCTGTTACTCCCAATGGAGCATAGGCCGCCGACCAGCATTCTCCAACCCACTCTATCCTGGGCCTTCTTTTCTAATTCTATCCAGTTCTTGTTCATTCTTCTCATATCTGTCTCTATTTCTCGACGTAATGTGTTCTTTGGTCTTCCTCTTCTTCTTTAACCTTCAGGATTCCATGTGGGGGCTTGTCTTGTGACACAATTGGTTGATTTCCTCAAAGTGTGCCCAGTCCACTTCCAGAGCTTCTTCCTCCGCTGGAATCTAGTTTGTTGTCTCCCACAGTAACTTGTTGCTGATAGTGTCTGGCCATCGGATCCGAAGTATTTTGCGTAGACAACTGTTAATAAACACTTGTATCTTCTGTATGATGGCTTTCGTACTCCTCCACGTCTCCGCCCCATACAATAGAACTGTCTTGACATTTGTGTTGAAAATTCTAACCTTGGTGTTGGTTGACAATTGTTTTGAGTTCCAGTTATTCTTCAGTTGTAAGTATGCTACTATGGCTTTGTCGATCCGCGCCCTCACATCTGCATCTGATCCACCGTGTTCATCGATGATGCTGCCCAGATATGTAAAGGTTTCCACATCCTCCAAAGCTTCTCCATCAAGTGTAATTTGATTGGTGCATATTGTATTGTATCGGAGAGTCTTGCTTCTCATTTTGTTTATATTGAGACCTACTGCTGCTGAGGCTGCTGTCACACTGGTCGTTTTCTCCAGTCACTAGTGAGTACATGATAATTATTAGTGTATGTTTGTAGAGATTTTTGAGTTTTTATTTAAATCATAAACCGATCAATGTTAGGCCACCATTGAAAACCTGGAAGCGCCTGGCTGAAGAGTCCCATACTAGGACGAAACGGGAGTCTACTGCTTCCATGTTTCCAATGGTGGTATAACATTGATCGGTTCATGATCCCTTTTTATAATTAGCCTACAATTTGGTTTAAATGAACTGACAGTTTTCTTCCACATACCATTGATTTTCTAATTTAAATGAATGACATTTAGAAGATAATATAAACTTGTATTAAGTAATCACCAAGCAGAAAATATGAAAGATTTAGTGCTTATTATTATGTTGCATATTTCTTTATTCATGTCTGTAAAACTTAATCACATTTTATTATAGTTTTAAAAAGGTCGATGGCTACGTGGCATAACAAAATGGATTTCATTAGTTCCATTTATGCATTAACTTATCTACGATTTGAAAACTTTTAACTGTAAATGTTGTAGTGCAGTTAATAAAAAGAGATTTATAAGTGAATATAACTTCACCCCATTGTACAAGCAGGACTCAGTAGCTAAGTGCGTAACGTGATGGCGTTTGAAGCGAATGGTACTGGGTTCGAGTCCCAGGGTGGACATCAACTCAGATGTAGGTACATCCAGCTTACGAGTCCCAAGTAGGACGAAACGTGCGTTCTGGATTCCACTGCTAGCCTTTATCCATCTTTGCTTATTAACAGTGCAAGTTACAAAGTAATAATGATTTACCTGTTCAGTCAAAACTTTTAATACGAACATCAAGACAGTTCTTCTGTACAGAGCTGAAACTTCGAGAACTACCACAATCGTCATCAAAAATGTACAAGTATTTCTAAACAGTTGTTTACTCAAAATACTTCATGTCCGTTGGTCGGATACTATCACCAATAGCATACTGTGGGAGAGGACAAACCAGCTTCCATCCGAAGAAGAAATTAGGAAAAGACGTTGGAAGTGGAGAGAAATATATTACGGAAATCATCAAATTGCGTCACGAAGCATGCGCTGACCTAGAATCATGAAGGGAAACAGAAAAAAAGAAGACCAAAGAATAACCTGTGTCGGGAATCGGAAATAGACATGAAAAGGATGAATAGAAACTGGAAACGTCTGGAAAGGATTGTCTGGGACAGAGGTGGGTCGAGAATGATGATGGGCAACTTATGCTCCTCTACGAGGGGTAACGGGAGTAAGTGTTGAGTCATTTGTAATTTCTTGGAAAAAATCTCCAGAAGTTGGAAACATTTTATATAATCAGCGTTCTCTAAACAATTCTAATAAAAATCTAGAAACTACCTACTTAAGCCTTTACTTGATCTAGTTTGAAAATTACTGGACTTTATTAATAAAATTCTTCAGAATTTCAAAGTCGCTTATAATTTTGTGAGTAACTTCGTTTTCTATACATAAACTGTGTAAAGTAGTGCTTCTTGCTTGTTTTCCGTTCAGGATTCAAATAGTTAATACTGTAAGAGTCTAGGAAGTCAGTATCAAAGGTATACAACATACTACATTCTTGAGTATTTAATATTATTGGTTGCTTTTCTGCACACACAGAGTCATTAACACATCGAGTTACTCCTATGATTAATAAAGAAATGGAACGGACTCTTTTGTACATTTTGTTTAATATCTAAACTCGATAGTTGGCATCTACATTTGCACTTCCATAAGCAAATGCTTATTGTGAATGTATTATATAGCTGCTTGGCTGCGATTCAGTAATTATAGAGGAGTTGAAAATAACTAAAATAAAATAACTAAAATAACTAAGACTTTCTGTTTATCAGTCAGGTGGAAGAATTGATTTAATAAATCTTTTTTCGAAGTATCCTAAGAGTCAAGGATCATAACGACACCATGTTCTTGTTGTGCCACATTTCATAAAATAACTAATCAATAAATTTCGACTCTTTACTTGGTTGACAGAGCGCATTAGCATATCTCTAAAGGTTCTGAGTTGAGTGGTCTCCCGCATTAAGTCAATCAAGAACTATAAAGGTAACACGAATGTGTTATTTAAATACTATTAGTCTTAAATGACTCTCCATCTTATATTAATCCATGCTGCAGTAAATGACACAGATACACATATATCCCCGGTTCTTCATTGCACATGACTGAATGAATAAACATGATCGAAATTGTCTTTAATTTGAGTATTATTTATTACGCCTAAACACTAATATAGACGTGTATCATGAATCAACTTTTAGAAGTACGAGAATGATAAGCTTTCGAATCAAACTTTTCTGAACATAAATAACAAAATGATTGTTCCTTGTGATCTGAATATAAATGTTAAAAAAATAGTTCTTATATGTAGAAAGACACAATCCTTTTATTAGTCCTTCAGAAACCTAAAAGTAAAACCTTAATACAAGCAGCTAAATAGAAGTTTTCAGAGCAACCTACCTCAATACCTCTAGTTACAAAGTAAATATCATGTCTTTTACTAAAGAGATCAACAAAGGGTAACATCACCAGCTAAATCAAAAGTTAATTACAATTGATTGATCACTGGGTGGTGATCAATGTCATGCGTGTCAAGTCCGTCCTAGTGCTAATCGAATGCTATCGATCAAATTGCAATGTGCCCACTAGTCTAGGTGGCTCGACACTGCGTGCACTATGTTTGATAAGATGGTGGTTGGAGGTAGTCAACAGGAAACCCTGGACCCGTGTTTCGTACTACTTAGCACTCGTCAGCAAGGTGTACCTGTAATATTGAGGGAACTGGTGCTCCCTGACGGATTCGATCCCGTGTCAATCAGCTTCACAGTCAGAGACGTTACCACTGATCGATAGCATTCGATCAGCACTAAGAAGGACTTGACACACATGACATTGATCACCATGCAGTGATCAATAAATTGTGAATACATCTCAGTCTTACAGGAGGCCAGTCGGGGCCCGGATAGCTCAGTGGTAACGTCTCTGACTGTGAAGCTGAGTGACACGGGGTCGAATCCGTCAGGGAGTACCAGTTACCTCAAGATTACAGGTGCATCTTGCTGACGAGTGCCAAGTATGCATGCTCCGTCATTTTCTATCTTTAAGTATTGTCCATGTGTGACTTTGAAGTGATCCATTACGATTATTGGGAGTTATAATCCATGATAAATTATAATCATATACCTTCTGAGTTCTATGAGTAGAAATTTAAATACATCTAGCTGAATTGTAAATTTAATGAATATGGTGATGGTTTCAATGACTCAATATTCAATAGTTGTTTAGTTAAAGTATGCCCATAATGTAAACTGTAAAGTTTATTTATTAATTAATAAATTGATTTAGTACTGTATCAATTAGTGAGAAACAAAACAGCATAAAACAAACTAATATCGAAATCAATATTTCATTTATTGATTATTAAAAATGATTATTGATTTTTTGAATGTATAAATAGATTTTTAATAAAAGTTTATAAACAATCAAGTGTAATCATCACTAGGTAGTAGTAATAATAATAAGACAGAATCACTAATGTGAATCTACACTATCTTACAAATGAAAAAAGCTCTCAAAGAGTTCACACTTATTTATTCTTATATGAGAAGGGGTTTTGTGGAGATTTCATAGATGAAATCATAAGTCAATTGAAGCTATACTACCATGGAAAACCTGGGAGCTTCAATTGACTAACACTTTCAACTATGAAAATACTAAATCTCCACAAAACCCCTAATAATAATAAAATCCTCATTAGTGACTGACTTCGAGAGGTAAATCCAGGAGTTCTAGTGAGAAGCAGTGACCAGTGGAGTTCAAACCAGGTCTATTGTGAAATATCAACTCACTGAAGACAATTGGTGAATGGTTGCTCAACTTCGTAGATCAGTTGAAGTTAGACATTAACACCGGTGGATGTCGGATCAGTGATCTATCGGTTAAGTGATCTGGCGCAAAGCTAGTAGGTCCTGGGTTCGAGTCTCACGGGAGCGGGATCATGGATGCGCACTGCTGAGGACTCCCATGACAGGACGAATCGGCCGTCCAGCGCTTTCAGATTTTCCGTGGTGGTGTAGCTTCAATGGACTCACGCTTTCAACTATGAAAACACTTATTTATTCACTAATCACTTTTCTATAACCATGTTTATGCTTATATTGTACAACTGAGAAGCAAAAGAAAGAGAGAAGGTAGATAACAAATATCGAATATCTAGTCGAGCATTTTTATTCTCATGGATTGCCAATTCTCTGTTCGTACAAATGGAAAAAAATCACCCATGGACACGTTTCTAACAATATGATAATAAAACGTGGAACTACGTCATAGTTATAAAGTCTGATTCATGAGGACTTCTGAACAATCCAAACGAAATAAATATTATATTGGCCTATAATAGTTACAGTATCGACAATAAAGAATTGTTAGCATTTGCTATGGTAATGTGGATGAGTATTACATCCAGATTGTACTTTTATATGGCCAAATAAGCCACCCATTTGAAAAAAGATGCCATGGTATCCCGTTAGCTTGAGAATAGTGTAAAGAAGTATTTTCCACAATGCGGCTCCGAACGTTACGAAAGAACTAGGTGTTTGGTTATAGAAACAAGGAGTATAGTGAAGAGTAGTTTTCATCCTAGTTTGGGACTTCGCATACGACGTTAAACGAGGTAGAAATTGGAACCTTTATGTTTCGTGACAAGTATCATTTATTCAGACTAACAAGCTGGAATCCGATTGCCTCTCTCCTAACTTCGCTGACTAGGTTGTTCATAGCTTCTCATTAAGACTTTAGGTCTGAAAAGCATTGAAGCTTAAAATATGGAAACAATATCTGTTCAGCTCACCATAGCTTCAATGATCATGGTTGAAATCACGAGTTAATTGAAGCTAGACCACCATGGAAAACCTGGAAGCACTGAATGGCCGTTTCGTCCTATTATGGAACTCCTCAGAAGAGCACATCCACGATCCCGACTCGCGATATTCGAACCCAGGACCTACTAGCTTCGCGTCAGAGCACTTAACCGATAGACCACTGAGCCGGCTGGTATCCAACGGTGTTAATGTCTAACTTAAACCAATCCACGAAGTTGAGCAATCGTTCACCAACTGTCTTCAGTGAGTTGATATCTCACAACAGACGTGATTTGAACTCCACTGGTCACTGCTTCTCAATAGAACTCCAGGATATATATCTTGATGTCAGTCACTAGTGAGCATATGATTATAATCAGAAGGGGTTTTGTGGAGATTTAGTATTTTCATAGTTGAAATCATGAGTCAATTGAAGCTAGACCACGACTGTTGAGGAGTCTTATAATAGAACGAAACGGCCGTCCAGTGCTTCCAGGTTTTCTATGCTGGTCTAGATTCAATTGATTCGTGATTTCAACTATGAAAATACTGAGATCTCCACAAAACCCTTTCTGATCTTTCAATAATCCTTCAGTTGATATCAGTTTGTTTTGAAAATTACCTCCAAGTAGACTGACTTCCCTTATTTACTATCAGGATCGAAAACATGTTATTGAAGTACTTTATAGTGTTTCCCTTCCATAATCTTGAAGAATAGGTTTTCATTTTCAAAATTATCTGATCAAATATTCTTTATTTAGTAACTATCAAATCAACATGATCTCAGTTCATATCACATAATACTATAGTGAACTTGCATTTCACTTTGCTTTCATTTTTAGGATAAGGACAAATTTTAAGAAAAAAAAACTTTGGATTTATTGCATTCGACCAGTTAACAATACTATCACAGTATGATACATAATACAGATAAAGAGATATGATAATTTGCTATCAAAAATAGTAAAATGTATAACAATATGCATTTTACCATGGTACGTATAATAAATGACAGTTGGATGGAGAATGCTGGTGAGCGGCCTATGCTCCTCGACGAGGGGTAGCAGACGTAAGTAAGTAAGTAACGTATAATAAATAATATTATGATTATAAATACTATTACTAATAGGATGTATACTTTGACACATAAATAGTATAAACAAAAAAAACAACATTAATTCAATGTGAAAGGCACAATGAATGAATGAAAGGAGTTCAGGAGTATGGGGTATAAGTCACTGCTAATACATATGTAAGCATTCAAAACAAAAGAATTGACAATAAATAGAATATGAAATAAAATGAAAATAAGGGAATAAGAAGAAAAAGTAAAGGTCAAATAGATAAGATTACGTAATAAAGTAGAAAAAAAAGACTACAACACAGTAACAGGTTTATATATACAATATATAGAACACAAAAATCTACATGATTAAAAGCCACCTAACAAAGGCAAACAACTATAGAATATGACAACCTATAAGAGATTATTTACTTTTCAATGGAATAATTCATGCTTAAGAAATCCGGTTTCATTATTATTATTATTATTACCACCACTATCCTATCAATGAAGATGAATAATTTAAATCTTCAGTATGAGCAATTTGTAGAGATTGAAATCATGAGTCAACCTAAAGTAATCTAGAACACGGGTCCTGAGCTCAAGTCTCGCATGTACGACTAGTTTGTGATTTCAATTATGAAAATACGAATTTTGTACATGCACTTATCTGGGGCTAATTAAAAAAAAGGTAACATCAGAATGTAATAGAATCAAGGAAGTAAGAGATTTTTGAATTGAAATATAACACTATTAATTCATATTAAACTTAAATAATGATTATAATTAGAAAAAAAAAACAAATTCATAGGGAAGAGAGACCAGAAACACTGACATTTTCCCCATGATAAGTAGACTAAAACTGTAAAGAAATATGAAAAGAATCAAAGGTGAGTAGGCAATAAATGGAATAGTGCTAGATACAGATTACGTACACATACACACACACACAAACACAGAAAGAATTGTTCGAGCATTGAAGTCCTAACAGCTAGATGGCTGGAATTTTTTTTCAATTCTCAATAAGAAGGGAGTAACAGGAGAGAAAAGGTTTACGAGGATATAATGAGTAAAACAATTTGGTGATGCGAACAAATGAAATAGAGATAGTTTATACCTGAGAAATATATTGTACGACATACATACAAAAGTAAATGTTTTACAATGTACAATCAAAAAAGAGGACCTAATTCGAAAAAAAACGATGCACAGTGGTTGTTAGCTTTGTCATATCATAAAAATTCATAAAGCAAAACAAGTTTGGAACAAGTCGAATCACAGAAAGAGAATTTTGTTGTTATGTGAATGACATATGTGTATGGGGTCTAATTTACAAGTATGTGGTGAATGATGCAGTTGAGAAACATTTATTATTATTATTACTAACATGATTGAAACATTTTTCTACCTGAGATGACCAGAATGGAATTGTTTACGTAATTTGCTTAAAAGACCGCCACCACTAACACCAGCATTAGAGTTCGAAGTAGTTGTATTCGATGTTGAAGCGATTGGTCGACTTATTTTGCCATGTACATTTGTACCAATCGGAGATGGATGACTCATATTGCGTGGCTTAAAATTAGATAATGCATTATTATTATTATTACTAGATTTACAATTTATTTGACGATAACCACCACGTCGTTGCATTTGACGTGGAGTAATCACTTCAGTAGTCAAGGTAGTTCGTCGCGCTGTCAGGAAGAAGAAAAGAAATTCTGTGTAGTATACAACATATTAAATTTAACGACATTGAAGAATCAGTGACTTGGCTGATCAACTGATATCGTTTAAAATAAGAATCCTAAATGAATTACTGGGAAACTTTATATAAACAAGACCATTTAGTCAAGCTCACCTGATCTAATACTGCAACAAAACGAAATGCTCGGTAAAGACAGAAAAATAATTAAAATAATAGCGATTATGCAGTGTGAAGTGTTTCATATAATATAAATGCATAAGTTGGTGACGCTAATAAAGAATTACTTACGTTGACCATGACATCGGTATCTATGGCAAGACAGGCTGGTGATTAACTTTCCTACTTTTGATCTATATGATTGATATAACTGGTATTTGTTTTGATTACATTCAGTCCCTAAATGCTCTCATATGACTACGCGTATACAGCCACGGACAGGGAAGTCCTACTAATTGCCTTCTCGTGTCATTACTTCTGTTTACGAAATTGAGGAAACGAAAAACGAACGTCCGGTGCTTTGACCGGGTTGGTGAATACTGAGGATCCACCTATGGGAGTTGGAAAATAAATAAAAAGTGGGGAAGAGTAAGGTGAAGTTCTATGATAGTTGTTGAGAACAGTATGTTCGTAGGATATTTAATTTCTTAGGATCCTGAAGCTCAAGCACACTAGTGACTTGAAATTGGAATTTTTCAACTTTATTAGGTAGAACCTTCGTATTTTAAGACCCAATTTAAAAGTCAGATGCTATTTTATAACCTCTCATTTTGCAGGGATACCTTCCAATGTGTGGTGACAGGGGGTGGAACTTCCCTAGAAGAGGCAATAAATGAGCATTTTAAAGAGGAAGAGAACTTTCTCAATTCTATACCTCCCTAGGGTGTTTAGAAGTTTTAGATGAGATAGTCAGTCAGTCAGTCACAACATAGAACTTCGTACGTACGTACATCAGTTCGAGTTGCCATACCACATTAGCACAGAGATGCAGTTGTCCATTCAAAACCTATAGTGGTAGACGTAGTAAGAGTATAAACATTATGTGAAAGATTAGGGTTTGAAGATGTTATTGAAGGATTATAATCCAACGAAATAAATTTGGAAACAGAAAAAAGATAGAGACATGAAGAATTCAGAAGATTAGAATTTGGCAGAACATAAAGAGTGGATGCACCTTCACCATTGCAAACGATTTTGATCCATGTCATTCAAGGTCTCTAACCATCGGTTGCTGTCATCACGCGAATCCCAACCAGGTAGTCTACACCTACCAACATAGCCCAGTCCACTTGTCAGTGACTTCATGGATTTGTGCCACGTTTTGGTCTGGCTGCCCCTAGCTTTCTTCCCACCTACCTCTACACCATAAAACATTGCACGTCGTTTAAATGTGATATCTATTAGCCGAAATCACCGGCATAAATATATCCGCTATGAAAGTCAAACAACTTGATATTTATTTCCAATTGTTCGTGTTTTTTTAATAGCATGTTTATAGTTTAATCAACTGTTGATTTACACACTTGTATTATGGACCAATTAGGATATAATATGCTATAAGATAATCGTGAAAATACTCCCCCAGCCAAAAATGTTGACGACTCGAAATTTAAGAAGGCTACCATGTTTACACGATAATGAGCATGGAGTAGTAGTTTCATTTAGTGAATTCCTTTGAACAACTCTTAAATTTAAGTTTCGACTTATCAAAAAATGTTTGAAAATGATTAGCAAATTATGGTAAGTTTATTGGAACACAACTAAACAGATAATTATGTATTAACTAACTTGGGATACAGATTGTAAAACAATTTTTGTACGTATGTGTGCGGTTGTTTGTGAAAATTTCTTCACCTATAACGCTATATGTGACAATAAATTATTGTCACACCCTCATTTGTGTGTTCTATTTTTTAAAATTTTTTTTGGTTCTAGATTAAACTATTACTATTTACTATACTTGCAATTTCAGCTTTCTTATTATATCACTGTTACTAATTAGCCTTTACTAATATTCTTAGTTTTGCTTCAATCAACCTCTTTCCTATGGGAGATGCCACAATGCTTCTTTGAGTTTGGATTATTGCCTCTTGAGTTGTTTGAATTGGTCTACCTTTTGAGGGTATAATTACATTTCTAAATCGTCTGAGGTGTCTTTTTTGTTAAACAATTAACGAGTTCATATTACTTAAAAGTTTAATCAACTGTTGTTCTTACATCTTGATTGTAAACATTGTTGAAAGTCTGAATTTCATCAATGAAATTAATTGATCATTAGATGACAAACTGATGACTGGAGGTAGTCGGAAAGAAACTTTGCATGACCTAGATTTTGTACTAGTTGGGACTCGCCAAAAAAGGTGTATCTGTAACCATAAAGGGACTGCTGGTCCTGTGGGATTTGAACCCAATTCACCTCATTTTAACCTGAGTTGTTACTACTGGGCCATTCTGACCTGTTGGACTGATATATTTACAATTAATTGATAAATGAGTAGTGATCAATGTAATTTTTGTATAATCCTTTAATATTGATTAGACTTGGACGACAGAATTCCATCAACAAATGATGTTGAGTCATTTCAACTGGTGGCTACGTTATAACTTGTACAATAGAACACCATGAACACTAAAAGGGCTAGACAAATATTACATCGGTCAGTACTCAATGATCAATCAGTTATAGCTAATAATATTAACTTAACGTAAGGAAACAAAACAAATTAAGTAGGGTTTACAATTTAGTTTCTTTTAGGTTTGAGAAACTGTATTTACTTATTTATTTATTTACTTGAACACACAAAGAGGCACCAGATACATATGCGCCACGCAAATCTCATTTGATTTGTGTGCCCAGACTGAAGCAGATGGTATTCTTAGGGGGCCAAACCTGGAGCCTTTGACCTAAAGATCTGATCCACAAGACAGTGGAGCATCGTAAGGCGATGCAATCCCATGGTAGCCGGTGACAACGATTGATTCATACACCATTTATTAGTTCAGGATACTGGAGCCCATGTGCACCATTGGTTTGGAATCAGGGTTTTCCAACTCCCCTGGGTGGACCCTCCGTGTCCACCAACCCGGTTAAAGCGCCGGACATTTGCTTTTTGTCCTCTCAATTTCGTAAACAACACCCCCGCCACGAGAAGACAGTGAGTGGGACTTCACTAACAGAGGCTATATACACGTGGCCATATGAGAGCATTTGGAAAGGGAGAGCGGACTCTCCCCACTCACACATATATAAGTGTATACTTGGTAACTGAACGTTGCACTAACTTATAACTTAAAGGAGTCACTAATTTTATTCATTGCGATTATTGTACATAACAATCAAATAACAAATACTACCATTTTATCTGAACAATCATTTACTAAACAATTCCTGTTTTTCTCGTCTACATTTATATGTGTATGATTCTAAAAAGTATTGAATTGTAAGTAAGCAGGTAGGTAGGTAAGTAAGCAAGCAAGCAAGTAAGTAAGTAAGCAAGTAAGTAAGTAAGCAAGCAAGTAAGTAATACTAATAAATAATTCATACCACATTAATATATCTGTCTAAAATGTACTTAAATTATTGACAACTGTTTTTTTCTTTCAATGTATAATAACTTTATTCACTAACTTACCTTCTAATTCTTCTTTGACTTTACGTGCAGATTGTGAAATAATTCGATCTAAACGTTTTGTTTCTTCTTTAGATAATCGATTGTAAAAATCACACCATGTTTCATCTGATCGACGACGAATATTAGATAAATGATGAAAATCTCGATTTACATATTTACGCCATAAATCATCACTCAATCCAACGAATTGCTAAGAGAATAAATGTTTGTTTGTTTTTGAAGACGGGGATATCATTAAGAAAACGAAATGTGATTAGGTTAACATAGAAATTTTGTGTTAAATTTAAAGATTACAACTTAAACGAATGTTATTTGGACACACACTTGCTACTTGGTAGGTATTACTTAAAAACAACTGTCCAGATAAAACTATCGTCAGTGAAGTAGTGGATTAGTGGTTAAAATATTAAGCTTTTAACTAGTATGCCGTAGGTTCGAATTTCACTCTATCCGTACTTCAGTTTGATCAATCGGTCGGCAAGGCTCAAAGTCAAGTGTAGATAAAACGTGTACTTGACGACTGATACAAGAAAACACCATCACCAGGCATTCACAATAAGAATGAGAAAGCTATTGAAGCTGCCTCAGTGTTAGGAACAATATGCCATTGAGTATCTACGATGGTTAAGAAATGAAGTCGTCACTTCATCGTACAAGTCAGTCAAGTCAATCGTACACACCGTAAAACCTGGGACATATGTGCATTCGTTCGAGTTGCTACAGGATTAACACAAAAAATATGACAGTAAATAAATACTTTTGAGTGTTGAGCGACTGTGATTGGCGATTAGACCAAAATTAGAATAAGTTAAAATGAATTCTCATTAAACATGAAGTAATCAAACATAACTGTTCGATATCTATATTACTTCAATTAAGTAAGGAAATTCCCCAATAGACCGGCTTTTATTTTCCTTATATCAATCGAGTTTCAGTTAATGCCTGAAGATTACTGCATGGTTTGAAAATTTTGAAGAGCATAATTAGCGGGAAGTGATTATTAAATAATTTAGAAGCAAAACGAACTACATACTGACGTCCTAACAAAACTAGAGACGACAATCATCACAGTGATGAAAACATGTATAATAGTTTATAAGAACTCTCGTCTAAATTTAATGTATAATAGTTGTTACCCGTAAAAATAGAACAAGTAGGGATGTATAATAATGAAAACGTTTTACAAGTGCTATTTTAATTTATACTAGGTTGTAATGCAAATAAAAAATTAAATTTTCAATGTTTATTTTTGGAATAGATTTTCTAGCTCTGTTTACAGTCCCAAGTAGTATACATATGCCCCATATTTGATAGGGCTTTGTTCTCTGGATTAGGTAGTTTCTAAGCTTATATTGTGCTTCAGGACATCATCAGCACAAACCCTAATTGGAGGCGAGCTATTTAAACTTTCTACATATTACTAACAGCATGCCCTGTCGATCTCAATCTTGATTAGTTGTTATTGACCCTTGCTCTGCTGTTTCCTGCAATATTTATTAGTACATCTAGACAATGACGGGCAGAAATTACCAACATAGATCCTAGTACAGATGTGCATTGACCCAGATCACCATGCCGACGAGATAAAAATAAAAAGCGAGATCGGAGTAGTGCAGTGGCAATGATAAAAAGAAAGGATAAACAGCGGGACTATGATTTCAAAAGACAAAGCGGACAAATATGCATGAATGAAAACTGGGATTCCATATCGAGGGGAAGTCTCCAACTACTGATTACGGTTATCATATGGACCTCAACCGGGTACATGTGGACAATTACAGGAACCAATTAAATTTAATGTATAAAAACAGCTGTCAGTCATATGAAGAGAAACTCAAATAACTCATTTCCGTCTGAAGTTTGTCCTTATGATGCTGTCCAAAAGGATAATGAAAACTTTACGATTAGTAACTATCCAGTTCAGAAAGTGAAACCAATGAAAATGTCCACATGAGCTACAGATCTCCATAATTTCATGTGCACCACCAATCGAAAGGAGCAGTGCATACGTCCGCTTCAATTTCAATAAGAGAGGTTTTAGAGACACGGTCAGTTTTGTTGTCGTACAATCGACGAATACTGCTTTCTTTCTTGAGATGTGAATTCGATTCAAAATAGAACTCAAAACCAAAAATAATTTTCTGGTATCCAGTATACTGATAGTATTACATCAGGTAAATTGAGTTATCTAGTTAAAAGTTATTTCTATGGTTCCATAGATTGAATTTGACTGTGAATGAATATCGCTCGCAAACCATGAAAGATAAATCTACAGTACCAACTGCAACATTATCACTAAAGTAAATAACAATTAAGAAATAAAAAAGTAATTCTGTTTTTAAGAATAAATGTTCATTTTTATTAATTGCTAGACTAAATGGATATTTCATCTAGAAGTAACAGATTAGTGGATTAGAAATCAATAGAATAACTTACTGGATTATATCGTTCAATTCTGGTCAAGTCATCTACAGAGGCACTACGTAAGGCTTTCTCTAGCAATCCATAAGGTACGTGTCCAACATGATCAACACGACTTATATTACGAGACAATACATCAACACAAAGATCAATTAAACTGGGAGGATCAAAGAAACCAGGAAAATTATCCGATGTATTCGAATGATTATTAGGAGGTAACGATGAACGGTTTTGTTTTGGTACCCAAAGGACTTTCTTTGATTTGAATTTCAAATCTCCATTATCAAAATCGTCTTCCACTGAAAGTTTTTTTTTAAGAAAAACACAAACTCCAATCAAATTGTACTTCTACACATCAAGAAATATACACCGTTATTGTAAATTCAACTGAATAACTAAGCCAATCAGTATAAGATACTATGCATACATGAATCAGTTCAAGTTGTTACAAAGAAAGAGCAAGATTAACAGAATGGAAATTAAAGGAGTCTAAAACAATATAAACGAAAGCGGAAAACTAAGTACACGAAGCGTCCAATGTTTAGATTCAGAGGGTCTGTGCTACTGTGACAGATTTTAAGCCAGTTTTAACCACAGACATTTACATATATGTAGTTCTACCTCACCATAAAGCTTAGGCAAGCACTGACTACACTTTTCACAAATGGTCTATCACTCAGTAGTGACTAATGTCATGTGTGTCAAGTCCTCCTTAGTGATACAGTGACAGTTATATCTAGTGATTTTTTGTAATAACAAATTAAAGATCACATATTTTTCCTAGTTGTCACCATACTTCCTATGGTACCAACAGATGTCGTCATTTATGTTTGTTCTTGAGTTATCTCGATTCTTACTCTTCCGAAAACTAGAGCGAGACTTTAGAGATGTGAGATTGGAAATAATTGATTGTAACGTATCTAGCTTGTTTTCAAGAATGGCAACAATGCGTGCGTGCTGTGTACGTAAGTCGCTTAATTCAGCTGTTAAGGACGCTATGTTCGGAGTTTGAGTGTCACCCTGCACGTAGGGTGTTGTGCCTGGCGTTACTTCTAAAACTTTGTCAGCCATGCTAGCTAGACTCTCTAAATCTAAAGGTTGGTTAGAAGCGCAAAGAATTTGCCGGACTACTGTTGGTAAACGTTACAGCCAAATTTCTCTCAGAAAAATATCACCAACCTTAAAAGGTCCAGCCTCATGTGGCGTAATAATTGAGAGGGTGACTTGTCACCTAGCTCGCACTCATGCAGTAATTGTTGTAGCTTCTTTTCATCCGAAAGTGAGGTACGTTGAATAATGGCCTGTTTCAACTGATCATAGGCATTTGATATAGGGACATTATCTATGAGGTCTGATACCTCAGATGCTACCTCAGTCGGTAGAATTCCAAGCACAAAAGAGTATTTCGATTCCTGTGAACGAATGTTACGACGCTGAAACTGCACTTCCACCTGTGCAAACCAAATACGTGAGTTTATTCTACTGAATAGAGGCACATTTATTACGTTTAGAGCGTGTAACTCTGTTCGGTCGTTATCCTGGCTAATGCCTTCAGATTCGGATGAAAACATTACAAATATACGAAAAATAATCACTACCAAGAGAAAAATTAGCGCCGTAATGTTTGTAAGTGAACTCAAAATTACAATTCCGAAAAGAAGTATACGGGCTCACCAGATTTGTGGTGGACCTCAGCGAAAGAGCTTAGTTAAAATATAACAATACGCAAAGTTACCATTTTGTTGCTCAATATACCTTTTTATAATTTAACTGTTTGTAGTGTTAATTATTTTGGTATATTGTTGTAAACTTTGCGTATTGTTATATTTTAACTAAGCTCTTTCGCTGAGGTCCACCACAAATCTGGTGAGCCCGTATACTTCTTTTCGGAATTGTAATTTTGAGTTCACTTACAAACATTACGGCGCTAATTTTTCTCTTGGTAGTGATTATTTTTCGTATATTTGTAATGTTTTCATCCGAATCTGAAGGCATTAGCCAGGATAACGACCGAACAGAGTTACACGCTCTAAACGTAATAAATGTGCCTCTATTCAGTAGAATAAACTCACGTATTTGGTTTGCACAGGTGGAAGTGCAGTTTCAGCGTCGTAACATTCGTTCACAGGAATCGAAATACTCTTTTGTGCTTGGAATTCTACCGACTGAGGTAGCATCTGAGGTATCAGACCTCATAGATAATGTCCCTATATCAAATGCCTATGATCAGTTGAAACAGGCCATTATTCAACGTACCTCACTTTCGGATGAAAAGAAGCTACAACAATTACTGCATGAGTGCGAGCTAGGTGACAAGTCACCCTCTCAATTATTACGCCACATGAGGCTGGACCTTTTAAGGTTGGTGATATTTTTCTGAGAGAAATTTGGCTGTAACGTTTACCAACAGTAGTCCGGCAAATTCTTTGCGCTTCTAACCAACCTTTAGATTTAGAGAGTCTAGCTAGCATGGCTGACAAAGTTTTAGAAGTAACGCCAGGCACAACACCCTACGTGCAGGGTGACACTCAAACTCCGAACATAGCGTCCTTAACAGCTGAATTAAGCGACTTACGTACACAGCACGCACGCATTGTTGCCATTCTTGAAAACAAGCTAGATACGTTACAATCAATTATTTCCAATCTCACATCTCTAAAGTCTCGCTCTAGTTTTCGGAAGAGTAAGAATCGAGATAACTCAAGAACAAACATAAATGACGACATCTGTTGGTACCATAGGAAGTATGGTGACAACTAGGAAAAATATGTGATCTTTAATTTGTTATTACAAAAAATCACTAGATATAAATGTCACTATAGTGATGATTAAATTCTGTCAATCAATTTGCGCCAATTTAAGTGACTCCTACAGAAGATAAGTAGCAGCCGGGATAGTTTAGTAGTAACGTCTTAGACTGTGAAGCTGAGTGATACGTGATCGAATCCGCCAGGGAGCACACGTTGCCTCAATATTACAGGTACGCCTTGCTGATGAGTGCCAAATAGCACGAAACGTAGGTTCAGAGCTTCTTGTCCATTACTTCCAAACACTAACTCGGTGGCTGAAAAAGCAAGTAAATTGTTTGCTATTTCGCAAGAAGGTTCCATTATAAACATAGGGTTTTTTAGAACTTTTAAAAGTCTATCCTTATGTCCATTACGTGGAATCTTACAAATTCATGTAGGAACCGCTTCACCTGAGAAGGAAACAGAAGCCATATTTGGTGACCACTAAGAGTTGTTTCGGTACAAACTAACCTCTAGCACTAAGAAGCCATGTCGATAAAACGATTTGAGGTTGATGGTACGTCGATTAGCAACCTTCAAAGAAGCTAAGAACAAATAGCGGTGTATTTTAAAAAAACAATATAAATGAACTATCACTTTTGCAACCACTATCCAACTATATATTGGTCGGTGGTGGGTGAATGTTGACCTAACCCATACAACAAGATTTAAAAAGGAATTCCAACTCTTAAAACGGTACAAAGCATACACCTCAGACGAACTGCCACTACCCGGTTTGTTCAGGGTGGAAATTTAAACTGTCACATCCCAAAAATAAAACCATTGTATTACTCATGTATTAACAGCCTGATGAAAATTAAGTGACAACAATATGGGTATAGTTTCCTTCTGATATACGCACATCAGCTTACTCGACCAATTGTGTAGAACATACCATATTTGCCGGACGGGATGAAGACGGGTTTCGTTTAAATCGTAGGCATGTTAATCACATTTGTATCCTCCGTTAAATGACTGAATCTGGTGGCATATGCTACAGGGCATAGTCGTCATCTAAACACGACTAAATGGAAATTTGAAAAACTGTATTTTGAAATTATCTTTGAAAGAAAGGTGACTAGGAATGCTAGGCAGAATGAGAGGATATGACCATACTCCAAAACATCGGAGAAGCTAGTAAAGATTGCACAATCTTACTACTTTTTTGAATTTCGCTGTTGGTGATGTTTAAAAAACAGAAATGTTGTCTAGATTTAATACTCGTGAGATGACAGTCATATATATCATGACAAACAGGTCAATCCAATCCTAGTGAATTATTTGGTGTAAGGAACACACTAAGTACTACCAAAGTGTAACGTGTGCCAACAAGACTCATAAAAACCTTCCCACACACTTGCCTTTTGTGGTAAGGTGTTGCTACTAGTCTGAAAGTTTGTCTAAAAGTCGTGTAAGTGGTAAAAATGGTGTAAATAACTACGTTTTATGTGGAAAATTAGGTAAGTTTATATCGATCAGAATCACCATTAGAACAGTTAAAACCTCTGGTCATAGAAGGTTAGGTTTAAACGCTGCGGCGCTAGTAGTGATGTTACGTCTGTAAAACCTGTGATTTCTAGACTGAGAATTCTTAACAATTATGTTTTATCATTATCTCTGAAGGATTGGTCAGCGTACTGGGAACCCTAAACAGGTTATTTAAGGTCTAGTTTGTTTCGACACAACGGAAACCTTCATCTAGTCATCGAATATGGATAACATTCCATAAGCTTTCATTCTGAACGTTCTTGGTCGCTAATATGAGTGGATGGGAAATCATCCAAGTGGTTACTTTATAACACCACATCTTCCATATTAGCTTGCCCCAAGAAACCCATACACTCAAAAGGTTACGTTGTTTTTGTTTGAAATAACAAGATACAAACGAAAAGACCTGGTGTTCGAGACGTTTTTAAACTCAAACGTGATTTATTTTATCTTGTCATTACAGCAAAAATGGTGGCTAATCTCAATTACAAGCTAGGAATGATCATTAGTAAGAGATATCCTTCGTTAAGACGACTAAAGATTGAGATACCTATAAAAGAAGCCCCTTCATCAGATTTAATTGTAACTGGCTTCATATAGTTTACTCTACTCAAACACGAAATAGGATTACTTTTTCGAAGTCATTTCATTTTTAAAATTTGTCGTAATGTAGGCATATCTAGAAAAATCGTGCAACCATGAAACACTGCCCGCTACTTAAGTAGACCTGAAGACATTTTAACATTCGCTTTAGCTTCACAACTTACAGAGATACCAATTTTTGTATTTCTCAACAAGAAAAAAGTACCAAACACTAGGAAATCAAAATAAACAACGGCTAAGAAATCGAGTACACTTGAAAGACATTTGAATCCAACAGTTAAATGAAGGTAAAGTAGTGAATAAGCCACTTGACTAATAACTATTGGGTTGTAATCCGGAACTCTTTGCAAATGCATTAGTTGTTACATCCAATGTGATGCTTGAGCTCCATTGCACAAACCTGAACTTGCCAGTTATTTACACTAAGACAGAAATTACTGAATAAGAAAATCTGTGTGAATCATCTGAAGTTTCGATTTTAATTAACTACTTGAAAAGCGTATATTTGGAAAACTACTTACCTGTTTCATCTAGCTGAAGAGTAGGTGAACGATGAACGACATCTGGACGATTAACTGGTTCAGAAAGTGACGAGATGATTTCCGCACTAAATGCTTCAGAAGGCCGAAGTGGGATATTCGGAGTGGCGATATTAAGCTTTTTATCGACGCTCTGTTGGGAATCGTCACTTGAAGAGCTGGTTAGATTACACTTTCTCTTTCGATGAGCGAGAGTATTTGCGTTGACCTTCAATGAATCCATAAACGAAATTCCACTAGAAGAGTCGATTGAGTCCACAATCTCTGCGGACTTTCGTTTTTTGCTAGATGTCGATTTACTTTTACTATTTGGAGACTTATGGTTAACTTTAGTATATGAACACGAATCGTCAGATGTAGAACTGTTTGGAAGATAACCAGAAGTTGTAGCTGTGGGAAGCAGCGAATTATTTGGAGTATTTGGGACCACCTCATTTTCATCTACATGTTGCACACTTCTCACTAAATTATTCTCGGGACTTTTATTCGAGCTGATTGTTTTGTCATTGACAACCAACACTGATTTGCCTTTGCTTGAAGTTAGGCTGTGACTTCTGGATGTTTCATTAACATCACATTTTTCAGAATCCTTGGGTACACTAATGTTTATAGATTCTTGTTTTATGTGCTCACTGAGCAGATTTTTCCATTTTAATATGAGAGTACTAGCAGTTTTTCCAAGTTCACCGGGTTCATTTTTTAATTTACGAACAGCACGACCAACACCAGACTCAGATAATTCACTAAGAGTAAGCTTTACCTCGTTGAGTGTACTCAGAACACGTAGTTTCTAAAAGGAAAAGCAACAAAGCCTTTATGTCAGTTAATGAAGAAACAGTGGCTTGTGATAATACTGAGACGAAAACTGACGAGTAACGTGAAAACTGGATATTTTTCGAGCGACAGGCAAGCAAAATAAAATAAAGATCACATGGGTATATTAAGCTTGAAACGAATGTGAAGAATGAGGGTAATCAAAACAACTAGTAGATATCACAAAGTATATGCTTGGTAATGTACCTTGTACTATTTATGAATGCTTTAACCAATGATTAAAGACTAAAACTACAATGCGGCGGAAGGGATAATATGTAGAATAATGGAACGGCGACACTTGGGGGCTAAGCTGTGATTTTAATAACCTGTAGGTCAAATTTTTTAGCGACTTACATGACGAAGTACATTCACTCTAAGGAGGCTACCAGGAAGACGACACATCTCCAGACAACTCTAATCACGACAATAACTTAGATTATTGTGCCTTGATTAAATCGGCGTCAAATTTTAGATTTTGTTCCTACTTCATGTAACGTTGAGGTTTCGTGTGAATAGTAACGTAGAATGTGTCAAATATGACCCAGCCACTTCACAAATAATGATATGAAAAGAGTGGAAAATGACATGGTAACCAAAACCCCAAACTATTCTGATAAAAACCGCGAACGACATTAACTAGTCAGAATAATTTATATCCGAATTGCTCTAGAGTATTTTGGTGACATTTACTGTCAGAGTGGAAGGACACTATCCGTGAATAAACACATATAACCAAGTCTCTGGTTGAAAAGTTTTCGAATGAAAAAAAAAGATTTATGCGAAAGGAACCATAAATTTACTGAACTACTAACCGAACTTGTGTCAACGGACTTATCTCCTAGAGTTTCACCGAACTTTACTAAAGCCGCTACCACACTAGCGCTCATTATCAGCTGACCAGATATTTCGAAATATCCACGTTTCAAACTTCAAATTTCGAGGCTTTGTCAAGTCGAATTAATGGACTGTTTTGCCCCCGAGATTTGAGTGATATTAAATAGTTATTTATTATCGAAAGATTCAATCTTTGTCGTATGGCTGGAAAAATTGGCTGATAATAGTAGAGGTCCTCTTAGCTTTCAGTTTCAGTTTGTTTCAGTTTGGAAAGGACAGGAGGCTTGATGGCCTGTGTTAGTCCTGGCAATGATGGTCTCTCAGCTGATCCAACTTTCTTTTGAAGGAGTCGACGGATGGAGCCTCAATCACGTGATGAGGTAGTGAATTCCACTCGTTCATTATTCGATGGGAAAGTCGGTAGTCAGCTGACAAGTAATTCGATGTGATCAGACCTCGGCTTGTCGACCCTTTTGGTGGGGGTATGATTTCCTTTTGTCATTTTGGCGTTTTTTTCTTACGACCCGTACCCAATCGCCAACGTTCTTTGGAGTGGTAACCACATTCGCGTCAGGCGTGCTGTGGGATTCCGGAAGGTTCAGGACGACTTGGGAGATTGCGTCATCTTTCGCGCTGGAAACCGATCGAGCCTTGCGGTTTCGGCTTCCGGAAGTTTCCTTCTGGATACCATTTTTGATACGAGGGACAGAAGAGACATTTTTGCGCGAGTTTCTGGTTGTGACAGACCTCTTCGGAGGATGTTCTTCCTCCTTTGTAGAGTGTGGGTCGGCATTTTTCGGACTCACTTGGGTCTGCCTTGTGTCAATCTACGTGTCGACAGATTGAGTTCTGACTGATGTATCCCGACCGCGCTTGCCGAGACACTTTTTTGCGGCATTTACTATTGAGATGGCCTCGGTTAACAGGCTGTTTGCATCCAAACAGCACTATTGACATAGCCATACACACCCATTTTTACTGAACCGCTTGAAAGCTGCAGGTGTTAGATTCGTGCAAACTTCGTGGTACCAACCTTTGCACTCATCGCACTGCATGCCGCTATCAACAGGATATCGACATCCTGGGCGGTGGCAAATGCTTTTGTTGCATCTTCCAGTCATTTTAGGATGCGAAAGTGAGTGTTGACTACAAGTAGAAAAAAACTAAATAGTTAGGACCAAAGTACTAACAGACACAATAGAAAAAACAAAGGTACTCTGGAGTACCGACGATAAAACTATTTTGGATACCAAAAATGATACTCTAATAGAATACTTTAACTGAAAAAAATTCAATCAAAGTATAAAAACAGTAGTCTTGATACGTTGATAACGATCAAAACAATAGAATTTACTCAACGAGGAAAAATACCACTGTCCTTTTTAAATAGCGCGTCTTCAGTCTTCAGTAATGAGGATAGTGCCTCAATGAACCTGTATCAATCCTTGGAGACTGTTTTCCAGTATAAGTCCACATTCTTCTTCACACTGATCACTGACAAGGCTGGTGTCACTTGTTCGTTAACATGTTCCAGACACTGACTACTAGCTAAGAAAATTGAACCCAACTCTGATTTATGAAGTCGTAGTTTTCGAACCTTCTTGTTATGGCCTCCAAGAATTTTGGTTCTGATGAAGGCGAACTCCAATATGACGTTACCTTGCTTTCAACGATGCTATATGGGGAAAAAGTTCATGTGTTTTAAGTAATCATCGTAATGGAGTTCGGAAAGACCCACCACTACCTTTGTTCCTGCAGGCCGAGCACGCTTGAATAAGTTAGTATTCTTAAAAGGACACGGATCGACTGCTTGGACAAAGTACTCTAGTTGCGATCATACATAGTTGGGACATAAAGTTCAAAGCATTTGAATGACCAGAAAAGTGACAATGACTCTCGAAAACCTTCGGTGGCTGCTGCTTTTCATACGCGGTCGTTTTAAGTCATGACTTTCTGGTACCTCTACGTATTTATGTTCCTAAATTAGTGGAAGCGTTTTATAGTCTATGGTATACTAGTAAATATTAGCATGTCCGATATGCACTAACATACTCCTTCCAGAATAAATTTCTAAGCGCCAGCATTGAAACCATCTGATTGATTCGTCTAAGTTAGCCTTGAGATGCTTTGGTATACACCGCTTTTGACCAGCTACCATTCAGAGTCTTACTTACCCTCACTCTCTATCTTCGGTCAAGAGGAAGTTTCTGTGCAACACCTGTTATTCCAAAGCCCGACAGCTTCCTCATAAGACGCAAGTAAAAGTGCTTATCAAATGCTTGGCTAAAATCTATGGATATCACGCACAGAGATATATCATCTCTCAGAATTAGTAAATTGGTTAGGCATGAAGACTTATTCCGAAAATCGTGAGTATGTATGGTTCTGTGGGACCTAGTAAGTTGAAACAAATTATTTTTCAAGTAACTTGATTGTTATGCTAGTAAGATCAACAGGTCGGTAGTTAGACAAGACCTGCCTCTTCATATTTAAATATGAGGCTAACTATGGCATTTTGCAATTTCTAGTGAAATGAGTGCGGGAAAGGGACATTTCGGGTCGTGAATGGCACTCAAATAACGTCTGAGAAAGGTGACAAGAATCGTGGATGCAACCCATCGAGATCCGATATCTTACTAAGTGTGAGGTTGATGAGGAATGGAAGGACAGCTTCCTCAGTCACAAGTAAGTGTTTTATAGCTGGTATCTCAGTAGTATGATTATAGTGTGTTGTTAGCAATACTCGCTGAGTAAACTTCAGAGAAGTAATTTGATAAAGTCCCACCTTTTGCCAGATCTGAATTTTCGTGCAACTATAATGGAGGAATACTTCTTCGTTTACTGAACAAAAACAACCGTTTCGGGCAAGTAGGGCTATTGTTAGTTTTGTCCATAACTAACCAATCAAATCGTTGCTTAAACTCCCATCACGTTAATCTGGTCTGATGTGTCTGTAAACTATCCCTGTTGCATGTGACCTACCAATCGAAAGACATTATTATCCTATTATGTTAATGCGACTCATAAATTGTATTTATTTCGATAAGACACGCAATACTGGTTGGTTTGTTTGTGAGTTTCATTTAATGACTAATTCTTCAATTATTGTATTAATCTAATTGTTTTCATGTTTAGAAACAGATAAAGCTTGAAGCCAAGTTGTCCTTGTTCTGAATATAGCTATCACATAGACTCTGCGAACTCCATTATCACATTTACAGTTCTGGTAGCATATCTGCAGGACAAATTAAATCCTACAGCTATCATATGCCAACTGTCCTCCGTAAGTGGTGAGGCATCTATCAAGGGCCATTAGACATATATTCCAGATATTTCGTTGTTTATATGTAAATGGCTCGTGGCTTGATAGCAAGAACAAGTGCCAGAAGTGTTTTCCATGCCTCAACAGCATTCGTGTCTCCTTATTGGTCCCTAGAAAACAGTGTGATAGCCTACGTGTTGACCAGTGCATGAAAGGTGATGTTACGGATTCGAAGGTGGCTGTAAACTAATCCCATTCATCGTTGATCAACCCATCTGCAGTGACTGATCAGTCTATTGAGATAGCACAGTCTCTGATTGCCGGAATGTTAGCCCACTAGATATTGGGATGGTGTGGGGCGGATGCATCCTGTATGTTGTATCCTAGACCTAAAGTAAAACACAACGTGAATATCAGCGACATCATCACAGTCGTAGAGTATACAATTCTCGGCAACGGCGTTTCGTGTTCAAGGTGTCGTTTTTGCGATACGCTTTGCAAATGTGCACTCAATAATGGCGGACATAGGGCTTTTGCCAATACATCTACCTGAAGTTGTCAGCTCTATCTGGTTTATTTGAGGCGCGTTCAAATTTTCAATGACGACACATTAATGAGTCTTACTCCAAGAGCAGATACGACTGAAGACAAAGCCACCAACGAGATAACACAGACTACGATATATTCCTTCTGTAGTTGCTAACTCATGTCTAGAGTGAACTGCAAAACAACCTATCTCAAGTGCACCATCATCGTGCGCCTCCGGTGTGCTCGGTTGCAAACGAGAATGATACATGAAATATAACTTTATGCCTTCTCCCATGAGACTTATAACCCTATTGCTCCTAATCCAGATGTTTTTTGCATAGATTGGGGGATAGACTGAGCCATGTTCTTGTGGCAACAATTAAGTTGGGCTTAATTCATCCACCATCAAACTTAACTCCGATGTTTTATCTCTAAGACTATGATGATTTGTGTAGCACACATTTAAGTTGTTTGAGGATCATCTGTTCTATCCATAGACGTTCTGAAAGGATTGGCTTCCAAGACACGACTATCCGAAAACCCTGGGACATAAGGTTTGTTTCTCTATTTTTCTACCACGTTTTTGACTTAGGAAGGCTAATGGCCTGTTTGATTCAAACCCTAAATGATTAATCTGGTAGGAGTCAGACGTTTGAGTTATGAGTTTTGTAATGCGATATTTAGTATGACGTCCCTTTATTCGCAACTTCCGAGTACTTAATTCAAGATCCTTCATCGTTGAGTCTCGCCTCCAATTTGCCTACCGAGTTTTATTACTTTAGTATTACGTTTTACTGAGAACTCTACATCCGTTGCAGATTCCATAAACTTCAGTCGTGTACATGCTTTCTACCAGAGTAAATTTTTACTCTTCCGGCTTCTAAATAACTTGACTAGAGACGAGTTTGATTTCTTTCAAAGTCGTATTCGCGGCTTTTAATAGTGCTGTTATTTCCTATTTGTTAACTACTGAGAGCTTTTGCTTAGTTGTTTGCGGATCAAATACTTTCGAGTCGAGCAAATTACTCACAATGATATTTTATGATATCAAACCTTTCCCAACCACGCTAGGGTTAAATCTAGTTTTACTTTGGGAACTTGGCGGAGTATTTTGTGACTCGGAGTGTCAGTATGCGAAGAATGATAAACCAAATAGGTGCTGTTTGTGGCCACATTTCCTTCTCTCCTTTGTTTCCATACCAACGCTGATTTCCTGTCACTTGGAGTAGCCACATCAGGACCACTTAAGACGGTGAGGTACTGTGGCGGATCCCAGCGAAAGAGCTTAGTTAAAATATAACAACACGCAAAGTTACTAACAATATACCAATGGAATTAACACTACAGGTTTAAGCGCATGTCTATGAGTTACACAAAAGGTAACAAATTACAGTTAAATTATTAAAAGGTATATTGAGCAACAAAATGGTAACGGTGTTATGAAATAAATGTTAATTGTAAGCTGCTTTCTGAGGTAACAACCACAAATAAGTTCATTTGGTTAACAAAGGTTTCTCTGCACTTGATGCCACCAACAGCGAAATGAAGAAGAATAAATTGAGTAGTACTATTCAATAATGATCCGGGCCAAAACTCCAACGTAGTGTGGAAAGGCCTAAAAGGATGTTATAATACTATTATAATCTTCAATCAAAGGCCGTGGCTGTTAAAGCAGAAGAATAGACGGCGGATACAACGTTTATATTTTAAGAACCGCGGCAGTTAACAAAAGTTATATATATCCAAACAAAAGTATTCGTTTCTTTACTATTGATACAGAAAAACAATAGATATTGAATATAAATGTGGTTACATAAAAAGTGTGACAACTAGGAAAAATATGTGATCTTTAATTTGTTGTTACAAAAAATCACTAGATATAAATGTCACTGTAGTACTTATCTCGGTTTTCCAGTACTACTCTAGAGTCATGATCATGGATATCTTGTGGCACCTCACCCTTTACTTGTTTCAAAAGATAAATTTACTATTTCACGTTTCACAGCCGAATATTCGGCTCGTCCTATAACAGCACTCAATATACTGACATAATCTTCGCTTTCAGTATCACCTTAGGAGTCCAGCCATTGTCAAATTTCTTGCTGGCTAACTCCAGATGTATAGTTGCTCGAACGGCAAAACATACAAAGCCAAAGTTTTTGAAGTGTTAAATCTCCAGAAGTCTCTTAGTAAACATCTTATTTTTATTTTAGAAATTTGAGTTTCCCACTTTTGCCTTCAGATTTTATTTCTCACTTGGAAGTACCCGAATGTCAATGGTTCGTTGTTTCTTTTAATGTACTGTTTAGTGACGATTCTCAAGGACGTCTTTAAGCTGTATATGCACGCTTAATTTGTGCTTGTTGCTGTTTGCGCTTATGGCTTCCTATTGAATATAATTCCCCTATTCTGAACCTGAACTTCTTCCTCCAGTTAGCGGATCTGTGACGCTTCGGAATAGTTAACTTATCTTGTCATTGTTTCGCTGAGTTAAGTGATCTCGTGATCTCTGCAGCATATCACAAGTGGGGCTAAGCTTCGAGCATCTTTAGACTGTGATGGGTTTAAACGAATCCATATCTTGTGAATCCACTTTTTGTACTCATCAAATCGTCGTTCTCTCTACAGGGAGAAACACTTTGGATGTACAAATTTCCGAGTAAAACCAACCATTTTAAAATCATTTGAAGGAGAAGAAATCGGCAAACCACATTACATAATCACTTCTATGATAACTAAAAAGTACCACATAAGAATTTTGGGAAGATTCCGATTCTTAACCGAAATATCTGAAGTCAACGGAATATTCTTGTGATGCATTAAATACATAATTACTTACTTACTTACTTACGCCTGTTACTTCCAATAGAGCATAGGCCGCCGACCAGCTTTCTTCAAAACACTCTGTCCTGGGCTTCCTTTTCTAGTCCTATCCAGTTCTTGTTCATTCTTCTCATGTCTGTCTTAATTTCTCGGCGTAATGTGTTCTTTGGTCTCCCTCTTCTCCTTTGACCTTCAGGATTCCATTTGAGGGCTTGTCTTGTGACGCAATCAGGTGATTTCCTCAAAGTGTGCCCAATCCACTTCCAGCGCTTCCTCCTGATTTCTTCCTCCGCTGGAATCTGGTTTGTTGTCTCCCACAGTAACTTGTTGCTGATAGTGTCTGGCCATCGGATCCGAAGTATCTTGCGTAGACAACTGTTAATAAACACTTGTATCTTCTGGATAATGGCTTTCGTAGTTCTCCACGTCTCCGCCCCATACAGTAGAACTGTCTTGACATTCGTATTGAAAATTCTAACCTTGGTGTTGGTTGACAATTGTTTTGAGCTCCAGATGTTTTTCAGTTGTAAGTATGCTGCTCTTGCTTTGCCGATCCGCGCCCTCACATCTGCATCTGATCCACCGTGTTCATCAATGATGTTGCCCAGATATGTAAAGGTTTCCACATCCTCCAAAGCTTCTCCATCAAGTGTAATTTGATTGGTGCATATTGTATTGTATCGGAGAGTCTTGCTTTTCTCTTTGTTTATATTGAGACCTACTGCTGCTGAGGCTGCTGCTACACTGGTCGTTTTCTCCTGCATTTGTTGTTGCGTTTGTGATAGAAGAGCCAGATCATCCGCGAAGTCTAAATCGTCAAGCTGCATCCTGCCTGTCCACTGTATCCCGTGATTTCCTCCAGCTGTTTACGTCTTCATGATCCAGTCGATGACCAGGAGAAAGAGAAAGGGTGAGGGTAAGCAACCTTGCCTTACACCAGTCTTTACCTCGAATGAGTCGGTGAGTTGTTCTCCGTGGACGATTCGGCAGTTTAGTCCATCATAGGAGTTCCGTATGATATTTACTATCTTCTCAGGCACGCCGTAGTTTCGAAGAAGCCTCCATAGTGTCGTCCTGTCCACGCTATCAAATGCCTTCTCGTAGTCGATGAAGTTGATGTAGAGTGATGAATTCCATTCGATTGATTGTTCCACAATGATCCGCAGAGTTGCGATTTGATCTGTGCACGATCTATCCTTACGAAATCCAGCTTGTTGATCTCGAAGTTGGGCGTCCACGGAATCCTTCATTCTGTCTAACAGTACTCTGTTGAAGACTTTTCCTGGTATTGAGAGAAGAGTGATGCCCCTGTAGTTATCGCACTTGCTCAGATCGCCTTTCTTTGGTATTTTGATCAGAAGTCTTTTTTCCAGTCTATTGGTACTTGCTCTTCGTCCCAAATCTTACTGGAGAGGATGTGGAGTATCTTGGCAGTTGCTGTTACATTTGCTTTCAGTGCCTCCGCCGGGAAGTTGTCTGGTCCCGCTGCTTTGCCACTCTTGACTTGTCTAATGGCCATGCTGATCTCTTCAATTGTTGGTGGACCAATATCGATTGGGAGGTCTGTGGGTGCTGCTTCGATGTTGGGTGGGTTCAGTGGAGCTGGTCGATTCAAGAGTTCTTTGAAGTGTTCTACCCACCTGTTTCGTGGTTCTTCAATGTCGGTGATTACTTTGCCTTCCTTGCTTTTCACTAGTCTTTCCTGCTTACGGTAATTTCCAGTAAGTTTCTTTGTTGTGTCATACAGTTGTCTCATGTTTCCCTCTCTTGCAGCCTTTTCCGCTGTCACTGCTAAATATTCCACATACTTACGTTTGTCGGTTCTGATGCTCCTCTTCACTTGCTTGTTTGCCTCTGTGTGTTCGACTTGTGCCTTGGCTTTTTCCGCTCCCGTTCGGCTGATATTGATTGCTGACTTGTTGTTCCTACTTTCTTCAATTTTATCCAGTGTACCAACAGTGATCCATTCGTTGTGATGGTGCTTCTTTTAGCCAAGAATCTCTTGACATGTTGAAGTTATTATCTCGCTGATCCCCTTTAAGGTGCTCTCCATAGTAGTTCCGTCTCCATTAGGTATGTCATGCAAGGGCTAGAAGTTATTGCTGTGGGCTATCTTGAATTTGTTGAGTTTGTCAGTATCCCGAAGAAAAGACGTATTAAACTTTTTTGGTACTGTCCGCCCCGTCGTCCAATGCTGCGTAAGTTTTAATTTCATCTTGGCGACCAGCAAGTGACGATCTGATGCCATATCAGCTCCTCTCTTGGTCCTCACATCCTCCATCGTCCTCCTGAACTTTTTGTTGATGCAGATAAGGTCAACCTGGTTCTGCATAGTGTGATTCGGTAAAGTCCATGTGGCTTTGTGCATGCATTTGTGTGAGGATATGGTTGCGGCTTATGACCAGTTTATTGAAGGCACATAGGTTTGCAAATCTCACACCATTTTTGTTCCTTTCTCCCAGTTCATGTCGTCCCATGACATCTTCATATCCAGTGTTTTCCATTCGAACCTTGGCATTTAAATCTTCCATCAGAATGTTCAGGTCCTTGGTTGGGCACTTCTCGACGATCGACTGCAGCCTATCGTAGAATTGATCTTTAACCTCTTAGTTGTAGTCGTTGGTAGGCGCATAGCATTGGATGACGTTCATTGTAATGCCCTCTTTCTTTGTCTAGAAGGAGGCTTTGATGATTACTGGTCCATCGGATTCCCATCCTACAAGTGGTTTTTGTGCCTGTTTGAACAGCATCAATGCAACTCCTTGTGTATGTGGGGCATTTTCTTCTTCATGACCGGAGTATAACAGAAGTTCTCCTGAAGACAGTCGTTGTTGTCTAACCTGAGTTGAATGTGTTTCGCTGATTCCAAGAACATCCAGGTTGTATTTTCTCATTTCTGCAGCAATTTGGAAGACTCTTCCAGTCTCCCACATTGTCCGGACATTCCATGTACCTATAAAAATTGTCGCTCTGGTTGTAAGAAGGTGCATCGGCCTCATGACTTCCGAAGGAACTCGGCTTTCATCATGAGACGTCATAATTATTCCTTTTACTCCCAGGGCAGAGTTTTAAAGGTTTGAATGATTTTTTCTGGTTAGCGTTTTTTTAGCGAGTTGATTTTCGACGGGATGGGGTCGCTAACCCCATGCCCAACCCTCCTCCTTTACCCGGGCTTGGGACCGGCAGTAACCCCTAGAGGAGCTACAGGCGGAGTTATTAAATACATAATAGCGAAGTTATTTCACAACGGGTAGAAAATAATTTTTTTTAAAACGCGCCTAATATCTTGAGTAGTACTTTTTGTTACCAACGAAATGAAAACAAGCTTCCAACCCTCTCCTGGAAGCTTCTGTAGAAAGCGACGTTACCGTCACAGCTTATGAGAAGTTTCACAGTTTACTCACTTCAATCAAGGTAACTTTTATGAATAACTGGGTTGTGTATTATAATAAACTAATGTCCTTGTTGGCATGATCCAACACCGATGATTTGCCGAAGTGCAGAGAATTATAGGTGCTGGGGTGCCGTAAGGACGCTAAAACTTGCTCCACAGACGAAGAGTTAGAGATGTTTCATCACCACACTAGTGATATATTTAAGAAGACCGTATACACTAGCTTCCGTTGTTGTTAACGCATCATGGCAGGGTACTTTCTCGAAAGGTTTGTTGTGACAGTATATTCGGAGTTAGGGAAACCTCAGGGTTTCCTGCAATTTTCTGAAGATTTAGCATAGGTGTTCTGCCATCAACACAATAATAATAATAATAATAATAATAATAATAATAATAATGATAGTAATATATTTCTGCAATAGCAGGTACACGCCATTTTTACAGGCATGATCTACAATTTACAACATATACTGGTTCACAGTATGCATCCCAAGCAAGGTTGTTTAGTAATTATAATCTATAAAAGTTGATAGCATTTTATTCGTTCAGATATGTGTTTTCATAAGAATAGTTTCCAAAGGGGCATAGCGTCCACGTTACATACCAGATCCACTCTCGAGAAAAAGTGTATTAGGGTTTCGGTCGTGCTAAGTATTTATGTAATGCAGCTTTTTAAGTTTATAGTTGTCATAAAGTAGGCTTGTGGAACGCCTGGTTCTAGCTATGACCTTGGGAAAGCGCGTTCGTCGAGCCTGTTCCAGTTGTCCGAAGTTACATAGCTTCACCCTCAGAGCAAGATTATTAAATTCGCGCTGGACCACCACCTAAGACAGGGTTATCTGCTTCTCAAGGTCCAGAAATAGATCTTTTTCGTGATATACTTCTTTGGGGTGTTTTGGATCATTTGAGGTTATGATGAAGGTATCGGAAGAATCAATAGCATTGCGATGCATGCTACACATGTCGGTCGGCACAAGCATTATGTTACACCAATCAGAAGTGGACTACCTGTCAAAAGAAGGCTCAGAAGATTGAACTAAAGAGAACGAGAGGAGAAACAAAAAGGGATTGAGAATTACAGAATCATGAAGGATGTGAAGAGCAGTGAAATAAAGATTTGCAAATGAAGTATGTATTGTTGTCCCGTTTTACCAAAGCGCTCTGTACTTTTTTCCTTAACGAAAAGTAGTTGTCCTCACTAAGTCTTTTTACACTAAAGTATGATCTATTTCACATGTAGCAATATATCTATTGCTGAACCATGTGGCAATTCCATATTGTGGAACAACTGTCCTGGTTTTTATCGATTGTTCAGTCCTTCACGTTTAGGTATGACATTTTTAAAGGTGTCATGACGTTTGGAAGCATTTATTGTAAACTTATTGGGTGTGATGTGACTGTTGAAGTCACATGAAAAAGCCTTTACCAACACGAAGGTTCGGGTCTGTTATGCAATGGCCGTGGAAATCAGTTTCTGAACAGCAGTACCAGGCTTCGATGTTGTCCGTCCGGAGTTGCATAGGTGCAATGTGGAGGGTGTGAGAGTCTGATTCTTTAAACGTTTAGATGTGTGTCCAGATATATTAAGAATAAATATGCAAACAAATCTGAGGACACAAAAATAATATCGCTATATGCAGAAGAATATATACAATTTTGAGACAACAAATATACGCACAGTTTATCGCTTGGCGTACCTGAACACGTCGGCCTCACTAATTGAAATGTCACGGATGTTCAGGGCTTGACAACGCTTTTGTCTGTGACACTGTTATAGTCGAGGATCTCAAAACCAGTTAAACTAGAAGCCAGCATTGAAACATTTCGAAGATATAATTGGAAGATGGTCGATATATCGAGCAGCATAAGGTCTAAGCTGACTAGTTGTTGCAAGAGTTGCGTAGCATCGCGTATTCAATGATGATCTGGTGCGTATACTTGACTGAGTGCATTCAGCTAGGGTACGTTTAATAAAGCTAACGAAGTAGGCATCAATATTGAAGACTTACAGAACTATTTATTTTAGAGTCGCTACTGCTAGTCCATGTCAGGATAAAGAAGGAAAGTTTGGCATGGGGTTAGTGTCTCCATTCGCGTATGAAACTAACTCTTTAAGTAAACGCTAATTCGAAAAAAAATATTCCAACTACTTGAACTATGAACTGATAGTTATCAGGTCTTCATTTAGAAGAGTTATGATGTCTCATAATAAAAGCCGAGTTCCTTCGGAAGTCACGAGGCTGATACCCCTTCTGACAACGAGAGCAATCATTAATTTAGGTACATGGAATGTTGGTACAATGCTGCAGAAATGAAAAGATGCAGCATGGAGATGCTTGGAATCAGCGAAACACATTCAACTCAGGTTAGACAACAACGACTGTCTTCAGGAGAACTTCTGTTATACTCCGGTCATGAAGAAGAAAATGCCCCACATACACAAGGAGTTGCATTGATGCTGTTCAAACAGGCACAAAAACCACTTGTAGGATGGGAATCCGATGGACCAGTAATCATCAAAGCCTCCTTCTAGACAAAGAAAGAGGGCATTACAATGAACGTCATCCAATGCTATGCGCCTACCAACGACTACAACTAAGAGGTTAAAGATCAATTCTACGATAGGCTGCAGTCGATCGTCGAGAAGTGCCCAACCAAGGACCTGAACATTCTGATGGAAGATTTAAATGCCAAGGTTCGAATGGAAAACACTGGATATGAAGATGTCATGGGACGACATGAACTGGGAGAAAGGAACAAAAATGGTGTGAGATTTGCAAACCTATGTGCCTTCAATAAACTGGTCATAAGCCGCAACCATATCCTCACACAAATGCATGCACAAAGCCACATGGACTTTACCGAATCACACTATGCAGAACCAGGTTGACCTTATCTGCATCAACAAAAAGTTCAGGAGGACGATGGAGGATGTGAGGACCAAGAGAGGAGCTGATATGGCATCAGATCGTCACTTGCTGGTCGCCAAGATGAAATTAAAACTTACGCAGCATTGGACGACGGGGCGGACAGTACCAAAAAAGTTTAATACGTCTTTTCTTCGGGATACTGACAAACTCAACAAATTCAAGATAGCCCACAGCAATAACTTCTAGCCCTTGCATGACATACCTAATGGAGACGGAACTACTATGGAGAGCACCTTAAAGGGGATCAGCGAGATAATAACTTCAACATGTCAAGAGATTCTTGGCTAAAAGAAGCACCATCACAACGAATGGATCACTGGTGATACACTGAGGCTCTGGAAATTTCCGCTCGAAGCTAGTCATCATTGAGTATTTGATAATTGTCATTAAGGGGTTGTTGAAATCATTGAATTCGATTGAAATCACGAGCTTACCTAAGTCGAATAACAAATTTTACTATTCAAGTACTAATGACTTTGTTTGATAAAACTAACACAATATAATTTAAGAAAAGACATATTAGTGATATTCCAACGATTAGAAAAGAAAAATTGCTGACGTATTGTGAACCAGTGTAAGCCACTTCTTCAGAGAACCAATTAATAAACAAATTAATTTAATACAAGTTTGAGTGAGACAGGAAAACAAAGTAAAAGTATTTAACAGTTGAGGTCATGAATCAGTTGAAGCTAGACAACCATGGAAAACCTGGAAGCACTGGACGGCCGTTTTGTCCTATTGTGAGATTCCTCAGCAGTGCGCATCAGGCTCAGTGGTCTAGATGTTAAGCGTTCGCGCGCGAGACTGATAGGTTCTGGGTTCAAATCTCACGAGGCGTGATCGTGGATGCGCACTGTTGAGGAGTTCCACAATAAAACGAAACGGTCGTCCAGTGCTTCCAGGTTTTCCATGGTGGTCTAGCTTACATTGATTCATGATCTCAACTATTAAAATTACTATAATATCCACAAAATCCCTTCTGACATTAAAAGTATTTAGTATAATTATCAAACAGGTCTGATTAGTTCAGTGTCATGCCACACGGAATAAAATGATTTTTGTATGATATGCTTGCATATTTGTGTACAAGTTAATATATGTGAAAAGTGCGATATATGTAGTGTGAAATGGTAGAGTTGAATTTGTATTTATAATAATGGTGTAAAATGTTAATAGGATTGAATATGGTAGCTTGGATAAATGGTCCAAATTGGACTGAAGATGGCTTGCACTGGTAATACCTATTTCATTTTACGTTTTATTTAGTTTCACAAAAATTAATAGGTAGTATTTTCTGTTCTTTGGTTCGAGCCAAGATTTCAAGAGATCACTCTTCAATATAAAAAGCATCAAAATCGACACAAAGTAATCTGTAGATATACTTCTGCGTTAATATGAAGGGGATCGAACCGATTGTACGAACTAAAGCATTTCAAAGTTTGTTAACTGTTCATCAAGTTTATTTTCCGTTTTGAAAGTAAATTTGACGTAAGGTGAAAGTGTAGTAACTCCGCCTGCACCTCCGCCGGCGGCTACTCCCGGTCCCAAGCCTGGATAAAGGAGGAGGGTTGGGCATGGGGTTAGCGACCCCATCCCGTAGAAAAACTAACTCGCCAAAAAACGCTAACCAGAAAAAAATATTCAAACTATTTAAACACTGCCCTTGGAGTTGGCGGAAGAATTATGACGCCTCATGATGAAAGCCGTGATTTTTCGGAAGTTACGAAGCCGATGACCCCCCCCCCGTTCTAAAAGTGTAATAATCAATTTAGATAACTTTTTTAAGAACCTCTTCTTGATGATAGCAAAAAAATATGGAATAAATTTATAGTCATATGTCACTAACAAAGATATTTGAATCTATATGTGATGAAAAATAAATCGATTCCAATGCAGATTAAATATCCAATCTATACTATGATAGAATAAATTGAAATGATAAAAGACAGATATTTCATAACATTGAGAACATATCAGATTGATTGATCAGATCACTTTCCACTTAGTGATTCATTTGGATTATGGGAACACAATCTAACAACCAATTATAGTATTTAAATATATAATGTAAAAATAAAATTAAATAATTATAAGCAAATATGGATAGTGGCTAGCAGTGGAATTCAGGATGCACGTTTCGTCCTGTTTGGGACTCGTCAACTAGATGGACCTGCATCTCAGAGTTGATATTCACTCTGGGACTCGAACCCAATACCTTTCGCTTCAAAAGCCATCGCTTTATCTACTCAGCTACTGAGTCCTGATAGCTACTTGTTTGTGCAATGGAATGAAGTTTAAATTCACTTGATATTGTTTGCTTGAATCTTCCCGTTGATTTTTAGGACTGCAATTGATTAGTCTCTTGCTTGTAATGCTTGTGAATTAAAGCTTTATCGAGGCAATACGCACAGGATGCACATTTGCCAACAAGAGACTGATCAATTGCAGTCGTAAACATCAACGGAAAGATCCAAACAAACAATACCAAGTGAATTTAAAATTAACCGATTAATTTTCAACTTATTTAATTGTATACCTCTTATATAACTGGTTATTCATCTTATACACTTAATTATATGTATTGTCTGTCTATGCATCTATGTACCATTGATAATTTTATATATCCAATCAAATAACTATTATAATTTCTATCACTTAAACTAATAATCAGTATATATAAGTATACTTTAACTCTATGAATTATTATATTTATTCCTTTGAAAAAAAATTATTATATTAATTTATTGATACATAGAAATGTACAAAATTAACAGATCCCGATCATATTCAAAGATTAAGATCTGAATGAAGACTATTCTTTTCGATAATTTAACAGATCCTCATTATATTAAAAGATCAAGATTTGAACGAAGAATATTCTTTTTCGATAAATTAACAGATCCCGATCATAATAAAATATCAAGTTTTGAAGGAAGAATATTCTTTTTCGATAAATTAACAGATCCCGATCATATTCAAGGATCAAGTTTTGAAGGAAGAATATTACTTTTCGATAAATTATTAGATCCCGATCATATTCAAAGATCAAGATTTCAACAAAGAATATTCTTTTTCGATAAATTAACAGATCATAAAAGATCATTCATTGATATCATTGTTATATTTCATAGATTTCATATTTTGAAAGTTCATTAATTATTGATTTATTAAAAGGGGGGAAGAAAATAGTTTATCACTAATGGAATATTATATAATTAATTATTAATTAAATAAATAATTATTAATTCTATTTATATATAATGAGAGTAAGTATTTATTAAATGATTAACATTGTTTTGTTTTTTTAAATCAAAAAATTTACGAAATATGCATGCTATATTACTTATATAAGATGAGTAGTTACTTAGTAATATGATAAAATTATAAACAAACAAAATTAATTTCTATAAGCAAAGATGTATAGTGGCTAGCAGTGAAATTCACGATCCGCGTTTCGTATTATTTGGGACTCGTCATCTGGATGTACCTACATCTCAGAGTTGATGTTCATTCTGAGAATCGAACCCAGTACCTTTCGCTTTAAATCCCATTGCGTTATCAATTTAGGACGAAACGTGCATCCTATATTCAACTGCTAGCCACTATGCATCTTTGTTAATAAAAAGCTTGTGAGTTCAGGAAATATCGAGGCAGTCCTCACAGGATGCACATATACAAACAAGAGACTGATCAATTGCAGTCCTAAATAACAATGGGAAGACCACTGAGCCGGCATCCAACAGTGTTAATGGTTGAAGCCAGAAATTAATACCGTTGGATGCCGGCCGGCTCAGTAGTCTAGTGGTTTAGCGTTCGCGCTCGAGACTGATAGGTCCTGGGTTTGGGTATCATGTGGCAGGATCATGGATGCGCGCTGCTGAGGGATCTCACAATAGGACGAAACGCCCATCTAGTGCTTCCAAGTTTTCCATGGTTGTCTAGCTTCAATTGATCCATGAATTCAACTATAAAATTACTGAAATCTCCACAAAATCCCATCTGATATATATATATTCCTTTAGTTTAAAAAAGTGGTATCGGTGTTTTGTTATCCCTAGATTTAGTCTTTGGATTTATCTAGACTTTTTTTGATAAGACTTTAAAATTTAGTGCTGTATATAAATATTCATTTCAGTTTACTATTCTGTTATATTGATTCATAATAAAGTACTTATGTGAAAGATCCAGGCATTGCTCAAAAAACAGTTGAAGATTAACTAATAACACTTTTTTGAATACAATGGTCAAGATTTAGCATGACAGTAGCTTATGAGCATCACCATAGAGTATGATTAAATGGTTAATTGAGTATTTTTAATGTATATATTGTATCTACCTTATATCTCGTCTTCATTGTAGAGTGTACTAGTGGACTAGAAAGACGGTTTATTCTTTATGGTTTAAAATCCTTGGAATTCGACTCACGTTTTGTTCTCCCAATGTACATGCATTGAAAGTGCATAATAGTGTACAAAACTGTAGATGACATGCAACAGCTCTTTTTTAAAAAATGGTTAAGTTATTACGAAAATGTGATTTTTGGTTTCGTCTTTACTATTTAAATAAATAATCCTGAGGGAACAAATGGCATATGAACCTATTGTTCGTCACGCTCTACCATGAGACTGCATCTCCTGACGTTGCTTCACTGCCTTGTGGGCCAGACTTTTAGATCAAAGGCTCAGAATGTTGCCTCCTAAGAAAACCACCTGCTTCGATCTGGGCACCCGAGCAGTATCGTAGCCCTCACACAATTGTAGGGCGCATGTATATTTGGTGCCTCCTTGTACCAATATTTCAGTGTTCAAATAAATAAATGAGACATAATAGCCGTGCTCAGCTCTAAATTCACGAGCTATCAAAGCCAAAAATCTCAGGATGTATAATATTTATGAAATGCATTTCAAACAATCTGATCACACATATACACGTTAAGACATTTTCAAATGAAACATTAAAGATCAACTAGACAGTTAAAAGATAAGCCGTAACAAAGAAAAGTCAACTACACAAAAAACAATGTGATAACTATTTGGAATAATAAATCAGTATAACCAGGGTAGGTTTAGGGTAAGATTTATTTAATCTGTCTAGTTGATCTTTTATTTTGCAAATAGAAATGTCCTAACAAATATATGTGTGATCAGATTGTTCATAATGTATTGCGCAAATACACCACATAAATCTGATAATCTTCGTCTTTTCATTGCATTATCGAAATTTATCAAAGGAAGTAATTGGTAAGCAAAGACGAATAGTGGCTCTCAGTTGAATCCAGGACGCGCGTTCCGTCCTATTAGGGACTTGTGAGCTGGATGTACCTGCATCTCAGGGTTGATGTTCACTCTGGGACTCGAACCCAGTAGCTTTCGCTTCAAACGCCATCGCGTTATCCATTCGGCCACTGAATCCTGATAGCCACTTGCTTGCGCAATGGGGTAAAGTCTAAATTCAAACAAACAATACTAAGTGAATTCAAAGGAACTAATTGTTTCAGATTTATAATGTGTTACTTTTATTAAACACTAGATTTCAGTCACCCTTGATAACTATCCATTAAAGGAAAGGAAATATTTCCAACATCCGAGATGGATAAACTTCACTGGTTATTATTTTTCACTAGCTCATGCAGTGAGGTGTTCAGTACTGGGATTAAATATGAATGATATCCATAAAAATTCATTGCTAATAGTCATTGTTTCATAGGTAATGTTAAGTTAAAGTAGGAAATTACACAAAATATATGAGAAATGAAGATAACAGTATGGGATTACGGTTCAATTAAATATAAGATATTTACTCTACATACAAAGATCAGTCTTCATCTCATTGAATACCAAGCTTTTCGATGTTTTAATGAATTAAAAACAAATAACAACTGAAAGACTTAAATAGAGTTTATAAATAATTAGAGATTACTTATCTTTTCCTGGTTATTTGTTCACGAATGAAATGTTCAACTTCATTCTTTTCAAATACCAAATAAAACTAGAACGTTTTATGTTGAAAGCATTTGACTACGACTAGTGTACCCTGTTCTACTGGGATAAAAGAGATTGAAAACAAGGTAATTGGGAGGTTAATCTTTCTGTCGTACAGTTTTTGATAAATAGCTCGTTAAAAAATGAATTTCGCGGAACGGCCATCTAGTGCTTCCAGGTTGAATATGGTGGTGTAGCATCAATTAACTCATGAATTTAACTATAAAACTACTAAAATCTCTACGAAATCCTCCTTCTGATAATAATCATATGATCACTGGTGATTGACTTTAACAATTATTTCCCGGAGCTCAAGTGAGAAGCAGTGACCAGTGGAGTTCAACCACGTCTGTTGTGAGATAGCGAATCACTGAAGACAATGGCGGATGATGGAACATTTTCGTGGATTGGATGAAGTTAGGCAATAAAACTACTGGATGCCAGCTCAGTGGTCTAGTGGTTAAGCGTTCGCACTCGAGACCGATAGGTCCTGGGTTCGAATCTCGTGATGCAGGATCGTGGATGCGTACTGCTGAGGAGTCCCACAGTAGAACGAAACAACCGTCTAGTGCTTCCAGGTTTTCCATGGTTGTCTAGCTTCAAGTGACTCATGAATTCAACTATAGAATTACTAAACTCTCCACAAAACCCCCTTATGATAATTTTGCGTTTCACATTTCCTAGTTTTAAAAGTATTCTAATATAATAAATGAATCATTCAAATCCATTTCTTATTCAATTTTGTGTTTATTTGATCTTCTAAATTTTGTTTGCATTACATGTCATGAAAACTTTTTAAAATCATTTCTTCTTATGACAATTTATATTTCGATATTAAATGTATTTGTTTAGTTAAATATATGACATATTTAATGGACTGAATGAGTAAACAGATTTATGTATAAACGTACTTACATATAACTGTACTTGTTCATCATGAATACAATTGATAACCAACATTATAAATATGATGATGTTTCTCAAATTGATGTCAAAATAAACTGATAGACTAATTGAAGTGAACGTTTTTGATGGGTTGTTTAATTTTCCATTGTCTTCGGTGGGTGACTGCTTCATACCTGACACGGTTGGATTTTAATGGTCACGGCTTTTCACTAGAACTCTGAGAATTACCGCTCGCAGTTAGTTACTAGTGAGTACATGATAATTATCAGTGTATGATTGTGGGAATTGTTGGGATCATGAACCGATCAATGTTGAATTAACATTGAAAACCTGGAAGCACTGAACGGCCGTTTTGTTTTAGTATGGGACTCCTCACTAGTGAGCATCTACGACCGTACACGTGGGATTCAAATCCAGGACGTTCAGTTTCT
The DNA here is from genome assembly GCA_944470415.2 of Schistosoma rodhaini. Classification (NCBI taxonomy): domain Eukaryota; kingdom Metazoa; phylum Platyhelminthes; class Trematoda; order Strigeidida; family Schistosomatidae; genus Schistosoma; species Schistosoma rodhaini. The sequence goes on along the minus strand of OX104036.1, from coordinate 7,909,161 downwards.
TGTGCAAATGCCTAACTTGTAAGTCACTGAACCGAAATCCAACAGTTTTTATGTTTAACTTTAACCAATCTATGATATTGCACGACCATCTCAACACGATAATCTGCACAACCCTACACTGATAATTATCATGTACTCACTAGTGACTAACAGCGAACGGTAATTCTTGGAGTTCTAGTGAAAAGCCGTGACTATTGAAATCCAGCTGTTTTGGATTTGAGTAAGTTACCAGCGGAAGACAATGGGAGATTGTCGCCTAATATCTCAGTCTGGTTTACGTTTGATAGTCTTTTGCAATGTATCCTTATTTGTGTTGTATCTTCCAAGTTCAATCAATTTTTACATTCCTTTAATCATTGCGTTGTATATTAAAGTGTAATTCTTATTGGTAAATTTATTGTGAACCGTAAACTTTTTTCTAACCCAGTACCCTCGTTTCAAATGCCATCGCGTTATCCACTCGGCCACTGAGTCCTGATAGCCACTTGCTTGTGCGATGGAGTGGCTATCAGTGGCTATCAGGACTCAGTGGCCGAGTGGATAACGCGATGGCGTTTGAAGCGAAGGCACTGGGTTCGAGTCCCAGAGTGAACATCAACTCTGAGATGCAGGTACATCCAGTTGACTAGTCCCAAATACTACGAAACGCGCGTCGTCAATCCTACTGCTAGCCTCTATCCATCTCTGTTTACCATGCTTGTGAATTAAGGCTATATCGATGCAATACGCACAGTATGCACATATGCCAATTAGAGACTGACCAGCTGCAGTCCTAAACATCAATGGTGGGATTCAAACAAACAATACTAAATGAAACATAAACTTTTTTGTTTTCATATTTTACATTTAACACACTGGACTGAGCTGCAATAAATATGTTTATAGCAGACAGTAATCGACTAGTCTAGTTGCTTGGAATAAAATCATGTATAGACATTTTACATTACTGTGCGTAATCCATCCATTGAAAGTACCGAGTACAACACACCTATTACAAATCACTTCGAAATCTTCATTTTGTAAACTTCTATTTATTCATGTTTAGTTCTTTAAAACATCAACTGATAAAATGAAAATTAAACATCTTTTATTCATGTCTAAATTTTTAATGATTTACTCTGGTTCAGTTAAGGTAATACGAAATGTGTAAGGTTGTAACTGAAAAAGGAAATGTGTAAATTGTGTAGGGCTATAATTTCGATAGTTTATAGCCATTAACTATTTAATATCATTATGAAAGCCAAATGTAAGTTACAAAGTTTTTTTTGTTTAAATCTGTCATGATAACCTTACTACTGATGTAGTTGTTCTTTCACAAACTAACAATACAATAATACATGTATGTATTTCTATCAATCGTCATGTCAATATAATCTTCAAGTGTGTAAATGTCTGAATTTTCTTTCTATGTACTGATAGACTTATTATTATTATCTAAATGTTTATTGATTAGTGGTTGAAATACTGTACACTTTTCCCAACTTTTTAAGTCTGGGTACTTTACAGTTCTTTTGGAAAAAAAAATAGATCAAAGAAATTTTGTACTAAATTCTCCGACTTACATTTGAATTCATATTAGTTGATATCTATTTCAGAAAGGAATGAATTCACTTAGTATTGTTTGTTTGAATCTTCTGATTGATGTTTAGGAATGCAACTCTGAGATGCAGGTACATCCAGCTGACGAGTCCTAAATAAGACGAAACGCGAGTCCTGGATTCCACTGCTAGCCACTATCTATCTTTGCTTACAGTAATAAGAAATAGTTTTCAAAAAAAAACATACTGATCTACTAACTTGTTATTCTATTTGTTATTAATAAGTCAGTTGTGTTGAAACAAAATGATTTGTATTAGAAACTTTAACGTTGTCGACTGAATAGTTACCCACCTACCTACGTCTGTTACTCCTCGTCAAGGAGTATACGCCGTCCACTACCATTCTCCATTCATCTCTGTCATCTACAATCCTTTACAATTCTTTCCAGTTAACATTCATCTTTGTCATATCTGCTTTCGATTCCCGATACAATGTGTTCTTCAGTCTCACACTTTTCCGTTTCTATCCAGGATTCCAGATATGTGTTTGTCTCATGATTCAATTTGATGATTTCCACAATGTGTATCCTATCCACTTCCAACATCTTTTCATAATTTGCTGTTCAAATGGAAGTTGATTTGTTCTCTCTCATAGTGAGCTGTTGTTGATGGTATCTGGTCAACGGACATTGATTATCTTTTGTAGGCACTTGTTTAAAAAATACTTGTACCATTTTGATGATGGTTGTAGTAGTTCTCAATGGTTCAGCTCCATACAGTAGAACTATCTTGACGTTCGTATTGGATATTCTCACTTTGATATTGGTTTGCAGACAGTTGTTTTGATTTTCATGTATTCTTCAACCATAGGAATGCGACCCTTGTTTTGTTAATCCTTCAATTAGTGTCTGCATCAAATCTTCCTTGTTCATCGATGATGACTAAATAGTTACTTTCTTTGAATTCTATTGGACATAGGTATTCTTAGTAAATACAATACAAAATTCCTTGAATGTTGAACATTTCATCATCATCAACTATAGATATTTGATTCAGATACTAGATTGCTTCATATCTATTTTCTGGGTTTTCAATGACACCCCTGAAACAGAAAAAGATATTTTAGATTTGATATGTCATCAGAGTAAACTTTATATCAGTAGGCATGTTAAACTAAGTTTTTCACATTGATTTCATGAAATACCTTCAGTCAACAAATCTGAACTTAGTTTATGGAGAACCCGCAGTGAATAAAGCAGTGAGAGAAACGGGAAAATATAGACGACGTACTGACAAAACTTATGAATATACTCAATACAATTAGAGATTCTTTAGGTTTTCATCAGAATTATGACAACATTCGTTCAAATCTAGTTCATTAAATGTCATTAGAAAAAGTGATAATATTTGAAGCGAAAAAAGTCATCAATCTTTAGTTGATAAGCATTCGGAAAATAAACATCAAAAAGACGACAACTGTTTTTCCTACGTACATTCCAAGTATTTATACCTAACAAATACATTCTCATTTAAACATTTAGTAAGACCAAAAAATATTCAGAAGAAATGTTTTTTTTCAACTAGTTACTATTTATGGATGGCAGGTCTAGGACAAGGTTATATTGTTCATACAAAAGTACGTCTACTTAAAAATCTGGAACGCCTGGAAGGCCGTTCTCATTCTAGTATGAGACTCTTCAACAGTGCACACCCATTATCCCTCAGACGGAACTGGAATCTTTGATGCGCACTGCTGAGGAGCTACATACTAAAACGAAATGACCTTCCAGTGCTTCCAGGTTTTCAACAATGGTCTAGCTTAGATCGACTAATGAGTTCAAATATTTCTTCGCCTTCTTCTTACTTACACCTGCTACTCTCAATGGAGCATAGGCCGCCGACCAGCATTCTCCAACTTACTCACTCTTTCATACGCCTTCCTTTCTAGTTCTATCCAGTTTTTGTTCATTTTTCTCATATCTGTCTTTATTTCTCGGCATAATGTGTTCTTTGATCTTCCTCTTCTCCTTTGGCCTTCAGGATTTCATGTGAGGGCTTGTCATGTGACTCAGTTGGGTGCATACCTCAATGTGTGTCTTATCCACTTCCAGCTCTTCTTCCTCCACTGGAATCTGGTTTATTCTCTCCCACGGAAGGTTTTTGCTGATAGTGTCTAGGCAATGGATCCGAAGTATCTCGCGTAAACAACTGTTAATAAACACCTTTATCATCTGGATGATGGCTTTCGTAGTTTTCCACGTCTCCGCTCCATACAGTAGAACTGTCTTCACATTTGTAATGAAAATTCTGATCTTGGTGTTGATTGACAATTGTTTTGAGTTCCAGATCAATTGTCAATCAACACCAAGATCAGAATTTTCATTACAAATGTGAAGGCAGTTCTATGTACCTATAAAAATTGTCGATCTGGTTGTTAGAAGGTGCATCGGCCTCATGACTTCTGAAGGAACTCGGCTTTCATCATGAGACGTCATAAATATTACTTCAACTCCCAGAGTAGAGTTTAAATGGTTTGAACTATTTTTTCTGGTTAGCGTTTTTTTAGCGAGTTGATTTTCTACGGGATGGGGTCGCTAACCCTATGCCCAACCCTCCTCCTTTACCCGGGCTTGGGACCGGCAGTAACCCCTAGAGGAGCTACAGGCGCAGTTGCCATCTTCTTCTTCTCAACGAAATAAAGTCAAAGCAATGATATATGAAATGGAAATTTGTGAACTGACTAAGAATTACAATAAATTTTCTTGTAAATAAACACATGATAGACTGATATATGGATAATTATCTTTCAAGAGGATTTAAGTTATTCCAGACAACAGATGTTCTATTTACTAGCTTAAATTCTGTAACTTGGACTTATCTATGTAATATAGTATACTAAATAAGTTATGCAATGATTTGATTTCATTCTATACTGTTCATATGTAAAGTGAGGGATTTTACAATGCACTCTGGTATATTCAATAACCTAAGGGTAAAGTGCTTCATCTTTAATTAATTACATATAATTTAACCATAATTGATATTATGAAATATTACTTACTTTCTTACGCTTGTTACTCCCAATGGAGCATAGGCCGCCGACTAGCATTCGCCAACTCACTATGTCCTGGGCCTTCTTTTCTAGTTCTATCCATTTTTTGTTCATTCTTCTCATGTCTGTCTCTATTTCTCGACGTAATGTGTTCTTTGGTCTTCTTCTTCTCCTTTGGTCTTCAGGATTCTATGTGGGGCTTGTCTTGTGACGCAGTTGGTTGCTTTCCTCAATGTATGTTCTATCCACTTCCAGTGATTTTCCTCCTCTGGATGGAATTTTGTTTGTTCTCTCCCATTGTAGGTTGTTGCTGATTGTGTCTGGCCAACAGATTCGAAGTCATTAAGAAATATACCTTTAGCATTTCTTTTCTTTATTTAATTAACCAACAAGGTTTATATTATTGGTTTCATTCATTTTAAAAGGGAATGAAATGAATTCATTAGACTAAATATTTATTTTAATAAAAACCGGTTAAAAAAGTTTCAGAGATCGTATAGTTTATATAAAACAATTTGGGAGGGTGGGGAAATGAAATAATTCATAAGAAGAAATTTTGTTTATAAATCGTTCAATGAAAGAACTTGTTTAGTTTAGAATAAAATTCTGTTCACCGATGACAATTTTTTAAAAAAATATTGTGGTGTGGGTTACTGATATCCACATAAGTAGTATATGGTGATGATCGGGCATTGAATGCATTTCAGTAGAAGATCGATAAGGAGAGAACGGAAACGGCACGCAAGTGATACGAAAAGGCCTGAACAGTTCTAATCGAAGACTATGGATTGATATTTGCAGAAGGAACGATCAAGATTGAGACAAGTGATTGATAGTTTGCAACTTAACTGTTTACTATATGGTTCTCATATTTTAATAAGACATTCTGAAATGTTGTGCTACAATACATTCGATTGTCCCCAGTCGTGTTTTTGTTCACCATTATCATTATTACCATCTTAATGAATGGGAACATAAATGGGGATAATCAACATATTTCAAAGTAAATTTATAAAGTTCTATAATAAAATGTTCAATAGTTCATTTGTAAAACCTCCATCAATGGTCTCAAACTTCATCGTTTCTTTTGTAGTGTCGGTTGATATGTTAAGCTCTCTCTAACCGACTGAGCTACGGAGCCCTTATACCTTACTCCGACTTCTGGACAAGCCAGTTTACCTATCCATCTTGAGTCATGTTTTGACCTTGTTAATTATTCACTTATTAATCCTAACTGTTTTTCTATGAGCGTATGTGTGTGTACACTTTTTATCTTATTCATCATGTGTTTGTAATTTATTTTTATCTGATTGTAAACATTGATCAACGCTTGATTAAAATTAGCTGATTTACCCACCATCTCCAATATGTGTCATTTTCGCTTCGATCTGTTCTATTCTCTTCATCCCTCTGATTTCCTGTCAAGATCAACGTGTGTCCAAAATGTATGTATTCAAAATCCATTCTCGTATTTGACTTATTTAACTCATTTATTCATCAACGCGGACTAAGTCATTTATTACATACAAGGATAGCCAGGATGTATATTTTGACAATCAACCATTCATATGATCAGATTGGAGTTAGATTCTCGAACAAACAAAACTTTACTGATATGACATTTACTGTCCATTCCTGTTCACTTCGATTCGATTCACTCAGCCTTCTGATGCTCGGCATTTCACTTTTGATTGGTGCTGTATATTACTTATGTCGACATAAGTAAAGTTCACTACAACGTAACCATTTACCATGTTCTACTTATTAATCTAGTAAACATTAAAATAATTTCAATAAACTATACTAATACTTGAAAATGCTTAATACTAACGAAACCGATAGTTTAATTTTAAAAATTGATTGCTTTAAATGAAAAGCTAGCTTGATCAATAGGTAATGCTTAAGCTTATTCTATACTGGGAAAATTTTAATTTTGAACCGATTTATACCAGATTTCAGATTCTGTCTGGTTATTTTTTGCTTTAAAAATGAATTAACAGTCACAATACACAATCAGCTCTTAATATTCTGTTACTGGTTCATAAATGGAGAATAAATATTTCTCTCAGAAGGGGTTTTGTGGAGATTTCAGTATTTTCATAGTTGAAATCGTGAGTCAATTGAAGCTACACCAACATGGAAAACCTGGAAGCACTCGACGGCCGTTTCTTCCTATTCTGGGACTCCTCAGCAGTGCGCATCCACCATCCCTTTTCACGATATTCGAACCTAAGACCTACCAGTCTGATTCCAGAGCACTTAGCCTCTAAACCACTTAGACGGCTGGCATCCAATGGTATTACTTTTTAACTTCGGTCAATCCACGAAGTTTGAACAACCGTTCAGCAATTGTATTCAGTGAGTTACAATCTCACAACAGACGTGGTCGAACTCCACTGGTTACTCCTTCTCACTAGAACTCTAGGAAATACCTCATGGACAATTGTCTTGATAAACGGTCATACTGTGATTCACAAGACTTCTCAAAATATATTAAATGATTAATAAAACTAATTCACAACTTATAACTTTGGAGGATTAGTGAAGATTTTTAAGTTTTAAAATTAGAATCATAAAGTAATCTTAGTTAGACAACCCATAAGTACCAAAATGGATTGAAAATTGTTTCTTCCTAGTATGTGACATCATAGTACTGTGAGTCCATGCTTCCATTAACAGTGAAACCTAAGACTTTTAGGCCTAAGTGAATCGTGATGTAGGCTTTAAAAGTTGAAAATTATGATCATATTCTCACTTTTGACCAATTTCTAGAGGTAATTCCTGAAGATATAGTGAGAAGCCGTAATTAGTGGAATTCAGCCATATTAGTTTTGAGTTTTTAACCCAACAAAATCTTCAAAAGATGGTTGTATAGTATCATAAATTGATCATAACTAGTGATGTAAACTGTTGGATGGGGACTCAGCTGTGTTAAAGTTAATGGAAAGACTCATGACTTGAATTCATTTTGTCGGATTCCTGGTGAGATTGTGAACGTGCGCTGCTGAATATTTCCGTATTGGGACGAAATAAATGTACAGGGTTTTCAGTGATAGTCTAACTAAGATTAGTCTGTGATCTAAATTACATAATTGACACCTCCCGAAATTACTTAGAAATCATGATCATGTTCTTTCAGATAATTCTACCTAGTTAAAAATTTTAGTAAACCTAGAAGTGCATACGTAACAAAATAATATGAATACAGAAGTATAACCAATTTATCTACAACCCGTTTGTTTGGACTACTAATTCCATTTCTGTGATAGATTTCGGATTGATTTCACTTAACAAACGTTGTTATTCAGTTGTATATGCTCAAAAATGTCCAGTCCCATGTTATCATTCTATCACTGAATCATAATCTATCCATGCACTATTTTAAGTTAAGTCAATAATACAACTATCATTCTTTAAACTTAGAAGTAACTAATTATAAATTCCATCCAATTACTACATTGATATTCTTCTTTAATGATTATCATTCTAGATTTATTAAGATTCAATTCATGTAAATGTAATTTCTGATAGAGAACTAAATTTATATTCTGAATTTATACTAAATATAATTTAAAACTGAGTCAATCAATATATGTATAGGTTTATTGGGGTTTGTAGCGAACGGTAGTATGTTCAAGTCCCAGAGTGAACATCAACTTTAAGATGCAGGTATATCCAGCTGACGAGTCCCAAAAAAAGGACGAAACGTGCTTCCTAGATTCCATTGCTAGCCATTATCCATCTTTGCTTATAAAGTTAGTGTGGTTTGTTTATTTTAATCCCAAACTATTCCAATATAATGATTACTTTATATGAATCATTAAAACAAAATATTTATGTAAACAAATAAATTGAAAATAAATAAATCATTAAAGATTGTTTACATAATCTGAAGGAAAGAGGTAATTACGTTTACTAAGTAAACGGGTTCTGTCATTGAAAACAGAATGAAGATAATAGAATTTTATATAAATTCATTTGGTTATTTATTCTATACAATCATGATAAAGATTGTGTAATTATGAAGTTAAGTTAAACTATTTAGTGAGTAACCTTTTTATGAAGTGAAACAGAATTCAAATACATTTGAAGTAAATCTCTACCATATCGAACAAATAAAGATGAAGAGAACAAATGTAGCAGCAGCCTGTGCATCAATAGACCTCAACATACATAAAGGAAAAAGAAAGATTCTCAAATAAAACACAGTGAACACTAAGCAACCCAGCCACACTTGATGGCGAAACTCTAGAAGAGGTGGAAACATTAACGTACCTGGAAAGCATCATTGATAAACAAGGAGGATCTGATGCAGATGTATAGGTGAGGATTGGCAAATCGAGGACCGCATTCCTACAATGGAAGAACATATGGAACTCGAAACAACTCTTAACTAATTTCAAAGTGAGAATCTTCAATACGAACGTCAAGATAATTAGTTGTACTGTAAAGAGCTGAAACGTGGAAAACTACTACATCCATCGTCAAGAATGTAAAAGTATTTATAAACAGTTGTTTACGCAAAATACTCAACATTCACTGACCGGATACTATCAGCAACATCGTTTTATGGGAGAGAACAAACCAGCTTCCATTTGAAGCGGAAATTAGGAAACAATGTTAGGTGTGGATAGGACATACATTGAGTAAATCATCGAACTGAATCACGAGGCTATCCCTAACTTTAAATCCGGAAGGGAAGCGGAAAAGAGGAAGGCCAAAGAGCATAATACGCCAGGAGATTGGAGCAGATATGAAAAGGATGAATGTTAACTGGAAATAATTGTAAAGCATTGTCCAGGACAGAGTTGGATGGAGAATGCTAGTGTGCGGCCTATGGTCCTCAACGATATGTAACAGGCGTAACTAGTAATAGTAGTAGTCTACTGTATGGAAATTATTGTTAAACTTGTTGCCTGGAGGTCCCGTTGATGTATAACGTGATAATAACGCTAATTAGAGAGCAGTGATTTATAGATCGGACCAATGAAGCATAAAACCCGTGCAATCAGTCTACAGTACTTGTCGGTCCTGCTTTCTGCCTAGCCTAGCCCAGCCAGTTAAGTCCAGAACACCAATTCCAATCTCTGCTGTATGAATCATTATATTTCAAACATACTGAGCTTATATACCAATCAAACACGCCATATCGTACGAAATGTGCCTGTGAATGTGGGGAACAGTATATAATAGACTAGGCATAACTCAAGAACGGTAAACCGTATAATAATAGTTCAAAGGTCGAAATAAAGCTCGTTATAAGAAATAGGGATTTTATTCTCAAAGACGGTGTCAAATATAGTACAGAAATCTCATTTATTTATAGTTTTTGGCTGAAAGTTAATCATTATTTCGGACAGCCAAGAGGGAAGCTACACGTCGACATTCTAGAATGTTCCTCTAGCGGTGATTGGATGAAATGTCTTCGGCTCTTTCTGGGCTTCTTGAAGATTTCTTGAGTTTGCCAACGAGCCATCCTTACAGATAGTTTGAATACCTTTATCTAATTAAATTACTTTACATATTCACTTTTTCTTTGAAACTATCCATTTGAGTTTTATTAATTTCATAATATCAATCAGGCTATAATTATGTAGCACATACAATTTAAACGTATACTTAGAATAATAGAAAAAAGTAAACTCAGAATATAGTATACACTTTTAATTTACTTTGATTGTTGTCTTATCCAATGATTTGAAGGCGTTCTCCACAATGAACCGACATCATTTTAAGAATTATTTGAAATGAATCGAAAATTCTTGACCTTGAAACCATTTGGTTAATTGTAGAAGAAAGTACAGTACCTTGAGTTATTATTATTATTACTGTTAGTGATAACAGTATATATATATAGAGCGTTAACTAAGAACTTGGCAATTTACCTTCCTTACTGAAGACAACATAAGGTATAGAGTGATGATTAGTCAGTTATGTCAAGAATCAGGTTAAAGAGAGGAATACAATCAAGATCAAGGCTGACAGGACAAGCTGTTAGTCACATGTAGATAAATTCGAACAATTTATCTCCACCTGAAGTTTTTGCTAACTATTTTGTTCAGGAGAATAATAAAAGCTTCATGAATAAGACAATCAGCTTAGAGAACGAAACTATACCAAAATCATCCATCTGAAGTGCAAACTTTCCAGTTTCTTTCCTTTTTATTAACTTTTCAAAAAATGAAGATTTTGTATTACGTATTAACTAACCTAAATACTGAATAATTTGTATGAAGATGTTTACTTACAGAATGGCAGATACCAAAAAAAGGGTGGTATATCTTTGTTATTCTGATGCAAAATGATTATTTTTTCTCACTACTCCCTACAATCAATGTTTTTTTTTACATATTTCCCTAAAAGATGTTTATTCTTTCGACTAGTAAAAAACCATAACTTAAGGCAGCTATGGTTTATATTAACAATTTACACTCAATCACTCCCATTTTCATGTACATTTTTTCATATCCCCTCCCTATTCTCTTTTTTTCAAACTTGTTGCCTAATAATGTTAATATCTTTTGAAAATGATTTAATCAGTTATACAAGGGGGTTTTGTGGAGATTTAGTAATTTTATAGTTAAGATCATGAGTCAATTGAAGCTAGACCACCGTGGAAAACCTAGAAGCACTGGACGGTCGTTTCGTTCTATTATGGGACTCCTCGGCAGTGCGCATCCACGATCCCGCCTCGCGTGATTCGAACCCAAAACCTACCAGTCTCGAGCCAGAGCCCTTAACTGATAGACTACTGAGCTGGCATCCAAAGGTGTTAATGTCTAACCTCAACCAGTCCACAAAATTGCGCAACCAACTTCCAATGTACTGAGGTAGATACCTGTCTCTACCTGACATGGATTAGCTCTACCCCCTTGTGATAATGATCATATGCTCACTAGTGACTGACTCCTTGAGGTAATTCTTGGAGTTCTAGTGAGAAGTCGTGGCCAGTGGTGTTAATCCATGTCAGGTAGAGACATGTATCTACCTCAGTACATTGGAAGTTGGTTGCTCAATTTCGTGGATTGGTTGAGGTTAGACATTAACACCTTTGGATGCCAGCTCAGTGGTCTATCGGTTAAGGGCTCTGGCTCGAGACTGGTAGGTTTTGGGTTCGAATCACGCGAGGCGGGATCGTGGATGCGCACTGATGAGGAGTCCCATAATAGAACGAAAAGGCCGTCCAGTGCTTCTAGGTTTTCCACGGTGGTCTAGCTTCAATTGCCTCACGCTTTCAACTATGAAAAATACTAAATCTTCACAAAACAGCCCCTTCTGATAACAAATGTAATTTAAGTATTTCTCAATTGTGAAAGACTTTCGAAAACAATTATTGTTTATTTATTTATTATTAGCTTTATTCAATATTATATTTTCGGCACAGTATAGAATTCTCAACACAAAATATTTCAGCGAGTTTACGTTTCTTATTTCTTGATCGATGCTGACTATAAATATTAAGTGATCGCCAATTGGATGTTAGTAATTCAGGGATCGACATCTGAATAATATTCATTCTATTCAATGCATATTACCAGCCATCACGATGTCTCTGACCATACGTTTTTGTAACTTATACACTGAAAGGTCGTAAACTTTTTTACAAACCTACCTGAATTGATTGTGTAATCAATTGACATAATGATCTGTTAAAACAAACAAGGAAACATATAACTTGTTAAAATATCTAGATGGTATGAACAGGTAGCCCAGTTATTGAAGCAGACCGCCTTACCTATAGCATCGATTTATTAATTTCTTATAGGTTTGTTTAGAAATCGTCATTCATAATGTTGATAATGTCAAGGAATGAATTTCACATGATAATTTAAACTAAGTTTCTTCTTGAACAGAAGTTGAAATCTTAATAAGTAAACTGAAAAGAAGGTAGAAAGATTATTATTCGCTTACTTGTGTCAAATACAAATGTCTTTCTGTGGCACTTAATGCTTGTTTTATCTAAAATATTAAACAGTAACATGAAACAGTCATTATAACAAGTCACATGAGAATATGAAACATTAATGGTTGATTAGCCGAGAAATGGAGACAGATATGCGAAGAATGAACAAAAACTGGAAAGAACTAGAAAGGGAGGTGAATGACAGAGTGGGTTGGAGAATGCTAGTCGACAGCCTATGCTCCATTGAGGGGGGATAACAGGCGTAAGTAAGTAATGGTTGATTAGATAAATCCTCTGAAATCATTTATTTGTTAATGAATGAAATATTCAAAAGGTTAGTAAATATACATTAAAATGGAACAATGTTGAACTCTTTCAAATTATACTAGTATTCGGTATCTTAAATGAGGTATATTAGTGATTTCCTGGTATACAATTAATCTGAGAAGGCTGGTAGTATAGAAACTGTGATTTGAAACGTTATCTTACTGGACTCATTTAATTTATTTTACTAAGTTACGATTGACTTCTTAATCCTAATGAAGTATTTATCTTAAGTGATTCAATCGATAGATAGTCTATACAGTTTAGCGTCGCCAAATATATCATCGGATCATTTAGTGCTTTTCAAGTAACGAGCATGACAAATAAAACTATTCTAATGTAAGTAGGTAGAAAACCGTTCTGAGTGTTATTTTATTTAAATAGAAAGCTCCAGATTAGTTAACCACCCAATATGAATAACTGAAAAAATCTCATGGAATATTTAAATCAATTGATGAGTGCAACTGGAAGAAATGACATCCCTTGTTTGTAATAATTTCTATACTAATATTTCATCACTTACCTACACATATTTAACTACCACACGGATATATCAATGCTTCTAACAATGAAAGTAAAGATAACTGAAATAGCATTATGTAGGATGTATGGAAATTAATATCATCTAGAGAAGAAGGGTACCTAGATATGCTTTCATCGTTTTTAGTTTAAAAAAAAAACAAACTTTTTTTCCACCGAAGGTTTCTTATTTTAACTAACAAAAATGAATTTTTCTTGCCTATGCATGAATATAAGTAAGATTGATATATTCACTTTGTACTAAGTCTGAAGGTGTTCATTAGATTGATAAACTTTTCTAGTACGTTTGTATTTTGATTCAGTTTACTTCTCCGACATAAAATTTAAAATCACTATTCATTTCATTTCAGCATTGATTTAAATAATACATCTGTTGAATCAGGTAATCGCGTGTATTATGGTGTGAAGGATTATAACTAATCGAAAGTAATTAAAACAGTATAATATCAAATAATAAATTAAGGCGGTTGGTTTACTATGATCATAAGCACAAACAAATTGATTTTTATCAGTGATATGTCTTGTTGATTGAACGCTATACTCGGATCCTAAGTTAGTCTTGTACCTCCAAGCTAGAACTATACAGCGACTTGAACATGAGAGAAAAAGCACAAAATATGCGGTAAGCACTTTACTCCAAATGTTCATTTATGTACAGAAAACATAGAGTTTTTATAATATTTTAGAAGTGCTTGGGTTTTACTGAAAATTCAAGAGTACTACTAAACATAATGGCAGTGTAGTAGTACAAGTGATTTTTCATTTTCGCAATATTTCTAGCAAAACTTCTAAACAAACGCTGATTGGATAAAATACTTCTTAATGTTTCCTGAGTTTGTCATGTCTATTACAAGAAATTTTCAGTATTATCCCAACAATCAGTAGGAGGTTTTATGGAGATTTTAGTAATTTACTAGTTGAAATCATGAGTCAATTAAAGCTAGACCATCATGGGAAACTTAGAAGCACTGACGGTCGTTTTGTCCTAGTGTGGGGCTCTTTAGCAATGCACATTCACGATCCCGCTAGCGGGATTCAAACCTATGACCTACTGGTCTTGCTCGCAAACGCTTAACCTGTAGACCACTAAGCCAGCATCCAACGGTGTTAATGTTTAGCTTCAATTGATATTAATTGTGGATGAAACATAAGCATTTTTAATCATAGAACTTATTCAATTATAATCTGTTGTGATCTTGAAAATGTCTGGCTTAGTCAATGACAAATTTAAATACGAATTAACTACATATGGCTTACAGCTTGTCCTGTAGATCTCGATGTTGATTGGTTATTGTTGGTATTTAACCTCTAATTGTTTGGATTGTATAACTTGCACAAATACACAGTAAAGTCATAATAAACAGTCACCAGGGTGTTATTATTTTGCTATCATTTGTGGTCATTAGGTCTTCTTTAGTTCACTCTATCAAATAACAATATATTAAATCGGTTTACAATCATTTCACTTTTGATGTAATTGGTACAATTAAATCAGCCTTTATCTGATATGAAAAGGATGAACTACAACTGGAATGAACTGGAAAAGATTGTCCAGGACAGGGTTGGATGGAGAATGCTGGTTAGCGGCCCATGCTCCTCCACAAGGGGTAATAGGTGTAAGTAAGTTATCTGACAATCTGGAGGATGACACCTATAATAGAATATGATTAATACACTAGTTTATGTGCTGTTAATTACTGTTGTATTCCACTGAGTTTTATTCAAATATACAAACTAGAAAGAAGATATGAAATAACAATGAGTTGTTAGAGGGTTGGTAATGATCGATGGAAAATTTAGAACTTTGATTTGGATAGACTTTGATCAAGACTAAATGATTAGATAAATATGATAATGGTAAATACTCAGTGATCAGTTGCACTTTTGTTATAATGATACTAACCGTAAAACAATATACAGGTAATTACTTCATGGGGACAGTTCCAATGTTCTTTATAAGCTATATTCATGGATTACCCTTCTCTATAATTATCAAATTCTATGAATTAAATCATCTGAAATTAAAATTATTTCTTTTACTACAATAATGTTTTTAATCAGTTTTATAGTGAAATATGAACCTTATTCCCAACTACTAATCATCAAAGATAATTCATCAGTTAATCATTTCAGCAAGCTCGATGGTTATCAAGCAGAACTGATTCATAGGGTTAGAGTAAAGCTTAATTCCAAGACATTACGATTTGATATATATTCACAAATAATAATCGGTAGCTGTAATTAGCCGTTTAGAAAATACACTCATATGTTTATTAAAATCATGAACCTATCTAAGTTAGAACATTGGATGATCAATTTCCCTAGTATGAGACTAACCAACACTGTGAATCGCAGTCCACTCAGTGGGTGTGGGTTCGAATCCCACTCCTGGCACTAGACTTGGCCCCCAAATGCCCTGGTACGGCCGAGAGTGGGGATAGTTCTCTCTCCCTCTCCAAATGCTCCCACATGGCCACTCGTAATAAACCTCTGCCAGGGAAGTCCTACTCACTACCTTTTCGTAAAGGGGGTGTTGTTTACAAAAGTGAAAGGATGGAAAGAGAATGTCCGACGATTTAGCCGGGTGGGTGGACACGGAAAGTCCACCTAGGGGAGTTGGAAAACCCTCATTCCAAACCAATGGTGCACATGGCGTATGAATCAATCGTTGGTCACCGGTTACCATCTGACTGCATCTCCCTACAATGCTCCACTGAATTGTGGATCAGATCTTTAGGTCGAAGGCTCCGGGTGTGGACCCCTAAGAAAACCACCATTTCCGGTTTAGGCTTCTTGACAGTATCACAGCCCTCACATAAATCAAATGATATTTGTGCAGCGCATATATATCTGGTGTCTCTTTGTACCAATATTTATGTGTCCAAATAAATAAATTCATGACTTGCCAACCAGAAAATCAAACTCAGCCAAAAGTTTTCCTATATAGAATTCAGTTATCCTGCCAGTTTGTAAGGAGTTGTTGTTGCCTTTATCATCACCGGTAGGATTCAACTATTTCGATGAATAAATGAATACCACTGAGGTGATTCGCAAATGGTTATACAGTGTGTAGTATTGACTGAAGTTAATAATACAAACGTTTGGTTAGTGACTGATTAATTGAAAGTTATGGGATCGGTATAATCTGAATTCTTAATTGTTAAGACTTCTTACACTAATACAGAAAGCTATTCACTGCCAAAATAAATCTAATAATGAGCTGTTAATTTAAAAATAGCACAAAATACCTTTGACTGTGCAAAGTCAGTGAGTAAGTTATTCTAGAATTCTTTTAATAACGGTTGGGTTGAATACTGCGTATTCATATAGAAGACAAAGAAACTTTTCTTTCAATATAAGGATAAAGTTGTTTTAGCAAACTGTGAAATATCATTTTTAGGTATCAAATGTTTTAAAGACAATTCAAAGTATGACATTAAACCTATTAGTTGGCTGTCAAACCTTCTGTCATAATAACGTACTGGACGAAAATGATAAATACAAATTAATTAATATGAGTAATGTCAGAGACTTAAATAAAAGGTAATTAGGAATAAAGATAATAAATTAAATTAAGATGACTAAGTAATCTTGATTGAGGAACTGTATGAATGTGAGAATGATGGCTTAGTCGACAAAAATATCACCTTTTACCCAATGGATGATAGTTTTGACTCTGCTTTACATATACTATGGTTTCGGCTTTTGACTTACTTACTTACTTACTTACATACTTACGATCATAACCCCTCGTCGAGGAGCATAGGCCACACACCAGCATTCACATTCAACCCTGTTCTGGGTAATCCTTTCCAGTTTTTACCAGTTAACATTCATCCTTTACATATCTGTTTCAATATCCCGGCGTTATGTGTTCTTTGGCCTTCCACTTTTCCACTTCCCTTTCGGATTCCAAGTAAGTGCTTACCTTGTGATGCATATTGGTGATTTTCTCAGTGTATGTCCGATCCACTTCCAATATCTTTTCCTAATTTCCTCTTCATCTGGAAGCTAGTTTATCCTCTCCCATAAAACGCTGTTGCTGATGGTATCCGGTCAGTGAATGTTGAGTATTTTGCGTAAACAACTGTTTATAAATACTTGTACATTCTTGACGATGGATGTAGTAGTTTTCCACGTTTCAGCTGCGTACAGTAGGACTGACTGTTTTGACGTTCGTATAGAAGATCCTCACTTTGAAATTAGTTGAGAGTTGTTTTGAGTTCCATATGTTCTTTAATTGTGGAAATGTGATCCTCGCTTTGCCAATCCTCGTCCTTACATCTGCATCAGATCCTTTTCGGCTTTTGAACAATAATATTAATAATAATGCTAGATTTACGCAATGCCACCTGTTTGATTAGAGGAAGGAATCCCCAGGGACAATTATGTAATATTGCGACAAATTTCCCTGATTTTAGGTAATTAAATTTTAAATATTAACAAAAAAAATATATAAAAAGTTGTTAAACAGTAATAACCGCCATTTATATTAACTGTTTATAGTCGATCTATTGCCCATAAAATCTCTGATCATCATATGATATATTTGGTACATTAATTATACAGTAATCACCTCTTATTTCTTTAAAGGATAGAGGAGGAGACAAAATAAACAAAACCAGATGATAGTAATTCTTGAGTTTCGCAGTAATTAGATTTAATTTAGATTGCAAAATCCTAAAAAAAACCACATGTATCTGACGGATAAAACTAGTTAATTAAAACATATTATAAAAGGAAACTTTATGATGGCTAATACACTTTTGATCAAAATGATAACTGGAATATATTGGCTAACCTCTGGGTTAATGATATTACTGAATTTCAAACAAAAAAGGACTGCTAAGTACTGGGTGAGAAACTTGCCAGAAGGATCCTGGATGCGCACTGCTGATAAGCCTCATATTAAGACGAAACGGTCATCCAGTGCCAGTATAAGACTGTCTAATTTTTATATATAGTTAAAATCATGAGTCAATTGAAGCTAGACTACCATGGAAAACCTCGAAGCACTAGACGGCCGTTTCACACTATTGTGGGACTCCTCAACAGTGCACACCTACGATCCCACACTGAAAGATTCGAACCCAGAATCTGTCAGTCTTCCGCGCGAGCGCTTAACCCCTAGATCACTAAGCCGGCATCTAATGGCGTTAATGTCTAACTTCAACCAACCCACGAAATTGAGAAACCGTTCACCAATTTTTTCAGTGAGTTGATATCTCACAACAGACGTGGATGAACTCCACTAGTTACTGCTTCTCACTAGAACTACAGAAAATATCTCATGGAGCCAGTCACTAGTGAGCATATGATAAGGGAGTTTTTTGTGGAGATTTTAAGTAAATTTTTACAAACCACAGTGGTCTATCAGTCAGGTGATTTGGCAAGAGACTGGTAGATTCTGGGTTCGAATCTCGCGAGGCGGGATCGTGGATGCGCGCTGCTGAGGAGTCCCACAATAGAACGAAACGTCCGTCCAGTGCTTCCAGGTTTCCCATGGTGGCCTAACTTCAATCGACTCATGATTTCAAGTATATATAAAAATTACTTAAAATCTTCACAAAAAACCCCCAACTCTATCTAATTGTCAATAACGTTATTTGTGAATGATTAATTCTTTAACTCAATCATTATATTAATAGTCCATTTGATTTGCCACTATTAAAAGTCTTACATAATGTCAATACGAATAAATTGAGCTAATCATGAATTACGATTTTATAATTTAACATAGAAACCGCTTAGTTAAAACAATAAAATACAAGACCATAACTTATTACAGTTACAAAATCTTGTATAGTTTATACAATTGTTACCTTTGAATAATTAACAATGTAACCTTAATTAGTGAGTAGAAAAAATAAAGAGAACTTACTATTGAGACTAAATAAAGAATCTAAGAAACAGTTGTTCACTATATTCACTTAATATATATATCAAACTAATTAACGGAATAGTAATAACCATCCAAAATAGTTCAGTTGGTTAACATTCTAATTGTAACTTACTGTACTTTATTCCCTATAAAAACTCTTTTATACACAACGTTTTATTTTGACAAAAACGTTTTAGTCTTAACAAAAAAAATTACAACTGACTTCATAAAAGACATCAATGTGATTAGATTGTTCATTGTATAAATCTCATTTTAATTAAGTCTGAAAAAATAGAACTGCTAGCCAACTAACTGAACATATTTCAATAAGGGTAAGATTATTACATATATATAAAAAAAAAAGAATATTTAATCAAACAGAATCAGATAACAAACTCAAAGTATGCACATATGCCAATAAGAGATTAATCAATTGCAGTGCTGAAAATCAATGGGAAGATTCAAACAAACAATATTAAGGGAATTCAAATCTCAGCCCATTGCATAAGCAAGTAGCTATCACGACTCAGTAGCTGAGTAGATAATGACATGGCATTTGAAGCGAAAGGTATTGGGTTCGAGTCCCAAAGTGAAAATCAACTCTGAGATGAAGGTAAATCTAGCTGACGAGTCCCAAATAGGACAAAACGCACATCAAACTGGATTCAACTGCTAGATACTATCCATCTTTATTATTTCTTTAGATAATTTACTGTTGGCGAATGGAAATGATAAACAACACCTTCGTTTTACAAAAAAAAAACATTGAAGTTAGTTTGATGTAATGTAAAATTTTTAACAACATTCTTCTTAATTGGAATCTTAAAGTTATTGAATAGTTTCATACAATATTTTATCTAGGGTTTATAACCTTTCAGAAAACTTGGCGACTAACAAAATGTTTTCAAAATGGTAATTTATTATAAAAATGGGATATTTTCTTGTTAATACATCTCTGAGGGTTAAAAAATAAGTGAATTCCAAGATGATCTCGTAAATAGTATTTGATACTGGGTCTTTTTTCTTATTCAATCATACCCTTATTTATTATATATCTGAATAGTACCGGAAAACTTAAGTACATTATTAATTTGAACTTGATAATTTATCGTTAGTAAAGCGTATATATATTCTTTCCCTATCGTTTGAATTTCGAACAGAAAACAATCATATTCTTATCTTAATTAACGCCGCTTATCAACAACTTACGATTATAAATCATTCAGAGGTGATTTAAACGGCGTAAACCACAATACCACAAAATCATGTTTGAATGATCCTTCATAATACTAATACTGTAGTGAACGAGAACACGGGCGGAAACAATCGAATGCATCGAAGTACAAATTACAGACCATCTCACTAAATTCTGATAACCATACAGTAAACAGTTAATTTGCAAATTAATCATCAATTGTCTCAATCTTAACTGTTCCTTCCGTAAATATCAGTCCGTCTTCTCTGATTTCATTGTTCATGCACTTTCATACTGATTGAGCTTCATTTCTGTTTGTTCCTTATCGATCTTCTACCAAAATACATTCTATGTCTGATCATCGTAACTAACTAACTAACTAACTAAAAGTGATTGACTATCAAAATCAACATCATCTTGAACATTCATATCTCGCAGTATGAACAACAGATTAAAACATTTAAGTTGCCATTTTCCACTTTAAAGTGATAATCGTTCGATTCCATTCATGTCTAAAAGACGTTGACACACTTTGATTTAAACATCATTTTGGAAATATTTTTACAGTATTTGTGTTAATATGTAGGATACATTACGAAGTTTTTAGTTGACTTATCCTGAAAAATAAAACATGATCTCACTGAATGATATTTTAGTGGTCCGAGATCTGACTTTAGGTTGATCGTGTAAATGAATGTTATTGAAACATTCACGTCTGTTATCCTTGTATATAATTATCGACTTAACTCGCGTTTATAAATAACGGAATTAAATAAGTTCAGTACGAGAATGGATTTCAAATACGTATATTTCATACAATCATTGTTCCAAACAGACGATCGGAGAAACGAAGCAAAGAAAGCGAGGTGAAGGGAGCGAGGCGAAATGACACGAATTGAGGAAAGCGTGTGAGACAACTTGATTAAACCAAGCGCGAATCGATATTTATAGTCAGATGAAAGTAATTTACAGACATATGATGAATCAGATAGGTAATGCACATACATACACTTACATAAAACAGTCAACGTTGACATGCGATTAAATAACGAGGTCAAAGTGTTACTCAAAAAGAATGAATAAACTGGTCTATCCAAATACTTTGACGATCTTTAAACATTTACTATCAATGTTAACATCTTTATCATAGTTTAAAATGTTATATTTCATCTATCATCATTCCATTCAGCTATTCTACCTTTTTGGGATTATGTAAATACTGTGCATACACAAATATTTACTGATTTCATTGTCTTTTCTTGAAATATAACAATTATATCGCAAAGAATGGCCAGCTAGACCCCAATTTATCGAAGAACTAATCAGATATAAGATAACAGGTCTTGGATTTTGACGTGAAATTCACTAAATAGCGTTTTAGCATCATAGCTAATATTAGTTCGTGATGAAAACTCTAAATTTAATCCCTAACCCCATCCATCAACCGTAAATCATAATTTGGGTTCCTTACATTGGTTTATTACCCTCATTTACACCTAGTTACTAGGTGGACACTCTCAAGGTCACTTCAGCGTCAATCAAAGGTCTTTCATAAGTTAGAATCTCACCGAATGGTCTATTATTTTGTTATGGTTGCGCACTTAACAGTATTTTATTAGCTAGTTCATCTATTTATTTGTGTCATATCAACAATCATGTTAGAAGTATCTTCTATGACAAACAAAGGCTACAACTATAAAATAAAACAGAATGTACTTATTTAAAAATTACTGTTTGAAATGATATAAAGTTCATTGGAAATACATTTGTTACGTCCCTGGAAAGTGAATTCGGGAAATTTAAAATCCGGATGTCAACTCCAGATTTCTCAAAAAGGGGAGGTGTTATATCCCCTGGTGAATTATGAATGGTGACTCTGAGGACTATTTATCGACCAATGTATTATGCCTATTTCTTATTGTACAATTATTACGTAACTGAACTATTCATATTCGTATTTCTCTTATCATTAGCTTCATTTTGACTTATTATCATACAATTCTTTAGTTATAATCAGTTTATTGATTACTTTGGTTTGTATAAAAACCCATTATGTTTGTAAATAATGATTCATATTGTCGAGGCTGTTATTGGTGTTTTGGACTTAACGGGCTGGGCTAGGCATATAGCAAGACCGGTTAGCAATCAAGACTGCTCATACGATTTCAAGTATCATTTGCCTCCGATCAATAAAATCCACTACCTCTCTAATTGCACATTCATATATATTACGAGCTCACACGATATAACAGAAAGCATTAGATTTCAATGTATGGAATAGTATGTTATTTCACTTCATACAGCTTATAAGAAATGCAAAACAATGAAATATATTCATATATACTGGTCAAAATATGTCTTCTGATAAACATTTATACATGAAATTTCTGTTCCGTTAACTTAAGGATTACTAATTATCAGTCAATAAAAATAATGCTGTTTGTAATTATGACTGTGGTGTGTGCTACTGATATCGATAGATATAAGTAGTATGTATCATCAATCGAAAGTGAAATACCTGGAGGCGGAAGGTTAAGAAGATCAAAGAGGAGAGAATGAGAACAGAGAAATAATTGATGTGGAAGCGAAGAAACAATGAAGTCTGAGACGATTGATTTACAGTTTACAAATGAAGTATTTACTGTATGGTTTTCAGATTTTATTAAGATGTTCTGTAATTTTATCTTCAAATACATTTGATTGTCCCTATTTGCGTTCTCGTTCACTAAATGACTACCACACTTGAATTCGAACTGTGCATTGGATGTACTATTTATGATAATAAAATCACAATACATGTGTAATACCTGAATGCCTAGAAAACTGAATCCCTATCATTTCATGACTTATTCATTTGGTCAATAAATAAATAACCTTATATCAATAAACGCAAAATTAAGTAGCACAGGAAAACATATGAAATGTTAAGTACTAACAAATAAACCTGGTCATTGGATGATTCGTAGCTAATGAGGTTAAGTTTCGTAGAATTGCATTCTTAAACCTTAGGAAAAAATAGAAAAGTTTCAGTCAGACAGGTAAAACGTTGGACCAGGCACATATATGCATCGGTCCAAGTTGCAACACCTCATTAGCACAACAGGATGAACACCATATTCAAAGAAGTAGTTACTTCAATGGTAATAATGTATATAAAAAAGATTGTGTATAAGGATACAATACAGGAGGAAAGAATCAGTTCGTAGAAAGAAAGGTTTAAAGTAATTTTAATCTTATGGTTTAACGGAAGATAAAGAGTGCAAATACCTACACCATTGTGGTCGATTCTGAGCCATGTCACACAGAGATCCAACCTTTGGGTACGGTAGTGGCGCGGTAGTCTACATCTACCAACATAGGTCAGACTAGAAGTTAGTGACTTCAAGCACTGATGCCACGTTTTGGTTTGGCCGTCCCTTACTCTCTTCCAACAATCCCCTATACTAGTCATCATAGCGCGTCGTGGTAATCGGTGTTCAGCCATACGTAACACATGGCCCAACCTTTGTCCATGAAGATTTACAACCTGATCAACTGATTTATCATTATTCCCTAATACCCTGTGTCTAACCTGACTATTAATTACCCGGTGATCCCAGCAGATGCCATCAATATTTCTAAGACATCTGTGGTCAAATACTAGTAACTAACGAGTATCTTCTACTCTTAATGGCCATGTTTCACAACTGTATAGTAGAACAGAGCGAACTGATGCGCAGTATACTCGTCCTTTAATTGATAGACGGATATCTCGTCTTCGCCATAGGTGACGTAAGTTGGCAAAAGTCAAACGAGCTTTTTGAATCCGTACTGATATTTTGTCAGACACCAACCCATTAGAGCTGATCAGACTTCCAAGATAAGTGAAATTATCGACGAGTTCGACTATTTCACTCCCTATCCTTAATTCAGCTGTTGACGTAGGCCAGTCCTGGAGTAACAATGTACGTTTAGAGGCGGAGAGACGCATTCCAAATTAAAGAGTTTAAGAATACATGAAAACCATCAACTACTTGACTTTATAGCTGATGGAATCATTTTCAAATACTTAGATACTTTTAATGTCGAGTCTTATTTATATCATTTTTTTAATCAAAAGACTAGCTTGTTATTTTCATTTTCGGAAATGAATGTGATGTGAGTGGTAAAAATGAATTCCTAACTACATCTTGTTAACTTATATCATCTACATATATGAGCCAAATGTCTGTTATAATAGAACAGATCAAGTTTTATTTTTATTGTAGTTCATTACACCTTGATTGATGTATTTTAATTTACCATCTCAATAATCTATTCATAACATTAATGCCAAATCAACTATTAACACAATTTAGTATGCCGAATATTAGTACACTTTACAGTATATTATAAGTCATAGCAATTCAAAGGAAACCAGTGGATAGCTCTACCATTTAATCATCAGGTAACTTAATAGACCGTTGTGCTTAAAAATAAGTATTAGACAGCTTTTATGTACACTGTAATTAAACTCATATAACAGTTAACCATTCATTCACATATTTATTGTACCATTAATTTTATGATGGATATGCATTTTCTCTTTGAGATGATCAAAATAAGTTATAAGTGATGTCTTATGTAAAATAAAATACATCAATGCCGACTTCTTGAAATAAAGACAGAACAAATATTGATGCAGAATAATATGAATTCATTATATTTCGTGGTTTCTCATCAGCTGCTTACAACCAAATATGCATTAGAGTTTTAGCATTGGAGTAATAAATAGAATGGAACGACTAACATAAGTGAATGTAAAGGATTGGAATAACAAAAATCATCGATGATAACTATATATATATATGGGCAAGGAAAGGTCAGAGGTTATTAGGTATTAGAATAAAGGCTGGCGTAATAGTTGAGTGGAGTTCAGAGACAGATAAAATCAAAAATGTGATTATTTTAGAGGTAGTTGAAAACAATTAGGGTTACGTAATAATTTAATAATTTATAGACTTTACTTGCTTACTTACTTTCGCCTGTTACTCTCAATGGAGCATAGGCCACCGACCAGCATTCTCCAACCCACTCTGTCCTGGGCCTTCTTTTCTAATTCTATCCAGTTCTTGTTCATTCTTCTCATATCAGTCTCTATTTCTCGGCGTAATGTGTTCTTTGGTCTTCCTCTTCTCCTTTGACCTTCAGCATTCCATGTGAGGGCTTGTCTTGTGACGCAATCAGGTGATTTCCTCAAAGTGTGCCCTATCCACTTCCAGCGCTTCTTCCTGATTTCTTCCTCCGCTGGAATCTGGTTTGTTCTCTCCCACAGTAACTTGTTGCTGATAGTGTCTGACCATCGGATCCGAAGTATCTTGCGTAGACAACTGTTAATAAACACTTGTATCTTCTGGATAATGGCTTTCGTAGTTCTCCACATCTCCGCCCCATACAATAGAACCGTCTTGACATTTGTATTGAAAATTCTAACCTTGGTGTTGGTTGACAATTGTTTTGAGCTCCAGATGTTTTTCAGTTGTAAGTATGCTGCTCTTGCTTTGCCGATCCTCGCCCTCACATCTGCATCTGATCCACCGTGTTCATCAATGATGTTGCCCAGATACGTGAAGGTTTCCACATCCTCCAAAGCTTCTCCGTCAAGTGTAATTTGATTGGTACACATTGTATTGTATCAGAGAGTCTTGCTTTTCTCTTTGTTTATATTGAGACCTACTGCTGCCGAGGCTGCTGCTACACTGATCGTTTTCTCCTGCATTTGTTGTTGCGTTTGTGATAGAAGAGACAGATCATCCGCGAAGTCTAAATCGTCAAGCTGCATCCTGCCTGTCCACTGTATCCCGTGATTTCCTCCAGCTGTTTACGTCTTCATGATCCAGTCGATGACCAGGAGAAAGAGAAAGGGTGAGAGTAAGCAACCTTGCCTTACACCGGTCTTTACCTCGAACGAGTCGGTGAGTTGTCCTCCGTGGACGATTTGGCAGTTTAGTCCATCATAGGAGTTCCGTATGATATTTACTATCTTCACAGGCACGCCGTAGTTTCGAAGAAGCTTCCATAGTGTCATCCTGTTCACGCTATCAAATGCCTTCTCGCAGTCGATGAAGTTGATGTAGAGTGATGAGTTCCATTCGATCGTTTGTAGGGTTGCGATTTGATCTGTCCACGATCTATCCTTACGAAATCCAGCTTGCTGATCTCGAAGTTGAGCGTCCACGGAATCCTTCATCTTGTTTAACAATACTCGGTTGAAGACTTTTCCTGGTATTGAGAGAAGAGTGATGTCCCTGTAGTTAACGGACTTGCTAAGATCACCTTTCTTTGGTATCTTGATCAGAAGTCCTTTTTTCCAGTCTGTTGGTACTTGTTCTTCGTCCCAAATCTTACTGAAGAGGATGTGGAGTATCTTGGCAGTTGCTGCTACATTTGATTTCAGTGCCTCTGCCGGGATGTTGTTTGGTCCTGCTGCTTTGCCGCTCTTGATTTGTCTAATGGCCATGCTTATCTCTTCAATTGTTGGTGGGCCAACATCGATTGGGAGGTCTGTGGGTGCTGCTTCGATGTTGGGTGGGTTCAGTGGAGCTGGTCGATTCAAGAGTTCTTTGAAGTGTTCTACCCACCTGTTTCGTTGTTCTTCAATGTCGGTGATTGCTTTGCCTTCCTTGCTTTTCACTGGTCTTTCTGGTTTACGGTAATTTCCAGCAAGTTTCTTTCTTGTATCATACAATTGTCTCATGTTTCCCTCTCTTGCAGCCTTTTCCGGTGTCATTGCTAAATATTCCACATATTTACGTTTGTCGGTTCTGATGTTCCGCTTCACTTGCTTGTTAACTTCTGTGTATTCGGCTTGTGCCTTAACGTTTTCTGCTCTTGTTCGGCTGGTGTTGATTGCTGCCTTCTTGTTCCTTCTTTCTTCAGTTTTATCCAGTGTACCAACAGTGATCCATTCCTTGTGATGGTGCTTCTTTTGGCCCAGAACCTCCTGACATGTTGAAACGATTGCCTCCTTGATACCTTTCCAGTTGCTCTCCATGGTAGTTCCCTCTCCATTGAGTAGATCATGAAAGGCCTCGAACCTGTTGCTGAGGGCTATGTTGAATTTGTTGAGTTTGTCAGCATCTCGAAGAAAGGCCGTATTAAACTTTTGTGATGTTATCCGCGCAGTTGTCCAGTGCTTCTTGAGTTTTAGTTTCATCTTGGCGACCAGCAAATGATGATCGGATGCTACATCAGCTCCTCTTCTGGTTCTCACATCCTCCATCGTCCTCCTGAACTTTTTGTTGATGCAGATATGGTCGATTTGATTTTGTGTAGTGTGATCCGGTGAAATCCAAGTGGCTTTGTGTATGTTTTTGTGTGGGAATATGGTGCCACCTATGACCAGTTTATTGAAGGCCCATAGGTTTACAAATCTCTCACCATTTTCGTTCCTTTCTCCCAGTCCTTGTTGTCCCTTGACGTCTTCATATCCAGTGTTGTCCTTTCCAACCTTGGCATTGAGATCTCCCATCAGAATGGTCAGGTCTTTGGTTGGGCACTTCTCGACGATCGACTGCAGCCTATCGTAGAATTGATCTTTAACCTCTTAGTTGTAGTTGTTGGTAGGCGCATAGCATTGGATGACGTTCATTGTAATGCCCTCTCTTTGTTTTGAATGAGACTTTGATGATCCGTGGTCCATGAGATTCCCATCCAATAAGTGCATTTTGTGCTTTTTTAGACAGCATTAATGCAACTCCTTGTGTATGTGGGGCATTTTCTTCTTCATGACCGGAGTATAACAGAAGTTCTCCTGAAGACAGTCGTTGTTGACCAACCTGCGTCCAATGCGTTTCACTGATTCCAAGCACCTCCAGGTTGTATTTTCTCATTTCTGCAGCAATTTGGAAGACTCTTCCGGTCTCCCACATTGTCCGGACATTCCATGTACCTATAAAAATTGTCGCTCTGGTTGTAAGAAGGTGCATCGGCCTCATGACTTCCGAATGAACTCGGCTTTCATCATGAAACGTCATAATTATTCCTTCTACTCTCAGGGCAGAGTTTGAATGGTTTGAATGATTTTTTCTGGTTAGCGTTTTTTTAGCGAGTTGATTTTCTACGGGATGGGGTCGCTAACCCTATGCCCAACCCTCCTCCTTTACCCGGGCTTGGGACCGGCAGTAACCCCCAGAGGAGCTACAGGCGGAGGGGAATATAATAAAAACTGAATATTAAGAAAAATTGAACTAATAACAACAAAACTGAAACAAACAAACAAAAAAATTGATTACCAGGGTAGTAATAAGTTTATCACTGTCTCTTTTTGAATACATAGATCCGGTTTGAGTTTTTTTTATCGCGATCGCTTCAGTAAACCGGAGAGCAGTTGTACTTCTTTGTTTACTAATGATTTTGAAGGCATGAGAAATGTCAATGCTGTGCCCGGTGTCGAGTAAATGCCTAGCTATCGCACTGTGGAGAGCCCTGGAGCCTTGCAGCCTCAGCTGACTTCTTTCTTAGTTAATAGTGTTTTAACAAAAATATAATTAGTGTCTTTGACGTCACTGTTCTTCAGATTTTTAGTTCATTTGACATTTGAATATGTTTATTTATACACCATGAACGTCTTACGTCAGTTGACATGACTACTTTTAAAATATATACGCATATAAATGGTACAATCACATGTATAACGGTTTTTTTTTTAATTTGACCTATTTGGTACATTGGGTTTTCTTTGTATAAAGTTTAGATCGCTACCCAATGTAGATAAGGCGGCCTGCTTGAATATCTGGGCTACTTGTTCCTTCCATCTGGATATTTCAACAATTTATCTGTTTTTCTTGTTGGCTTTAACCTATCATTATGCCTATTAGTCTCATAACCTATTTAGGTACGTTTTTGAAAGGTATACGACATTTTGATATACGAGTCACAAAAGAACCCAATCAGATACATCGTAGTTGTTGGAAATATGCATCGAAAAGAATATACATTATTCAGATGTTTATACCTGAACTGATAGCATCTAACTGACGACCAGTCAATATTTATTGTCAGGATCAATCAAGAAATAAGAAAAGGGAACTTGCTGAAATACTCTCTTATGGGAATTCTATATTGTACCAAAAATATAATATTGAATAAGGCTGCTAATAAAAGTATTAATAATAATAATAGATATTTGTCAAGTAATCAATTAAAAGACAGAAAGTTAGAACGCAGTGATTACAAACGCCGACGTTAAACGAATCAGTAGGATAAATTCCATAAACTCCGATTGCTTTAATAGTATTTACTTCCTTAGGAAAATTCTTTGTCAGTTAAAACGCTGGTGTTACAATAATTCTATTGTAAACTGATATCTGTTAGTGAGCAAGTAAAAGTCAACGAATTCCACTTTTCTACATAATAAAACTCTTTCAGTGGATTAGTTTATCATCGTATACGTGTTCTTACTGAAGAATATCTAATCTTCCAGGACTTTGGATATTATATGATCATAGAATCAGAAGTAATGCACTTATTTTCCTTCTTAATGATTAGCTTAGAGATGTGTTTAACTAGGTTTTGTGGAAAAATCATGCGCTACGAAGTCATCCGTGTTCTAAATAAAATGGAAACTCACTAGATGAGGACTACATTGTAGAATGAACTGACTAAACTATGAAGTTTAAGCCATTAGATATAATCTCAATCGGCTAAATAATATAGTCCAAATTGTAGGCATACCGTTACTATGTTATGTTTAGAATTGTAAGTGTTTATAACTAATTACTTTGCTGTGGTGAACAAGAACACGAGCTGGGACAATCGATTGTATTGAAGCATGCAATTTCAGAATATCTCAGTAATATATGAGAACCATATAGTAAATAGTTAATTTGCAAACTATCAATCAATTGTCTCAATCATTATCATTCCTTCAACAAAAATCAGTCTATCGTCTCCGATCATTATTTTCCATGCATTTTCGTACCGATCGCCTTTCGTTCTCTCTCCTTCGTTATCGATTTTCTACTGAAATACATCCAATGCCTGGCCATCGTTATTTACTACTTATGTGAATATAAGTAACTCACCTCATACAATAACTAGACGTAGAAACTTAATGCCCATTAAAGTGAAACATACAAACATTTTACTTATAAACAATAATTAAAAATTAAGTTTTTTTTATCTTTCGTAAAACACTTTAGTATCTTGGAAATACCATAGCAACCATCTTTTTTTGTTAAAGAAATCCTATCCAATAATCAGTTTTGTTCCTACAAAAAGGTGTCAAGGGTTATGTAATAATAAACTAGTACAGTGGAACAAAACAAAGTAATTTTGAAGAAATGGTCTGTGATAGTTCGTTAAAATTACATTACAATTAAATGTAATCTATTACAAGTGTTTTAACAAACCTATTTGTTTATACTAAAACAAGCTGTCATGATCATTAATGATTGAAAAGTAGTATTCAATATATAAGTATATATTAAATGGTTATACTATATTGCTGAGACACTCAGAACTTAGATTTCATGTCAGCTGGCAATTGATAGCCACGTGCACTTCACATCCTAAGGAAATTAATTTTATCAGTAGAATTTGAACACAAGTTACTGAGCTTCACAGCCTGAAGAGTTACAGTTGGACTATGGGGACAGCAAATGACTTTGTGCAGTACTAAAATGTATACATTGACTAGTCGCCAAGTTCATGTCTATCTAGTCCCCGTCCGTCATAGATTTCTATCATAGGATCTATCAATTTGATTTATGTATATATGATTATATATTTATACGTATATGCAAGGCTTCAATATCTTAGAAAATTCAACAAATGAATACAATTATAGTGCAATGGAATTTATTATGTATTTATTTGTGCACATAAATATTGATACAAAGGAGCACCAGATACTGCCCGGGTGCCGAAACCGAAGCAGGTGGTTTTCTTAGGGGGACACACAACGACCCTTTAACCTAAGGATCTGATCCACAAGACAGTGGAGAATTATAGGGAAATGCAATCCCATAGTAGCCGGTAACAACATTTGGTACATACGCCATTTGTTCCTTCAGGATACTGGGGTCAATGTGAACCATTGGTTTGGAATCAGGGTTTTCCAACTCCCCTAGATGGACCCTCCATGTCCACCAACCCGGTTAAAGCGCCGGACATTTGCTTTTCGTCCTCTCAATTTCGCAAACAACACCCCCGCCACGAGAAGGCAGTGATTAGGACTTCCTTGGTAGAAGCTATATACGCATGGCCATGTGAGAGCATTTCAAGAGAGAGGGCGGGCCCTCCCCGCTCTTAGCCGTGCTAGGGATTTTGGGGGCAGTTACGTTTGAGATTTTACTGATATATATATAACACTTAAAATCTGAAAGTTCACAATATCCTACAAACAGATTACTTACTTACTTACTTAAGTTTGTTACCCCCAATAGAGCATAGGCCACCGACCAGCCTACAAATAGATAAATCACTAATAAATATAATTTCATGAAGAACACACTTAACTGAGTTCCTTTTATATAACTGTTCTTTCTATCATTATTTCTAAAGTTGCATGTAGAAGATTTGTAAAAAGCATAGGTCCTGGGTTCGAATCTCGCGGTTGCGTGATCATGGATGCGCACTGCTTAGGAGTTCCATAATAGGACGAAGCGGCCATCCAATGCTTCCAGGTTTTCCATGGTTATCTAGCTTCAATTGACTCATGATTTCAACTATATAAAAAAAATCACTAAAATCTCCACCAAACCCCCTTCTGAGAAAGCATAGTTAACAAAATATGCATTTCTCATCATAGAAACATTATATTCTAACTTAGATAATCAGTATGTTGTATACATATACAAGTGTAGCTTCATTTATTGGGGGTATTTTTTAATAATCTCCTGTAAATAACTTGAATTCAACACAGATTCACAGGGTTTCTTTCTTTTTAAAAAAAATCACAATTATACATTGGATACTATAATGAAAAGCACTACTATTATCAACATTGATAAATTTTTGCCGCCAGTATAAAACTAATTCTTTAAATTTAAGAAAGAAACAATATTGTATACATCTGATCAGTAGTAATTGAATACTATTTTATTCGATGAAACCAATTGTTCACATGGCAATGAACCAGTTAGTACTTTTATCTGTCTGTGAATACCATTTAGGTTATATCAGTGATGAAACTTATCTACTTTTTTTGATGGGAAAATATTTACCTGGAAACAAAACAAAATGTTAACACGAAATGTTGGCAACTAAATTAATACAAGATGCAAGTAAAAATTATGTATATATATATGTATATATATATGTTTAGCTAGTTACAAAATCAATTCATTATCCAGGCGTTATAAATTTTTTCTCAATGCTGTAGAAAATAATAGTAGTATGATGTGGGTTACTTACATCCATATAAGTAGTATATGACGATGGTCAGTTTGTAATGATACATGTATTAAATTTGTAAATAAGCAGACTGTATGACATATATTGTTCACTTAATCTATTTAATAACATTGAATATCAATTCTGTTATTAAAAATTTAGATTATTTTTGTCAAATAAAGATGAAATCTCCACAAAACCCCTTCTGATTATAATCATATGCTCACTAGTGACTGGCTTCAAGAGATACTTGCTGGAGTTCTAGTGAAAAGCAGTGAATAGTGAAGTTCAACCAGATCTATTGTGAGATATTAACTGACTGAAGACAATTGGTGAACGGTTGCTCAATTTAGTGGATTAGTTGAAGTTAGACATTAACACCGTTGGATGCCAGCAGGCTGAGTGATTTAGAGGTTAAGCGCTCGCATGCGAGACTGATAGATTCTGAGTTCGAATCTTGCAGCGTGGGATCGTGTATGTGCACTGCCGAGGAGTCCGGCACTAGGACAAAACGGCCGTCCAGTGCTTCCAGGTTTTCCATGGTAGTCTAACTTCAATTGACTCATGATTTTTCTTTAATCGTAATGAAAAGGAAGACTTGATGAATTGTTCTTATTAAATTATACAATGATTTCGTTTTCTTCTACCTGCAAATTATTTGAATTATAGAAACATCAATCCATGGTCATCACTTTCGATTATAAGTTGGGTTATAGTTGAGTTTTGCTGAAACGTGTATTTACCAAAGATATGAAGTTTATTATTTATATACATTTTGATGTTTGGACGAGAATGATAATGATTAGTTGTCTGCTTAGTCAGACATAGAGATAGTCTGACAGATGTCAAATGAGTTATATATTTCCCTATCCTTATTACGTATTACTATTATAGATTGATTGTCCATTTGTTGTTGGATTGTGTCAGGTTTTGGTGCGGGAAATATATTTACGTTCTATTCAGGTTAATCATGTGCTCTTGATCTGAGTTATGTTGAAGTCGTGTAGAGTAGACACAGGGAGAAAATCTAGTGTAGATATTAGTCTAAGTTAAATTAAAAAAGAAAAAGGATCCTTATAACATATTTAAATCACAATATGTTTTTGAAGTGTCATGTAAGCATCGATTTAAAGAAATGATAATATTTTATATTGAATTGATGTTATAATATGAACTGAAGTCTAGATCTCAGTAAGATTTAATTCAACAGCTTCCAAGTTAATAATTTTACACTGAACGCACCCTATTTTTATTTCTCTCAAATTATTCTTAGCTAGTAAAGATGGATAGTGGCTAACAATGGAATCCAGGACGCGCGTTTCGTCCCATTTGGAACTTGTCAGCTGGGTGTACCTGCATCACAGAATTGATGTTAACTCTGGGACTCAAACCCAGTACCTTTCACTTCAAACGCCATCGCGTTGTCCACTCGGCCAAATAGCCGGGATAGCCACTTGCTTGTGCAATGGTGTGAGGTTTAAATTCACTTAGTATTGTTTGTTTGAATTCTCCCACTGATTTTTAGGACTACAACTGGTCAGTCTCTAATTGGTTTATGTGTATGGTGGCTTATAATGCTTGTGAATTAAGGCTATATCAATGCAATACGCACAGTATGCACATATGCCAATTAGAGACTGACCAGTTGTAGTCCTAAAAATCAATGGAAGAATTCAAACAAACAATACCAAGTGGATTTATTCTTAGCTAGTTTCAAAATACTCTGTATTCCACAGTTATGTAGACGTGATACATTTGTTTCTATTAGAGTTTACTTGAAGAAACTAGCACAATGAAATCACCAACTTACGTCTACATTTAATTATTACTGACTATATATCATAAGAACTAAAATCTTTCATTTTAAAAAGAATGTTTCATTTTTACAACTACTGTTTCAGGTCTAGGCAATAGACCTAGAGAACTAATCAGACATCGTCTTAAAAACAACATTAACTAGACATGCTAGTCCCAGCTCCTGCTTTTGTATCTTCTCAAAACAACGTAAGAATGACGTCTATTCAAACGATTTAACCTTATATCTGTAAAATTGGTTTCTTTAACAATTTTTATCATACTTGTAATCTGGAATCTAGTTTGTAAGAATTTCCAAAATGTAATAATTCACTAATATTATCATAGATCTAATTATAGTCAGAAAAACACCCTCATCCATTTCCAATATCTTTTCCTAATTTCCTATCTAACTGGAATTTGATTTGTTCTCTCCCACAGTAGTTTGTTGATGATGGTGTTCGGTCAGCGGACGTTGAGTATCTTGTGTAGGCAATTGTTTATAAATAATTGTGCTATTTTGATGATGATTGTAGTAATTTTCCACGATTCAGTTGAGTACAACAGTGCTGTCTTGACGATTGTATTGAAGATTCTGACTTCAATATCTGTTTATAGGCAGTTGTTTTGTGTTCCATATGTTGTTCAACATAGGAATGCGACTCTTGCTTTGCCAATCCTTCAATTCATGTCTGCATCGGATTCTCCTTGTTTATCGATGATGCTACACAGATAAGTAAATATTTCCACCTCTTCCAGAGCTTCTCCATCAAGTGCGATTGAGTTGGTGTTCTCTGTGTTATATTTGAGGATGTTACTTTTTCCTTTGTGTATAATGATGCCTATTGATTCAGAGGCTAATGTTACACTAGTTTTCTGCATCTACATTTGTTTGTAAGTATGAGAAAGAAGTATCAGTTAATCTACGAAGTCCGAACCTTCTAATTGATTCCTAGCTGTCCATTTTACTGCATGTTTTGCTCAAACATATAAGCTCTTTCTTATTTTGAATAACGTTCTAATTAATATTAGATGGTGATAAAATTTGCATAGTTGAAAGCATGAGTTAATTGAAGCTAGACCACCAACGAAAACCTGGAAGCACTAGACGGCCAGTTCAAATCTCGAGAGGCGAGGTGGTGGATGCGCACTGCTGAGGAATCCCACAATAGGACGAAACGACTTTCCATTGCTTCCAGGTTTTCCTTGGTGCTCATGCTTTCAACTATGCAAATACTAAATCTCCACAAAAACCTCTTTTAGTGATAAAATTATTTTCATACTAAATAGTACATTTAACAGAAGTACAAAATTCAACATTTTGTTTTACTAAGGAAACAATGATGACTAATAAGTCATATATTATCATCACCTTCTATTCATAATGAATAAAAATAAATGATGTAAGGCAAATTTATGTCTCTTTTTGTATAGATACATATTAGTCTTATATCCTTTTCAAAATAGTGAAGATGTGGGATGTGTTTCTAGTGTTCTATTCCAACTTTAATATCATAAATTTAATGTACAATTCAAAGGGGGGGGGGTTAACATTCATTGAATGAAAAGAAAAAAAAATAGTTATCTACAGTTTTGCGGGTGAATCAAACAAACTTCAACTAATTATTACATTTGAAACATTTTTCTGTACCATGTCAACAACAATTAAACAGAATAGATGTTCACATAATGATGATTCAGTAGTTCATTACTGATCAGCCTATGAATAGACTAAATGAAAGATGATAACTCGGCAATGACATCACATAATGATAGTTTTCTTTGATGAACAAATATGAAGCTAAAGTGATATATTTAGCTTTTGATCATGATATACAGATCTTTATTAGTTTATTAACAATCTTCTAGGTAAATAGACTTGATTCTTTATAGTTAAGATCATGAGTCAATTGAAGCTAGACCACCATCGAAAACCTGGAAG
This sequence comes from Schistosoma rodhaini, assembly GCA_944470415.2. NCBI lineage: Eukaryota > Metazoa > Platyhelminthes > Trematoda > Strigeidida > Schistosomatidae > Schistosoma > Schistosoma rodhaini. Next base: position 7,872,638 of record OX104036.1, on the reverse strand, counting down.
CACTGGACGGCCGTTTCGTCCTATTATGGGACTCCTCGGCAGTGCGCATCCACGAACCCGCTCTCGCAAGATTCGAACCCAGGACCTACCAGTTTCGAGCCAGAGCCCTTAACCGATAGACCACTGAGTTGGCATCCAACGGTGTTAATGTCTAACCTCAACCAATCCACGAAATTGCGCAACCAACCTCCAATGTACTGAGGTAGATACCTGTCTCTACCTGACATGGGTTAGCTCCACTGGCCACGGCTTATCACTAGAACTCCAGGAGGAGTCCCATAATAGGACGAAACGGCCGTCCAGTGCTTCCAGGTTTTCCACGGTGGTTTAGCTTCAATTGACTCATGATCTTAACTATAAAAAATTACTGAATCTCCACAAAAACCCCCTTGAGACTTGATTCTGTTAGTATAAAAAAAGCTGTCAAGAACGAACAATGCTATAGTTTACATCAATGAACTGCTATTAGTTTTTTTTTAAAATCCATTGAAATGAAGGAACAACTGCATGGCTATTTTGTTCTAGTTATAATTCAAGTCGACATTTGGAATGGAATCAGGCACTTTCAAACGCTCACATTTTATAGAAATGAGTTATCAGATAACGACCCACGTTTCTAATTTCGGTCAGTTTGTGATATTTGATAACTACCATTCATTACCACCAATGATGTTTATCTCAATTGTGACTTTGTTACTAACCCGTGCTATAGTAATGTTAATCCTTATGAACCTACAACAAAACTAAACACAGATTGATTTATATCAGAAGGGGTTTTTGTGGATATAATAGTAATTTTAATGGTTGAGATCATAAATCAATTGAAGCTAGACCACCATGGAAAACCTGGAGGCACTGGACTGAACTATTAAGATTACTATAATATCCACAAATACACCTTCAACATATGCTTACTAGTGACTGGCTTCCAGAGACGCCAATCCCAGAACCTGATACTCACATACGATCGGTTCACAGGAGATTTTAGAGAAGACGTGACACTCAAGCGTCTAAAAGAAATGGGACTACTAAAAAGTCCCTTTATTTGTAATTGTGATGATCAAATGACTTATAGACCCTGTTCCAACTACCGTTATGATGTCTTTCGATGTAATATATGTTGGATGAAAAAGTATGCTAGAATAGGAACTTTTTCTCTCGATCCAGATTGAGATTAAGGCGAATTATAATAATTACTGCGAACTGTGTAATAAAAGCACCATTAGCATTGGCTGCAATATCCGCAGATGTTACTGAAGCCTCGGTTGTTCAGTGATGTTAGTATTGTAGGGATAAATAAAAATGACATGCTTCCTGGAGTTCTATTGAGAAGCAGTGAACAGTGGAGTTCAACCACGTCTGTTGTGAGATATCAACTTACTGAAAACAATGGTGAATGTGTCAGTCAATTCCGTGGATTGGTTGAAGTTAGACTTTAATACCGTCGAATGCCGTCCGGCTTAGTGGTCTAGTGGTTAAGCGCTCGCGTGCGAGACTGACAGATCCTGGGTTCGAGTCTCGCGGTGTGAGATCGTGTATGTGCACTGCTGAGGAGTCCCGCACTAGGACGAGGCGGCCTTCCAGCGCTTTCAGATTTTCCATGGTGATCTAGCTTCAATTGATTCATGATCTCAACTATTAAAATTACAAATTGATTTCTTCAAACTGAATGGAAACCCTGACCATAAATTGTTCACTACATGTTATAATGCATAAAGACGTTTTAAAAAGACAGAAATAGTTAATTTCGATAATGCAATAAGAAGATGAAGTTTATCAGAATTATGTCATATATTTGTGCAATTCCTTTCGAACAATCTGATCACACATATACTTGTTAAGACATTTTTATATGAAAATTAAAAGGTCAACTAGACAGGTTAAGGTAAGCCGTAACCAAGACAGAAAATAAGTAAAGTACACAAAAGCAATGTGATGACCATTCTGGATAATAAATCAGTATTACCAGGGTAGGTATATGGTAAGAACAAATTGTTTTTGAACACATAAACAAGACATTAAATAGGATTAATATATTTCAGAGGGGGTTTTGTGGAGAATTTAGTATTTTCACAGTTGAAATCATGAGTCAATTGAAGCTAGACCACCATCGAAAACCTGGAAGCACTGGACGGCCGTTTCGTCCTATTATGGGACTCCTCAGCAGTGCGCATCCACGAACCCGCTCTCGCGAATGAGATTCGAACCCAGGACCTAACAGTCTCGAGCCGAAACCCTTAACCGATAGACCATTGAGCCGGCATCCATTGGTGTTAATGTCTAACTTCAACCAATCCACGATATTGAGCGACCGTTCACCAATTGTCTTCAGTGAGATGATATCTCTACAACAGACCTAGTAGAACTCCACTGGCCAATGCTTCCCACTAGAACTCAAGGAAATATCTCTTGAAGTCAGTCACTAGTGAGCATATGATGGATGCCAGCTCAGTGGTCTATCGGTTAAGGGCTTCGTCTCGAGACTGTTAGGTCCTGGGTTCGAATCTCACTCGCGAGAGCGGGTTCGTGGATGCGCACTGCTGAGGAGTCCCATAATAATATATTTGTAAAATCTCAGCGAATGAATTTTTAAATTAAATCCAACGTTTCGCCTGGCAATCTGGTCCAAGCTTTTTCAAGGAATTATAAAGAAGATTTGAATTTCCGTATAGCCTAGGCTTCAATAAACCTTAGTATACATCCTTGAAGGCTATTGTACAAGACTACAAATGGTGACTTGATGTCAATCTTATGAACAGTTTCAACCAAATATTTCGCAATGGAGGAAGATGTCTGTCTATCCTGTGATCTTATTTGACCATTGGAATTCATTTGGTTCTGTAGCCATTTAGGTATGTGTTCCGCCACCCTTTCTTACAGATCACGATCTCTCCTCCCTATGTACGTGTTCCTGCACATACATGTAAACTGATAGACACAATGGGATGTGACACATTTGCTTATGTTCTGTATGGGTTTTCGGTGATACGTAGACCTAGTCTTTTCAATAATGACAAGTTGGACTGCATAAAATGTCCTGTTGATGGCTAATTTCAGTCAACATGAAACTATTTGAATTGCCCTTAGATAGTTAAGATTAATAGCAAGTAACCAATATGAAAATAATGACATAATATTCATTTAGAATGTCTAAATTATGTTTCTTAGTTGAAATCATGAGTTACTTGAAGCTAGACCACCATGGAAAACCTGGAAGCACTGGACGGCCATTTCCTCCTATTATGGGACTCCTCAGCAGTGCGCAACCACGATCCTACGCTCGCGAGATTCGATTAACTAATGATTTCAAATATGAAAATACTGAAATCTCCACAAATCCCCTTCTGATCTAAATTATGTTTGAATATATGAAGTAATCATATGTTATCAGAATGTAAATATCAAGTTTTGTACACTTAAAATTTAACCTTATAGAAAACATTATTAAAGCACAGACTGAAATACGGAGAGCTGCCTTGTCAATAAATATTCTAATATATGTGAACCATAATTAAAACAAAAGTCCTCAGATGAATTTAAGGAATTCTAGAAGCGATAAATAATGTACTTTGACCAGTTAAATAATCACTGAGATATTAGACATTAACACCATCGGATACCCGCTCAGTGGTCTAGTGGTTAAGTGCTATGGTGCGAGACTGGTAGATCCTTGGTTCGAATCCCGTATGTAGGATTGTGGAACCGCACTGCTGAGAAGTTCCATAATAGGCCTAAACGGCCGTTCAGTTCTTCCAGGTTTTCGATGGTGGTCTAGCTTCAATTGACTCATGATTTCAATTATGAAAAATACTGAAATCACAACAAAACTGGTTCGAGTCCCAGAGTGAACATCAACTCTGAGATGGAGGTACATCTAGCTGACGAGTACCAAATAGAATGAAATGCGCGTCCTGGATTCCACTGCTAGCCACTATCCATCACTGCTTACCATGCTTGTGAACTAAGGCTATATTGAGGCAATACGCACAGTATGCACATATGCCAATTAGAGACTGACTAGTTGAATTCCTAACAAATCGATGGGAAGATTCAAACAAACAATACTGAATGAATTATTCCACTTGTGATTTCAAATATAATTTTGTATCTGTTCTACATTCCAAAAATATGATATTTTTTAGAAAGATTGCTGTTTTACTCTAAGATAAGTTGAATGAGAGTATCTGCTAATATTAGATACAATTTTTGGTTAATAACTTTTGTAGTCATCGATAAAAGATATTGTTCATGCCCATAATATATTACCTTACTAACATTTTATCCTAAAAAGAGAATGAAATGATAAATGTTAATCAAGGCTATTTTATTGTCGGGTATAGTGACAAAGACTAGATCTGATATTTTAATTACTAAATTTCAGTATGATGAAGTGAATCACAAAAGTATCATATATCTGTTGTTATTTTATTCTTAAGTTATGCATTAAATATGTTAAATTTACTAAAATGAACTGATTGAATAAAGTTAGACATTGACATCGTTGAATGCTGAATCACTGGTCTAATGGTTCAGTGTTCATGCGCTAGACCGAAGGTCCTTGCTTCGAATTTCGCATGTACGATCGTGGAACTTCATTGCTGAGTAAACCCATATTCGGATAAAACAGTCGTTCAGTGATTCCAAGTTTTCAATAATGCTAGATCATTAATCAATTCATGATCTCAAATAAAATGATTTTATTTACATCAAACTTAATATTCTATCTATAATAATGAACTAGTAAAAATGTCTCAATTCTCCAAACCTTAATTCTCCTCTAATCTTCCTATTACTAACTGAATATAAATCAGTATTGATTAAGAACCATAATATTATTCTAATTTCATTCCATAATATATAAATTTGTCATAAATGGATTTAAATCATATAAATTTGGTGTCAGATAATGAATACCTCATGTTTGATTTATAAAAGATTACGTTCATGTTTACTGATTACTGGTTCACATCGATCTATCTCTCTCTCTATATATATATATATAGAGAGAGAGAGATACATAGTGTCCATCATAAACGAAAAATAGAGAGAGGACACAAATTTTTTTTTTGTCTTTTAAACGTGTTATCTCTTCTTGAATAGTTTAGTTTATATTAAAGCACAATCTGTAACAGGTATAGATTTATATTGTAAGAAGAAAAAAAAATGGAACTATGCCAAAAACCATTACTGATAAAAGTGGGATAATAGAATGTAAAACCTGTTACTGGTTTTTGTTTCTGTTTTAAAGTAGTTGCTTTTAGGAGGTTTCTTATTCATTCATTCATTCGATGTTATCATTGTAGAGTAAGAATTTGAACAATATTAGTCAGTCAGTCAGCACATATATGCATCGGTCCAAGTTTCCATATCTCATTAGCACAACAAGATGAACACCTGATTCATAAAAGTAGTTAATTTAGTGGTGGTAATATATAAAAGATAGGTTGTATATAAGGATATAGTATAGGAAGGAAAAAAGTTATGAAGCAGTTTTTATCTCAAAGTTTAAGGGAAGATAAAGAGTGGATACACCGACACCATTGTGATCGATTATGAACTGTATCGCCCAAAGTCTCCAACCATTGGTTACGATAGTCACACGGAACCTAACCATGTAGTCTGCATCTACCAACATGGCTCAGACTAGAAGTTAGTGACTTCAAGCACTGATGCCACGTTTTGGTTTGGTTGTCCCTTACTCTGTTCCACCCATTGCCAATACTAGTAAGCATAGCGTGTCATGGTAATCGGTGTTCAGGCATACGTAACATGTGACCAAACCATCTCAGTCGATGAAGATTTATAGCAACTCAGATACAATTCAGTTTGTTTACACCTAATCTGGTTAATCCCCTTTTATTAACTTACTGAATGGACATCTTCATTTGGATAGTAACAATTTCCATATTCTTTGCACTGCTATACCACATGACACTCTATCCAAAATCTTGACTGCTTAAATAACATTCGATGTCTCATACTCCTTTCCCATATGTGTATTTACGCAAATACTATTATCAGCCTTTGTTTTGCTTTGCTGTATCCTTATTAAATTTGACTATAAATTGCCTATGTAATTGCTTGCTATTCGCTCGCTTGCTCCTCGTTCGTTTCCTTCGCTTGTTCGCCTATTCACTCGCTCTCTCGCTCGCTCGTTGATATTCGCTCAGGTGTTGTTAACTTTCTGACCTGAGTTATTCGACAATAAACTGTAGTTGCTGCTATCCTTTGTCTTCTGATTTTACGCACCGTTAAGATTAGAATTATAACGGTTATCGAAGTAAACGATTAACGAATCGCGGCACTACAGATTCATGACCTCATCACCAGCGTTTCTCAAGGTCATTTAAGATGTGTTCAAAGGTCTCAATAAATTATAGTCTCACGATGTCCACTGCGAACATATCTACTCGTGTATTATGAAAAACACATCATATATGTCATAAGTATTCATTTAGCATGATGTATGTTATTCATACAGTTTATGCTTATATTAGTTAACCTTAAACGCTGGATTTTCTGGACAATAGAAAGTTTTGGTTATCTTTGATAAGTCATTCTAAAGAAAACAGTTCAAGGAAATCCGGTACACAATTTCAGTATTAAATTGGGTAGTTTACTGACATATTTAATCTGTACCATTTTATCAATGGTTCAGTATTAACCGAAAGAAATTACGCACAATATATTTTGTAGTAATTCTAGATTAGTCAAAAAAGATAATTGGTAATCATGTGGTGTAATGATGCTGCCACAACTTAGCATAATAATAAGCTGAAAAATTCTTATATAACTGTATTATCCCACAATGAGATGTTTATACACCATTGACTGAAAGAAAATCGGTACAAAGAGGGAAAAATTTGAATACACTCGCTCTATTTAATTCTTATTGTTATCATGAGTAACCTCTCATCAACTTTATGCTGTTCAATATCACACTAACACGATCGTCATTTCGTTTACTTGTGAATAAAATACGATTTTAAAAAGTGGCTATTAAGTTATAAACAATCCTAGTGAAACATTACATGTAATTTTCTTCGTTTTAATATTAAATGCCAGTATACATCTGTATGATGAATGAAAGTTACTTGGCTTATGGTAATTCAAATGATTGGACCAGCACGCTAAGGAAATTGATATTTAAATAAAGACAGAACAAATATTGATGCAGAATAATATGAATTCATTATATTTCGTGGTTTCTCATCGGCTGCTTACAACCAAATATGCATTAGAGTTTTAGCATTGGAGTAATAAATAGAATGGAACGACTAACATAAGTGAATGTAAAGGATTGGAATAACAAAAGTCATCGGTGATATATATATATATATATATGGGCAAGGAAAGGTCAGAGGTTATTAGGTATTAGGATAAAGGGTGGCGTAATAGTTGAGTGGAGTTCAGAGACAGATAAAATCAAAAAATGTGATTATTTTAGAGGTAGTTGAAAACATTTAGGGTTACGTAATAATTGAATAATTTTTAGAGGTAGTTGAAAACAATTAGGGTAGGTTACGTAATAATTGAATAAAATTTGGATAGTTCATATAATTAGGAGAGACAAATGAGCGGAAATGTGTGAGAGAAAGGGTGGTTTAAGAATCGGGTAAGGGGAGGGGAATATAATAAAAACTGAATATTAACCAAAATTGAACTAATAACAACAAAACTGAAACAAACAAACAAAAAAATTGATTACCAGGGTAGTAATAAGTTTATCACTGTCTCTTTTTGAATACATAGATCCGGTTTGAGTTTTTTTTTATCGCGATCGCTTCAGTAAACCGGAGAGCAGTTGTACTTCTTTGTTTACTAATGATTTTGAAGGCATGAGAAATGTCAATGCTGTGCCCGGTGTCGAGTAAATGCCTAGCTATCGCACTGTTGAGAGCCCTGTTTTTTATTTAAAATCGTAAAGGGAACTAACTGCATGAAATTGATATTTGATGGATAAACTACTTAATGTCGCATTAGTAGTGTGATTGATTTTTTTATTCTTATCCTTTTATTTTGTTGCCATGAGAATTAGTAATATCGTATTAAAATTTTGATGTAAAATGAAATATTACTAACTCAGTGATGGCTATGAGTAATCTTCTTCTATATAAACAGTCTCACTGAAGTATAAGGCAATAAAATAATTTACTAAGGTGATTTATCTAAACGATATTCATACAACAACTTTTCGTCAAATATACACAAATTGAGAACAGTGAAATGTAAACGGGTGATCTTCTTGACTGAAATAATTGTATCATGAATTCTTCAATGTTGTTTAATTATTAGTATTTGAAAACGTCTCTCAATGTCTAAATCAGTCAACTGATTAAACATTAAGAGACAATTCAATGAAACCTTCAGTCGAAGATAGCATGTATTGTCTATTAATTCTATAAAATTATGGAGAAGATATTTACATTATTTTATTGACTGATAAACAGATAGTAGATAACAAACAATCTGATGTAAAGAATTTAGTAATTCACTTACTGTTGAAAATAAAATGAATAATGGCTAGATTTCTTCTTATTCTTCTGTTGTTCTTGATAGATATCTTCAAGGAACTGGTGTTTACAAAGAGATTTGAACGTTTTTTCCTCATTTTTTTCAGATACGCTAAGTCAAGTTATTTCAGTACATGACCAGAGTGAAATTTGACTAATTGAATTCGGTTAGCAACAAGAATTAAACAAATGCAATTTCCAATTTTATATGGATATCATAGGGTAACAAACAACTATCTTAAAAATGTGAAATATATAAAATATCACTGATGAGGTGAATTACATTCTGAAAAACGCCATGTATTCTCGATTTTACTGGGGTTTGAAAGTGTTATATCCACGTCAATTATTAATTTTACTTGAAAGAAAAAAAACGAGGAACCACGGCAATTCTCACGAGTCAAAGTGAGAACACACAAGTGAAGATTTATTAAAACCTAAAACAAGACAACCCTACTCCAAAATACACTCATTTATAATTTGATTGTATACCCATTTTGATTAATAATTAGGATTCCAGCTCAGTGGTTTAAAGGTTAAGCATTCGCGTGCGAGATCAATAGGTCCTGTGTTTGAATCCCGCATGCGGGATCGTGGATGTGCATTACTGAGATGCCCCATACTAAAACGAAACAACTGTCCAGTGCTTCCAGGTTTTCCATGGTGTTCTAGATTTAATTGACTTATAAACTCAATCAACTATTACATTTGATTTTTCCCTTTTATCCCGTCATATCAGAAAGTTCTTGTAATATTATCATTTCAAAATTAGTTAAAGTCTATTTGTTTAAAATAAACTTTATCATGAAATGAAAGATACGATAAATTCATATAATAATGAACACTTAATAAATATGTTCCAATATTAAGGAGGAAAATGATATTTGTAAAATCTTGGCTATTAAATTCTGAGTGAATTCAACATTTCTCTCGGCAATCTGTTCCAAGGAAATATAGTCTCCGCAGTGTTCAGGAATCCCACAATAGGACAAAACGTCCGTCCAGTTCTTTCAGGTTTTCCATGGTTGTCTAACTTCAATTTACTCATGATTTCAACTATATATAAAAATATAATCACTGTTTAACTATATACTAAACAGGTCATCCAATTATATCGATAATGTTAAATAACAATTTACTGTATTATGTATAAGACATTTGGTATCTAAAGAAAGACGTGTTCAAATTACAGATTGTATGCATGTGCAACTGGATCTGAGGTGAGAGAAAAAAAATTCATTGACCATTTCTTTCTTTTGATCGGTGAATTTATGATAAAAACAGACAATTTTATAAGTTTGAATCAGATTGCCAAGTGAAACGTTAGATTTACTTAAAATTCAATCTTTGAAATTTTATAAGTGTAATTTTCCTCTCTAATGTCTAACATTAACTCAGTACCTATCTACTGTGGAACTATACGTTCAAATTTAAACAAAAGTTCTTCTATATTTTCATAGCCTAGAAATGTCATAAACAATTCAGCTTATACACCAGTGAACAATTTCATTACTGTTTGACGTTATAAAGAAGTCATTTGACATTTCAATGTAAGAGAGGACAGTTAAAAAAAAAAAAGAAACCAAGAGAGAAACTCCCCCCCCCGGATTTTATCGATAAATCATTGTTCTAAATGTCAAATCCTAATTTTGTATGCATACTGACATAACGGTAGAGTGAAAATATTTTCTATTATATGATAATGGTACCACTAAAGTGAATATTTGATCTATATACTATACAGAGATTAAATCATGTTATAACCAGATACTTAGATATTTGGAAACACTTTTTTCAACATAATTATGAGCAGTTTGTATTCAGTAAATTTAGAATAGAAATCAATGATAGAAATGAAATAATAAATTAAATAAACATTCAGTTGTATCTGTCAGTTCCTATTCAAAGGTCAGTAACTTGCAATTGATCAGTCTCTTATTGATATATGTACATTTTTTGTGTGTAATGCCTCGATATAGCCTTAATTCACAAGCATTATAAGCAAGATGGATGCTGGTACATCCAACTGACGAGTACTAAATAGGACAAAACGAGCATCCTGTATTTCACTGCTAGCCATTGTCCATCTTTTGCTTATTCCTTAAAATTGTTTATGAAACTTTTATAAGCAGATATCAAGTGGTTCATAGTCGTGTAATTTCGATGATAAAGTCCTTCAATTTTGTTATAAGAGGAATTTATTTTAAATAATTAAAATATATCCTGTTACTCTAATTCAGTACATTGTTTCCAACTTATTTGTTATATAAAAAAGTAGAAAAGTGGACGTATCCACTTCCAAATCCAAAAATGTATAACTGAATTCTAAAACAACTGTATTGGAAAATATAAATATTTCTATCTACTGGCTTAAAATGTCATGAAACTGTTTACGTCATTTTTATTATTATCATTACTAGTCCTTGAGAAGTTTACCATGATACCTGAAATCTAGTCCAAAAATAAACAGTCATATAGTACCTGACGAATTATTACTTACTTAATTACTTACATCTGTTACCCCTTGTTGAGGAGCATAGACTGCACACCAGTATTCTCTATCCTTTCCAGTTCTTTCCAGTTAACATTCATCCTTTTTCATAACTGCTTCTATTTCCTGACGTAATGTGTTATTTAGTCTTCCTCTTTTCCGCTACCCTTCACAATTTTAAGTTAGAGCTTGCCTCGTGATGCAGTTTGATGATTTCCTCAATGTATGTCCAATCCACTTCCAACGTCTTTTCCTAATTTCCTCTTCAGCTCGAAGCTAATTTATCCTCTCCCATAAAACACTTTTGCTGATAGTATCCAATCAGTGAATGTTGAGTATTTTGCGTAAACAACTGTTTATAAATCCTTGTACCTTCTTGATGATGATTGTAGTAGTTCTTGAAGTTTCAGCTCCGTACAGTAGAACTGTAACGAATTATTAGTGATGAATAACTAAACACTTAAAGTTTTTCCGTAATATCAATTACTTTTAAATGATATTCAATCCTATATTGATATCTTTATTAAAATCTGAGCAAATGATTGACATATTTTGCCATATATATATTCAACATTTAATAGTGTAAAGTACTACTTTACCTGACATAAATCTATAAACTTACTTGAAAGAATTCACTTAGTATTGTTTGTTGGGATCTTCCCATCGTACGATACAAACAATTAAACAATACTAAGTGAATTCAAACTTCACCCCATCGCACAAGCAAGTGGCTATCAGGACTCAGTGGCCGAGTGGATAACGCAATGGCGTTTGAAGCGAGGGTACTGGGTTCGAGTCCCAGAGTGAACATCAACTCAGAGATGCAGGTACATCCAGCTGACGAGTCCCAAATAGGACGAAACGCGCGTCCTGGATTACACTGCTAGCCGCTATCCATCTCTGCTTACTTGAAAGATGTTTATTGTCATTAGTGAACATCTAATGGAAATAGAATGCCTTTACAAATACATCTAATATGTACTATACATTATAATTGCAAAATCCAATACATTAATTCATTGACATGTATCATTTGATAGTGAGAGTAAAATTTACCAACAAAATCATCAGAGTTACCAATTTTAATTGATTAATGTAATTAGTATAACTGTGAACAATTTTTCATTAATGTATTGTATTGGATAGAGAGTGATGGCGGTCGGCCTATGATCCTCCACGAGGGGTAATAGGTGTACGTAAGTAAGTATGTATTGTAACCAAACATCATTTTATATATGTAATAAGAGCTTTTAAATACCATCTGTTAGTTAATATTTGAATTTGCTCCGTCAAAAAATAATTTCTTCATAAGTGTGAACTGACTTTGAAAGTCGAACAAGTTAAGTGTAGACCTTTTCAGACTCCGAAAACTACTCTTTATGAGTAATGTAACGATATCAGATAATAGTGTTTGTTTCATGTGTTTACTTAGGCCATTATTAGCATGGAAATGTATGTGATCTATCTGAGGATTAGTGTAAAACTAAGCATCCATAAGCATTCATAGTGGTTTGAACGCTTAGAACTCTTAGAATGGTGTTGAATATTAGCTGTCAGGTACGAAGATTTAATGACTAAATTTTTGATCACATTTCAACGGAATGTTTATTTCGTTGGTATAAAAAGATGAATGTGGTTAAGTTTATTAAGTTGCTTAAACAACAAATTGGGTTCAATGAACAAAAGCATTTAAAAAGAATTTTGTAAAGCAATATTTTATCCCCTTTAAATACTTTCAAATTGTCTAACTTATTGAGCATTTCATGTACACCTAAATGACTATTGTAGTGAAAGAGAACACAATTAGGGACAATCGAAAGTATTTTAACTCAAAATTGCACAACATCTTGGTGAAATCTGAGAACCCTACAGTAAATACTTAATTTACAAAACCTCAACTAAATGTCTCGAACTTGACTGTTTCTTTTCCAGATATCAGTCAATCGTTTCAGACCTCGGTGTTCTTTCATTCCTTTACAAATCTTTCTATGTTTTTATTCTTTCCTCTCCGATTTTCTTAACCTTCTGCCTTTAGGTATTTCACTTTTGATTGACGATGCATACTACTGATCTGTCGATATCAGTAGCACAAATCACACTTCCACTGTACATGAATAAAAACTACATGTATATTTGTGCTACTGAAATGTATATTTAAGTACCACGAAACGCACCCGAAAATTTATGTGTTATGAAATTCACATTTTTTAGCTACTAAATAACAATAAAAGGTATGATTTTCATGAATATCCCAATTTCAATGAGGTATGAATCCTGCACAAGATCAGCTGTGTTGCATTTATTCAATTTAACAAAACTGACGAGTGCCAAGTAGCACGAAACCCGGTCCCATTGTTTCCTCTTGACCACCTCCAACCACCATCTTATCTCAACATAGTGTACTCAGTGTCGAGCCACCTAGACTAGTGGCCGCATTGCAACTTAATCGATAGCATTCGGTCAGCACTAAAACGGACTTGACACGCATGACATTGATCACAACCCAGTGATCAATCAATTGTAATTTAATAAAGCGTTATAAATTACTTTAGATTTATCATTGGATACTTAAATATGTGTTTAACCATTGTACCATCAGTAGTTGTATCACATTTAATAACTTTCATCTTAGCCAGTTATCATTCAAAGTCTCTGATTGGCGTCATTCAGTAGAAGAAAATTTATAAAAACGAGTGTGTTACTTTTTGAGCTTCGATTTCTTAATGAAACGAAAATATTTTAATGAATATAAACGATCAGTGAATAGTTGAAATCATGGGTAAATTGAAGCTAGACCATCATGGAGAACCTGAAATCACTGGGCGGCCGTTTCTTCCTATTGTGGGACTCCTCAGCTGTGCGCAAACACGATCCTACGCTCGCGAGATTCGAACCCAGGACCTACCAGTCTCGATCGTGGATGCGCACTACTGAGAAGTTCCACGGTAGGATGAAACGGCGGTCCAGTGATTCCAGGTTCTCATTGATAGTCTAGCTTCAATTGACTCATGATTTTAACTATGAAAATACTGAAATCTCCACAAAACCACTTCTGATTAGTGAGTAGTTTAGTTAACAAATTAAATGAAAATGGTTGTAGTACATCAATAAGCCAATATAAACATAAAGAGCTAGAACTCAATACAAAATAATCAAATATATGCACACATAAAATTATTAACAAGAATTCTGGTGTTATGAAGAGTTAACAGTGTTATCGTGAGTAGTAACAATGATAATAGTAATTACTGTTGAATAAACGAACGAATTTCACTCGGAAATACAGATTTGTGATTATTAGCTCTAAAGGCTTAGCAACGGTAGTTTTCTTTGCACTTGATTCAAATTGAAATCTCTTGATTGTAAACATTATCATAAGCTAAGTGAATGCATTATTCACTTGATCCTGATTACTCTAATAACATTTGAAGTGATGATTAAACACTACATTCATCAGCTGATGAATAACCGGACTCAGAAAAGAAACCATCTAGATTTTATTGATTTCCTACCGCTCAGAATAGTTGAAAGAATCAAATTTATGATATTATTGAAATGTATGCCATTACTGATTTGAACATCAGAGCAAGATAACATTTTGACAATTATAAGTTAGAACTCCGAGCACAATGAATAAACAATTAAGCAGAGCTGAATTGCAATAGTACCGAATACTTCATGAATTATCACTAAAAGTAGTCTATTTATCTACAGAAAATTTTTAAGTACGCAACTAATTCCACTTCTTTTTTGTTTATTGTCAGAGATTTTCTACATCTTCAAGTACATCAACAAATCAAAGACAAATGTTTCCACCTTCATTACCTGCACCACCTTATCCAGCTCCAGATCTTAGTCCAGTAAAAAACAAATCACGAAGAACATCTGCACCAGCTGTATCACATCGAAGTTACGAAGTTGTTGACAGTTGTAACAACAACAGAAATAGCCAACGTATTAATATTGAAATTATGGATATGAACAAATATCATGTTAAAGCGGATGAAAAAATTATGAATGATTTATCTCCAAAATATTTACTTCATAGTCCACCACAATCATTAGTTGCAGAAAGTGTTTCTCATTCTGAATTTGATAGTTTACTCATAGCTAATGAAGGTTTTTCTATAGAAAACGATTTCATCAATAAAATTAAAAATAATTCAGTATCTAAGTCAAACCTTTCACAGTATAGTGAAGAAAGCTTATTAACAACACTTGTTCAATGTCAATATCAAACAGAAAACTATATGAATCACAAATTCAAAAGAAAAATCAATCTAACTAGCCATGATACCTGCTTTAAATCATTAAAGCCTACTTCATCTAATATTTTTAATCCTATCAAATTACCAGATCAACCATGCCTTAATCAAAGATTAATGAATGATTATGATAATTTTAATAAAATCAATATATTAAATAATGATAGTACCATTGCATTCAATGATATTTCAGGCATTAAAACAACAAAAACTTATCATCGATTTATTATATCAAACAAACAAAACCCTAAATCTACCAATCATACCCCATTAGATAAAATGAATATAAACCATAGAAATATTGATTTAAAAACAATAAATAAAGTTGAATTAGCTAAACGTTATTGGGAAAATTATTTTAAACCAAAACCACCAAGAATTACAAAAAACAAAATTATAGAAAATAATCTAATGACTAAATCTACTACTATAAATATTAATAATAAATTAACAGATCTATGTTTACAATCTACTAATAATGATTATAACTATCAAAACTATAATATTAAAAATTGTATAGATAACAAATATGATTTTGTTAATAATCAAAGACAATATAAGCATAATGATAATGAATATGTACAAATTTCACAATTTGGAATTTTATCAACATGTACAAGTTCAAATTCATCAACAACTAATTCAATTATAAATCAATCAGAATTTTTTCCCCTTACCAATAATAATAATAATAATAATAAAACAAAATATATTGGGAAAGGTTATTCTCCATCATTTATACGTTTAATTAATGATTATGAATTCAATAATATTGAAAAAAATCAACAACAAAATTCTTATGAATTAATACAATTATTATATAAGGAGAATCAATTACATAATCATTATTCTTCTAATTCAACATTAAATCATATTGAAACTACAGAAACATTTGAAAAGCATAATAATACTACTAACAATACTACTAATAATAATACTAATAATAATAGTACTAATGGTAATAATGGTAATAGTACTAATAGTAATAATAATAATAGTAATAATAGTAATAATAATAATAATAATAATAGAGATTTAAATGATTCAGCTAAAGAAATTATAATAAATAAAAAATATTTATATCAAAATAATATCGAATTTCCCAATTATAATAATCATGAATATTTAGATTATTATAATAATTTTTTACACCCCCAATCGGTCACTTTGAGACGTCATTGTATTTATTTAGATAATAATAATAATGATAATAGTAATAATAATAGTAATAATCACAGTAATAGTAATAATAATAATGATAGTAATAATAATAGTAATAATATAAGTAATAATAATAATAGTAATAGTAATAATAATAATGATAGTAATAATAATAGTAATAATATAAGTGATAATAATAATAGTAATAGTAATAATAATAATGATAGTAATAATAATAGTAATAATATAAGTGATAATAATAATAGTAATAGTAATAATGATAATAGTAATAATAATAGTAATAATAATGGTAATAATAATGATAATGTTAATATACCTTCTAGTATACCATTAAATAATTTACAAGGAACTAATGAAAATAATAAAAATACAAAAATAATAAGAACACAAAATAATCCCCCCTATACATATATTAATAATAGAATACAGACACATCATAATTTAAACAATAAATCTGATTGGTCAAAATGCTCCAATAAAAAACAAGACACATTTCATAAACATATAAATAAAACATTTAAACAAAATAATAAAAAAAATAATAATAATACTACATTAATTGATCATTTAATAATACCCATTCATAGAAGATATTCAACTATATATCCAAGTATATATTCAATAGATTATAATCTTTTAAAATCTAATTTAAGGAATCATTCAATAACACCGCCAACAACAACAACAACACCAACACCACCACCAACAACAACAAACTATATTGATAGAATTGAATTATTTGATAAAACAATTAAACATATATCATCTAATGTGAAATTAAACAAGAAAACAGAATATCCGAACGACAAATTAAAACATATACTATTTTCTTCTTATTCATCAATTTCTACATCTAGTTTAATAAGTAGTATATCAGTAGATAGAAAACATTTTGTGCATAATAATAATAATAATTCATTTGAATTATTCAATCATAAAGAACAATTTTTATCATTACAAGATTATTGTCAAAGAAAAATCTCTTTTATTAATGATAAAATTAAACATAAACAAGAAACTTCTCCATTACAACTAAGTGGAGTGAATGAATTGTCATTATCGCCAAGAATTTACTATGATAATTATATAGAAGATGATAATGATAATGATGTAGATGATAAAGAAAATGACACGAATAGTCACAATGATGATTATGAAAATGAAAAAGTTAAGCATAAATTAAAAATGTCACTTTCACCTGCAGCTCAACGATATGAAGAACATGTATTAGCTACTGTTTCTAGTAGACCATATAATAAAACTGGGAATCAGATATTTTTTAATGATCATAAAAATTATGTAACTCATCAAAATCTTATTAAAAAAGTTCATATATTACCTGAATGTCAGTACGATAAAAAACCTATAGAGATTATCAAAGATTATAATTATGATGAAGAAGAAAATGATTCAACTAATCAACAAAATGAAGATTTATTTAATGCAGAATTATGGCGTGAGAAATTTGGTGCTATTACTAGATGGAGACGTGAAGTTGATGATGCTATGTTAGCTGGTGAAACAGAAAGATTTCATTCACCAGAAACTATATTACATGATAATTGTGTAAAAGAAGAGTTCAGTAGATCTCCTATACCTAATCAACACAATGTAACGAACTATTTAAAACCAACAATTGTTCAAGCAAATCCTTTTCAATCAAATGGGTTATATTCATCAATAAATAACGTAGAAACAAACTATTCAACTTCATCTCCTTTTCCAAATGTACAATCCTATACAAATAGCAAACCATTGGTTAGTGGAAAAGAAGCAATTGGAACAAAACAGCATATATTGTGTTCACCTAACAATCTAAAGTCAAATACATATCAAATACCAATGACGAAAAATATGAATGTGTATGATAATGTGGTACCAAAGGTAGAAAACGTTTTCGGGCTAACAATTCATTTATTTGATTAGTTCTATTTTTTGTTTTGATGAATATTATGATACTATGATTTGCATTAATTTGACATATATATCCGTATGATGAAGATTGAGTTAGGCTATTTTTTACTTTCATTCTGGGACTCGACCCCAATAACTTTCGCTTCATCTGAAGAGTCTGAAATAGGACGAAACACGCATCAAACTTGATTACATTGCTAGTCACTATCCATCTTTGCTTAACATGCTTGTGAATTTAGGCTATATCGAGGTAATACGCACAGTATGTACATATGCCAATTAGAGACTGACCAGTTGCAGTCCTAAACATCAATGGGAATAATCAAACAAACAATACTAAGTGAATGTATTTTTTACTTTGGTTGAGAATAACTAATAGAAAGTATTAGTTGCTAAAACTACAAAAATTTATTATGCTGATAGATAAATAAGGACGCAGACAGTCTACATAGTTCATCTATTAGACTTTCTGTAACCAACAAATGACGCTGTTTACTTTTGTATACTTCTGTAAGGCCTATTAGATTAGTGAACATCTTCTAGGGTAAATAAGAAAAGGTTTATCTGTAACCGTAAACTCCTCGATTATCAACTACATTGTTCAAACAGCCTATAAACCTAGAAAGGATCAATCACTTCCATAGTCTACCTTAATAATGTTAATCTACCAAAGCGTGCAAACGTAGAACACTTAAAATGGGAGGAGCAATAGCCATAAACTATAAGAAACTGAAGCTTTACATTTTAAAAAACGTGTATTCAACTACCTTTGTTAATTTGATTGCACTCAGTCTCAATGAACCAATGGTCATATCAATTATGAATTGAGACGTTTCGACTAATGCACAAATTTTTCTATATTTTCATCACTATTTCAGTTTTTCATAGAATGGTAAGATTTTTGTTTGCCGATGTAACTAATTAATTGGGAATTATCAGAAGGGGTTTTGTGGAGATTTAGTATTTTCATAGTTGGCTAAGGGCTCTGGCTCGAAACTGGTAGGTCCTGGGTTCGAATCTCGCGAGTGAGGGATCGTGGATGCGCACTGCTGAGGAGTCCCATAATAGGATTAAGAAAATTTAATTTCTGATGTGCTTTACCAAGACAACGGGATATGTCATATCTCTAAATAAATAAACTAATATAGAAGGTGACGAGTGCCAAGTAGAACGAAACCCGGGTTCAGGGTTTCCTATTGACCACCTCCAACCACCATCTTACTCATATTGAAGGTTTATGGAAGTTGTAGAATTTATTTGATTTAAATCTTGAATTGATCTTTGTTAGACCACTACTGGAAATTTCGAAGCACTGAATAGTTATTTCATCCCAATATGGGACGCCTAAATAGTATGCGTCCACGAGCACACTGGGAACTTTGCTTAGGACTTCCGAACTTCAGCTAGAACGCTCAAAATCCATACCACTAACCTGAAATCCAGTAATGCATATGGCTAGTTTTAATCAGTTCACGATATTGTGCAACCATCTTTTACTACATTTCATGGATAAATTTCTCAACCCCCACAAGTTTGAACTTTACTGGGTACAACTCTTTACTAGAACTTGAGGAATCACGACTTGAAACAAATCACTAATAGCCATATGATTATTAAGACTAAAATTGTGTTTATAGTCGGATACATTTAAGAAATCGATTCTTAGAATTTTGGTAGAAAGCTGTAACCTGCATTGTTAACTAATGGACCTATTTCTAACATAGATTGAAGAGAGTACTATTTTGCTATCAGACATACTTAATATTCATCGGCTTCCATAGAATTCATACATTTAAATCACCCACAGCATCATATAAATAAATAGACAAAGAAAATAAGTTAGAAGTAATTGCAATTGAATGACATGTTTTTGTTTATAAATATTGTTTATATAACCTTAATTATGTCTAGACAAATAAGAAATTATGATCAGAAATGAGGTTTGTGTAAATTGTAGTAATTTTAATAGTTGAATTCATAAGTCAATGTAAGCTAGACCACCATTGAAAACTTCGAAGTCATGGAAAGCCGTTTCATCCTAGTATGGGACAGAGCAATTTCTATTATATCGATTGAGTGCTTGCGTGCCCTGTTTGATATATATATATATATATATATATATGACGTTATAAGACCGTTAATTAGAGAGTAGTGAATTTATTGATCGCCCAGTGATACACAAAAACCGTATGAGCAGTCTTGAGTATTTATCAGTCCTGCTTTCTGTCTAGCCCAGCTAGTTAAGTCCACAACACCAATTACAGCTTCTACAATATGAATCATTATTCTGAAACATATTGGGTTTATATACCAGTCAAACTGACCACATGGTACCATAAAATAGAAAATAATAT
The DNA here is from genome assembly GCA_944470415.2 of Schistosoma rodhaini. Taxonomy (NCBI): domain Eukaryota; kingdom Metazoa; phylum Platyhelminthes; class Trematoda; order Strigeidida; family Schistosomatidae; genus Schistosoma; species Schistosoma rodhaini. The sequence goes on along the minus strand of OX104036.1, from coordinate 7,851,919 downwards.
TTGTACAAGATTTGACCAAATGTAGCTGTGAATAGGGGGAACAGTAATTAATAGACTGGGGATAACTCAAGAATTGTTAATCGTATAATAATAGTATGTGGGTCAAAATAAACCTCATATTAAGAAGAGCATGAATATGAATAGTTTAGTTACTTAACAATTATACAATAAAAATATATGTATAGTACTAGTCCAGAAATAGATTTCAACAGTTACCCTTCGTTATTTTCATCGGGATATAACAATTTCTATAGAGATAACTTGGAAAATCAAGTTGTATTGACGCAGTAACTAATTGTAAATTAATGCTACAGTGGATAGCTTTTATTTTTTTTAATAATAACATCATGGACACCCACTGTTGAGAAGTCCCATACTGGGACAAAACAGCTATTCAGTGCTTCCAAGTTTCCAATGATGGTCTAGCTTACATCGACACATGAATTCAACTAAATAAGGAATTATCATACATTTAAGACAGTCGAGTAAACTTCAGTAATACTATGTAGTTTAGTCTAAAACTGTTTAATATCAAATTAAAAACTGCAATGGTAAACTTAATCAGTTCATGTTTTAACAATTAGAGGCATTCACTTACACACAAATTGGAATAAATTGACTGTTTGAAAAATAAAGTGATCTTAATTGACTGGTATCATGCTTTAGAAAACTTATTATATTGGATAGATTTGCAATAATTTCTTGTTTTCACTTTAAAATATTATCATTTCAAAGTAGAACACAGTGGACAATTGTATTGGGTTAGTCTGAAACACTTCATTAGTCTATGATCATAGTCCTAAAAGGAATTCACCTAGTTCCTATTGTAGGGAACAAACACTAATTGGGGACAATCGAATGCATTAAAGTACCAATTACAGACTATTGCACTAAATTCTGATAACCATACAGCAAACAGTTAATTTGCAAAATAACAATCAATTGTCTCAATCTTCACTGTTCCTTCTGCAAACATCAGTTCATCTTCTCTAATTCCATTTTTTTCACGCATATTCCTACCAATTGCACTCCATTTCAGTTCTTTCCTTATCGATCTTCCGCCAAAATATATTCCATGTCTGACCATCACCATGTACTACTTATATGGATATAAGTAGACCATCCTACACTATGACTTAAATATATATCATGGATACAACTTTAGCACAAGGTTCTTGATTTGACCCAGTATAATTTATACTGCTTAGGAGTTTCAAAACAGAATTGAAATAATTGTTCAGTGCTTTTAATAAATTATTAGTGTTAAACCGTAATAAAAATCATTTCCCGATGATATCATAAACTTCAGAACTCTAATCCATTTTATATTGTTTGAGAGATTTAAAAGGAAACGTAACATGACTTAGTTATCTTTTTTATTAAAACTCTTCATTCAGATTTAGTACCAATCATCCTATAAGTGGTTAATTGTTAGAAACCTAAATGAGTATTGATATTGGGTAATGTTATAACGGTTCCGTTTTCTTTGTTTACACGAATGAGATGTTAATTTGCCTTAGACGAATATCTACACTAGATTTTCTCCCTGTGTCTACTATACAGGACTTCAACATAACTCAGATCAAGAACACGTGATTAGCCTGACCAGAACGTAAATATATTTCCACACCTGACACAATCCAACGACAAAAGAACAATCAATCAATAATATTAAAGATAAGGATAGGGGAATATATAAATCATCTGACACCTGTCAGACTATCTACAAATCTGACTAAGCAGAAAACCATTCATTATCATTCTCGCCCACACATCAGGAACCCTATGAAAGATATTGGTATGCTACATTACATCCTTTAAGATTTTGATGGAGTTTTGTTCTCTGAGCTGGATGGTTTAGTCGTGGATATTTCATCTTCCTTCAGAACGACATGATGAGCACAAACTTCTACCTGGTGTCGTTCAGAAGGACGATGAAACCTCCACGACCAAACCATCCAGCTGAGAAAACAAAACTTCATCAAAATCATCCACCTGAGTCACAAATCTTTTCCATTATTCTTTAAAGTATCACCCAAAAAATGTAAACTCAATTCGTTGTTAATTGACGGAGATTTATACCTTGAAAATAAAAATGAATCTCTCAACTGGTTCATATATGTGTGTGTATTTTGAGGAGAATTTTCACTAATCATACTTGATAAGATCACTACTTTCTAACCTAATTTAAGTTAATTATACTCTTGTTATATTCCAATTAGTAAAAAAATAAGATCTGTGACGTATTGTGAGTCAATGTAAGCCGATTCTTCAGATAACACATTGAAGGCTAATTTTGAAAGCATAGAGGTAAGTTCTATAAAGATAACTTAAAAAAAGAACTACTTGTTTTAACTCAGTAACTAAATGAGACTTGATATTTCAATGGATAGCTTTTATTTTCTTAACTATGACAACAGACATAACAAAAAATCATTCTATCAACTTGCAATTTTATTATTGATTTATTGTAACCATGTATTATTGTAAATACAATTTATGTAAAGCTATATTGAAACAGATTGAATAAACTTGATTTTATAATCAAAGATGATCAGTGGCTAGCAGTGGAATTCAGGATGCGCGTTTCATCCTATTTGGAACTGGTCAACTGGGTGTACCTGTACCTCAGAATTGATGTTCACTGTGGGACTGCAACCCAGTACCGTTCGCTTCAAACGCCATCACGTTATCTACTCGACCAATGAGTCCTCATAGTCACTTGCTTGTGCAATGGTGTGAAGTTTGAATTCACTTAGTATTGTTTGTTTGAATCTTCCCATTGATTTTTAGGATTGCAAACTAAAAATACCAAGTGAAATTGATTTTATAATATTTCCTTAGTGATTTTTCATCATTTAAACAGTACTAATCATAAGACTATTATTAAAACATTTAAGTTTCAATAAGAATGCTTAGTAATCTGAAATTCTGTTCCATAATCATTCTTTCATTGTTTTTATTATGTAAATTATGATTTAAATATACTAAAAGTTCTTATTATAAACAGAAGAGGATTTGTGGAGATTTCAGTAATTTTTTCAAATTTGAAATCATTAGTCAATTGAAGCTAGACCACCACTGTTGAGGAGTCCCATAATAGGACGAAACAGCCGTCCAGTGCTTCCAGATTTTTGATAGTGGTCTAGCTTCAATTAACTCATGATTTCAACTTTGAAAAATTATCTTATTATAAACTTAATAATCTTGGATTCGAATTCGTATTAAATGACAAGATATATATGATATTTTCAGAAGGCGGTTTTTTATGAAGATTTTAGTAATTTTATGTAGCTTAAATCATAAGTCAACTGAAACTATGCGACATTATTTATATTTAAAACTAGTTAAAATACAAAAATGATTTTGTAATTACTTAGAATAATGTATCTTAGTAGTTTAAAGATCCCCATAGAATATAACTTCAAGATTAGTTTTCACTTCTGTGAGTTTCGCACTATACTTCAAGAATTCATTGAGTCCCTTCAGTTCAACTGGGTGCTCATTGGATTTTAGTAGTTTAAAAATCCCCATAGATAATTCAAAAATGAACAACACTGAAGGGACTCAATGAGTTCCTGAAGTATAGTGCGAAACTCACAGAAGTGAAAACTAATCTTGATTATTTTTTAACATATAACATTGTCAAATTAATTAATACATGCCTCATTTTGAACTTTGTAAAATATCATAATGATTATGGAGTTGTAACTGTGGAGCCTGATGATGAAGTTATTGAAAACAATTATTCATTCAAATATTGTTCATTTTTGAATAATGTATCTGTTTTCTATTGATTATGTAACGATTATTACATTAAAGTTGATATTAAAAACTATACAGTACACATTCCCATAAGTTCTTTAATATTCATAATTAGTTTTATTGGTTACTGTACAAACTCATATAATTTAATGCCAACACTGATTACTTTCAATTATTTAACAACCAATGTATTACACTTTTACATTGAATGATTTAAACTAACAGTCATATTGTATAATGGTCACTTAAATTTGGTTAATATTATTGATTAGAAGATATTAGAGCTTGGAATTACTCTGTGATTGATTAGTGTAAATATTTTAAAAACCCTTAGAAAGATAAATGGCTATCAGAACTCAGTAGTTGAGTAGATAACGTGATGGCGTTTGAAATGAAAGGTAGTCGATTCGAGTTGCAGAGTGAACATCAACTCTGAAATGCAGGTAAATCCAGTTGACGAGTCCCATATAGGATAAAACGCGCATCCTGGATTCCATTGCTAGACACTATCCATCTTTTTTGCTTACGATTGCTTATAAAGCTCAGATATAATGTCTTGAGGTATGGAATTGAATGATGAATGCCCGAAACTAGACAGATTATGATTCTCATAAAAATATTAGATATATCTTACTGTAACTAATGATTAGCTCAAAGACAATGATCTGAGTTTTCTACCAGTTATCTTCATGATACTTAACATTGACATCATAGAGTTGTATTACAATAGTAACCACTAACAACAAGTTAGTTAATATATGTTTCAATCTCTTCAATATATTCCATTTCTTTTCACTTGTAAATAATCAAATAGTTGATAACCTTATGTAACATGGTAATTTCAAAGACTAGAATACAGTTTGTGTTCATTCGTAATAAGAAAAAACGTCCACAATTATTTTTAACATATGTTCAACTATACTACTTATTATCATTACTATTATATCTAAACCATTTGTCATTGAACTGCTTTATGAAATGTTAAATTTTTCTTTTTTTTGTGTTTTACAAAAGAATCATATATCTGATCAATATATGTATAACATTTCCCTAATAAAGAAAAGAGGACATGATTAGGTATGATTCCTAGTCGAATAGATTTATGTTTGTTTTTTTTTTTTGGAGGAGGAGGAGGAGGAGGAAACAATGTTACGTTGATATGGCATTTTCAAGTTCAGGATTTCAATTGTATAGAGTTTCAGTTGACTACCAATCGAGATTTATGTAGTCCAAAATAATATGATCACTTTGCTTTGTTGTCTAGTTTGAGATTCTTTTGAGAAATCTTCAAAAGGTATTTTTCTGGAGTTCTAGTGAAAAGCAATGATCTGTAGAGTTCAACTGGGTCTGTTGTGAGATATCAACTCACTGAAGACAATGGACATTATCACCATTACATGTCTGCTTAGTGGTCTAGAGGTTAAGCGTTCGCGTACGAGACCGACAGGTCCTGGGTTCGAATCGTATATATATACGATATATATATTAGTGTAAAGCCATGATGAAAAACTAATTCAAAAGAAATTTCTCTGCTCGATTCATTCCTTCTTTATTTACCAAACGTCAAAATGGTAATTTTCAATATATATTTATACTATAGTATTTTGAAGGGCTTCGAAAATACCATGAAACAGTATATGTTTATCGAATAAATCCATATCATGAAAGTTGTGTGTATAATTTAACTATGCTAGTTATCATTGATGAATTCACTTTTTGTAAATAAGATTATTTGAACTAGATAAAATATTAAACGTAGAACATCAGATGCATTAAAATCTCCTAATATCAAGTATCTGTTACTTTCACAAATATTATAAGCAAAAATGGATAGTGGCTAGCAGTGAAATAGAGTACACGCGTTTCATCCTATTTGGTACTCGTCAGCTAGTTGTACCTGCATCTCAGAGTTGATGTTCACTCCAAGCCTCGAACCCAGTACTCTTCATTTCAAACGCCATCACGTTATCCACTCAGCTACTGAGTCGTTATTATTAATGGTTATACGATTCGAACCATTATTAAATTTTTGTCTTTGATCTTTGTATCTAACTATTCTAACCCAGAAAGCTTAAGCAATGTAAAGCTATTATTTTTATTTTCATTCAATAATTTTTATCAATAATTTATGGAGAAAGAAGTAAACATATGTCCTACTTTAACATCGTATCATGTAGGGTAACATAGTTTCTCAATGAAGTAAACTAACGTTCTCTGGATATAGAAAATGTACATACATTTTTCAATTGGGAGACACTTATTGAGAGAGTACATAGATATACTCATTAATAACAATTGATTGATCACTGGGTGGTGATCAATGTCATGCGTGTCAAGTCCTTCTTAGTGTTGATCGAATGCTATCGATCAAGTTGCAATGTGGCCACTAGTCTGGGTGGCTCGAATCCGTCAGGGAACACCAGTTCCCTCAAGATTACAGGTACACCTTGCTGACGAGTGCCAAGTAGCACGAAACCCAGGTCCAGGGTTTCCTGTTGACCACCTCTAACCACCATCTCATACTCATTAATATTTCAATCATCCATAACAAAAGCACATAGATATAGTAAACGAAGTGTTAATTTAAACAATGATGAGGATTTCAATGAAATTTGACTTGTTAACATTTTTCAATTAAATTGTTTTATATAAAGAGAATCTTCTACCTCACTTAAATATTCGCAGTGCTATCAGCCAACAAATCATACTGTACCATCCAAAGTTGTAATCAATCCTAGTGGAGTAGCAAATGATCAAACTTATCAATATGATAATAATATTCGACCAGAGGACTCACAACAGATCAATTCAAAATATCAAGCAATAAGGATTAAAGCACCTATACCTAAATTACAATGTTCACGACAACGATCGAATTCAGGGTGAGTATTAAAGTGTAATATTGCGTAAATTTGATTTTCGTATTTGAAAGCGTGAGTCAATTGAAACTAGACCATCATGGAAAACCTGGAAGCACTGGACGGCCGTTTCATTCTATTGTAGGACTCCTCAGCAGTGCGCATCCACGATCCCACACCCACGAGATTCGAACTTGGAGCGAAGCTGGTAGGTCCTGGGTTCGAATATCGTGGGTGTGGGATCGTGGATGCGCACTGCTGAGGAGTCCTACAATAGGACGAAACGGCCGTTCAGTGCTTCCAGGTTTTCCATGACGGTGTAGCTTCAATTAACTCATGCTTTCAACTATGAAAGTACAAAATCTTCACAAAACCCCTTCTGATAATAAATTTGATTTGTTTAAATATAGGTTAATATCATTATATAATTGACGAAAAGACTGAGTTCTGAATAGTTGTTTCGTCCCAATATGAGACGTTTTGCTGGTGCTAACCAGTGAAATCATTTTCTAATATTAAAGATTCCCATTGTGAAAATGAGAACAACACATGTAAGCGAGTACGAATACAAGGATCATTTATTAATAGAACATAATATACAATTTTCTCTGATCAATCTTCTCATTGTTTTTATTGTGTGACATGTTAGCAGCATTGAGAGTTGTTGATTTGTCGAAATGTATATTGGCTTTGTGGTTGATTAAATTTGGAAGAATTACTTAAACTTATTACTTCTTACTTTTATATTGAAGTGATTTCTCTTATAACGTCTAAAATAAATCTACTATAGATAACTTATTCTTTCTTAAAAGTTGAATTCATGAGTCAATTGAAGCTAGACCATCATGGTAAACCTAGAAGCACTGGACATCCGTCTCGTCCTAGTATGGGTCTCTTTAGCAGTGCATGCCACAGTCCCATAGGACCTTTGGTCTTGCATGTGTATGCTTAAACTTTAGATCAGTGACCCAGCATCGAACGATGTTAATGTCTAACTTCAACTAATCCACGAAGAATATATCGTATTTACATTCAGTCAAACAGTACATTGATATTATGTCATCAGTAAAAACAGTATACTAATTATTCCATGTTTAAATCTGCTAATCATAATAAACTAGTAAGTAAGTAGAATAGCATTTTCTATAGTAACAGCTAATGCCAATTATTTGCCCTTCACAGTAACGTTTGTTAAAATGTTTAATTTCAAAAACTATTAGTTCATAAGTTATTCTTCTGTCGATTTGTCTTTTAATTAAAAAGAGTTAGATTAAACGTCTGTCCAGTGCTTCCAAGTTTTCCACAGTGGCCTTAGCTTTAATTAATTCATGAATCCAACTGGTAAATTACTACGATCAACACAAAAACTCTTTTCTGAAAACAATAACAGTTATCTTTATTAGAAGGGGGTTTTGTGGAGATTTCAGTAATTTTATATAGTTGAAATAATGAGTCAGTTGAAGCTAGACCACCATGGAAAACCTGAAAGTACTGGATGGACGTTTCCTAAATTTCTAGTGAGAAGCAGTGACTAGTGGAGTTCAAACCACGTCTGTTGTGAGATAGTTACTCATTGAAGACAATGGTGGATGGTGGCGCAATTTCGGGAATTAGTTGAAGATAGACATTAACACCGTTGGATGCCGGCTAAGTGTTTTAGTGGTTAAACTCGCGCGCGCAAAACTGATAGGTCCTGTGTTGGAATCTCGTGAGGCGGGATAGTGGATGTACGCTGCAGAGAAGTCCCACAATAAGACGAAACGGTCGTCTAGGGCTTCCACGGTTTTACATCATGGTTAAGCTTCATTTATCTTTACATATATTTCAATTATATCTATATCAATAAAGTTAGTAATCTTCAATTTAATGTAGATTTTTATTATAAATCATAGTTGACATTTTACTTTACTCCATTATTATTTACTAGTAATGCTGGTGTTTTACAACCTGGTCAACAAATAGAAAATTTTACAAATATACCCAATCATTATTATTATCCATCCAGTAACCCAGTGAATTTAACACCCAATATTCAAGGATCAATTCATCATTCATATGAACCAAATATTCCATTATCCAATATGAATTCATCTATGAATAAATATAAGAATTCAACAATTAAATCATTTCGAAATTTTCTCACTCCAAAATTAAGACGTAAAACATATGAATTGGATAGAACAGAATCTGTCCGATCGAAACAAGATGATCACAAGCTAATGAATAACTCAGGTATTCTTTATACTGAGATGTTTATTGTTCTTTTTTGTGTTTGAGTAGTGCTATATATATATATATATATATATATATATATATATATATATATATATATATATATATATATATGGTAGATGACTATGAAATTACTTTCAGTCATAAGGTGAATTTGGAGATTTTCAGGCTAACATGGTTATGTATCAGTCATAATGATGGTAGATCTAAAATTTTCAACTTAAAATAATTGTATTTTTGTGGTTGAATTCATGAGTCAATTGAAGCTAGACCACGATGGAAAACCTGGAAACACTGGACGGCCGTTTCGTCCTGTAGTAGGACTCCTCAGCCTGTTCGGTGGTTTAGAGTTTGAGCGCTCGGGTGCGAAACTGATAGGTCCTGGGTTCGAATCTCGCGAGCCGTGACTGTGGATGCGCACTGTTGAGGAGTCCCACAATAGAACGAAACGGCCGTTCAGTGTTTCCAGGTTTTCCTTGGTGGTCTAGCTTCAATTGACTAATGCTTTCGACCATGAAAATACTAAATGTTCATCGTTTAAAATATCACATTTTGCTAAATGGATAAGTGTAATGACCAACTATAATTATGTAGACAATCTATCTCGTTATATACATTTATATATACAGGGAGAGGGAGACAGAAGAAAGTAATTTTGATGAATAACTGATTTCACCTCTTTACATACACTTAACATACAACAATGTTTACATAATTTACCAGTAGGATGTAATCAAATAACAGTTAATGACCTTATTAGTAAACAGAATATGACAGTGTTACTATGCGGATGAAATGGAATCATTCGTACTTACTTAAATGAATCTTTTATAATAGTTACCATGATAATATGTATGTTTATAAATTGTATCAGTGCATTAAACTATACAAAAAAAAAACAAATCGCAGTACATTTTGATTCCCAAATCAATAATGAATACATATAAGATAGAAACGAACTTATACAAAAAGACAAAAAAAGCAAAGTACAGACTGTTTAGAAAAATGTCATTAACTATGGAAGTAGAAAAGTCATATGCATCTTTTTCTTTTTTTTGTGTGCTTTTTACCATATTCGATCAATCATTACTGTAAACTATCTCCATGGTTACTAGCTTATACAGATATAAGAAGCATGAGAATCGTTAAAACGAGATTTATCTCCTCTCTGAATCATATGCTTATTATAATATCACATTCATTCAGTGGAAAAAGATAATCGCTGTAAAATTCCCATCATATTAAAATACAATTCTATGAACGAAGAATATTATTTCAATAATTTCTCATCAGGTTCTACAATTATCCATTATCCAAATTAATAATCCATAAGAAAAGATTGATCAAGTTTAAGGCAGAGTACATCATTTAAGGAAACTGTAACAATATGAATCAAGGAGTGTTTGTGATATGAAAATAAAATCGAATCGTTGATGCGAACTGCTGAGGAGTCCCATGATAGGATGAAACGGCCGTCCAGTGCATCCAGGTTTTCCATGGTGGTCTAGCTTCAAATGACTCATGATTTCAACTATGAAAATATTGAAATATCCACAAAAACCTCTTCTGATCTAAAATCGAATCGTTAATGTTGGAGCTGACTAATATGTAATGTTAACTTGAATCAGTTTATAAGTGAAATGAAATCGTAAGATAAATGATCAAAATAAATATAGTTGACATGGGGGTGAAATAGAGAACAATGGGATTACAACTCAGAAATTACGTAATATGTAGAATAATATGAATTAGGTCAGATATAGTAGATAGGGCTGGATGCTGAATGAATTTGTCTAAAAGGTTCGCAAGTGTGATAATAATAATAATGACAGTGGTAAGATGTGTAGATAAAATAAGTTAAGGACATTAATCAAATTAATGTCACCATATTATAAAATTGATTATTAACAAGTTGACCCTATAGTTGGCCAGAGTAAAAGGAGCGGCTGAACATATTTCTTTTGGATACAAAGCTTTGGCTTTTTGATCCGATTAGCAATTACCTCAGCCATCTGCAGTAGTCTCAGTCTGACATAATTAGATAGACTGTTATTAATACGATATATTATTGTGTAAGATTGCTTCATATTGGCTCTATGTCCCGTTTGAACTAAATGGGCTAAAAATGGAGTTATAGAAGGGGTTTTGTGGAGATTTAGTATTTATCATAGTTGAAGACAATTGGTGAATGGTTGCTCAACTTCGTGGATCAGTTGAAGTTAGACATTAACACCGTTGGATGCCAGCTCAGTGGTCTATCGGTTAAGAGCTTCGGCTCGAGACTGGTAGGTCCTGGGTTCGAATCTCGCTCGCGAGAGCAGGTTCGTGGATGCGCACTGCTGAGGAGTCCCATAATAGGACGAAACGGCCGTCCAGTGTCTCCAGGTTTTCCATGGTGGTCTAGCTTCAATTGACTCGCGCTTTCAACTATGATAAAATGGAGTTGTTAATTGTTTTGACTACACCTTTGCTTAACCACACTATAGAATCAAGACCATATATATGGAAAAAATTCACGAAAAATCCGCACTTTTTTCTTAAGAAAAAGATCAGTTGTTCATTCATTCAGATTATTATGTATAAACAATTATGAAGAAGACAGAAAAAAGGTTAAAGAGGTTTTTGAAAAGTAGACTAGGTAATGAATAATAAAAAAAATATATGATCATCTCACAGTGGGAAATCTTCACAGATGGATTAAAATAAAATACTTTGACTTACACTGTCTACAATTAACTCACCTACTGTGCAAATCAAAGATAAATAATAATAATAATAATAATAATAATAATAATAATAATAATCGAAATATAGTATATTTAATATATGTTTAATAGTTAAATAGGGGGATCGATCATGTACAGACCAAAGAGCAACTCTAAGGATCATTGTGGAACAATTAATTGAATGAATTCATTACTTTACATCAACTTCATTGACTTTGAGAAAGCATTTGATAGCGTGGAAAGGACGACACTATGGAGGATTCTTCGACACTACGGCGTGCCTGAGAAGATAGTCAATATCATACGGAATTCCTATGATGGATTAAACTGTAAAATCGTTCATGAAGGACAACTCACCGACTCGTTCGAGGTAAAGAACAATGTCAGGAAAGATTGCTTACCCTTACCCTTTCTCTTTCTCCTAGTGACCGACTGGATTATGAGGATGTCAACATCTAGGGAGAAGCACTGGATGCTGTGGACAGCTAGAATCCAGCTGGACAACCTAGACTTCGCAGATGATCTGGCTCTTCTATCACACACGCAACAACAAATGCAGGAGAAGACGACCAATGTAGCATTAACCTCAACAGCAGAAGGTCTCAATATACACAAAGAGAAATGAAATGTTCTCCGATACAATACAACATGCACCAATCGAACCACAATTGATGGAAAAGCTTTTGAGGATGTAAAAACCTATACATATATGGACAGCATCATTGATGAACACAGTGAATCTGATGCAGATGTGACGGCGTGGATCAGCAAAGCAAGAGAAGTATATCTACAATTCAAGAACATCTAGAACTAAAAACAACTATCTGTCAACCAAAACCAAGATCAGAATTTTCAATACGAATGTGAAAACAGTCCTAGTGTATGTGGTGGAAACGTGGTTAACTATGGAAGATATCATCCAGAAGATACACGTGTTTATTATCAGTTGTCTACGCAAAATACTTCAGTTCCGTTTGACCAGACACTATCAGCAACAAGCTAGTGTGGGAGAGAACAAACCAGATTCTATCCAGCGAAGGAAGAAATCAGGAAGAAGTGCTGGAAGTGGATAGGACACACATTGAGGAAAGCACCCAACTGTGTCACAAGGCAAGCCCTCGCTTGGAATACTGAAAGCCAAATGAGAAGTGGAATACCAAGAAGACATTGTGCCTAGAAATGGAGACAGACATGAGACGAATTAACCTACAATCATGATAATTGATCTCATAGACAACATTTTGTTATTCTTCCTTTGGTAACCTATCCTTAACTAATGCCGACCTTATAGTGCAATTCAATGATTCAGAAATACTTTTTATCAACCTTCACTTTGCACTTTTATTTTTACTTCATATAGAAACATGTCAACATCGAATATCATTCATTAATAACTGTCTTACACATACATACACACAATTCGTCCAGTCACCTTTTATTTCACATTGTGAACTTTTCACTTGATTCTTATTAAACTGGCTAATAATATCCTGATTACAAAAACTCAACATCAAAATATGATTGTCTTAAGGTTGCATAGATTTTGATATGATTTTCACAGTTGAAAGCATGAGTCAAGCTAGACCACCATGGAAAACCTGGAAGCACTGGACGGCCGTTTCGTCCTATCGTGGGGCTCCTCAACAGTGCGCATCCACGATCTCGCCTCGCGAGATTCGGACCCAGAACCTACCGGTCTCGCGCCAGAGCACAGTAGGACGAAACGGCCATCCAGTGCTTCCAGGTTTTCCAATGTGGTCTAGCTTTAATTGACTCATGCTTTCAACTATGAAAATACTGAAATCTCCACAAAACCCCTTCTGATTTTGATATGATTGTTAAGAAACACTACATATTTCTTTGATGATTTTGTTTTTCATTATTACCCTGAAGAAGTTCAGACAAGTTAGCTGGACGAAATACTGGAATTATATAAACTTTCAATCACTGAGATTATTTCAAATATAATTTTTACATATAATGACTATGCTAATAAGGCTATTTACGATCACAAAATTAGGATCCCATGATTTTACAATTTGAAAACACCCTTCTTCACCATTGAAACTAACCGCTGGATGTACACTGTTGAATAGTTCTAGTAGTTTATCCTTACTGTTTCCTTGACGTCACACTAAGCAGGCGAAGTGACGGCTCTTTAAGTAGAAGTGTGTATCGAAAAAGTCCCTCAGCTTGCCAATATACTCACTTGTATAATTTGATAACGTACACAATAATTCAATTGAATAGTTAAAATCTTTAATCTAAAATTCAACCTTGGCCTAAATTTACATGATATGACTTTATAACACAACGCACTTACCCATAGATTAGAATGTGATATGAAAGAATATTCAGTGACTAATTTCAACATGACATTTATCAACTTGATTCTATTAGTTTAAAAGTACTATAGCCTACACTAAAGGCGAGGATTCGCAAAGCAAGAACAACATTCCTACAAGTGAAGAACATATGGAAATCAAAACAACTGTCAACCAATATCAAAGTGAGAATCCTACTGTACGGATCTGAAACGTGGAGAACTAATATGACCATCATAAAAAAGGTGCAAGTATTTATACATAACTATCTAGGCAAGTTACTCAATAACCGTTGACCGGATGCCATCATCAATTGCCTACTGTGGGAGAAAATAAACCAACTCCCAGCTGAAGAGGAAATTAGGAAAAGACGTTGGAAGCGGACAAGACATACATTAAGGAAATCATAAAACAGCATCTCATGGCAATATCTAACTTGGAATCCTGAATGGAAGCAGAAAAGAGTACAGACAAAACAACACTGTGTCGAGAATTCGAAGCATATATGAAAAGGATGAACAGCAACTGGAAGTAACAATAAAGGATTGTGTAGAACAGTGATGCATAGAGAATGCTGATGAGCGACCTATTCTCCCTGACGAGTTGTAAGAGTAACTGAAATCAACTCCAGAATTTCGCTACTCTTTTATCGTTGTTTGAAGTTCATCGATTTTTCCCATATATATATTACATCGAATCAAAACATTTTAAATGCATACTACTTTTTCGAAGACAGTTGTTATCTTGTCATGGTTGCTAATTAACCATTTCATTAATTGAGGTCATATTCATTGATATGTTTTTTAAAGGGATAATGGGTTATTTTTTTTATCCATTTAAATAATTTCCATTTAAATAAAACCATTATTTTTACTAAAATTCATTTTTAAAATGTTCAATTAACTAATACCATAGTTGACAGTAGATCATTTGAAAAGATGACCGAAACTATTTCTAAGATAAAGAAACTGACCAATACTATTGATTCATTGATGAGAAACAAATACCTGTTACCTGTTTTTCTAAATATATAAAAATATTAAATTTCACTATGAACAAACTATCATCATATATTACTTTAAACACTTAATATTGTTTGTTTGAATCTTCCCATTGATGTTTAGAACTGCAACTGATCAGTCTCTTATTGGTTCATGTGTGCATACTTTGCGTATTGCCTTGATATTACATTCATTCACAAGCATTATGAGAAAAGATGGATAGTAGCTGGTAATGAAATCCAGGACGCGCGTTTCCTCTTATTTGAGACTCGTCAGCTGGATGTATCTGCACATAAGCCAATAAGAGAGTGATCAATCGCAGTCCTAAAAATCAATGGGAAGATTGAAACAGACAATACCAAGTGAATTCAAATTTCGACCCGTTGCACAAAAAAAGTGGCTATCAGAACTCAGTAGGTGAGTGGATAACGTGATGGCGTTTGAAGCAAACGGTACTGGGTTCGAGTTCCAGAATGAACGTCAACTTTGACGAGTCCCAAATAGGATGAAACGCGCATCCTGGATTTCACTTCTAGCCACTATCCATCTTTGCTTATTTATTTCATTAGTAATATTCTAATTACATTTATTGAATTCCATTTGTTTATCATTTAGTTGAACAACATTTAGATAATAATAATTCAAGATCAATAAATGAAAGAAATAATCCATTGAAAAAAGTTGTCTCATCAACATCTTATACTGATGCGCTCAATTTGGCTGTTGCTGCTAATACGGCATTAAATGAAGCATTTAATCAATCTATAAGTAAATTTTTATTTATTTTTTCATTTATTAATTTTAATCTTAATTTAATTAATTTGTTATAATATTTAGTCATATATACAGTTACTGGTCAAGCATATTTTACTTTTACTGAGCACTAATTAAAAAAGAGTTTTATTCTCTGAGCTTGATGGTTTGGTCGTGAAGCTTTCATTGTCCTTCTGAACAACATCATCAGCACAAATTTCGGGTAGAAGTGAAGTGTTTGAATTTCTTCCGACATTTGTGCTAATGATGTCCTTCAGAAAGACGATGAAAGCTCCATAACCAAATTATCCAGTTCAGAGAACAAAACTCCATCAAAATCATCCACCTGAGCTACAAATCTTCCCCACCATCTCAAATGTCATTCACAGTTTGTTTCTTTACTTTTTTAGGTGCTTATAATGTTTTGTTGATTAATTAAACGAATGATTTCAGAATATTATGGTTAGATGACTTTAAAATGATGGAAATTTGCATTTTAGATGGCTGCCTATGGTGCTATTAAGTATTCTTATCTAGATAGTTCAATTGCAGGGATTTCATTGTCTTTTTCGATAGTATTATTTATTCGTAAAATATCAATCAGCAACTTGCTCAGAGCACAATGGGACAACGTAGTCAACTTGAATACAAAACAAATGAAAACACTGAAATATATGACGATAATCAACCATAAACAAAGGCGATAGAAGAAACTTATTTATGGCTTGTAATGTAACTAAGAATATCACTTCTACATGAAGTAAACTCTGATCGTGTTGTCCAGTACGAAAATGAAAATTCCCCAATTAAACTGTCTGCTTTAGTGAACTTAATAACACCAGGTGCTTCCAATACCGTATAAAAAACTCCGTAATACAACTTACAGGAACGTAACGAAAGTTACCTAATAGTTATGAACAAAAATCTCTTATTAGAAGTCTTTTCAGAACTCAACTCCTAAATAAACTCTGAACATGATCAGTAAAAGTAATTCTGATAACTATTCGATAGACTAATTTCGGATTACAGTTTTGGGGTTAATTAATAGAATTTCATTGTTTCAACCCCTAGTTCAGGGGATAGAACGTGATTTTTTGAAGTTTGCTATATAGTTGTATTAAAAAAAGTGACAAATGTTATATAGTTTTATATCACTGCACTTCAATTAGGCACGTTCAGGCTGTTAGTCAATACTGTTTTTTTTTTACTGTGGTGTGTGATACTGATGTTGACAGATATAAATAGTATGTATCATCAATCGAAATTGAAATGCATGGAGGCGGAAGGTTAAGATGATCGAAGAAAAGAGGACAACAACAAAGTATGATTGATGTTGAAACGAAAGGACAATCAAATCTTAGACGATTGATTGACATTTTGCAAATGAATTGTTTACTGTATGGTTCTCAGATTTCATTAAGATATTCTATCATTTTATATTCAAATACATTCGATTGTTCTCACTTGCGTTCCCGTGCATTAAATTTTATTTTAAAAAAAACATAAGAAGTGAACAAAACTGTTTGTATAGTTATGATCATGAGTCATTTGAAGCTAGACCACTATGGAAAACCTGGAAGCACTGGACAGCCGTTCCGTTCTATTGTGGGACTCCTCAGTAGTGCGCATTCACGACCCTGCCTCGCGGGATTCGAACCCAGGACCTACCAGCTTCGCGTTAGAACACTTAACCGATAGACCACTGAGCCGGCATCCGATGGTGTTAATGTCTAACTTCAACCAATCCACGAAATTGCATGAGCAACTTCCATCGTACTGAGGTAGATATCTGTCTCTACCTGACATGGATTAGCTCCACTGGCCACGACTTCTCACAGTGCTTCCAGATTTTCCATGGTGGTCTAGCTTCAATTGACTTATGGTCTCAACTATTAAAATTACTAAAATCTCTACAAAACCCCCTTGTGAAAACTGTTTGTAATTGGGTCTCTATTAGGTTTTATTTTTCAGTATAACAATTGTTGAACCAACAAAGGTATACAATAAGTGTGTTACACGACAAAAAAAAGTGTACGAATAATTAGGCAGTAAATAATGTGTACTTTCAAATATTATATTCAGTTATATAATCTATTTTATTGTAATCATTGGCTCATTCACTATCTTGATTAGTTTAATAACTTTCATACATATAAATTAATATCAGAAGGGGTTTTAGTGGATATTATAGTAATTTTAATAGTTGAGATCATGAATTAATTGAAGCTGTACAGTGCTTCCAGGTTTTCCATGGTGGTCCAGCTTCAATTGACTTATGGTCTCAACTATTGAAATTACTATAATATTCACAAAAACCCCTTCTGATGTTATTCAACATACGTTCACTAGTGACTGGCTTCAAGAGGTATTTTTGGAGTTCTGGTGAGAAGCAGTGACCAGTGGAGTTCAACCAGATCTATTGTGAGATAGTAACTCACTGAAGACAATGGTGGATATGTCAATCGATTCCATGGATCGGTTGAAGTTATACATTAACACCGTTGCATACCAGCCGACTCATTGGTCTATAGGTTAAACGCTCGTGCGCGAGACTGATAGATCCTGAGTTCGAATCTCGCGAGGTTGGATCGTGGATGAGCACTGCTTAGAAGTCCCACAATAGGATGAAACGGCCGTCCAGTGCTTCCAGGTTTTCCATGGTAGTTAAGCTTCAGTTGATTCATGATCTCAACTATTAAAATTAATATAAATAAATATTAATGAATATGAGCATAAATCTTGATGAAAATCTAATCGGAAACAATAAATGTTTGCTTATAATTGTCAATCTAATTTGAACGATAGAAATTTTGATATTTTCCGAATTAATTAAATCTAATCAAAGATGGACAGTGGCTAGCAGTGGAATCCAGGACGCGCATTTCGTCCTATTCGGGACTCATCAACTGGATGTACCTGCATCTTAGAGTCAACATTCACTCTGGGACTCGAACCCAGTACCTTTCGCTTCAAACGCCATCGTGTTATCCACTCAGCTACTGAGTCCTGAATCTAATCTTTCATGAATATAAATAGACACTAACAATGTTTATTACGACTCATGGTAGTGTTTTGAATAGTGAGTTAGAATGAATAATAAGTTGAATAATTCTGTCAAATTATTAGGATTTACAAATTTCGAACGTTCCATATCAACGTATTTGTTACTGTATGGTTATTATTATTATTTTTATAAAGTTCTAAGTGAACATTTTTCATGATTTTCTTCAGCTTCAACAGATTCCTGTCAGAAAACTAATTCAACTACCCCGATATCCTTGTAAGTTCGTTAAATATATTTATATATAAACCAATGTGTTGCATATGTGTATCGACAAACACCTTTCATTTGTATATTCATAATCTTATTTGGGTGAGACTGTAATTTATGGACGACCTTTATGCAACGCTAAAATGACTTTGAAAATGTTCACCTACTAACTAAGACTAAATGAGGATTATAAAGTAGTATAAAGAATTGTATTTATGATTTTCAGTTGATGGTTAAGGTTAGGAATTAGATTTAGGGTTTTTCGTCATGAACTGACATTAGCTATAATGTCGAAATAGTATTTAGCCAAATATGTATATGAATTTCTGCACTAAAATCTCAGACTTGTTACCTTAAATCTGATTGGTTCGTCTGTAAATTATAATTTCCCCTATTTCTTTTTCATTTGTCAAATTTTATTCTATGGATAATTTGTTACAAAGATTGATGTAGATGATTTCCATACATTGAATAGTAAAGAATTATCATTAACAGATCAATTAGGCATATGAAATAAAACTAGACACATTTATTCAGTCTTTGATTGAAATTTCGATGATAGTAAACCATCATTATTTTCCCTGATATGAAAATAACTTATCAATAACGGATGACTTCTACCAGTGATTCGAAAAAAAAATTTCTTATTCACTTAGTATTGTTTGTTTGAATCTTCCCATCAATGTGTTAGGACTGTAACTGATCAGTCTCTTATTGGCCATATTTGCATACTGTGCGTATTGCCTCGATATAGCCTTAATTCACAAGCATTCTAAGCAAAGATGGATAGTGACTAGCAGTGGAATCCAGGGCGCACGTTTGAAGCGACAGTTACTGGGTTCGAATCACATAGTGAACATCAACTCTGAGATGGAAGTACATCCAGCTGACGAGTCCCAAATAGGACAAAATGCGCGTCCTGGATTCCACTGCTAGTCATTATCCATCTTTGCTTATAAAGGATACTTATGTTATTATTTATGTTAATCAGACTTATCAAAGCTAATTCTTTTCTAGTTTTCTTAGTTTCACATTCATATAAGGACAACATGATAATAAATGATGAAAGTAACAATATGAGAGACTTGCTTGATTTAGTCTCATGAATTCCTGAACTATTCAAGTACGTGTACTAGAAATGTCTGAGAAATAGGAGTCCTCTTCTTAACTTTACTCTTAACTTCTTATTGGATATTTTGTTTCAGTGTTTGATTGGAAATGGTGTGATGATGTGATTTCTTGATTTACCTAGTTGATTTCAATGCAATATGTTTGATAAAATCCTTGTAGTGATCTACTGAAGGCTCATTATTGATGTGATATATCTTGTTTTAACGTGACTAGATGCATAATTTAAAATTATTAATCTGAGATACGACAAAACTTCTTTATAAACTCTACAGTAAGTCCCTTTAAGCTCAAATTAAGAGGCAAAAATGGACTATTTTTGGTCGAAATAGTAATCAAACTAAGTTGAGAATCATATTCCCATTATGATTCTTAAATCAAATTAATGACTACTTTTATCACTATATAGGATTGTGGGGAATTTTGAATTCCATATATTTACATTACGGATTAATCTTAATTAGACCAGGTAGCATTGCACAGCTTTCATGTTTTGCATAGGACTCCTCAGTGGTTCACATCCATGACTCCATAAGGGATCGATCTCAAAACCTTCAGATCTTGCAGGGTGTGTACAGGGTCAAACTAATGCATCTGGATTTAATGCAATTACTTTGTGATGTAAAACTACAAAGCTTCAAAAATAAGAAGATTAGTTGAACTAGGACAAATGTTCTTTTTCACGAGTGCCATGTAGCACGAAACCTAGATTCAGGCTTTCCTATAGACCACCTCCACCCATCATCTCACGATCGTAACAACTTATCTTCACTTCTTATGCAAGAAAGAATGTTATGTTTATTCTCAGTGAAAGTTTTACTTAAAGAAGTGAACGTCTGTCCGGTTATGTAAGATTCCATTGGTGAATTTGGACAGAATTGAAATGAAGTTATTCGGATTGTGTACTAAATACAACACTAATATTAGTCTCTAAATCATTATTTTCTGAACATTTATTCAATCTATTTAACTAGTATGTATACTAAAAAGCGTTAGTAAGTAGGTTCACGTCTATCTAGAAGGTACTTTGTAAACTTGGGGAGAGCTCAGAGTAGCGTGAATGAGAAGGGCTGAAAAATAGAAGAAAATGTTAGCTGACGACTCAGCAAGCACATACAATGTAATAACATTCTTTAGGGAAAGCGATAGACAACAATCAGGATTAACACAAGCCTCAGATTAAGACTAACTTGAAATGAAAACTAGAGAAAACAGTCTAACTCTCGATATAATTACAAATTAGATCAATTGTTTGGTCAAAGTTTACGTAATAAACATAAAACGACATGAATATAGTAAAATATCGAAGGATGAGATGAGTGTTAATTAGATTCGCAGCAGTAACAGGAATAACGATAATAAAATAAGCAATCGCTTGTAGATAATGACGATAATGAAAGTGGAATAGGTAAATTTAAGTTATGAAATACTAAAGGGGAGGTTTTTTTATACTAGTTAAATCAGGTTAAAGTTACTCTAACTATTGATTTGTTGGACCTGAATTCATCCACGGTAATAGAGTCTGTTGGGTAAAGATCTTTTGTACGCTTTCATTGAGTAGAGAACTTGGCTCATTATATGCTCAATAGCAATAATATTCTCTTTTTATAAACATTTAACTTGTAAATATTCAGAAAAACACGTACAAAACGTGTTTGAAGCAGTACTTATCTATCATGCATATTCTTTTTAATGCTTATGGTCATTTCTATTATTATAGCATCTTTTTGAACCTTCGAATAGTCCAAATGTATGAATTGGGTAGTTTTCTAAATGAAAATAAAGTATAGAAACATAAACCTCCTATGGTGGTGTTGTGAACAACAACATAAGTGAAAACTACCAATAAGCTTTAAAAAATTACGGAATATCTTGGTAAACTATGAGAACCCTACAAAAGAATACTTCGTTTGCAGAATCACATCATTTGTCCTTCACATTCTGTATATTTCTTGCAGTTCACAATTTCTTTCTATTTTCCCTTCTATTCTCTTCAACTCGATCTTATTAGCCTTGTGCTAATAAGTTTTCTAATTGATGGTACATACTACTTATATCTGTTAACATAAGTAGCATGAACTACAGTGGTACTTCTTGAATTTTCAACAAAACAGATTCATGATAGGTTACAAACGTCATTAGTTAACTGATGCAAATCCAGTTAAACGAAAATTGTCAATAAGGGTTTGTGAAGATTGTTAAGTTTCTGACTGAGATCATGAATCGATGGATTAGTGATCTAACATTGATCGATTCATGATCTCAATCATACACAAAAATCATTAACGATAAATATATGTTTGTAGAAGACGATAATCCTGAAAATTTAGACCATGCCACTATATTCAGCTCTTACATAGATTACATAAGTATACTGTTTCTTGAGATTTCGTTGTCAATGTACCACAACAGTTACAATTCCAAAATTTTGTAGATCAAATTTAAGCGAAAAAAAACCGTCACCAAAATAAACACACTATGATGAAACAAAATGGATCAATATTAACTTTCCCATGAAGAAACGTATTCCATATACCTATATATATAAACATACTAGCAAATGGGAGTGAAAAAGATCTTTCCATCTTACTATTTAAATGTCATTCTTGCAATGACAACAGTCTCTCTGATTTGATTTTATTATATTATCTACATTTTTTTGTTTATATCAAATGGTTTATCGTTGTGCGTTTTTTTGTTTTTTTTTCCTACTTTTCAAAATTTTTTTCTTCAAATGTTCATCTTTTTTCTTCGATCTAACATGATTCAACCCTCCACCCCCCCCATTTTTCCTCTTGTGATTATTGTTGAAAATATCATCCTTTTTTTAGTTATTTACATTTTTTGTATATGGAATCCAGTAATAGGACAATCGTTTGTTAGTTTAATTTTAGTAGTGTAATATTCAATATTAATTTGATTTTTTTTTATTTAAATAAATAAATAATTAATCATTATATTTAGAAGGGGATTTGTGGAGATTTCAGTATTTTTCAAAGTTGAAATCATTAGTCAACTGAAGCTAGACCACCATCGAAAACCTGGAAGCACTGGATGGCCGTTTCGTTCTATTATGGGACTCCTCAGCAGTGCGCATCCACGAACCTGCTCTCGCGAGCGAGATTCGAACCCAGGACCTACCAGTTTCGAGCCAGAGCACTTAACCTATAGATCACTGAGCCGGCATCCAACGATGTTAATGTCTAACTTCAACCAATCCACAATGTTTGAGCAACCATTCACCAATTGTCTTCAGTGAGTTGATATCTCAAAACGGACGTGGTTGAACTCCACTGGTCACTGCTTCCCACTAGAACTCCAGGACATGTATTGTGATGTTGTCTACTTATATCTATATAAGTAGTATATGGTGTGGGTCAGACATAAAATGTATTTTCGCAGAAGACCGATGAGGAAAGGACTGAAATGAAGCGCAGTCGTTTGGAAAATGCATGAGCAATGGAATAAGAGAAGAAACAGTGAAGATTGAAACAAATTGTTGTTAATTTGCAAATTGACTGTTCATTGTTTGGTAATCAGAATTTACTGAGATAGTCTGTAACTTTTGCTTAAATACATTCGATTGTCCCCAACCAGTGTTTTGTTCACTACAGTATCCTTGGTTGGAATCCCGCGAGAGTGGGTTCGTGGATGCGCACTGTTGAGGAGTCCCATAATAGTACGAAACGGCCGTCCAGTGCTTCCAGGTTTTCGATGGTGGTCTAGCTTCAATTGACTCATGATTTCAACTTTGAATTAATCATTAGTTGATAAGAAACTAATCAATTGGGGATATTTTATTATGTAATAAGGTAAACTTTTGTTTCTTCTTTACAAGGAATCAAAGTTGTAGTTAGGGTTCATTGACTTTAAAAATTGAATATTGAACAAAAATGAAAAAAACAAAACAATTTAACAATCTGAATTCATTTAGTATTGTTTGTTTGTATCTGTCCATTGATGTTTTAGGACTGCAACTGGTCAGTCTCTTATTGGCTATATGTGCATACTGTGCTTATTGCCTCGATATAGCCATAATTCACAAGCATTATAAGCAAGTGAATGATCAATTTCAGTCCTAAAAATCAATAGGAAGATTCAAATAAACAATACCAAGTGAATTAAAACTTCACCCAATGGCATAGGCATGTGGCTATCAGGACTCAGTAGCTGAGTGAATAACACGATGGTGTTTGAAGCAAATGGTACTGGGTTGGAGTTCCAGAGTGAGATGCAGGTACATTTAGTCCCAAATAGGACGAAACGTTCGTCTTGAATTCCACTGCTAGTCACTATCCATCTTTGCTTAGAATGCTTGTGAATCAAGGCTATATCGAGGCAATACGCACAGTATGCACATATATGCCAATAAGAGACTGATCAATTGCAGTCCTAAACATCGATGGGAAGAGTCAAACAAGCAATACTAAGTGAAGTTAAGAATATTTGCTTAAAATCTCTTAACTATTTAGGAATTCAGCTTCGAAAAATAAATAAATAGTAAATAATATGAAGACTGAATAGAGTAAATCCATTTACAAAATATTTTTGGCTATACTGGGATTAACAGTAAACTACTGAACATGTGTTAACTTTCAATAAGATTAATTTTTTTTAAATCTTCACGCTTTTATTCCATTTCTTTTAATAGCATTTCATCGTTAGATTCGTATCATATCTTTTTATTCATCCACTTTTTTGCTTTGATTACTTACTTACTTCATAACTTACGCTTATTACCCCCAATAGAGCATGGGCAGCCGACCGGCAGTCTTAAACTCAATCACTCTGTCATCCATCTTCCTTTCTAGTTCTATCCAATTGTAGGTTCACTCTTCATATATCTGTTTTCATTTCTCACAGTAATGTGTTTTTTTTTGTCTTTCTCTTCTCATTAGGCCTTCAGGATTCCATGTGAGGTTTTGCCTTGTGACGCTGTTGGGTGATTTCCTCAATGCGTGTCCTATCCACTTCCAGAGCTTCTTCCTGATTGCTTTGATAATAGTCTTTAAGAAATATCTTGTTATGACTTTTGTCCTGTTAATTATTACGTGATAAGATCATCAATTAGAACGCCAACTTATATGACTTTGGCATTGTGCCAAACCAATGACACGTTATTCAGTACGGGAAGCCTGGAGTTAACTCTGAGTCTTGATTGGTACTTCTCGTCTAGCCCTGCCTGTTTAAGTCCAGAACACAATCTCAGCTTCCACCATATGAATCATATAATTCAGACATACACAGCCTATATACAAGATCAAACCAAAAAGTATCTGTGATTGTGAGAGATTGTAACAATCAAATTAGGAATAATTTAAGAACAGTAATTCCTGTAATAGAAGTCGATAGGTCAATAACAGTTCATAAAAAACTCCTAGCAGTTACCGTTCATTTATTATTTTCCAGGATATAACATAATTAGAGCCAAAATTCATTTAGTATTGTTTGTTTGAATCTTCCCATCGATGTGTTAGGACTGCAACTGGTCAGTCTCTAATTGGCATATGTGCATACTGTGCGTATTGCCTCGATATAGACTTAATTCACAAGCATTCTAATCAAAGATGGATAGTGGAAGCGAAAGGTACTGGGTTCGAGTCCCAGAGTGAACATCAACTCTGAGATACAGGTACACCGGGCTGACGAGTCCCAAATAAGACGAAACGCGCGTCCTGGATTCCACTGCTATCCACTATCCATCTTTGCTTATAATCAGAGCCAGTTTTCATTTTTTTTTATAGATGTTTTAAAATACCTGTAAACATAATTTAAAATGAATTAGATCTTTGAAGGTTACTTCTTGATTATCTGCTTGAATACAGTTTTAAAATGTTGCATGATTATTATTAGCAGTAAGCTATAGTTTATTGAGCATATTACTCTATTAACGTCTCATTTTTATATTCTCAAAAGCAAACAACAGAAATTCAAAACTACCACTTCACCAATCAATCCAGGCTCTTCAATAATAACTAATGAAAGATCACCAGCTGAAGTAAATTTAACACCAATTGATGTAGTCAAAATAGAAAATAAAACGAATACCTGTAAATGGACTAAAATTAGTAAACCATATAAAAATATCTCTCTTTCTCCAATTTCATCAATTTCACAGTATAATAATGGAGATAAAAATTCATCAGTAGACAATCCAATGGATAAGAACAAATTTAAAATTGATACAACAGAACAAACATTGTATTCAGATAATAAATGTAGAAGCCCTAAATTATTAATAAGTGAAAAATCAGATGATTTCACTGAAACAAATACAGATACTAAACGGATACATGGACGTGTGAAATCAAGCCTTCGTCATTCTGTTACATTAAGTCCATGTCGTCGTAAACCAGATGTAACTTTAGAACAATGTAATAGTCCATATCTTCAACCAAGTCCATTAGCTTTAAGCTCAGGATTTGTATCAGCTGGATCAATTGTGAATACAGTTGAAGAATGTAATGAAAAAATGAATAAAGATGGATTTGTAGAAACTTCATCAAAAGTAAAATCTGTTCCTCCACCAGTTGGTGTTCATGTAAGTTAATTTTAAAATGTATAAAAAATAAAATTTTACAACTTAGTAAACATTTTTTAGTATCATCTATTGAGTTACGTTTAAACCATGATAATTTTATCAGAAGGAATTTTTTGTGCAGATTTAGTATTTTCATAGTTGAAAGCGTGAGTCAATTGAAGCTAGATTACCATGGAAATCCTGGAAGCACTGGACGGCCGTTTCATCCTAATGTGGGACTTTTCAGCAGTGCGCCTCTACTGCTGAGGAGTCCCACAATAACATTGTTTTTATTAACAGGTCGAAATGATAAACAAACGATTGAGTTTATCATTTGATAATATCTAACTTTCAATAATCATTTTCATTAGCAATTTAGTCGTATTTAAATGTGATATATGCTCCCGATTTCCATACTCCAACTTACTTACGCCGCCTCCCGATACCCTGGTACGGTCGACAGTGGGGAGAGTCTGCTCTCCCTCTCCAAATACTCTCACATGGCCACGCGTATATAGCCTCTGCCAGAGAAGTTCTACCCACTGCCTTCTCGTGGCAGAGGTGTTGTTTACAAAACTGAGAGGACAAAAAGCGAATGTCCGGTGCTTTAACCGGGTTGGTAGACACAGAAACTCTACCTAGGGGAGTTGGAAAACCCTGATTCCAAACCAATGGTGCGCATGTGCTCCAGTATCCTGAGGGAACAAATGCCGTATGAACCAATTGTTGTCAGCGGCTGCCATGGGATTACATCTCCTCACGATGCTCCACTGCCTTGTGCATTAGACTTTTAGGTCAAAGGCTCCGAGTGTGGCCCCCTAAGAAAACCACCTGCTTCAGTCTGGGCACCTGACCAGTAGCACAGCCATCACACAAATCGAATGAGATTTGTACTTCCTTGTACTAATATTTACTAATATTTAACAAAACATTTTCATATATATATACGATTGTACAGCTTGATAACAAATTCGTTGAAAAGTGATCCCTTCGCTGAACTTCGTGTTTTTAATTTTAATGTTTAAATGGGAATTATATGCTAATATTTATGTGTTTAAATAAACAGAATAAAAATACGCCTGTTACCCCTCGTAGAGGAGCATAGGCCGCACACCAGTATTCTTCATCTAAACCTGTCTAGGGCAATCAATTCCAGTTCTTTCCAGCCTCTATTCATCCTTTTCATATCTGCTTCTATTTTCTCAACTCTAAAGAAATACATTAAATAATGAAAATTCATGGCTTACAAATGTTTTTTTAATGACAAAACTTATCAAATGAAACTGTCATAAACAATAAGAACTCGTATCTACATAAAGGCTGTAGTTTATCATACTTAAGTTGTCAAATTGTATGACTAAGTCTTAATCAAATTTCTGTGAATGTAACCAATACAAGTAATAACTTCTCAAACTTCATAACTAATTCTTCATGAATCTGTTCTACTGAAAATAATTACCTTACTAAATGTGAATATAAATTAATCACCAGCGTAGGAATGAATATTATGATCGTCTAATCATTTTTAATTTTCACAGTTGAAATCATGAGTCAATTGAAGCTAGACCACCATCGAAAACCTGGAAGCACTGAACGGCCGTTTCGTCCTATTATGGGACTCCTCAACAGTGCGCATCCACGATCCCGCACTCACGAGATTCGAACCCAGGACCTACCAGTCTCGAGCCGAAGCCCTTAACCGACAGACCACTGAGCCGGCATCCAACGATGTTAATGTCCAACTTCAACCAATCCACAATGTTTGAGCAACCATTCACCTATGTCATCAGTGAGTTGATATCTCCCAACAGACCTGGTTCAACTCCATTGGTTACTGCTTCTCACTAGAACTCCACGAAATACCTCATGGAAACAGTCACTAGTGAGCATATGATCATTATCAGAAGGGGTTTTGTGGAAATTTTAGTAATTTTATATAGTTGAGATCATGAGTACATTAAATATTATTTGTAGATGCAGATATATATTACTGTCTTTAATAATAAGTAACTTAAACAAGATTTTTTAACTTATTTTTATGGAATTAGTCTCTTTGATAAATTTTGATGGTGTAATCAGAAGACGAAGATTATCAGAACTATGTGATGATATATTAGCGCAATACATTTCGAACAATCTGATCACACACTATATACTTATTAAGAACATTTATATAACAGGTCAACTAGACTAGAGATGGGGGAGGGGCTAAGAGAAGACAAGGATAATAATATTAGTAATGATGATGATAATAATAATAATATAAGAACTTTCGTTTAAATTAGAGCGAATAGTTTCATAGTATTTGGGCGCCAGCCGAACTAAGGGATCATCAGGCTGGATTCCGTAAGGATCGGTCGTGCACAGACCAGATTGCGACACTACGGATCATCGTTGAACAATCAGTTGAGTGGAACTCATCACTATACGTCAACTTTATTGACTACGAGAAGGCGTTTGACAGCGTGGACAGGAGAACATTATGGAAACTTCTTCGACACTATGGAGTTCCTCAGAAGATCGTCAACATTATCCAAAACTCATACGATGGATTACAGTGCAAAGTGGTGCATGGAGGACAGCTGACAGGTGCATTCCCAGTAAGGACCGGAGTCAGACAAGGCTGTCTACTCTCCCCATTCCTCTTCCTTCTAGTGATTGACTGGATTATGAAGAATTCGACATCTGAAGGGAAATACGGAATACAATGGACAGCTCAGAATCAATTAGATGATTTGGACTTCGCAGATGACCTAGCCCTCCTCTCTCATACACACGACCAAATGCAGATGAAGACCGCAAATGTAGCAGCAGCCTCCGCATCGATAGGTCTCCACATTCACAAAGGAAAAAGCAAGATTCTCAAATGCAACACGGAGAACACCAACCCAATCACACTTGACGGCGAAACTCTGGAAGAGGTGGAAACATTCAAGTACCTGGGGAGCATCGTTGATAAACAAGGAGGATCAGATGCAGATGTAAAGGCGAGGATTGGCAAAGGAAGGGCAGCATTTCTACAATTGAAGAACATATGGAACTCAAAACAACTCTGAACTAATTTCAAGGTCAGAATCTTTAATACGAACGTCAAGACAGTCCTACTGTATGGAGCTGAAACGTGGAGAACTACTACGGCCATCATCAGGAAGGTACAAGTATTTATAAACAGTTGTCTACGCAAAATACTCAACATCCACTGGCCGGATACTATCAGCAACAGCGTTTTATGGGAGAGGACAAACCAGCTTTCAGCTGAAGAGGAAATTAGGAAAAGACGTTGGAAGTGGATCGGACATACATTAAGGAAATCACCAATGTGCATCACGACTCAATCCCTAATTTGGAATCCAGAAGGGAAGCGGAAAAGAGGAAGGCCAAAGAACACACTACGCCGGGAAATAGAAGCAGATATGAAAAGGCTGAATAGCAACTGGAAAGAACTGGAAAGGAAGGCTCAGGACAGAGTTGGATGGAGAATGCTGGTGAGCGGCCTATGCTCCTCGACGAGGGGTAACAGGCGTAAGTAGTAGTAGTAGTAAGTAGTATTTGGGCGCCAAGTTGATTTAAAACATTAACTAGGAATTATATATATTTGTAAAATCTCAGCGAATGAATTTGAAGTAAATCCAACGTTTCGCCTAGCAATTTGGCCCAAGCTTTTCAAGTAATTTATAATCAAGCATCAAAATTATCGAATATAAATAGGTACATGGTTATTCGTTACATTGTATACTGAATAGGTCATCCAATCAACGTTCAAAATGTCTAAACTAGGTATATGTATTAGTGTGTAAGAGATTTGTGATGTGAAATGATAAGCGTAAATATAACATATTGTGCATAAACGTAAGTGGTGAGAGGATAATAATAATAATAATGTGAAAACAAAGTAAAACCTAATCACTCTGGATAATAAGCTAATATCACCTTAAACCTACCCTGGTAATATTAGCTTATTAACCAAAGTGTGATTAGGTGCATCCAGCTGACGAGTCCCAAATAGGACGAAACGCGCATCCTGGATTCCACTGCTAGCCACTATCCATCTTTGCTTACCAAGAGTGTGATTAGGTTTCAAATTGTTTTCACATTATTATTATTATCCCTGTTCTTAGCAAATGCTGTTAACAAATATATGTGTTGAAATCATGAGTGAATTGAAGCTAGACCATCATAGAAAACCCGGAAGCACTGAACGGCCGTTTGGTCCTACTGTGGGACTCCTCAAAAGTGCGCATCCACAACTTCGCCTCGCGAGATTCAAACCCATGACCCACCAGTCTCACGACAGAGCACTTAACCGGTTTAGCTTCAATTGACTCATGCTTTCAACTATGAAAATAATAAATCTCCACAAAGCCCCGTTCTAAATATATGTGTGATTAGATTGTTCGAAATGTATTGGGCTAATCTATTACATAGTTTCGATAATCTTCGCCTTTCTATTACACTATCGAAATTTATTTTTATGATTAGATTGATTTAATTAAAATTATACCGTTTTCTTCATAAGGATTGTGATATATATTTAATGAAAGTAAAAAATATCTACCAAGTTAAGAGAAGAATTCGCATAGTTGAAAGCATGAGTCAATTGAAGCTAGACCACCATCGAAAACCTGGAAGCACTAGACGACCGTTTCGTCCCATTGTGGGACTCCTTAGCAGCCTGCATCCACGATTACACCTTGAGAGATTCTAACCCAGGACCTACCAGTCTCGCGCCAGAGCACTCAAGCGATAGACCATTGAGCAGGCATCCAATGGTGTTAATGTCTAACTTCAATTGACTCATGATTTCAACTATGCAAATACTGAAATCTCCACAAAACCCCTTCTGAAAAAAAAGAATTGTTCAGTAAATATGGCAGAAATAAGAATTGAATTCGTGAATTCATTATGTAATTGGAAATAGTTAACAAGTAACCTTGAAATTCAATTTCTTCTTAGTTGATACTGATCAGAAATCCATATTTATGATCATCTAGATGGTAATACTTTCTATAAGATTCAAACCTGATTCATTCATCTTGATAGTCTGAAATATTATCATTGATGTATTCGAACTTGTGAAACTATTTATCATAAAGATCTTACTTAACATTTCTTTCGCATGCGTAGACCTCTTAGAATAATCTCTTCATAACAAAAGGTTATCTTCATATGATAGAGTAAACTAAACAACAAATAATAAAAACTGTAGTGTCAGTTGATATTTTAAGCCCATATACCTTATTCTAGCTTCTGGACAAGCTAATTTACCTATCCATCTTGAGTCACACTTTCACCTGGTTAATTATTCACTTATTTATTTTTATCTGACTATAAATATTGATTAACGCTTGATTAAAGCGAGGTGGCTTATCCGCCATCTCCAATCGGCGTCATTTTTGCTTCACTCTCTTCTATTCGCTTCATCCTTCTGATTTCCTGTCCAGATCAATGACTGTAGAAAACATATGTATTCAAAATCCATTCTCATATTTGACTTATTTAACTCCATTATTCATCAATGCGGATTAAGTCATGTATTACATACAAGGATAACCAAGATATATATTTTTTGACAACAATCATTAATACGACCAAATCGGGTATCAGATCAGAAGGCTCACAAAAATGGTAAGGCTCATTTGAAACACGCACCATTTCACTACAAAACAAAACACTGAATCTTATTAATTAATTAATCACATTAGTAAATCATAATTATTTATTACATTCTGTTTACAGAAGTTTATTTAGCACAATATACACACACACACAATCTGTACTAAATGTAAATTTCAAGCACAGAATGTATAAGATTTAATTTAAACAATTTCCATTTTGATTTTTTTTTTCAAATTGGTAGTGATTTCATTGTGGATAAAAAAGAAAATTTATGTAGTTAACCTAAAATATGGACATTGATTATAGCAAAGATGAATAGTGGTTAACAGTAGAATCTAAGATGTGTGTTTCGATCTATTTGGGAATCGTCAGCTGGATGTACCTGCATCCCCAAGTTGATGTTCACTCTGGGAATCGAACTATGCATGTTTGCTAATAAAATTTATGGCTTAAAGCGAAAGCGAGATATCGGTCTGTCAATAAAAGGACAGGTATACTGTGCGGCAGTTCGTTCTGCCCTACTTTACCGCTACGAAAGGTGGACATTAGGAGTAGAAGATACTCGTAAATTACTAGTATTTGACCACAGATGTCTTGGAAATATTGCTAGCATCTGCTGGGATCACCGGGTATGTATTAGTGAGGTTAGACACAGGGTATTACGGGATGATGGTAAATCAGTTGATGTGGTTATGAATCTTCATCGACTGAGATGGTTGGGCAATGTGTTACGTATGCCTAAACATCAACTACCACGGTGCGCTATGCTGACCAGTGTTGGGGATGATTGGAAGAGATTTAGGGGCGGCCAAACCAAAACGTGGCATCAGTCCTTGAAGTCACTAACTGGTAGGTGCAGACTACTTGGTTAAGATCTGCGCGACTATCGTAACCAATGGTTGGATTTCTGTGTGACATGTCTCAGAATCGATCACAATGGTGTACGTGTATGCACTCTTTGTTTCCCCTTGAAAGGTGACATTAGAATTGCTTTATACCTTTCTTTCTTCCTGTATTATATCCTTATGCAAAATATTTATTTTATATATACCATTGAAGTAAATACTTCTATGAATTCGGTGTTCATCTTGTTGTGCAAATGAGGTGTTGCAACTTGAACCGATGCATGTATTTGCCTGGTCCTAAGTTGCAGCTAACTGATTGACTTACTTAAGGCAATATCAAGGCAGTCCCGCACTGGATGCACATATGCCAAAAAGAGACTGATCAACTGCAAACAATACCAAGTGAATCGATTTGATTTAGTTTGAAAAATAAGTAATAATTACATGGAAATATTATACATGGTATACATAATTTCTTTTGAGTTACTAGTCTGAGAAATAATGAGTAGATGGTTAGTATGTTGACCGAAAGTATACAAATTGTAATTTTAGAATATTAAAGATTCCTAGCAGTGGAATCTTGGACGCGCGTTTCGTCCTATTTGGGACTCATAAGCTGGATGTTCCTGCATCTCAGAGTTGATGTTCACTCTGGGATTCCACTGCTAGCCACCATCCATCTCTGTTTACCATGCTTGTGAATTAAGGCTATATCGAGGCAATACGCACAGTATGCACATATGCCAATTAGAGACTGACCAGTTGCAGTCCTAACACATCGATGGGAAGATTCAAACAAACAACACTAAATGAAATTAAAGATTCCTATTGTGAAAATTAGAACAACATATGTAAGCGAACAATATTGTTTTCAATTAGATAGTCGTCAAGTTTCACTCTAATATACATGAATATTTATGTGAAAATGTTTGACCAATCAAGGCAATTTGAGTCAATAATCACTATGACATAGATTACATTACCGCACATAATAGTTAAAAGGACAAGTTGATACTAGGATGACAGGTGTACTGATAGTAGTAAGAATGATAAATTACGATAAAAGTCTTATCAATAATTAAACATTGAGAATTAAGAGATCAAACGTGGGTAAATAGACTGGAATAGTAATCATAAAACATTAAAATCATTACGTAATAAGAAGTATGTAAGTAATCAGATAGTGAAGAATACAAGCGGAAAGAGGTAGAAAACTACAAACAAATGATGATAACAAATGATAACAAAATTAAAATTAATAAAAATAAAATTTACAGATGTCATTTGTTATGTTCGGCCATGGAAGGGATAGGGGGATTACGAATTTCTTCTGTACACATAAATTGGGGTGGAATGTACGAATTCCTATGGCTTCTGCCATATGAAGTAGACGGGAGCGAACTCCGTTGGGAAATGATGGAGGTATGCGATAGATCACTTGGAATTATTTCGATTTGTCTACATTATGACCACTATCAATTAGATGTACCAAGATAGAACTGCGCATTGTTTTTATCTGGCCCTTCCCAAACCATGCTGGTAGATATTCACTCATTCGTTGGTTAAGTTGCCTAGTAGTACGCCCGATATAGCTATCTCCACAGGAGCAGCTGAACTTATAAATGCACATGGAGGAGGCCAACTCAGGTAACTTATCCTTCGTTTGAGTAGACATCATTGGTCGACTAGAGAAAGTCAATGCAAGATAGGCTGCGTAGAATGTCCTACTAATTACTTTCGTTAACCTACCTTTCAGAGTATCACTAGCTACATCCCCGTTGAATTGTAATTTCATGTGTAAGGGTTTCTTTCGAACAGTTGAAATCTCCGACTTCTTCCTTGTATCATACATGTGGTTTTTAATGAACGCAGCAGGGTAGCCGATCTTCGTCAGTGAGTTATAGATGAATTCCAGTTCCTGACTTAAAGTATCTACTAGTATCTGTTCTACTAGTGCGGCATCTAACCAAATTTCTCTTATATTTGATAGGTGTAAAGCTATAGAAGTGAGTATATTGGCAGGCAGAGGGTCTTTTTCTATACACACTTCTACTTAACGAGACATCACTTCGCCTGCTTAGTGTAACGTCAAGGGAATTCAGATTTGTAATTGGTTACTCAATGGTTACTTCTTCTTTGTAATTCACAAAAGCTATTGCTAACAACTACTATTAACTTCATTGGGCTAAACTTTACATTATGATAATGATGTTCTTTTTAAATTTTAATTGACCATAAACAACTGGATGTGATTACATGATCTCTAGCTATGTTCACTAGCTATAAAACATTATTAATTTCACTTCACTGAATAGTTGCCATAAACAATTTAGATTACTGAAATCAGAAACACCACTTACAATTTGAATATATATTCAGTTTTTGTTACTATTATACTTGTATATAAATCAGTCGCTAGTTTGGTAGTTACAAAGTCCATCATTAGTCAACATACTAATGGTGTGAATTAATCTTGAAATACATACAGTTAAAGTGCCTTTTGAAATATGCTTGCCAAATGGCGAAACAAAGCAAACCACGAAGCATAGGATAACTATTTATTATTATTATTATTGTTATTATCAGAAGGGGTTTTGTGGAGATTGAGGAGTCCCATAATAGGACGAAACGGCCTTCCAGTGCTTCCAGGTTTTCCATGTTGGTCTAGCTTCAATTGACTCATGCTTTCAACTATTTTTTATTAGTTTGAAACTCATCGGCAATTAACACTAAATACTTTCATATCTCAAGCCAAAGGTATTATCTTTACACAAAATTGGGTCAGATTTAATCGTAAAAAATCATCAAACATAGTTGTTTCGTGATACTATGTGAAATAGTCGTCTAATGACATTGGTGATATTTGCTTTAGTTCTAAGTAGTCACTGTTGAAGAGGCCTAACGTACAAAAACCTGAAAGTATCAGTCGTAAACGCAAATTTATTTTAAAGTGGACAGGTTCCACAAATTATCATTATAATGAAATGTTTATTTAAATTATAATTAAGTGAACATTATCTAGAAAACAAGTATAAAATGTAGGTAAAACATGAAACAAAAGAAGAAAACATTTGTAAACTAATTAACAGCGATAGTTTATAATTCTATTAACTAGACTCTTTTCAATGGTTTAAACAGGGGGTTTTATGGAGATTTAGTATTTTCATAGTTGAAAGCGTGAGTCAATTAATGCTATGCGACCAGGGAGTGCTCGCGTGCGAGACTGGTAGGTCTTGGGTTCGAATCTCGTGAGGAGGGATCGTGGATTCGCAATGCTGAGGAGTCCCACAATAAGACGAAACTGCCGTCCAGTGCTTCCAGGTTTTCGATGGTGGTCTAGCTTCAATTCCCTCACACTTTCAACTATGAAAGGAAAATTAGTTATTTATAATGGTGGTCATTGCGCGACTTAATCCATAGAATTCGGCCAGCACTAAAAGACTAGAAAAATATGACTATTGAGTGACAAATCAATCGTCATTATCTCAGTCCTACATAAAGTCAATAGTGGATCGAAAGTTCAATAGTATCATCTCACAGTGAGAAGCTAGGTGACATGAATTGTGATCTAATAGGGAACATGAATTTGCTTTATATTATGAGTACATGTTCATGTTAAGTGTAAATTAGCATGAAACCTAGGTCTAGCGTTTCTCGAGGACTTCCTGTGATCACCTAATGTTTCAATATAATATATACAACGTCGAGTAACTTAGAATAATGACAAAATTGCAACTTGATCTGTAGAGTTTAGTCAGCACTAATTCGGGTAGCCAAACATGATATAAGTCAATAAGAAATCAACTGTAAGTATCTTATCATCTTAAATTTACAGTATCCTCTCAACAACGTAAAGCAATATACGTTTGCTAACTATCGTAGGATATTAGTTCATAAACAATATGATCATATTAAATAATCCGGTAACAATCATACACAAGAATTGAACTTTAATTTTATAAATTCTCTCTTTCAGGACTATCCTATTGTTACTAATTTAGAAAAAGATTTAAACAAAATTGATAGTTTAATTAATGACTCTTTAAACATTCATCTAACTGATACTACTACTTCACAAAGAAAATCAAATCCATCTGAATTATCCAATAACTCTATACAAAAGTCAAATGAACAACAACAACAATCTAAACCTAATAAATCATTACCATTACAAACATTACCACCATGTAAATTATTACTTGGTCGTGTAGCATCTAATGAAGATATTTGTATTGAAACTGAAACACCATTTTCATTTAATATAGCTGCTACTGATAAAGAGATTTGTATAACACGAGTAGCTTCCGTTGAAGATTTAAAATGTCAACAAAACCACCAACATGATCCATTAAAAGGTAACAATAATCCTAATAATAATAAATCAATAAAAAGAAATTATAAACGTATACCAATTAGTTTACGTTTAACATTTGGTTCTGAATCAAAACTTAATCAATCCATTGTACATTCTAATGAAAATTATCGTGCAATGTATTATGTTGATATACCACAATGTTCTAGAACAACTGAATTAAGACGTAAAACAAATCCATTAAAAAATTATAATACTATTGATAATCATAATACACAAAATATAATACGTTATAGTTTACCATGTATTACATATTGTGAAGAATTACCAAAACCTATTTCATTATTACCACCATTAAGTATAGAAAAGAATCGGTGATATTGAAAGTGTTCAATGAAATATCATTTTTTTTTCTTCTTTTCCACATCAATCTAATGTTAACCTTATAGGTAAAAGAAAAAAAGATATTATACTGTTAATGAAATATCTTCCTCTCATTTTTTGATTCTGTTAATAATATATGACAATGAATGATTGAATGAACCCTTTTGATAAAAGAAGATAAATGAAAAGTCAACAAAAAGAAATTGTACTAATGATTATGCAACATTGAATTTCGAATGTAATTATTACTGCATTTAAAGAAGAAAAAAAAGAAAAAAACAAAAAAAAAGAAAAAAAACAGAGAGATAACCTATTACTGTTTATGTAACATTATTGATATATTATAATAATAATAAGTAATACTTGTATAAAGTATTTGAAAGGATACTATTATCTTTAAAAAATCAATATTTTGTTGTTTGAAATTATTCAATATTTAACATGAACAATGTACTGCTATTTAAAACCCTGTTACCCTTTTTGCTATTTCAGATTTTACTTAATTTATTGGTTTTAAATCCTTTTATTATATATATATATGTACGCGTGTTATAACGTATGAGTGTGTACGTGCCATGTTTAGTATATGAAAGTGCTGATCCCCGTCAATCAGAGAGGAGCGAATTATCGATTGGGACAGTGACACACGAAAACCATATGAGCAGTCTTGAGTACTAATCTGTCCTGCTTCTGCCTAGCTCAGTCAGTTAAGATCAGAACACCAATAACAGCCTCTGAAATATGAATCATTATTCACAAACATAATGGGTTTATATACCAATCAAACAGACTACATCGTACCATAAAATTGAAAATAACATTTGTAAAATAATTGGCCAAATGTGGCTGTGAATAGGGGGGAAAGTAATCAATAGACTGACAATAACTCAAGTATCGTATAATAATAGTTCAAAGGTCAAAATAAAGCTAATGATAAGAGGAACACGAATACGATTAGGTTAGTTATTTAACAATTATACAATAGGAAATATACGTATCATAATGGTCCATAAATAGTCCTCAAAATTTACCATTCACAATTCTCTTCGGGATACAACAATGTGTTATAACTTGTGACCTCCTAGATGCCCTGTTAGTGTATGACGTGATAATACCGACAATTAGAGCAGAGATTTATCGATCATACCAATGACACACGAAACCCGTACAAGTAGTCTAGAGTACTTGTCATTCTTGCTTTCTACCTAGCCTAGCCAGTTAACTCGAGAACACCAATCTTAGCTTCTGCGGTATGAATCCATACAGTTATGAAAATTACTATATGAC
This sequence comes from Schistosoma rodhaini, assembly GCA_944470415.2. Classification (NCBI taxonomy): domain Eukaryota; kingdom Metazoa; phylum Platyhelminthes; class Trematoda; order Strigeidida; family Schistosomatidae; genus Schistosoma; species Schistosoma rodhaini. The sequence continues at coordinate 7,812,897 of OX104036.1, read as the reverse complement.
TAATGACCAATGTCGTTCAAGGACATCAACGACAATTATGGATGCTGATTGCATAAAATAATTACTTGATTTTGGACCAATTACAGGCTGACTTTGGTTGGTTTACTTTACCCCGTCGTGAATTGTTATAACTTGTGACCTCCTAGATGCCCTGTTAATGTATGACGTTATAATAAGCAATTAATTATTTATAACATAAATGAGGAAACATTGTATGTTGGTGTATGAATATGTGGTTGGGAGCTTCAAATGATATTAACAATGGACGAGTAACTAAAAGAAAATTCTCCTTCACATCCAGCCAGGCGATTCAATACGCTAAAGCCTCACATTACGACATTCGTAATTCATTGTCTTTAGCCAAACAAACATATTCTAGATCTTCTCTGTATATGAATTACTTTACCTGTAAGTTTTCTAGGCTCTGGTATAATTTACCTCAAACTATCCTTATGTTAAACTCTCTCCCATTGTTTGTTCGCTCAATTAATGCCTTTTGCTCCTCTGAAAATGCAAGTGTATCTTACTCCACAAGTGAGATTATCGGAACTTTAAGTGTTTAACTTCTTACTTGCTATCATTGTTTTGTTGTTCCGTGCTCTTTGCTTTAATCTTACTTTCTCTCGTTGTAGATAATTATCAATAACTCGCTTTGGCACTAGAAATAAACTTACAGAACATCAGGCTATCCACTTAAGAAAAAAATGACAAGTTCCCTGATGTTGCATTGGCCTGCCATACATAAACTATTTATCAATTAGTAAACCGGCAAACATAAAACTTTTTTATATTTCATGTTTGCTCTCTACATTAAATGTTGATTTTTATAACAATCTGATCATGCCTGTAAACTGGTGTGAATTCTGTAAATATTATTTTCAGAATATATATATATATATATTATTATTATTAAGTTAAGTTGGTTGTTGAAAATTGAGATTATCTGTGATTCATATGGTGAAAAAGAATTCGAGGAGGTATCTGAATATAGAATAATAATTTATTCATATGGCACCAAATCCTTAGCCTTCTGTGTTAACTTTGGTTTACGTAAGTCAGTTTTTATTCATACTCCGACTAATTCATCGACAAAAGATGTAGCCAGGAAAGGATTAGCATCAGAGTGACTTTTCATGAAGGAGGTATTCAGTGCACTTTTTAGGTCAGGTTTCTGGTTAACTACATTTTTTCCGATAACAAGGATTATTAAGTGAAATCCATAAAGAAGACTAGATACTAAATGTAAAGCATCTTGGTATCGATTCTTTATCTCCTCAACACACTCTCGAATTCCAATAGTAAATGATTAGGGAGGTACTGTGACTTTTTCTGGATGAGACAAATAGACTAACGGAATGCTGCAAGGTCTCTTTTTATAATTCGATTACTTAGAAAGTTTATTTCCCACATTAAATTGATATTTCAGAAAACATGTGGAAGTAAGTTACAATATGAGGAACCGATTCGATGATATGTAAGCCGTTCGTCAGATGGAATGGATTCATTGTCAGAGTTATTCCATGCGGTTTTAGTGATAAATAAATCTCGAAAATAAATAGCTTTCTAAGTCTTCGTTATTGATGCTGACCTTACTAGTTTGAATGGATACACCTTCAAATGAAGGTGCTCAGTTAAGCAAAGATAACAAGCACCGTTTGGATTCGCAGTACTGAGTATCGCCTATGATGACTATCCAGCTCAGATTCTAAACATTAGGATACCTCTGTTAGATCCATTTTGAAAGTGAAAATCCCTCCATGCATACATTTGTGATTTGTTCTTTGTGGTTCTTTATTTGTATATATTGTTAACTTTTTTGATGCTAATTAAGTCTGTAACGTTTAATTTTCTTGGTTTTCTTATCGTTTTTATTGAGTCTATATGTTCCTTACTGAACTGTATTTAGTTTGTTTTAATTGTTATTATTCTGGCGGCTGCCGTATTGACTGCTCGCTCTTTGATTGTGCGGTTTGATTTTGATTGGGATAGTGCATTTTTGGTTGTAATTTGGAGCACCTTCCCAGATATTGAAACACCATGTGTTATAAAACAGCCGCTCAAACGGAATCCTACTTGATCTACCCAGAAAGGATAGAATAACACTCACCTTTTGGTGTTTTCGGTAATTTTCATATATTTCTTACCACTTTGCTATTCATTGTAATTTAGATCGAATATTTTGGTATCAATTGTCGGTTGAATAACTGGGTGGTAATATTTGTTTAGGTAAATTTGTACATTTGTATATATGATGAAATTTAGAACCGTTATTACCCCCAAAACACTTTGTTCTGATTTATATTGGGGGGTGAGCGTCTCTAATTTTACTCGTCAGTTATTCAACAAATCAAACGTAGTTGGAAACTAGGTTTGGATCTTACAACATCAACCTATTATTCAAATACATCTTGGCAGCCCATCATACTAGAAGTCTGGTTTAACTCGCTTTGCAGTCAGGGCGTTAAAAGAAGTTGACGACATTAGTGTTTTAAAGAGATGTGTCTGTGAGCTATCTCCACATTTACAAATATCGAATTTACGGAAACCGACTAAATCTCAGTAGCCGATTGATATACAGGTATCTTGAAATCCATTTGAAAATAGCTGTGAAGTAACGACATATCTTTGTACTTTGCGTGATTTTGTTAACAGAGAGGTAAACATACAGTGATAGAAACACACAAAGGTTAGGAGCGGTATGCAATGAAAAATTTGAACCTTATTTATGTATGATCGCGAGCTACCACTCACTTAAAATTTATTAAGGGATTCTGACTTCCTAAAAAATTAAATTACAAGTGGTCCAAAATAAAGATGAACCACTATTGTTAGGGCGTACTTTGAAGTTGAAAGTAAACTCACACGTGGTTTGAGCTACCAAAAAGAACCCTAAGCTGAGATCACTTTTTGACTGTAACTCTATTTGACATAAGCTATCGAAGACCGAATCTTACTTACTTTACTTACTTACACCTGTTACTCCCAATAGAGCATAGGCCGCCGAACAGCATTCTCAAACCCACTCTTTCACGGGCCATCCTTTCTAGTTCTATTTAGTTGTTGTTCATTCTTCTCATGTCTGTCTCCATTTCTAGGTGTAATGTGTTCTTTGATATTCCTCTTCTCATTATGCCTTGAGGGTTCCATGTGAGGGCGTGTCTTATGACTCAGTTGGCTACTTTCCTCAATGTGTGTTTTATCCACTTCCAGCCCTTCCTCTGCTGGAATCTGGTTTGTTATCTCCCGCAGTAGAATGTTGCTGATAATGTCTGGCCATCGAATCCGAAGTATCTTGCGTAGACAACTGATAATAAACATTTGTACCTTCTGGATGATGGCTTCCGTAGTTCTCCAAGTTTCCGTCACATACAATTAAACTGTCATGACATTTGTATTGAAAATTTTGATCTTGATGTTGGTTGACAGACAGTTGTTTTTAGTTCTAGATGTTCTTGAATTGTACATATACTGCTCTTGCTTTGCTGATCCACGCCGTCACATCTGCATCAGATTCACTGTGTTCATCAATGATGCTGTCCATATATGTATAGGTTTTTACATCCTCAAAAGCTTTTCCATCAATTGTGGTTCGATTAGTGCATGTTGTATTGTATCGGAGAATCTTGCTTTTCTCTTCATGCATGTTGAGACCTATTGTTGCTGAGGCTGCTGTTACATTGGTCGTCTTCTCCTGCATTTGTTGTTGCGTGTGTGATAGAAGAGCCAGATAATCTGTGAAGTTTAGATCGTCCACTTACATCCTAGCTGTCCATTGTATCTTGTGCTTCCCCCCAGATGTTGACGTCTTCATAATCCAGTCGATCACCAGGAGAAAGAGTTAGGGTGAGCAACCTTGCCTGACATTGGTCTTTACCTCGAACGAATCAGTGAGTTGTCCTCCATGCACGACTTTGCAGTTTAGTCCATCATAGGAGTTCCGTATGATATTGACTATCTTCACAGGCACGCCAAAGTGTCGAAGACGCCTCCATAGTTTTGTCCTGTCCATATTATCAAATGCTTTCTCGTAGTCGATGAAGTTGATGTAGAGTGATGAATTCCATTCAATTGATTGTTCCACAGTGATCCGTAGAGTTGTGATTTGGTCTGTACACGATGGATCCTTAAGGAATCCAGCGTATTGATCTTAAAGTTGGGCATCTACGGAGTCCCTCATTCTGCTTAACAATACATGTGTAAAACTTTTCCTGGTATTAAAAAAAGAGTGATTCCCCTGTAGTTATCACACTTGCTGAGATCGCCTTTCTTTGGTATCTTGATCAGAAGTCCTTCTTTTCAGTCTATTGGTACTTGTTCTTCATTCCAAATCTTACTGAAGAGAATGTGAAGTATCTATGCAGTCACTGGTACATTCTTTCTCGGTGCCTCTGCCGGAATGTTGTCTAACCCTGCTGCTTTGCCGCTCTTGATTTGCCTGATGGTTATGCTGATCGTTCCAATTGTTGGTGGGCCAAAATCGATTGAGAGGTCCGTGGGTGCTGCTTCGATTTTGGGTGGATTGAGTGGGGCTAGTGGGTTCAAGAGTTCTTTGGAATGCTCTATCCACCTGTTTCGTTGTTCTTCAGTGTTGGTGATTACCTTGCCTTCCTTGCTTTTGCACTGGTCGTTCTGGTTTAAGGTCATTTCCAGAGAAATTCTTTGTTGTGTCATACAGCTGTCTGATTTTTACTTCTGCTGCAGCCTTTCTCGCCGTCATTGCTAAATCTGTTGGGGTGATCCAGAAAACGTCTCACAGAAGACAAGAAAGGCTCAGGAAACACCAAGAAGTATTTTATCCAATCAGCGTTCACTAGAAGTTTTACCAGAATCATCACGAAAGTGAAAAGTCACATGTAATGTTTTTGATTAGCTGATTACTACACTGCTACTATGTTAAGTAGCATTCCAGAATTTTCAGAAAAAACCTAAGGACTTCTAAAATGCTATGAAAACCCCATATTTTCTGTATATAAATGAACCTTGAAAGTAAAGTGTTTCTCGCATATCTTGCTCCTTTTCTCTCATGTTCAAGTTTCAGTATAGATTTAGCTTGGGGTTACAAGACAAGCTTAGGATCCGAGTATAGCGTTCAATTCACACGGCTTATCAAAATCTTCCACATATTTACGTTAGAGGGTTCTGATGCTCCTCTTCACTTGCTTGTTTGCCTCTGTGTATTCGGCTTGTGCCTTGGCTTTTTCCGCTCTGGTTCGGCTGATATTGATTGCTGCCTTCTTGTTCCTTCTTGCTTCAATCTTATCCAGTGTACCAACAGTGATCCATTCCTTGTAGTGGTGCTTCTTGTGACCCAGAACCTTATGACATGTTGAAGTTATTGCCTCTTTTATCCCTTTCCAATTGCTTTCCATAGTAGTTCCCTCTCCATTGAGTAGATCATAAAAGGCTTGGAATTTATTGTTTAGGGCTACTTTGAATTTGTTGAGTTTGTCAGTATCCCGAAGAAAGGCCGTATTAAACTTTTGTAATGTTGTCCGCCCCGTTGTCAAGTGCTTCTTAAGTTTTAATTTCATCTTGGCGATCAGCAAATGATGATCGGATGCTATATCAGCTCTTCTCCTGGTTCTCACATCCTCCATCGTCCTCCTGAACTTCTTGTTGATGCAGACATGGTCGATTTGGTTCGGCGTAGTGTGATCCGGTGAAGTCTATGTGGCTTTGTGTAAGCATTTGTGTGTGAATATGGTAGCGCTTATGACCAGTTTTTTGAAGGCACATGAGTTGCGAATCTCTCGCCAGTTTCGTTCCTTTCTCTCAGTCCATTTCGCCACATGATGTCTTCGTATACAGTGTTGTCCATTCCAACTTTGACATTTAGGTCTCCTATTAGAATGGTCAGGTCCTTTGTTAGACACTTCTCGAAGATTGACTGCAGCCTTTCGTAGGATTGATCTTTGACGTCTTCATTATAGTCGTTGGTAGGTGCATAGCATTGGACGATGTTCATTTTAATTCCCTTTTTCTTTGTTTTGAGAGAGGCTTTGATGATCCTTGTTTCATGAGATCCCCATCCTATTAGTGCATTTCGTGCTTGTTTGGACCGCATCAATCCAACTCCTTGTTATTCAACCTGCACCCAATGTGTTTCACTGATTCCAAGCACCTCTAGGTTGTATCTCCTCACTTCTGCAGCAATTTGGATGACTCTTCTGGTCTCCCACATTGTACAAACATTCCATGTACCTAAATGAATGGTTTCTATCGTTGTCAGAAGGGGTATCAGCTTCATTAGGTCCTAAGGAACTCGGCTTTTACCATGAGGCGCCGTAGCTCTTCTAAATGAAGACCTCCTGACTCCCAAGGCAGGGTTTAAATAGTTTGAATTATTTTTTCGGGTTAGCATATTTTTAAGGAGTTAGTTTTCTACAGGATGGGGTCGCTAACCCCATGCCAAAACCTCCTTCTTTATCCGGGCTTGAAACCGGAAGTAGCCCCCGAAGGGGCTACAGGCGGAGTTGAAGACTGAATCTTGGTTGCCAATATATCTTCCATACTTCAAAGTGATTCATGGTTGTAGAAGCAACAAGAACTTGGAAGTAGAACTATTGGTCATTAAAAACCTCAAAGGGCAAATGGGTTCATGGTCTACTACTTGATGAAGTTGTTTTGAGATGAGATGCTATACTTAGGTGTTCTGTCAACAATTGCAGTTGCAAGCTAGTTAGTGAACTTTCATTTAAACCTACTATTTCCAGTTTGTACATAACGCTCTAATGTTCCTGTGTTATGCTGACATTGAATATGGGTTTTCTTCACCAGGGTGAATTGGACCTTAGTCGAGTTTCTATCTCTACCTTGACAACCTGGCTACTGTCAGTCAAGAGTCTTTAATTTTTCCCGATGTACATTTATTTCATTTCATATTGATCACCCCTATGTCCTAAATTTTAATGGTTTATTAGTCTTTACAGCTCACACTGTATTAGGGTTTGGCAGACCGAAGGAGTGGAGATTACGGAAACTCTGTAAGTGGTAACTTGGACTAAGCTGTCGATTGGTACTGCTTCCTTCGCTATTTAAAAAAGATGAACAGCGAACGGTCTAATTGTTCCCGACTCAAATCCCACAAGGTGTATATAAGTTGTGCCAGGCAGAATCAGACACGTATGTAAAACTGTGCAGGCTACTGAGACGAGTTTTACCATCAGTTAACAGTTCTTCACCAAAAAGCGCGTTCGACAGATATTGCAGTACTAGCCGGAGACTTGAATGCTCAGGTCGGGCGTCTAGGCACAGAAGAGAGTCGTTTAGGTGACCGATGGGGACTTGTTGGTCGCAGGACAGATAACGGGGACCGTTTGCTGCAACTGTGCACAGACCACAACCTGTTTCTGGCTAGCACTAACTTCCGGCACAGTCATCGCCGGTGTGCCACCTGGCGTCCTCCCTCTGCATCCCAAGCCTGAACTCAGATTGATCACATCGCGATCAGCTACCGCTGGCGTGGTTGTGTACAAGACTGCCGCTCCTTTTGGAGTACCTATCTGGAGTCTGATCATGCCCTGGTCTGCGCCAATCTCACCTTACTTTTCAGTGGTCGAAAGATTGACTGAACTCCATAAACGGGTCGATGTTAGTAAAATGGCTGCAACTTCTGTTGCAAGTAAGTATCGAGCGGAGCTAGCCTCTAGGCTAGCTACCATCCCACCGAAAAGTATAGATGAGCATTGGTTGCTTCTTCACGACGCCATGAAAATGGCGAGTGAAGCCGCTTGCGGCTTTGCGAAACGTCCCGCTTACAAGCACTGGGTTTCTTCTGGTAACTGCCGGAAGCTCTTCCAACTCATCCGAGCCACTGGCAGCAAGAAGTCTGGTGTGAGTGAAACAATCTACGAGGATGATGGGATGCCAATCACTAACATCCGTCGACGTTTTGGACGATGGGCGGAGTTTTTCGAAGGGCAGTTCAACTGGCCTGCTGCTCCGGCAACATCAACCAGCTTGTCTTGCCCCCCATGGCCGGTAACAACTGATTCACCAAACGAGGCGGAAGTCCGCAAGGAACTCCAACTCTTGAAACGGTACAAATCACCTGGCCTAGATGACTTACCTCCGGCTCTTTTTAAAGATGGTGGTGACCTTCTGATTCAGGAATTGACTGTGTTGTTTGGAGAGGTTTGGGAACAAGAAAGTGTTCCAACATCATGGAATGAGTCAATATTCGTCTCTAACTTTAAAAAGGGTTCACGTTGTTCCTGCAATAACTACCGGGGGATAAGTCTACTTTCGATCGCGTCCAAACTATTGGCTTCTATCATTCTTCGTAGGTTGTTTAAAACCCGAGAACGATTGACTCGCTAGGAGCAGGCTGGTTTTCGTTCTGGTCGAGGATGCATTGATCACATCTTCACCCTCCGCCAAATGTTAGAACACCGTCATACTTATCGCAGACCAACAATCGTAGTGTTTCTTGATATCAGGGCTGCCTTCGATTCGTTGGACAGGACTGTTCTCTGGGATTGTCTATTGAAGAAGGGTGTGCCTGAGAAGTTCATTAACATCTTAAAGGCCCTGTACACGAACACCTCAGGCAGAGTGAGGGCATACAACCACCTTTCTCCCTTGTTTCATTCGAGCAGTGGGGTTAGGCAGGGTTGCCCGATCTCACCATTCCTCTTCAACTTGGCTATCGATGACATCCTAGAAACAGCTCTGATAGATGTACGTAATGGCGGTGCGGATATGTTGCCTGGGGAACGACTTCTCGACCTCGAGTATGCGGATGATATTGTCTTACTGTGAGATAATGCTCAAGCCATGCAATCAGCACTTAATCAGTTGGCAATCAGTGTCCGCAGGTACGGCATGTGCTTTGCACCCTCCAAGTGCAAAGTACTCCTACAAGACTGGCAGGATTCTAATCCTGTACTCACTCTGGATGGTTGGGAGATCGAAGTAGTTGAGAAGTTCGTGTATCTAGGTAGCTATATAAGTGCTGGTGGTGGCGTGAGTGATGAGATTGATGCACGTATAATGAAAGCCAGAGCGGCTTATGCCAATCTGGGCCATCTTTGGCGCCTTCGTGATGTTAGTCTGGCTGTAAAAGGTCGGATCTACAACGCGTCGGTGAGAGCAGTTTTGCTCTATGTTTGTGAAACCTGGCCTCTCCGAGTTGAGGATGTTAGACGACTCTCTGTGTTCGTTCATCGTTGTCTCCGAAGGATTGCTGACATCCAGTGGCAAGACCATGTTAGTAATGCAGAGGTTCGGCATCGTGTGTTCGGGCGCAGAGACGATAATTCAATTGGTGTCACCATCTTGAAACACCGACTTCCGTGGCTTGGACATGTTTTACGAATGTCGTCCCAGAGACTTCCACGTCGTGCATTATTTGCCGACTCTGGGACTGGTTGGAGAAAGCGGAGAGGAGGTCAGTGTATGACATGGTGTCGTGGCATGAAAGAGAGCTGCAAAGGGCTAGCTTCCGTTGGTCCTTCACGACTCCCTGGTTGGGGTCCGAGAGATAGTGCAACACAGTGGCTAGAGACGTTATCAGATATGGCTCAGAATAGAAGCCAGTGGCGATCCTGCTGCAACCTTCTTTTACTTTCTACATAAAGAATGGTTCTAACTTTCCTAACTGAAAGAGTCTTCTGGTTGCACATTTCAGTCCGTCTTGTCTTTTCATCCCTTCTCTTCCTACTTTCATTATTTTGTGTGGCGCATATGTACCTGGTGCCATTTTGTACCAATATATGTGTGCTTAAATAAATAAATAATAATAAATAGGCTACTGAGATCCTAGTGATCAGTAGTGACTACAGATAGGACCCAACGCAATTTATGTAATTTGACGGTAGGGATGGTTGAAACAAACTTCATTTGTGAATAATTTTGTCATTATTTGTTAGTTTTCATAACTCCACTCAATGTAATACAAATACTGTATTGACTAAAGAATTTCGTTTGAGTTGATTTACATTATTTCTTATCATTATTCTCATAAAACGACTATACCGTTCACCAAATACACACCTGTTCCCGACTTTATTGGCTGCTGTTATGTAGTAGCAAAGACATAAGTACGGGTAACTTGCAGGACCTACTATTGAACTATCATTCTTATTGTATGACTATTCGGTAACTAGATTATCTAAGCTTTATTTTGACCTATTGATTATTACTATGTGATTTACTGTCCCTATGTTATGCTCAGTTTTATTGATTATTGTCTCCCACGCTTACAGCCTCATTTGGCTTGGTTTTGTACAAATATTATTTTCTATTTTATGGTGTGGTGTGGTCTGCATGTCTGGTATATAGATAAAGTATGTTTGAAATAAACGATTCGCATTACAGCAGCTGCTATTGGTGTTTTGGACTCAAGTGAACGGGTTAGGCGGATAAGGGCCAATAAGGACGCTAGATTACTCATACTAATCGGACGTCATTGTCACAGTGTGAAGGTCGTAGAAGTCGTATTCTATTGGTGGACAATTTACGCGAATTACGTCCTTGTTAAATTCGTAAGGTCATAACGAATCAGCGACGACCTTGATCAAGTCATAACAATTGGCTACCGCCTAGGTCAAAAACATAACAAATTGGCGACAGCTAGGTCAAGTCATAACAGCTGCTTTTTCTTAAATGTTTGGATCTATATCGGACATTTCCAGTAATTATTTTTACACACTGTCATAACTGTCGACATATATTGGAAACTATGGACACTCGTCAGTCTGACGAAAACACGTAACTCACATATTTTATTTACACTCTCTTTTGTGTTCTAATGATTCATTCCTTTTAAACGTTTAAAGCATTAATTGAGCTAAGGTATTTTCATATTGAAGATACGACGGATATTCTAGTTTTACAACTAGCGACCAGTAGTACACCTTTTTCAGCCTCCTGCAGATACTCCACTGAAAACAGATATGGCACGGGTGACTTCGTCCTACACCGTTATTAAAGTTTTAGATATTCCGGAGGGATATGCAACCACCGGAAAACTCTCCTGAATCTCCTAAGGTTCAAAGCCCAAAAGAAAGTAGTCCCAATGTAGGTGATGTCCATCTTTTTAAGAATGTTGACTTACATTCAACCATAAGTAGTTGTACTGATTTCGAATGGGATAACACAGTCCAAGTCGCTGTTAGTGCGACAACCAGTTACAGTGACTGTGCAACGGATAACGGGAAAACTGGTCAAAAAATTATCTGCCTGACCACACGCTTAACGTCAATATACTAGAACCTTGAAAACCATCTCAAGCATCTTTAACAATACACGACCCTCCCAAAATTACGAAGAAGCCAAAATCAACCACAAACCTTGGAAATAAGCGGTTAGAACATGTTCCCTATACGTCAGGTATAAATAGCAATCTAAATTGTAAACGGCCACTTGGTCGCACACATAGACCTGATAGTCTTCTTGGTCCGGATCCCAATGTTAATACTATTCCTTTACCAAATGTTATATTCAATAATAGTGAGAAGACTTTTTTGTACTTCCGCCGGCTTTTCTGTCGGCAACAATACACATACTTCAAATGATGACAAAGTTGTTGAATCTATTTCCGATCGCAACACAACTCTCACCTTAGCCAATCCTACGAGTATTCATGTAAATACCGATTGTGATTTATACTCCAACCTGATTCACCATGGTAAATCTCAATTTCTTATTCTTTCGTTCAATTCCCGCTCTTTGCCCAATAAAATTACTCGCCTCAAAACCCTTTTATTGCTTGTAAATCCAACTATTGTACTTATTACGGAAACGTGGTGCAATTCATGTGTATCCGATCACTCCCTGCATATAGATAACTATGTTTTCTTCAGAACCGATAGATGTAATGGATTAGGGGGCGGTACACTTATTTATGTCCGTTCGGATATTCAGGCCTGCAAATTTGAGGATAAATCCCTTAATGCTATAGATGACTCCACCTGGGTGACTGTAAACTGTGGATCTCGGAATTATCTACTGGTGGGATGCATATACTGACCACCACATGCAGACTCTAGGTTTGACAGATTACTAACAAATTTCTTTTCCATTGCTTCACACCAACCGCATACTTTTAAAATCATCGGAGGGGATTTTAATCTGCCAAACATCACATGGGATTCGACTCCCGTTTCAGACCGACATGACAAGTTAGTTGAAACGCTAGAACTTTATGGATGGGTCCAACAGGTCCGACAACCGACTAGAAGGAATAATATACTTGATTTACTACTTACAATCAACATAGATTCTATCTCAGTTCATATTGGTCAGGAGTTTTTTAAGAGTGATCACAGAGTAATATTGTGTATCATTCATTCTTTCGACGCCATACAATTGAATTCTAAAGCTGGAATGATGTACAAGAGTAGACATTTTGATCAACAAACCTGGAAACGGACTGAAAGTCTTATTCGTTGTTTGCCATGGGAAACTTATTTTACCACAAATAATATTGACATTGCGATCTCCGATCTATACCGCAACTTGATACACTGCCTCGACTGCACTGCTCCAATTATTAGCCATTTGGCTTATAACGCCAATAGGGGCCAGAATAAATTTAAAACTTTTAAAAGAAAACTGAGGAAATTAAAACACCATTACCACAAGCATAATGACTTGTATACATTACAGAGTATACTCAAGTTAATTGACAAGAGTGCTTCATCTAAACGCAAGTATTTTATAAATATAGAAAATAAAGCCCTAGGTAATAAGAACCCAGAATTATCATTACTTCGGCTTTTTAAATCGCGTGTGAAGTCAAATTCTCTTGGCGTGACCAAATTCTTCATAGTTAACGGAAGAATTATTGATGACCCCGATATTATTTGCGAAGAATTCAGTCAGTATTTCTCGCAGTGCTATAACACTAGAACTGACAACTGTATCAATACATTTCCAATATTGACGTGCAGACACCTGTCGAAAATTGATTTTGTACCCTCCAACATCAAGCAGGCCATAACTGCCTTGAAAAAGTCCTATGACGGTGGACCTGACGGGATTCCCTCACCATTTGTGAAATATGGTAGTAGAGAATTCCCATTATTTTGTTTAAAACTTTTCAACCTATCTATGGAATATGGGGCCTATCCATCTACATGGAAAACATCTCTTATCACTCCCAGATTCAAAACCGGAAAACGCAGTGATATTGCTAACTACAGACCAATTAATTTGACATCCGTGTTGTCAAGAACTATGGAAAAAATAGTCCACAAACAGCTATTATAATTTTTGCTTTCGGCTAATCTGATCAGCCCATCCCAACACGGGTTTATGACCAAACGCTCCTGCTTCACATCGCATCTGGAATTTTTTGATCAAATTACCCAGAGAAGAGATGTTGGTCAGTCTGTGATAATTTTGTACTTCGACAGCGTCCCACACAAGCTTCTTCTTCTAAAAATCTCTTCATATGGAATACAGAATCCCCTTTTATCTTGGCTCAAGTCATTTTTAGAAGAACGTAGCCAAATTGTCCGCTTTGGATCTTTCTACTCCAAACCTGTGAATGTAACCAGTGGGGTTATACAAGGAAATGTAATTGGTCCATCACTATTTCTCCTTTTTATCAATGACGTTTGTTCCCTCTTTCAATATGGTAAACCTTTTCTTTTTGCCGATGATCTAAAAGTGGTTTATTCATTCTCATCTCCCACAAAAGAAAGCTATATTTCAACAGTAATCCAAGAAGAAATAAACAAGTTGTACGAATGGACTATTTCGTGGAATTTGCCACTTAATGTTGACAAAAGTGGATTTATTAACATTGGCCGTTGCCTTAACTTAAATCTGGCTATGCACAAACATACACTGAAACCTTTCAATAATTTTCTTGACTTGGGTTTAAGATACAGCGACAGTTTGAACTTTTCGGAACACATTGCATCTCAAGTATCCAAAGCTAGAAAGCTCATCGGATTCATAATGATTAATTTCAATAATACCGAATCGTGATTATTATTATACAGAAAATGTATCTTACCAATTTTTGAATATGGTATCTTAGTTTACAGTAACTGCAGGCATAATGACCTGATTAAAATTGAAGGTGTTCAAAGAAAGTTCACCAAAGCTGTTTTGGGGTATTCTGACAACAAAGACTATCACCAAAGATGTCAACAACTCAAACTAGAACCTCTCTGGATCAGGCGTATCAAACTAAACCTTATCTTTCTCTACCGGCTTCTTAACGGTATTTCTTACTCTTCGCTATCTACCCCTTCATACTCTATGATACCGTCCCACAATCTACGCAATAAGGAAAATATTCTAGCGATTCCAAAAACCCACACAAATTTACGCCAGAATTTTTTCGTTATTCGCTACTCAACCATCTGGAATAGACTGTCAATGAACCTCCGATGCAGTGAAACTATAATCCGGTTTCGAAGTCTTCTTGATGACTTTCTTTCCGAAAGTGGATTGTGTCACCTTTTGAATATTAACGTGCTTAACAACGATTTATACAAAAATGGTCCGTCATCTATCTAACTGACTGAAAAGCAAAGTGAAACCTTTGAAAATTTTCACGTCTATTTCACTTTATTTTATATTTATCTGAATATACAAAGTCTGCTTATGTTCGTTATTATTATTATTATTACTGTTACTAATATCATTATTGGTCTTTCGACACATTAGATGTTCTTTTCATCTCTTCTTGTACTTCTAAACATATTTGATTCCTAAATATCCGAAATCTACAATTAAAAACAAAAAACCCTATGTTACACTTAAACAAATAATTTTTTTAAATCTTCACAACATATATATAACATATAGTAGTTTAAGCAGAGATGGATAGTGGCTAGCAGTGGAATCCAGTTTGACGCTCGTTTCGTCCTATTTGGGACTCGTTTGCTGGATGTACCTGCATCTCAGAGTTGATGTTCACTCTGGGACTCGAACCCATTACCCTCGCTTCAAAACGCCACCGCGTTATCCACTCGGCCACTGAGTCCTGATAGCCACTTGCTTGTGCGATGGGGTGAAGTTTGAATTCACTTAGTATTGTTTGTTTGGATCTTTCCATCGATGTGTTTAGGACTTCAACTGGTCAGTCTCTAATTGGCATATGTGCATACTGTGCGTATTGCCTCGATATACCTTAGTTCACAAGCATGGTAAGCAGAGATGGATAGTGGCTAGCAGTGGAATCCAGAACGCGCCACAATCCATCTCTGCTTACCATGCTTGTGAATTAAGGTATATCGAGGCAATACGCACAGTATGCACATAAGTCAATAAGAGACTGATCAATTGCAGTCCTAAACATCAATGGGAAGATCCAAACAAACAATAGTAAGTGAATATAGTAGTTTATATTTAATTATTCTTTGCAATTAATCGTGACTATGATAGCATCATTCTAAATTATTATTATTATTATTCCACTATTGTTTATACTAATACCCGGTTTCACTCTGTATACTGTTACATAATTCTACACGTATTTATCCGTTAGGGTTTATTATTGTTGTTATTATTATTATTATTTTTAAATTATTCGTTCATCTCAAAAGTCTATATCCATTACATTATTATGATCATGGTTGAACCTTTTCACTATGTGTTCATTTATTTACTCTCTCCTTTTTTTCCTTCTAAATAAATATTATTCTTAAGATTACGAAGCTTTGGATTGAGACAATAACTTGAGTTGCGTTGAATTCAACTTATCAGACTCGTTTTATCTTCACTATGTATATACACGACTCATACACATTGATTGCCTTTTGAACTGAACTGAGACTTTCATAGCATCACCCAAAACTATGACTGTGCTCGCACAAACACTTATTCTAACGTCATATCTTACCGCAATAATAAGTTATTTACTTATTAATTTATTCTGATTTATTTTATTTTATTACTCGTTTTTGCTATACATACATAGTTGTTTATTCTTGTTCTGCGTTAAGATATTTACGTATTCCGCATCTCCTTTATTTCTATTTCCTTAGTTTCTTCCTTTCCTTCTTCAAAATCAATTCAAAATTCTTGCTAATTACACAGGACCTGATTTATTATTACTGTTCTATTATTAATATTTTATTTTCCTTTTCCTTCCTTTCTCAAACATGGCATATGTAATGTTAACATTATTGAAAATTGTGTATTATTGCATCTTTTGAAGAAACCCGAAATGTTTTCTTCACAGCACTTATGTACCCATAAGGTGTTTGTGAATAATAATAATAAGTTCGAAACTTCTAAAAGCCCCCAACTTCGCATGTATCTATTCTCGACCATCAGTTGTATGTTGCAACGCTACCTCCATAAAGTGCGCCAAGTGTGATGTTGATATGTTTCTTATGAAATCCATTTACATTCATATCTTATGAAATATCAACCCAGCTGAGTAATTTTCAACAGTGAAAATTGTAACTTCTTTAACAATTTGATCTTGCCTGTAAACCGGCATACCTCATGTAACAATATGTTATTTGAGAATAAATTATTATTATTAGTATCTTCTATAACCGATCGTTCCCGGCCAGAGGAAATCACAAGTCAGACGAGAAGAGGTAGGAAAGATATATTTGATACGTCACCAATATATCGAGGAACCTTTACTATAAGCTGGCTAATGAAACATAGGAGCAGTGTCCCACGCCGAGTTGAAACGTGATCTGGTACGGATGCATGACCGAAAGCCTTCAGCTAAACAAGTCCACTTAAACAACGTGGTCAGCATCCAGTGTCGAACACTTAATGAGCTATTGATTTTAAGGAATTATTTACAGCTACAGATCACTCCCCCCCTAGTGAGGTAGTGATGCCCCTAAGACGTGACCAGCCAGAAGTTTAAACCCAACGAGTTTGTCTTTGGTAAACACTCTTCTGATAGCTTGCTTCGTTTAGCAGCGTCTGGTCGTCTTTCCTTATACTAAGGGACCAAAATGTACAACATAGCAATAAAGAAACAAAGTACAATGAAAATTTCGGTTCCTTGCGAAACTTCGTCGTTCTTTTCCGACCGTCCTGGAAAAGAGGAAAAATAAAACGTGTGAGTGCATGTCGAAAATACACTCGTACTTGCGTAAGGACACAAGAAGAGCAGAAAAAAACTAATACACTTGCAAACAGCGTAAAAGCGATCGAAAAAATTGTTTTTTTGTGTTTTTTATATAATAAAATATATAAATACGCTCAAAAAAATAATAATGTTTTTGTTTTGTTTTGTTTTTTAAATAAATAAAAAAATGAGCATATTAAAAAAATTTTTATAATAAACAATGAAAGGGGAATTCAAGATAAAGCCTGTGTCCTACGTGCAATATTCGTTAAGATGTTCTGGAAATCTTACTCGTCTTTCAGAACGCGTTGTTTTAGGTTTATCTATCGGCGTTGACGAAGTATCAAGTTGTGTGTCGGTTGTCGTGTGGGGTACTACAGGTGTAGTAGCTGTGTCGTTTGCTTGTACCGAAGGAAAATCGACGTAGCTAGGGTTTCCTTCTGTGTACGCTGCTTTGAGTCGATCGACACTGATGCTATCGTTCGTACCGTTCTTATCGACTACATAGTACTTAGGTTCGCGTTGAAGAACTTTGAAGGGTCCTTCGTATGCTGATTCGAGGGGTCGTCGATGTGAGTCTCGACGAACGAAGACGTGTGTACTATGTGGCAATTCAGGTTGAACGAAGACATCAGTTGATTGAGGTCGAGTGTTAGCAGGTTTAACTGAACGCATAGCGTTTCACCGGATCACACTACACAGAATCAAATCGACCATGTCTGCATCAACAAAAAGTTCAGGAGGACGATGGAGGATGTGAGAACCAGAAGAGGAGCTGATATAGCATCCGATCACCATTTGCTGGTCGCCAAGATCAAACTAAAACTCAAGAAGCACTGGACAATGGCGCGGACAACATCACAAAAGTTTAACACGGCCTTTCTTCGAGATGCTGACAAACTCAACGAATTTAACATAGCCCTCAGCAACAGGTTCCAGGCCTTTCATAACCTACTCAATGGAGAGGGAACCACCATAGAGAGCAGCTGGAAAGGTATCAAGGAGGCAATCGTTTCAACATGTCAGGAGGTTCTGGGCCAAAAGAAGCACCATCACAAGGAATGGATCACTGTTGGTACACTGGATAAAATTGAAGCAAGGAGGAACAAGAAGGTAGCAATCAATATCAGCCGAACCAGAGCAGAAAAAGCCAAGGCACAAGCCGAATACACAGAGGCAAACAAGCAAGTGAAGAGGAGCATCAGGACCGACAAACGTAAACATGTGGAAGATTTAGCGATGACAGCGGAAAAGGCTGCAAGAGAGGGAAACATGAGACAACTGTATGATACAACAAAGAAACTTGCTGGAAATTACCGTCAACCAGAAAGACCAGTGAAAAACAAGGAAGGCAAAGTAATCAACGATATTGAAGAACAACGAAACAGGTGGGTAGAACACTTCAAAGAACTCTTGAATCGACCAGCTCCACTGAACCCACCCAACATCGAAGCAGCACCCACAGACCTCCCAATCGATATTGGCCCACCAACAATTGAAGAGATCAGCATGGCCATTAGACAAATCAAGAGTGGCAAAGCAGCGGGACCAGACAACATCCCGGCAGAGGCACTGAAAGCAAATGTAACAGCAACTGCCAAGATACTCCACATCCTCTTCGGTAAGATTTGGGACGAAGAACATGTACCAACAGACTGGAAAGAAGGACTTCTCATCAAGATACCAAAGAAAGGCGATCTGAGCAAGTGCGACAACTACAGAGGCATCACTCTCCTCTCAATACCAGGAAAAGTCTTCAACAGAGTATTGTTAAACAGGATGAAGGATTCCGTGGACGCTCAACTTCGAGATCAACAAGCTGGATTTCGTAAGGATAGATCGTGCACAGATCAAATCGCAACTCTACGTATCATTGTGGAACAATCAATCGAATGGAATTCATCACTGTACATCAACTTCATCGACTACGAGAAGGCATTTGATAGCGTGGACAGGACGACACTGTGGAAGCTTCTTCGACACTACGGTGTGCCTGAGAAGATAGTAAATATCATACGGAACTCCTATGATGGACTAAACTGCCAAATCGTCCACGGAGGACAACTCACCGACTCGTTCGAGGTAAAGACCGGTGTTAGGCAAGGTTGCCTACTCTCACCCTTTCTCTTTCTCCTGGTGATCGACTGGATTATGAAGACGTCAACATCTGGAGGAATGAACGGGATACAGTGGACAGGCAGGATGCAGCTTGACGATTTAGACTTCGCGGATGATCTGGCTCTTCTATCACAAACGCAACAACAAATGCAGGAGAAAACGACCAGTGTAGCAGCAGCCTCAGCAGCAGTAGGTCTCAATATAAACAAAGGGAAAAGCAAGACTCTCCGATATAATACAATATGCACCAATCAAATTACACTTGACGGAGAAGCTTTGGAGGATGTGGAAATCTTTACATATCTGGGCAGCATCATTGATGAACACGGTGGATCAGATGCAGATGTGAGGGCGAGGATCGGCAAAGCAAGAGCAGCATACCTACAGCTGAAAAACATCTGGAGCTCAAAACAATTGTCAACCAACACCAAGGTTAGAATTTTCAATACAAATGTCAAGACAGTTCTTCTGTATGGGGCAGAGACGTGGAGAACTACGAAAGCCATTATCCAGAAGATACAAGTGTTTATTAACAGCTGTCTACGCAAGATACTTCGGATCCGATGGCCAGACACTATCAGCAACAAGTTACTGTGGGAGACAACAAACCAGATTCCAGCGGAGGAAGAAATCAGGAAGAAGCGCTGGAAGTGGATTGGGCACACTTTGAGGAAATCACCCAATTGTGTCACAAGACAAGCCCTCACATGGAATTCTGAAGGTCGAAGGAGAAGAGGAAGACCAAAGAACACATTACGCCGAGAAATAGAGACAGACATGAGAAGAATGAACAAGAACTGGAAAGAACTAGAAAAGAAGGCCCAGGACAGAGTGGGTTGGAGAAAGCTGGTCGGCGGCCTATGCTCCATTGGGAGTAACAGGCGAAAGTAAGTAAGTAATAGCGTTTGTAAGCCTACTCGTGTAAGAGTTTAGATCCATGTTCAATGAAGAAGCTGAAGGATCTACGAATTCTCCTGGGAGTCGGAGTGTCGTTCCGTAAACGATTTAAGATGCAGTGTATCCAATGTCAGCTTTCACTGCGTTGAGAATACCTAGAAAGACGAGTGGAAGAGCGTCTGTCCACTGTGAAACGTTTGCGGCTGATAATGAAGCTTTAAATTGTCTATGAAAACGTTCTACCAACCCGTTTGCTTGTGGGTGGTAGGCGGTTGTTCGGAAACGAGTGATTCCTAATAGTGAGGTGAGACAACGGAGAAGTGCAGATTCGAACTGGCGTCCGCGGTCTGTAGTGATCGTGGAAGGGCAGCCGAAATTTGCTACACATCGTTCGACGAAAACGCGAGCCACTGTTTCAGCAGTAATGTCCTTAATCGGTACTGCTTCTGGCAATCGAGTAAAACGGTCTACGCATGTTAAGAGATAAGAGTATCCGTTTGAGTCGGGTAAGGGTCCTACCAAATCTAGATGGACGTGGTCGAAACGAGCGTCAGGGGTTCTGAAAGAGCCCAAGGGACATTTGTTGTGTCTTATGACCTTAGATTTCTGACAGCTTTCACAGGAGCGTGCCCACTCCCTCACGTCTTTATTCATGCCAGGCCAACAAAAGCGTTCGGCTATAAGTTTGACTGTTGCACGAGCACCTGGATGAGAAAGATTGTGCAACGTATTGAGGACGTTGCGTCGATAATGTTTTGGTACTATTGGACGATCCCTACCTGTAGATGTGTCACACAGTAAGGTTTCCTTACCTGTTCCCATCTGCTTAATACTTAGTTTAAGAGTTGTCGAGGATAACTCATGCTGAAGATCAATGTCTTCTTTTTGAAGCTGAGTGAGTTTAAGAAGGTCGATTCCTTGGAAACTGTTCAAGGAACGTATTCGAGACAAGGCGTCTGCGACTACATTGTTAGCTCCAGAAATTTGTTGTATGTCTGAAGTAAACTGCGAAATGTATTCGAGTTGTCGAGACTCTCGCGGTGAGTACTTGTCTGAAGATGAACTTAAAGAGAAGGTAAGCGGTTTGTGATCGGTAAAAAGCGTGAATTCTCTTCCTTCGATGGAATGTTGGAAATGCCGTGCAGCACAATACACAGCTAGGAGTTCCCTACCGAACGTTCTGTACCTAGATTCTGCGTCTAGCAACCACCTCGAGAAAAATCCTAAAGGTTGCCATGAGTTGTCAACCAATTGTTGTAAGACTGCTCCGATTGCTGAGTCGGATGCGTCTACGGCGATACTAATGGGCGCTTGAGTGTCCTGATGAGCAAGCAGGGTTGCCTGAGCGATGTGTTCCTTAACTGTGGAGAATGCTTCACTGGCTGTGTCGTCTAAACTAATTGATTTTGCATTTCCACGAAGCTGGTCGGTTAACGGTTTCATAAGGGACGCGCATTTAGGTATGAACCGTCTATAGAAACTTATAAGTCCGCTGAAAGTTCGTAATTGCTTGATCGTGGTCGGTTCTGGGTAATCCAGAATGGCCGCCACTTTGCTTCTAAGGGGTTGGATGCCTTGAGCATCAATAGTGTGTCCTAAGAAGTCTAAGGAGTTTGTTTCGACTTGGCATTTCTGTATGTTTACAGTAATGCCATGCCTTTGGAGTCGATCGAAAACAATGTCCAGATGCTGGAGATGTGATTCTCTGTCTGGACTTGCTATTAGACAGTCGTCAACATACGCATGTACGAAGTTGAGACCTCGGAAAACATCGTTTATAAACCTTTGAAAGGTTTGAGCCGCATTTCCTAAACCAAAAGGCATTCGCAAGAATTCGAAAAGACCGAAAGGAGTGATGATGGCGGTTTTAGGAATGTCGTCGGTTACCATCGGTATTTGATTATACGCATTAACCAAGTCGATTTTCGAAAAGACAGTTGTACCTTTCAAGGTAGCTGTCAAATCGTGAATATATGGCAACGGGTAACGATCGGGAATGGTTTTAGCATTCAGACGCCGATAATCACCAGTTGGCCGTCAATCGTTGCTGTCCTGTTTAGGGACCATGTGCAATGGGGATGACCATGGACTATTCGATGGTCGAATTATCCCTAGGTCCATCATGTGGTCGAATTCGTTTTTAGCTAACCTAAGCTTCTCGGGAGCGAGTCTTTGGGCTTTCGAAAATACAGGTGGTCCTGTAGTCCAGATGTGATGTGTAACATTGCTGGTTATATAAGACAATTTCGATTGCGGTTGGTATATCCCGCAGTATTTGTCCAGTAATGATTGGTACAAGGGGTCTATGGTGTGCTTAATCGTGACTGGGAATAACCTGCAACCAGAACAAGGAGTTACGCAAACAGATAACTTAGTGTTTCCGTCTATTAACCTTCGTGAGCGTGTGTCGATGAATAGATTGTGGTATTGTAACAGGTCTATACCAATGATTGGCATAAAGACATCTGCAACCACGAAAATCCAGTGTATGAGTTTGCGTAAACCAACGTTAAGGTAGACGTACCTTTTACCGTAAGTAGCGATCGGTTTTCCGTTAGCCGCCTGTAAACTGAAAACAGACTCTTGAAGTCTGTCGTTGGAGTTCGCGGGAAGAACGCTAACTTCTGCGCCGTATCGACGAGGTAGCGAACTTTCGTTGTCACATCCGTGACGTATAACAGACGGCTGTGTTCGCCGGCTACGGTTGCCGTTAACGCGTGCCGGCTGGAAAGTTTCCCGAACTGTTTTTCGTGTCATTCGATTTTGAGGTCGGATAATTGCAGGGTTTCCTGCAATTTCTGGAAGACTTACCGTACTGGTTATGATACAAGCACCAATCGGATTTGTCTGTCTCTCGACCACGAGAGACAGATCGCTTACGTAAAACGCTTCTACGTCAGGATTTTGACCGAATACGTTCATCACGAACTCTAAGATATCTTGTAAGCCGTGTGACATAGGTCGGCCATGTCAGTCGAGGTCGATTGGGGTTTTTCTTTGACGGAAAATACCTCGGCCTTAGAAGATCTAGTGATTTCCAAGATTCGATCGGCAGATGCAGCTAGTTCATCTATGGCACTGTTCTAAAATGAAACAAGCACTGCCTGCACCTGTTGAGGGAGTTTAGGCAAGGAAAGTTGTCTAAGTAGGCCATCATCTAAAGTTCGTTGGCCGATGACTTCTCTCATTCTAAGCAACATGTCCGCCGCAGAACCATGTTGCAAGTCGATATTGTTACGGAGTTGGTCTAACCGTTGTCGATCAGTTAGGTCTCCGCGTTTTAAAATCGATAGTTTAAGCGTTTCCTAAGGTTCGGGAACATCACTAGTAAACATAATAGGTGTTACTACCTGTTAAACTCGCGCGGTAACGCCTTAACTACCGCGAGGAAACTTGTGCGCGAGTCTGTGATTCCGTGCATGCAAAAATCGGCTTCTGCATAGCAGAACCAGGACTCGATATTGTCGGGCCAAAATGGCGTTAACTGAATCGAAATAGGGGGAATAGACTTAAACTTAAGAATCTTAGGAGAGTGTTCCGTCATAGTAATATAGATAACGAAAAATGTCTAATTAAAATATATCCGAGGAAAAAATTCGCGAAAATAACAGTACATCACAATAAATAAAATGCAAATAAACGATAACAATGAATAATAATATTCCAAAATGGAACAGACTCACAGTATATTGGATTCGTGTACCAGATCACGTCGGTATCACCACTGAGGATACCACGGATATTCTAGTTTGGCAACTAGCAACCAGTAGTATCTTCTATAATCGTTCTTTCCCAGTCGAATAGAAACCAGAAGTCAGATGAGGAGAGGTAGGAAAGATATATTTGATACGTCACCTTTACTATAAGCTGGCTAATGAACGTAGGAGCTGTGTCCCACGCCGAGTTGAAACGTGATCTGGTACGGATGCATGACCGAAAGCCTTCAGCTAAACAAGTCCACTTAAACAACGTGGTCAGCATCCAGTGTCGAACACTTAATGAGCTATTGATTTTGGGGAATTATTTACAGCTACACTGTGTTGTGTAATAGAGGATTTGAGTCATTTGACCAGCTCAACGTGCGCAACACCATCATTAGTTGTGGAGATAAGAAAACATGTCTTCGAGTTAAAAGTGCCGAAATAAATGTAACTAGATTTTTCGGTATTAAGAGAAAGAAACCATGCACACTAGTTTTGGAGTCTATCCAGATCTTTTTGTATTGTACAGCTGATATTTAGACTGGAACACGGGTGGAATGAATATAATGCATTAAGATTGTCGACAAATAACACGTTTTTCACGAGTGTAAGGCGATTGCGTACGTCAGTAACATATGATTGACAATATGGGTTCAATAATTGAGCCCTGAAGGACATTACAAGTAATGTTTTGTGAACCCGAGATGTGTTGTCTTATTTTCACTACCCGAGTAAGACTCTTAAAGAGAGATAAGATCCAGTTATGCACTTTGCCTGCTATAAAACCAAACATAAACCATGTGAATTGATACTATTTGGTCTTGCAGTTCACCCAATGGCATCACTTATTGAGAGATGTTTTTAGAAAGTGTGATCAGATCATGATCCTTGGATGAAGGCTTTTAGTCAGGCGTATACACGAAAGTGATAAGATCAGTATAGATTTCGAATGCTTTAGTCCACCTCAATGATAATAATAGTAGTTCGATTGGCCTGAGATAATTCCTTCACTGTTCTCAAGCAAATATTCAAGTCTATAAAACTAATTATTTCCATGGAGTTTTGCGACCTCATTCCGACACTTAAGTGATTTAACAGTCGTTCAGTAAAGGGACTGTTCAAAGAGTATGTTAACTTCAACATCAATTTCTAATACACAGTTTGTCAACAAAATTAAGATTCTTGCAGCTTTTTAAGTAAAAAAGATAAATAAAGTGCGATTATACAATTAAAAAGAATGACAAGTCACTTTATTTGCATAACCTTCAGGTAAGTCAAGGTATTCCTGTATGGCGGTTTCTGTTGGCTACTGTCCAAAACGTAAGATGCTTGATGCTGATTCTTTGTTTGAGCGGCTGGTATGAATTATTCATTCGATAATAACACTTAATTTTGTTAGCTTCGTGAGGCTGCCAATTTAGTTCCAAAGATGAGTACTCCGAAACTAACGTACGCCCTAAAAGTGACGTCCTCACTTCAACAAAAAATAACAGATACAGTTGCATCAAGGTAATTAGTTTAAGTTTTTACTTGCTTGTACAAAGACTACCACAAGAAAAGTCCTCGGAACAGCCTGGAGATTCCAACCGACAACATGTTCATTTGGATTCAATGTTAACTCAAGGAGGATTTCAGGAAGCCACACTTATTACCTCAGACTCTGACCAGGTTAGTTGAAGGTTGTGTTTTTTCTAATGCTATGAACAGTGATTAGCATGCATAGATTTTACTAAATCACTTCACCCCCTACTAACATGTCCATGGTCACTATAAGTGTTGGTTTTCAACGCAAGCTCAAACATAATACTAATGAACTAAACTCATATTTGACATCCTAGCCTAAATAGTTAGTACAAGCACCTGATTTACATGACTGTACATTTCATTCCCTCTAGAAATTGAGGACAGTACCCTTATTAGCATGTAGTTGGTTAGTTTGTGATATTACATGCCAGTTTTTGTGCTGCTATTTAGATCGTTAATGATTACTCGATAGTATTTTCTTGTCATTCCTTTACAATTGAACAGTTACCCGTAACAATTATTTCCTGAGTTCATAACATGGTTGCCTGTTTACTAAGCCAGTTTGTGATAAAGTAAAAGTTAACAAAGATTCATCCCAGTTTTTGGCCATTACTATCGTTAAAGTAATCTTATGTCAATTTCGCAATTTGAGTGAAGTAGCATCTTTCTACACACTTTAATGCAGTCAGTCACTTAAAAGCAAATTACAACCTGACACGTGAGAGTTCGGAGCCAAATGAATGTTACCTCGAGTCATTTCACTTAGTGTACATGCATACTGTAAATATGCTACTGAGCAACAGTTTGGGGATTCGGGCTGAACGTTGTTAGTCACACACTTCATTCAACCTGATGCTAACCTCAAACTGCCAAAACCTCTGGTTTAAATTGAGATCGTGTGTAATATCATCCCTAGTAAGTTGGATGCATTGACTGGAATTATGGCTTCAGCTTTTTTCAGGAAGTGAAATGTTTCACAAAATGCATCAGGTTATGTGGTTACACTTTTTAACGGAAGAAGAATACCAATTAAATGTAGTAAGATGATTCAACGACATCGTAAGTCAATAAAGTCACTCAGCTACAACGTAGGACCAGGTACATATATGCATCGGTCCAAGTTGCCATTAGCACAACAAAATGATGTTTTGAAGTAAATTTTGCGTATAATTAGGTCTACCTAAATTGAATTGCATGAATCTGGAATCGCAGTGTGAATAAAGTGTGATACAATCTCACTGTGCGTTTGTGACATAGCAATGCTATATTATCGGCTTATAGTCAATTTCATTTGTCGGCAGATAGAGAACATAGATCTTGACGTAAATATCAATAGAGTCCCATACCATGGGACTGCATCTCCTTACGATGCTCCACTGCCTTTTGGATCAGATCTTCGGGTCAAAATCTCCGAGTGTGGGCCCCTAAGAAAACCATTCTCTTGCTTTCCTACTTTTGTCTTCGTTGTCCACCTGTTCTCCCAATCACTATTTAGAAAAAGTCAGTTTACAATTGAGTTCTTTTTTCTGCTCATCATATCCTAAGTTCGTTGATATATCATCGACCATCTTTTGGTTTGTGAAAAGCTACTAAGATCCACCACCCATTCCTAACTACTAGCCATTGTTCTCAACAGCTTTTATTGTTATTCTTATTACAGGCTAAAAATCAGGCCTCACAGTAAAATTTTTCTTTCTGCTGTACTACATTAATTGTTCCTTTGGTAAAGTCTCTACATTTACATTGTTCTGTTATAATTTCTCCACGTTCAGTAAGGTGCAAACATTTACCTGCCCTCACATGAATATGGTCATAGTCCAGACATGTACTCTAGATTTTTTTACAACAGTGCTAATAATGGGAGCCTCTAAAGTAAATATTGGATTATGGTGTCTGGCCAATAAATCAGTTCCACCCTGCATTAGTGGAAATCATAGTATATTATTTATTGTAGTCCTTTAAAGCAGCAGAACCTAGTGACCTAATTCCAGAAGTACTAAGGGATGGCATTAAATAAAGTACAGAAATCAGCATTAGTTACCAGAACTTGATTTAAATAGTTTTTTGTTTTATTTCGTAAGAAAAGATCACAATTGTATTTTGATATACTTCATGTATTCCATATGATCCTCAAGTCTGTGATTACTCAACACTAAACTGAAGCTCCGAAACAACCTAAATCTATGTTCTTCAGTCAGCTTTCAACCCTGAGCTGGTATTAGCGACTAAATTTGTATTAATTCTTGTTTCTGGTCGTCCTAAGAGCTCGATAAATAACTCAGTATTCACGCCGCATACAGACCATCATCATTTGGGATGAATCACAGGTATTCAGTTACGTGTATTGGCTGTGTCTCTACTAAAAGGTGCCAGTCTACCGGTTGATTAACAGTGACGTTAAGAGCAAAGTTCTGGACAATTGCGACAAGCCAGTCGATAGAATTATGAACTTCACCTACCGGATTGATTATGTTTAAAACATGACGCCAAGTTTCAGTTATCCTGGAATGTTCAAACTTGCTGAGTGGGATCCTCAAAACAATGGAAATCACTAATTAAAACCTCTTTCTAAAAAAACACAAAATTCGTCACAATAATACATGCATCATCAGTCCTAATGCCTGACGAAATCTTTGTCCGAACCACATTCTACTTCAAATTGAGTGACCAGATAGTGTCGCTAGTTGTCACAGAAATAAGTGTAACTCAAAACTGACCGTACAAACTTACACTGAATAAAGTTATCAAGATGGAAAACAGGCTATTCTAAGTATACTTAATTTGTCGTCAGTGTCTGTTTACATATTATTTACGGTTACTTACAGAAGTCCAAACACGTGAAGTTCATAATAAGGATGTTACTGTTGTAGTCTCTAAGCTAAATACTTCACAAACAAGTTTAATAAATCTTAGCGAAATCTGAATCATCTTGCCTGCTCTCTCATTGATGAAAACGTAATTCCGAGGTTTCTAGGCGTTAATAAAATTAGCTATTGCTTATCAAAAGTCAGGTAGGCATGTCCCTCTTACTGATTCATTACACTATCCTAGCTTCCAATCAATGACAGTAATTTATCCGAGCTTTTGATGCATGTGACATTTTGTGTACGCCCGTAAAATCTAGCCAACTTGAGAAGAAAATGCTCTGTAGCTCTGTCTTCAATCTTTTATTCCCACGATTTTTTAGTTAACATCTACATATCTTCTGTTTTCTACCTACAAAATGAAAGTTATTTAATTCATAAATTCATTTTAAAACGAGGGCTTTTGTTTGTTGAAGACTTTCCAAGTGTGGCGTTTGAATGAGTTTTATGATGATTAATATTCAGTACCATCCGGTTGTTTAATAGTATATGATAATAAAAATATTCCTTACGTTCGTTGGCATATTCTCATGCACCTTTTCAGTTTATCTCAATGTATTTAAATAACTTCAGCGGTACACCTTACTGCCATTCTTCTTTCTGCTATGCTAGATTCGTCGTGCTGCTCTAAATCAATTGGATGGGAATTATGGAGGATTTACTATTTTTCCCCAACTTAATCATATAGGTTGGTTTATTGAACATTTTTGTTTTCAAAATAAGAATTTTGAACCAGCAGTGTTTAACATTGTGTAGTTTTTATTATCTTGTAAGTGGTAGTGCAGTTTATGTATTTCCCCCTTGTTTTACTACAGATAGGTAGGTAGCAATAGACAACTTGCTGTTATTTTTAGCACTCGTTAAAACTCATTGCGATGGGGCTTTAGGATCAGCAGTTAAAAGGACCTATTTCAATCAGTAGGTTCTAGGTTCGAACCTCTCACCACCTAATTTTGTTTGCTCAGTCGGGTAGTGCCACTAGCTGTGCATTTACTCTCGTCTTCCTTTCAATCTTGAAGTTCAGGATCCCTTTATAAATAAATATGCATATGTTTTTTTTAAAAAATATTTACTCAATATTCAGTCATTCTCATTATCTTTACCACTAAATTATTTCGTTATCCTTTATTTTCATGCTAGTTTAGTAAGGCAACTCAAACCAAACCACATTTGTGCCAGGTTCTACGGTAATGATGACTAAATGACCTATATAAAGGTGCTTTGTAAGCAATATTTTGGTCATTACTTTCCACCTAGCAAGGTAGTATTAAAGTCAGTGTTGAATATTTCGTCAAGTGGTTTACTTACCCGGCTGAATTCACTGTCACAGTAATCATCTATGAACTAAAATCTTCGAAATACACTGACTAAATATTACTAACAATTAATTGAGTTTTTGGATAGTGAAGCTATTACTCATAAATTTATTTCTGCTCTCAGATGTTGACGCAGGTCAGTCCTGAAAGCAACAACTTGCATTTAAGGGGAGAAAAACGCATCCTAAACATCCTGGCATTGTTACTCAGTGCTACCAAAAGACTGCATTTTATTGGCGTCTTCACCAAACAGGACAATGTCATCTGCGTATTTTAAGTTGATAAATAAACCTCCTGGTAGATCAATGCCTGAAAATTCAGACGATAAAGTTATTTCCAGCAGTAGGTCTATGATAAAGTTAAACAGAAATGAAGATAGTGGACAGCTTTACCGGACACCACTTGAGGTTGTATAATTAGATTACAGTTTGCCATAAGCTCTCAATCGACTGGTAGTGTTCGAGTAAAGAGCCTTCACAAGGTTTATGTACTTTTGAGGCACACCTTTCGATGACAGACACTGCAACAGAACCTATTGTGCTTTAGAGTCAAATGCTGCCTTCAAGTCAAGAAAAACTATCATTGTTGGACGCCAATAAGCATGTCTGTGTTCTAAAACCTGACGAATAGTGAATATGTGGTCGATACAGCCACAACCAGGTCTGAAGCCAGCCTGATTTTCTCATGTTTGGAGTTCACGAGTCTTAGTTAGGCGCCCGATAATTAAACTGTTCTCTAAAGTGTTCCGTCCATCTTTCTAAGCGTCTGGGCTGGGAGTAGATAAGAGTCTCATCTATTACCGAGATTGTCTCACTTACACTGGACTTCTTAATTCTGGTTTCTTTTACTAATCTGAAGAGTTGTCTAGTGTTGCCTACAGTCGCTGTCTTTACCATTCCTTTTGCTTTCGTTGCCCACCCTGCTCACGATCGTTCCTTAGACTTTTAGTCAACCTATATTTGATTTGTTTACGCTCTTCGTCGTGTTCAGAGCCTGATTGGATGAGTTTACGAGAATCCATCAGTGAAATAGACTTTGAAGAAATCCATTGGTTTTTTGGAACCCTTTGGTTTAAATTACTAATAGATGTTACTGTTGTTTCCACAGTTGTTCGTATATCTTTCCCAGCAACATCTGGGTCAGCCTTGTTTACAGAACTACCTAAATGTGAACTCAGTTGTTCCTGGAACTTACATTTGGCTTTCTCGTCACTCAGTTCAATCCTAATGTGTCTTAACCTGGATTTCTGCGTCCAGTGAGGCGCAAGCAAATAAGTGCTCGTATCAGAGCATGATGGGAATCTAAACATGTATTCCAGAACGAGCGACAATCTTCTATTGAGCCTCTCCAACGATGACTGATGGCAATATGGTCTATTTGAGTCCATCGTTGGTTTGGTCCAGGGGTCTTCATGTTAGGCGATGTCTCTCATGCTTAAAATTAGTGCTTGCTAAAAATAAACGATTGTCTGAGCATAGTTTCGACAGACGATCACCATTATTTGTTCTCTGAATTGGGGTACTAAAATACCCACCTTAATGTCTTTTTGTTTGGTTTAAGCTACCTACTTGGACATTAAAGTGACCTGCTACGAGTGGTATGTCTAAGCGTTTAGCTTTATGAAGAAGTTCAGAGAGCTTTCTGTAAAAGTCATCTTTCACTTCATCATGGCTGCAGTCAGTGGGGGCGTAAGCAGAAACGACGTGTGTCCCTATCCTGAGATCTTACGCAGCCGTTTACCGAATGTTAACGGGGATCCACTCTAATATTGTTTGTTTTGCTCTCGTAATTAGTGCTATGCCTGCACCTGCCAGTCCACGAGAACTAGCCGTCGGGCCGCCAGATACACGGATGGTGTATGTCGTCGGCTGTCCATTTTTGGCCAGGTGAGGTCAAATGAATGAACCACGCTAGGATCCTGTATATTTAGACCTGAGACAGTGTTTTGCGCACTAAAATCTTTGACTGTGGTAGCACTTAAGGAGGAAGTTTAGAGTTGAAAGTCGATGTAGTAGGAATAATAGGAATTGAAGAAGGTGATTGATTATAAATACAGTGATCTTGAGTGCTGTTAGAGGTTTGAGGGCGGTTATCATTTCCCGGTTGCCCACACTGTGGAAGGGTTCTTCTAGAGGTACCTGAAAAGAAAATTGGATCAGTGGTGGTCTTTAATGACCTGAGAGCGTGACCGCAGTGCCCAAGGGACAACTGCTTGAGGTCGGTCACACACGATCTTTTTGTGGGTAATTTTTATGTTAGCTCCATACTTGTTGGGACCTTACCGCCGGAGACGGATATCAGTGGGATACGGCAAGGTGTGTGTTCTTGGGGTCGACTTTTTTTAACCCCACCCCTCCTTGTGGGGAAGGCAGTATCGCTGTTATGCTGGTTATCTGAGGGAAACACCTTACTGCTTTCACACCGCTGTACAGTCAGCAGTACGACTTCGTACCTTGAGTTTGCTGCTTTTAGTCTTACCGCTCTTCAACCGACCTGCCTGGCATGGTAGGACCTTGAAGAACGATTGTTCCAGCCAGTATAGCTCCATTGGTTCATCATGAAAGGCAAGCCCGACCACCACGTCAAGGTAGCAGCAATGGTCGTGACATACATATCAATCTATAATCATTGCAAAGATTTCCAATGGCTATTATTTTGATAACTGCAAGTCATTCATAATTTCTTGGATTTCACTAATAACATTTGTTCAACACAGGTAATAGTTTCTAGCCATGTTTGAGAGTGCATTTATTACATATTCTCCTTTCTTGAATACCGATGAAGTTTCTAGATTGAAATCTATAAGCTAGGCTACCAGATAGCGGTAATCTGTAGGTTTCCACATAAACTAGGTAATTATGTGATTTTTAGACTGTCACTTATTTAATATACTAACTGTAGACTTATATTAAATTCACTTGGTATTGTTTGCTTGTATCTTCCCATTGTTGTTGGTAAATGTGCATTCTATGCTGATTGCCTCGATACTGCCTTAAGTCACAAACTTTATAAGCAAAGAAGGCTATCCGGACTCATTAGCTAAGTGAATAACGCGATGGCGTTCGAAGCGAGCAGTACTGGGTTCGAGTCCCGTATGAATATCAACTCTGGGATACAGGCAAATCCAGCTGACGAGTCCCAACTAGGACGAAACGCACATTCTAGATTCCACTGCTAGCCACCACCCACCTTTTCTTATAGACTTATATTGTTTGGTGTGTAGCAGTTGTATTTATTACGTCTCGATTCCTACTATGATGACTTCATAAACTACCCTCCATCCTGGTACCTTTACCCACTTGGATCTCACTAAAGGAAGACGACACTAAGTCCCACTTTCCCTATCCACTTGCTTGAAGATCCGAAGAAAAACTTATACTCAGTTTTTGCTTGCTGTTCACGACGTCCGACCTACCAAAGTTTCTGT
Source organism: Schistosoma rodhaini (assembly GCA_944470415.2). NCBI lineage: Eukaryota > Metazoa > Platyhelminthes > Trematoda > Strigeidida > Schistosomatidae > Schistosoma > Schistosoma rodhaini. The sequence goes on along the minus strand of OX104036.1, from coordinate 7,780,048 downwards.
AGTTAACAGGTCACTTGTCGAACCCTGACCAGCCTACTTCGGTTTATATATCCAAGTAGCATTGTTAGATTTCACAGTGTTACTCTAACCCAACTACACAAACTTATCCTTTATGAGTTGAAGTGTTCAGACATCTATGTTGATTGGAAACTTGTTTTCGTACCCACTTATTGTTGAACATTTATATGAAGTAAAAAGGGATGTAGGTTAGTGTTGCGTTTATTGAGCATTTTCAGTAAGGGGTTGTTGAGTTTCATTAAAGCCATGAACCGATCTATATTAAACCACAATTGAAAATCTGAAAGTACTGGACGGTCGTTTTGTTCTAGCATGGGACTCTTCAACAGCACGCACCCATGATTCTGCACACGGGGCTCGAGCCCAGGACCTTCGTTCTCGTGCGAATGCCTGTCGAAGATTGATATTTTGTAGTCAGGTTACTTTTACTTGTTTCTCGAGCCTTAGTAAACATCATCTGTTATGTTTTATTATCCATTTAGGAACATGTTCCTCGAATCCAGCACGTGTTAAAGTTCCATCTACAGTGCTATCCCATGCTGTTTGGGATAGGTCCGTATTCGCAGATGCTTTTTGTGAACTGATGACACTTATTTTGTTATTAATTCATTCTCTAGTCAAGTGAACGTCGAGGTACCGTAGTTCTACTCTCCTACGTACGAAACTGTTGGCGGTCACGACTTTTTACTGTCCTTCTAGACATAACGAATATGACAGGTCCTACTTCTAGCTTTACTCCATTGTGTACTTGAGTGGTTTAATTTAAATAGACATACGACTTCTTAAACACAATACCACAATTGGACTGGTAGTTAAATTAGAGGCGTGCCAAGTCAGTTATTATTATTGATGTCTGTCTGCCTTTCGTTTTCTGATTGGTTAATTTTTGGTCCATAGGCTGTCTATTATTGATTGTCTATCGCCTACGTGTCCTTGGCGTAGGTTTATATGAGGTCAAGTAAACCAATCTGATGTTTTAAAATTCAGCTTTATGTTAGTTTAAAAGAAATTATATGAAACGTGAAATTGCTTATCTTATTGGCTTAGTTAAAAATTTTCTCACCGTTTCGATGTTCTCACGACTCTAGTTTGTTTGACATAGAGAATTTTTTTTCAATGAAGTGGGTATCGATGTGAGAATCTACTCTTGTTTCTCATTCTAAACAGAAAAAATCCTAGTTATTAGCATAAAGACTATGATTTACTGTTCCTAACATTTTATATACTTGTCATTAGTTAACTGCTTGAAATATTTGCAACAAAACACAAAAGACTTACTCGAGTCACTTAGCTGCTATCTCTTAGGGAACTGGTATTATCTTACTCGAACCTTATAGATCAAAGTAACTATTATCAAATAATTCCATCCCCGCTGTAATATTTAAAAATGTGGGTTTAGAATTCAATAAATAAACACGGTAGCAAATTTATACATCGTTCATAATTTGATTGTTTCGTTATAGATGTGAATGTGACTATGATAATTCATATTGCAATTTTTATTCTTGTTTGATGTAGCCCTACTAAATATGTGGCATTTAGCGTCGTAATTGTAGTGTTTCTCTCACCAGTCTGCTTTGTGTCAGACTATGGATACTGTAATCAAAAATTGTTGGTTATCAGTAGTTTGCAATTTTGATAAATTAACTGTTGTAGAGCATCTATACCCAACAGTTAAACATGCTTGTTTCTATTTTGTTCACTTTTACCTTATTGATTTCCATTGTTCTTCATCCCACATTTTTAGATTTCTTGTTGTCTGTTTCGTAACTATCGTTCTTATGTTTCTTGTTCATTCATCCATCTAGCTACTCTCATAATTAACTCTAAAATTCGGATTTTCGAATTTGTCTTCACCAATGGCCTCCTATGTCCATGCATTTAGTTGTGAACTGTAATACAAGGACCGCAGATAATGTGACTTTTAAGTCGATATAGGTGTACTAAGATTCTAAGCAGTTAGAGAATGTCCAGTTCGTACATCGATTCTTTTTTCGAGCTAAGCTTTTCCACTGACACCAATACTGTTATTCCTTCTACTCTACTCGATTTGTCTTGGTTTTGTCTCGCTATACCTATTAGTGTGATCAGGTTCTATGTTGTTGCTTACAAATGAGTTCATACTTCATTAAATAAAGGCTCTTATAAATATATACCAATGCAACTCATTTCTCTGGTTTTCAAATAGTCAGTCAGTCAGCTACAACGTAGGACCAGGCATATATATGCATCGGTTCAAGTTGCCACACCTCATTAACAAGATGAACACCAAATTCGTAGTAGCCCCCAAATGCCCTGGTACGGCCGAGAGTGGGGAAAGTCTGCTCTCCCTCTCGAAATGCTCTCATATGGCCACGCGAATATATAGCCTTTGCCAGGGAAGTCCTACTCACTGCCTTCTTGTGGCGGGGGTGTTGTTCACAAAAGTGAGAGGACGAAAATCGAATGTCCGGCGCTTTAACCTGGTTGGTGGACACAGAAACTCCACCTAGGGGAGTTGGAAAACCCTGATTCCAAACCAATGGTGCACATGGGCTCCAGTATCCTGAAGGAACGAATGGCGTATGAACCTGTTGTTGTTCACCGGCTACCATGGGACTGCATCTCCTTAAGATGCTCCACTGCCTTGTTGACTAGACCTTTAGGTCAAAGGCTCCGGGTGTGGCCCCCTAAGAAAACCACCCGCTTCAGTCTGGACACCTGAGCAGTATCACAGCCCTCACACAAATCGAATGGGATTTGTGAGGCGCATATTTATCTGGTGCTTCCTTGTACCAATATTCATGTGTTTAAATAAATAAATAATAATAGTTAATTTAGTGGTGGTAATATATAAAAGGTTGCGCATAAGGATATAATGCAGGAAGAAAGAATTAGTTCCTAGAAAGAAAGGTATAAAGTAATTTCACCTAACAACATCCACTTTCGGATACCCCATATCGTTATAGTTTTATAGCTCAAAAGTTATTTTAACAGTTATAGATGAATTTCTTTATTTTCTGTCCAATCTGTCGAAACCCACTTCTAGCCCCTCTAGTTCTTGTTCACTTTCTACTTTTTTTATTGTGTCACCCACCCTTTAACTATATGTATATGTATACGATGTTTACTAAATTTTTACATAACTTCATTCTTAGCGAATAATGCCAGGGATATAAATGACAGTACAACACCATCTGAAATATCATCTATTAGTTACCCAGCCGGAACTTTATTTTCACCAATGAATACAATGACCGCTGTAATGTCGACTGGAACTGGAATGGGTGGCTGTGGTGCGTTATTGGTTCCTCTTGTAGCTGGCAGTCATGGGACAACTTTATTACCATCTAATATGACTCCTATTTCATCTCATCTCTCTGTTGTTGCTGATCATTCTGTTTTGATGAATACAAATACTACACCTTTAACAAGCAGTTCAGTTAACTTTATCCCTTCCAGTGGTTCTAATTCCGTCACTAACTCTACCATGGTTCATAACACTACCGGTTCAAAATCAAATATCAAAATTCCAACATCCAATTCTGAATTGAATGGGCGACTAAGGGTGAGTAATTTTTCTTCTGTTTGAAATGATAGACGTTTTATTAAGTTGTATTAGTCTTCTGACTGAATGTTTGAATCGGTCTCCTAAGCTCTTCTAATAATCCGAGTCTAACTCTACACGACAACCTGAACGCGAGAGAAAAGGCGCGTAATATGGGAGGAACGCTTTACTCCAAGGTTAGTTTATTTAGAGAAAATTAAGGGTATTCACAGCATTTCAGACGACCGTGGGCTTTTGGAAAGTTCTGGGACCCTACTAAACATATTAGCAAGATAGGTAATCGGAAATACCCGTAACAACACACGAGACGAAGTTGGTCACTTTCAAATCCTTCCTACACCTCCTAACAACTCTCTTATCTCTACGACTAACCCTTCCCGCGTCCTTTTATCACCTCGCACCACTAGGGCAAACGATTCGTGTACACGGAACGTTATTCCTGGTCTCCTGAAACCTCGCTCTAAACTACATGTAGGAACTTTTAATGTCCGAACATTATGCCAAATAGGACAACAGGCTTCCTTAGTTAGGACTCTAGAATCTTACACCATCGATGTATGCTGCGTCTCCGAAACGCGCATACAAGATCCGAGTAGCGTCATTCATTTGACCTAACCTAATCAAAATAAAGAACCATCTCGATACACGCTTCGTGTATCTGGAAGCCGTGATGCTGCTTCCCGTGGCCTCGCTGGAGTAGGTATAGCATTAAGTCATAGGGCAGAACTAGCCCTTTTAGACTGGATCCCAGTAGACAGTCGTCTATGCGCTGTCCGACTAAACGGATCAGTAAGGACTCGGAAAGATAGGGAAACTCGTCGTTGTCTCTTCGTCATCTCTGCCTACTCTCCCACTGACTGTAGCTCAGACGATATAAAAGAAGAGTTTTACAGGAAACTTTCTGACCTTCTCCGAAAAGCTAGGCGTTCTGATGTAGTAATAGTGGCTGGTGACTTCAATGCTCAAGTAGGTAAACTAAGTGAAAGGGAAAGACACCTGGGAGGATCTTATGGTGTCATGGCGGAAGGAATAGATAATGGCGACCGTCTGTTGCAGCTGTGCTCAGATAACCGCCTATTTCTTGCAAATACTAACTTTAAGCATAAGGAAAAACATCTTTTGACATGGCGACCCCCGAATTCGTCCCAACGTTGGACCCAATCAGATCACATCGCTATCACCACCGATGGAGGGGCTCGATAGAAGACTGTCGCTCATTCTGGGGCACATGTTTAGATTCAGATCATGCTCTAGTGCGAGCACGTATCTGTCTGCGACCTACTGGACGTAGGAAAGACACTGCAAGGAATCCTCTAAGGGTTCTACTTAATGATAGGCAAGCTAAGAATATATTTCAGGAACAACTGAAAAAACAGTTAGACAGACATGTAAGTTGTGTCCACCCCGAAGCAGCGTGGAATGACATCCGAAAAGCTGTGGAAACAGCTGTGATATCCGCTAGTAAGGTAAGCCATAAGGTCAGGGAAAAACAATGGATCTCGGCAGCATCTACCGCACTGATAGATGCTCGAAAACTCATCCCTCCCGGCTCTGAACATAACGAAGAGCGGAGTCAGCTTAAGCGAAGGCTAATAAGAAGCCTACGCAATGATCGTGGACAGTGGTGGGTAGCGAAAGCAACAGAGATGGAAAAGGCAGCGGCAATAGGTAACAGTAGGCAGCTATTCAGACTCGTTAAAGAAACCGGTATTAGGAACCCAAGTATCAGTGAAACTATCTCAGATAAAGATGGGCATATTATTCATTCTCAATCCAGGAGATTGGATCGATGGGCAGAACACTTTAGGGATCAGTTCAACTGGCCTTCAGCCACACTTCAGTTACCCACGATCCCCAGTCTTCCTGAATGGCAAATTGAGGTAAGTCCTCCAACTCTCTACTAGGTTGAAAAAGCTATAGGAAATCTAAAGCGAGGGAGAGCCGCAGGCCCTGACAAGCTTACCCTTGAGATTTTTAAGGATGGTGGTCCAGTACTAGCAACGAGATTGACTGAGGTCTTAGGTAGAATCTGGGAACTAGACGTAATTCCATCTGACTGGTCCCAATCACTGATTGTGCCAGTCTATAAGAAAGAACAAAAGTCCTCCTGTGACAATCACAGAGGGATCAGTTTGACTAATATAGTGTCTAAAATATTAGCTTCAATAATACTTGGACGCCTAACCAAAGCTCGTGAAGAGCAGACTAGAGAAAACCAGGCTGGTTTTCGACCTGGACGTGGTTGCATAAACCAGATATTCGCTCTACGTCAGGTTCTAGAACATAGACACAAATTCAGACGTCCCACAATAGTAGTATTTCTTGACCTTAAGGCGGCATTTGACTCCGTTGATCGTGAGGTTCTATGGCAGTGTTTGTCACTGAAAGGAGTACCAAAGAAGTACATTAACCTCATAAAGGCTCTCTACTCGAACACAACTGGTCGAGTTAGAGCCTATGGCGAACTGTCATCAGAATTGGTTACCTCAAGTGGTGTTCGTCAGGGCTGTCCACTCTCCCCATTTTTGTTTAACTTTGTCGTTGACATGCATTTAGAGGTATCACTTTCATCATCTCAATCTCCTGGAGTTGAAGTTTTACCAGGAGGCCCACTTGTTGACTTAGAATACGCCGGCGATATAGTTTTATTCGGTGAAGACTCTGACAAAATGCGGAGTCTTCTGACCACTATAAGCAACTATGCAGGCATGTTCGGGATGCGATTCTCTCCCTCGAAGTGCTAAATGTTACTTCAGGATTGGGTTGCAGCGACACCTGAACTAATGATAGCGAGTGAAGTAGTTGAGCTTGTTGACAGCTTCACTTATCTTTTGAGTCTCATCAGCCCTTGTGGTTTGGTGTGTGACGAAATCTCAGCACGGATATAGAAGGCTTGTCTAGCTTTCGCCAACTTTTATGGCGTAGGCGAGATATCCGTCTAGCAACCAAAGGACGGGTTTGCTGTGCAGCAATCCGTTCCGTCCTACTTTATGGCAGTGAAACATGGCCGATAAGAGTAGAGGATATTCGTAGGCTACTAGTGTTCGATCATAGGTGTCTTCGACGCATTGCTCGTATATCCTGGGACCACTGGGTAAGTAATGCAGATGTTAGGAAACGGGTACTAGGTAAGGATGGCAAATCGATTGATGAAGTAGTGAAACTTCATCAGTTGAGATGGCTGGGACATGTGTTACGTATGCCCAACCACCGACTGCCCCGACGTGCAATGTTTTATGGTGTAGGAGCATATTGGAAGGAAGCTAGGGGCGGCCAGACCAAAACATGACATAAATCCATGAAGTCACTGACAAGTGAACTGGGCCATGCTGGTAGGTGTAGACTATCTGGTTGGGATTCGCGAGGTGATAGCAACCGATGGTTAGAGACCTTGAATGACATGGCTCAAAATCGTTTGCAATGGCGAAGGTGCGTCCACTCTTTGTGTTCTACCAAATTCTAATCTGAATTCTTCATGTCTGTATCCTTTTTCTCTTTCCAAATTTATTTCACCGTATTATACTCCTTCAATAACATCTTCAAACCTTAATCTTTCCGATTACTGCTTATACTCTTACTACTTGTACCATTATGGGATTTGAATCGACAACTGAATCTCTGTGCTAATGTGGTATGGCAACTTGAACTGATGTACGTACGTACGAAATTCTACGTTGTAACTGACTGACTGACTAATCGGAAATGTGAAGTGAATTTTCTTTTTCTAGATATTTCTGAGAAATTTCCTTTCGATGCTGATTAGATAAATGTTTCCCAGAGTTTTTAGAGCCCCCTTTGGTTTTTTCGAGGAATTTTCTTGGAGTCTCTAACAATTAGGTTGTCAAAAACTGATCTCATTTGAGGTACTATTGAAAATAGTTGTTTCGTCTTAGCATGGGAAAAATTAGTGACTGATGATTTACTCCAAGATATTCCTGAAGATCTAGTTCAGATGTCTCACTAGCAAAACGGTTTTTACCATTGGCATTAAATGGTCGTTGCACTTACTCTACTGCAAATTAATTGAAGATAGAATAGTACTGTTGAAACCCGGTCTAATGGATCTAGTGTTTAAGCGCTCACCATGAGATATGAATGTTTTGGGTTTCGATTTCTCGTAAGATCGTGGACAAATATTGTTGAAGAGTCCTCATACTAAAACAAAGTAGCTGTCCAGTGCTTCTTGGTTTTTCCATAGTACTCAGATTGAGATCAGTCTAGCAAACAAAATCTGCATATTAAACCAGTCTCTACAAAACCAGCTCAACTGCTAGAAATTTGTTCACTAATTTATTACTTATACCTTTATAATATTTTTTTCTATCTAGAATTCTAAAGATTCAGTTGAAATGAAACCAGAACCACTTGATTGTTTCGGACGAGTTACCACAGGTTCATCAGATCTTTTAACTTCTGGAACTCAAAATGAAATAAATGCTGTAGGTTTTCCTCAACTAACTTCGATTGCACCTTTCGCAATACCTTCCACTTCCATGACAATGAGTACTTCAGTGTCTACTTCACCAGTTCAAGTTACACGAGTTAGTGGAGGAATTATAACATCTAATTCGACTGATGGTAACAATCCAGTACCTACTGAAACTATTATAAGTTCAAATTCTAAAGCATCTACGGGTTCTGGACCCTATCGTTGTCGGGAGTGTGATAAAGAATTTCGAATATTACGTTATTTAGAGAAGCATAGACGTATACATACGGGTGAAAAACCGTATCAGTGTTGCTACTGTGGTCGTCAATTCAACGACTGGCCAAATATGAATCGGCATAAACGGATTCACACGGGTTAGTTATAATTTACCTTATTTTAATTATTACTAAACCATTTTTGTGGAGTGGTGCTCAGTGCTTTAGATACCTGAAAACGATATATATATATAATCAAAGGCTAATGATGGCCTTAATTAGTGTCAACTAACCTCTTTCGAAAGCATCTGACTTTAGGTTATCCTGAATCATTTTTAAAAATTAGTATGTCAAATAATGATTGAAATTAGTTACCATAATAAACAGAGTTATTTTGAATTATGTATTAAATGGATGTAATTTTTTATTTGAATTTCAGGCGAAAGGCCTTATCGATGCACGGTATGCACTAAGACGTTTTCACAACCAGCTGTTTACAATGAACATGTGAAGCGACATACTGGTGAACGTCCTTATATTTGTACAGTTTGCGCCAAAGGATTCCCACGAGCAGCTCGTCTGGCCGTTCATATGCGCGTTCATACAGGCGAACGTCCTTATCCATGTACTTCTTGTGATAGGAGATTTAGTCAACCACATCATCTTGCTGCCCACCTGTGAGTTATTTTCACAGTTTAATTTTTGTCTCCCTAAAATTTTTGCACTTCAATAGGCTCATTTGTTAGAATTTTATAACTTGGTATCTATCAGGATGGTGGTACGTAGAATAACATCAAGTTCCTTATCCAGTGCTTAATCTTTTTGTAGTATTCATCACTTACCCTAAAATATATTATGGTTTTTATCCATTATCTATACAAGTTAAAGGTCGTAAAAAATTTCGCAGTCAGTAGAAATGTTCTATGTAGCTTCAATTTACAGTTCTCTAAGTTGTAGAATAAAAAAGCTGTTGAATGTATAATCAGTGTACACTTGTAAGAGATCTTGTTTTCATATTCCATTCCCTTACTTTTGGAAAATAAACTTAGAGTTTTTACAATATTTGTGTTAGTGATTTATATTGTATATATAAGTGTAGTTTGCTTTACAATAGAATTATGTATTGTAATTTCTGTGATTAATTTTTAGTCGTGTTCATAGTGGTGATCGGCCATACTCTTGTCCGAAATGCGATGTAAGTTTTGCATGTATTTCGAATCTGAGACGCCATCGGAAGCAAGTTCATCCAACAAGTCCTGTTCCAAATGATAGTGCAGACGGCAGTGATGTTAAGAGTGGAAATGAAGAGAAAAAGCCATCACTCCAAATTATTACATCTACTGTTTCAGATAACAATAATAATAGCTCTTCTTCCGTTATGACTATGGACACACCATCTTATATTGCTTCATCATCGAACTTAACTTCTGATGCTCCTGTTGCGATCGCTGCTGCAATGTCAGGGACTGTGTTAACAGCAACTGGTGCTCTAGTTCCTGCTAATTTCTTGCCTGCATCGTCAATACCTGGACTAATTCTTACATCAGCTGCTCCTGGTGCATTAATAGCTGCACCAGCTCATTTAACTGAACCACATTCTCATCTTCATCCAACTATCATTGCACATAATTCAGGTAATTCATCTCTTATAATCTCAAAGGTGATTTTTTCTATTGTGACTTAAGTTTTTAAAACAACTCATGTAGTCTGCAAAGTAACTACAGACACGTTTCCTACCTGTTGATTATAAGTAAATGTCTAATTAAGTGAATATGAAAATTGGATATGATGGATTTCTTTCTTTCAAGAAATGGCAGAGTCGTTCACAAACTGGAATGATCCATTATAACTACTGCACTTCATTTTCGCGTCCATCGTTGATGTTGTTTCTACTTCTATCTATTTCGACATTTGTCATAATAATAATATCACTGCCCAAGGCATGCAATCAGCACTTAATCAGTTGGCAATCAGTGTCCGCAGGTACGGCATGTGCTTTGCACCCTCCAAGTGCAAAGTACTTCTACAAGACTGGCAGGATTCTCATCCTGTACTCACCCTGGATGGTGAGGAGATCGAAGTAGTTGAGAAGTTCGTGTATCTAGGTAGCTATATAAGTGCTGGTGGTGGCGTGAGTGATGAGATTGATGCACGTATAATGAAAGCCAGAGCGGCTTATGCCAATCTGGGCCATCTTTGGCGCCTTCGTGATGTTAGTCTGGCTGTAAAAGGTCGGATCTACAACGCGTCTGTGAGAGCAGTTTTGCTCTATGTTTGTGAAACCTGGCCTCTCCGAGTTGAGGATGTTAGACGACTCTCTGTGTTCGTTCATCGTTGTCTCCGAAGGATTGCTGACATCCAGTGGCAAGACCATGTTAGTAATGCAGAGGTTCGGCATCGTGTGTTCGGGCGCAGAGACGATAATTCAATTGGTGTCACCATCTTGAAACACCGACTTCGGTGGCTTGGACATGTTTTACGAATGTCGTCCCAGAGACTTCCACGTCGTGCATTATTTGCCGACCCTGGGACTGGTTGGAAAAAGCGGAGAGGAGGTCAGTGTATGACATGGTGTCGTGGCATGAAAGAGAGCTGCAAAGGGCTAGCTTCCGTTGGTCCTTCACGACTCCCTGGTTGGGGTCCGAGAGATAGTGCAACACAGTGGCTAGAGACGTTATCAGATATGGCTCAGAATAGAAGCCAGTGGCGATCCTGCTGCAACCTTCTTTTACTTTCTACATAAAGAATGGTTCTAACTTTCCTAACTGAAAGAGTCTTCTGGTTGTACATTTCAGCCCGCCTTATCTTTTCATCCTTTATCTACCTACTTTCATTATTTTGTGTGGCGCATATGTACCTGGTGCCCTTTTGTACCAATATATATGTGTTTAAATAAATAAATAATAATACTGTACTAATGTGTGGTAAGTTGAGCTGATGCATAAATGTGATAAATCTTCTGACTGAACGTTTGAATCGGTCTCCTAAGCTCTTCTAATAATCCTAGTCTAACTCTACACGACAACTTGAACATGAGAGAAAAGGCGTGTAATATGGAAGGAACGCTTTACTCCACGGTTAGTTCAGTTAGAGAAAATTGAGGGTATTCATAGCATTTCAGACGACCGTGGGCTTTTGGAAAGTTCTGGGACCCTACTAAACATATTAGCAAGATAGGTAATCGGAAATGTGAAGTGAATTTTCTTTTTCTAGATATTTCTGAGAAATTTCCATTCGACGCTGATTGGATAAATGTTTCCCAGAGTTTTTAGAGCCCCCTTTGGTTTTTTCGAGGAATTTTCTGGGCGTCCCCAACAATGTGTTTCGAGTTCTATGTTGGATATGACTAACTGATTGGTCGCAGTCTTGATCATCAGTCAGTCAGTCAGCTACAACGTAGAACTTCGTACGTACGTACATCAGTTCAAGTTGCCATACCACATTAGCACAGAGATTCAGTTGTCGATTCAAATCCCATAATGGTACAAGTAGTAAGAGTATAAGCAGTAATCGGAAAGATTAAGGTTTGAAGATGTTATTGAAGGAGTATAATACGGTGAAATAAATTTGGAAAGAGAAAAAGGATACAGACATGAAGAATTCAGATTAGAATTTGGTAGAACACAAAGAGTGGACGCACCTTCGCCATTGCAAACGATTTTGAGCCATGTCATTCAAGGTCTCTAACCATCGGTTGCTATCACCTCGCGAATCCCAACCAGATAGTCTACACCTACCAGCATGGCCCAGTTCACTTGTCAGTGACTTCATGGATTTATGTCATGTTTTGGTCTGGCCGCCCCTAGCTTCCTTCCAATATGCTCCTACACCATAAAACATTGCACGTCGGGGCAGTCGGTGGTTGGGCATACGTAACACATGTCCCAGCCATCTCAACTGATGAAGTTTCACTACTTCATCAATCGATTTGCCATCCTTACCTAGTACCCGTTTCCTAACATCTGCATTACTTACCCAGTGGTCCCAGGATATACGAGCAATGCGTCGAAGACACCTATGATCGAACACTAGTAGCCTACGAATATCCTCTACTCTTATCAGCCATGTTTCACTGGAAAGATCCTATATATATCTATCTATCTATATATATATATATATATATATATATATATATATATATATATAGATCAAAATTAACAGATTGATCGTGTAATGTAATTCGTTATGCTACTTCTTATTGACATAATAGTATTCCAAAGGTTATATTTGCTTATTATCTTTCCAAAATTATTGATTTTGTTGACCCAAATGCATTTTATACTTTCTACTCATGATCGTTTTCTTTCGCTTATATAGGTGAGGGAAATACATCTCTATTAACAACATCTATTTCTGGTGGTCTTTGTTCCGTTACTCAACCTTCTTCATCTCTTGCAAATTCATCAACTCCTTTAAGTGTTCAATCAGAAGCACTTTTAAAAGCTAGTTCTTCTCCTACAATGTCTTTTATGTTCCCAACTGTTCTCACTTCTACCCCTCATCATGGTGATGCACTCAGACAAACTTCAGTTGCTTTTCTTACACCAACAGGTGAATTGGATCGATCATGTACTGCTACTTTAGCTACCGCTGGACCTGATGGTGGATTTATATTGAATTCTGTTGGTGGAGAAACTGTCTATTTAGAACCGGTATGTTTTTTAATTTTTTAGTTTGTGAGTTATCTTTTTATGTTAGTTTTAAAGTCGCTACCACATAAAATTTAGAACTGCGTTTTGACTCGACCAATATTCAAGAAAGTTGAGTTTCACTTGATTTCGCTTAACCGTAATCAGAACCCACTAATGTATTTTACTTACTAATACTGTTGATTTCTTCGCCAATGAATTTAGTAGCAAATATCTAATATCAAGTTTCGTTGCTGCCATAGATATCAGTAGAGAGTAGTATTAACTTGTTTATGGGAAAGCACATTTGACTAACATCTGGTGAATTACTACTTGTAAACATGTCTATATATGTTTTCTCTGCCTGCAAACTGCTAACAGAAATGGGATAATCAGAAAACAAATATTTTTTATATTTGTTCCCAATGATTAAGTGAAATTCCACATTTACTATAGTCGTTGACTTAAGTTGGAGGACACTGGTTCACTTTGAGATGACTATCTTTAGTGGATACACGAAAATGTGAATTAATCTCATTTAGAAAGTTATTTCTGAAGCTTATTGTGAACTTGTTTTTTAGGGATTCTTTCAACAATCATACATCGCTTTAAATTTAGGCCTATCAATAACAGAATACCTGCATATGTCATTAAGGTTGCACATTTGCCTTTTGTTTCTTTATTGATTTTATATATATGCTAAACTTGTTGCTAATCATTGTTTCTTTTCTTTTCAGCTGGATCCTCGACTCACTCTAGAACCTGGACAACAGTTTACTCTAACTTCTATTCCCACTTCTCACCCACAGGGAACAATTATTAATCCACATCATTCAGCTGCACATTTAGTGGGTCATCAGGTTCATTTGCAGTCGGGGCAAGCAACACATATTGCGTTTGCAACTAATATACCAACTCATGGCCATCAGGCTTCACAACTGTTAACTTCTGGTTCAACTATATTTCCTAATACAGCACCCAATCAGGCAGCAATTCACAGTGGTCATTCTCCTGCAACAGTTATTTTTCCTCCTCCTGTTTCCGTTCCTCACTCCAGTTTGTCTAGTCAACAACAATCGGTACTTCAATCGTCTACGGAAGCTACAGCTCCTTCTCAGTTATTACATTATCATAGGCCAATTAACGCTACAGGTGTTTTACCAGGTCGTCCCTCATCTACACCCACTCAACAACAAACAGCAATGCTTGTACCTATAGTACATACACCACCTGTTAATGCAACATCCAGTCTACCAAACTCAACATCTAATACAAATGAGTCAGTTAACTCAACTCCTCTAACAACAACATGGCCTGTCAGTGGCACATTTTTAACATTTGCTTCCTCACATCTCTGTCCTGTTGCTTCTTCCGCTGTTATGGAAGATCATACAGATTCATGTGCTCTTACCAATTCTCGTCCTTCTTCTGTTCTATCAAACTCCTCTTCTCTGGGTGCTATCACTGCTGTCTCAGTACCAGAAACAAGTTTATAGTTAGTTTCATTTTTGTTTCTCATTCCGTTTGATGACATTATTTACGTGTTTTTAATTCAGTACTTTGTGTTGTGTATGTTTATTCACATTAAAATTAATTGTGTTAACCAACTTTAATACTTCTATACCATTTCTTATTAAATAAATAACAACAGTAGAGGTACTTTCTATTGAATAGCACGTCTATTGGTGCCCTCCACTCTTGTACTTACTACCATTTATTATTTCATATTCGTCTTTTTTTTCAACGATAACTTAATCTTTGATTTCGGTATTTTCATCATCATCGTGTATGAGTGTACAAATGAGTTTCGTTACGTCGTGTATGTTCCGTGTTTAGTCATTGTTATTTGCTTTTATATTTTCCTAATTAGCTAGTCTGGTTTAAACCAGAATTCTTCTTCTTACTATATCTACTTGAATAAAAGAGCTAACGTTATATGGTTGCTAGCTGTGTTTACTCATTTTACACCTTCTACTCTGTTGTCATGACCATTTTTCTCCGTAAATAGGAAACAAAACAAACAAAATTCAATGAAACATTTAACTAATATGACAGTCAAATTCATCTTTATTGTTACTCTAACACTACATGCGTTCACTCAATGATTATTATTGTCGTTCTGATGAGTATATAATTTTAGTTACTAATTGTTTCTTTTCTGATTGTTAGTTAGCGGTGATGTGTGCACATGTACTCATATGAGCGTTTCTCTATTTGCGTGTTTGTCTATACGTCATGTAAACTAAATGCAACTTAGATGAATATGTAGATATAAGAAAACATTTTTTGCTTTTCCCCTTACATTATTTCATCATTAATCCATATTGTGTATTGTATAAAAAAAAACTAATATACTTTTTTTTTCTCATTTTATTTCATTAATTTAAAACTTTTCGTTTATTATTTTTTTCCTTAATATTATTTTTCATGCGTTTATTTTGGTTTTGTTTTTCTTTCACCATTTTTTTTGTGTGTTTCGTCGTACAATTGACATTTCAATAAGTGTTATTTTTTTTTCGCCCCATTTTTATCTTTTCTACGTTTCTTACCCTCACCCCCCCCCTCCATCTCTCTTCTTTTTTCTCGTCCCCTCTATGGTGAATATTTTTTTTTATAATCCGCATTAACCATCAAATACATACAAATTTGCACATACATCTGTACGTACACATAACGATTTGTTGTTATGCTGCTCTGAACACATATTTATGTACAGATTTTTTTTTGTTCTCGTTTTGTTAATTTATTATTATTTTTTTTTCATTTAAATAATTTAATTCATTTTTTTTTTATTAATATGAAGAAATGCAACTTCGACCTCTACTCTTAAAATATTATAATAATTATCATAACTAACCAACAGCATTATTAGTATTACTATTATCATTATCATTCTTAGTGACAACCAACTTTACCATCTTCATTGAGTACATTTATACAATACTACTACTACTACTACTGATAATAATGATAACAACAGTAATCTAACGAATATTATTTTATATATCTTTTTTTCTAGTGTTGATATATGTCTGTCCTTTTTGCGTGTATATGTGTAGGTTTACCTACTACTAATACTACTACTATC
This sequence comes from Schistosoma rodhaini, assembly GCA_944470415.2. NCBI lineage: Eukaryota > Metazoa > Platyhelminthes > Trematoda > Strigeidida > Schistosomatidae > Schistosoma > Schistosoma rodhaini. The sequence continues at coordinate 7,764,123 of OX104036.1, read as the reverse complement.
AGTAATTACTCTGTGTATTAATTAATTAATTATTTGTATCTAATTTCCTTAATATATCATAATGAGAAATTATGAGAATTATGTTGAAACATACATTTGATGTTCCATGTACTGGTAATCATCATGACTAACTGTCATCTGAATTGATAACTTCAAGTAGTATTCGTCAAGGTTGTCAACCTTTTCTAGTTTTATTTAACCTTGTCATAGACATTCTTTTTAAGATAACATTTTCATCAGTTGATATTTTGAGCATTGTTCTACCAGGAGATTCATATGTTGACTTGGAATAATTAGATAATAGAGATCTGTTTAGTGAAGACTTTGAAAAAATCCAGTCTTCAAACCACGTTAAGAAACAATGCAACTACATTTGGGATGTGATTATCTCCCTTAAAAATCCAGAATTTCGCCTCAGGATTGGCTTGCATGATTGCCTGGGTTAATGATCGGGAGTGAAGTAGTAACAGTATCGATGGTAATAGGAAGGATCAAGTATCGAAGATACAACTCGGAAAGTAAGTATAAACTAGTGAAACATAGACGAATAAAAATTATGGGGAACGTAGAATCTCAGGATTTGGCAGAGGACAAAAAATGGAAGCACCTGCACCATTGAAAACGGTGTTGGGTTGTCATCCAATCTCAAATCAGCGGTCACGGTAACAACATGGACCCAACCAGGTAATTTGTACCCATTAACATAGCTCAGTCCAATTGTCAATGACTTTATGGACTGATGCCATGTTCTATTTAGGCTGCTCCTGGCTTTCATACAATCTACCCGCACACCTAAAAACATCTCTCATCGAGGTATGCAGTGATTGGGTGTACACAACACGTGCCCCAACCACCTCAGTCGATGAAGAATCAATCTATTTGCCATCTTTATCTTAATCCAGTCATTGCTTATTTGAGGGTTCCAAAATACGCGAGCAATGTTTCGAAGACACATGACCGAGTATTGGTAACCTACGCATATCCTCTATTATTAATGACCACGCCTCACATCCATAAAATAGGATGGCGGGGACTGCTGTGTTCTAAACTAGTCCTCTATTTAGCAGACGGATATCTAGCATATGCCATTAGTGAATCAAGTTGATATAAGCTGATCAAGCCGTCTAAAATCCGTGCCCGAATTTCCTCATACACCAGACCATCAGTACTGGAGAGATTCTATTATGTCAAAGAATACAACAAAGGTCGGACGTCGGAACGTATGTCTTTTACATAACCCGCCAAAGTGTGAATATTAGGTCTTTACATCCACATTCAGCTCTGAAACCAGCCTGGTTTTCTCAGGTCTTCTGTTCATAGTTCCGGTCGGACGGAGTAATATTATCAAGTGTAATCTCTTAGATATTATACTAATTAAACCGATTCCTCTGTGATTAACACAAATCGAATGAGATTTGTAAGGCGCATATTTATCTGGTGCTTCCTTGTACCAATATTTATGTGTTTAAATAAATAAATTTGTGCTTAACACAAGAGGACTTTCGTCTTTTCTTGCAATCTGGTACAGCCAGCGATCGAGAGCAGTCAGGTGGGATTACGTTCAGTCGCTAGATTTTAGCAAAGGTTTCAGTTAATTTAACTTTTAAAACTGGATCACTAACCTTAGAAACCTCAGGAGTTAGTTCATCGGGCTCCTTTGCTTCCTCTCGCTTCAGATTATTCATATCGTTTTTAACCTCACAAGGAGTTGGAGGACTTACAATAGTTCACGATTCGGGTTGCTTGTACACAGTTAATAGACGAAGTGTGACTGAAGTCCAGTTAAACTGTCCCCTAAAGTGTCCAGCCTATCGGTTCTATCCCCTGGATCTTTTTTCAGAGATAGCTTCACTAACAGCCAGATTTTTAATACCCATTCGCTTGATAAGTCTGAACAGTTGTCTACTGTCGCCTATCGCTGCTACCTTTTCCACCTCTTCTACTTTCGGTACCCACTACGGAAATCCGTAGGTCAAGGTGGGGTGTTGCCTTTCTAGGGTCGACCTTTTCAGACCCCTTCCGTTTTAAGGAGGTGGAAATGCTGGTTGAACAAGGGAAACACTGTTTCTGTCACACCTTTGTATAGTCAGCAGTACGACTTTCTCGGACCTCGAGTTACTGCTTTTAGTCTTACCGTTCTCCAATCGACCTACTTGGCGTGGTAGGACCTAAAGGAACATGTGTTTCAGCCAATTTAGCTCGACTGTATCAACACGACAGGCATGCCCGACCACCACATCTAGGTAGCAGCTACAACCAGCGTTGGTGGTCTAACTATGATCAGTTTCTAAGACAATCTCTGAAAACTACCAGTGCTAACAATAATTATTCTTTGCAAATAAAGACCAGTTTTCGTCTGTTTTTCCAGCCTGCTCAGTTAAAATTAAGGTGGTGGAGAGAACTATACTTGTTGCATTTGGTAGTATGTTCAAACATACCTACTTTTGTTCACACAACTGTATAATTTCACTAGTCAGCACGTATAGATATAGGCCAGCTACTATATAACTAGGATTCCGGTCAATGATTACTATTAAAAGTATCTCCTAAGTTGTTTTAGATGATATTTTCCATCAGATAAGAGGAGACAGTTTCAACGAAGTCATTAGTTGTTACACAAACGGGTATCCAAAGTAACTAAGAATTACTAGTCTGTGTTTATCGTGAACTATTGACCTCAGAAATATTCAAATCATGAAATTATAAGTAATTTCTCAAAATCTGCGATTTTACAGATCTTATGTTTTCATTCGATTATTTCTTAGAGGATAGTTTTCATTCTCTCTGATTTTACTGAGTTATCATACAATAGCCTTGAAACGTGATTGTGTATTGAGCTTTGGAACCTGATCTTGTACGTGTGATCCATATATATATATTAATTATAAGAGTAACTATTTCACTTGACCATTCAAAAAGATAATCAATTTTCTTACTTTTTAATATAAAAATATGAGGCTGCAGGTGAAAACGTTTTCTTTTGAATGTCATTCGGTGAAAGACTTTTACGCATGTACGTTTTGCATTAGGCAAGTCGTAATCCAGTATGAGTCTCTCTCTATTTTTATCAGTATCTCCACACAAGAAAATTTCCCTTTTATTTTAACTATTTCTCACTCCTACTTTTAACATCAACAAGGGTAGTTTCCTGTATATTTTTGTGTTATATTTTTCGTCTACTTGTAAGTAAGCAAATTAATTGCTTCCAATTTATTTGAGCTTTTCACTGTAAACTTATTAGACAATCTTTGGGATTTATCCATCGTTAAATCCGTGTATTATGATTAAGGTATTCCTAATTAACTATTCACTTTTCAAGCAATTAGATAGTTTTATTAATTATACATGATAATATCTAGATCATACCAGTAGTAATTGAATCTGCGAATCCCAAGTTATTTTACTGGTGTACCACTATTATTATTATTATTATTATTATTATTATTATTATTATTATTATTATTATTATTATTAGCTTTATTCAATATTATATTTTTGGTACAATATAGAATTCTCAGCACAAAGCACTTCAACAAGTTTCCGTTTCTTACTTCTTCGTCCATCCTGACGATAAATATTGAGTGATCGCCAGTTAGAAGTTAGCAGCCCAGTCAATCGACATCTGGATAATGTACATTCTTCTCGCTGCATATTGCCAGCAACCACGATATATCTGATTAGGCCTTTTGTAGCCTTTACAGCGAAAGGTCTTACACTTTTCAGAAACGCACCTGAATAGGTTGTGCGATTAATAGGCATTATGATGTATTAAAACAAACAAAATTAGATAACTTGTTGAAATATCTAGATTACAGGAACAGGTAGCCCAGGTGTTTAAACAGGCGGCCAATAGCTAACCACTTGGAGATACGTCAAAAAAATTTCATCGTAACTATATTTCACGCATGAAATGTTTTGTTCTGTCTGTCGTTTAAACGAGCTAAACAAAACCGTTTTGTATTCACAAGCGATAAATCAATCCATTTTGAAGTTCTCTGTGAACGTTTTTCAAACGGTTTTGTCATCTCTGTTTGTCTTTGTATTCCTTTTTAGCACTTATCTGTGTATCTCTGGTCAAGTCATTCGTTGGTGTCTTTTCGTATGGGTTGGTAAATAAGGTCTCGGTTGACATGTCTATGGATTTTAGATTGACTGATAAGGTTGTTCAAAACAATAATGGAAGCTTTTTAATCAACCTACCACTCCATTTCAGAGGACACAACATGATTAAAATTATCCACTCGATCTAAAAATCTTCTTCACTATTAAGATACCATATCATAGACATTCGTTAAAGTATACACTAACAGTATAGGACGACAAAAGCAAAAATTCAGTTTTTAAAGAAAGTGTTTGATATCGATTTACCATGGAGTCGGAGATAAATGAATCAATCTTTTATACATTTTATTATTATGACCCTTTTATTTGGTGACGTTCTTCCAGTTGCATTCAAATTTTTTGTGGACAAAAAATGTAAAATATTTAGATTCGCCACAAACTGTGCATATTGATTTAGATAGTTTTTGATAATTATTTAGACATATTGCCTGGAATTTATTACTTAAGAAATCTAATGCATTTAGCGATGCAGTAATCTATCATCTGGTTAATACGATGAACAAAAATTAAGTTATTCGTATGTATGTTATGTTCGCGTCTGCAGACGTAAAGGCTAGGATTGGCAAAGCAAGGACAGCATTTCTACAATTAAAGAACATATGGAATTCAAAACAACTGTCAACTAACTTCAAAGTGAGAATCTTCAATACGTCAAGACAGTTACTTCTATTGTACGGAGCTGAAACGTGGAGAACTACTACATCCATCGTCAAGAAGGTACAAGTATTTATCAACAGTTGTCTTCGGAAAATACTCAACATTTTCTGACCGGATACCATCGACAACAGCCTACTATGAGAGAACAAACCAGTTTCCATCTGAAGAAGAAATTAGAGAAAGACGTTGGAAGTGGATAGGACATACATTTAGAAAATCACCAAACTGCAACACGAGGCAAGCCCTAAATTGGAATGCTGAAGGGATGCGGAAAAGAGGAAGGTCAAAGAACATATTACGTTGGATAATAGAGGCAGATATGAAAAGGATGGATGCTAACTGAAAATAACTGGAAAGGATTTTCGAGGACAGGGTTGGATGGAGAATGGTGGTGTGCGGCCTATGCTCCTCCACGAAGGTTAACAGGTGTGAGTAAGTATGTTCGCGTCGTTTATGACTTACACGTGAAAAGAAACGAGGAACCACTGCAAATCTCACAACGCGAATTAATGTTGAATTAAAATCACAACGAGTAAAAGAATGAAATTTTCTGTTCTCATTCCGTTATATCAATGTCAAATATTATACCAAAACGAAACACTATGCTTGCCGGTCATCTACATTTCGATACTTACCTCTCACTTTATTTTGTTTTCGAAATATAAGAGTACACAAGGAACTGTTATGTATATCAAGTCAATGAATATTGAAAGTGCTCATGGTAATTACTTTAACATCAACATCAAAGTGACTATCAGGTTGAATCCACACGCATGAAACAACCTATCGAAACGAACAGAAAGAGAAAGAATCATCAGTATCTTACAGAAATATCGAATGCAGGTGAACGTTTCCAGATTCATAATCTAAACTACAACAGTATGCACATATGCCAATTAGAGACTGACCAGTTGCAGTCCTAACAAATCGATGGGAAGATTCAAACAAACAATACTAAGTTGAATCTAAACTACAACTGCTTAAATTTATATTTACTATATTATATGAAATAAAGTAGATGGCGAGACTATAATTTATGGACGAACCAAATTTAGTATAACAGGTCTTGGGTTTTGGCGCGAAATCCATTCATTCATCTGGTTAAGTAGCACCTTGGCATTTTAGTTGATGTCAGTTTGTGATGAAGGCTCTGAACCTAGTTCCTAACCCTAACCATCAGATACAAATCATAATTCTCATTTCTCACACTGCTTTATAACTGTCATTTAGTCCTGGTTACTAGGTGGACATTCTCAGGATCACCTTAGAGTCGCTCAAAGGTCGTCCATAAATTATAATCTCACCGAAACAATAATAAATGAAGGTTGAAAAAATCTAAAAAAAAAAACGATAGAGAGTCAAACTAATTCGTGAAATGGATAATTAAAACAAGTATTTACATTATGATTTGAATTGTGCATGCTGAATGCATTTATTAAGACCAAGATTACAATAATAATAATAACAATAATAATAAAGAGTAATGTTCAGAACCAAAAAAAAAAACATTGAAAAGATTAGTTTTAGACTATATAAATTACAATTTTCTATGGATGGTTTAAGCTTCTTCAGTACACAAGTATTTGACTCATGCTCCATTTGAGCCAACTTGCAAAATGATGTATATTACTTAAAAAGAGATTTCGGTAAAATTTAATTATCGCAACATTCTTGAACGGTTTATCAGCCAATCAGAAGTGTTTAGTTAATGATTAATTTACGACCAAAATGTGGTAAAATTATGATAGATTAATCGTCCCAGCACGATAAATAAATGAAGAAAGGTTATAATTAAGGATTGAGTGTCCCGTAAGAGTTATGATTTAAAGTTAAGAGCCAGAGTTTAGGAGTTCTAAGGTTAGGAGTTAGATCTAAGAGTTTTAGAGCTAGAATATGTGATATTATTATTTATTAAAACATAAACATTGGTACAATAGGGCACCAAACATATATGAGCAACATAATTCACTCGATTTGTGTGAGGAATGGATACACTGCTCGGAAGCCCGAACCCAAACAGGTGGTTTTCCTAGAGAACCACACATCGACCCTTTGACTTAAAGGTCTCATTCATAAGGCAGTGGAGCAACGTAAGGAGACGCAGTCCAATGGTGGCCGGTGACCAACAATAGGCTCATACACCATTTGTTCCCTCAGGATCCTGGAGCCCATGTGAACCATTGGCTTGAAATCAGAGTTTTCCAACTCCCCTAGATGGATCCTCCATATCTACCAGCCAGGTTAATGCGCCGGACATTTGTTTTTCGTCATCTCAACTTCGAAAACAACATCCCTGCGACAAGAATGCAGTGAGCAGGACTTCCATGAGATTGGTTGTGCGCATCTGGCCATGTGAGAGGATTTTCGGAGGGACAGCGGACACTCACCGTCGTACCAGGGCATTTAGAGGAGGAATATGTGTTAGGCATTTAAAAATATCTTACAATCACAAGAACATCCTTGAATATGCCCTGAATTATACTACGCACCCTCAGATAACGTCTGGGTATAGGGTACATATTTCTAATAATTTAGCTTACTTATTATGTCAAACTCACTGAGCGATCACATAGAAGTTATTATTAGCAAGTGTAAGCACTTTAAAAACTAATAATAGGCATGTTTTATCTATTTTTTTGATAGGATACATTTTATTCTTCTTTGAGTTTTCAATTTCGCGTAAAGGTATATACATGTTGCCTGAAAGCCGATCGGTTGGCTGAGGGTCGTCGTTTTAGTCTAGTTTTATCGAGAATCCTAGTGGGATAGTGAGACTGGGATTGATGAAATGTTCCTGTAATGAGTTGTTGATTGTTTTGAAGTGTCATTTTAAAAGCTATAAAGATTAATTTTATGAAGTTTTAAAAGTGTCCATTTTATGCTACCAATAAAACCTGCTTCCTCAAGAGCAAGTAAACTTATGGTGGAGCAATGTTGTATGTGATATTTTCAGACAGAAAATATTATCTGGATAGCCTTTAATTGTTTTGAAATTTTATTTGCTAAAACAGTTGTTTATAGTAAAATAGAATGTTGTTGAATATTTAAAATCTTGAAGTGGTATCTTGTTATGAATTGTGTACGAAAATCAAATACTGAAAAGAAGTTACGTAATAATCGGCTAGTGAAAAGTGGTAAAGTGAAGATAATAGTCCGCTTGATATCTATGAAAAACAGAATAATAAAAATTTATTATAATGGCTAACTAGTAGTTGTGAAAATAATTGGAAAAGATTAGAAAGAGTAATTAAAAAGGCGATAGTCAGTGAGTCAATCACAAAGTGGAACTTCTTACATTAGTTCGAGTTGCCTTAGCACATTAGCACAGAGATGCAGTTGTCGATTCAAATCCCATAGTAGTAGAATTAGTAAGAGTATAAGCAGTAATGTGAAAGGTTAGGGTTTGAAGATGTTATTGAAAGAGTATAATACAGTGAGATAAATTTGAATAGAGAAAAAAGATAGAGAATGAAGAAGAATTCATGAAGAATACAGAAGATTTGAATTTGGTAGAACACTAAGAGTGGATGCATCTTCGCCATTGAAAACGATTTTGAGTCATTCCATTCAAGGTCTCTAATCATCGATTGCTATCATCTCGCGAATCCCGACCAGGTAGTTTATACCTACCAGCATGGCCCAGTTCACTTGTCAGTGACTTCATGGATTTGTGCCACGTTTTGGTCTGGCCGCCCCTAGCTTTCTTCCAACCTACTCCTACACCATGAAACATTGCACGTCGGGGCAGTCGGTGGTTGGGCATACGTAACACATGTCCCAGCCATCTCAACTGATGAAGTTTCACTACTTCATCAATCGATTCACCATCTCTACCTAGTACCCGTATCCTAACAACTGCATTACTTACTCGGTGGAGACAGATTACTGAAGATGGAAAGAAAGGTTAAGAGCATGGAACAATGAGGGACTGAACATGTTATTTTTGTGCGCAAATGTAAAGCTTAAACTGATGGATAGCAATAACCTCTGGTGTACATAATTTTTGATTCGCATTCATCTTGAGGCGACTTTTCTGACTGCATGTATAATTTTGATGTAGGCTTCTGATGAAGTGAACCGACCAGAATTGAGTAGATTCTACAACACTAAGCTTTGAACTGGCTCCTGTAATCCTTTGGAAAGCTTCCGTGTTTAGTCAGTTCAATGTGCATTTATCAGCTCACTTACCCATGTGTACCAGATTATACCGGCCACAAAAAGCGAGATTTTTCGGAAGACACCTCCGAACATTACCGCGCTTATCTTACCATAAATACGATTGTACAGCTTAGGTAAATGAAATCGTCAAAAGTAGAATTTTATTCGCTGAGTTCTCTTTTTTTTCAAAGACACAGTGGTTCACTTTCGTTACTTTGGAGTTAGTTTAATTTGTAAAAATTTCTTAATGACTGCAATGGTAATGTGTCTGCCACAAAACGAAAGGGTTGGTAAAGTTAATCCTGTTTATTGCCGTGATCCTGAGTTCTCGAGTTATTTCAAATTAGCGGGAAACAATTTAGCCATTTTCTATTCTTTTACCAATTATTCCCTTGCTACTTGACCAATCCATTACAGTCCATATATCGAATCTTCGATTTTTTTTCAGAAATTTCCTTATAGCATTAGTCATAGTAACAAACGTTGTTATAGTTCCAGCGTTATAAATTTATCAGTGGTAATCAGATTGACCAGAAAGAGTAGACTACATCTAGTTTAATCAGCTTATTCTCATCTAACTGTCCTTAGATCCGATGTCTCGATTCTTGTTTCACGATCATATTACTCATTAGTAATCTGTGTTCATACTCTCTCGCCTTATGCCTCATTGGTTAAATTAATAATTGATAAACTGTCTGTGCCCTTATTGGTTGAAATTCATTTTATTTATATATGCATTTATACAAATATATATGGGGAACCAAAACAGTGTTCTGACTCAGACGGCTCTAGGGTGCTTCATCCAAGTAAATTCAACGGTTTTTGTAGCGAATCTGACGACTTATGTGCATGTATTAATCGAATAAAAACGATTAATTGAGTATATTGTATTAACCTCACTTCCAACCAGTAGACAGTGTATGTGGTGAACTTTTAGGTCATTATGAAAATGGTTGAGGATAGACATTTGAAAGCTTGCAAACTCCTGCCACGTGTTATAACATCAGATATTAACCATCCACTCCATTCACATCTTTTCCCTTGTATATCTTCTACTAGAACGATATGCCGAGTACATGTAGGCAAACAAAGATATAAATGCTCTACAACAGCTTATCTAACAAATATTTTATGCGATGAACAGGTTAGAAGTGCTGGACTAGTCAATAAATTGCATTCTTAAACATGTTTCTAACTAAAAGGTATACAGATTCTTGTCCTATTAAGAAACACTTCATTTAATTTCAAGTAAGAAGATTAGGAAAAACTTTTTACAACATTATGTTTTGAGAATTCTATATTATACCGAACATATAATATCGAATCAAGTCATTAATAATAATATTAATACTAATAATACAGTAATCCCACCCATATCTTTCTTTTAATGTGTCGGTCAGGTATATATATATATATGATAAGTCTTGCTGATTGAACGCTATATTCGGATCCTAAGCTGGTCTCGTAACCCCCAAGCTAGAACTACACAGCAAATTGAACAGGAGAGAAGAGGCAAAAAAATATGCGGGAAGCATTTTACTCCAAAGGTTCATTCATGTACAGAAAATATAGGGTTTTTATAGTATTTAAAAAGTTCTTGGGTTTTCATGAAAACTCTAGAATCCTACAAAACGTAGTAGCAATGTAATAATCAACCAATCAGAACCTCTACACGTGACTTTTCATTTTCGTGATACTTCTAGCAAGGCGTCTAATCAAACGCTGATTGGATAAAATACTTCTTAATGTTTCCTGAGCTTATCATGTCTAATGCGAGAAATTTTCAGGATCGCTTCAATAATACATATATACTATCTGCCCTATCTTTTATTTATCAAACTCCAAATCTATGAATCTTACTTACTTACGAATGTTACTCCCAATGGAGCATAGGCCGCCGACCAGCTTTCTCCAACCCACTCTGTCCTGGGCTTCCTTTTCTAGTTCTATCCAGTTCTTGTTCATTATTCTCATGTCTGTCTCTATTTCTCGGCGTAATGTGTTCTTTGGTCTTCCTCTTTTCCGTTGACCTTCAGGATTCCATGTGAGGGCTTGTCTTGTGACGCAATTAGCTGATTTCCTCAAGGTGTGCCCTATCCACTTCCAGCGCTTTCTCCTGATTTCTTCCTCCGCTGGAATCTGGTTTGTTGTCTCCCACAGTAACTTAAAGCTGATAGTGTCTGGCCATCGGATCCGAAGTATTTTGCGTAGACAGCTGTTGATGAACATTTGTGTATTCTGGATAATGGCTTTCGTAGTTCTCCACGTATCCGCTTCATACAGTAGAACTGTCTTGACATTTGTATTGAAAATTCTAACCTTAGTGTTGGTCGACAATTGTTGTGAGTTCCAGATGTTTTTCAGTTGTAGGTATGCTGCTCTTGCTTTGCCGATCCGTTCCCTCACATCTGCATCTGATCCACCGTGTTCATCAATGATGCTGCCCAGATATGTAAAGGTTTCCACATCCTCCAAAGCTTCTCCGTCAAGTGTAATCTGATTGGTGCATATTGTATTGTATCGGAGAGTCTTGCTTTTCTCTTTGTTTATATTGAGACCTACTGCTGCTGAGGCTGCTGCTACACTGGTCGTTTTCTCCTGCATTTGTTGTTGCGTTTGTGATAGAAGAGCCAGATCATCCGCGAAAATCTATGAATCAGATTATCGATATAATAAAATGAGAAGAATGAAAGAAATGAAGACTTGAAAGTCTTTATTTCTTTTCTTTTCTTTTGCTATAACACAATCTTCAAAAGACAAAACTAAAATTATCAACAAATAAATGACGTCAATTGTCTGATAAAATAGAAATATAGATAGATATATATATATATACACTTTTTATCATAAATATTTTATGATAAGAGAAGTAGATCCACATTATGAATACATTCAATTGACTTCCCTCTATCTAAATACAAAAGGAATAATATTTATGGTAGAATAATATGAGTTCATTTATTTTAATGAATTCTTTTTAGATGATTACAATCTACAAAAAAATGGTAATAATCGTCAAGGAAACAACACAGATACATATACTCTATGTCATAAAGGTGTTGCATAAAGTTGAATTTGATATCAAGTTTAATAAAAAGTTAATGATTACTGAAGAACCATTCAAACAATAATTTATTTGTAAGTTAAACATGTATTATATTCTAGAAGAAAAAAATCGAGAATATCGAAATAGAATTTTTTAGAAATGAAAGATACAACTAATTTATTAGGGTATCCATTACTTTTGTAGTTGTAAAATACCTAAATGATGTCCAGTTCTCTTAAAAACCAATGTAAAACTTCTCTTTTAAGGGATATATTTAATATTGTGGACAAGATATGATAACATTACTATTTCACCCCTAGAATTTCTATACTCTTGACAGTTTTTTCTTCTAGAACATTTACATGCTTCAATGGTTTTTCAGCAATCATTGATTTTTTATTAAACTTAATATCAAATCCAACTTTATGCAACACCTTTATGATATACAGTATGTGTATCTGTGTTGTCACCTTGACGATTATTACCATTGTTTGTAGATTGTAATCATCTGAAAAGAATTCACTAAAATAAATGAACTCATATTATTCTACCATAAATATTGTTGCTTCTATATTCAAATTTATTATTGGGAAAAATTGTATGAAGTAGTTACCTTGAATTAGTTTGTAGGCAACTTTAATCATAAACTGTATAATGTTAGAATTGTCATTATATTCAAATAAATAGAAAGAAAATTACTGATGGAAATAGAACCAGTAATGGAATTACAATAAATATTATTGTTTCTCTATGAATATATAGTGATTACACAGGTCTTTTGATATCACAGGGTTTCAATTAATTGTATACGAAAAATAGATTTTTGTTCATTTTTATCTACTAATACATTGGATGTTGATTTCGGTGATGTTATAAACCAGTTTTTATCATTTGAAATAAAATGATTTCCATCAGTATCACTTGTTGATATATCAATTAGTAATGCATCATTATCTGGTATGGATACAGTTGAGTTTTTTCCAATAGTAGTAGTAGTAGAAGAAGAAGAATTATTTGGTGTTACTGGTGATTGAACTGTTAGGTTATTAGTTATAATTTGTATCATTCTATTATCATTGATGTTGGGGTTGTTGTCTGTAGTAGTAGTATTATTATTATTGTTTCTACAAAGTTTTTCCTTTTCATTATCAACAGGATAAATAGAAGTACAAGACTTTTGTTCAAATTCTTTAAGAAAAGGACTTTTTATTTCGGAATAAAAATGAGGATTGTCATCCTGTAATCGATTATTATTAATGCTAATATCCGATTGAGTATACTCTGGTATATGATGTCTGTAATGCATAAGACTAGATTCTGTTAAAGATATACTTATGGGTTTACTAAGATTATTATAATAATTTAATTCATCATTACGTAAATCCAATGACGTTAATTGTATTGAATCAGTGCTTTCTAGTACACTATTCTGATGAATCACATCATTTATATTATTATTAGAGTCGGTGTTATTGTAAAGTGCAGGTATATTACCGATGTTATTAGTAGCATTAGTGGTAGTTGTACTACATGTAGTTGTAGTAGTAGTATCATCTTTAAAAGAAACAGTTCTTTTATTTTCCATTGTTGGGTTAAAATGAATAGTTACTGAATTCTTTTGACTTTCTATATTATTACTATGATTAATATCCTTTGCAGTCTTAGTATTATTACTATGAGTGGCAGGTTTTAGGGTAGAATCTAGAATGTTATCTTTTTCAATTATTATCGTATTATCAGTTTCAATATTTTTCAATGTATTCTCCCAATCTTCTAATTGTTGTTTAGATATATTCATTTCATTATCCTCTTTAACTTCAGAAGGAATATTCAATTTAATATTCTTATCTTTCATTTTTCCTAACTTATCTGATGTTGTTGATGATGATGATGATGATGACGACGACGACGATTTATAACAAGTGGGCGCTGATGATGATAACGGTGAAGATGATATGATTTTATTATAATTACAAAGTTCTTGTTTTCGAATTGACGTTTTCTTTGAAGAATTAGAACGGCAATGATGATGAATATGTTGATTTTGAACATGTTCATGTGGTAAATGATGATGATGTTGATGATGTGAATGAGGATGATGATGATGATGTTGATGTTGATAGAAATGATGATGATGGTGATGGTGATGATGAGGATGTGGATAATGACAACAACGAAGTACTTTATTAGAGTTTAACAAATTATTTTCTTCGTCATCATCATGAATACCACCTACTTTTTTATGTCCAATTAATAATAATTCACCTTTTTGATTTAAAAACATTTTTCTTTCAGATTGTTTTGTTTTATAGGCACGTGATTTCAAAATAGAATATATCATAATAGATAGAAGTAATGCAATGATAATCCCTATTAAACTGCATAAAACTGCTGTCCAATGTAAAAATCGAGTAAATGTTACTTCACATTTCATTTCAGCAACATATTCATTATTTAATTTTGGAATATTAAATGATGATTGTTGTCGATGAGATCGACTTAGAAATGAGATATTTTTATAAGTTATCATTGGATTATTAGTTTTCAGTTTATATTGTAAATTATCGGACATATTATTCACGATATTTGCTTTGTTCTGATGATGAACAGATGATTTAAATGTTGGTGTTAATGTTGCTATTGTTCCATTACTCTGAACATACAATGATGGTGATGATAATATTGAAGAGCCAATATATCTTTTACGAGTAACACGAAAACATATTAAGTACTTTGTATCAGGATGAAGATTAGTTAAATCAAATTCTTTAATATGATAATCTTGTATTATTTCTTGACCAAGTAGATCAACATCCAAATCATTATAATATAGGATCTGATGGATAAACAAAAAGAAAGTTGAGGGAAACGAAGCTTCTTTCAAGTATTTAAAGCAAATTATTTCTATTTGTAAGGGTTTGAATCTCTTAATTATCTACATTAATATTGAGAATGAGAAAGTTTAGATTTCTAGAAATTCATCTCCGTGTTGTATATGCTAGTAGCTAGCTAAACTAAGCATTCTAGCATTATAGGTGATGTAAGTTCGCTATGAGAAACGAAACAGTACTTCCCAACGTTAAAGATTTTTGAGGAATTTGGCAACTTAGGATTTAATTGAACGCAAATTTTGAGTGCACCTATACGCCTTTGCGAGCGATTTTGAGCCATGTGACTCATTCTTCAACCATTGGTTACATTGATGACACCATGAGTTTAATTGAAAGTTTGTGGCGATTGCAGTACGGTTGGTTATTTCATTCTAATACTTTTACTAATCCCTTTTAATAAGATCATAAACCGATCAATGTTAGACCATCTTTGAAAACCTGAGACCGCAGAACGACCATTTCATCCTAGTATGGGACTCCTCAGAAGTGATTGTCTATAATCCTACAGGCGGGGCTCGAACCTAGGACCTTCAGTTTCGCGTGCGAACGCTTAGCCTCTAGACAACGGAGCCGGCATTCAACAATGTTAACGTCCAACTTCAATTAACCCATGGTGTTGTGCGATCCTTCAAGTATTGAATATATTATTTTATAAACAGGTGTTATTTCCATATAACAGCCGTGCAGGGTAGTGCTGCGATTTCGCTTACCAAGTGCGCGCTTTTTACAATCAATTTAACTTGCTTCACAATTGCAAGTAAACTGGTAGAGGAACAGTGAGGTGGCCCTAGGCAGCATTTTATCCCTAACACTTCTCTGAATGAGTTTTTTCCTGGGAAAAACAGTTCAGAGCTCTGTTGAATAAAACATCTTTCTCAGCGATCTGGATAATTTATTCGATGTTCCTGAAGGTACATATGGAAGATTGCCCTCTTCGTCCGATAATGGATATGAATAATTCTCCATACCATTTAATTACAGAATGGCTTGTGAAGATTGTGCAACCGGTACGATAAGAAACCTAATTCAAACTCACCCTTATTATAAGGTGTAGTATTAACATGCAATACGAACCAGTTCACTCACACGGTTAATAACTAACTAACTCGCCCGACATCTGATTGAAATAGCAAGTCTGAATAAGAAGAGAACTGTATGGAAAGTTCCTAATTTATAATATTTTGTTTTTATTGGTGAACTAAGTGACTAACATGACATAAGTGTGAGCGTTGACCTTTGGACTAATAACTAGGCTATATAGAAGTATATCCCTATACTCCTGCTGAGTTCAACCTCGAGGCCCTGCTTAGTTCAAACAAACTTCTAATGTGAGGATATCTATCTATTGTCAATGTCCCGCAACTGAAAAATTTAGCGTTTTCGAGAATTTTTCCGTTAATTTAGTTGATCAGTGCCCTATACAAGAGCATGATATTCGCTAGGGATTTCATTCTAATAACCTAAAGCTGTTTAAACGTCTTCAATGAACATGACATTTTAAGATGTGGAAAGCAAATTAGGTGGATGTTACAGATTTAAATAAAATCCCCAGTAAAACTGTGTTCTTATACACAGTATTCATTCGCTAAATGAACGGCGACTTGCTAGATATATGTATTGAACATTGAGAGGCAAATGCATTACAAACACATGGATACGTATCCTATCTTCGCGTTTGTCTGATGAGTTCGACATATTTACAATTGGTTGATCACTGGGTGATGATCAATGTCATGTATGTCAGGTCCTTCTTAGTGCAGATCGAATCCTATCGACCAAGTTGCAATGTGGCCACTAGTTTTGGTGACTCGGCATTGCGTGAACTATTTTGAGATAAGAAGGTGTTTGGAGGTAGCCAACAGGGAACCCTGAATCTAGGTTTCGTGCTAATTGGCACTCGTCAGCAAGGTAAACCTGTAATCTTGAAGGAGCTGATGTCCTGTATTTCAGGTTCTTTTTAGTGCGGATCGAAATATTGTCTTTTTAAACTATCCTCGAAAGTACTCAAACTTCTATGATTATAATTTTAGTCTGCATAAATTTTCCATTACTGTAATAACCTACTAGCAGATTAAGTAATGGTATAAACCCAAACAAAACCTGTAAACATTTAAACAATTATATCGTTCGCAGTCATGACAACGCATAAGTGACTTCCGTTTTTGTTAAAATAAATATATGAGTTTTTTTAAGGTGTTTATCTGTTATCTACTAAATTATATATCTAATGTTAAAACAATCAAATTCTTATTGAGATCATGAACCAATCAATGAAAACTCAACAATCTCCACAACCCTATAGTGAATTATTATTTTAGATTAAGTATGATATGCCTTTATTGTTAAATTAAATGCATAACATGAAGCAGTTAGTCATCTAAAAGTTTGAAATATAACTTAAAGAATACTATATTACTTACTTATTTACGCTTTCTACCCCTCGTCGAGGAGCATAGGCCACACACCAGCATTCTCCATCCAACCCTGTCCTAGGCAATCCTTTTCAGTTATTTCCAGTTAACGTTCATCCTTTTCATATCTGCTTCTGTTTACCGATGTAATGTGTTATTTGGCCTTCCTCTTTTCCGCTACCCTTCCGTTTTCCACGTTAGGGTTTGCCTCGTGATGCAGTTCGGTGATTTCCTCAATGTATGTCCTATCCATTTCCAACGTCTTTCTCTAATTTTCTCTCCAGATGGAAGCTGGTTTGTCCTATCCCATAAAACGCTGTTACTGATAGTTACAGTCTAGTGAATGTTGAGTATTTTTCGAATACAACTGTTGATAAATACTTGTAACTTCTTGACGATGGATGTAGTAGTTCTCCACGTTTCAGCTTCGTACAGTAAGACTGACTGTCTTGACGTTGGTATTGAAGATTCTGACTTTGATATTGGTTAACAGTCATTTTGAGTTCCATATCTTCTTCAATTGTCGAAATGCTACCGTTGCTTTGCCAATCCTCGCCTTTACATCTGCGTTCAATCCTCCTTGTTTATCAATGATTCTTCGCAGGTACGTGAATGTTTCCACATCTTCCAGAGTTTCACCATCAAGTGTGATTGAAAGAATACTATATTATCGGGACTGAATTATATCGCTTTTTTAAACTTCTTTTATTACGTGATATAAATAACCATTTGAAATTTTGAGGTAAGTTCATATGTTGTATGACTATTACTACTAATGTAAATTAACTGTATACCTTTTAGTAGTATTCTGAAACCTAATTATTATATTGTTATTATAACTGAAAAAAAGTGTTAATTTATTTCGTTAAATATCCATTGTTCGTTTTATGATAAATCCTGAACGTTAAGATAACTCTATTAATAGAGAATTTTAGAAAGTTTATATTGAAGAAGTAATCTATGAATCAAATTAATGAAGCATCGATTGATAAGTTTAAATGATATTCCAAGATAAAAAAGGCGACATACATATGTTCAATGTAACTTCAAGACTTACAATTCATTATCATTCACTGAGTTAAAAAAAAAGAGATTTGTCAATCGTAACATAAATAAAATGTAGTCAACCGCATGAACGTGTGATAGAATTCTCGGTTTAAAAAAAACACACAATATACATAAAATTATACAAAAAATACTTACTTTGGCTTGTTGAAGTAGATTTTGTGCAACTTCCATAGAACTCCAATCCCATGTTGCTTTTAATCGTCGATTATCTGAATATCCAGGAAAAACCTTGAAATAAGACAATAAACTATATCCATCATCTGCTTTTTCACTTAGATTTTTTGATTTGATTAGCATTTGTATGACTGAATAATATTTGTTGAGTTAGCCGTCTTGCTGATGATGATTACAAAAGATCACTGGAAATCCAATTATAATTCATGATATGGTTTCTGCTTCTTTTTTCATCCTACATTCGGTAATAACTCTGAGCAATCTAAAGTAGAAATAAGTGATTGGTGTTAGGAGTTTGTGGAGACTATTGAATTTACTAGTTTACATTATACACTAGTCTTCGTTAAACAACCACTGAATACGAGAAAGTACTGGATAGCTGTCTCTTTCTGATATGAAACTCCCTAGCAGAGTGATCAAGTGGTCAAAAGACTAGGCGCTCGCTGGGAAACTTGAATGTCTTGGGTTCAATCTTCAGTTACGAATCCCAACTACTGAAGAGTCCCATACTAGGAAAGGACACGCTTTCAGTGTTTCCTCGTTCTTGTAATGGTTATTTAACTAAGATCAGTTCACGATGTAAATTTTAAAAATAAATGAGCTGAATATTAAGAATTTTCCCTATTTATGAAAACAAACATTTCTCAATCTTCATACCACTATATATATATATATATATATATGTATATATATATATATATATATATATATATATATATGGAGAGAGAGAGAGAATTCAATTAATTGCGTGTCCCGAGACTCAACAGGACATACCTCCATCCCAGAGGGGATGTTCACTCCATGACCCAAACCCAACACCGTTCGCTGCAAACGTCATCGCGTTACACACTTAACTACTGATTCGAGATAGTCACTCGTTTTTGCGATGGATATCAATTTTAATTTAACTTTGATGCTAACCATATATTATCTATACTATATCAACTTGTGTTATATTGGCTATTTCGAGGTGATCCTCACAAGATGCATATATCCCAACCAAGACTGATTTAACTCCACTCAAAATGTCAATAGGATAATCCAAACCACTAAAATTAAACTAAACTAAGTGCTTATGTAATAGAATTTAATGTACTCAGTTTTAATTACTGGTTTATTTGTATTAAGATACACTTGTTCGACATGTAATTTAAAGTAACTCGTTAGTTAATCTCTGAAAGTACACAACTTTTAGGCAATGAAATCAAACTTCAAAATGAAGAAACGAATTATTGTCAAAACAATTTGAAACCTAATCACTCTGGGTAATAAACTAATATTACCAGGGTAGGTTTAAGGTAAGAACAAACTGTTTTCGAATACACAAAAGGGGTTTGAATTTCCTTATGGCTAAGGCTTCAATAAACCTTAGTATACACTCTTCTACACTTTCATACAACACAAAAGCCGAGTTATTGCCAACATTACTCATGAACAAAATTTTGAATATGCAATAATGTTTTCTTGTTTTAAAACAATTGGAAAGATATCGTTACCTTATTGTGACAACAAATAATAAAAATGCAAATTTCAATCTCGAAAGTTACAAAAGTAATTGCTCTAACGTATATGAAAATGACATACAAAGATTTCTTTGTAAATTTGAGTTTGTTATTTCGCTATCTAGTGATACACGTATTTTGAGTATACCATGCAAAGAAACGAATCTGTTTGACGACTGGCTTCCTATTAACTAATCAACAACTAATATTGTTTGATTACTGAGTAATAAATAATACCATATATATCTAGCCCTTTGATTCTAATTAAATTCTATCAATCAATTTGGAATCTGATCATTACTCTAAGCAATTCAACATCACACCCGCTATATTTTGATATTACATGGTTGAAGGTAGTTTTTAGGAAACTCAGGTCCTTGGTTTTGTGCTGGCTGTCATTCATCAGCAAACAGGATTTGCACATATGCTTGAAGCATGTTTAAATTCCACAGAGTAGACCCGTTCCCCCAAGATTGCAGACACGACTTACTGGCGAATGTCAACGAACACGAATTTTAAGTTCTGAATTTTCTCCTGATTACCCATGACCACTTAACATTAATGTAATCAGCTAAATGAACTGTATCAATCACGTTTACAATGCTCCCACAAACCTCAGTGAAATGACACTTTATTATACTGTAGATAAAATTAAATCGTTGAAAGCATAGCGTAAGAAGTGATGAACTTTGGTACACTAAGTAATTATCTCAGTGACAGATTATTTGTGGTCTAGGATTACATCTGTTCTAATTCCTATGGGAGCACTACATTTTAGTGCAAGTAATCTTGAAGAAGTGAGCACTAATTTTTATTGTGGTTACAGATACACTTTACAGTCGAATAAAACATGTCTTCTTAGAAGTAATGGAAGGGGTTAGTAAATGTCTGACCTAAAAATAGTACACCTCATCTTGTTCCACGGCTACCCATTCCTCGCGCTAAGGCTTTCACACACACATCACTAAATGCTTAAAAAACGATTATTTTTGATCGGTCTGCAATAATTGTCCCTTAGACTTTCTTATCACGCTCACATGTTTCCAAGACCACTAATAAATTTTCTTTCCAATAAAATAGGCAATCATGTATCGACAACTGTCCTCATACTTCAAACAGAATTACAGGGAAACCTAGCTACAGATCACTTTCAACAAGGTTTTTTAGGGTAAAAGAAAAGAAAATATTTTTGTGTAAATCACCCCAAGAGTTTTAAAGTCTATAAATAATGGTAAAATAATTTTTTTTGAGAAAATGAACATCCTGAGGGTGAGTGAAATTTTTAATACCAAGTTTTGGCCACAGCTTTATCATTCATTGATAATTGAAATAAAATTGATTAGAAAAACATCTGGTCCGTTTATGTTAGTTGAAATAATCTGGACACTTAAAAACAAAATGAAATTAGGCCAGCAAAGTTTGGTGAATCTTTGACAATTTCCCTACCTCTATAAAAATTAGATCATCCTCTTAAAATACTTGGATCTAATTTTTTTTTCTCAAAATCTTTTTTCCACTTAATAGGTTTTAGTCTCTTTCGACCTCTCGTTGATAATTCACTTACTTGCTAAAATGGAAAGAAAATGTCGATCAACCAAAGAAAATGAGAATAAGCATTTCTTTCTCTAAGATTATTCTCTGTTATTTTGGGTATAAAAGAGGGTTGTAATCGATACTTCAATATAGAAAGATTAGGGTCATTGATAAATTAGACTTGGATGGTATGTAGAAACAAAATTGACAGACAGCAATTTAGGTTATTTCATTGGTTATTCAGTTAAAATATCTACCCATGTATCTTAATCAACCATATAAATAAATTCATGTCAATCATTTTTATGAGATGGATTATCATTATTATATACATGAATTATTTCAGGATTATAGAAAAGAGATGATGGGTAACTGAGGATATATATATAAGTACAATTTATTCATGAATAAAGTTTTATAAATGGATAGCTGTTGTGTATATGTTTGTGCAACTTAATCTTTTAAGTATGCCCTGCATGATATAAGGGGAAGTAACTCATTTTGTGTTTTTAAAAGTTAGAAACTAAGCATTAGAAAAAATCTTTTTAGACCTATTCTCCTATACTAGTGAATATCAGTTGATCAGAGACAGTTAAGATTCAACCTGAAAATAAGCTAGATATCGACACAGTCAGCATTCCCTAGGAAGTATGTAATGCAATCTGGTTGGTAGGCTCCAACCAAAATATAATGACTATACAAATCCCACATTGAATACTACTCAGTGATCAATCAGTATGAGCAGCACAGTCCTATGAGAGGTCATCACATAATCCACTAGCCACGGCTTTTCGATGAAGGAATACAACTCTATGACCTAGAGGTTAACCACTCTCTGTAAGACATGAATATCATTTGTTCGAACATCGATGAGATGGTGGATAAGTACTTCTAAAGATTCTCATTTAAGGACGAAAGAACTGTCCAGCACTTTCTGGTATTTAATGGTTGTTTAACTAAAATTTGTTCGCGATACGAACTATAAACTTCATAATTGAATAAACCACCATACAGAAGTATATGTTACTTATTCACTTACGCCTGT
Source organism: Schistosoma rodhaini (assembly GCA_944470415.2). Classification (NCBI taxonomy): domain Eukaryota; kingdom Metazoa; phylum Platyhelminthes; class Trematoda; order Strigeidida; family Schistosomatidae; genus Schistosoma; species Schistosoma rodhaini. The sequence continues at coordinate 7,741,516 of OX104036.1, read as the reverse complement.
TACCCCTCATGGAGGAGCATAGACCGCACACCAGCATTCTCCATCCAACCCTGTCCTAGGCAATCCTTTCCAGCTATTTCCCGTTAACATTCACTCTTTTCATATCTGCTTCCTATTCTCGACACCGTGTGTTCTTTGGCCTTCCTCTTTTCCGCTTCCCTTCCGTTTTCCAAGTTAGGGCTTGCCTCGTGATGCAGTTTGGTGATTTCCTAAATGTATGTCCTATCCACTTCCAACGTCTTTCTCAAATTTCCTCTTCAAATAGAAGCTGGTTTGTCCTCTCTCACAGAAGGCTGTTGTTGATGGTATCCGGCCAATAAATGTTGAATATTTTGCGAAGTCAACTGTTGATAAATACTGGTACCTTCTTTACGATAGATGTAGTAGTTCTCCATGTTTCAGCTTCGTACAGTAGAACTGAGTGTCTTGACGTTAGTACTGAAGATTCTGACTTTGATATTGGCTGACAGTTGTTCTGAGTTCTATATGATCTTCAATTGTAGGAATGCGGTTCTTGCTTTGCCAATCCCCACCTTTACATCCGCATCTGATCCTCCTTGTTTATCAATGATGCTTTGCAGGTACGCGAATGCTTCCACCTCTTCCAGAGTTTCGCCACCAAGTGTGACTGAGTTGGTTGGCGTTCTCTGTTTTGTATTTAAGAATCTTGCTATTTCCTTTGTGTATGTTGAAGTCTATTGATGCAGAGGCTACTGCTATATTAGTTTTCTTCGTCTGTACTTGTTCGTGTGTATAGGATAGGAGGGCTAGGTGATCTGCGAAGTCCGAATCGTCTGATTCTGAAATGTCCATTGTATTCCGTGCTTCTCCTCAGATGTCAAGGGTAATTTCGATCATAGCATTTACATGAAAAAATGAAACTGGTTATTGACCGAAAAAACCAAAACATCGAAATCCACTGAATTCAAAATTCATCACATCTGCATATTTACTAGAGTTGTCTGGCGATAATTTCTGCAGCAAATGACGTGCGTTGCATCCAGCACCTTCCATTAATTTATTTGGTAGATGACATGTAACGAAATATTGTAATCATGAACCGATCAATCTTAGACTATCGTTTAATATCTAGAAGCACTGGACGGCCATCTCGTCCTAGTATAAAACTCCTCGGTGATGGTCTATGTTGAGTCGGCTTCCGGAGAACTCTAACAGAGCCTCCAGAGGCTCATAAAGAGCCCCAACCAATCAGCGATTAATTGGAAGTTGTGTGAAGTTATGTTAATAAAATAACGAGATCCTGATTGGCTGATTAACACACTGCTACTACGTAAAACTCAAGGTCTCTTAATTACTATAAAATCCCTGTATTTTCTGTACATAAATGAACCTTGCAGTAAAGTGTTTTCTCTGATACTCGTGTCTTCTCTCTGGTGTTCAAGTCGGTGAATAGTTCTAGATCGGGGGTGCGGAACTAGCTTAGGGAAGCGAAATATAGCGTTCACAATCGGCCAGACATAACAGTCTAATGTTGTTCGATTCATAATTTTAATGAAATCAAACAATCCCTAAAACCCTATACTGATGATTTTTATGTCCTCACTAATAACTGGCTTCGCGAAGGAATTCTTGAAGTTCCAATGATAAGCCGTGATCATCGAAGTACAGTCGTGTTGGGTGTGAAGCAGCTACTCACCGAAGACAGTAGAAGATGGTCGCATAATGTCATGGATTGGTCGAAGTTAGATATTAACAACGTCGAATGCTGGGTCAGTGGTCTGGAGGTTAAGGGTTCGCGTACGGGACAGAAGGTGTTTGGTCCCATCCCCGTATGAGACTGTGGACGTGCATGGTGAAAAGAACCAAAAGTACGAAACGGCCGTCCAATGCTGCCAGGTTTTCAATGGTGGTCTAACACTGACCGACTAATGATTCCGCTGAAATCCATCCAAAACCCTACACTGATAATTTTCAAATACTGTTTTCATTCTATGTCGTCATCTTTACGGTAACTCTGTCTTACAAACAAAATTCGAGAGATTTGCTACATTATGTTTGCCCGTAACAGGGTTGTATTTTATATAGATAGTTGTGAGCCCAATTTATAAATTCACACTAGTTATTTGTCCAGTATTAACAATTTGAACATTAACTAAAAATACAATTCTTATTAAAAGAACTCAGTGTACATAACGATAAAATCAATATCACCATGAGAACACTAAGAGTCATTACATTTGATCGATAAAAGTATGTACGGCTTCAGCGAGAGAAAAAATTCTATAAATTAGTGAAACCCAGAAAAATGAATTGTCGTTTACATGTTTGTCAATTTTTAAATGGTTACTCAATAAAAAGTGATTTGAGAATATCGCTGAACAAGAGTTAGGACAAACTTTTCACTTGCAAAGTTAATTATGTAAATATTAAAGGAGTATGGTGCGTACATGTGAAGAGAACAATATCATAATCCATACAAATGACATTTAATTTTGAAGCAAATGGCAGAATTATGTACTGGTTACATTGCCTGAAACTGTTATATTTCGCCAAATGGTATACTCTCAGAAAAACAGGTCGTCAAAGATGTAAAATTTGAGGTCACTTGAATGACACAGGTTTCAAATATTTGTTGGTTAGTTACATCAAGTAAGCTACAGACAACACATACATTTTGATTTCTTTCGACGTAATTTGCTAGGTTCTGAGGTTTGTTATATCATTTCATCAAAAATCCTGAAATATTTACGATATTATTTCGGTTTACATACAAGAACTCATTAGAAATTTTTAATGTTTTTCGACTTGATTCGTGAGGATTTATAAGATTACCGGGATTGTTTCACCTAGTATAAACGATATAAGCCTTGATTTCATTTTACTTAGCACTAGTTAGCATTGCGTATTGCTGTAGTGACAGAACTGATAACCTTGATGGGATACGAACCTGCATTAACCAGGTGCGTAGTCTGAAACATTAACAATGAGCCACTTAAATCGCAACCGACCACCTGAGAAACCGAGATACATACAATGGTTGATCTATTAGTGATAACATCTCAGAATGTGAAACTAGCTAAGTGTCGACTAGCATGACATCTTGATCCAGGGTCGAATACCGACTACTTTCAGCCGCCTAACATCAACCATCTAACGTCAATATATAGTCCGGGCGATGTTAGCCACTTCAACTAGTCACTCCAATACAGCTTCGTCGATAGAATTTGATCGACTCTAAGGACTAGGAAACAATAATACATCTGTCACTACTCAATGATCAATCGGTGTAAAAAATCTTACAATTACATATTAATCATTTTTGTGAAATCATAAATTATCCAACTATCGAATAGATTATCATTCTTTCAATAAAGTAGCCGGTTATTGTTGTCTACAAATTAGGTAGGTGCATTGATTACGATGATATTCTTTTACATAGATATGCACACTTTGAATATATATCAACTGAATATACATCGTCCAAAAATTACATGAAACTTAGCAGCTCGTGTCACCCTTACTGTTAAACGAAAAAGATGATAATATTAGTGATAGTTTTTATGTGAATTGTATGCACACTTAGTTTTGAGAAAACTAATCTTGTCTGTACTTAAGGGTATACATAAAAAATGCAGATATAAAGTGCACAGACAAGGACAAGTAAACACAATTCAGCATACGAGCAACTGATTCTTGATTAAACACGAGTGTCTAAAATGTGTTTAAGAATACTTATACTGGTACATGTACAAAAATAAAGTCAATAAATTCCCATAGATTATTCAAGAACAAAGAGCGTTAGAGCGAATAATTGTTCTCGACATGTTCACTGTAACACGATAATAATTTTAGACAAATAACTGTAGGGACTGATGATTAAGTTATCGAAAACGATTGTTCTCTCTAATATTTTCTGTTCTTCAAAGTCAAAAAACACAAAGATGATTTCCTCCATAAGACCCAGTGTGAATTTGTACTGGTTCATGGTGCCTGTTGTGGATTGAGATTGGTTTTGGTATCTCTGAATTAAGAGTGTTTGGGAAATTCTTCTAATACGGAACAAGATGTATGCTAATTAGATAGATTGGACGATTGATGGACAACACTTCAACTATAATCCCACTGAGCGATTGGAAGATGTATATGGTGAAGACCACAGAACAACTCAATTACGTTCTAGTTAATTCAATTATTTGTCCGTTAAACTCAATTATTAATAATTACAGAGTTTGGTAAACTGAGCAACTGTCACTTGAACACATAATCACAGTATATCAATGGATACAATGAATATGAGTTAAAAAACAAAACATACTAACTTCAGATTGAGTAAATGAATACAATTTAAAACACACTGGCAGTCAATGTACGAAGTTCAATTTGGATCGATATGTGATTTTAAAAATTGATTTCTAGCTAAATGTAGTATTTGAGAATTCAGCATTCTAAACAGTGCCATACTTCAATTCATCAACATGAAGAAGTCAAATTCACAGGACGAATGTAGGAAAAAAAATTAAATAGTAATAATGTCAACGGTATTTGAAAGGTAGATATTGAAAGTGCAACTCAAAAAGAGCATATGAAATGAAAGAATAAGAAGTGTACAATTATGTAGAAACTGGAAGTTTAAAGAAAGTTAGTAACAAATGAATCCAATTGCATCGAAATCTTCAACCATCAATCACGATTATTCAGTGAACTCCAACCAATAGTTTGGCAGCTCTCAACATGACTCATTTTAACAGTTTACACTGCTCTAGATCATCCTAACAGTTTGCCACTATACTCCTATACTACAGACCAAAACGTGGCACAAATCCATGAAGTCACTGACAATTGGACTGAGCCATGTTGGTAGGTGTAAACTATCTGGTTGGGATTCGCGAGATGGTAGCAACCCCGACCGTTGCCGCTACCTTGACGTGGTGGTCCGGCTTGCCTATCGTGATGAACCAATCGAGCTATAATGGCCAGAATAATCGTTCCTCAAGGTCCTACCATGCCAGGCAGGTCGGTTGAAGAGCGGTAAGACTAAAAGCAGCAAACCCAAGGTACGAAGGCGAAGTCGTACTGCTGACTGTACAGAGGTGTGAAAGCAGACAACCAGCATGACAGCAATGCTGCCTTCCCCACAAGGAGGGGTGGAGTTAGAAAAGGTCGACCCTAAAAACACACACCTTGCCGTATCCCACTGATATCCGTCTCCGGCGGTAAGGTCCCAACAAGTATGGAGCTAACATAAAAATTACCCACAAAAAGATCGTGTGTGACCGACCTCAAGCAGTTGTCCCTTGGGCACTGCGGTCACGCTCTCAGGTCATTAAGACCACTTCTAACCCGATTTCCTTTTCAGGCACCTCTAGAAGAACCCTTCCACGATGTGGGCGACCGGGAAGTGATAACTGCCCTCATACCTCTAACAGCACTCAAGACCACTAAGCAATCGATGGTTAGAGACCTTGAATGACATGGCTCAAAATCGTTTGCAATGGCGAAAGTGCATCCACTTTTTGTGTTCTGCCAAATTCTAATCTTCTGAATTCTTCTTCTTCATTCTCTATCTTTTTTCTCTCTCCAAATTCATTTCATTGGATTATATTCCTTCAATAACATCTTCAAACCCTAATCTTTCACATAATGCTTATACTCTTACTACTTCTACCACTATGGGATTTGAATCGACGACTGAATCTCTGTGTTAATGTGGTATGACGACTCGAACTGATGTACGTACGTACGAAGTTCTACGTTGTGACTGACTGTCTGACTGACATAGAATATAAATTCCGATCATAAATATTGATAAAAGTTACCGACTTCATCAATAAATTTACCATCATTAACTAGAATACTATATTCAACTTAAACACGATCCATTCTTTGTTTCCAGTATACTCAATCAATGCTTAATTCATACTGCTGGACTAACTTTAGTACTGTCCCGAAAAATTAGGCTAAAAGCTTAACATTGAGGCAAGATCAATGAACGTGAATCAAACTGATGTATGAATTCATGCTAAGAATATTCATTTTCTAGATCAGTAAAAATATTGGACAAATTCACGGTTTACATAAAACTGCTCTACGAAAATTTGACACTGCATATTGGTTTTCTAACTTAAGAAATTCAGTCCTCTAATCATGAATATCGAACAAACGGCGATTATCCTAAAAAAGTAAACACGGTACTGGCTTCTGCTACTGAAGTAAAAGTGTTTCATGGAATTTTCTCAGAAATACATGTTTAAAATTAACACAGTATATATTCTAATAGCCAACAATTCGGTTTTTTGAAACTTCGATCTCTCCCTAACCTAGTTCATAATAATGAGTGAAGTGACATGAACACGATGGATTATCTAGAACACTCAAATTTAAATAAAAATCCAGTATTCAGTCAGAAACGACTAATACTAGTCATGCTATACACATTCATCCATTCTATATCAACTAGTGTTATATCGGTTATTTTGAGACAATCCGCACATGATACACAAATCTCAACCAAGACTGATCAAATTTCAGTTAGAATATTAACGAGATGATCTAATGTATTTCAAATTGAATTAAATCTCACACTTGATGCACAAATGAGTGGCTATATGGACTCGTCTAAGTAGATAACGCGATGGCACTTGCAACGAACAATATTGTGTTAGAGTCATGGAGTGAACACCAGATCTTGGATCTAGGTACTCTTGCTCTCTGCCGATTACGACTGGGACCCGATATCCCCATCATTCTCAATCACCAGTTGTCTGTGTTGAGTAATGACAACTCCTCAACCATACTATCTCTGAACATCTCAGCAGCAGAGGAGACATATTTTCAATGGTACCTTCGCTGAATTTAATCTGTGATGAACACAACCCACAAACATGATTATAGTTTACAATAACTAATTTGCGACTATCTCATAGTATCAAGTTAAATTCAGAGACTACAATCCCTTGAAGTAAACTACTTGTACATTTCAAAGTAATTCACTATTTAGAATTTCATAGTTGTAGATAATGGATAAAATACTCACTTAACCATACAAAGTGGTCTATTTCGTTACATTGTCTAATTCAATGCGGTTTTTTCCCTACTCAACCGTCATTGCTACCTTGACGTGGTGGTCGAGCTTGCCTATCGTGATGAACCAATCGAGCTATACTGGCTGGAATAATCGTTCCCCAAGGTCCTACCATGTCAGATAGGTTGGTTGAAGAGTGGTAAGACTAAAAGCAGCAAACCTAAGGTGTGAGTGCGAAGTCATTAAGATCAACTCTAACCCAATTTCCTTTTCAGATATCTCAAGAAGAACCCTTTCATAGTGTGGGAACTGTGAAGTGAAAACTGCCCGCATAACTCAAACAGCACTCCAAACCACTGGTTGTTTCCCAAGTTTATTTTAAGAAATTTAGGCAGTTGGAATGTATTTAAGGAGGACGACTTTGTTCAAATAACTTACCAAACTCAATAAAATACATTATTTGACTGCTGCTTAGACAGTTTATGTTCAGAACATAACATCATAAACACTGAGTGCTGTTTATATGAAAATAAATCGGTCAAGATAAATTCAATACACAATCTGTAAATAATCTATATGTTTCACATCACGAACTATTCGTAAGAAAACTTTAAGAATTTTAAAGATAGTGCAGGAAACATGTCATTCATAAGCAAATCCAAATGGTAACCATATGTCGCTCTTATAGGAAGTCTGATTTCAACAAACATCGCTGATTACCACACAAATACTCATCACAGTGCACACTTGGAATTCTATGTGATCAGATACTGTGTTACGCAATAATGGTACATGAACCAATGAGGTATTTTTACTTGGTAGTATAATACAGACAAAGTTCATTCACTTAACTGGATTTCAGTTTAATAAACCAACGTACAATTATAAATCATAAGTGTGCACTATTGATGAGTCTGAAACTAGGGTAGAATAATTGTCCAGTGCTCCACAATTTTTAACAGTTTTACAGATAATTTCAATCCGTGACAGAGATGACCTTCAAATCTTATCATTTTCATAGCATACGTCAGGAGGTGACTTTCATTGGACAGACATCGAAAACCAGGAAATACTGAACAGATGTTTTATCGTAGTATGAGACTCAATGGTTTAAATGCTAGGCAATCACCATAGAACTGAACGATCTTGGGTTCAACCCCCGAAGCGTTGTGGATGCGTATTGCTCAGTCCCATACAACGATGGAACAGCTGTTCAGTTATTCCTGGATTTCAGTCGTCCTCTAACATCAGTTCATCAGACAAACTATAAAACTCAAAATTCTGCTAACAAACTCCCTACACTTTTACGAAACTCAGCAAACATTCTATATAACTATAGTAAACCAGACGACCAGACGATTATTTAGAGGTAGTTTATTCTACTTTTCATAAAACAGTCAGAGTTATTCAGCATTCTTTATGGGAATCAACTTAGCTGATAAACTTATTCACGTACGGTACCTAATAACAAAACGCACCATTTCGCAGTCTTCAACTACCCAATTCATCTATCGCTTGTTCTTTAAGTTTATAAACTAGGAAATATCATCAGAGAAAAATCATTCTGCTCTATTCAACAAAAAGCGACATGAATATATATGTAGGTTACAAAAAAATTATTCTTTAACTTACTAAAATGGAAGTGTTCCTATTTGATTTGTCGGGTTAAACAGAAATCAACACCATTAGTTCAAGTTGTTGAAAAATAATGATAGTATACAAAATTCCACTATGTTGGGCAACCACTAAGTATATATTAGTAATGAAATCAATGTGTATTTTTTTTGTTTGTTGACTATCTATGTAAATGTTACTTCCAAGTACATGGAAAGTGATTCATGCATGATATTCCTTCATATTGATCATCCAACAAACAATTCAACAATGTACTCGATAAAATATAGGCTAGTTAATAGAATATTATCGAATTTAATAGATGTATGACAGACATATATAAACTAAGTTTAAAATGAATGAATTCTATTGGTTCATTAAATCACGTGATCTCCTCTTTTCATCCAGATATTAAAAATTACAATCATCATCAGTAGTCTAACACACCTAATGATCATAAAATGCCGATGTTATACACATTCTATTTGGTTATGACTTGATTAATTAAGGGAGGAGGAGATAAATTGAGAACAGTATTCACTTGGAATGAATGTACTCTACAAATAAAGAATAGGAAAATAATTGATTAAGCAGAGATGGATAGTGGCTAGCAGTGGAATCCAGGACGCACGTTTTGTCCTATTTGGGACTCGACAGCTGGATGTACCTCCAACTCAGAGTTGATGTTCACTATGAGATGGAGGTACATCCGGCTGAAGAGTCCTAAATAGGACGAAACGCGCGTCCTGGATTCCACTGCTAGCCACTATCCATCTCTGCTTACCATGCTTGTGAATTAAGGCTATATCGAGTCAATACGTACAGTATGCACATATGCCAATTAGAGACTGATCAGTTACAGTCCTAACACATCGATCGGAAGATTCAAACAAACTACTAAGTGAATTTAAATAATTGATTTTTCACGGGACATAAATTTGGCGAATAAAGGGAATAAACCATGGCAAGATAAAAGGCTAGCTGATGTCGACAGCAAAACGTTTGTAACCTTAGGACAATTTTTGAACACTGAATATGCGATAATGTGCAGTGTGCTATATTAAAATAGATATTACTTTAGCATTTAACAAAATGATCACTTTGTACACGTTTGTCATGATGTGAGACATAATGCACATGAAGAGATTGAATTTCTGTGAACATTATATTTGTAATGATCTCAATGACTGAACGCAATCATTTAGATCTCAACTAAGTTCATTTAACATGCTATTACTAAGTACTTAGAGTTATAATAGCAGAACCAATCGATATCACACAGACAACAAGTGAAGTGATAGAAGAGAATGGGGAAAATTTGTTACTCAGGTGGATAACTCTGATGGAGTTTTGTTCTCTGAGCTGGATGGTTTGGTCGTGGAGCTTTCATCTTTCTTCTGAACAACATCATCAGCACAAACCTGACCAATCAAGATCGAGGTCTACAGGACAAGCTGTGTGTCATATGTGGAGGAATTCGGACACTTCACTTCTACCTGAATTTTGTGTTGATGAAGCTGTTCAGAAGAACGACAGAAGCTCTACAACCAAACCATCCAGATCAGAGAACGAAGCTCTACCAGAAGTTATAGGACTGATTATCTCATTCAGTCAATAGCTTAGTGCTAACTGAGCATATTTCAATAGACAAAACCTCTGACATATTTGGTGAATTAAAACTATCACTGCTAAATAAAGAAATCCAATCAGGGTATCATAATCAAAAAGGAATCCAAACGAATATCACAGAGCCATATATGTGCAACGACTTCCAAATCTCACATGATCGACTTCTATTTCAGATTATCTGAATCTTATGCTAATGTTATTGCTAATGCCTGTTGATTGAATGCATTGTAAAATGTGAATGAATCTTATGTATCTGCTAAGTTGTTCAACCATATTTTCTGTTCATTTCCCTCCCACAGATTCTCTTACATACTCTCCTAAGCACATAAAATGTCTTCAGGCTAGATGTTATCCTGCCATAGGATAAACATCACGTATAATCGTCATATTCCGCAGCCGTGTCAGAGTTCTGTGTTCATATATATCTTTTACATATAGGTTACTAAGTCTTCTTATTACACTATCGAAATTTTGATACAATTTTAATGTGTGTAATCTATTTCAATACGATGTTCACCATCTATTAAGTGAGAAATAGTGGGGCTGTTACTAGATTTCATGACACTTTTTCCCAACCATTCCAGTACATGTTTACAGATACACAGGCATAGACCACTCCAAGTATAGCCTACGTAACTGACTCCACGAGTACAGTTAAATTGATAGATGCACAAATGAGGGAGTCTTCGGTATCTCATCCTTGCTACGTTCTGTAGTTATTGGTTTAGTTGAGATTACTGGTAACTTGGTGACGTGAAATGTTTTTCCAATAAAAGCCAACGTGTTTATTTAGAAGGCTTTCTTGTTGACTGTGTTCGAGTTTGTCCTATTCTTCCATCTTGATAGATATTTTTTTGACAAAGATATCTGAATGGTCGTTATTACGTAATGTATTCTTTAGTTTACCTATTTCCCCATCTACACTATTCTCAGAACATAATAGTTTGATTCTGTGGCTGAAAAACTGAACCACATTTGCTTTGTTGCGTATTGCATTAATTAATTTAAAATCTATACAGTGCAACGATTAGTTGAGAAAAGGATACAAATCAATAACTCATTCGTTAAAGAAATGTATTTAATTCAGATGATTAAGTATGGTGGTCTGCAAAAGCTGCACTGTACACACTCCCATATTATCATGGTCGAAAATCTCTCAACTCCTTGTTTCCGGTAGACTAGTTGTTAATATTCCCTTGTAATGTTTGTTAAACGCCTAGACACTAACTTCCTAAATTTCCATATTCCCTGGAAAGGAAGTTTGTGGCAGACACCGATTGGTCTGACTATTTTTTGCAATTACCTGACTTCTGATAATTTTACCGTTGAGTTATCTAGGGATCTCAGTATACTTTTTCTAATGTTTGAACCTGGTGCTTAGATGAAGATTGATTCAAGATCTTTCCGGTACATGCTTATGTTGTCGAAAGGTTGAGTCTTTCATGCATATAATGTCAGAAAAACGTGTTCAAAACTCCGCCTATTGTTTTTCTAGAGTTACTGCTGATCCCAAGCTCGGGTAAAGGATGAGGACTGGGAGTGGAGTCAGCAAATCTGTTCCGTAGAAAATAACCTTGATAAAATACGCTAACCAGTAAGAACAACTTAAACCATTTATACTCTGTCGTCCGACTTGAAGATTCCTCATGAAATAGAGTTATGACGTCTCACACTGAAAGCCAATATTCGTCGGAAGTCACGATGCCGATATACCTTCTAACAACCACAGCAATAATTAATATAGGTACATACAATGTCCAGAAAATGTGGAAGACGGGGATCAGTCAAATAGTTACGGAAATGAGGAAGTAAAACTTGGTGGTGCTCGCAACAAGTGAAACCAATCGGACCCAAGCTGTATAGAAAAGATTAGATTTCGGAGAGTTGCTGCTGTACTCTGGTCATGAAGAAGAAAACGCTCCGCACACACAGGGAGTTGCTCTGATGCTTTCTAAAGAAGCACGAAAAGAACTTATAGGATGGGAATCTCATGCATTCAGAATCATCAAAGCATCTTTCGAAACAAACAAAAAGGGTATTACAATAAACGATACCCAGTGTTATGTGCCAACTAATGTTGGCGATGGAGACGATATGGTTCCGATTCAAGGGATTGTCTTATCCCAGATGGCATACGGTACTTAGCGGAATGTTACATCGCTGCAGCTGGTCCAAACAATCTAGACCTAATAAATTTAGATCAGCTGGTATTATGTAGCATATTCCGGTGAACATCGATTCTTCGAAAGACACTTTTCACTCTAACTGTTCAGGTCACTTTTCTATATATAGACCTCTGTAAAGAACCATCTGACCTTCATATCCGCACATCAAGAAAGTGATGTTTATCGTTTACCTTTTCATCTACTGTGAATTGAGTCAAATGATTACATTTTTTGAACTGATCCGAAACTCCAATGAGGTTCATATCTTCTCCACCAATCATGAAAGTATCGTCCATATATTTCTGATATGAATGAAATCTCTCAAATATTGATCGAAGTACAGTATATACCAGATTGGTCATGCAACAATCAGTCAAGAGAGGAACTAGTAGGGAACCCTTTGTAACTCCATAAGTTTGTCTATAGAAATCACTATTAAATCTGAATTGCACATTAGGAGTATATAACATGTCTTGTTAGTCGTAATTATGCTTTCAGCATACTGTATAGATGGTATTCTACAGTCCTAATGATATAAAGTAGGGGGAATGTTGTAAATTCATACAAGGTAAGTAGATTTGAAAAAGTCAACTACGTTGAAGCACTAAAACACTAATATATGAAATCAACGGTAGTGAACGGAACAAGGCGATTCTCACAGTTAAATGTGAATAAATCTATTTAGAAAACAGTCATACTCATTCGCTTAGTATTGTTTGCTTGAATCTTCCCATTGATGTTTTTAGGACTGCAACTGGTCAGTCTGTAATTGGCATATGTGCATACTGTGCGTATGGCCTCGATATAACCTAAATTCACAAGCATTGTAAACAAAGATGGATAGTGGCTAGCAGTGGAATCCAGGACGCGCGTTTCGTCCTATTTGGGACTCGTCAGCTGGATGTACCTGAATTAAGGCTATATCGAGGCAATACGCACAGTATGCACATATGCCAATTACAGACTGACCAGTTGCAGTCCTAAACATTAATGGGGGGATTCAGACAAACAATACTAAGTGGATTTAAACTTTACCCCATTGCATAAGCAAGTGGCTCAGTGGATAACGAGATGGTGTTTGAAGCGAACGATACTGGGTTCAAGTTCAAGAGTGAACATCAACTCTGAAATGCAGGTATATGCAGCCGACGAGTCCCAAATAGGACAAAACGCGTGTCCTGGATTCCACTGCCAGTCATACTCATTGATCAGAATATAATTAAAAAGAGATTTTATCAGTAAAGATGTATTTATATGAAATTCAGAATAACTATTTTTTTTTAAAAAACTTCTACACCTTGAAAATTGTGAAAATACAGATACTTTTTGTTTGGAGTGAAGAAAGAAAAGAAAAGAAAACAGAAAGGAAACACAAATTTAATGAATGTTTAATTGTTGCTAAGTTGATTGATAGTTTTCTTTTGTGATGTTTATTCATTCTCTTGTACAGCTTTCACACATTTTGCCATAGTTTGAGAAGCTCGACTAATACAATCTGTAATATAATAATCTTTTAATGTTAATAAACTAAGTTTAATTGATTCATTTGTATTCATTGTTTGAATTGAATTTAATGGACTCTGTGTAATGTAATAAAAATAGACAAAACAAAAGGATTATTCAAAAGCAACGAAGTCTATTATTTCTTGGTTAACAAAATAATAAATCAGTTTGTAGCAGTAAATCTAAGCCAGTTGTCCATCACTGAGTTATATATATATATATATATATATATATATATATATATATATATATATATATATATGTTTGGCACTTTGACCAGGTTAGTGGACACGGAAAGCCCACCTAGGAGAATCAGAAAATCCTGATTTCGAACCAATGGTGCACATGGGCTCCAGTATCATGAGGGAACAAATGACATATGAACTTATTGTTGGTCACCGGCTACCATGGGTCTACATCTCCTGTCGTTACTCCACTGCCTTGTGGATCAGACCTCTAGGTCAAAGGTTCGAGATGTGGCCTCCTAAGAAAACCACCTGCTTCCGTTTGGGCACCCGGGCAGTATCACAGCCCTCACACAAATCAAGTGACCTGTGTGGCGCATATGTATCATATGCCCCTTTGTACGAATATTTGTGTTCAAATAAGTAAAATAAATAAAGGATTTTATATTACCCACTCACAAGGTTTTTCTAAGCATGTTGAATATCCAGGAAACGAATTACTTACTGATCATTTCGTTAATATGTATTTACAATTTATCAAGACGAATTGCTCCACTTCAAACATCTTTCATTTTCATCTCGGTTAAAGACAATATTTTTTTTAATCAGTCCTCAGTTATTCTAGTTTGCCATTTTTTTCTTCACTTTAAAATCATTATATATTATCGTATACATGTATTACTCAATCTAATCAATATTATTCGAATTCTAGCAACTAAACCTTACAAGGAAAATTTGTTTTTCAGAGTACTCGAAGTTTTAAACAAGAAAAGAATAGAATTGTATTATTAAGGAATTGGAATCAAAGTTAAAGATCATTGACATTAATTTAAATAAGATCAGATATCTAAAAAGAACTCTAGAGTTACTTATTTGATACATATGTATATAAGTGTAAATAAAATGTGATAGCTAGAAAAGATTAACAGACTGAATATTTCTTAGCATTCTTTATCCAGAATGTAACTGAATGACTCGAAAAAAGTCTTGTTTACATCAGAGGTTAAAATTCATGAAATCAATACTAACATCTAGATTGTTACTACATTACTGTTAAGGGAGAAAGTGATAATCTTATACCATGAGAAGATTTACTTATCCAATATTTTATTGAAGAGTAATATTTACTTTACAATACATAAGCGATGGAGAATGCTGGTGGGTGACCTATGATCATCCACGAGGGGTTAGTAAGCACATGAAGGACAAAATAATATTGAAGATAATTTTTTATGTTTATATGGTGTCAATTTGTGTACATGCATCAATAGACGTAATATATCACTCATGAAAAAATAATTATCTCTGAGACCGTAATTAATAGTTGACAGGATTATTATTATAGGAACTATAATTAAATATTGTTCTAATTAGAAATTAGACAAATGATAAATGCATGTGATTGGCCGAGAAATGGATATATATATACCCCTGAAACGGTTGGCCAGTAAAGGCTTCCTTGTTACGCTTGGTCTTTTACTCGATTACACGGTCTCGACTCGTGTATATGGAGATTGCGTATGATTATTAAACTCACACGTCACAATACATAATACATATTAAAATTTATAAAGGGATTGAAACAATAATCTATAAATTACCTTGGATAAATTATCAGCCAGTGTTTGAACTTCTTTGAGTGATGGTTGAACTGTATTAAAATCTAATAAACCAGGAGCAACTTGACTAATTCGCGAACGAATTTGATTTAAATCATCATAGGGTAAGGTGACACCGACTACCTCAGAGATAGCACGAAATATTTTCCAATCCTCTCGACCCAGTCCAGGTGGAACTACGGCTAATCGAGTTTGTTGAGCACGTCCCTCGGTATTAGCATAAATAGCATCTTTTTCAGTATAAGCAGCTCCAGGTAAAACGACATCAGCTAATAATGCACCTGCATCACCATGATGACCTATAGTGAATATGAAGAAAGAGAATAATATAGGAGAAGTCATTTGCTCAGCAATAAATGAATTATTGTTTACCATAGGAAAACGTTTCTTGAATTAGGTGATAGCTTCGATTTAAGCAAGATGAATTAGTTTCTTAAAGATTCTAAGGTACATCTCTATCTACGAGGGGCAAGTGACACAAAACCTAGATTCAATGTTTCAATTTTGATTACCTGTATTAGCTTGGTTTCAAGATAATTCCTTCGGCTTCTTACATAAATCACCGTGATAACCGCATTAATACAAAGATAGATACTGTTCAGAATAACACTGTTTGTTAAATAACTAAATTGAAGGGCTTGACAATATCAACCGCAAACAAACTTAATTGTAGGGGAGATGCTATATATCTTCAAACACTGAACGTACAGCTAACATAACAAACATCTTAGTGAAAGCTAACCATGAGGCGGAACGTACAAAATAATATTTTTTAAAACTCATGATTTAGAGTTGATAGAGGAAAAACGATATGTGTACTCATTGGGATATTACAAATATATAATTTATTTAGATATGTGTAAACGTTATAGAGACCGATTACGAGCCGTATCACCACCAACGATACGATTATCTTGTAGATCACAATCCGGATAAACATAATGCCAGAAAGAACTCAAAGTATTACGATCGATGATTTTATATAATATGCTTTGGTCACTACTATATAAAATGATATTCACCTATGCTATGAAAAATCAAATTAAATCATAATGATTATTTCAGCTTACCAATGTAAACTATAAAACTATCGGAAGCTAAGTGTTGACGTGTAATGAGATTACGGTCAGCACCCAGAAGGAAAAGAATTTTTGGTTTGTTCTGTTTGATTATTTCTATGTCTGATGTGTAACCTAAGTCTAGGGCGGCAACTTGACTTGCATTCTGAAATAGAAGTGAATGGTACAAAGGGAAAATATGTTACTCAGTAGTCCATTTGAAAGGTAATAAATACATACATACGTGTAAAGTGTATAGCCCCTTAACCGAAGGATACATGAACTTCGGTCAGCATTGTGACGACATCAAATACTACTAATGACATTAATGTACACAAGTAACCATGATGGTGAATTTGATTGGAGAGACATCAAAATTCCGGATCGGTGAAACACTAGGAATGTCGAAGAATTTTCCGAAGTAAGCATTTAAATCAATTAGCAATCTACAGACATATTGACATAGATACAATCTACGAAGCTATGAGGAAGAGGCAAAAAGGTAAACCAATAAAGACGGTTAGTGAAAGTGTAAAGGCAAATGAAGAGAACATAATCTACAAAGACAGTCAACCACAAACAAGACCATTCCAACGAACTGGTATAACACTAAGGAATAACTAAAAAGCTGGCTTTTATGTAAAAAGTAGGCGCTGAAGGTTCTGTTCAGAAGAACAATAAAAACTCTGCGAATAAACCAGCTAGGTTAAAGAAAGTAACACTATCATGATGTATACAAACTACTAGATTTTAACTCAGTAAACTCAAAGTAAAGCTATCGGCACTAGATCTGAATGTTCTGGGTTTGATTTGCGATGTGGTTATGGATACAACCTCTGAGGAGTTTCACGTCAGGATAAAACAGCTATTCATTGCTTCTCAGTTCTCAACGGTTATCTAAGATAAGTTCATGATGCAAACTGTGAAATCCAACAATTTCCACTACACCCCGAAATAGGAATAGATTAAAAGCATAAATTTTGAAATAAATAACAAAAAAGTGAAAGCGACAGTCATGATGTATTATTGGATAATTGAACCACAAGAAAATAACGCTTACGCGATGAAGAACATTGAACACTTGATGGTCCAATTTTTTTGTTTCTTTCAAATTGGAGGAAATTCGACGTACAGCATTATGAATTGCTGCTGCATCCTTACGTTGTAAACATTCACTACCCAAAATTATTATTGGGTGAGACGAAGAATTTAAACGCTTTAAAATTAGTAAAGTAGTAAGTTCAAAAATAAGATAGATTGCGAAGTGAAGAGAACAATAATTAAATAGTATGAGAATCACAAACGTACAAATATTAGTGATACCTGGAGAGATAACTAGGTGCTCAGTGGTTTAAAGGTTAGGTGTTTACATGCAAGACCGAAGATCCTGGGTTCGATGCACACTGATGAGAGGTCGACTACTAGGACGTAACGACCGTTCAGCTCTTCCAGGTTTTCAGCGGTTTTCTAAATCAGACCAATTAAAGATTTCAATGAGGTACTGATGTATTTGATATTGTGGTATTAACTGGTTAGTACTTCACTTCACTTACGCCTGTTACACCTCATGGAGGGGCATAGGCTGCCCATCATGATTCTCCGGACAACTCTGTCCTGGACTCTCCTTTCCAGTTGTTTCCAACTGTTATCCATTTTTTGAAGTCTGCCTCCAATTGCCGAAGCAATGTGTTCTTTAGTCTCCCTCTTTTCCTTTTGCATTCAGGATTTTAAGTTAGGGTTGGTTGGATTTGAAGTTTATCAATTCACAAAGCACAGAACAATCACTAATTTAGGAAATATGATTAGGCAAAGTTCAGCGTTTATGATGTCACTTGTTTCAGTCTAATGGAAAGGAAAATTTTAGACACTTATTTAAATGTTTCTTAGTAGTTTTCAGACCAAGGTATGTGGAAATGTGGGTGAAAATTATACTGTTTGGAAGAACCAAAATCTAGTTTTCTTGATGTGAACTGAGATTCAGTATACTGATGTTTCTTATTATTTATTTTACTTATTTGAACACATAAATATTGATACAAAGGGTCACCCAATACATATGCGCCACACAGGTCACTTGATTTGTATGTGGGCTGTGATGCTGCTCGGGTGCTCAAACCGAAGTAGGTGATTTTCTTAGGGGGCCACAACCCGAACCTTTGACCTAGAGGTCTGATCCACAAGGCAGTGGAGTAACGACAGGAGATGCAGTCCCATGGTAGCCGGTGACCAACAATAAGTTCATATGTCATTTGTTCCCTCATGATACTGGAACCCATGTGCACCATTGGTTTGAAATCAGGATTTTCTGACTCTCCTAGGTGGACTATCCGTGTCCACCGACCCGGTTAAAGTGCCAGATATTCGCTTTTCGTTCTTTCAACCTCGTGAAGAACACCCCCGCCACGAGAAGGCAGAGTGTAGGAATTCCCTATCAGTGGCTGTATACGCGTGGCCATGTGAGAACATTTCGAGAGAGCGGACTCTCCCCACTGTCGGCCGTACTAGGGCATTTGGGAGTGATATGTTTCTATTAGGTCGTGTCATTCAGTACAGTTTTACGTTGAGGTCCACACAATTATGGTCAGCTAATGTAGGGGAAGGTAGGTGACGTAATTAAGAATCCGTTACAATGATATTGAAGCATTCACAATTTGTTTTCCCTTAGATCTTAATTTCTGAAATTATTTCATAATCTTCGTTCCAAGAATCCATTCTTTATTCACCAATCGTATTATCCGTGCGGTAAACGATTCTGCTACCATTGATATTGTTACTCCTTATAAGACTACTCATGATAATTTAATCTCGCTGTGCTGATATATAGTATGGTAATTTGAGATGATGTACATATATCCCAGAATCTATGTTGCTGATAACTGATTGACAATATTTAGTACAATTAAGTGATTAACTATTCCAACCTGAAAATGACTTTATTACACACGTGAAGTGATTATTCTATAATTTAGAAAGTAAGATGGATAAACATTTCAAAATAATATTAAGTTTAAAAGAAACTTACTTTATTCAATGGATGTTTACCAGCAGCTAAAGACTGTAAAGTTTCAAGTTGATCACCAAGATGCTGAAATAAGAAGGGATAAAAAAT
This sequence comes from Schistosoma rodhaini, assembly GCA_944470415.2. Lineage (NCBI taxonomy): Eukaryota > Metazoa > Platyhelminthes > Trematoda > Strigeidida > Schistosomatidae > Schistosoma > Schistosoma rodhaini. The sequence goes on along the minus strand of OX104036.1, from coordinate 7,721,652 downwards.
AGAATTAGATTTATTGTAGCTCCACGAGGGGTAACAGGCGTAAGTAAGTAATGCTTTTAAACAGGAAGTCCTCTATTCATATAAACTTAGAACGATTGTTACAAAAAAAAATTAAAGAATGAGGATTAACTTCATTGTGATTGCTGAAGTAAACAAACAGATTATATTCTACCACTCGTCAAATATTCGATGTTAAACTTAAAACAAAAATAATTAGTACAATATAGCTAAAGGAAACAAACCATACAAAATGCGCACGGAGACTGAAGACGGCTAACTTTTCACAAGGTTTCACCTAAAATTGTAATCGACAACGTTCATAGACTATTAGTTTTCCTGAGAACCTAATGCTAGTTCCCATCATTGATTTAAAATTAAGAATTTTCAATTCTATTAGATAGACATATCATATTTATCGATCCAATTTTTATTAGAAACGTTTTAGTCCTCTTACATCTGAGTAAAACGTTGCCCTCAAGTGAAGCCAGTTACAAGAAAATCAGTACACTAACATCAAAATATGAACTTGATCAAATCACTATCATGAAACAATCTTTTGGTAGAGATCAAAGATTAATGATTGCAGTCAGAGTACTCCATTTAAAATTCTGAATATTTTTAATTAATTAATTGATAGGAGCTCGTAATACATTGACCGAGTTCTGATGATTGATATGACTTACTCTATTCACTACACTAGGTGTATACAATCTACTATGGTATACAATTCCTTTTAGAAGCATAATACTGGTGAGTTCAATTGGTAATTATAAGAATCCCAAATTGATAATAGATGAAACGAAGCAAAAAAACGGAATGGAATGAATATGACCAGTAAAAAAAACTAAACTAAGAATTCACTGTCTACTGTACGAGAACTTATTATGTATAAGTAAACACTAAATCGACTTCATAGTTTCTAGAAGCACTTTGTTCTGGAATCACGAACAAAAACGAGAAGCTATACTTTTAAGGTTAGTTTATGTCCAGAAAACAAGGATATTTAGATAATAAGTGTTCATGAGATTCTAGAAACTTCAGGAAATCATACTAAAATTGCTGACAAATCTGGTGATTGTCCTATCAGGATAATAAAAACACTGATCGGTCAAAGTATTTTCAGTACTGATCTGCTCCCGAAAACTTTCTACAAATTATCGAAGACTCCTAATATACGCTAGTATCTAACAATCTATAGTAGCAAGTTACAGAAGCAAATAATTTCTAAAGGTAAACCCGATTTTAAAAAAGAATGTCAAGGAGATAGTAACCAATAAACACTTTAACGAAAGACAATAGCTCAAACTAGCTGAATTCCCGTTTCGACAATAAAAGTGATGAGATATGACTATGTAATAGCAGAATTGTCAAACTACGAAAAAGCTAAAACATGTCCTGAACAAAGTCTTATAAACTAAAAGAACTCCTTGTGGATTACACCCCTAGGTCAAAAGCTTGATGTGGCCCACTAAAAAAACCACCTGCTTCGGTTTGGGTGCCCGGGCAGTACTTCCAGCCCTCACAAAAATCAAGTGGTGAAGTGTGGAGCATATATACTCTATTCCTCCTTGTACCAAGATTTGTGTGTTTAAATAATCAAATAAATTAATAAATATCGACTAATGGGGAAAGCTATTAACCACAGACGGTTTTAAGAAATATTGGATAGGCATATGTGTATAATCAACTGGTGTAAAAGGAAAATTTACAAAACTTTGAAAAAAATTATGGGGGGGAAATAACATGCTGTAGTTATTATGAAGTTGTAAAGAACATTGTTCTTAAACGACAATGATTTTACACAACAATACTTTGATTCAATAACAATTCTTTTTTTTTTAAATCCCATAAGACAAAACATTAAATCATACTTCATAATCATAAGTTAAGTCAACTTTGGGACCTAATAGGCAAATTTCCAAATCGTTATGTATCCAACATTTGCGTAGACGTGCATTTAACAAAGGTGCCTCGAAACGTGGATTAGTACCAATTAGTAATATTAGATCAGCATCTTCTATACCAGTAATACGACTGTTGAATAAATAATTGCTACGTAGATCCGTACTAGAGAATTTATAAAGAAATAGTGATATTAATTAATAAATAGTTCATACAAAATATTAGATGAAAAATTCGATTTGAAATGATCTGGTATATCTCGTTGTTGATATTTTGACTGAATTATGATTAGTCTTAGGTCTGTTTGAATATCTGGGGTACCTGTTCCTGATATCTAGATATTTGAACGAGTTATGTGGGTCTATTATTTGCCCTTTCGCTGTACAACTTACAAAAAAGTAAGATCAGAGACATAGTGGTGGTAATATGTATTGAAAAAAATGGACAATATTCAGATGTCGATTACTGAACTTTTAACATCTAACTGGGAACCACTCAATACTTTTCGTCAGGATCGATCAAGAAGTAAGAAAAGGAAACTTATTGAAATACTGTGTGCTAAGAATTCTATATTGTGCCAAAAATATAGTATTTAATAAAGCCATTAGTAATAATAATATGTAAAAAAAAGAGTGATTGTTTGGACTCAAGAGCTAGGGGGACAACGTCAAAGCGGAAGGTGTAGGATTTAAGCCCTGAAACGAATGTTAACTCTGAGATTCAGGAACATCCAGATAGTGAGTTTTGAAATAGGACGAAATATACGTCCTAAATACCACTACCAGTCTTGTATTCCATCTATTATGTCAGTTTAAAATGTTAAATTTTATTTCGTTAAGATAATAAGGCTACAAAACATTTGTATCACATTATTCTTACGCGATTATTTTTTCATTGATGAAAAGTGGGAATGGAAATGCATTTTTGATTACAGTTTGTCATAAGCTTCAACCCAATAAAGTATTTTATAGTGAGCCTTTACTTAAAAGACATTACTGATCAACTAAATCCCTACGCCAAATACGTAATTTCAGTAAGGAGATAGAACTCTAAACTAGTGAATATCGAGGAGACATAAAATTTACTATCCTAACCATCGGATGACATTCATCATGTTACATCGCATATAGTAACCAACACTTGAACTTTACAAGATACTGATTTTTAAGATTATTTCAAGCTTTGATTCACTAACTTTTATTGATTTTTTTCAAAACTACACATTATATTCCCTATAAATGGTTGCTACACTTCCTGATATTAATTTTATTTCAACTACTGTGCTATTCTTTTCCTAATTTATTTTTGGGCAGTATTAATATGTGGGGTAATTTAGTTGGGTACGAGAGATAGTGCAACACACTAGCTAGAGATGTTATCAGATATGACTCAGAATAGAAGCCAGTGGCGATCCTACTGTAACTTTCTTTTACTTTCTCCATAAAAGAGATTATAACTTCCTTAACTGAAAGAGTTCTTCTGCTTGTACATTTTTGTTTCCCCGATTATTACTCTTATTATTACACTAACATACACTAATCTGTAATTTAGTTGAAACGATACAAATCTACGCTTCGGCTCTACTTATTAGATTAATTTTTCACTCTACAAAAGTAAAGTGAACCGGAGGGAATAAACAAGATTAATAATTTTTAAAAAGTAAGTGGGAAAAACGGCAGTAGTGTTTTTTGATAAATGAAGTGAAAACTAAATGCTAAGTAGGTAGTTCAAAAAAAAGTAGTGAAATTAAGAAATACAATGAAAACTCAAGATTTAATTGAAAAGTCTATAGTGAATAATTTTACGCTACTGTAACTGAATTTTTCGTCATGTTTTTGAAAGCTTCCAATCGTTGATAGTCTATTACCTTGTGATTCTTAAGTAGAGGAGCTGTACATTCCTACACACTTCAACTTAACACTAATTGACTCTATGCCTTTATTTGACTTTCCCTATGTCAGCTCTTTTCTTCTCTATTGCTATACCAATTACCATTGCATTTCGGTGTGGAGAATAACTGAAGGTACACATGTAACGCATGTCCGCATACCATTAGTCGGCAAATTATTGTATATTTATTCATGATTTAATATTTTACCACGTACCCAATGTTTGATTTCGGTTAAACTTTGTTATTTCTTCGAAAAATATTATAGTTGAAAACTAACAATCTTAGACTATATCTTTTTTTGAAGCTATTTTGATCTAAATTTCCCAATTCCTTTTAACCAATTACACTGCCGAAAAAACCTTGCAAAATTACCTATTGGTTGGAAAACTTTCTTCAGTACAAACTAATTCAGAATTAAATCGATTAATTAAATCTTTCAATGCCATCATTGATTCAGCATCAGCAAATGGACCGACAAGTCCAGCCACCTGATTTGCTCGAGGTATAATTTCTTCTGATGGTCCAAGTATAGGAAGCAAATTTTCCGCTATTTTAACCAATACATCTCCCCATGTACTTTCGCCTAACTTGTCAGATTTTTTCAGGAATGGAACAACCAATCGTTGTCTGCTTAAACCATCATACGAGAATCTAGACTTATCAGCTAACCATTCTTCGTTCACATCCTGAAGAGATGTTTAGGAGAAAAAAAGATAGTATATTGAATATTTTTTAGAAAAAGAAAATAATGTTCACAGTCAAACTAAACAGTAATGATAATTTTGTTTTCGAAAGTATTATTACAATCATTTTCAGAAAATTCTCAATATTGAAACTACAGGCCAACAGTAATGCACGCTCTACGACTACATATTATGTACGTTCTTTCATTTCGACATTTACCGAAAACGTTTAACCAGAAGAAATTACTTACTTATGAGTAAGCTGCGAAGTTATTACGACAAAAATAGTTGCACTTTGTCTTTAACCCCTGGAGGAATGGACATTGATCAGCACCGATGAGAAACTTTAAACTAAGATGAAATATTCATTCAGTTTTTTTATTTTCAGTGGCTCTCTAGTTGATGAAGTCAGTTCGTTATGATGATTAGCTTCAAAAATCTTAATTTATTGTTATAATGAGATTGTTATTTTGCATAGTATCACGTCAATTGCATTGCTCATTTCTTAACTACAATTAATAAAATTCAAGTACAAATTGAGTTGGAAGAGTGTGGGGACGGCCCTCAGTAGACTCAAGGACGCTACGAAAGATTCGAAGACATTCAATTCAATCAGCTTTTTGAAGAACATGATAGAATCTCGACGTGTAGCTTTCCGGTCGGACAAATGCTAAAGACCATTGCATGAGGATTGGATGATTGTAATAATAATTTCGTCTTTACTAAAAACTATAAATACCTGAGTGTTTTGTATTGTATTTGACACTGGTAAAAATGAGATTCATTCCCAGTCGTTTCCTGTCTACTAACTTGAAACCTGGAGCGTTCGAGTTCTCATACTATACGCGGTATAGCAAAAATCCAAGTTTCACATATAACAAAGAGTCTATTTCAGACATTTCCATACTATAAGTGTTTTATGTGCTTCTCTGGACATCATTCGAGCAAATCCTTGAGTATGTGGAGCAATTTCATCTTCGTTACTACAGTACAGCAGCATCTCTCTTGCATCTAACCTTTGCTGTCCACGTCGGGTCTGATTGACTTCGCTTGTTACGAGCACCGCCAAGTTGTACTTCCTCATTTCCGTTGCTATTTGACTGGTCCCCCCTGTCTTCCACATTTTCTGAACATTGTATGTACCTATATTAATTATTGTTATGGTTGTTAGAAGGGGCATAAGCTTCTTGACTTCCGACGAATCTCGGCTTTCATCATGAGGCGTCATAATTCTTCCTTGAACTCAGAGGGCAGAGTCTAAATTGTTTAATTTGTTTAATCTGGTTGGCGTCTTTTTGGCAAGATTTTTTTCTACGGGATGGGGTTGCCGACCCAATGCCCAATCCTCTTCTTTTACTCGGGCTTGAAACAGGCAGTAGAAGAGCTACATGAGCGGTTATGGGAACATTTTGGTCCACTAAATTTAAAACTATGGTAATCAAGTTTTAGTTGCATGTCTAGTTGTAACCACTTAACGGGGCCAGTAAAAAGAGGTGCCATCTGTAATAACTTTTAAAGTATACATTAATATTCAGAATAAAACGTTTAATAACCCATAACTAACTTCATTCAACCTTGGTATTATTCTTAAAACTTGATTTGTACGCATAGAGACTACAATATTTGCACCCAATGCATCCATTACATCGATCGATTCAATACGTCTTGTCTCCCAAGGTCGTGCAGTAAATGCATACGGTTTAGAAGTAAGAGCACCGACGGGACATAGATCAATAACATTACCAGACAATTCACTGAAGAATGGTTTATCGATATAGGTACCAATCTGGAGAGAACTTCCACGACCAGTAGTCCCAAGATCAGGTATACCAGCTATCTCATTGGCGAATCTATTTTATTCAAATTATAAACACAAATGAACATTAACAATTACTGATGTAATATACACATCATTTGGAATAATTCTAATAAAAAATCGTTCTTGATTGTGTTGCATTCTCAAAGCTCGTGAGAGCTTACTAATTAGGCATTAGTAGTGATTCTGAACAGCATAGTCAACGTTTACTTTACATGGAAGTCAGTTGTTTAATTACTCCGTAAGCCCTAAATCAATCTGCTCTGATGATATTGTCTGTGAATAGTTATCTTCGGAGATTTTTCAACAAAGCAAGGACGACAACATTAATTACATGATGCGATGAATTCAATGAATTTCGTTGTATTCTCTTCAGCCATACACAAGTTAATATGTTTAATTATTCCTAATTATTAGGATAAGGTGAAACTTGATTGATAATAATTTATAATTAGAAGGGGATTTGTGGAGATTTCAGTATTTTTCAAAGTTGAAATCATGAGTCAATTGAAGCTAGACTGGTAGGTCCTGGGTTCGAATCCCGCGAGAGTGGGTTCATGGATGCGCACTGCTGAGGAGTCCCATAGTAGGACGAAACGGCCGTCCAGTGCTTCCAGGTTTTCGATGGTGGTCTAGCTTCAATTGACTCATGATTTCAACTTTGAAAAATAATTTATAAGTCGAGTGAAGGAAGTTGAGTTAAACTTTAAGAGAACTTAGTGGGGCACTTCATTTTGACGTCAATTAGATCGGACGATGTTATCGACGGGCTAACCACTTTTGTGGGACCCTTATCTGATTCCATTTGGATCGTACGAATGATTGATATTGACATATATATATCGTCAATCCTCGTATATAGCTATCGACTTAACTCGCGTTAGCGAATAGCGAAATTAAATAAGTCAAATAGAAGAATGGATTTCGAATATGTATATTTTATACAATCATTGATCTAGACAGGCAATCAGAAAGATGAAGAGAATGAAACAAAATGACGTGCAGCGAAGGCGTGTGGGCCGACTCCATTAAATCAAGCGTTAACCGATATTTATAGTCATATAAAAATAAGTTACAGACATGTGGTGAGTGAGATAAGAAAGGGACACACACACGCTCATATAAAAGAAATCAAGGTTGATGAGCGAATAATTGACAAGGTCAAAATGTAACTTGAGAAGAACGGATAAATTGGCTAGAATAAGCTATATGGGCTCGACATAGGACCAGCCACTACAAAATTATTCTTTCCTAACTGCTTTTGCACTACACATTGCTTTTCACTTATCAATTTAATTTAACATTATCATACTAATTTAAGATAATTAAACATATTAACTTGCATGTAGCCGAAGAAAAGGCAACAAAATAAAATGGAAATAATATTGTCGTTCTTGCTTTGTTTAAGGTTTTGAAGGGAACCAATTCGAAGATTTTATTAGCTTTATTTATCATAGTATTTCTATCAAATGTCTTGTTCGAATGATATCGAAATGGAAATTTCACACAGAAATATATACTAATTTCGCTCTTATTACAGTTTCATAATTGAAACAATTTATAAATCAAAAACGCTAACAAGATTATCAGTATAGGGTTGTGGAGATTGTTGAGTTTTTATTGAGGTCATGAACCGATCAATGTTAGACCACCACTGAAAGCCTGGAAGCACTGAAATGATTGAATTTAGATGTTAGTACCGTTGGATGCCAGCTCAGAGACCTAAAGGTTAAGTGATCGCGCGAGACCGAAAGTCCTGCGTTCGAGCCCACGCGCGGAATCGTAGACGCGCTGCTGAAGAGTCTCACGGTAGGAAGAAACGACCGTCCAGTGCTTTCAGGTTTCCAATGGTGGCATAACAGTGATCCATTTACTATTCCAATAAAAAGCTGACGAGATCATCGGTTATTCTTTCATTGAATGTCCAATCACTAAAATTCCAGTAATAATGAAAAGAATATTCTTAAACAAGGTGAACAATTTGATCAACGTAAAGAATTAAATTGATAATTTAACGCAACTAATTCACATCAGTTCATTCATACCCTCCACATAAAAACGACAGCAATTTTTCACTAATGTTTTTCCTACCGGAATGAAACATCTATTCAGCACTCCCTATCTTTCAACGATTATCCCAACTCAAATCAATTTGTGACAAATAGGATGAAACGGCCGTCCAGTGCTTCCAGGTTTTCTATGGTGGTCTAGCTTCAATTGACTCACGCTTTCAAATGTGAAAATAGTAAATCTCCACAAAACCCCTTCTGATTTATAAATTAAACTAATCTCTACAAAAGTCCCTTCAACTAAGCTTCAGTATAAATTGCAATGAATAAATCCATTTCTTACCTTACACATCTTGTACAGTGTATACAACGAGTCATAATGGTTTTAATTAATGGACCAAGATTTTTATCTTCAACAGCACTATATAAAATGAATATTTAAAAAATAAAGAAATTATGTACATGGTTGAATAAAAACATAAAATAATCCTATTTACAAATGTTAATTCTGTAGAGAGAAAAACAAACGATGAATGATTCAGATTTACATTAGATCTAATCATACTGACAAAGTATAAAACTGTAATGAAAAGATACTAACGCGTAACCAGTAGAAATAAAATATGCTTGGCCATTGAGTGCGGACAGGTAGAACTCAGGTAAATATTCAGTATATGATTTCCTTTTGTTGATTACTTCTCCGGACTTTACTAAGTATAGGCTGTTTGCAATTAAGTTGAACCATCCCAGTCTGTGTACAGAGTGTCGAGCGGGTGCCCACTGTAGTGGTATTATGATCTCCGGTACATGTCGTATTATCGTAGCATAATGTGGCAAACTAGGATATTTTCTTCCGCTCTATCGGATACATTTCAATGAAATGTTATTTGTTACTGGTTGAAACCGGTTATTATCAATCGTTAAACGATTCTTACTTGGAAATAAAACCAGACATTAAATTAAAAGATCCGAATCACGCTGTAAGCTTATCTTATCCATAATATCACCTTTCTGATAAAATGAGTGATATTTATGTCTGGTTTAGTTTGAAAACTCTAAACTAAGGTAAGGCAGAGAGTGAATGTATCCGGGCTACCGTTAGTCGTGTCACTCAACGTCATAAATATTGTGCTGGAGAGATCCAGAAAACTCCCCCCAAAAAAAACCAACAAAGGTTTTAAAAACGCTGAGAATAATCTTATCCAATCAGCATTGAATAGACGTTTTGCAAAAAACATCTAGAAAGTGAAAAGTCACATATTGAGTTTCTGATTGGATAATTTCCAATACAGCCACTATGTTTGGTAGAGTCCCAGAGTTTTCTGGAAACCCAAAGTCATTTAAACTGCCAAAAAAACCCTAGATTTTCTGTACATAAATGAACCTTTAGAGTAAAGTGTTTCTCCTATATTTCGTGCCTTTTCTCCCATGCTCAAGTCGCTGTGTAGATTTAGCTTCGAGTTACTAGAAGAGCTTAGAAACCAAATCTAGCGTTCAATTAGAAGACTTATCAAATTGTACAGATCCCAAACAAGTAGTCAGCACTTATCAGTATAGTACAGTTCATCCGTCAAGTTGGAATGTGCCACAGTAACATGTTCAAAGAAGAAATACGTGGATAGCATTAAATCAATGAATTAAAGTTTCCACTAAAAATTACACTATTATATGTAGCACTTACCTACAAAATGAACGAAAATATGTTCGAAAATGCTATTTGTCGAACTTTTATTGAACGCTTAAGAAAGATTGTTCTCTTCACGCTCAAAATGTTTACTTTTAATTTAAACACAAGTCGTGGTTTCAAATAAGGTTAAATCGAGTAATATTTTATGCAGGAAAAAATATTACTGTCATAAAAAGGTAAGAATGTGCACACACCGTTTGCCAGTGAAACGAATATCAACAAAACGCGAACGATCCGATCCAAAATTCATTGATTGATCCTTGAGATAAAAGGCAAACCATACAAAAAAAATTGTAACAAATTTCACTGACATATTAATGAAAAGTATATTAAACCATTTGGTGAAGTGCAGATTCTATTCTTAAAAAATGAAAAATGTCATATTCTTAACAAGTTAAAGTTCTGACTATTCCATACTCTAATCAGGCTTAAATTGGAACACACTGATTAGTCCGTTTTAATGCAATCAAGATTAGTGGACGAAGTGAGGATATTGAATATTCATACATAAATCCTTTATAAACTTTATTTATTTTGCTACTGCATCTTAGTATATTGTTATGACGAAAGACGATTGTTTAAATTTGTGATGATAAAAGAGTTTCAGGTTGTTAAAATGAGTGAATAGAATACTGGTCGATAAATAGAACTCAATGATGTGATGTGGTTGAGTGACAATTGCGCTTATGAGATCGGATTATTAATACCGACCGCAAAATAAACTTTGACCGAAATGTGACAACTAAGCGGTTTACTATTTTGATTGAGATCATGAATCAACCAAATTTAGACCACCATTGAAAACCTGGGACACCTCAGCAGTATACTACCCGTCTCTAGCTTAGAAAAGTCAGATCAATCCATAAGAACGCTTTAGTATCTTGTTGCAAAAAGTTTTGCTACTTTAAAAAATATAAGTAGCTTCATATTTTTAGAATTTTAATTAACCAACTGCACAACCACAAAAGTACATAAGAAAAGGCAAATTACCTGCAGATCACATTCTCCACCTTGATCACAAATAGGACAATCCAAAGGATGATTGACTAATAAAAATTCCATAACACCTTCACGTGCTTTACGAGTAACTTCTGAATCAGTTTTAATGCTCATACCACGGACTACAGGCATTGCACAACTAGCAACAGGTTTCAACGATTTTTCCACTTCAACTAAACACATACGACAATTGCCAGCAATTGATAATCGCTCATGATAGCAAAATCTAAGATTAACAATTGCAATAATAATGGTGAGATGTAAAATTTTAAATACCGAAGCGATGAAAATGTACAAAAATAATTAATTTCAGTCTATTTCAGTACACTTTACAGTTTATGGTAGATTAAAACAATCAGTCAAATAGCAACGGAAATGAGGAAGTACAACTTGGAGGTGCTCGCAACAAGTGAAGCCAATCGCACCCAAGCTTGACAGCAAAGGTTAGATACAAGAGAGATGCTGCTTTACTCTGGTCATGAAGAAAACTCTCCGCACATCCAGGGAGTTGCTCCGATGCTGTTCAAAGGAGAACGTAAAGCATTTATAGTATGGGAATCTCATGCATTCAAAATCATCAAAGCATCTTTCGAAACAAACAAAAAGAGGATTACAATGAATGATATCTGGTTTTATGCGACCACCAATGATAGCAATGACGAAGGTAAAGATCAGTTTTATGAGGTTGCAGACGATCGCTGAGGAGTGATCAGGAAACGACCTGACCATCCTGATGGGAGACTTAAACGCCAAAGTCGGATATGAAGATACCATGGGATGACACTTACTGACTGGGAGAAAGGAACGAGAATAATGAGAGATTTGCAAATCTATATGCATTCAACAAATCGGTTATAGGTGGTACAATATTCAACCCGACAAACGCATACACAATACGACATGGATCTATCTCACCGGATCACATCACAGAGAGTCAGATAGATCATAATTGCATCAATAGAAAATTCCGACTGTCAAAGGAAGATGTGAGAATCAGGAGAGGAGTTAACATAGATTCACATCACCATCTGGTGGTTACCAAAATGAAACTGAGGCTAAAGAACTGGACAAACAGCATTACAAAGGTTCAATACAGACTCCCATCTAGGTACTGACAATCTCAACAAATTCAAGATAGCTCTCAACAACAGGTTCCAAGCCTAGCAAGATCGACTCAAAGAAGAAACTAAGATGGAGGACAACTGGAAAGGGATCAAAGAAACATCAACAATACTTCTACACAAACACATACACAAAGCTACATGGATCTCACCAGACCACACCACAGAAAACCAAATAGATCATGTTTGTATCGACGAAAAATTTAGAAGGACAATGGAAGATGTGAGAACCAGGAGAGGAGCTGATATAGCTTCACATCACCACCCGGTTGTGGCCAAGATGAAACTGAAGCTAAAGGAACACTGGACAACTGGGGGAACAGTGCTACAAAGGTTCAATACAAACTTCCTTCCACATACTGACAAACTCAACCAATTCGAGATCTCTCAACAACAGGTTCCAAATCTTACAAGATCTACTGGAAGAAACTACGATGGAGGACAAGTGGAAAAGACCAAAGAGACATCAACTTCAAGGTGTCGGGAGGTTTTGGGCCACAAGAAGCATCATCATAAGGAATAGATCTCCATGGAAACCCTGGACAAGATTCAAGAAAGGAAGAACAAGAAGACATCAGTTAACAACAGCCGAACAAGAACAAAGAAAGTCAAGGCACAAACAGAGTACGCAGAAGCAAACACGAAAGTGAAGAAAAACATTAAAGCCAACAAGCAGAAATACGTGAAAGAACTAGCAACGACAGCGGAAAAAGCTGTGACCGAAGGAAATATGAAACAAATAAATGACATGAAGAAACTGGTAGAGAAATATGGCAAACCGGAGAAATCTGTCAAGGACAAAGAAGACAAACCAATCACTGAGATTCAAGAACAGCGAGAAAGATGGGTAGAATACTTTGAAAAACTCTTAAATAGGCAAGCTCCATTGAATCCACCGGATATCAGAACAGCAACTACAGACCTTCCTATAGTTGTCGATCCACCAACAATCGAAAACACCAAAGGCCATCAGACAAATCAAGAGTGGAAAAGCGGCAGCAACATCAGACAAAATGCCAGCTGAAGCACTGAAGCTATACATAGAGGTGACTGTAGGGAGATTTGTGAGAAGGTACAAGTGCCGACAGACTGGAAAGTAGGATACCTCATCAATGTACCAAGGAAAGGAGATCTGAGCAAATGGGATAAGTAAAGAGGCATTACATTACTATCGGTACCAGGAAAGGTTTTTAACAGTGTCGTTGAACCGAGGGAAAGACTCAGTAAACACTCAACTTTGAGATCAACAGGTGGGATTTCGTAAGAATCGATCACGCACAGACCAAATCACCACAATACGGATCATTATTGAGCGAACAATTGAATAGTGGAGAAGACCAAACCATCCAGCTCAGGGAACAAAACTCCATGGAAAACAATGGAAAACAACTCTACATCAACTTCACTGACTATGAGAAAGCATTTGGCAGTGGGGATAGAATAACCTTAAGGAACGTTTTTCGACACTATGGTGTACCTGAGAAAATCATCAACATCATACGGAATTCATACGACAGACTACACTGCAAAGTGGTGCATGGAGGGTAGGGGAAAAACACACTCCATGTGACGACTGGAGCCAAACAATGTTGCTTACTCTCTCTCTTTCTCTTTCTCCTGGTGGTTGACTGGATTATGAACACTTCAACATCTCAGGGGAAGCATTGAATACACTGGACAGCTTGAATGCAACCAGATAATTTGAACTTTGCGGATTATCTAGCTCTTCTATCCTATACACATCAATAAATGAAAATGAAGACTGCCAGTGTAGCAGCAGCCTCTACATCGGTAGGCTTCAACATACACAAGGGAAAAAGCAATATCCTCAAATACAACACGGAGAACACCAACCAAACCAATCACAGTTGATGGAGAAACTCTGTCAGTTTTGGAAACATTGACGTATCTGGGAAGCACCATCGGTGAACAAGGAGGACCGGATGTAGACGTAAAGGTGGGGATTGGCAAACCACGACCGCATTCCCACAGTTGAAGAACATATGGAACTCAAAACAACTGTATGCAAGTCGACATCAAAGTCACAATCTTTAAAACAAAAGTCAAGACAGTCCTATTGTACGGAGCAGAAACTTGGAGAACTACCACAACCATCATCAAAAAGGTACAAGTATTTATAAACAGTTATCTACACAAGATACTTAATGTCCGTTGGTCGGATACTATTAACAACAGCCTTCTGTGGGAGAGAACAAACCAACTTTCGATTGAAGAGGAAACTAGGAAAAGACTCTGGAGATGGATAGGACATAAATTTTGGAAACCAACAAACTGCATCACGACGGAAGCGCTAACACGGAATACTGAATGGAAAATGGAAAGAGGAATACAAAAGAACATACTACGTCGGGGATTGGGAGCAGACATCAAAAAAATGAACAGCAACTGTAAAGGATTGTCCAGGACAGAGTTCGATGGGGAATCCTGGTGGGTAGCCTAAGCCCCTTCACGAGGGGTAACAGGCGTAAGTAAATAAGCAATAACATATTTAGATTTTATTGGCAAGCAGGTGTATAAAACACTGATATGCTGGATAAGTACATGATACAGTCTACAAATCCAACCACAGAGATTACTCTGAAGTAGGTGGTGTAGTGAACAAAAACTCAGGTGCGGTTAATCAATTCATTATTGTGTGATGGAAAATTATACAGTCCCTTCGCAAAATATGAAAATCACATTAAATAAATTATTTGCATATCTCCCTTTAGTTGTCATTCAAATACTTCACGATCTTTTCAATCCTATTGTTATTCCAATCGCTCTCCGTTTCCCCCCCTGATTTATTCAATTCAATCTTCCGTTGGAAGGAATTCCACTTGTGACTGCTGCTACATACTCCCTACATCTGTTAACATAAGTAGCATGCACCAGTGGTATCTGTAATGTGGGTGAATTTCTTAACAAAAGAGAGTAGCAGTAGGAACAATGCATATAACGTCTCACAATGGGTGACTGACACAAGTATTTAAACCTGCAACACAACAGAAAACGCAATCAGTTCGGTGAAACTTTGGATTAGTATGATGTTGTAGTCTAGCGTTTCTTAGCTGGACTTCTTACTGATTTCAATAAATATAAGCGCGACTCAGTATGCACTAACGCGTGCACTGAACTGGATACCCAATATGAATCTTGAAACCGCATTTATTCCAAAGGTATCTAAGTCTATGACACATGAACGAGTCTTCTGTAATTGTTGTGCAACTTTTGATATTTACTGAACCACTAGGTGATGTGTGGGCGAGAATGATAATGATTGGTTGTCTCGATGAGTCAGACATTAGACAGGATGACAGTTATGTGTTATATATATATATTCCCCTGTCCTTATTATGTATTGACTGTTTCTTGTTGATGGACACTTATTGATTGACTGTTCTTTGTGTCGGATTTCGGTGTGGAAATATATTGACGTTATAGTCAGGCTAATCTTGTGTTCTTGATCTAAGTTCTGTTGAAGTCCTGTAGAATAGACACTGGGTGGGAATCTAGTGTAGATATTCGTCTAAGATAAATTAACGTCCCACATACGTATAAGAAGTAAAAAGACTGTTATAACAAGAACCCCTACTGTTATAACCAGCATCCTCTCCTTTACGTTTATAACAATTAGCGACAGCATACCTACGTTCATAACACTAGGGTTAGTAAAGATGTTTAGGTCACTGTCATTTACAAGGCATCCGACCCCTGTCAGTCACTATTTTAATCAGGATCTGGTTTAAACATAACATGGACATCATCCCACGTTTGATCAATGTGAAATACATGCTTGACAACCTAATGAAGTTAAAAGTACTATTTATAGAGATTCAAATGTTATTTTGGAGAGAAAAATATCGTCAGCAACATATATATATATATATATATATATATATATATATTATATAATTCTACCGAGCCAGTTGTGAATACTGTGAGGTTCATAGTAGGGAGACATTTATGAATCACACGAAAAACAGATGGAGTGATGATAGCGTAGACCATAAAACCAACCCTTAAAAAACCCTATAATATTTTCAAGATATCTTCTTATTGTTTAGCTCAAAATTAGCCATTAGAGAAGTTGATACTAGTTTTTATAGCATATATTGCATGGTAATTAGAAAGAACCAATCGCTCCTAATTATACGAACGACTATTTGATTAGAACCGTAATATAACAGTTCATATGTATGGTAAAGAAATAATGAACTAGTAACCACAAATAAATACAGTGAGTAATTAGAAAAAAAACAGATAGTCTATAGAAGAAACTATTACATCAACTAATCAAAAAACTATTACTATATAATAAACTATTGCGTTTAATTTAAACGACAAGGAATCAAATATAAAGGGTGAGCTTTTTAAAATGCATATTATATTATGAATAACAGAATATCCGTAAAAACCTATTTACATACCGAGGTATCTGTACACCAGCTAGAGCACATGCCTGTAAAATAGTCATACCAGGTTCACATGTGACTGGTTTACCATCTACCAAAACTTCAATTTGTTCGGAAGTAGGTTGAACTGGAGGGGGTGGGGGTGTATTTGTTGGACTTTTAGAGGTGTTTGTACTCGATGTGGTTCCAGACACTCTAGCGACCACTTCTTTGAGGGGAAGATGCCGAAACGAAGATGCTTGCCTGAGGATCGCTTTGGAAATCAAACATGTAGAAAAAAGAAGCGAGTATATGATATATATATATATAGTGAAACTACGAAGTGAAAGCTGTTAAACGTGAGGTTTCCACTAGTAAACGGCTATTCAGTCGATGAGGGTATACATCTTTATCGACAAAGGTGACTAGATACTAGATGTAGCACTCATATATGTTTACTAAATTATATTTATTTATTATTTATTTAAACACAAATATCGGTACAAAGGGGTACCAGATATATATGCGCCAAACAAATCTCATTTGATTTGTGTGAGGGCTGTGATACTGCCCGGGTGACTAAACCGAAGCAGGTGGATTTCTTAGGGGGCTACATCCAGAGCCTTTGATCTAGAGATCTGATCCACAAGGCAGTGGAGTATCGTAAGGAGATGCAGTCCCATGGTAGCCGGTGACCAACGATAAATTCATACGCCATTTGTTCCCTCAGGATACTGGAACACATGTGCACCATTGGTTTGGAATCAGGGTTTTTCAACTCCCCTAGGTGGACTTTCCGTGTCCACCAACCTGGTTAAAGCGCTGGACATTCGCTTTTCGTCCTGTCGATTTCGTAAAGAACACCCCCGCCACGAGAATCCGATGAGTAGGACTTTCCTGGCAGAGGCTATATACGCGTGGCCATGTGAGAGCATTTCGAGAGGGAGAGCGGACTCTCCCCACTTTCGGCTGTACCAGGGCATTATTAACTACCTTGACACCCAACAACAGCCTCTGGCAGATCATAATAAAATTAAGGGTCGCCAAACCAAGAAGTGGGTTCAGTCTCATACTGTTGGTCTGAGCCATGCCCATAGGTGTATAATCTTAGATTTGTATGCAGAATGACTATAATCTACAGTTAAAATGGTAAGACTATACTGTATCGACGACCTTAAGTGTCCAGTCAAAATTAGACTAACCTATAACCGAATTTAAAACGCTGTTCTGGATGACTTGTTGCAAAAACTCATGATTTTGATGATATTTTGTATTTTGAAAGAATTAGATGATACTACCCTTATGAAATGAAGCGTTAGGGCCATTGTGTTTGGGTGAAAAATGTTAAAGTTAGGAGTATTAGGGTAAGGGTTTCGGAGTTTTTGAGACAGGATATGAGGTTATAGGAGGTAGAGACGAAATTTTTTAAAGAGTTAGGTCTAAAAAGATGTAGAGCTAAGAATAAGAGTCTATCTTTGCCACAGAACTATGGCGTCCAGCCTGAATTACTGATATTCAGCACTAATAAATTCACTAATGATCTAAAAACTTCAGATTCTCTGTATTTTCATTGTTGTTCCATATTCTGATGCTCTTACACAAAGGTTGTATTCTGATAGAGTAATTCAAAAGCCATCCACTAGTTTGCTGGAGGTTATCTGTATGGTATAGTCTTATCGTTAAACCTGAGTGATAGAGCCTGATATTGAGCTGTTTCATCTATACAATATCTTTCTTATACTATCAGTTGTCATACAAGTCATCTTTCACATTCATCTGTTTCTACTTGAACTGTGACCATCATACTTTTTATTTCAGTCAGGTATTCTTTACCACAAATTGTGTAGCGACTTCGACACACTATGGGAACCCAAATAAAGTAGATGGATTATTTTGGAACCGACAAAGCAATCCCTTACCAACAGTCGATCGAAGCTAGCTCGTACGAAATTTAATTGTACACTTGTTTAAACTTATAGTTTAACTACTTCTATAGATGAATATATTGTATGCATTACATAAAAACAGACATACGAAAGAATTAAAACCACAGTTCATGATTTGATGTGCCTTAAAGGACTAACAGTGTTACTGCATGCTAGGTCCTGTTGGCCAATCGAATATGGGTACACGCGGTTGAAAAAAACGCATTGAAGTAGTTATGCCGGCAATTCAAGGGTACAGGAATCTAACAATTGCCTCTAGTCAATTCTTGCTAGTCTATGAGGCTTGAAAACCAGTTGTTCAGGTTCAAGTGCCTACTTTTTCTACATCTCTACATTTTGATTAGGCAAACTCTCACCAGCATGGAAATCATGCTTAGATTTAAGCAACCATATGCACAGTTATTTAGGACATGAAAAAACTTATCTTAAAAGTTTTGGAGGATACAGACATGTTGGATAAGAAAGGTTCATGAACAATGTGGTAAACAAATGGGTGTGATTATTTTACGTCTGTTTCAGTGTTGCAGGAGACTAGTAATTATGTTTATTCCGACCTACAATCGATATAAATAGTTGGTGTTGCAAGATTTAAATCCATAAATTGTCTAATTAGACAATTTATACTACTTTTGCACACGTTTGGTATATAATTTTTTGAGAAACAGCGTGGGTTTTCATTTGCAGTAAAAGATTTGCTAATTCTATGGCTTTCACTCACTTCCATTGAATCTTCTCAGCCCGAAACTAGCGCAAAACTGTCTTCCTAACATTTCCAGTCAGTATGCAAAATGCCCGCGCGAGCACCGTGGCCTTAGCGGAGATAATGAATAAGTGGTTACTTAACATACAAATGGTTCAAATGATTATCCTCAGTCTTCAGCCTTCAGTTTTCAGTAACAAGGATACAATGTCTATTGTTCTATATTAATCCTTGCGGATTTCTTGCACTGTGAAGGTCTAATCTGGTTTTGAATATATCAACAAATGTGCTGATATTACGTGTTCTGGTATAGAATTCCAGTAATTCACTACTCGGTGAGAGAAACGAAACTCCAGACGTGGAAGATTTGGACTTTCTTCGAATGTCCTCTCAAATGATCAGTCCTAGACTGAAGGAAAATATAAGAAATATTAGTACCAAGGTCATCGTTCAGGTTACGATGAGTCACTATTAGATCATCCAGTATTCGACTGTAACATAGCGGAAAGAAGTTGAGGTGTCTCATCCTGTTCTCATTAAATGGAGAAGAAGACGTTTTCGCTTAACAGGGTTCCATATCTAGAATAAGTGGATCACCAATACCTCCAGGTAGGAACCTAGGTATATTAACGATAATATAGGTAAAAACATAAATTGGTAAATCATAATGAGATGTTATCATTATTCCTTAAGAATAGATCAAGTTTCCTCTTAAAGGACTCTTGAGAAGTCGCTTGGACTGGCTCAGATGACAGAATTCCAGCATTTGATTACTCTGATGGAGTAGAATGTATCTCTACATCCCGTTCTGCTGTGTTGTGTCTCCAGTTTCTTGGTGCATATACCTTACAGCAACTGCTTACAACAGATTAAGTAATTCAGCGAGTGGGCATGTGGTACATGCAGTATAAATGCTAAAGAGTTGCTAAGAAATATCACCCATCTCCTGAGAGTTTTAAAAAAGAAAACTAACAGCAACTCTGATACAAGGCATTTCTGAGACGGATAAACAGAATAACGGGCGTAGGGAGTTAGTGAAGAGGGTTTCTGATAATGTCGCCCTGATGTAACAAGCACCAACGCTAGCGGGAATGTGCTAAAGTCAGAACTGCCATAACATCGACAGTGTTGTCTAGCTAACTAAACTTGTTTATCCCGACACAGACACTTCGAATGCATCTATAGTCTCCAAAGCTTCTTTTGTAGTCGACTGGACCCCCGACAACAACATTTGATAACATTTGATAACACATTTGATAACGTTGAACAGCCCAGGTCTCGTAAAAGTCAGTCATGAATTTGCCCCTAAGATTGTTCAACCAATCAACAAAAAGCATGGTAATCAATTCAATTGTTTCTTCGTATGGTACTTCTTTCACTGCCATGTGCTTCCTTCCTGTCTTCTCAACAGAACTTTTACTCTCAACTGATTTGTTTCCGTTTTTATGCTCCTTTTGACTACAGTTCATTTCAATTTTCAACAGTTTACTTTATCACACTGATTATTCTCTTACCGATTACAATCCCTTATTGATCTTCATGATGAATTTTTAAGCTATCAGCACCAAAATTCTTATTACTTTGCTGAATATTTTTCTCATGCTTTTGTTTGTGTTTCCTCATTGTTACCATATTTATCAGGATTCTAACATTGCAATTATTGTGTTTGTCATTTTTGAAACTTGCATATGCATGCGATTGTACAGCTTTATAAGTGAATTCTCTGAAACGAGAACCCTTCTCTAAACCAAACTTTTTTGTCTCCATGTGTATATTCATTTCAATCATCGTCTTGTCGATAAGCTCAAACTGTTAGGTTCAGTAAAGGACCTCATTCTTTTTTAGATCGATATAAATCACAAACCACAGCAAGTTTCGTCTGAATTACACTTTTCTTTGACAATGTAGAACTTTTGAAAAAAAAGAGTGAAATCAAGATAACAAACTAGCACTTCGGAAGAATCTGACTCAACTTCTAAGTTAGACGAATAAGAGCTAAGAAAAAACAGGGAGCTAAGTAGCCTGTGTTAGTAAACTCTCTGGAGGTCTCCTAAATTATCCGATTTTCCTTCGGATGCGTCAAAAGATGGAGTTGTCATCACGCGTAAGGGCAATCAATCACAATCATTGATGATTCAATTAGGAAGTCACTATTCGACTGACATGTAATTTGTCTCCGTCTTGTGAACTCACCAACAACAAGGAATCGAAACGGTATAATTCGGTCATGCATGCATGGTCACTATGTAACATATTCCTTTTTCACACTAAATATATTATTCTATCCCCGATTTTTAAGAATGTTTACTTACTTACTTACGCCTGTTACTTCCAATGGAGCACAGGCCAACGACCAGCATTCCCCAACTCACTCTGTCACGCACCTTAATTTCTACTTCTATCCAAATTTTGTTCATTCTTCTCATGTCTGTCTCCATTTCTCGACGTAATGTGTTCTCTGGTCTTCCTATTTTCCCTTGGCCTTCAGAATCCTATGTGAAGGCTTACCTTGTGACGCAGTTGGCTGCTTTCCTCAATGTGTGCCCAATCCACTTCCAGCGTTTCTTCCTGATTTCTTCCTCCGCTGGAATCTGATTTGTTGTCTCCCACAGTAACTTGTTGCTGATAGTGTCTGGCCATCGGATCCGAAGTATCTTGCATAGACATCTGTTAATAAGCACTTGTATCTTTCGAATGATGGCTTTTGTAGTTCTCCACGTCTCCGCCCCTTGCAGTAGAACTGTAGGGTCGAATCATAACATTTCGATTCTCTGTCCTCGTGTTCGTGATTCTTGGTTTTCTCAGTTGCCGCATGTCTGGATTTAAGAGTCGTACGGCCGAGAATCAACATCACTACGGCTTGGATCGTGTTTTAAAACTGTAATCTGTTGCACTCCATCAAGCATGGTTTCCCAGCTAAAAAAGACACAGCGTTAACAATTGCTTTTTGTTGACACTTAATTAATAAGTTATTTAGCTTCAGATCGTTTAATTTTTACAACAGACAATTGTGTAGAACTGTATAAAATGCTATACACTTATAGGTAGCTTCCTATCTTTAGGAGTGCACAAACTTTAAAAATAAAGTTTCCTATTTTCAATAGACTGGGTGAGCCAAGTGAGATTATTATGTACAGTTAGCTCAAACCACTTGTTCAGCAAGCTGCGTGCATTTATGCGACAGATCCGATGACTGTTCAAATAACGTTGTGTTATATACAAAATATCTTCGGCATCATTTTCCATCCAAATTTCGCCACGGGAAAATTTATTATTTTGAAGTTATTTATGCCAGTATGCAAACGTAGTATAGTTCATTTTCAGCCTCTAACTTTCTCATACGTTCAGTGGTTGACAAGTGTTTACGGGCGAGTGTTATGACTGGTCGTCTGTTGTTATTACTGCATTGCCAATTGTTATGTCGGAATCACTTTTGAAAAACGAATCAAATACTGTACCAGGTAATCATCACGCTGAATTAGAACGGAAGTAATTTCAAATAAAAACCACAATGAATAAAAGAATGCAATTTTGCTTCCTAATCCTGTCATATCAACGAGAACTATTGATATTCTCAGTCTATGTTTATTCTGTAGCATCAATCCACTTTCGTTGGAAGCTTTTATTACAATATTTAGCAGCCTGATTTGATTTCTTCAAGGACTCTCTGGTCACATAGTCTATTACTGTCTATTAAGGTGATGACAGAGAGATGTTGAGACATCAGCTGTTTGAGTTAGTCATTCTTTAACCGAATTTCATGCTCAAAGCGAGTTCTGAGCTCAGAATATTCACTTTCGATGACTTTAAAAAGAATAACTGACCTGTTACAATGATTAGTTTGCAACTTCACACCTACGTTCATGGAAATCGATTTTTCTTTTATGATACTGGGTTGTTTCTTACTTTTGGTTTGATTTAGTTATTTATCTGCTTTATTGTTCCTGTGCATTGATAGCTTTACGGTGAGGCTCTTTCGAGTTCAGTTATTCAAAAAAGGACAGAAACCAATAACTTCGTTATAATAGTGTAAAATCTTTTAAAATGAAGCAGAAGATACTCAGACAAGTGATAAAACCCAATTATCACAGTTGGAACAATATCCTATATGAAGAAGAATTATAGGCCAATTTATTATGCTTCAAAGATAAGCAATCAACTGCAAAACGATAGTTGCGTAAAAAACACAATTAACTACTAATCCTTAAACAGAACATACACAGAACTATCAGGAAATGTGCTCCAATACCAAACACAAGAAACAGAGGCAACCAGTTCACAAAAGCATTAATTAAAGTATAGCAATTCAACATGGCAAGGGCCTTAAAAACGATGCTAAGTAGAACAAAAAGAAAACAGTTAATAAAAGTTTCAACAACGTCAAGGTAATAGTTGAAATTCAGAAGGTGTGTACAATATAGTAATAACAACTACAAAGCACTTCAAAAATGAGAACAAATATATAACAGTACAGACAAAAATAGAAGAACTGGTGCATACATCAGGAATTCAAAGGACTATTCATGAGAAAAACAGGTGTGGAGGGATTTTCTCTATACTTTTGCAGGAGCGTACAAAATGGACGTCACAATATTACTTTGTATACAGTACTCGTTCTTCACTGGATTCGAAGTCAAAGTGGAGTCAGACATATCGTGAAATCCTGAAGAACTTTTAACGACTTGGTTACTCATGTCCTGTTGAAGACGGACCTGGTTTTAGTATAATGTTTTTCAGGCGTTTCCTGTCTATTGCCATTTTGAGGGCAAGGCACAGGATGAAATAAAATTTTTGAGTTCTTATTCCTGACCGATCTCTGTGAAGTAAATCCTTCTTGCTACAGCACAAGTCGGTTGGTCCACTCTTATCTTACGCGAGAAAACTGCACGTAGATTTGTGTATCGATATAGCTATCTCGGTTGTACTTGCTAATATGCTTCTTGGCAGCGTTCGTCATTGCAGTAGGTTTTGAACACAATCATTTTAAGCTCTAAGAAGCATGGTTGACACAACCATAAGCATCCAGATTTATTAAAACTTTTGGAGGCTGCATACCTCGTGATACCATCCTTCGGGCTTAAAGTATTGTATACCACTGTTGAACGGGTATCGACAATGTGAGAGATAAAATACCCCTTTTTACACTTTCGAATCATCAATCAGAGGTTTTCTTATAGCCTAGACAAAGAACACAAGGAGATAAAGACTAAAACCTAAATAAAATATTATGCAAACAGTAACCGTGAAGTGTAGTACAATAAGTGAAGTAAACAGAAGAACCGTTGTACCAATTAAGAGTAAAATCACAAAATTATTTTCGAAACAAAACTAAATATTGTGTTAACTGTACAGAAATTGATAAATTTAAATTGAAAACAGTAGTGTTGATGCGTAATAAACTATAGGAACTATACATTTAACCTAGCGCACTTGATTGTACTCATTAACAACAGAAATCGGAATGGAATCACCTCGTTCTTGGAAATGTATCTATTTGGTATAGTGGTAATCTTCACAAACCATATTTGCAAGAACAGTTTTACTAAGGTTGATTTCGTTCTCATTCCTTTTGAGTCAGACGATCAGGTTTTTCTATGCTGTGCGAATTCATCCGGTCATCTTGGGTTTCTAAGCCTTGCGCTTGGAATGGAATTGCTTTTTATCATTATCAGTAGTATTAGCTTTATTCAATATTATATTTTTAGTACAATATAGAATTCTCAGAACAAATTGTTTCAGCAAGTTTCCGTTTCTTACTTCTTGGTCGATCCTGACGATAAATATTGAGTGGTCGCCAGTTAGAAGTTAGCAGTCCAGTGAATTGACATCTGAATAATGTACATTCATTTCCGTGTATATTGCCAGCAACCACGATATCTCTGATTAGACCTCTTGTAACCTTTACAGCGAAAGGTTGTACTTTTTTCAGAAACTCACCTGAATAGGTTGTGCGATTAATAGCCATAATGATGTATTAAAACAAACAAAATTAGATAAGTTTTTGAAATATATAAAAGACAGGAACAGGTAGCCCAGATGCTTCAACAGGCCGCCTGTTTTTTTCAATTCACACAGTATGCAGCTTTTATCGAAGTAATGTTTTTTGTTTGAGAATTAGAGTAGGAATATTTTGGACATGTGAACAACTCTTCACACATTGAATTTGTGGTATTTGATATATTGCGACAACCAGAAGTGACCAGACTAGAAAGTTACTCGAAAACAATCAGAAATGACCCGAGGGAGAAATGCGTTTCAGTGATTAAGTTATTGTTTCATTTTCTAAGGAGTGGACATATGTGTACATAAGTAAGTATGTGTGCATATTGTTTGGTAGCCCAATAGACTTTCTCGTTCACGCTTCTCTTCTCGCTTAAGTAATCATTTTAGAAAGTGGGGTGGTGAGTATACCTTTTTGTATCAGTATCAGATCTCGGGCACCGCCTGTCATAACAGTAATAGAGTTTTCAGATTAATGATCTGGATAGTCTGCAGTAGTCAAATAATGAAAGTTGTATTCAAAGCATCTGTAGATTTTGTAATTTGATTATAGGTGGTTCACCCCTATACTTTGTTTATATATCAGACAGACAGGCCACATCATACCATAAAACAGAAAATTATATTTGTACAAACCAGGCCAAATGAGGCTGTAAGTGTGGGAGGCAATAATCAATAAAACTGAGTATAACATAGGGACAGTAAATCATATAGTAATAATCAATAGGTCAAAATGAAGCTTACAATAAAATGAATATAGATATAGATAATCTAGTTACCGAATAGTTATACAATAAGAATGATAGTCCAATAGTAGGTCCTGCAAGTTACCCGTACTTATGTCTTCGCTACTACATAACAGTAGAATAGTAAAAAGCCATCTTTTTAACCTATTGAAACTAATCCACTTTAATCATTAAATTGTGTATAAGTTTTGCTCAAAGATCATTTCATTTACTTCGATTGACTGTAGGACATTCAATCTCATTTCCTCGAGTCGACTAGTATTTTCCAATAACTTTTTCTGAACAACCGTTCACATGGTTGAGAACAAGCCTGTCTTCTCAAAAGTTGGCTTCAAAAACGATGAAATAGCTGATTCGACTGATTTTAAACTAAAGGGAATACTGAAATGAACATATCCAGTAACCAAGTTGGTGTCTTGGTTACAAAAACAAATACTCATTGCGACACTCAGACGTGGACAAATACTTGGTTTATTTTACCACCAACTGTGTTTACCAGTTTAAATGTGAGTGCCAAAGCATATACATCAGAAGGACAAAAAGTAGTGTTTGTGTCCGCATTTCCGAACAGATTTCACGAAAGTTGAGACTTAACGGACAGAAGAATTTCAACAGTGTAATTGCTAGTCACTTGCTCAGCAGTGGGCATGATGTTGAAGTTGAGAAATATTTCAAAATAATCAAAAAAAAACAAATGAATTCAAAACAGATATTTTATCAAGTGATAATCAGTAGTGTGTACAAACCAATATATAAATGAGTGTACTTTTGACTAGAGTTGTCTCTGTGCTTAGGGGTTAATAAGTTTTCACTTGTACCAGTCTTGATATTCTTACTTGTGGTAATTCCTCGTCGTCAATTATAAGTACTAAGCGACACGGGCATAACAATAACGCTCAGCTCAATTTTAATAACTGATCGAACTAATTTCACAAATCTCCATTCTCTTACCCAATTTATCACGTGCGATTGTTTCAGTATCTGACCTTAACTTTGACTATGTTTCAAGACATTATTATCACCTGAGATACCTGATTATTTAAGGCTTACAATCATGTTGTTTACGGTGATTTTTTGTCTGGTGTTTGATTTAGCGATTTTATGTGTTACTCAATCATCTGGTCAGAATCCGAGGTGGTATTTCATACTGAAGTTTATCTAATAGTGACACTTAATTATTGTAATAATTGTTTTCATAATTAATGGAAATGTAGTTGATATTCCAAGTTTTAAGTTTATAAGATAATCAATCATCTTTGAACATCATCGACTATCAATAGGTTATATTTTCTAAAATTTGCTATCGTGCTAATAGTGTCCTATGCATCTTACGATGGCTTTTCAATTAATTAAAGATACGTAACAAGATTATATTTGGTTGGTCATTCAAACGTTTCAACTGTAATTTATATTAACATTATAAGGGAATATAATAAATTAGATGATTTAAATATGTTTGGCAGTAGTCAATTATCTATCATACAGTATCATTTATTACCATCCATCTGCAAACACCATCATTGATGAACACGGTGGATCAGATGCAAATGTGAGGGCGAGGATCAGCAAAGTAAAAGCAGCATATTTACAACTGAAGAACATCTAGAACTCAAAACAATTGTCAACCAACACCAAGATTAGAATTTTCAATACAAATGTCAAGACAGTTCTAATGTATGGGGTGGAGACGTGGAGAACTACGAAAGCCATTATCCAGAACATGCAAGTGCTTATTAATAGTTGTCTATGCAAATACTTCGGATCCGATGGCCAGACACTATCAGAAACAACCTACTGTGGGAGACAACAAACCAGATTCCATCCAGCGGAGGAAGAAATCAGGAAGAAGCATTGGAGATGGATAGGACACACATTGAGGAAAGCAGCCAACTGCGTCACAAGGTAAGCCTTCACATAGGATTCTGAAGGCCAAAGGAAAAGAGGAAGACCAAAGAACACACTACGTCGAGAAATGGAGACAGACATGAGAAGAATGAACAAAAAGTTGGATAGAACTAGAAAGTAAGGCCCAGGACAGAGTGGATTGGAGAATGCTGGTTGTCGGCCTGTGCTCCATTGGGAGTAACAGGCGTAAGTAAGTAATTAAGTATCTACAAACTTTCTATTCACAATTGAAACGATTTAAAAACAATCCATACATTCATTTTGTACTGTTTACTTGAATCTTCCCATTGATGTTTAGGCTTGCAATTAATCATTTACTTATTGGTATATGTACATACTTCGCTTATTGCCTCAATATTGCATCATATTGCTGGTCACTATTAGATGATTTAAATTTGTTTGGTAGTAGTCAATTATCTATCACACTGTATCATTGAATATCATCCATCCATAAATTCACTTTGTATTGTTTACTTGAATCTTCCCGTTGGTGATTAAGATTGCAATTAATCACTCTCTTATTGGTATATTTACATACTACTCTTATTGCGTCAATATTGCGTCATACTACTAGTCACTATTATATGATTTATATCTGATTGGCAGTAGTTAATTATCTATCATACAGTATCACTTTGTAGACCATCAACGTTCATGATTTATGATTTGAGGCCTACTCTAGTTAGACGGGAACGGTGTAACGAACAAGCCGACTTATAAGTCACACCTCGCGACCAACACCTTACATGGATTGCCCCATCGACGTATCAAGGGACCATGGATGCTCTGAAGACTGTACAACACAAAGGACGTTATTACAGGAATATACTAGTTAAAATAGATACAAGCGAAAGTAGAACCACTGCCGCATGGGCCAGTCCATGACATATGATTAACTGATGCGCGTTGATTGTCCTTGACCTTGACGGGGATTGATGATCTGTTCGATATTTAGTGACCCAACTGCCGGATGATTTGGCTAGGGTTCAGTAACATTTCACTAGCCCTACAACTTGATATAACCCATCTACAAACTTTCTATTCATAATTGAAAAGATTTAAAAATAATCCATAAATTCACTTTGTATTGTTTACTTGAATCTTCCCATTGATGTTTAGGCTTGCAATTAATCAGTCACTTATTGGTATATTTACATACTTTGCTTATTGCCTCATTATTACATCATACTACTAGTTACTATCCATCTTTGTTTATAATTCATAGATTATTTATCTATCTTAATTTCTTATTCTATATATCTTTTTTTTCTTTAGATTTACATACATCTTTGTCTACAATCAAGTACATCTCTTTTTTATTTATTAATAGATCAAGGGATCTAATAATGATTTCTGAGTCTTTAAAATATGATTGGTTCATTGTAAAAACAAATATGATTGGTTAATTTATAGTTGTTTTTTTTCTATTTTTTTGTTGTTGTTGGTGGCTAGATTTTTAATTATATTCATCAATAGATAACATGTATCCCTAAAATACAAACTATTTCTTTTCAATATATATACATATATATTTTAAACAAACAAAATTATTCAAAGAAGAAAACTTACTTAGTTACTTACGTTTGTTACCCCTCGTGGAGGAGCATAGACCGCCCACCAACATTCTCCATCCAGAAAGAAGAAAAGCAAAAACAAAAAAAATTTTTTTGGTATTTTTTGTTTCCCCCCATAATGGATTTAATGTACATGAATGTTCATAGAAAATTATTTGATTCTTATTCTATAATCTTTTTATTATTATTCATAATACATATACATTTATCATTAATTAACTGTAATAAGTTTCATTATACTAATTGGAATGAATATGTAAATCCATATAATCAAGATAATAATAAAAATATACATTTTATAAGAAATTATTATTATAATCAACGTCATAATCGAAATGTATACAGGAATAATGAGCAAACACAATTTCCTCCTCCTCCTCCTCCTCCTCCTAATAATAATAATAATAATAATAATAATAATAATAATAATAATAATAATAATAATAATAATCAACGTTCATCATATAGAAGTTCACCTACTTATCAAAATTCTCATTTACAACAGTCGAATAAATATCGATTTCAAAGACGTCTAGTACCGTATTCAAGAAATATAGAATCTGTAAATCCTTATCATTCATATTCATCAAGAAAATATTCACATGAATGGTGGAAGAAACATTCTCCATCTGGTAACTATCCTAATAGATATATTGATTATGGAAGAAGAAATCAAACACAAGCAGATCGCGAAGTAAATGATTATGTAAGAATTTATTCGTCAGATAGTCCAATTGAATATGGTAATGCAAGGCCTGAAAATTATTTTGAGAGAGTTATAACTTTATCACATCCTAACGATCGTGTTTGGAATGAGAAAGAACAATATTGGGGTTATGCACCAAATTCATATAGTACACAACAAGGAGCTGAAATTTCTACTTTTTTGTGGTCACAAAGTGCCAGACAATTTGATGAATGCATACCACCGTTTTGTATTCCTGCTCAATGTGATTATTATACAGATGGTCGACCAATTTGCACACAAAATCTTCCGTGTTTAGGCTCTACTCCATGTTATCAAAACGATCCATCATGTCGACAATCAAACTATGGTGTAAACTGTAATGTAATGAATTCAACAGTTTGTAAGCAAATGTGGAATTTGCAATGCAGTTTTGGCTGTGTTAAAAACGGTTCTAAACCTTCGGATGTATTATGCGTGTGCAATCCGTGGACACTACAAAATAACGAATCATCCTGTGTTTCGGTCGATCTAGATATATTCAAATGTCCTTTAGGATGTAATGGAAGAGGTCATTGTGATCCAAAAACTGGGAAGTGTTTTTGTTATCCTGGTTTTAAAGGACATTCCTGTGAATTGGAAGATAATTGTCCATCAGGTTTAACAGGACCTAACTGTGAGTATGATGTTGACGAATGTCTAAGTGGTAGGAGTGGATGTGAACAAAGATGTGTTAATACTTATGGCTCGTTTCGGTGCGAGTGCGAAAACGGTTATGCCGTTGTACCAGACGACCCAAAGAGATGTAAACCTTCGGAGTGTTTGACAAAATGTCACTCAGGAAATGGAAAATGTGACAAGACAGGTAAATGCCACTGTTTACCAGGTTATGTAGGAGAGTGGTGTAATTTAGACATTGATGAATGTAGATTAGGAACACACAACTGTGAACAAGTATGCATTAATACTCCTGGATCCTACCAGTGTGAGTGTCACTCAGGGTACAAACTTAACTTAACTGATAGAAAATCATGCCATGAAGTCACATGCAATCCTAGATGTACTATTAATCAAGGATTTTGTTCTGACGATGGAATATGTACCTGTCGACCGGGGTTTACCGGGCCAGATTGTGGTGAAGACATAGATGAGTGTAAAAAAGGGACACATAACTGTTCTCAAAAATGTATCAATACATATGGCTCTTTCAAATGTGAATGCTTTGAGGGATATGAAACACAAAGCGGTAATGGTGTGAATTGTAAATCTAAATGTTCAGAGAGATGCATGTCTAATAAGGGAAAGTGCGATGCCACTGGAAAATGTATATGTCGTCGTGGATTTACAGGTCTTGATTGTTCTGAAGACATAAATGAATGTGAGTTGAAACCTAAGCCTTGTGTTCAAGGCTGCGTTAATACGTATGGGTCATATTATTGTACATGTGACAAAGGGTATCACCAAGATTACAGAGGTCACTGTCTTCCAAACAAATGTAGTCCTGAATGTGTTCATGGACAAGGCGAATGTACATCTAATGGAAAATGTTTGTGTAATCCAGGTTTTCGAGGGTTATCTTGTGAGACAGACGTAGATGAATGCTCTGAAGGAAAACATAATTGTCAACAGGAATGTATCAATACTCCTGGGTCCTTTAAATGTTCTTGTCATTCAGGTTACAAATTATCCACTGTAGATTCATCAAAATGTGAACCTATTTCTTGTCCTTCTCAATGCAATTTAATAGATGGAGAATGTGACTGCGAATGCAAGCTTGGACATTTTGGACTTAATTGTAATCAAACAGTAGATTCATGTGCAATAAAACCATGTGATCAAATTTGTGTGGATTTAGGTGATGGGAAGTATACATGCAAATGTAATGAAGGTTTTGAACCAAGTCCAAATAATCCTAGACGATGTCAGCGTATATGTAAAGATGGTATAGACTGTATATATGGAAGCTGCCGAACTGTGTTTTCAAATGACACAGATCAATCTTTATGTACTTGCCTAGAAGGATTTTACGGAACAAACTGTCAAAACGATGTAAATGAATGCTTAAATGAGAATGGTGAAAAACATTTTTGTGAACATCATTGCATCAATACATTAGGATCATACCAATGTTTTTGTGATCCGGATTATGAATTACAATCTGATGGTCGAACATGTAAAAAACAGGTTAAAAGTGAAATTAAATGTCCTGAATACTGCCTAAATGGTGCAACTTGTAAATCAACTGGAGAATGTGTATGTCAACCTGGTTATGAAGGAATATATTGTGAAAAAATAAAAGATATTTGTGCAATACTTAAGTTATGTGATCAACAATGTTTTCCTAAAGAAGTAAGTCGGCTACATTATTTAATAACTGACGACATTTGTGATATTGTGCATAAGTAGAATATTACACAAGTAATTTAAAAGTATATGATTGTTTCATCAAACGTTAACATCAATGACTGTTTTAGGCTACGTAATTGCTGCAAATATGAGTGTACAGAATAGATGTTGTGTCCTATTATTAGTCGTTCCAACGGTGTACATCTAGGACCCCTTGAGAAGTCCAGCTAAAAAATTTAAGGTTTGATGGTTATCGCGTAACTTTTATATCTCTGAACCGACATTAAATCCTATAAAATGTGATACAAATAGATGAGGTGATATTGGATAACATCTCAAAAGGAAAAAAATGAAACAACAATCAAATCATGCTTGAGCTTAAGAAAAGTAAATTAAACTAGGATAAAAAATTTTACTCCATAGAAATTGATTATGATATTTTGAATTGACCAGATATTTGTTAAATTTAAAGGAATTCTTCACTATGAACTGAAATCAACTAGGGAACTATTGAAAACTGTCTTAACCTGGACTGGAACTTATTACGAGTGTCCTTAGACAACCTACGACTATATGGAATTAAACTTAGAATCGTTAAGTCTTGAGGTGAATAGGATAGCACGTATCCACTGATTTTAAATACAATAATAACAACTTTCTATACTTGTTATTCCCATTGATTCCATGGCTCTTCATAACCTTCACTCGTGATATCATTTCATGCTGAAAACTACCTTCACATATTTTGAGCGTTGATTGAACTGTAGTTATAAGCGACGGATAAAACAGTAGAATACTCAGGAACTAGATTGTTTCATTAAACCATTTCATTTTACCCATAATAAACTGTTTGATAAGGCTTAAAATACATGAAATGAAGTGAATTCTTTTCTTCCTAACGGTTTTTTCTTTTGAAATTGTTCATGTTCTATGGAAAGAATTTAGTTTATTGGGAATAAGTGTTGATTACAATATTTCCACAGTTGGATTCATCAGTCGATCTAAGCTAGACCAGTATGGAAAATCTGAAAGCGTTGGATGATCGCTTTGTCTTAACATGGGACTCTTACTTAGGTGAATAAATAAGTAAACTTATTAAACGACCATATGTTTCTATCACTAAATTTCTACCCACTCTGTTTACATTAATTTTTAAGGGGTGTTTACTTAAAGATAATCGATTTTGTTACATAATTCAACAGGTCTGCTTATGCCTAAATAAATAATAAGGTACACTATATATATATAATGAACGAAGAGTTGGTGGGGAAAACCAGTTTAATGTTTTATGCAAAATTACAGTGTCTTTGTAAAATATGAAAATCATATATGGAATACATCATTTAAATATCTTCCTTGAGTTGTCCTCTACACACTCGATCATTCTTCCGAACCCATTGTTAATCCGATTGCTCTCTGTTTCCCTTCCTGTTTCCTTTGTTTGAATCTTCTGATGGTAAGCATTCAATTTTCGAATCCTGCTACATACTACTTATATCTATCCCTATGAGTAGTGTACATCACACATACAATAAATGAATAAGTAAAGTAAATGAATAAAATGGTATAGAATAGGATAAAATTTCTCTAATGAAAGAAGAAACTTTACATAATTGACTTGACAACGCATCCAAGAATATAAGTTTTTATTAAGATCAGGTCTTGCAACATGTTCGTGTTATAGCATATGTGCTAGATAGGTTATTATAAACCTTTTGTGCATTTTTTTAAGTGTACTAATTCTAATCTATGAGAGATATACAAGGAGAATATATAAATGGAGTAAATAATTTTCTTTTGATAAAATAACACCTACCAACTATTCATATTACTTCAAATCTTAGCAGTACGTGTCGAGTAATTCAGAAACAAGTAGCCTCTTTGCAATAGTAAGTCAGATTTAAGAAATTCCTTCAATATTACCTTATATTATCTTTAATAGAGAAACAACAGAGTAACATGACGATTATTTCTGTTTTCATCAAGTTCTTATCAACTATCTCAAACGTGAAATGTTCAGAAAGTTAAAATTACTTGCTAACTTCAGTTGCTTGCGCCTGTTACTCTCAATGGAGCATAGGACGCCGACCGGCATTCTTCAACTCACTCTGTCCTGGGCCTTCAGTTCTAGTTTTATCTAATTTTTGTTCATTCTTCTCATGTCTGCCTCTATTTCTCGACGTAATGTATTCTTTGGTCTTCCTCTTTTCCTTTGGCCTTCAGGATTCCATGTAAGTCCTTGCCTTGTGACGCAATTGACTGCATTCTTAATTGTGTGTCCTATCCACATCCAGCGCATCTTCCTGATTTCTTCCTCCTCCAGTAGCCTCTCTGGGGGCTACTGTCGGTCTCAAGCTTGGATAAAAGTGGAGGATTGGGCATGGAGGTTAACGACTCCATCCCGTAGAAAACTAACTCCCTAAAAATACGCTAGCTAGAAAAAAAATATTCAAAATTAAAATTACAAAAAAGGAACTGATTAAAAAACAAAATATCATATTAATTAACAACTAATTAATTTAGAACACCATATATA
Organism: Schistosoma rodhaini; assembly: GCA_944470415.2. Taxonomy (NCBI): domain Eukaryota; kingdom Metazoa; phylum Platyhelminthes; class Trematoda; order Strigeidida; family Schistosomatidae; genus Schistosoma; species Schistosoma rodhaini. Next base: position 7,686,712 of record OX104036.1, on the reverse strand, counting down.
TAAGCGAACAATATTGTTTTCGATTAGATCCTCATCAGGCTTTTACTCTAATATACAGTAATATTTATATGCATATACGAAATTATTAAACCAATCAAAGCAGTTTATGAGTCAATGATAACAGTGGAATAGATTACATAATCAAAATTAATAATAAGTAGAAAGTACAAATTGATAGTGTAATGACAGGTTTACTAGTTGTGATAAGAATAATAAAAGGCTTGAATCAATGTTATCGTCACAAACGACAAATGTGTCGTCTATGTATCTTACGTATAGTTGGAATCGATTTATCATTGAACTGAGTTGATTGTTTTCTAGTTTTGCCATGAAGCAGTCTGCTAGAATTGGACCTAATGGAGATCCCATTGCAATCCCATCTCTTTGTCGATATATTTCATTGTTGAAACTAAACTGGACATTAAAGGTACAACGTAACATTAATTCTTTTAAGAGTTCAGTTGGAATACCTAGATCTATGTTGTTAGAGTCAATATACTCACAAATATAACAAATCGTTTCCGTTAATGGTACACTAGTGAATAAAGAATTAACGTCAAGCGAGAACATGTGTTTTCCGGAAGTATTAACATCCTTAATACGATCAATAAATTGATTTGGACGATATCTTACATTCCTTTAACTCATGCCACCCTTCCATAGACTTTACATTAGAAAGAGAGGAAGACCAATCAATCCCTTTTCTTGATGTACATCTATTGAGAAGAAGTAATGGTTCTTTGAAAAGATCTATCTTTAGAAAGCTAACATGGAACGGCCAACTAACCAACTTCTATAGCTGGGTTCCGTTAAATAGAAAGAGAAATTTGATTCATTCTTTATGCTATCGTATACATCGGATATGTAGTACTGAATGCATTAACGAAGAACTCGAGTTCCTCAAGAAAACCTTGATGAAAAATGGCTACCCAGACCGATTCATAGAGAAGAATATGAATAGAAGTAGCGTCGATAGGAATCTTAGTTATTCAGTCCCAAAGAAAAGCCTTTATATAAGTCTGGAATTTAAAGGTGATCGAACATAATTAAAAATCGTTTAACAACAACGATTAAAAGGACATTTAACGCTGCTAAACTACGAATAACCTTCACTAGTAAGAACTTATTCTCTGTGTCCATAAAAGATAAGCTCCCTCGTTTGGTCGCCTCAATGTGCATCTACCAGTTCACCTGCTCTTGTGGAGCAAGGTACATCGGCCGTAGCCAACGCTCGCTTTCAACTCGGATACGAGAACATATACCAGTTTGGTTCTACAATGGTGAAAGGAAAGCAGTTAGAAGTTCTATACTTGAACACTTAATCGACTGTAATCATTCGACGAATCCACAGTCTGATTTTAAGGTTGTTTATATGATTCGTTCAAATCTACGAAGATTTCTTCGTATCAAACTCTTAAAAATAGCCGAAGCTCTTACCATCCATGAGCTCAAACCAGAACTATGCGTACAAAAGAAGTACGTTTTATCATTATCGTTACCATGGCCTTAAGATTATTATTATTATTATCATTCTTTTATTATTATTATTACTCCATTCCTCTTTACTTATGTTTTATATTCTTATTATTTTATTCATGAATACTCATCACCTTATTTATTTATTTATTTTACACCTCTATGACCTTTAATGACCTTTAATTATTGTAACCAAAACATTTTATCCGTCTTACTATATTCACTAAATCTATTGTTGTTATTCATATTACGTAATCCAGTATTATAATCTTGGTTATTAATGTTCACATTTCCTCACGGAATTAGTACTTTAACAAAACTTTTTCATATATATATACGATTGTACAGCTTGATAATAAATTCGTTGAAAAGAGATCCCTTCGCTGAAATTCGTGTTTTTAATTTTAATGTTAAATGGGAATTATATGCCAAAAATAGAAATACGTTACCAAGCCTAATAATAGTTTGATTATGTAATCTATTCCACTGTCATCATTGACTCATAAACTGCTTTGATTGGTTTAATAATTTAGTATATGCATATAATTACTACTGTATATTAGAGTAAAAGCCTGATGAGGATCTAATCGAAAACAATATTGTTCACTTATATATATGGTGTTCTAAATATTAAAGATTCCCATTGTGAAAATTAGAACAACATATGTGAGCGAACAATTGTTTTCAATTAGATCGTCATCAGGCTTTACTCTAATATACATGAATATTTATATAAAAATGTTAGACCAATCAAGGCTATTTGAGTCAATAATAATCACAATGAAATAGAATACGTTACCAAGCATAATAATAGTTAAAAATACAAGTTGATAGTGGGAAGACAGGTGTACTGATAGTAGTAAGAATAGTAAATTACGATAACAAAAGTCTTATCAATAATTAAACATTGAGAATTAATTCTCAATGAGAATAACAAAAGTCTTATCAATAATTAAACATTGAGAATTAATTCTCAATGTTTAATTATTGATAAGACTTTTGTTATCGTAATTTACTATTCTTACTACTATCAGTACACCTGTCTTCCCACTATCAACTTGTATTTTTAACTATTATTATGCTTGGTAACGTATTCTATTTCATTGTGATTATTATTGACTCAAATAGCCTTGATTGGTCTAACATTTTTATATAAATATTCATGTATATTAGAGTAAAGCCTGATGACGATCTAATTGAAAACAATTGTTCGCTTACATATGGTGTTCTAAATCACAATATGGGAATTTTTCAAACTAATTAATTACTGTAACAGAGGGAAAAGAACATACCACTAACTATCAAGTAACATTAGGTTGTTGCCTTTTAGGTTGGATAAATGAAATTATGTAATCATAACAAGATTACATAATATGTTTATCAATATGATTAACATTATATTATGATATTGTTAAGGTCAAACAATCAGATATTTAGTTTTTTTTGGTAATTTACTTATAAAAAAACATAGTTATAAGTGTACTTATAGAGATATTCATGCCCTTTCCCCCCCTCCTAAAGTTTGTAGAAATCTATTTCTTGTTACTAAGTCTTAAATAAAGTTGTATGAAATCAGTGATTACTATTTGAATGTTACCTTTTTACGTAAATATATTTGACATTAAAGTAATTGAAAACAAAAAAGTAAAAGTTCAATGAACTTAGATGTAAAGTACAAATATATGTAAGCTAATTATTTTTTATAGTATTGGATAGTTGCTAATTATAAAATTCAGGTTGTGTCCTTCGTTATATTTGAGATTGATAAACTGGATGAATTTGTATTCTAGTGTTCATATTTATACTGAAACTCGAAGCCAGTATCTTTCGTTTCTAACTTATAACACTAATATACATGACTGATGAGTTTCAAATATGACGAAACGTATCTCCTGGATTCCATTGCTATCTACTTTGCAAGTTTACTTGAATACCTGTAAATATCTTGGAATATTAAGGCAATCAAATTGTAATGCATACATGATGAATTACAGTTCATAGTAAATGAATATAGAGGTACAAATAATTAGGAACTAAAAGTAGATAAATCAGTTATGATTACAATTGTCGCTCCTTTTTTAAATGATACTTTAATCATATTTTAAGGAGTTGAATTCATGAGTCACTTGAAGTTAGACCACCAAGTATAACCCACTATCACTGAATGGCCACTTTGTCCTGATGTAGGACCCCTCAGAACTGCGCATCCACGGTCCCACTCGCAGGGTTCGGACCCATGACCTCTGGTCCCGCGTAAGAAGGCTTAACCTCTAGACAACTGGGCTGGCATCCAACTTCAACCAATCTACGAAACTGTGCCATCGTCCAACATTGTCTTCAATGAGTTACTATCCCACAACATACCCAGATGAATTCCACTGGTCACGGCTTCTCACTAGACCAAAATGGTGGTCTAGCTTTGATTGGCTAATGAATTCAACTATCAAATTAATAAAGTCTCCACAAAATTCACTTCTGATAATGTGTCAAATCAACTATAAAAAATACATTGTTTCTTCTTATTCATTTGATCTCAATGTGTGTCAATTTGCACTGATATATATAAATCAGAAAGGGGTTTTGTGGAGCTTTTAGTAATTTAATAGTCGAATTCACCAATCAATTAAAGCTAGACCATCATGGAAATCCTGGTTATTATTCTTATTCTTATGGTAAACAAATTCAAGTAAAAGAAAGATACTACTAATAATTATGATAATCATAATAGTAACAATATTATTAGTTTTATTGAATACTATTTGTTGTGTTAAACCTATTTACTATACAATAATGAAACTAATTTCTATCAAACATGTATTCAAGCTGTAATTTTTATTTAAAAAAGCGCTCGCGCGCGAGACTTATAGGTCCTGTGTTTGAATCTTGGGAGGCGGGACCACAGATTCGCGCTGCTGACGAGTCCAACAATAGGAAGAAACGGCTGTCCAGTGCTTTCAGGTTTTTCATGGTGGTTTAGACTCATGATTTCAACTATATAAAATAGAAAGATTAATTAAACTAATTGTGTAGTTGTAAAATAGGTGACATAAACTTTTGAACCGGTTGCAGTTAGCATTTAATTGATAAATTGTTCGATAACAGCTATTGTAATGAATGAACAAGATCAAAGACATTAATTATGAATTCATCTTTAAATACAAATCTTTTGTCTTCTAGCTTTCAACTATATGACAATATATATGGGTTAGAATTTATAACACTCATTTTACATAACCCATACCTTCAATCAATTTCATCATTTCAATAATTTCTTATAACCTTCTTCAGGTGACGTCAACTCATCAATGTATCACAGTAAATGATTTAACCAAACAGTATGGATGTCATAATAATGCTATATCATATTTAAGCAAAAAATATTCCTGTTCTGGTGAAAATAAGCAATAAATGTTCATCAACAATTCATTTGAAATCGCTAAGTTCTATCAACATGATCAGATACATTTAGTTTTCTGTTGACTTTATTGAATTCAAGTACTTTTAATTCTTTCATATTCATATTTATCTGTATTGTTCAATATGATGAGAATGTTCGAATCTGATTTCTATAAAATAAGCCTTCATAGACCGTTGATTTTAATTAGGATTACGAAGCTATCTAAGTTGAACAAATATTAAAAACCTAAAAGTAATGAACGACTATTTGGTCCTGGTTTTTTACTCCCCAGTAGTTCACATCGGCGACCTCGCGTTTCCTTACGAGATCGAATGTCATAAGTTCGATTTTAGCGGTTGTGGGATCATGGGTGCTCACTAGTGAGAAGTCTCATATCAGGACGAAATGGATGTCCAGTAGTTCTAGGTTTTCAGTATTTGTCCAACTTAGTTTAGCTTAATAGATAAACTAAGTATATCGATATATTTACGTATCTTAGTCTGCTAATTTTTGGATACATATATCTAAACAAGAAAAAAGTGAACCATACTGAAACCTGTCAAAGAGTGATGATTTTTTTTCTTCTTTTGCCTGATTTTAAGAAATCCTAATTACAATCAATAAGAATATTTCATCAAATATTGACTAAAGAGAGATTAAGCTTCCTATATTTAGTTTATTTAAATTACTATTAACATTTATCATGGTTTCCTTCAACAACAACAAAAAAAAATCGTTTATGTAGCCTATGAAATACCAAAACAGGACTTCATGAATAACAGAGTTAATTAGTATGTTTTTTTTCTTTGATTTTATATAGAATAACAAAAGCAATAAGTTTCCAATTTACTAATATGATTCACGGTATAAATAATGTCAGTTGTTAAGATAAATCTGTCAGTATTATATCAAAAATAGTTTCCATTTTTGTAAATAATAAACATTGTCTGATATATTGAATAGAATTATAGTAGTAAATAATGTTTTTTTTTGTTTTGTAAGCAAAAATGAATAGTGATTAGCAGTGGAATCCAGGATGTGCGTTTCGTTTTGTCTAGGTTTCGTCAGTTGGATGTACCTGCATCACAGCGTTGATGTTCACTCTGGGATTCGAATTCAGCACCTTTCGCTTCAAATGCCATTGCGTTATCCACTCAGCTACTGAATCCTGAGTTCATCTTTACTTACAATGTTTGTGAATTAAGGCTATATCGAGGCGATACGCACGGTATTTCAATAAGAGATTGACCAGTTTCAGTCCAAAAACATCAATGGGAAGATTCAAACAAACAATACTGAGTGTTTCTTTATGTTTGAATTTACGTTGGTTGATAATTAGTGTTTGTGAAACCGAAAAAAAAGAATCCTTCATTGATTGCATTGAGAAATAGAAATCTCATGTAAACCTAATAAACATTTTATTGATTCTATAAATCAATCAATATATTTGTAATATCCCAATCAGTAGAAAAATTAGATTTTCTGATGTTTCGTGACTTGGTGTAAGTCACTTCTTCAAAGAAAATAAATAACCAAATAATCAAATTGATTTCAAAAATATCAAAATACTATAGAAGGGTTTTTTTAATTACAAAGAAAGGAGATTAGCTTAAGTGTTCCATATAATGCTTAATCCTACTGATCTCAATAGAAAGGAAGACCTTATCATACATCCTACTTGGACTATCTATCCTAGTCACTTAGTCTAATATTATTTACGATTTTAACACCATTACATTACAAATTAAACTCTATCATTTGTCATTTTAAAGATCACACATTTTCATCATTAACAGTGCACACATACACACACAAATTTACATACATGTCGCTTATGAATCATCTTGACTGAAATGAAATGACATGACATTGATTTATTCAGACCTGCTTTTTTGACTGATCGCATCTAATATTCGTGTTGTTCCGTTGTATTATTTAAACTTGGATTAATGTTAAATTGGTTGTATATTTTCTCTGAAGAAGTGACTTACACTGAGTCACGAAACGTCAGAAAATATAATTTTTCTACTCATTGGCATATTACAAATATATTAATTTATTTATAACAGAACAGATTTTTTTTGCTATACTAATGAGGCATCTAACCAAATTTCTTTTACAATGGATAAGTGTAAAGCTATAGAAGTGAGTGTATTGGCAGGCAGAGGGTCTTCTATGGCTCGTTAATTAGAAGCGTGTATAGAAAAAGACTCTCTGCCTGCCAATACACTCACTTCTATAGGTTTACATTTATTTATAACAATCTACCCAATGCTCAATTTATTCAAAATTATCAAATCAAAACTTGGTAATGATACCTACAAACTCATTTTATTGATCCATTTTTATTAGTTTAATCTTCTCATTGATATTATGGAATGCAATTAATTAGTCTCTCTTTTTTGGCATATGTTTATCTTGTGAGTATTGTCTTGATTGAAAACGATCTTTAAGAATCTATTGCTAACGAAAGGCAAGCTTTATTCCATACATATATTTCTTTCTATCATCATGAAGAAAGTCAGTATTAACATCTACTGACAACTTATCATATTTTCAAGACAAAATTATCATGGAAATTGACCTAACTATATCAGTGTATCATTATGGGTAGAGTGAAGATTTGAATGAAGCTAGTAAGTTTGAGAAGCAAACAGCATTAAAATTGAGGTTATTCAAAATTTCCAACTGACTACCTACAACTATCCTACATGCATTAAATAATTAAAAATATGATTGTAGAATTTCATCAAATGAAATTATCAGGATTAAAATTCTTTTTTAACTTTCTCTTAATGTACAATTAGTTTCATGACCAGTTATTTTTGATGTTATACTTACTTCCTTACGCCTGTTACCCCTCGTCGAGGAGCATAGGCCACACACCAGCATTCTCTATCCAACTCTGTCCTGAGCCTTCCTTTCCAGTTCTTTCCAGTTACTATTCAGCCTTTTCATATCGGCTTCTATTTCCCGGCGAAGTGTGTTCTTTGGCCTTCCTCTTTTCCGCTTCCCTTCCGGATTCCAAGTTAGGGATTGAGTCGTGATGCACATTGGTGATTTCCTTAATGTATGTCCGATCCACTTCCAACGTCTTTTCCTAATTTCCTCTTCAGCTGGAAGCTGGTTTGTCCTCTCCCATAGAACGCTGTTGCTGATAGTATCCGGCCAGTGGATGTTGAGTATTTTGCGTAGACAACTGTTTATAAATACTTGTACCTTCCTGATGATGGCCGTAGTAGTTCTCCACGTTTCAGCTCCATACAGTAGGACTGTCTTGACGTTCGTGTTAAAGATTCTGACCTTGAAATTGGTTGAGAGTTGTTTTGAGTTCCATATGTTCTTCAATTGTAGGAATGCTGTCCTTGCTTTGCCTTTCGATGTTATAAGCTTTACTTATATTGTTTTCAACTAGAAAATGTTGGATAGTGGTTAGTATTGGAATCCAGTAAGCGAGTTTCATCTTATTTGGGACTCGTCAGCTGGATGTACCTGAATCTCAGAGTTGATGTTCACTCCGGGACTCGAACCCCATATCGTTTGCTTCGAACGCCATTACATTATCCGCTTAGATACTGAGTCCTCATAGCCACCTGTTTGCGCAATAGAGTGAAGCTAAATTCATTTGATGTTGTTTGCAAGAGACTGATCAATTGCAGTACTAAACAACAATGGGAAGATACAAGTAAACAACACCAAGTGAGATAATGTTTATTGAATGTTGGCATTGAAAACAGAAGAAAAACAAAAACAATAAACTATGTTTATCAGTTTACAAGGAATCGTAGTTTGAAACATACAAATAAGTAAATGGGGGGAACATGAATTTATCAAGAAAAAGATTATTACGTGTATATTACGACTATACATTTGTAAAAATGGACAACTATTATGTTTCTTGGTACATTTATAAATCATAATCTTAAAACACGAAACAAAATAAGATTATAGATTAGATGAATTGTGGTAAACAGTATGCTAGTTTTGTCCTATTCGGTACTCATTAAGTGCATGTACCTGTATCCTATTGATATATTGAAACATAACTACGATACGATTTGCATCAAACCTCAAAGCGTTATCCACTTGTTTATTGAATCTAGAAAGCCACTAACATGTTCAATGTTTACGATGTTTATATATTGCCCTTTATTATCTTAAATAAACCAAGAATAAGGATTGGTGCAGAATGCTATGAATTCATTTTATTTCGTTAGGCTCTCATCAGCTGCTTACAACCTAAAATATTTGAAAATCTACGTTATTACATATATTTGACATACTTATAGATACGAGGGTGATTAAATATGACTAGGTATATCATAATGTAGCGAAGATTCCGATAGAGTTGATAAAGTCATAAAAATTTTGATTCGGATAAATAAAGTTTAAAGGGGGGGGAAGTTCCAGAACATTGAAATAGTGATTACAAATCACAGAGTATTTCCGTAGTTGAAAACGTGAGTCAATTGAAGCTAGACCACCAAGGAAAACCTGGAAGCACTGAACGGCCGTTTCGTCCTACTGTGGGACTTCTTCTTCACAAAACTCCTGATTATAATCATAGAGTAATCAAGCAACTGAAAATAAATTAATGGTAATATAGAAAGATGTGAATTGAAATCAGGCAGCTATGAATTGAAGAAAAATGACAATGACGTAATTTTAAACTTCAAAAACAGTGGAAATACTGAATGACGTAATAAGTAAGAAAAGGTGTTTAATGTTACCAGGGCAAAAAAAGATTTATTACCGCCTCTTTTTGGGTATATAGATCTGGTTTTAAGCATTTGATTGCTATCGCTTCGGCAAACTTCAGAAGGTTGAATTTTGATTGCATTTTAAACATCCTGAAAGACTTCAGTGTATCGACTTCACGTCCTGTGTCCAGGAGTGGTTTGTGGTGGCACTGTTGAATGCTTTTAATTCATTAAACCTTAAACTTTTTAGAATATGTTCTTTGAATAGGACGTAGGCTCTTTTTTCTGTCCTACCAATATAAGTGCTTTGGCAAATACATGTAAATTTGTATACACAGTTGGTGGTAACATGAAAGGGATACTTATCGACATTTGATTGTGTTAAAATATATTTTGTTTTGGACAGGACAATCAGTTTAGCTGCAGGATAAGTTCATGTCAACGCAGTTTTAGGTCTCGTATTAATTGACCCTATGGCATCATCACCATTGAATTTAAGTTAAATAAAAATAGTTTTTTTTGTTGTGGTTTCTTTGGGTTCTTTATCTTCACGTTTTACATGTTCCTCAATAAATTTCAGTTGGTATCCTTTATTCTTTAAACATTTTTTGATATTCATTACTTCTTCTTCTAGTGTATCGGCAGTACATATTCTTTCTGTTCTGTGAAACAGTGTTTTAACAAGGTTTTTTGTATCTGATTGAACAAAAGCTATTGAAATTGAGATAAACACCATTCCATATGTCTTTCTTATAAACTGAACGTTGAACCGTGCTATCCTTCCTTCGTTTCATTGAGATATCAATAAAATGGAACTTGTTTTCATTTTCATGTTCCATAGTAAACTGGATATTTGGATGGGCGTCGTTGAAAACTTTCAGCAGATTTATTGCATGTTGTTGATTATTACACACGATGAAGGTATCATCAACATACTTTGAATAATACATCATTTTATTAATCGCTCCTTTGGGTTTGATTATTTCGAGGTTAGCCATGAAAATGTCTGCTAGGACAGGACAGGACTTCCCATTTATACACCATCAGTTTGTCGGTATATGATATCGTTGAACTGGAACTGAACATTTTTTGTACACATGCATAACAGTCGTTTGAATTCTGATGATGATAGAGTTAGGGTGTCAGAATGCTGACAAATTATGTCTGTGGTTTCAAGAAATGGTATTTTTGCAAGGAAAATATGTGTATGAAATTTCTCGAAATGCGTCTCCCTGCACTGTCATTCAAGTCACTGAATCACCTGGTGACAATACGCTACAGAATATCGAGAGAAATGACTCGACTTAAGTTTTTTGATGAAGGCGAAAGTTTACATGGGTGTAAAGATTTTAAGAATTGACATGGGAAAAGGCATGACTTGAGGTATATATATTTATGCAAGGTAACGCTCTCTACGTCCAATGAGTTCATTTATAACTTTACACGTTCTAGAAAGTTAATACAATCATAGAAACAGTCAATTATTTGCCAACCTAAAATTAGTAGGTCCCATTTTTGTCAATTAGTTAACAATTAATAATAGGCGTTTCTAATCTAATGAGTAATTTATTACAAATAAGACAGATACATATTTGAACTGTTTTTCTAAATCGAAATCCCCTGAGCTTCTACTTGTTTGCAAGAAATCCCATACTTATTAAGTTATATCTGACCTAAGAAGGGACAGGGATGTCATGTATTTCTTCCGGATGCATAAACTAAGGTTAAAGGTTCGTATTCCTTTAGCTTCTACTATCTGTGGGGAACGGGATGGAACCATACTGTGAAATGACAAAATTATTCGCTAGATCACTCGAAATGATTTGGTTTATCTACCATAGACCCTCTGTTAACTAAGTGTTCCTGGAAAGAGCTAAATATTATCATTGTCTGACAGTTTTCATAACTAAACTCACTCATTAATTGTTGAAATCGCTTGATAGAACGCTCAATATAGCTATCTCCACAGGAGTAGCTAAATTTGTAAATTTACAATGACAGAAAAAGCTCAAGCAACTAATCCTTTGTTTGAGTAGATGTTCAGTCATACTTATTTTTATCAATCAAGAGTGTCGACAACTGTGTTTAGATAAACCCAAGTTTAGCTAGAGTACATACTGACTAATTTGGATCGATAAAAAAAAAGATCTTTCCTATTTATATAGTCGACTCCAACCATAACTGATATGTGTAACTGATTTCTTTTTTCTTTTTTAAAAACAGGATGGTACATATCATTGTGGTTGTGATCCTGACTATGAACTTCAAGCAGATGGGCATAGTTGTGAATTAAAATCATCATGTAATTTAAAATGTCAAAATAATGGAAAATGTTTTAATGGAAAATGTATATGTACATCAAATTTTGAAGGGGATTATTGTGAAAAAGATAAAAATGAATGTGATCAATCTGTTTTTGAACATGGTTGTATTCATAGATGTATTAATACTTATGGATCATATGAATGTATATGCCCAGATGGTTATCGAAGACTTGCTGATAAACGTACATGTGTTGTAAGTTTTAAAAAATATTTCCTTATATTTCATCATTATGTAAAACATCATGCCTCGTTAATGAGAATGGTAATGTGAAGATATATTTATATAAGAATTATGATTATATTTCTTTCATTTAGAACTGAAAATAACTGTTATTTTTCACCATTACTTCATACATAATATTTATATTCAGCCTCAGTTCCATGTCGAAAAAGAACTGATCACAGTGAAGATGGAAATTATGTGTTGGTAACAATCTTAGTGTATCATGAATCATCAATAGTCTAAGCAATCAGCACTTAAACGAATAGACTCTCATATCCACTCAATCATACGTACACACTTATACAAACATAAGGACAAATATGTATGATAAATAAGAGAATTATTATGAACTAAAATAGCACTATCTGTCTGCTAAATAAGTCAGATCAAAGGCTTAAGTAATGTTAGCATACACAAACTTGTGTGTGAATAAGATTGCTTTAAATGTGCAAAAAGTTTATAACCCTTTAGATTTTAAGATAAGTACGAAGCATTGAAGCATTCGAAATAGTCTCCAACATCCCGTGGGAGAAAGGATACGTGTCTGTGAATTTATAGTGCATCTGTTTTTGGACATTCCATGCGTATACCGTATCAAGCATTTTCGGAAATTTTCCAGTTCATTTACCGAATACATGTTACTTATAAGCGCATAATTTTTAGTGGAAATCACATTTTCAAACCCTAATTTTCACTTTATTTGAGTTTTACTCCCTTTAGTTCGAACCCAATACAGTGACGCGTTTATAATAAACGCATGTAATTAGCTTTAGATGACAAAACGTGAGATGCTTAGTTGAAATTACGTTCTCATATACGACACTCACCTATAAAATGAACGGTATAACACTTTCATTGAACTCCGAAAAACCATGTATAACCTCACAGTTCTCTTGTACGCTTACCAATGAACAACTTTCCAACGTTATTTAAATATTTGATTTCAATGACGTCAAATGTAGTAATTGAATTATAATAAGATGTATTAATGATGTAATTGTATGCAAACGAGACAAACGTAAAAGTTGAAGATGTATGAATGCAAAACTAGTGGGATAGTATATTGAATGAAATATTTATGGTGTATAGGCATTAAAACAAGCACTCATCACGTACACATGAAAAAGAAAACATCACCCTGGAAACACACATTGAATACTAGAGAGAAAGAAGCACATTACATAATTCTTGTTACTAATAATATTACGCTTTTGATGTTGGTTTGTTCTCTGAGCTGGGTGGTTTAGTCGTGGAGCTTTCATCGTTTTCTGAACGACATCATCAGCACAAACTTCAAGCACTTCACTTCTACCCGAAGTTTGTGCTGATGATGTCGTTCAGAAGGACGATGAAAGCTCCACGACCAAACCACCCAGCTCAGAGAACAAACCAACATCAAAATCACCCACCTGAGCTACAAATCTTCTCCACCATCTCAAAATATTACGCTTATTTAACTTAACACTTTAGTAAACTTGTTTTTTTTAAGGAATGAATGAATTGATTTTATATTAGGATATTTCTATCCACCATAGATAGCTTAGAATTACAACAGATGTTTAAAGCATATCAAATGATTGATAATAATAATAATAATAATAATAATAATAATAATAATCAGAAGCATGTTTTGTGGAGATTTTAGTAATTTTATGTAGTTGAAATCATGAGTCAATTGAAACTAGACCACCATGGAAAACCTGGAAGCACTGGACGGTCATCCAATAATAATAATTTTTTTGAGAATGTCCCATGGAACATTCCATTCACTACAATAGAATCAAATTTATTACAGCTGAAATTCAATGGCTTTTTTATATAAGTGAATGTTGACTTCTAATTGCCTACATGTAGATAATTAAAAACAAGACAGTTATCAGTGTTTATTAGTATGAAACAATGATCATTTAAGAAATCGTTTATTGTGCATTCTGATTTCATTTATATCTGACCTAAGAAACTCGATTAAGCCCTTTAAACTATTATCAGAAAGGGAGTTTTATGGAGATTATAGTAATTTAAAAGTTCAGTTCATGAGTCGATTAAAACTAGAAAACCATGAAAAACCTAGAAGACTGGAAAGACGTTTCGTTCTAGTATGGGACTCCTAAGCAGTGTGCATCCACGACTCTGATTGCAGGGTTCAAACCCAGGACCTCCGGTCTCACGTGGGAATGCTTAAACTCTAGACCACTGAGCCGACATTCAACTGATGAGGAGTTCCATACAAGGATGTAACGGCCCTACAGTTCTTCCACGTTTTCCATGGTCGTCTATCTCTAATTCACTCATGAATTCAACTAATAAAATTACTATAATATCCACAAAAACCCCTTTTTAATAGTCATCATGTTCTTGCTAGCGACCGGATTCAAGAGGTATTTCCTGGAGTTCTGGTGAGAAGCCGTGACCATTGGAGTTCAACCAGGTCTATTGGGAGATAGTAACTCGCTGACGACGATGGTAGACGATGGAGTAATTTCGTGAATTAGTTAAAATTAGACATTAACACAGTTGGATGCCGGCTCAGTAGTCTAGAGGTTAAGCGTTCGTGTGTGAGACCGATAGGTCCTGGGTTCGAATCTCGCATGCGCACTGCTTAGGAGTTCCATAGTAGGGTGAAACAGCCGTCCAGTGCTTCCTTTTCAATTATTTTAAATAATTTTTGTAATAATAGTTCAGGATACACTTCACTTTATTAAATTTAATAAACACACAATCTGGTTTGACTTATATGGGAAAATCCAAATATTTCTTTAAATTAATAGATCACTAAACAGTTATCAAGTCATAATCTGGTCTTGTTAAAATATTCACCTTGATAATTCCATCTGATGTGAAATAATAAACTTTAAAGGTTTACCCGTTAAGTAAAATAATAAAAAATAACAATAACCTAAGTGTTTGCTTGAATGTATACCTTTAATCTGCGAGATCTTCAGTACTGACGGTTCACTTTAATTGTACAATATTGTAGTTATGTTATTCAGTTCTAAAGTGTCAAGAATCAATTTAACATGAATTAGAGATTTTTCTATATATTTACTAATAAGAAATATGGTGAGAGTATAATTTATGGACAGACCAGTTCGATTTGGGATAAAAGGTCTTGGATTTTGGCGTGAAATTCATTCATACATTTAGATAAATAGTGTTTTGACACTTTAGCTGATGTCAGTTCATGATGGTAAACCTTAAATCTGATTCCAAATCTTAACTATCAGTTGTAAATTATAATCTTTATTCTTCATGCAGATTTATAACTCACATTTAGTTCTAGTAATTAGATGAACATTCTCAAGTTCACTTTAGTATCGCTCAAAGGTCATCCATAAATTATAGTCTTACCAGGAATACTTATAAATCATAAACAATTTGGTAAATAAAAGATGGATAGTGACTAACAGTGGAATCCAGGATACACGTTTCATCCTATTTGAGACTCGTCAGCTGAATTTACCTGCATCTTAGAGTTGATGTTCACTCTAGGACTCGAACTCACTACCTTTCGCTTCAGACGTCATCACGTTATCCACTCAGATACTGCTAGCCACTATCCATCTTTAAATCTTCTCGTTTATTTATGTTAAAAACGGAATTAAAAATTTTCATTTTTGGCATATATGGTTACTGTGAATGGAAAACCACAGTATTGACATAAGGGTACATGCTTTTTTAAGTAAATTTGGACTAGTCCCGAAATGGGATAAAACTTAATTTCAGAATTCTACTGATAATCACTAACTAATTTTATATATATATATATTTTTTAAAAGTTTGCAAGAAACATATATTGTCTTTTGAATGTTGTACCCATTTTGGCGACGTTTTTGCCGCTTATCAAACTGTATATTTTAAATTTATCCACTCTAGATTGTTATTTAAGTGAAATGGTAATCTCACAGTTTTACAAGTTATTTATAGAAACTTAATGAAATCATTTAGACATAAACTAAGGAACTGATATACCTAACATCATTCATAAATATCAAAGTGGGATGATACAGAAATTTGTTATTTGAAGTAGACGACTGTAATAGAGTTACCTATTATAAACAATATGGTTGAATAACAATTGATCATTCTGTTAGATTACAATCTCACAGTCTATCATAGTTAAACCATCCAAAATAGATTACTAATTACTAACAAACAAGTAATTCATGTTGTGTAAGGATGGATGGTTGGTAATTTCAAGAAAGCCCCAAGAAGCCTAGAAAGAACCATAGACATTCCATCCAATCACCACTAGAGGAACATTCCATAATGTCGACGTGTAGCTTCCCTATTGGATGATTAGGAAGGACCCCCTATGTGCCTATTGGCTGTCGGAAATAATGATTTACTTTCAGCCAAAAATTATAAATAAATGAGATTTCTGTACTATCTGTACTATATTACTAGTCTTCTATCTTCTCACTTTCCGAATTGGGAGGGTTCTAGCGTTCGAGTGCCCAAGTATTACACAACATACTAAGAATCTAAGTTCGAGATATAACATGTTGCTTGATTATTTTTTGTTCACTTTCATATGGATTCTATACTAAATTATATTTATAAAGAACCAAAAGTTTTCCCATTAAAATAAAAGGTATAAATTTAGACTTTGTTCACTAACAGTACAAATAGTACTTTAAAAATGTTAAATATAAAAGTTAAAAAAATGTAGTTTGAATGAAAGTATAACCCATAATATACATTAAACATACATAAATCATAACAAATTGACATATCAATATAAGAAGTAGGTTAACATAGTGACCTGAAAACTATAATTTGAAAAATAAAAATATAAAAAACCCATTTCACTTAGCAACTTTATCCTTCACCTTAAAATTTCAAATTCGAATAATTTTTAATATGACTTTTTTTCACTTAAAAAAAACACACAAAAAAAGAAGAAAAAAAGAAAGTACAGTTTTAAATGTTTTTTTCTAGGTGTATTTATTATTTTTCTCTCTTTTTTTGTTTTGTTTTCTTTTTTATTGGGAGGGGGAAATTGATTAAAAGTAGTAAATGTGCGTACAAACTTATATTTTGTTGTTGAGATCAAATGACCTTGTAACATGATTGTTTTTTTTAATATTCAATCGTTTAGATAATTAAAACAAATTTACAAAATATTGTAGTTTTTTCGGGGGGGGGGCGGTGGTTTTTTCAATGTGAAAAACTTACACAGAATACACGAACAAACTAGTATAGAACAAAAAATAAAAAATCGAGTTGAATAGTCAATATTTTTATTTTCTCCTTCAAAATCTAATTCATTCAAATTAAGGTTAATAAATAATTATGATAGTGGTGAGGTGAAATATCCACTTTAATTGAAAGGTTAAAGCTTATATGAATTATATAATTTGTTGCTAAGTTAATTTGAAAGGAAATAAGTAGTTTTAAGATGATTATTATCAATATGATGTGAAAACACTCATAATTGATAAATAAGAGTAATCTTACACAAATTAAATAGTTAAAAGTTCAAATATATTTAGGGGGGTATGAGAAAAAAAATGAAGTGAGGATAAAACTAGAAATCCGTTACTTCTTGGTATATATATATACATGGGGTTATGAAACTATTATTTCGGTGTATAAAATTAACTACATATTACATACTTAACATCACGGAATGACTTTGGTTAAACAAACAGGAAAAACCTGAGAGCATTGAATAATTGTTTCATTCTAGTTTAGAATCCCTCAGTGGTGAGTATCCACGATCCCGCTAGCAGGATTCAAACCTAGGACCTACGGTCACGTGCGGGAACTCTTAACCTCTAGACCAGTGCGCCGGCATCCCATGATGTTAATGTCTTGCTTCCATCGATCCATGAATGACTGCACGTCCATTCATCCATTGTTTGAGGTAGATATTTGGACATTAACACTGTTGGATCCCGACTCAGTGGTCCAAAAGTTAAACGTCTTCATGCGAAACCGCAGGTCCTCTGTTTGAATCCGTTAGTGGATGCGCACTACTGAGGAGTCCCATACTAGAACAAAATGGCCTACCAGTGTTCCAGGTTTTTCATGGTTGTCTAGCATATATTGGCTCATGAATCCAACTATTAAGTTAATACAATCTCCACAAACCCATTCTGACAATAATTACGTACGTTTCTTTCGGAACTTTTTAAATCTCTACTCTCATTTTACATGGTTAAAAAAATAACTTTATTTTTGTCCCGTTGTCTTAATCAATCAAATACATCTGAACTTTAATACTAGGCTCTGATCATGCCGTAAACTTCTGTGTGATAATCGAAAAAATACATACAACTTGCAAACCCAAATGAATTTAAATATCAGATCAAAGCATAATCCAAGTTAAACTAACCACTCAAATTACTAGTTTTTATTTTTACAGTAAGAATATTTACAAAATATTATTGTACATAACAGTGATATTGTAATGTGGTCTACTTATATCCACATCAGTAGTATATGGTGATGGTCAGACATAGAATGTATTTTGGCAGAGGACCGATAAGGAAAGAATTGAAATGAAGCGTAATTGGTGAGAAAATGCATGAACAATGGAATTAGAGAAGATGGACTGATATCTACAGAAGGAACAGTTAAGATTGAGACAATTGATTGTTATTTTACAAATTAATTGTTTGCTGTATGATTATCAGAATTGAGTATGATAATCTGTAATTTGTGCTTAAATACATTCAATTGTCCCCAATCGCTGTTCTGTTCACTACAATGTGTTATAAAAAGAAACTCACGTTGGATTATATCACTTTTCTAACATAAACTATTGTCTCAATTTTGTATAGAAGAAAGATCTAAATTTTCATACATAATGAAGATGATTCAAGACAATACATAAAAATGTCAGTAATGAATATTTAATTTCAGTTGAACGTAGTGAAACACAATAAAATAGCCAGAAAATCATTTTCATAGAGTGTCGTTCTCCGATCAGGATGTAGCATTTAGTTTTATTTTGAAGAACAATAATTAGAACAAACTTCAGGTAGAAGAGAGGTATCACAATTTCTCCATATATGACTTACAACTTGTCAACCTTGATGTTGATTGATTATTGCTGACCTTTAGTCGAACATTGTCTACCTTTTTATTTTGGTTGCATCTCCCTTTGATCTGATTCTTGATCCTATATTTATTCATGATTGTTCTGAACATTAAATAGGATGAAAAAGATCACAACAATCAAAAACAGTGAGTAGTAGGCCAGAGGTAATGAAATAGAAAAAATTGGTAGGTATAATGTAAATATGGATATTGAGACAAATCAAGAAAATAGCATTCAAACAATTTTTTCATATGTTAATTTATACTGACGAAATTCCCACGTATCGGCTAGTTATTCATAAATAATGAGGCACCTGGCACATGTCTCCATCGAGTTAAGCTCCCATACAACATCAGCACAGTGCGACAAAATTATCAAGAAAAATAGAAGGATGCTAGAAATAGTGACAGTGCTAGTAGCAGTAGGGAAAATTTAGCATAAACAACATGATTCGAGAAGAAAGATTAAATTTATGGAATAAAACGCATTAGATTATTCTAAAACTAAAGATTTCAGGCTAGACAAAGAGTGAATGCATCTGTAGTGTCTACTGCTATGCCAAGTACACATGGGTTATTCTAGTTTCTAGACAGACTAGTTAATTTATCATCATGAGTCTTATTTTGAGCTTATCAATTATTTGCTTATTAAACTTTACTGTTTTTATATGAGCTCATGTGTGTGTACATCTCTTACAATGTTCATCATATAATAGTTTATTTTTGTCTGATTATAAATATTGAGTCACGTTTTGTCAAAATGAATTGAGAGGTTTTCCTTTTCCGTTCTGCTTCTCCGCCCCGTTCCCCTGATTGCCTGTCTGAATAAACGTGTGTTTGAAATAAATTCATACGACTAAATCCATATACTGCGTCTTATTACTGTGGTGATTAGCCTAGGTGTAATATACGGAGTTGGATGGAAGATTCATATTCACGGTATACTAATATGTTCATCCAAATCGCAATCAGATCAGTGGGCCACAAAAGATCTATGCCACTGCTACTGATATGACCCATGTCACTTAACGTATCCTATAATTGGCTATGACGACCGTAATGACCCTAACCAGGAAGTCTGTACCTATCCAATCAGTAGAAAAATTAGATTTTCTGATGTTTCGTGACTCAGTGTAGGACAATAAACAATCAAATCAAAATTATTCTTTAGTTATTTGGTTGCTTATTCTCTGAAGAAGTGGCTTACACTGAGTCACAAAACGTCAGAAAATCTAATTTTTCTAATCATTAGGATGTTTTTAAAAAATATATCTGTCAATAAGCAAAAGCTAACGTCGAACAGTTCGACATCGTGGTTAATGTGAAGGCTGTATAATAATGATCTGAAATCGGTTGATCGAATTTTCAGTTTTCAATAGTTTGTGATATAGCACGACTTTCATGAAAAATCAATGCTTATAAAATACCCTGTTCTCCATATGATTTACTTCATAGGTCATAACATGTCAATGGAACTACAGAAAATTCATCT
Organism: Schistosoma rodhaini; assembly: GCA_944470415.2. Classification (NCBI taxonomy): domain Eukaryota; kingdom Metazoa; phylum Platyhelminthes; class Trematoda; order Strigeidida; family Schistosomatidae; genus Schistosoma; species Schistosoma rodhaini. The sequence goes on along the minus strand of OX104036.1, from coordinate 7,666,056 downwards.
CAAAGTTAGTGATTAGTAAACACCATAATGTTCTTAAATAATGTTTAGACATGAAAGTATTGTACACTCTTAAAATAATCTAATCCGTTGAATAAATTTTTAAAAGTAGGTACCATTAAATGTTTATTACAACCTTGTATCGGACTTCACAGAGGTTTACATTTACAAAATTGTATTAAAATTTTACAGATATTCCTCAAGATTATTTTTTTTACCAAAGATAGAACGTAGACGATCTGTGTCGAATGATTCGGGGCCTACTCAAGTTATACAGGAATGGTGTGGCTAAAAGTTAACTTCGATGTCATACCTCGCTGTTAGCACCTAATGTGTATCAAGGTACTGCCGATACTTTGAAGACCTTATAACACAAAAGACGTTATTACAGAAATTCATCAGTAAACACGAGCACAGAGAAGATTTTGAGACCACCATCGCATGAATCAGTCTATGGCATAAGATTAACTGATGCGCGTTGATTGTCCTTGATCTTGACAGGGATCAATGATCTGTTCGATATTCAGTAACCTAATTGTCGGATCATTTGACTAGAGCTCAGTGACATTTCTTTGAGCTTACAAACACATAGTTCGGCTAATTAATGATAGTCAATGAAATCTTTACAAAAATAACAATTATGTACATTCAAGTGAAAATAATCAAAATGAAAATACTGTATATTAAAGTTAAAAAGAGATTGCCTAAGAAACTGGTTAGATATTTGATAAAATCAGGAGACTCTAGTTATTTATCATATTAGAATTTATCTTAATATGCATCAATAATGTAACTAACTAGTGAATAGCAGCTATTTAGTGAACTAATCTTTGCCAAGAATTTAGTTGTTCTTTTAACATTCCCTTCATTTACACTAGTAATTATAGAATATGATTTGGAGGAAGGGGGGTTGTGGAGATCTTATTAATTTTTTATATAGTTGAAATCATAAATTAATTGAAGCTAGACCACTATAGAAAACTTGGAATCACTGGACGGCCGTTTCGTCCTATTGTGGGACTCCTCAGCAGTGCGCATCCCTAATAATATTTATTGTAAAAATGTTGTTTAAGTGGCTCTAACAAAAAGTGTATAATTAAGACTAAAATCAAGTTCTAAAGAAGGTATGATCTGGAATAAGGGAAACCAACGCTGGAAATTAAATATTTTAATATTTCAGTGTTCGAAGCTACATATCAACTTTATTGTCATACTCTAGTTTAGTTTGTGGATATTTGTTTAATTATACCTAAAAAAAGCTTATATGATTGATCTGATGTAAACTGGAAAAAGTAGATGGAACCAGAAATCACTGAACAGTTATATGAGATTGAACCTACTATATATTCAGTTTTTTTCTATGACCACATAACCATTAGACTACTACTGTATCATTACATATGCCTGACGTAGTGTGATGATCATTTATTGGAAATGAAGTTATCTGTCTCAATGCTGCTATCATTAAGCTCTTTTAGTTGCAACTGCCAACTAGAACCAGTGAGCACACAATGCTTGTATGGTTTAAGTAGTATTTCATGGTCACTTGATAATTCCTTACATATATAATAGTTTAGATGGAGATAAAACAGTTTATAATTTAAGTATTCATAATCTTGTATGTTTAAATATTGACTTTGTTAATAAGGGTGTTTAGTCACTAGCGATCGGATAAAGAACTGCTATTTTGTAATGTTTTGAACTTGTCAGCTGGATTTACCTGCGTCTTTGTGTTGATATACCCTACTAAGATTAGTATACTAACATCTTTTTTCTCACGTTCCACTGCATTATCCACAGAGGTACTGTAGTAAACAGGAACACCAATGTGTTTAGGCAAAAATTGTAGACTATGTCACTAAATTCTGACAACCATACAATGAACAGTTAGTTTGCAAATTAACAACTAATTGTCTCAATATTCACTGTTCCTTCTGTAAATATCAGTCCATCATCTCTAATTCCATTGATCATGCATTTTCTCACCAATTGCGCTTCATTTCACTTTTTTTCCTTATCGGTCTTCTGCCAAAATACATTCTATGTCTGACCATCACCATATACTGCTTATATGGATATAAGTAGACCACACTGCTGTACTAATAGCCGTATACTAAATATTTCTAAAAAGTATCACTATTTTTACTTCATTTGCTTAGCATTCACACATTTTAGTTATTAACGATATATCTGCTTTTTCTTTTGCTCCTTTAGAAAGAAGACAATGTATCATGCAATCCACCCTGTGAAAATGGTGGTATTTGTCGACCTGGTAATCTATGTGAATGTACACGTGGCTATGAAGGTATACAATGTGAGCTAGACATTAATGAATGTGTACGCCTTAGACCATGTGATCCAGATTATGGAATATGTGAAAATACACCTGGTAGTTTCACTTGTCAATGTGTACCTGGTTATCAATTAATGTATGATGGACAACATTGTATTGATATTGAACGTGCAAAATCACATCCAAATTTAATATTCCGTGGTCGTGGTACAAAAGGTGTCTCAATTGCTACACGTTTAACTAATACAACTCATTTAAATGAAACAAAATATTATCCTCGTAAATTGAATAAACGTAATCTTCAACCTATCATCAAATACTCATTAAAATCAACTAATCTTAGAGATCATCATAGAAACAATCATTTTCATTATAAAAATCAACAATCCTCATTATCATCTAGGTATCATTATAAAAAATTAACATTAAAAGGTGATCCAGATGTTATTATTACTCCTAGAAATGTTTAAAAAAATTTATATACTACTTATATACTTATTTAAATTAGTAGTTATTTATTAATCTTTAAAAAAGTAGTAGTATGATGTGTTTGACTATAAATTTTCTTTGTATGTTTTCATTCTAATCCATTTCGTTCTTTCATACAATCTATATATATATAGTCCGATTTTCAAGGTTTATAACAAAGAGATTAACTGACAGTTTGTATATTTTATTGAATGGGCTATGAAACTGCATTATTATTATTATTACTATTACTATTATTACTAGTACTATTATTATTATTATTATCCCTATTTACTACTATATTCAGATTATTCTTTGATTATTCTAACTATATGCAACAGTTTTGTTTAAATTCTTTTCTCATTTATTGAGTACACTAATTGTTGATAATATACTACTGATAATATCAGTAGTTTTTTAACTGAATGATCTATATGTTATTATTTTGTCCTACCTCTAAAAAAAAAGAAAGAAAACATACCGTTACTCTTATAATCATTAAAATAAATTAATCTTTATCTTGGGATTACAATGATGTGCATCGGTCTTGTTTTATGCTAACACTGGATATTCTTAGCTTTGGATCAGTTACTGATTTGTACGAAATGACTTATTAATATATATATATATATATACAGATATGGTCATTTACTGACAAAATTCATTCATGTATACATCAATATGATGTTGTTTGGAAGAAAATTTAGGATATACTGCATTGTTATGTTTATTTTAAATAAAAGATAATAATCATAATAATGACTTCATTCCGTATTATAATTGGAGTATAGTATGCAGTTCTGAGGATACAATTTTGGAAAAAGTACCAGTATAATGAACGAAAACAAAAGTAGGGACAATAGAATGCATTTCAACACAAAATTACTAAAGATTTTAGTAAAATCTGAGAATCATACAGTTAATACTTCATTTGTAAGATATCAATCAATTGTCTCAAACATGACTATTCTTGATAAGTCTTGCTAATTGAACGCTATACTCGGATCCTAAGCTTGTCTGGTAACCGCCAAACTAAATCTATACAGTGAACCTCTACATGTGACCTTTTATTTTCGTGATACTTCTAGCAAAACTTCTAGTCAAACTCTGATTGGATAAAATGCTTCTCAATGTTTCCTGGCTTATCATGTCTATTGCGAGGAATTTTTCTGGATCACCCCAACAGTCCCTTTTGTAAATATCAGTCACTCGTCTCAGACTTCATTGTTCCTGTATTTCCATACCAATTGATTTCTGTTTTTGTTCTTTCCTCCTCAATCATCTTGACCTTTTGCTGCCAGACATTCTACTCCTGACTAGCATCATATACTACTTATATCGATATAAGCATCAGGCATCACATCAGTTGGTGTTCGTAAACGTTACAATATATATACCATAGAGAATTAATTATATGTTTAGAAGTATAAGTGTTTGATTAAGTCAGCTTATACAATCTGTTTATTACAAAATGCATGTGCTTAATACATTGTTACAAAAATAATGTACAATTCAAGTGTCTCATTCTACTAGAAGATATACAAAGGATAATTTCAGAATGGAGTGGATTGTTGATTTCTGGTAAATCAATAACGGCCAGTAATTTGCAAGATTTTGAATGTTTATCCATAACTATACTGATAATGCGAACAAAGGATTCACTATGTACCTTAATATTTTCTTTCAAATTACTTACTTACGCCTGTTACCCCCCCCCCTCAATGAAGCATAGGCCGCCGACCAGCATTTTCCAGCCCACTCTGTCCTTGGCCTTCCTTTTTAGTTCTATCCAGTTGTTGGTCATTCTTCTCAATACGAAACAGCCGTTCAGTGCTTCAAGGTTTTCCATGGTGTTCTAGCTTCAATTGACTCATGATTTCAACTATACAAAATGTGTGTGATCAGATTGTTCGAAATGTATTGCGCTAATATATCGTCATATAGTTCTGATAATCTTCGTCTTCTTATTACACTATCTTAATCTTTTTTTAAAAATGAAGTCATACAATGAAGCACAATTTAATAAATTGTATAATTTAGGGAAAAACTACAGGGCGAATTAAATCACCTTGGCCGAATTTTCCTCAGTAAATCGTAGACTAGATGTTATTGATATATTTATTCAAATAATTAGGCAGTGAAGATATTTAGAAATCAAAGGAATGTTTTTAAAGATCATGTTTGGTAATATTTCAAGTCATCTATTGATTGAATCACATGGTGCACATCAAAAAACACTTAAGGGTCATAAATTTGATGCTGTGTTTATATTAACCATTGAAGAGTCTCAATATAATGCTAAACAACTGTTTATGATTATCTGATCTGTTCATACCATCTCTAGTTGATATTAATTAATGACGGAAATCATTATCTACAGGAAATATTATTATTGAGTATATTTCATCATAATTATTATCATGAAGTCAAAGTTGAATACTTCATTGATAATTATATCGAGATGAACATTTAACAGGAAGCAAAAGTAAGAAATAATAACATATTAGTTTAGGAAAGTATTCATAGAAAAGTTTTTCCTCGTAACCCATTACCGACAAGAGTAGAGGATATTCGTAGGCTACTAGTATTAGATCATAGGTGTCTTCGACTCATTGCTCGTATATCCTGGGACCACTGAGTAAGTAATACAGTCGTCAGGAAGCAGGTATTAGGTAAGGATGGCAAATCGATTGATGAAATAGTGAAACTTCATCAGTTGAGATGTCTGGGACACCTGTTACGTATGCCCAACCACCGACTGCCCCGACGTGCAATGTTTTATGGTGTAGGAGTAGGTTGGAAGAAAGCTAGAGGCGGTCAGTCCAAAACGTGGCACAAATTCATGAAGTCACTGACAAGTGGACTGAGCCATGTTGGTAGGTGTAGACTACCTGGTTGGGATCCACGAGATGATAGCAATCGATGGTTAGAGACCTTGAATGACATGGCCCGAAATCGTTTTCAATGGCGAAGGTGCATCCACTCTTTGTGTTCTACTAAATTCTAATCTTCTGAATTCTTCATGTCTCTATTTTTTTCTTTCCAAACTTATTTCACTGGATTATACTCTTCAAATAACATCTTCAAACCCTAATCTTTCACATAATGCTTATACTCTTACTCCTTCTACCACTATGGGATTTGAATCGACAACTGCATTTCTGTGCTAATGTGTTATGGCAACTCGAACTGATGTACGTATGTAAGAAGTTCTACGTTGTGACTGATTGACTGACCTTTCCTCGTAACCTAACACATACCTGGATGATTCAGTATTATAAATGTTCGTGTTTATTTATTTTTATAGATACTTTGTACAAATGATGTCTTTAATATGTTACTTTCAGCCTTTAGTATATTTGCATCAACCTTGAAGGTAATTCGTCTTCAGGGTGATTGTTCAGAAGAGTTTATGTGAAAGAATCTCAAAGATAGAAAAATGACAATAGATAAATAAGCCTATAACTTATTAAGTACAATACGATGGACTAACATTTAATAAGGATGTAATATTGAAAAAACTGCATAATCAAAATTGAAAGTCCATAGCGTGGGATTTACAAATTCCATTGCAAGTTTAATCAATTATATCTCATGGTCAACCCCAGTAATTAATGATTACTTGAAAAAAAGTCATGAAAGTGTAGATATCTATTTTGCTATAAGCAGTATTTCTATATATCTTCAAACAAGAATGTACTATATACTTACTTACGCCTATTAACCTTCGTGGAGGAGCATATACCACCCACCACCATTCTCTATCCAACTTTATCCTGGGCAATTTTTCCTAGTTGTTTCCAGTTGCTATTTGTACTGTCCATATCTGCTTCAAATTCCCAAAGTAGTATGTTCTTTGATCCCTCTTTTTTTCGTTTCCTTTCAGGATTTCAAGTTCGCTCTTGCTTCATGAAGCAGATGTACTATATAAACGGAACAAATTTCTATAGAAATTTTTATTTACATCGAAATCAAGGTATTACACTACAAACAAAAAAATAATTGAATTCACTCGGTATTATTTGTTTGAATCTTCCCATTGATTTCCAGGACTGCAATTGATCAGTCTCTTATTGGCATATGTGTATATTGTGCGTATTGCTTCGGTATAGCCTTAATTCACAAACATTATAATCAAATATGGATAGTGGCTAGCAGTGGAATCCAGGACGCACATTTCGTCCTATTTGGGACTCGTCAACTGGATGTACCTGCATCTCGGAGTTGATGTTCACTCTGGGACTCGAACCCAGCACCTTTCGCTTCAGACGCCATCACGTTATATACTCAGCTTCTGAGTCCTGATAGCCACTTGCTTGTGCAATGGGGTGAAATTTGAATTCAATTGGTATTGTTTGTTTGAATCTTCCCGTTGATTTTTAAGACTGCAATTGATCTGTCTCTCTATGTTATATTGATTGAATACGTAAGTGTGTGCCCTGTTTATATATGATGTGGTAATTCCAGTCAATGAAAGACGAGTGAACTTATTGATCGCCCAATGATACAAGAAAACCGAATGAGCAGTCTAGAGTACTTATTAGTTCTGCTTTCTGCCTAGCCCAGCCAGTTTAGTCCAGAACACCAATAACAGCCTCTGAAATATGAATCATTATATTTCAAACATACTGGGTTTATATTACCAAACACACAGAACGTACCATAAAATAGAAAATAACATTTGTTCAAGGTTTAGCCAAATATGGCTGTGAATAGGGGGAATAGTAACTAATGGACTAGGTACAACTCAATAATGGTAAATCGTATAATAATAGTCTATAGATCAAATAAAAGCTTCTAATAAGGGGAACATGAATATGAATAGTTAAGTTACTTAAAAATTATACAATAGGAAATATACATATCATATTGGTTCATAAACAGTTCTCAAAGTTACCATTCATAAATCTCCACGGGATATAACACTCTGAGATGCAGGTAGATCCAGTTGACAAGTCCCAAATGGGACAAAACGTACTTCCTGGATTTCACTGCTAGCCACTATCCATCTATAATTCAATAAAATACTTGTTAGCTTTTTTATATTTCTTGTGTACCTAATAAAAATTCTAATCATTTTTATTTCCTCCAAAAATTACATGAAGTCAGACTTATATATTCAACAAAATGATTCATCAATACAACCAAAAAGAAAAAAAACAAAGAAAAAAAACAAAAAAATAAGAGAAAACCAGATGAATCAATTTTTTTCATTTTTTTTCTTTTCAAACACTCTTGTTAATTGATTATAGATTAATTGACTTGGTTTTTTTCAGGTTCTCTTCTATTTTTTTTTCTTTTTTTCTTATCCAAATTTGGTGGATAGAAACAAAATTGATATACATAAGTTGTTTTTTTTTCTAATGAATGATTGTTCTAGCGAAAATGAATGTGTAACTATGTGACAGATTGATTGTATGGTTTATAGAGGAATAATAGTAATGTGAATATTTTAAAATTAAAAAAAAGTATCGTTGTAATGTTCCTTTTATTTGCATGGTGAAAATGGGAACGTGGATTTTTTTCTTTACTAGAAAAAGGAAAAAATCTTTTTTCTAGACAAAAAAAAATACAAAAATTAACGATAAAGTTGAGAAACATAAAAATAAAAAAAAACGAATTAATGATTGAAGGAAGAATGTTTTTCATGTATTCTGTTTGAAAATAAAGTTAATCAGTTATTTGATTGCTATCTGTTATATTACTTGATTATTTACTTAGTTACGCCTGTTACTCCTAAAGGAGCATAGGCCACCGACTAGTATTCTTCAACCAACCCATTCCGTCTTCAGCTTTCTTTTCTAGTTCTGTCCAGTTTTTGTTCATTCTTCTCATGTCCGTCTCTATTTACCGGTGTAATGAGTTTTTTGGTTTTCCTCTTCTTCTTTGGCCTTCAGGATTCCATATGAGGGCTCGCATTGTGACGCAGTTAGGTAACTTACTCATTATGTATCCTATCCACTTTCAGTGCTTCTTCCTGATTTCTTCCTCCACTGGATGGAATCAGGTTTGTTGTCTCCCGCAGTAACTTGTTGCTGATAGTGTCTCGTCAACAGATCCGAAGTATTTTGTATAGACAACTGTTAATAAACACCTGTAACTTCTAGATGATGGCTTTCGTAGTTTTCAACGTCTCCGCCCAACACAGTAGAACTGTCTTGACATTTGTATTGAAAATTTTCACGTTGGTGTTGGTAAAAAGAAATGAATGATTGTTCTAGTGAAAAATAATGTGTAACTATGTGACAGATTGATTGTATGGTTTATAGAGAATAACAGTAGTGTAAATAGTTTAAAATGAAAAAATAATAATAAAATAAAATTGTAAAGTTCCTTTTATTTGTATGGGGAAATGGAAATTTGAATTTTTTATTACAAAATGAAAAATACATAATTATTTTTTTAAAAATAACAAAACAAAAATTAACTATTGAAGTTAGGGGGGTTTTGTGGAGATTTTAGTAATTTTTTTTGTATATAGTAGAAATCATGAGTTAATTGAAGCTAGACCATCATGAAAAACCTGCAAGCATTGGAAGGCCTTTTCGTCCTATTGTGGGACTCTTCGGCAGTGCTCATCCATGATCCTGCCTTGTGTGAGTTTCAGGTAAGTACTACACAAGTGTCTAAAGCTGAAAGTATCCAACGATTACATCATTTTCCCTGAATGCCCCCCCCACCGGTTAAAGATGAAAGTCATTTTCAAAATTTTACACTTTAATGCAGTTAAAGATTTAACAAGTAATTTAATATACAAAAATATTTTATTATAGACCTCCGGTTGGCGGACGATATTCTGTAAGGAACAACAGGCATGGGTATGTTTTATTATGCCTCCTAAATCAAAGTACCTACAACATTAATAGACTTAATTATATAGTGATCTTGACTACGATAGACAAAAAGTTACTAATGTGTTTTGACTCCTAGTAATTTTGCGCTTAAATCTTCTAAGAATATGATGTGTGGGCGAGAATGATGATGATCGGTTGTCTGCTTAGTCAGACATAGAGATAATCTGACAGGTGTCAGATAAGTTATGTATTCCCCTATCCTTATTACGTATTACTATTATTGATTGATTGTTCATTTGTTGATAGACTGTATCAAGTTTTGGTGTAAAAATATATTAACATTCAAGTCAGGCTAATCAGGTGTTCTTGATCTCAGATGTGCTGAAGTCTTATAGAGTAGGCACTGGGAGGGAATCTAATGTAGATATTCGTCTACGGTAATTTAATGTCCCATTCTTGTAAAAAGGTAAACTGACCGTTATAGCAGAATAGAAAAATTAAGATTAAAGAATAGAAAACTTTCATCTATATTCTTTATTTCAAAGCTATATAATCACATCATATAGACAGCCTGAACAAAAATGGAATTTTCCTAAATATTAGAATAATAATTAATCTATCTTCTTTATAGTTAAAAGCGTGAGTCAATTGAAACTAGACAACCATGGAAAACTTGCAAGGACTGAACGGTCATTTCGTTCCCATATGGGACTCCTCAGCAGCGCGCATCCACGGTCCCGCCTCGCGAGCTCGAACGCTTAACCTCGAGATTACTAAGCCGGCTAGTATCCAACATTGTTAATGTCTAACTTCAACCAATCCACGAAATTGAGTAACCATTCACCATTGTCTTCAGTAAGTTGATTTCTCAAAACAGACACGGTTGAACTCAACTGGTCACTGCTTCCTACTAGAACTCCAAGAAATACCTCTTGTAGCCGGTCCCTAGCAAACACATGTTGATTATTATTAGAAAGGGTGTTTTGTGGAGATTTCCATAATTTAATAGTTGCATTTATGAGTCAACTTAAGCTAGACAAATTATTTCTTCTTATAATGTAGACAGTTGTTTAAATATTTTGAATATTATCCAACTGAAAACTATCAGTGAATATACAAAATTAGTAATATTTATTGTAACAAGAAATACGACATATTGTATCCTTTTGCATCATCAATGAATCAGCATGTTACTAATGATCAAGTCAAAATGTGATTCATCACAACATTATTAAAAAGAATACAATAGACTAAAGTAAATTCTAGCCTGTATAGTACAAATGGTACATCTGAATAAAACAACATACTGTTTAATGTAGAACGAATATGTGGATACTTGACTAAATACTTAGGAAGGTACTATATTGATAGGTCTTTGAAATCAAAAGATATTATACTTTGAAATTCAAGAATTTTGAATGTAATTAATCATCTCAAACTTGACTGATTCTTCTTTTCCACACTAATTAATCTCTATTTTTGTTCCCTGATCTTCCATCTTCTTAACCTCCTTCCTTCAGGTATTTCACTTTCGATTGATGATATATACTACTTATATCTGTCGACATCAGTAGAGTACACCATACTATTAGCATTATTATTATTGATCAGAAGGGGTTTTGTGGAGAATTTGGTATTTTCATAGTTAAAATCATTAGTCAATTGAAGCTAAATCACCAAGGAAAACCTGGGACTCCTCAGAAGTGCGCATCCACGATCTCGCCTCCAGAGATTCGAACTCAGAACCTACCAGTATTGCGCCAGAGCACTTGACTGATAGACCACTGAGCCGGTCGGTATCCAACTGTGTTAATGTCTAACTTCAACCAAACCACGATTTTGAGCGACCGTTCACCAATTGTCTTCAGTGAGTTCATATCTCTACAACAGACGTGGTTGAACTCCACTGGTCACTGCTTCCCAATAGGACTCCATGACATGTATCTTGAAGTCAGTCACTAGTGAGCATATGATTGTAGATCAGAAGGGGTTTTGTGGAGAATTATTGTTAGCAACATCTGAGGAAAATATGAATTGTAATAAAGAAAGAAAATCCTGATTAAGTTATTATCACAAATTTGTATGATGATTTGAATTTACATATTGTATACTCACCCTGAACTCCGCCTGTAGCTCTTCTAGAGTTACTGCCGGTCCCAAGCCCGGGTAAAGGAGGAGGGTTGGGCATGGGGTTAGCGACCCCATACCGTAGAAAAGCTAACTCGCTAAAAAAACGCTAACCAGAAAAAATAATCCAAACCATTTAAACTCTGCCCTGGGAGTTGAAGGAATAATGACGTCTCATGATGAAAGCCGAAATTCTTCGGAAGTCACGAGACCGATGCACTTTCTAACAACCAGAGCAACACTCTTTATAGGTACATGGAACGTCCGGACAATGTGGGAGACAGGAAAGACCAGCCAAATAGCAATGGAAATGAGGAGATACAACTTGGCAGTACTCGGAATCAGCGAAACCCATTGGACACAAACTGGACAACAAAGGCTAGGTACAGGAGAGATGCTGCTGTACTCCGGTCACGAAGGGGAAAATGCGCCACACACTCAGGGAGTTGCTCTAATGCTGTCCAAAGAAGCACGAAATGCACTTGTGGGATGGGAATCTCATGGACCCAGGATAATCAAAGCATCATTCAGAACAAAGAAGCTAGGGATCACAATGAATGTTATCCAATGTTATGCACCCACCAATGATAGCAACGACGATGATAAAGATCAGTTCTATGAAAGGCTGCAATCAATTATAGTGAAGTGCTCACGAAAAGACCTCATCATCCTGATGGGAGATCCAAATGCTAAAGTCGGAGTGGACGACACAGGATATGAAGATGTAATTGGACGACATGGACTAGGAGAGAGAAATGAAAATGGGGAGAGACTTGCAAACCTATGTGCTTTCAACAAATTGGTTATAGGCGGCACAATATTCCCACACAAACGCATACACACAGCTACATGGATCTCACCGGACCACACCACAGAGAACCAGATTGATCACATCTGTATCAACAAAAAATTCCGAAGATCAATGGAAGATGTGAGAACCCGGAGAGGAGCTGACATAGCTTCACATTGTAGTGCCGTGCTTCGATCATAGTTCGCTTCGATAACCGTTATTAATACCAATCTTAACGGTGTATAATATCAGAAGGCAAAGGGAAGCGGCAACTACATTTTTATTGATAATCGATGCAGACCAGAAAGTTGTAAGCACATGAGCAACTGTAAGCAAGCGAAGCAAAGATGATGCGTATTGGAGATGGCTGGGAAGCCAACTCATTTTAAGCAAGCGTTAACTAACATTTATAGGCAGACAAAAATGAGTGACAGACATATGATGAATAAGATACGAAGTGTACACATATGCGCTCATATAAAAAGTACTCAAGGTTAATAAGCAAATAATGAACAAGATCAAAAGATGACTCAATGTACAGGTGAATTGGCTTGGCCAGTAACTAGAATAAAGTATATGGGCCTAACATATGAACTGGTACTACAAGATCACCACCTGGTTGTGGCCAAGATGAGACTGAAGCTAAAGAAAGACTGAACAACTGGACAAACAGCACTACAAAGGTTTAATACAGCCTTCCTTCGAGATACTGACAAACTCCATGAATTCAAGATAACTCTCAACAACAGGTTCCAAGCTCTACAGGATCTACTGAAAGAACAAGAAACTACTTTGGAGGACAACTGGAAAGGGATAAAAGAAGCACTAACTTCAACGTGTCAGCAGGTTCTTGGTCCTAAGAAGCACCATCACAAGGAATGGATCTCTATGGGAACCCTGGACAAACTTCAAGAAAGGAAGAACAAGAAACTAGCAATTAACAACAGCCGAACACGAGCAGAGACAGTCAAAGCACAAGCAGACTACGCAGAAGCAAACAGAGAAGTGAAGAAAAGCATTAAAGCCGACAAGCAGAAATACATGGGAGAACTAGCAACGGCGGCGGAAAAAGCTGCAAGAGAAGGGAATATGAAACAACTATATGACACAACGAAAAAATTGGCAGGGAGATATAGCAAACCAGAGAGACCAGTCAAAGACAAAGAAGGAAAGACAATCACTGAGATTCAGGAACAGAGGAAAAGATGGGCAGAATACTTTGAGGAACTGCTGAATAGACCAGCCCCATCGAATCCACCGAACATCGAAGCAGCCCACACTGACCTTCCAATAGATGTCACTCCACCAACGATCGAAGAAGTCAAGATGGCCATCAGACAAATCAAAAGTGGGAAGGCGGCAGGACCTGACAATATACCAGCTAAAGCACTGAAGTCAGACTTTGAAATAACTGCAAACATGCTTCACCTTCTATTCAAAAAGATTTGGGAAGAGGAACAAGTGCCAACGGACTGGAAAGAAGGATATCTCATCAAGATACCAAATAAAGGAGATCTGAGCCAATGTGAGAACTACAGAGGTATCAGTTTGTTATCAGTACCAGGAAAAGTTTTCAACAGAGTGCTGCTGAATCGGATGAAAGACGCAGTAGACGCCGAACTTAGGGATCATCAGGCTGGATTCCGTAAGGATCGGTCGTGCACAGACCAGATTGCGACACTACGGATCATCGTTGAACAATCAGTTGAGTGGAACTCATCACTATACGTCAACTTCATTGACTATGTGAAAGCGTTTGACAGCGTGGATAGGAGAACATTGTGGAAACTTCTTCGACACTATGGAGTTCCTCAGAAGATCGTCAACATTATCCAAAACTCATACGATGGATTACAGTGCAAAGTGGTGCATGGAGGACAGCTGACAGATGCATTTCCAGTAAGGACCGGAGTCAGACAAGGCTGTCTACTCTCCCCATTTCTCTTCCTTCTAGTGATTGACTGGATTATGAAGAATTCGACATCTGAAGGGAAATACGAAATACAATGGACAGCTCAGAATCAATTAGATGATTTGGACTTCGCAGATGACCTAGCCCTCCTCTCTCATACACACGACCAAATGCAGATGAAGACAGCAAATGTAGCAACAGCCTCCGCATCGATAGGCCTCCACATTCACAAAGGAAAAAGCAAGATTCTCAAATGCAACACAGAGAACACCAACCCAGTCACACTTGACGGCGAAACTCTGGAAGAGGTGGAAACATTCAAGTACCTGGGGAGCATCGTTGATAAACAAGGAGGATCGGATGCAGATGTAAAGGCAAGGATTGGCAAAGCAAGGGCAGCATTTCTACAATTGCAGAACATATGGAACTCAAAACAAATCTCAACTAATTTCAAGGTCAGAATCTTTAACACGAACGTCAAGACAGTCCTACTGTATGGAGCTGAAACGTGGAGAACTACTACGGCCATCATCAGGAAGGTACAAGTATTTATAAACAGTTGTCTACGCAAAATACTCAACATCCATTGGCCGGATACTATCAGCAACAGCGTTTTATGGGAGAGGACAAACCAGCTTCCAGCTGAAGAGGAAATTAGGAAAAGACGTTGGAAGTGGATAGGACATACATTAAGGAAATCACCAATGTGCATCACGACTCAATCCCTAACTTGGAATCCGGAAGGGAAGCGGAAAAGAGGAAGGCCAAAGAACACACTACGCCGGGAAATAGAAGCCGATATGAAAAGGCTGAATAGCAACTGGAAAGAACTGGAAAGGAAGGCTCAGGACAGAGTTGGATGGAGAATGCTGGTGAGCGGCCTATGCTCCTCGACGAGGGGTAACAGGCGTAAGTAAGTAAGTAAGTAAGTAATACTCACCCTGACCAATATACCCAATGACTAATAAATTTTCGTCTGTATTATTAACTATTTGTTGGATCACTTGAAAGATACCATATTTAGACTTATCGGTTAATAAGTAACGAACAGTGTGATATCGGATGACTTTTACTTTGGAGTGTAACTGAAGATATTCATTACTGATGAATACGAAATATCATGAAACTTAGATTCATGATTACTTCCTAACTATATCTGACAGTATAACGGTGTGTTCATTTCGGTTTAATATTTTGTTATGAAAGATATGTTCTTGATTTATTTCAGAGTAAGCAAACATCAAATTGATTATTATCCAATCGTTTATGATATATTATCTCATTTATTTTGTGCTAAGATTTAGTACACAAGTCTGTTATTTTGTTGTGAAGACACTCTATTCCTCGGACTTGTCTTGCCTGTAATCTTAAATCGTTTGTTAGTTTGCATCAGTAATTCGATTTCATGAATAACCTTCACTCAGTCACACGTCACAATATGGTGCTACGTCTATCGATCAGCACTTTGTTTGATGATTTTACCAATTCCAAATGTCGTTTACTTACTAAACCGTAATTAACAAATTTTCACTGTGCCTACGTCGAATACAGTAGATGTATGTTTTATTCTTTAAACAAAAGTCACTTATCCGCTGTAAAGTGAATGTTTAGTTTGAAGCTAATCAATAGACTTTGTTTAGAACTGAAAACAGTCGATGTATTGCTAGTTGACAAACACTTACCAATAAAAATCCTAATAAATAATGCAAATTAGATTAGTTTACAAAGGAATTTCCTGACTGAATTTCCTATTAATCCCATAACTAATAATTAATTCATGTATATAAAAATTTATTAATTTAGATGATCTCATAAAGATTTTGCAAACTATTATAGGTAATTTAGGTATTTATGAACTAAATCTTCAGAAATGATGAAATGTCACTGGTGGGGTTTTGTTCTCTAAACTGGATAGTTTGATCATGGAGCTTTCATTGTTAATCTGTACGACATGATCAGCACAAACTTCAAGAAGAAATGAAGTGTTCGAATTTCTGTACATATGACTAATAGATTCTCATGTAGATCTGGTCAATAATAGTCAATCAAGATCGAGGTCTACATGATAAGCTTTGAGTCATATGTACAGAAATTTGAACACTTCATTTCTGCTTAAAGCTTGTACTGATCATGTCGTTCAGAATAACAATAAAACCTCTACGACCAAACCATCAAACTTAGAGAACAAAACTTTATCCAAATCATACAGCTGAGTTACAAATCTTCTTCACCATCTCATGAAAATACAATATAATAGAATCCTGTAATGTTCAAATATACACATTCATTCAGTCCAATGAAGTTCTGAAACATTGAATAAAAACATTCCTTTTTCATACAACAGGCAGATACCTATGGATTAGTTGTTTAAAAATTATGGCGTGAACATTGCTATAGTTAACCGAGATCATTAATGTTATGACCAGTTGGTATTGGCAAAACAAAAAAAAGTTGTTATTGTAACCTTTCATATCTTGAATGTTTATGCTTATGATTCCTTTCATAGATATAAACAAACTAAAAAAAGAAGTTCACATATACAGAATACTATGAATTTATTGCTTTCTTTCCAGCTACATTTAAGCTAATCTGTTTAATAATAATTATTTATTTATTATTTAAACACATAGATATTGGTACAAAGAGGCACCGAATACATATGCGCCACACAAACTTCACTTGATTTGTGTAAGGGTTGTAATTCTGCCCAGGTGCCCAAACTGAAGCCTGTGGTTTCCTTTGGGGCCACACACGGAGCCTTTGACTTAAAGGTCTGATCCACAAGACAGTGGAGCATCGTGAGGAGATGCAGTCCCATGATAGCCGGTGACAACGATTAATTCATACGCCATTCGTTCCCTCAGGATACTGGAGCCCATTTACACCATTGATTTGGATCTGAATACAAAATTAAAGGAAATCTTGGTAAAATCTAAAAACCATACAGTAAATACTTCATTTGCAAAAGATTAATAAATTGCCTCAGACTTCACTGTTCTCATTCTCTCTTCTTTTATCTTCTTAACCATCTAATTCCAGACATTTCACTTTCGATTGATGATGTATATTACTTATATCTATCAACATCAGTAGTACACATCACAAAAGTACAACATAATAAATTAAATTTTAAAACAATTTAATTTATCCATGATAACCAATTTACATACCTAAATATAAGACAACACTATACCATACCATATGTGAGTCAGTTGCGGTGAATTATATCATTTCCCTTTGTTATATTTACCGGCTAATTTGTATACACTTATCATGAAATTCAAAGTATCATCTCTTTTCTTTTATCTGTGTAATAAATCTATTTGATTTGTTTAAATAAACTATAATAGTATGATCAAATTATAATTAAATAACTTGGCGGAATATTGGAATAATATAAAGATTAGATTTTTAATAAAATATATAGAAAGTGTAATCCAACAGTTTTGTCTTAAATGTAATCCTGGTTATAAAAGATCTAATGAAACTATTCAATGGTGTTATTTATTATTAGCTTGAATAGTCTTTACAAATTATGATGTACTGTACAGTGTCATTTGAATAAAACTGTTATGTTCCGATAAGGATAATGAATGGTAACATTTGGGATCTATTTATGGATGAATTGTTAACTAACTAAACTATTCACATTGGTGTTCCTCTCATTATATGCTTTATTCTGACCTATGAACTATTATTATATATTATATAATAATATAATATAATATAATATATAATTATATTATTATTATATTATATATATTATTATATATATTATATGTTTCATAGTTGAAAGCATGAGTCAATTGAAGCTAGACCACGGAGGAAAACCTGGAAACACTAGTGAGAAGCAGTGACCAGTGAAGTGCAAACCACGTCTGTCGTGAGAGAGGAACTCACTGATGACAATTGGTGAATGGTTGCTCAACTTCGTGGATCAGTTGAAGTTAGACATTAACACCACTGTATGCCAGCTCAGTGGTCTATCGGTTAAGGGCTTCGGCTCGAGACTGGTAGGTCCTGGGTTCGAATCTCGCGAGAGCGGGTTTGTGGATGCGCACCCATAATAGGACGAAACGGCCGTCCAGTGTTTCCAGGTTTTCCTCGGTGGTCTAGCTTCAATTGACTAATGCTTTCAACTATGAAACATACCAAATCTCCACAAAACCCCTTCTAATATCATTATATGATTTATCATTCTTGAGTTATGTCCTATCTATCAATTACAATCCCCCACATTCACAGCCACATTTGGCTAAATCTTGTACATATGTTATTTTTTATTTTATGGTACGATGTGGTCTGTCTGGTTGGTATATGAGCTCATTATGTTTTAAATATAATGATTCATATCGGACAGGCTGAGATTGGTGTTTTGGACTTAACTAGCTGGGTTAAGCAGAAAGAAGGATTGATAAGTACTCTAGACTGCTCATACAGGTTACGTATGTCATTTTAGTGCCGTGCTTCAATAATAGTTCACTTCGATAACCGTTATTATATCTATCTTAACGGTGTATAGAATCAGAAGGCAAAATGAAGCGGCAACTAAATTTTTATTGACACATGACGCAGGCGGGAAAGTTGTAAGCACATGAGCAAATGTAAGCGAGAGAAGCAAAGATGATGCATAGTGGAAATGGCTGGGAAGCCAACTCATTTTAAGCAAGCGTTAATCAACATTTATATCCTGACAAAAATGAATGACAGACATATGATGAATAGGATATGCAGTATGCACAAACATACGCCCATATAAAAAGTAGTCAAGGTTAATAAGCGAATAATTAACAAGATCAAAATATGACTCAATGTGTAGGTGAATTGGCTTGGCCAGTAGCTAGAATAAAGTATATGGGCTTAACATAACAACCGATACTACATAGCCCCCTTGTAGAAAATAGCACATTTATAATAAAAAAATGTCAAGCAGAGATGGATAGTGGCTAGCAGTGGAATCCAGGATGCGCGTTTCGTCCTATTTGGGACTCGTCAGTTGGATGTACCTGCATCTCAGAGTTGATGTTCACTCTGGGACTCGAATCCAGTACCCTCGCTTCAAACGCCATCGCGTTATCCACTCGGCCACTGAGTCCTGATAGCCACTTGCTTGTGCGATGGGGTGAAATTTGAATTCACTTAGTATTGTTTGTTTGGATCTTCCCATCGATGTGTTAGGACCGCAACTGGTCAGTCTCTAGTTGGCATATGTGCATACTGTGCGTATTGCCTCGATATACCTTAATTCACAAGCATGGTAAGTAGAGATGGATAGTGGCTAGCAGTGGAATCCAGGAAGCGCGTTTCGTCCTATTTGGGACTCGTCAGCTGGATGTACCTGCATCTCAGAGTTGATGTTCACTCTGGGACTCGAACCCAGTACCCTCGCTTCGAACCAGTTGCAGTCCTAAACACATCGATGGGAAGATCCAAACAAACAATACTAAGTGAATTCAAAAAAATGTCAATTTTCGAAAAATAACACTGAAGCGGTATGAGGATAACGTCAGAATGTGGGGAAAAAAAATGGTACAATACCTGACAAATTAGTGTCATGTGAGGGGTGAGCGTATTAAACGAAAGTGTCATACTTATGTAAAAAAGTACATGAATATTCTTAAAATGAGGACAGAAATGGAATTGTTACCATGTAATAATGAGTAAATTAGTAAGCGTACAAAAATTTAGATATACACATAAATGCTGGTATAAGTGTTTAGGTTATTGTAACTAATAGTTGGAGACATTGAGTAACATGACTCAGATGTCATAGTAACAGCTCAGATTTACTTATTCTTTATCTTTCCTTAACTTTTGAGTTTTCAAATTATCTAACCATTTTTATTTTACAAATTCAATCTTCTTTTTGGAATTATGCTGTTTATGTCTAATGTTTTCTACCATAACTGATGCCGCTATTATTTTTACCATTACGGCATTTGTCTTGATAATGTCATTGCACTGTCCTGATGTAGTGCGCCTATTTTAACCGATGGACATATGTCTTGGGAACTATGTTGTGCATAACTGGTAAACTATTAGATGGGTTTGGTTGGTAGAGATTTTCTTTGGATTGAACGTTAATTTCATTTTATGCTTACAACAGGAATTGAAATAAATCTCTGTAGATCTCTAAGATAGATGATCTATGTCGATGATTTCAGTGACCTCCTAGCTTACTTTGCAGTCATATAAAATGGTTGATACTTAACCTCAATTATGCTATCGTCATAATCAAGTGAGTTGTTAAGTCGGTTTCCAGAGAACCCCAACAGAGCCTCCAGAGGCTCAAAAAGAGCTCCAACCAATCAGAGCACGACAGAACATTCTGGAGTTCCAACGTGGCATGCTACCATTGGTCAGTAGCAATATATGTCGTTTATTGGATTGGCTGAATTAGGATGTTGATTTAACTTAAGCAAACGTCTATAAATACTTACGATTTTTCTGTACAAAACTGAACCTTGCAATAAAGCATCTTCTCGCTACTCGTGTCTTCTCTCTGGTCTTCAAGTTGCTGAGTAGTGCTAGCCTGGGGTTGTCCGAATAGCTTAGGATCTGAATAAGCGTTCAACCCACAAGACATATCATGAGTGGACTTACTAAGTGACCGGATAGAATAAATACTGTCAATAGGCAATAGCATATATCAGTTATAAAATTTAATGAAGTACAGGGCGGAACAGCTGTCGGATCCACCTGTCCATTGGGCAACTGGCTAATGAGCGTTCGTTGTCCATCACCTTCAAGAGGTCCGGTACACTGTTCGAAATTCAATGACCTGCCTCGTAGATGTTTAGGATAAGACTCAGTGCCATTTCATTGACCCTACAACACTAATAAATATATTGGTCATAGACGAATATATTTGTGAATGCTTTGTTCACAACTGTACAAGCTAATGTAACATTTCAAATATTCCAACTATGAATTGAATGCTTTCAAAACGCTATACTTGAAATATTATGACTTATTTTTACATCACCTTGAAGTCCACACCATCCAATAAAACTAACTATTCTATACATGCCAACAAGGTCTATATCCAGACTCTATATTTTTTTAATTTGTGCCACATCTTGATCTGAACTTCGCAAATGATCTAGCCCTCCTCTCTCATACACAAGAACAAATACAGACGAAGACAAATAATGTAGCAGCAAACTATGCATCAATAGGCCTCAACATACACAAAAGAAAAAGCAAGAGTCTCAAATACAACACAGAGAACACCAACCCAATCACACTTGACGGCGAAACTCTGGAAGAGGTGGAAACATTCACGTACCTGGGAAGCATCGTTGATAAACAAGAAGGATCCGATGCAGATGTAAAGGCAAGGATTGGCAAAGCGAGAACCGCATTCCTACAATTGAAGAATATATTAAGCTCAAAACAACTGCAAACTAATTTCAAAGTGAGAATCTGTAATACGAACGTCAAGGCAGTCCTACTGTGCAGAGCTGAAACGTGTAAAACTACTTCAACCATCGTCAAGAAGGTACAAGTATTTATGAACAGATGTTTACGCAAAATACTCAACATTCACTGGCCGGATACTATCAGCAACAGTGTTTTATGGGAGAGTACAAATCAGCTTCAAGCTGGAGAGTAAATTAGTAAAAGACGTTGGAAGTGTATAGGACATGCATTAAGGAAATAACCAAAATGCATCACAAGGCAATCCCTAACTTGAAATCCTGAAGGGAAGCGGAAAAGAGGAAGTCCAAAGAACACATTACGTCGGGAAATAGAAGCCGATATGAAAAGGATGAATGTTAACTGGAAAGGATTGGTTGGGACAGAATTGGATGGAGAATGCTGGTGTGTGGCCTATGCTCCTCGACGAGGGGTAACAGGCGTAAGTAAGTAAGTAAATACATCTTAATCTGGTTGCCCTCAGCTTTTCCTGTTGACCACCCCCAACCACCATCTTAGCGCTCAACCTTTCCTTAAACTTATTTGTATCTCAGCCAGCAATACATATCCAAACCACTATATATGATAAAAATTCCGTCTTATGAACTAATTTACCATCTTTTTTCTAACACTCTATATCTAACCACAGAATCGTTTATTCGGTTGTTCCACCATATACGAGTAATGTTTCTAAGACATCTCTATCTTTTTTTTAATATCTTTATTAAACAAAATTATTTTATCTGGTTTATATTATTCTAATCAATAACAAATCCCTATTTATACACTAATTCAATCCACAAGCAATTAAAATTGATATTTCCCACACAAAAAAATAACACCGTATTCATTGAACAATATACTTTGATTAGAAGTGTTGAATGTATAAACGAAAGAATCTTACCACCTAGAAAACCCGGGGGTTTTTTTATGGTCTTACATACCTGTCTATAAGTAGATTACTTTGTTGATACTACTAATAAAGAAATTAGCTAAATAGCAATAACACTATCTTAATAACTTGTCTAAATGTTTACTATCAAGAAATAGCGAATTCGGTAGTTTCATGTGAATGTACAACAAAAAATATGTACACTATGATAATGTCAATTGTATCCTTTTTTTACTATTTCCTCTCTCCTTTTTAAGATATAAATGTTATCGGTGAATAGATAGGGTACTGGAGTCGAATGTTGTGCCTACAAACTGGACTATTATTATTACTGTTATTATTATTAGCGATAGTATCGGAGAAACAAAACAATATTATATAGTAAAGTAAATAGGAAAACTACTTCTTTCCTAGTAAACTTTCGTCCCCAAATGCCCTGGTATGGCCGAGAGTGGGGAGAGTCCGATCTCCCTCTCCAAATGCACTAACATGGCCACGCGTATATAGCCTCTGACAGGGAAGTCCTACTCACTGCCTTCTCGTGGCGGTGTTTTTTATGAAATTGATCGGACGAAAAGCGAATGTCCAGCGCTTTAACCCGGTTGGTGGACACGGAAGTTCACCTAAGAGAGTTGGAAAACCCTGATTCCAAACCAATGGTGCACATGGGCTCCAGTATCCTGAGGGAACAAATGGCGTATGAATCAATCGTTGGTCACCGGCTACCATGGGACTGCATCTCCTGACGTTGCTTCACTGCCTTGTGGATCAGATCTTTAGGTCAAAGTCTCGGGGTGTGGCCCCCTAAGGAAACCACCTGCTTTGATTTGGGCACCTGTACAATATCACATCCCTCACACAAAAATCAAATGAGATTTGTGTGTCGCATATATATCTGGTGCCCCTTTGTATCAATATTTATGTGTTTAATTAAATTAAATCATTAAACTTCCTCTAAAGGTAATTGACAGTAGTACCGTTTGATAAGTAATAAGCAGTTTATATCGGTAAATATAAAACACAGGATTTGCAAGTACATCAAATAGGAATAATATAGTTTTTTGTAAAATCTCAGAGAATGAATTTGAAGTAAGTCCAAGTTTGGACCAGATTGTCAGGCGAAACGTTGGATTTACTTCAAATCCATGACTTGTTATCTTAAATATGATTGGTTCGTCCATAAATTATAGTTTCGCCGTTCAGTATATACATTCTGACTTATGTGCTGATCCGTTCGCAACCAGTAGAATGTATGTTGAGGAATTTTTGAAATTACTAATTAGCGTATCAAATTCAATTTTAATACTTATACTTTTCATAAGAAGGTATAGGAGAAATGAAAAACAAAATGGAGCTAGCTGGTAATAATACCTCAATTATAGGTATAAAGATTAGAAGACAGGTTAGGAAGATAGCATAATAAAGAAATGGAATCACGGAATTACTGTAGTCCTTGTAATGCAAAAGACTTTTGATTTTTACTCTCTTTGAGCCACATTATTTGACCGTGCATATGCTTTTGAAATATAATTCAGTATAGAAACGTAAACACAACTGACAAAGTGTTCGAGAACTAATCTTTTGATTGACTTACATTTTTTTCAGTGCTCAGTTCTGGTAATGTTCTGATATACGTTTATAGAATCAGCATGTGTGACGTTTGTAAACATTTCAACGATAGCAGGTGAACTTCAAGCAACTTTGTGTTGTAGCCCGAAATTGAGACTTCACCTTGAAAGTGGGGAAGGCAATATGAAGCTGAACAGATTAGTTATTTTCTCAGTTATCTAACAGCTCTGTTTTTTGGGATATCTATTGCGATTTTTCCTTAAGCTTTAGTAAGCAGAGATGGATAGTGGCTAGCAGTAGAATCCAGGAAGCGCGTTTCGTCCTATTTGGGACTCGTCAGTTGGATGTACCTGCATCTCAGAGTTGATGTTCACTCTGGGACTCGAATCCAGTACCCTCGCTTCAAACGCCATCGCGTTATCCACTCGGCCACTGAGTCCTGATAGCCACTTGCTTGTGCAATAGGGTGAAGTTTAAATTCAAACAAACAATACTGAATGAATTCAAGCTTTAGTGTTTGTAAGAAGTCTGTCCACAGACACTGGAGGGATTCTTCCAGATGTTTATTTTCGTCTCATGTTTATGTTTATGAATCCGAGAGCATAACCATTTTTTATACTTTTCTGAATCAATTAATCCATTTTGTGGTTAATATTATCATCTATTAAGTCCTTGAATCTGTCTACCCACTTTCGTGCCGAGTATAACTTGTCTAATGTAGATTAAGACCTTGACGCGATAGGCTGACTGGCTTAACATTGAAGCTAGTACGCGTGAGTTCGGAGCGGAGGTAGAGAGACGAAAACTATTATATTCCTGATTGGCTGACAAGCACGCGAGAGAAATAGAGAAGACAAGACAACTGGAACACCAATCGCTTTATTCCAATCCCGATCTGGCACCCGAATTCCGAAATCCGATTAGTGTAAAAAGATACATGAATAAATAGATGACTAACCTGACCACAATGTACAATAATAATGAAAATACAACTATGTCCAAAACTGCGGGACTACAGTAGAAAATAGAGTACAAAAGGTTGCGTCTAAATTACAATAGCTTTGGAACAAAAAAAAGGCTATAGCAGTGAATCATACATCAAACGAAAGCTCATGATCTGTAGAATAGACTAGGGATAAAAGTAAATGTTACAGTTTTACAAGCTTTGAATTAAATGAAATAACGTCCCTAAAAATAGCTTCCCTAGTTTGCTAAAGCTTCTTGTTTCGCGGTTCACATCATCATCAGTAATCTAGTCGTCAAATATAAATGAAATTTTGTATGTGTATTATCCTTTGCACCATACGATCTATATATATAAGAAGGAATGATACTAACAGATTACCTGAACCAAATCAGATCCAATAAAATTCAAACCTATAGATAAGTATAGACAAAAGTCAATTAATTTCATCAATCGAACTACCGTTTGAGATATTAATCTTATCTATAGACAAATAAATTATATCTGCAGATCATTCAATGATGAAGTCAATATAATAAAATATCAGAAAACAGTTTGAAAAGAAAAACCAAGATTAGATTCACTGAATGCTATTTGCTTCAATATAATTTATATGGTGGTACAACAAAGAGCACCAAGCTTATACAAAGAAAAAAAACACACATTTCATGTTAGATATATAAAGCTTGAATTTATGAATTCATTATCACTATGTTATTTTTGACATTACCATTTTAATGTATTACCTTTTCAAATGTCATTAGACATTTTACCATAATCGAATCAATAAGCACTTTTAAAGCATTATCTTTAATAGTATTCAATTTTAGACAAATATATTTCAGAAGGGGTTGTTGTGGATATTATAGTAATTTTTAATAGTTGTGATCATGAGTCAATTGAAACTGGATCAACATGGGAAACCTGGAAGCACTGGATGGCTGTTTCGTAGTGCGCATTTACGATCCCGCCTCGCGAGATTCAAACCAAGGATCTATCAGTCCGGTGGATGAGCGCTTAACCTCTAGATCACTTAGCCAGCCGGCATCCAACGGTGGTAATGTCTAACTTCAACCGATTCACTAAATTTAGCGACAGATCCACCATTGTCTTTAGTGAGTTATTATATTGTAGTTTCAGTTCATATGTTAAGCCCATATACTTTATTCTATTTACTAGCCAAGCTGATTCTCCCACACATTATGAATCATATTTTGATCTTGTTAATTATTCGCTTATTAACATTGACTACCATTTTATATGAGCGTATAAGTATGTACACTTCGTATCTTATTCATCATATGTCTGTCATTCATTTTTGTCTGACTATAAATGTTGATTAACGCTTGCTTAAAATGAGTTGGCTTCCCCGCCATCACCAATACGTGTCATATATGCTTCGCTCGCTCACACTTGCTCATATGCTCACAGCTTTCTGGTCTGCATCATTTATCAATAAAAATATAGTTGCCGCTTCATTTTGCCTTCTGATATTATACACCGTTAAGACTGGTATTATAACGGTCATAGAGGTGAACTATTAGCGAAGCACGGCACTACATAATTGTATGCCTCGTCGAACGAACACAAACCAGAATCGATAACTTCTACGTACGAATGCACTACAATCTCACAACAGACCATGTTGAAATCCACTGGTCACTGCTTCTCACTAGAACTCCAGGAAATACCTCTTGATTTCAACTATTCAAAATATATTTCACATTGGTTACTTGAAGACTGTAAATATGGAAAACACTTTGACCTTCCATGCTATAGTTATACTGTGATAATGACCAAAGTAATCAGAGATATAAATACAAGACAAACTTCTGAAGTTTTAGCTAAACAGTTTTTTATTGCAGTACAAGATAAGTTAAATAAGTCATGTTATGTAGTAGCGAAGACATAAGTACGGGTAACTTGCAGGACCTACTATTGGACTATCATTCTTATTGTATAACTATTCGGTAACTAGATTATCTAAGCCTTATTTTGACCTATTGATTATTACTATATGATTTACTGTCCCTATGTTATACTCAGTTTTATTGATTATTGTCTCCCACGCTTACAGCCTCATTTGGCCTGGTTTTGTACAAATATTATTTTCTATTATATGGTATGATGTGGCCTGTCTGTCTGATATATAAACAAAGTATGCTTAAAATAAACGATTCGCATTACAGCAGCTGCTATTGGCGTTTTTGGACTCAAGTGGACGG
Organism: Schistosoma rodhaini; assembly: GCA_944470415.2. Taxonomy (NCBI): domain Eukaryota; kingdom Metazoa; phylum Platyhelminthes; class Trematoda; order Strigeidida; family Schistosomatidae; genus Schistosoma; species Schistosoma rodhaini. The sequence continues at coordinate 7,638,606 of OX104036.1, read as the reverse complement.
GTTGGGCGGATAAGGACCAATAAGGACGCTAGATTACTTATACTAATCGAACGTCATTGTCACAGTGTGAAGGTCGTAGAAGGCGTATTCTATTGGTGAATAATTTACGCGAATTACGTCCTTGTTAAATTCGTAAGGTCATAACGAATCAGCGACGACCTTGATCAAGTCATAACAATTGGCTACCGCCTAGGTCAAAAACATAACAAATTGGCGACAGCTAGGTCAAGTCATAACAAGTCAGTTGATGAAAATATATATGAGGTAATAAAATTACGTCTCGTACTTGTAAGAATTAGGCGTCTTAAATAGTCGTATTGCTAGTTACTGTAATAAATCACCACTGATCCCTTACAGTGTAGCCTTTACGTATGAACAAACGCAAACCATACAGTTAATAAGAAATCCTTCAGCATTCTATTTATAACTTATTTAAAAGTCTAAACAACCACAAAATACTGTTAAAAGAAACAAGATTGTACAGCAGTCGATTGCCAGAAGAGATGAAACCATGATATTAATAAAAATATTGTTTTGAAGAACTAGAACTGAATAAATACATATACAAGACGATTAAGGAAATTTAACGAACTGTCCAATCATTTTTGATTGGTATTTTTATTCTATAACTAGTAAATAATGGTATCTCCACAACCACAATTTTTCGCAAAACAATAAGTTGTCTGATCCACGCTGTAAGTAGATGAGATCAACAACACTGAAAACCAATCTGACTTATTTGATAGCCTTTAATAGTATTGTCTACATCTTTATTGGTTCATTGATAGCTTTTCAAGACAAGCTGCTGAAAATTCGATTGAGCCATTGACATGCAACTGAAATATTACATATGGTAACACTGCTACATTTTTGGCGTGGAACTTCTACGAAATACGAAGCTGAGGTCGACAAAACCTTGGAAGAGAAGATAGATGTCCAATTGATTTATTTTTAGAATAATTGAAGTATTGATTTGAGTATAAGAATAAGAGACCAATCCATCGAATAAACTACAGCGGTTGTTCTCCCTAGTTTTTAAGAAAGGAAAAATATTTTTCTGTTATCACCATAGGCTAATCAGTTTATCCAAAGTAGTAATCAAAAATATAATGTTCATAATTATTTGACGTCTTTATCGGACAGGGAATTCGTGAATCCAGACTTTACAACTTATCAGGTGCTTGGACATGGAGTGCCTAACAGACTCGAGCACCAATTTTTCCTTGACTTGAAGGGAGACCCTGACGATCCAAAAAAATTATGGTATGATCCGAATATGAAGTAGAAAGAGATATATAAAGTTAATTGTTATCAAACACACTTTTTGCACCAAAACAGAAGTGCGAATACCTATGAATTTGTGGCTGTAATAACCGTGAGATAGTATGGTACTCAATACGAATTTGACCCAAACTTTATTTGGCGAATTCTGGGGTAATCAAGTAGCCAGCTTTCAAACGTCTTCATGAAATCAGTAGTCATAAACGTTTGTTCTTTATCTAGGAATACTCTCACATTGTAATGAGTTAATGGATATTTCCACGGAAACTCAATTTTCTACCTAAACATTTCCGGATAGTTCTCATCAGTGATAACAGGGGAAAGGTTATCTTCGTGTGTCAATCGGGCTAGTGTATACAAAGGAGCAACTTACGGAGACTAAGAAACCCCGGCTTCAAACCAGTAATACACATGAGCTTCAGAACAAGAGAAAGAATAAAAAATAACTGGTTTTAAGATTCTTTGACTACAGTAATGCATCTCCTATTACCGTTTCAGTGGGTTATAAACTATACAATTTGATTAAAAACTCCAAGGTTTTTCCTTTAAGAAACCACTATCCATCTCTACTTACCATGCTTGTGAATTAAGGTATATCGAGGCAATACGCACAGTATGCACATATGCCAACTAGAGACTGACCAGTTGCAGTCCTAACACATCGATGGGAAGATTCAAACAAACAATACTAATTGAATTTAAACTTCACCCCATCGCACAAGCAAGTGGCTATCAGGACTCAGTGGCCGAGTGGATAACGCGATGGCGTTTGAAGCGAAAGTTACTGGGTTCGAGTCCCAGGGTGAACATCAACTCTGAGATGCAGGTACATCCAGCTGACAAGTCTCAAATAGAACGAAACGCGCGTCCTGGATTCCACTGCTAGCCACTGTCAATCTCTGTTTAACCATTGACATTGTTTTGATAACCAAGGGAACATCACGGCTTTCCTATTACTAAAACTGCATTTGTAGACTTGGGATATGAACAATTCACTAGACAAATTCTTAATATATGACTGTAAAAGAATTTTATTTCATGTAAGAATATATCTGTGTCCTATTTGTTCAACTTTATTGATTCTTTTTTCCACTTTCTCATACTGCATTGTTCATTGATATAGTCTTGATGTAGTGACAAATCAAAATTCAATAGCTGAGATAAATCTTACTCACTAAGATCTTATGGTTCTTGATCCAATCCTACATGAGATCTTGGATACAAACTGAAGAAAAATTCAAAGCAAGAAGTACCAGTTGTCTACTGCTCTCTGCTTTTCATCAGTCAGTTGAGCTAAATCCATTTGGACTACTTTTAAGATTTTCAGTAGTTAAAAATCAACTGAAATTTATTTGAATAAGAATGAATTTCTGTTGGGAAAGCACTATGAGATCATGACTAAGTAAAGCAAAGTTGATCACTTATTTTGATAATATGCTACTTCGAAAATAAAATAATCACATAGATAGTCAGGTAACATATTCTGAAAAAAGAACCAATTTTGCGTAATTATTCAATGAAATTCTAGTATTAAGGAACATCGATGGACCTATAAATCATCAGTTTATTGTTATTCTTAAAATGTCAGTCAGTCAGTCAGCTACAACGTAGGACCAGGCACATATATGCATCTGTCCAAGTTGCCATACCTCGTTAGCACAACAAGATGAACACCTGATTCATAGAAGTAATTAATTTACTGGTGGTAGTAGTATATAAATTATAGGTTGTATATAAGGATATAGTACAGGAAGGAAGAGAGATATGAAGCAATTATAATCTCAATGTTTAAGGGAAGATAAAGAGTGTATACACCTACGCCATTGTGATCGATTCTAAGCCATGTCACCTAGAGTCTCCAACCATTGGTTACGATAGTCACGCGGACCCCAACCAGGTAGTCTGCATCTGCCAACATGGCTCAGGCTAGAAGTTAGTGACTTCAAACACTGATGCCATGTTTTGGTTTGGCAGCCCCTAACTCTCTTCCAACAATCCCCAATACTAATCACCATAGAGCGTCGAGGTAATCGGTGTTCAGGCATACGTAACACGTGGCGATGAAGATTCATCACCTCATCAACTGATTTACCATCGTTCCCTAATCTCACTATTACTTACCCGGTTATCCCAGCAGATGCGAGCAATATTTCTAGGGCATCTGTGGTCAAATACTAGTAACCTACGAGTATCTTCTACTCTTAATGGCCATGTTTCACAGCCGTAAAGTAGAACAGATTCTTAAAATGAGTAAAATCTTGATACGGTCAAGTGGATTAACATGATGACAGAAATGAATCTACACCGAGAAAAGTTCAACCACGAGTTCTCACTGAAATAGAGGAATATTAGAAGACAACTATTCTATGATATTGAAGAACTATCCTACAACCAATTTCGATTATAGTTAATTTTAGTTAAGCCCTTTTATCAACTTAACAGACAATGTAATTTGGATAGTAACAATTTGCATATTTCTTTGTACTGTCATAACTCCGCCTGTAGCTCCTCTGGGGGTTGCTGCCGGTCCCAAGCCCGGGTAAAGGAGCAGGGTTGGGCATGGGGTTAGCGACCCCATCCCGTAGAAAATCAACTCGCTAAAAAACGCTAACCAGAAAAAATCATTAAAACCATTCAAACTCTGCCCTGGGAGTAGAAGGAATAATTATCACGTCTCATGATGAAAGCCGAGTTCCTTCGGAAGTCATGAGGCCGATGCACCTTCTTACAACCAGAGCAACAATTTTTATAGGTACATGGAATGTCAGGACAATGTGGGAGACCGGAAGAGTCTTCCAAATTGCTGCAGAAATGAGAAAATACAACCTGGCGGTTCTTGGAATCAGCGAAACACATTGGACGCAGGTCGGACAACAACGTCTGTCTTCAGGAGAACTTCTGTTATACTCCGGTCATGAAGAAAAAAATGCCCCACATACACAAGGAGTTGCATTGATGCTGTCCAGAAAAGCACAAAATGCACTTATTGGATGGGAATCTCATGAACCAAGGATCATCAAAGCCTCCTTCAAAACAAAGAGAGAGGGCATTACAATGAACGTCATCCAATGCTATGCGCCTACCAATGACTACGATGAAGATGCTAAAGACCAATTCTACGATAGGCTGCAGTCGATCGTCGAGAAGTGCCCAACCAAAGACCTGACAATTCTGATGGGAGATCTCAATGCTAAGGTTGGAATGGACAACACTGGATACGAAGACGTCATGGGACAACATGGATTGGGAGAAAGGAACGAAAATCGTGAGAGATTTGCAAACCTATGTGCCTTCAATAAACTGGTCATAGGTGGCACCATATTCCCACACAAAAACATACACAAAGCCACTTGGATTTCACCGGATCACATTACACAGAATCAAATCGACCATATCTGCATCAACAAAAAGTTCAGGAGGACGATGGAGGATGTGAGAACCAGAAGAGGAGCTGATATAGCATCCGATCATCATTTGCTGGTCGCCAAGATGAAACTAAAACTCAAGAAGCACTAGACAACTGCGCGGACAACATCACAAAAGTTTAATACGGCCTTTCTTCGAGATGCTGACAAACTCAACAAATTCAACATAGCCCTCAGCAACAGGTTCCAGGCCTTTCATGATCTACTCAATGGAGAGGGGACTGCCATGGAGAACAACTGGAAAGGTATCAAGGAGGCAATCGTTTCAACATGTCAGGAGGTTCTGGGCCAAAAGAAGCACCATCACAAGGAATGGATCACTGTTGGTACACTGGATAAGATTGAAGCAAGGAGGAACAAGAAGGCAGCAATCAATATCAGCCGAACTAGAGCGGAAAAAGCCAAGGCACAAGCCGAATACACAGAGGCAAACAAGCAAGTGAAGAGGAGCATCAGAACCGACAAACCTAAATATGTGGAAGATTTAGCAACGACAGCGGAAAAGGCTGCAAGAGAGGGAAACATGAGACAACTGTATGATACAACAAAGAAACTTGCTGGAAATTACCGTAAACCAGAAAGACCAGTGAAAAGCAAGGAAGGCAAAGTAATCACCGACATTGAAGAACAACGAAACAGGTGGGTAGAACACTTCAAAGAACTCTTAAATCGAACAGCTCCACTGAACCCACCCAACATCGAAGCAGCACCTACAGACCTCCCAATCGATGTTGGCCCACCAACAATTGAAGAGATCAGCATGGCCATTAGACAAAACAAGAGTGGCAAAGCAGCGGGACCAGACAACATCCCGGCAGAGGCACTGAAAGCAAATGTAACAGCGACTGCCAAGATACTACACATCCTCTTCAGTAAGATTTGGGATGAAGAACAAGTACCAACAGACTGGGAAAAAGGACTTCTAATCAAAATACCAAAGAAAGGTGATCTGAGCAAGTGCGACAACTACAGGGGCATCACTCTTCTCTCAATATCAGGGAAAGTCTTCAACAGGGTATTGTTAAACAGGATGAAGGATTCCGTGGACGCCCAACTTCGAGATCAACAAGCTGGATTTCGTAAGGATAGATCGTGCACAGATCAAATCGCAACTCTGCGGATCATTGTGGAACAATCAATCGAATGGAATTCATCACTCTACATCAACTTCATCGACTACGAGAAGGCATTTGATAGCGTGGACAGGACGACACTATGGAAGCTTCTTCGACACTACGGCGTGCCTGAGAAGATAGTCAATATCATACGGAACTCCTATAATGGACTAAACTGCCAAATCATCCGCGGAGGACAACTCACAGACTCGTTTGAAGTAAAGACTGGTGTTAGGCAAGGTTGCTTACTCTCACCGTTTCTCTTTCTCCTGGTCATCGACTGAATCATGAAGACGTCAACATCTGGAGGAAATCACGGGATACAGTGGACAGGCAGGATGCAGCTTGATGATTTAGACTTCGCGGATGATCTGGCTCTTCTATCACAAACGCAACAACAAATGCAGGAGAAAACGACCAGTGTAGCAGCAGCCTCAGCAGCAGTAGGTCTCAATATAAACAAAGAGAAAAGCAAGACTCTCCGATACAACACAATATGCACCAATCAAATTACATTTGACGGAGAAGCTTTGAAGGATGTGGAAACCTTTACATATCTGGGCAGCATCATTGATGAACACGGTGGATCAGATGCAGATGTGAGGGCGAGGATCGGCAAAGCAAGAGCAGCATACCTACAACTGAAAAACATCTGGAACTCACAACAATTGTCAACCAACACCAAGGTTAGAATTTTCAATACAAATGTCAAGACAGTCCTACTGTATGGGGCGGAGACGTGGAGAACTACGAAAGCCATTATCCAGAACATGCAAGTGTTTATTAACAGTTGTCTACGCAAGATACTTCGGATCCGATGGCCAGACACTATCAGCAACAAGTTACTGTGGGAGAGAACAAACCAGATTCCAGCAGAGGAAGAAATCAGGAAGAAGCGCTGGAAGTGGATTGGGCACACCTTGAGGAAATCACCCGATTGCGTCACAAGACAAGCCCTCACATGGAATCCTGAAGGTCAAAGGAGAAGAGGAAGACCAAAGAACACATTACGTCGAGAAATTGAGACAGACATGAGAATAATGAACAAGAACTGGGTAGAACTAGAAAAGGAAGCCCAGGACAGAGTGGGTTGGAGAAAGCTGGTCGGCGGCCTATGCTCCATTGGGAGTAACAGGCGTAAGTAAGTAAGTAAGTTGTACTGTCATGACCACTAGTGCACATGACACTAGGCAAAACGTTGATTGCTTAAATATCCTCCTCTCCATATATTTATGCACGCAAATCCCACTATTAACTTTTGTTTTGTTTTGTTGTGCCGTTATACAATTTGACTACAGATTGCCTATGTAATTGCTTGCGTTTGCTAGCTGATATTTGCTCATGTGCCTGTAGCTTTCTGGCCTGTGTTATTTGATAATAAACTGTAGTTGCCGCTTCTCTTTGCCTTCTGATTTCATGCACCTTTGTGATTTGTAATAAAACGGTTATCGAGGTGAACGATTAGCGAAGCACGGCACTACAAATTATAATTTCATAAAAATACAACTCTTTACGTACATTTTCAAACAACAGAAAATCAAAATGAAATATTAATTGAGTAATGTATATTTATCGGGTCAATGGAAGCATCAACAGTCTAGTAAAAAATATTTCAACCGAGTAACAGGATGGATCTAAATGTAGTGTAACCGATAAACGCCTTGAATTATTAATTTAATCACATTCTATCAAATCTCACAGCAAATAGCAGTAAGTGAATAATCAACCTTGACTAACTAAGTGTGAATTTGCTATATCCCGTGAAGAATTATGAATGGTAACTCTGAGGACTATTTACGGACCAATGTGATATGTATATTGCCTATTTTATAATTGTCAAGTAACTTAACTATTCATATTCATGTTCCTTTTTTTATGTTGGTTTGTTCTCTGAGCTGGATGGTTTGGTCGTGGAGCTTTCATCGTCCCTCTGAACGACATCATCAGCACAAACTTCGGGTAGAAGTAACCAATCATCAATTTTGACAGATACTTGTCAGTAGTTCCTCGTCAGAAATGGCCATCCACCTAGATTCATTGACAGAAACTTAGCACCAAAACTACCGTAGAATGTAATTTCCTACAGATACAATTTTAAACTATTCTCTAGACTGTTGAGCATGGGCGAGCTTAGCGAAAGTTGGAATAAGTAAGCTGTTCGACTTGGTAAACCTTTTCTGTTTCTAAAACGTAAATTAACACTGTTAGCATACAAAATGAACAATTGATAGTCTATTAAACAAGGAAAAAGAGACACATAAATCATATACGAAACAGTAACTGGAGGATAGGAAAAATGAGTCAACGAAATTAACATCGTTCCTGATAATCGTAAAATTATGATTGTGAATAAGAAAAGCACAGCCATACAATTTCAAGGAAAGTTAATGTGGGGGTGGGCGCTTCCTGTTGTCATTGGTGGGTTCGTTTGTCGACCACACACTACAACCACACACCACAACCTGAGAGATCACCGGCAGTCCAAGAGAACATAGAATGTAAATGAAATATGTCTGCAGAAATCTTGAATAAACGGGTCCCAAAATCTTCGGGATAATCATTCTATTCAACTAAGCTCTGTACATTCTTTTCAAAATGACCTAACATTCAGGCATGTGTTAAGTATAGACTTTCTCATAAACCACATTAATTTCTATCCATTGGTTTACTTGAAAATAAAATAATGATATATATGTGTGTAGATCTCAACTCTACTCTGTCATTGTATAAAGTAGAAATTCTTCATATCATCGTACACACTAACAAACACAGTGGTTTCATACAAAACACTTTGACCGGAAAACCCACAACATTAACATAAACAGATTTATTTTGATTTTATCATTATTATTGTTAGCTTTATTCAGTATTATATTTTTAGTACAATATAGAATTCCCAGCACAAAGTATTTCTACCCGAAATTTGTGATGATGATGTCGTTCAGAATAACCATGAAAGCTTCATGACCAAACCATCCAGCTCAGAGAACAAAACTCCATCAAATTAAATAAGTTTCCGTTTCCGCCATACCATATATTTTGGTCAGACTAAACACTCTGACTTCTTCCTTTATACTATCTCCACAAACCCCCATTCTGATAATACTTAAACTTATGTTAATTTAATTTGGTTATTTATTCACTATAAAAAGTGGCTTACATAAAGTCATGTAACATGAGAAATCCAAGTTTCCACTCATTCGGATATCACAAATATATCATTATCAACTTTCTATTCCATGTTTATTTGAAAGTATCAAGTCGATCCTTGATGTTGATACCTTCAATTTTACCTGCTCTTGTGTGGTAAGTTTCATTAGCCACGCAAATCAGACACTTTCTAAATACATCGCAGAACATTTATCCATACAGCTTTTAAAAATGGAATCCAAAACAATCAGTAGCTCAATAGATCAGCACCTAATCAACTCTGTGCACGTTACTTCAAAGAAATTATCCTTCGAAATAATCTACACAGTCAGAAGAATGGGATTAAAAGGAAGTCGAATCAAAAACGTATGCACATGGAATCACATGGAATCCTGAAGGTCAAAGGAGAGGAGGAAGACCAGAGAACACATTACGCCGATAAATTGAGACAGACATGAGAATAATGAACAAGAACTGGGTAGAACTAGAAAAGGAAGCCCAGGACAGAGTGGGTTGGAGAAAGCTGGTCGGCGGCCTATGCTCCATTGGGAGTAACAGGCGAAAGTAAGTAAGTAAGTAACCTTATTATGTAATAATGATAAATCAATACATTATTATGTAATAACATGAGGACCTTCTAGAAAAATTTATTGCACTGCTTCAATATTTTCAACAATCATTTTTAATCGATCTTCATTATTTTTTAAAATGAACTCGGATGTAAAGCCCCCAAATGCCCTGGTACGGCCAAGAGTGGGGAGAGTCCGCTCTCCCTCTCCAAATGCTCTCACATCGCCACGCGTATATAGCCTCTGACAGGGAAGTCCTACTCACTGCCTTCTCGTAGCATTACTGTTGTTTACGAAATTGAGGGGACGAAAAGCGAATGACCGGTGCTCTAACCGAGTTGGTGGACACTGAAAGTTCACCTGGGGAAGTTGGAAAACCCTCATTCCAGAGCAATGGTGCACATGGGTTCCAGTATCCTGAGGGAACGAATGGATCAATCGTCGGTCACTGGCTACCACGGGAATGCATCGCCTCACAATGCTCCACTGCCTTTTGAATCAGACCTTTAGTTCAAAGGCTCCGGGTGTGGCCCCCTAAGAAAACCATCTGCTTCAGTTTGGGCACCTAGGCAGTATCACAGCCCTCACACAAATCTCATTTGATTTGTAAGGCGCATATGTATCTGGTACCCGTTTGTACCAATATTTATGTGTATAAATAAATAAATAAACTCCTATGTAAAAGAATTTGTTTTTAATAAATTCTTTATTAATCATAAACAGTTCAATCTAATAGTACATACACTATCATACTTCCTCTGGATCTTAATCAGACAACACTTTGATCAGTTTAATTTTTTTCTTCTTAGGATGAGAAATTAAACAGATTAGTTCTGATACAAACTAAGCTGTTGATGGCATACAACTGAGGAATAGATTTGAAAGCCGAATAAGAAAACGGAACAAGATAATAAAATAAAATATGAGTGATTCATTGGAATAACTAATAGTCATAGTAGAGTTGATAGTAGTAATAATGACACTATGGATTTGAAAATGTCAAATTTATATATGGTTTGAAAAAAAACTATCTTTATGCTTATGTTTCTGCAGTAAAAGTTTAGAGATTTCTTGATACAAGTATGTTTTTGTATAATGTCTATACACCGTACCATTAGATCATTCAAAATAGACTATCCGATAATGCTTGGACGGATAACTTGTATCCAATAATTGTTAACGAGGAAACTAACAAGAGTATAGTTCAATCAGAAACGTACTATTTATTTACACACATTGGTACAAGGAAGCACCAAATAGATATGTGCCATATAAATCATCTGATTCATGTGAGGGCTGGGATGCTGTCCGTGTGCCCAGACTGAAGCAGGAGGTTTCCCTGGGGACCACATTCAGAGCCTTTGACCTAAAGTTCTAGTCCACAAGGCAAAGGAGCAACGTCAGGAGATGCAGTCCCATGGTAGCCGGTGACCAGTAATTGGTTCATACACCATTTTTTCCTCTAGGATCCTGGAGTCTATTTACACCATTGGTTTGGAATCAGGGTTTTCCAACTCCCCTAGGTGGACCCTCTGTATCTACCAACCCGGTTAAAGCGTCGGACGTTCTCTTTTCGTCCTCTCAATTTCGTAAACAACACCCCCGCCACGAGAAGGCAGTGAGTAGGACTTCCCTGGTAGTGGTTGTATGCACGTGTCCATTTGAGAGGGAGAGCAGACTCTTCCCACTCTCGGCCGTACCAGGGCATTTGGAGGCATATAAATATGTGGTGTATGTGGATGTAAAAGGTTTTTGAAAATGGCTAAACTTTATACTTCACAGCATGAAATGATTTTCGTTATGTAACTGATGGAAACCAGGAAGGATTGGAAAGCTGTATATGGCTCTAGTATGGGACTACTCAACAGTAGGCTTCAATGACCTTATTGCAGAAGCGATGATGCAGAGACTGGAAGTGGTGATTTTACTGGTGACCGAAACAAAAATGTGGGTGCATTATGTGGACGACAGATTCGTCATGATCAAAAAGGAAGAGCTAGAAAACGCCTACAATCTGATCCCCAACATCTTCAATGACATAAGATTCACAGTGGAAAACAAGTTGGACAGCGACCTATCATTATTGTATGTATTGATCACCAGAGCCGACATAGAAGAACTAGAGAGGCCAACCCACACAGATCAAATCCTCAACTAGGGCAGCAAAAACCCAAGAACTCACAAAATTAACTGCGTACAAACTACTCAAGAGGGCGAAAACACATTGCAATACACTTGCAGCGCGGAAAAATGAAGGAAAATATATAATGACCATCCTTCAAAACGACGGATACACACGCAGTTCATTGAAAAATATCAACGCAACACATTAGCAGTAACGAAATCAAATATAAAAGTCAGCAAACGGATCATCATACCATATATAAATGAAATGTCAGAAATTACGAGATTATTGAAGCTGTATGGAAAAGGTGTAGCATACAAACCGAAAAAAACTCCAATCAATCCTATCCAGGCCAAAGGACGCAATGACCAAAGAAAAACCAAACATCTACAAAGTAAACTGTTCTAATTGCGAAAAACACTATGTCGGACAAAGTGGACGTCCCCTTTATCTTCGCCTGCATGAACATCAATTAGCGGTCAAACGCCATGATATGTTTTCGCTTATATCAATTCATGTGGACAACTGTGGATACATATTCGACCGGAAAAGTGTTGTGATCCTGAATAGTGGGAATACTAAGAACAGCAGAGAATTTTTAGAAGCTTAGTACTTAGTTCAATCAACAACCAACGAAAACATCGAAATCTATCCAATTTACCAACCAATCAGAAAAACTATGGACAAATATAGGACCAATAATCAGATAAAAGGGAATACAATCAAAATAAACAGACAGACGATGACAGGTTAAAAGTCAACAACAATCAATCAAGATCGAGGTCGACAGGACAAGCTGAGAGTCATATGTGGAGAAATCCGAATACTTTTTTTCACCCCGAATTTGTGCTGATGATGTTGTTCAGAAGAACAATGAAAGCTCTGCGACTAAACGATTAGCTAAGAGAACAAAACTGCACAAATCATCATCTATCATGTTAAAAAGATATAGAGTTATTGCTCACAAATTCTTAATTAAATGAACTCTATTACACCTAACGGGTATGGGAAATCCAACTAACACAATACTTCTTTCATTTTGTTAGTCAGAAATCTTTTGCTCTGACATTTAATCTCATATAAAAATGAAGAAAATTAGTCACAATTGAATGATCACTGGGTGGTGATCAATGTCATGCGTGTCAAGTCCTTTTTAGTGCTGATCGAATGCTATCGATCAAGTTGCAATATGGCCACTACTCTAGGTGGCTTGACACTGCAAAGTAGTAAAGATAACTATTTCATTCCACTGTAATTACTTCATTATTGATTGAAAATTAATTTAGGTGCAAATTGTCTTTATTGTACATAGAGTGAATAGGATTCTAACAGCTTACTGTTAGAATTTAACAAAAACAATGTAGTTGTCGATGCCCAGTAGACAAAACTATGGGCGAAGATAAATGACGTACTTATCAACTATGTACATATATATATCACAATCAAAATAGGTTTATCAAAAAATAAACTACATGAAAAACAATATACAAATTGGAAACATTTATATACATGTAATGTGTTAGTAGTAGTAATAGTAGTAGTAGTAGTAGTAGTAGTAGTAGCAGTAGTAGTAGCCAAAACGCTAGATTGATAAACAATCAAATATTACGTAAATCACCAAAAAAAAACGCAATCATTTTCTTTTAATCTATCTCTCTATACATTGGAAAATTTATTCCGATAATCATCTTTTAAACAAAATAATTTCATAGGTTCATAAACTAAAACAACCCAAAATGAATGAAATGTTGTTTGAATAAGACGAGCGGATAAACCTTTGGAAAACCAACGTATTCCTTCAAATTGCCATAAATGAATAACACTTTGTTTGAATGGTATATGCGAAACCTGAGTAGTTTTTTTTAAAGATGAAAGATAATAATAATAATAATAATAATAATAATAATAACGATAATATTGGAAACTTTAAAATTCATTAAACACAACAGTAGATGAACACAAAGATCCATTTAAAAAAAAACTAACTTCCATATTAGATATTTTCAAATTGCACTTTATAGTTAAAAGCGTGAGTCAATTGAAGCCAGACAACCATTGAAAACCTGGAAGCACTGGACGGCCGTTTCGTCCTATTATGGGACTCCTCAGCAGTGCGCATCCACGATCCCACACTCGCGAGATTCGAACCTAGGACCTACTAGTCTCGCGCCAGAGCACATTAAGACCGTAGGATACCGGCTCAGTGGTCTATCGGTTGAGTGCTCTGGTGCGAGAATGGTAGGTCCTAGGTTCGAATCTCGCAAAAGCGGGATCGTGGATGTGCACTGCTGAGGAGTCCCATAATAGAACGAAACGGCCTTCCAGTGCTTCCAGGTTTTCCATAGTGGTCTAGCTTCCATTGACTCACGCTTTCAACTATGAAAATACTAAATTTCCACAATATCCCTTCTGATAATTGTACTTTAATTAGATAAAAACGTAACAAGCTGATTTTATTTAGGTACTTCAATTCAAAGAATTAAATGTAGAAATTCAATGAATTTAATGTATTGTGTATTACACTTCGGGACATTATTTAAAACATTCGTAACAAATTGGATAAATGAAAATTAGTCATTTATATTCATTTTTGATATGTTTATTTATTTAGTTATTTAAACATAAATATTGGTACAAAGGGGCACCAGATACATATGCGGTCACACAAATCTCATTTGATTTGTGTGACGGCTGTGATACTGCCTGAGTGCCCAAACCGAAGCAGGAAAATATGGCAACTGACTGTTGTAGTTAAAAGAAAGAGTTTAAAAAAAAGAGAGTTTATACAATGAAATTATATTCTATCACTAAAGATTGTTAATCATAAGAGAGATTTCAAAATGCTCAAACTATTAAGAAAAATATAAATCAATGAAAATTTCTGATTTAATAATTTATTTATCCAAAGTAATCTTTTATTTTATTTATTTAAACACATAGATATTGGTACAAAGAGGCACCGAATACATATGCGCCACACAAATTTCACTTGATTTTTGTGAGGGTTGTGATACTGTCCAGGTGCCCAAACTGAAGCTGGTGGTTTTCTTAGGGGGCCACATACGGAGCTTTTGACCTAAAGGTTTGATCCACAGGACAGTGGAGCATCGTGAGAAGATGCAGTCCCATGGTAGCCAGTGACCGACGATTGACTCATACGCCATTTGTTCCCTCAGGATACTGGAGCCCATGTGCACCATTGGTTTGGAATCAGGGTTTTCTATCTACTCTAGGTGAACTATCCGTGTCCACCAACCCAGTTAAAGCGCCGGACATTCGCTTTTCGTCTTCCCAATCTAATAATATTAATGATGAATACTTAGTATATTAATTAAAACTAGTTGTCTTTTCGATAAATTCATCAGATCTGTTATAAGGACTATATGATATAGGAATGTAATAACATTTTAAACAGTCTAATCATACATTAATCTCTTAGTATACGTATACGTGAATCAGACAGATCAACCTGGAAAAATGGAAGCATATAATCAAGGAAAAAAAAAGTTAATTACAGTACTCACGATATACGAAAGCCAACAGCGTTAAGATAGGCTTAGGTTAAATAAAAACTGATTTTTTCAGTACATAATAGTGTTATAAATTTTCGCATGGCTGATCATTCAATACATTCAAATATTCGCCTTATACAAAAGTACGAAGGGCGGGTTTAGATTAAACCCATGGTCTAGGATGAATACTTGACTATCTTCACCCAACTTTACTTGTGCATCATGACTAACTCCTCTTATGTGTTCATACATACAAGTATACGCAAACTCATAAACAAAATGAGATGTAACTCAACTGTTTATACTTTATTTGGGTTTCTGACATAAAATAGACTTCGTTATTTCAACTACGATGACCTTAACTGTGTAATAAGTCCCACGGATCGCTGATTCAAGTCCTTGTTTGACTATGAAACTGTTTTATTCACTTCTAAATGTTAGGGATGTAAACATAGTTTTTGATTATAAAAGCGTAGCATCTTTTATGCAAATAATGATTGGTCCCGTTAAATAAACCATTTATCAAATCTTGTTTGTATTAGATTAAATGGATAGCAACCGTTGAATCTATCCAGTTCATGTAGGTTTACAATAAATAGAGCATTTGATAGAACCATTGTCTTTTAAATCAGTAATTCCATCTATTAAAAGATACTTTATTTTTACACATGAAACACCAGCCCCTGCACTATAGTCCAATTGTAATTAGAAAACAGTTAGTATTCCATAAGCTTGACTTTGTTACATTATTAAGGAATCCATATATATAACATAAGGACTAATAAACTACACAGCAAGCACTTCATATCTTTTTCAATGTCACATGGCGAATAACGCTGATTTATCATGAAAACCACCAATAAACGTACGAATTTTTAATAGGTAGGAACTCATAAAAGTTAAACTGATGTATCCTGTCCTCACCCCACTCCCACCTCATTTTTTTCTGCCAAATCCAACAATCTAGACCTATTTCTCAGAAGAAAAAGGTGATATGTTGGGGCAGTCAAAGGCCAATATTCGGTGGAATAATACAAACACTTTCGGTTGAAAATGTGGCTTAGATAGTGTACAGGAAGCATGCATATCAGTGACAGACATGGACGACTGCATACACTAACAAAAATCAAATATTCTCTCGCGAAATAGTAAAAATATATTTGATGCGCAATCAGATACAATAATTTAGTATCTGATCACATCATAAAGAAGATAGGATAAAAATGAAAAGTAAAAAAACTGAAAATATTTTCTTCAGAATTTAAAGACAATTTAGTCCAAAAAATGATTTATATAACGTGAAAAACTGTACTATGAGATGAAAACAAACTCACCTGCATTCGTACACGAACAACATCAAGAGGATTAACAATGATAGCTGATGAAATGCCAGCTAGAGGAGCCGAAATCAACTGAATCAATAATCTAGGAACTGGAGCAGAATCATCGTTTGATGGCAACAATACCGAGTCCTGAACATGTTCCTTACACATTTTCTTTGAAATAAAATGAATTAGACCTAATAAAGAGGGAAAAATATATATTCGTGTAAAAGAGGATTAATTGAAAAGTGTTGGAAAAGAACAAATACGATAAAAGTAAAAAATGGTTTCTTTGAATCATGATTGATTATATATATACTTTTCATTATAAGCTTCCTATTAACCCACTAACTACTGTTTTACAATTTACTAATTTTTATTTGTTGTCAGTTTATTACTGACAGTCTCTCTTATAACCTTTGGCTTGATTATGTTAAGTCAAGGTATATCAAACATTTTTAATAGAATAGATGAATTCTGGTTAACATTAGAATCCAGAAGTTTATTTTCTTCCATTTGGAATTTGTCAGTCCAACATACCAGCATCCCAGTTTTAATGTTCACATAGGGATTTAAACGCGGTAATATTTGTTTTAAACACCCAAAGCTCTTTCCACTGAGATACTGAGTCGAGCTGGCCACTAACTTGTTCAACAGGTATATTACTTACCCCATTTTCAGTAAGGGTTTAAATTATACCGTTATCAAATATCGTTAACTTTTGAAAAATATTACTCACAATCCCAAATAAATCATCGGCAATCCCGATTCGGGCGAAATAGTAAATATGATGAGAATGAAGAATACTATACTAATTCGTGAATAAGATTGGAAACGTTGATCGATACATTTGAGCTTAAATGCTTAAGTGAGAGGAGTGAAGCAGACAATTATTTTTAAACAAGCTCAGTGTTCAGGGAGCCCGACTTCTGAATTTTTAGATGGATAAAAAATGATAAGTTTTATCTGTCGTTCTTATCATTAGAATAGTTTTATTTATTTATTTAAACATAAACATTGGTACAAGGAGGCACCAAACATATATGCGCCACATAAATCATTCAACTTGTATGAGAGCTGGGATAATGCTCGGGTGCCCAAACCGAGGTAGGTGGTTTTCTTAGGGAGCCACACCCGAGCCTTTGATCTAGAGGTCTAATCCACATGAAAATGAAGTAACGTCGGGAGATGCAGTCCCATGGTAGCAGGTGACCAGTAATTAATTCATACACCATTTGTTCCTTCAGGATCCTGGAGCCCATGTACACCATTGGTTTGGAATCAAGATTTTCCAACTCCTCTCCGTGTCTACCAACCCAGTTAAAGCGTCGGACATTCGCTTTTCATCCTCTCAATTTCGTAAATAACACCTCCACCATGGGACGGCAGTGAGTAGGACTTCCCTGGTAGTGGTTGTATGCACGTGGCCATTTGATAGCATTTTGAGAGAGAGCTAACTCTCCCCACTCTCGGCCGTACCAGGGCATTTGTTAGCACATACAGACAGAAATCCTATTAATGATATTTACAACGAAAAAGCACTGATGGTTCCGTATGTAATAAACAACGCTATACTTCAAAGAATGAATGATTTTTTTCTGGTTAGCGTTTTTTAGCTCCATTGAGAGTAACAGGCGTAAGTAAGTAAGTAAGTAATACTTCAAAGAATATTAAATAAGCTTACATGCATACAAACAAAAACAATATTCAGAAATATAAGAAAGCCCTTTACATAGCTTCAAAGAAATGAAAACTATTGCGTATCAAATAGATACTTCAGTTGGCAGTATATGGTATGCTTTGAACATACATACATAAAATACTTGTGGGGTCAAACTTTACCACTTTTACTCTAGTCTCTTACACTTTTTATACTATTCAGAGTTCCTTAGGATGAGTTTCTGAGTATTTAATAATTTAGGAGCTCAAGAAAAAAGACTGTGAGAAAAGTAAACAGGTTTCACACTTGGGTGTATCGATCAAGTATTCACTACTCGTCAGGTTTTGGAATATGAATATACTCACCGCCGCCTGACGATATTTATATTTCTTGGCTTGAGAGCTGCCCTTGACACTGTTGGTCAACAGGTTTTATTGAGACGTCCGTAATTAAAAAACGGACCGAAGAAGTACGTTGACTTATGTAGGTTTTTTTCACTGAAAATCATCGGTTGTGCCACAGCATATGGTAAATTGTCATAATAATTGGTTATATCAAGTAGTGGTTGTCAGGGCTTTCCACTTTTCTGATGTTACTCAACTTTATCAGATACATTTCTGGAAATGATAACTTCATAGTTCCACTTTTCAAGGGTTAGATTCTTACTTCAAGATGCCCCGAACAAACCAGAGTATGAAGATAACACTGAATTAAAGACGTTGAAAAAACGCAACTTCTTGAACAACCTAAAGGACAACGTAGTCATACTTGAAGTATGTTTCCCCTCCCCATTACTTCATAATTGATCTGTGTTGGAATCTAGTTTAACCGTTGGGAATGAAGAGATTAAGCGCATTGAATCAGTCAGCTACAACGTAGGACCAGGCACATATATGCATCGGTGCACTGACTACTTTTCTTATTATAGAAGTCTCATCAGGCCTTACCGATTTCCAGTAAACCCGGTTGGTATAGTAGAATCGTAGAGAATATATGATACAGGTTGTATAGCTCAACTGGGTTGTCAAGATAATCGAGCACTATTACTGCGCCAGTACATGAGCTACTATCGGTCAATTAGGAATAATAGTAATGGTTTGAATAACAACTATAAACAACTTACCACAAAATTTATCATAAAAAGACCACCACAATGCCGAACTAGGTACGAAAGTGCACATAGATACCAGACAACCTTTGTAGAAACCTTTTAGCCCGTGAGTTTGTTTGATATAACGAATTACGCCACAAAGACGACCCCAATTGGAATTCATTTCATTTTCTGTTAAATGAACCGGAGTTAATGGACGAAAACGGTGTGGGTTAGATGATAGATTCGAATTTTTGTAAACCACATTTGTATGAATACGATTACAATTCACAACCATTAAATGTTGAGACACAACATCAATAGGAACAAAAAAACCTTGAGCAACACATGAAGCCACTGCACCACCAACAAAAGATCGGTGAATAGGACTTAGTGTTGGAAAGACTGTACATGCTTGTCTGGCTACTTCATATGTGGAAACGTAAATGGTACCTAGTTAAGAAGAAAAATACATTTTAAGACTAAAGGAAAAAACGAAAATTCATCACACAATAATTTGAATACTCCCACAAACCAGTATCAGAGAAAAAACCACTTTTTCTATACCCAGCCTTTTCTACTACTACTGATAATGCTACTAATTTTACTACTCTGCGACTTGTCTTGCTAACTTTATCTCATCATGCTATGTTATGGCAACTTGAGCCGATACACATACATGTTAGTTCATAAGTGGCGTATGACTGACTGGAGGAGAAAATCTCAAAAAACTTCGGTAAATTACGACATTTTTCAACTAAATGATGTAGCCATAACGTTCAGTACTAATAAGGCCTCATTGTTATTGTGTGGCGCATATGTTTGGTGCCCTCTTGTACCAATGTTTGTGTTCAAATAGATAAATAAAGAAGTGGCAACTAAACAAAGATGTGGCATGAAGTTATTGACTGTTGGTCCGAGCCATGTTATTAAATGATGATTATCTGGTTGGGCCCCGCGCGATTATTGTGACTAACGGTTGAAGATGTTAGATATTACTTAAAATCGGTCGCAACGTGACAAAATCATTCATTTTTTGTTAACACCTAGATCCCAAGTTTCGAAATTATCTTTGACCTTTCATTTAGCACATTTGTTCCCTCTTTCCAAATCCTATTCTCCACGCCTAACCTTTTTGCTATGACAACCAATACACATTGGTACTAGGTTCTATGTTGATTATGACTAACTGTCTGACTAAAGCAGACTTCTACAACTGACATGAAACTTTTAAATACTATCTTTTTCATCGGATATTTATGTATTTAGGACGATGGAATCATATTTTTCTTAGACGGATATACATGAAAGTTGATACTGTTTAAGTGTCTATTTATAAAAATTAAAGTAAAGCAGTCCACCTATGTATGTAAAAGACCGTTCGAGACCAGAACTAAAGCCTATAAAACAGAAAGAAGCAACCCACCTGAGAATATGTGAAATGATCGAACGAAGTAGCCACTATACAATCCTCGAAAACCCTCTTCCTTGACAACAGAAGAAATTGCATGTACAAGACCACGATAAACCTGAGCACCTTCCTGAAGTTGGAGTCTCGTACGAAGCAAAACAAATGGATATAATAGAGTCTGGGCAGTAAAATTCCCCAAACCAGATAGAGGAAAAAACATATGCTTTTTCAGCATTGACAGCTCTATCACTTCGAAATTCCCAAGGTTACCCGGCATCCCAAGTTAGATAAACGCAAAACAGATCCAGAAGCTCAACATTTTCCGGTTGAAACTAAAATCAAGAACAAATAAGAAGCTGAAATAATTTAGGACTTGACTTCAATAATATGCTTCAAAATTTTCAACAACCGAAAATATGTAATGGTCTTTTTAGTAGTACACTTAACTAATTTATAATCGGTTTCATAAACACTACTTCTGCAGGCAGTAAATTTGAAGATATGAATATTCGTTGAAATAAATTGATACACTGGACATATATGCTGGGTTGATCTGATTTGTCAGATTTCAAATCACTAAATAGTACTGTGTGTATTGAGCTTAAAGACTCATTACTTACGACAGAACAGCGTCAAGAAGTCTATACTCTAAACCATCAAAATGGCTAAACGTGCAGGAAATCTTTGAACTCTACTGGAGCTATAACTCAGTTTTCGAATTGGCGGTCACAGCTAGCACATTTTTTATAGCGTAAGTTCTGCTGGCTTTATACAGATTACTGAATAGACTGACTATACTCGTAGATTATCATCCGGGTGTGAATAAATTTCTACGATAAATTTAATTGTGCTAGCTTTCTGTTTGAAATACCTACTAAAACTAGACACAAAATGAAAAAATTTGTCAATTATTTCTGCCTATCTAATTACTTTCTGTTCCCATAACACTGTGACAACTACATCATCATGGTTTGCATAATACACAATTGTCAATTACGCAATCTGGAATGATCAGGATAATTCAGTCAGTCAGTCAGCTATAACGTACAAATTAAACAATTACCTTTCGTACAGTTATCACAAAACTTTAATGTACAATTCGTACCACCAGAATGGTTGTGGAAGATCTGGTAAGTAATTAAGATGAGAATTCGAATACTGAGTACCAACGACCCGCAGAATGACTAGGAAAATGAATTATATAACTAATACGCGGAAATGATAATAATAATGATAATTTAAAAGGTCACACAACATACATACACCGATATGGCTAATCACTCAAAACAAGCACTGAGACAAAGTTAGATGGTATGAAATAGACTGTAGGTACTAGACATATGTAGCAGAAACAGGACGTAATATATCATATTGAAGTAGTATCAGTAAAGCAGACATGCATACTATACAGCGACCATTAACTTATACCATCCATAGGCGACACGTGAGAATGCAAAGCACTTAAGTCAATCAACCCGATAAACAATAAATAAAGATAGGACCCCAGAAATAATATGGTCTGAAAAACATGCGAAATACACAATCCAGAAGCTCTGACTCGAATCTCACAACTCTTAGTTAGGTTAACAACTATTATAAATCACGAACTAATTGTTAAGACAAGTGATCAAATGCGACAAATGCATATATATATATATATATATATATATATGCAAACATATTTACGTTTTCTTGAAGTAAATGAGATTGTAAGAACAGGTAAAGTGAACGGCCTGGGTCCCAGTCAACCTCTAGTCATCCACCTTCCAAAATTTATTTTCTGTGCCCTGTCCTTTTCTATATTAAACCCTATAATTGATGTTTAATAATCTTAGAAAAGTTTGGTGTCTAGTATCGTAATAGAATTAACGCAAACTGATTTCTCTTGCTCAATGGTATTGTCAAAAACTTATGCACAATGGGTTGCCATTATATTGTGTGGAAGGTTTACTACGATACGTCAACCAAGGCGCAAAACCGACCCATTTAAAAACCCGCCAGAGTAGTGGGCAGGTTTTTGAACTCAAGGACAATTTCTAATGTTTACTGGTCCAATTTATTCGGGCTGATTACTTGTAGTTTGCGAGCGAAATCTGGACACAATATCATAATGTTATCTTACTGTGGGCAACTGTAGGCCACAGCTGCTCGTACAGGACAAAAATTGCCTTTAAGTGATCGCTTACGGACAAACATATGAACTTACGACACTTGTAAACAACATTGTAACTTTTGATTTCCAGAATACTCTGTCCTTTGCTTTGACACTGACAAAGAATAATCAATAGTTGATTTGGAAAACGGTGGACCTATTAGACCACTTGTATGAACATACTCGGTAAAATCTGCTTTTGGTATGAATGGGTAAGTATCAATCGGTTCAGTTGGCCAATCTAGTTGACACCCAGCTTACCATCAAAATAAATGATAACGAACTTCATTATAATGACTTCTAATCGTTTACGGGTGACTGATCACATCATGTAAGTGATACGGTTATTATTTACATATTTTACTCCTTTGTAGATAATTGATTTTCTTCCTCTGTTGGGATATACTGAGATGTACTGTGGTTCAAAGTCTAAAACATTCAAGACCATTAAGAATGAAAGAAGAACTTAGGACAAGTTACCACTCCCAAATAACAACAGTGGACGATCGCCTTACTATTTACTGATAGACAAGCATTTCTCAAAAACCAAATAAAATGGAATAAACTAACAGGTTCGTTAAATGCAATTAATGAAATGCAATTATGAGCCATTTGAAAGTAAAGCATATTCTACACTTAATATACTGGGGCGAGATCATTCAACAGTGCCTAGATCACGTAGTGGGTTGCAAATTTATTAGGAAGGAGATGGGGACTTGATTACCCTGGTGATAAAAATGCGAAACTTAGACCCATTGCAATAACTTCACCTTTCCCTAAAATAATGGAAAAATTACTGATACAACCACCTCAACCTGCAATAAAAGAGCACTGTGATCCATATCAGTTTGCTTACAAATGCAAAAGAAGCCTATTAGATGCCGTTGCTGTTCTGCATCACAATATAGTGTTCGGGTTGGAAAAGGGTAAGAAGTATGTTAGATGCGCTTTCTTGGACTTTACTTCTGCTTTTGATTCTATTCCAAGACACCTCTTACTTAACAAGCTGATCAGCGTCGACACTGACAGCTGGATAACCAATTGGCTATGTTCCTACCTTTCTGGAAGAGAATAGTACACTGTATTTGAAGGAAAGTGTTCAACATCTCTACTGCCTACTGTAGGTGTGCCACAAGGAGCTGTTCTTTCACCCTTGCTCTTCACTTTTTTTCTGCATGATCTGCCATCTTCCACAGAAAACACTTTTGTAAAATATGCGGACGATCTCACTGTATGTATGCCGATTTCTACCTCCTTACATCCTATAGAAATAAACGAGTTTTTATCTCTTATTGAAAGGTGGTCTGTTGGCAATGGTCTCTTACTCAATCCATCTAAATGTCAAGCTGTTAATTTTAGCTTCAGACATGGACAGAACCTACACTTTATTTTGGGATCCCATAATGCTTGTGCCATTGGAGACTCCTTAATAAACACAGTGTCGAAGGTCAAATATCTTGGTGTCATATTTCCTCTGATCTTTCTTGGTCTTCTCATGTTTTACTGTTATCGATAAAAGTTTACCGTTTGACATACTACATAAAGAGGCTGCATGCTTTTGGGATTACTCGCCATTTACTCTTACAATTTGTAAATTCCTGCATATTACCTATTATTCTATATTGTTCTCCATTATTCCTTCCCGGGCTTTTGAGAAAAGACTTTGCTGTTTTGTTAAGAGTGCTGAAAGCGGTCTGCAAGGTATGTGGTGAGTCTTTTGAAGTCATTATTAATATGCTTGTGGATAGACATCTTAAGTCTTGCAAACTCTTGGCAGGTGTTATCTTATCAGATACTAACCATCCGCTTCATTCATATCTTTCTCCTTGTATATCTTCTGGTAGAACGAGACGTAAATACATTAAAATCCATACACGCAAGCAAGTCTATACAAGTTCTGTAATACCTTACTTAGCAAATTTACTTTGTGACGAACAGGCTGTTAGAGTTGACCTAGTAAATAACCTGTTTTCTTAAGCATGTTTTGAATTTGATAATTTGTATAAACTCAGATTTTTTCTTAATCCTTTTTCATTCCTTTTCTGTTTTTTTTTGTTTTTCGTGGGTTTTATTTTTTTTGGTAAAAAAAACTTGTTGAAATAACTCGTGCTGAGAGTTCTATATTGTAGCAGATTATAATATTGAATAAAGCCATTAATAATAATAAATTCATATATCCCCGCTAACAGATGCACTAAACTGCTACACAGTGGACCATGTTTAAGATCCATTTTGAAGGTTTCGTGTGTGAAAATCTCTCCATGCATATATTTGCAACTTGTCCTTAATGGGTTCTTTATTCGCACGTTATTGTTAGTCTTTTTGATGCCATTTAAGATTGTAATGTTACATTTCATAATAGTTTTCTCATTTCTTTGTCGCTTCCACTGAGTTTCTATTTTTGTTTCTGGACCGTATCTATGTTGTTTTAATTGATATTTTATCTTGACGGCAGCCATATTGATCGTTCCCCCTTCGATTGTGTTGCTTGATTTGACTGAGATCGTGCATTTTGGTTGTGAATTTGAGCACTTTCCGAGAATCGGAAACACTTTGTATTATAAAGCAACAAACAATTACTTGATCTATCCAGAAAGAATAGAATAACACTTATTTTGTGGTGCATTCGGTTATTTTCTTATATTTCTTATCAATATGTCTATTTATTGTAATTTAGATCAATTTAGATCACAAAAACACAAGCAAGGGTTTTCGTTGTAAGAGCTTATAAGTCATAAAATTGACTCGCAGAGTGGATATTAACAAAACTTTTTAGTGAGTACATCATAAGAGGGTTTAACATTTATCTTGGGTCCAAAAATACAGAGTGATATTATTTTAGGTGCTTTATCACAGTTATTCCTAACAGTGAATGTTCTGATCCTAAAGGATTTGTGGATAATATATTTCCATAAAAAAGAATCACATCCCAAAAATCAAATGCAGATCGAAGTAAGAGTCAGTTTGATAGATCTGATCAATAATTAGTGAAACTGATGATGGCTTATTCGGCGAATATTCCGACCTCTTTGTCGAGTTGTCAACAAAACGCAAACGCGGAGAAGTTTTCAGATTCAGATTTGTGTATTAAAGACAAAAGACCCACGGTCTATGCTATTACTCTTCTACTACGCTTCTGTAGAGTGTCTAGTCTCCTCTGGAATGGGTCAATTGAGGGTTCGGACATCAGCGCCTCGTTTAACAGGTTCCAAGAGTTGATGACTCTACTTGCCTGCTACGTACTCTAAGATGTCACGATCTAGCGAAAGAAAAGGAGAGAATAAGTCAGGTGCAAAATCCTTTCTTAGTATTCTATGTATCAAAATCAGATCACCTCTTAATCCGAGATGGGACAGATCAAAGAGGTCTAGCTTTTCAAGCCGCTCTTTATGTTGTAAACCCCGAGTATCTGGAATTGCATGGGTAGCTGTCCACTTTACTTTTTCAAGGATATCCGAGTCGCCTTTCAAACACGGTTTTTCTGCCTGAACTCATTCTTCAAGTTCAGTTCTCACTAAGGTTGTGTATACTGTAGTGAACCTGGTAAATGTGAACTTGGTAAATGTCTGTATTAAAGCTCATAGGGTTCTAAACCCCTAAGCTACAACCTCCCGACATTGACCCGTTGTCATAAGATCACGACTCACTGTCACTTCAAAATCCTTGCTGGACCAAACCGGCTGGTTATAAGCGGGCCAGAGACATTCTGAAACGGCTGTTTGGTCAGGTCGACGTAATAGCGCGAGAAACGTTGGAAGACTTATTTAATGTTATAAAGTTTGATTGTAACGACGCGGAAAAGCTATCAAACGTAGCTATAAAAATGGAGAATTGCGCTATGGTTTTGGAGCAGATGAATTATACTGCAGATTTGGTCACGTTAGAGAGAATAGTGAGGCTTCTGTCTCACCCCATGCAAATGCAATGGGCCGAGCTCGTAGATAGGTTGACGGAAGATGACAGAGAGCCAACATTTGCTGAGCTCACTCAGTTTGTAGCAGCTCGAGCTACTAGAAGGTTTGGACTGTTGCCTGATCGTCCAAAAACGGGATTTATCATGAAGACGAATTGCCACTCGCTAGCGAGGCCGGTGAATGTTTCGATCGCAAGAGCAAAGTGCAGTATGCGTTCGGGGGACCATGCGATTTATAAATGTCCACAGTTTTTAGCGCTCACAACGGAAGACCGGTGGTCACACGTGAAGAGTGAAGGTATCTGCTTTATTTGCCTTAAACAAGGACATAAGGCTAATGAATGTAGAGTGACGAAGCGTTGCGCCGTTGACGAATGCGCGAAGAAACGTCACTCATTGTTGCGTAACGTTTCGACAGACAGCAGATCAGAAGATAAACCTGCTACGAAAAACTATTGTGAATTTACTAAGTCAGTGAACGATCACGTGTGTTTGGGAATGATGCCGGTACGGTTGAAATCGGGAAATGCTGAAATTGTGGGTTATGTTCTTTTGGATAATGGTTCTGGTACGACATTAATAAGGTCGGACTGTTTGAAGTCGCTCGGGCTGACGGAGGAAAAAGCGTCAGTGATGATTCAAACCGTAGGTGGCAACAGAACAGAAAGGGTCACGAAGTCGCCTTTGAAAGTAAACTCTTTAGATCAATCCGAACATCCTACGATTGAAGCGGCTCTAGTTGCGTCGCGTATAACAGGACATAAGCTGACAGAGTCGGTAATAAGCAGTTTAGGGAGGTGGCAGCATTTAAGTGACGAGCCATTAGATAGTCTAGATTCTGGAGAAGTTGTAATGTACCGGAAGCCCATTGGGTGTTTGACTGGGTGGGAGGAAACACCCGTACGCTGTAAAAACTTTGCTCTGATGAACGGTGTTTGGACCGTCATCATGTCCGTCCTTGCTCTGTAATTTATGTACGAGAATAGTCTTCTGGGCTGCTTGAGTACGGAATGGGCCCACTACTTTTCATAGTGTCGTTTGGCTTCCTGGATTGCAATCATACACTTATTTCCCACTTCGTTGTAGCGCTCCATCGTACTTGTTGGCCAAGACTGAAGGCGATATTCCAGCATTTCTTCTTTTGTCCTGTTAAACGTTGAATATCCCGGCATATACGGGGATGGACGTGCTTCTTCTTTTTTGGGACTGTCCACGGTATATATGGTTGGGCTGACTGATTGTAAGACTGTCTGAAATGAGTCCATATCTCTCCTACTGATGCCCCTGAGTCAACTATCCTGTTTTCAGCTTGTGCTGCAGAGTTGATTGCCTCCATATCTGCCTTCCATATATTAGGACGGGCCGGCGCAATTGTTTGACAGGCCATCTCAACCATGAACTTGAATAAGATGACTGTGATCGCTAGAGGTGGGAGGAAATTATTTGACCGATATCATCACCGTGTGTGAAGACCAAGTCCAAGAGAGACAAGGAACTTCGTAGGTCACATCTGGCGAGACCTCTAATAAGCTATGATAAAGCTAGTGCAACTGGGGTTTCTAACAGTTTGGAACCAAACGACGTTATCGATGACCCTACTTTTAAATTTTCCCAGGTTATATATGGTGCATTAAAGTCGCCTACTGCAAGGATTTTACCCCTATTACATCAGGACCTGAGATTGCCTAAGAGGAAGTCATCTACCACACATTCGGAAGTGCTATATACTACAGCTAATTCAATATCTTGCCATTTACACTTCATCCTGTAACGCACCAATTCACATGTCCCTGAATCATGTGCCGCTGTCTCAACAGCTCGTATGGTCAAGGTACTTTTTGTTCACAGGATAACCCCATCTACCCTACGATTTAATCTGTCAGACCTACTGGATAAAACCACTCAAATGAATTTCATTATCAAACAATTATGATGTTAACCATGTTTCTGAGACAACAATAACATCCGATTTTTCTATATGCTCCGTTTTCTTGAGTCCCGCAATTTTATTTAGTAGGCTGCGAGCATTTGTGTAGCACACCTTTAATTTCGTGGAGAACTTTCTCTCACATCCAGAGTGGTTTATGGATCATTTTGCTCCAACCTTTTACAATTTGAAAACTCTTAAGTAAAAGGTTTCTTCCACCGTTTTGGTGACGTTCATTTATTTCTAATTCTGCAGATAAGCTCTTAACATGGTCAATCAGTGTGAGATTTTCACGAACATATATTCCAGATCTAATCAGTTTGCGTAAGTTTCCCAGTATCATGTTTCTCTCTTCAGCCGAAGCAAAATTAACCGTCAAGAGGCGGCTTTTCTGAGTACTTTCAGAATCCACTTTTTGTCCTATTCTATAAAGCTTACAGATGCTAGCTCCTCAAACTGTTTCTGGGACTAGCTTGCTTGTTAAGGACCTAATGTTGCTGGGATTGTGCTGAAATCTAGCCTTTGTTACTTTTTCGTAAGATTCTCTTAACTTATGAACAATGGCCGACCTGTCAGAGAGGTCCGTCTTAAGACGCTGTGGAATTTCAACTCCAGAAATCTCCTCCTCCATGGAATCCGATTTGGTCTCATACGCGGAGGTCTTACTCTGTTCTGCTACTTTTATTTTTCTGGGTGTGACTGTAATCCAATCATTTACCTTATTTCGTCTATTGATTACATCCTCTACACCGTTCAGAATTTGCTCCCCATATCCTGTTTTGAGTTGATATGTGAATCCGAAACTAGAAACGTAGATTCACAAATCTTGGCACTGTCTATAATTTTTTTCCTTTAAGCGTGCTTTTTCTCTTACATTGAAACAGTAACTGCATCGGTTTGCCTGTTATATGTGTCCCTAATTGGGTCCACCTTTATGGTCTTATTCAAATCCAGAGCTGGGTTCATGATAACGCTAGCTATTTCCTCGAAAGCACAATTCTCCTCATCTGTTTCAGCATTTTTATCTGCTGATAGTTTACTAGCTATGTTCAGCAGCTCAATCTCCTCAAGAATCATCAAAGACTTTGTAAAACAGCATGTTTTGCACAGCCAACGTGATAGTGACTTGCAGCACACTGCATATGCAGCCCGTGTGAATCTGGTGCACACATTGTGACAATACTTATTGCAATTGTCATGTTGCATTACATCATCGACAGGGGAATAGCATGCAGGTCTGCTACAGCGATATTTAATTTGCGAAGTGAATTTGTGTTGTTATCTCAAAGGAAGAACAACAGCGAAAAGTGACCACCAGAATAAGTGTCTTTTAAGGCTTGATAGGTGGTAGACGGTGAACACAAAAAAAACAGAGGTCTGACAACAATAAAGAAATCCAACTCTATTAGTTACAAAAAGACCTAAACAACTTTAGACACAAACAATACTCAACGATTTATAAAAAAGCACTCACCTTTTTGTATCTGTATTCGGAAAGAACAGTTGATAAACTTCTCTAGAAAAAACGATACACTTGGAGATTACTTTAAATGAAATAAATTCAATCAAAGTAGAAACAGTAGTGTTGATGAGAAGTAAGACTATCAGTGTTGAAACCGGATCTTTTCAGAAAAGCAGCATGGTTTTAGAACAGGTTACTCTTGTCTCACAAACTTTTTAGTCGCTCGTGAAAGCTGTTGCGCACTTAAGGACCAAAAGTTACATATAGACGTAGCCTATATCAATTTCAGCAAGGCTTTCGATAAAGTTCTGCACAACCGACTGCTATATAAGCTAAGGAATGTCGGGATTGAAGGCAATCTATTGATGTGGATAAAAAACTTTCTAGTTGGGCGTCAACAAAGAGTAAGGGTGAACTCCAAGTTGTCTAGCTGGGAAACTGTGCTTAGTAGAGTCCCCCAGGGTACAGTTTTGGGACCAGTGTTATTCCTCCTGTACGTAAATGACCTCCCTCGTCTACTATCGTCATAGGTCTTACTCTATGCCGACGATGTAAAGATATGGAGAGCGATATAAAGCAAGAGCGATAGCTTAGAACTCCAAAATGACCTGGAGAGATTATCTGAATGGTCCCAAACCTGGCAATTGCCGATAAATACTTCCAATTGTATTGTGATGCATATTGGCCACCAGGGTTCAGATACATACACGATGAATAACACTGAGTTACCTATTGTCCAGACACACAATGACTTGGGAGTCATCGTTAGTCAAGACTTAAAGACTACTGCACACTGCCGTGCAATAGCCGCCAAAGGTTTTAGGACTTTATGGTCCATACGCAGGGCTTTTAAGCATGTTGACGCTAAAACGTTTCTGACTTTGTATACAGTGTTCGTGCGCCCTAAACTTGAGTACTGCATACAAGCAGCTAGCCCCTGCCTAAAAAAGGACAGTGAACTCTTGGAAAGGGTTCAGAGAACAGCAACTAAGATGATTCCCGGAATAGCGAAGCTCCCGTATGGTACTAGACTGACCAAGCTAAACCTATTCCCGCTGTCATATAGAAGAATCAGAGGCGACTTGATTACAGTTTTCAAATTGCTTAATGACAAATTTGCACCTGATATGCCCTCATTTTTCTTGTCTTTCAAAACAGAAAATCTACGAGGACATTCCAGAAAAGTTCACAAGCCCAGAGCGAATTACTTGTCAGCTGACTACCGACTTTCCCTTCGAATAATCAACAAGTGGAATTCATTACCTCAGCACGTGGTTGAAGCTCCATCCGTCAACTCCTTCAAAAAGGTTGGATCAGCTGAGAGACCATCATTGCCAAGACTAACACAGGCCATCAAGCCTCCTATCCTTTCCGAAATGAAACTGAAACTGAAAATATACACTCGGGAAAACCAGTGAGCCGGAGACGGTGATTAGAATCCGTAAACTGTTAAGAATACGGTGGATAAGAACTTTTTTCACTTTTCACAAAACAAGATTCAGCATTTGTTTCTGTTCCGAAGGTGCTGGGGGAGACTACTGTAGGTATTATCATTTGACCGCCCTATATTGATTCATTGTTTTTCTACTACTACTACGAACACGTCTTTCTGTGACGGAAACAGTCTTCGTAAAAGATCGAGGGATATCCTAAGTGATTAACAGTTTCCAGGTCTTCGAACAGCAGTTTGTGAGTTTGAGTGTTTGTTGTTTGAGGTTAGTAAGTTGTCCTTGAGTTCAAAAACCTGCCCACTACTCTGGCGGGTTTTTAAATGGGTCGGTTTTGCGTCTTGGTTGACGTATCGTAGTAAACCTTCCACACAATATAATGGCAACCCATTGTGCATAAGTTTTTGACAATACCATTGAGCAAGAGAAATCAGTTTGCGTTAATTCTATTACGATACTAGACACCAAACTTTTCTAAGATTATTAAACATCAATTATAGGGTTTAATATAGAAAAGGACAGGGCACAGAAAATAAATTTTGGAAGGTGGATGACTAGAGGTTGACTGGGACCCAGGCCGTTCACTTTACCTGTTCTTACAATCTCATTTACTTCAAGAAAACGTAAATATGTTTGCATATATATATATATATATATATATATATATATATATATATATGCATTTGTCGCATTTGATCACTTGTCTTAACAATTAGTTCGTGATTTATAATAGTTGTTAACCTAACTAAGAGTTGTGAGATTCGAGTCAGAGCTTCTGGATTGTGTATTTCGCATGTTTTTCAGACCATATTATTTCTGGGGTCCTATCTTTATTTATTGTTTATCGGGTTGATTGACTTATGTGCTTTGCATTCTCACGTGTCGCCTATGGATGGTATAAGTTAATGGTCGCTGTATAGTATGCATGTCTGCTTTACTGATACTACTTCAATATGATATATTACGTCCTGTTTCTGCTACATAAATTTAGTACGTACGAGCTTTGGCGTATCATATATGATCACCAAATGTAAAATCCTTGTAGTGATAAGATGGAGTTCTGTAATATCTTTTGAAGCTTGACTAGCTGCAGTGTTACTCTGGAATTTTCCCCCTATAATGATGTTTATTTATTTATTTATTTAGACATAAATATTGGTACAAGGAAGCACCAGATAAATATGCACCACACAAATCTCACTTGATTTTTGTGAGGGCTGTGATACCGTCCAGGTGCCCAAACTGAAGCTGGTGGTTTTCTTAGGGAGCCACATACGGAGCTTTTGACCTAAAGGTTTGATCCACAGGACAGTGGAGCATCGTGAGGAGATGCAGTTCCATGGTAGCCAGTGACCGACGATTGACTCATACGCCATTTGTTCCCTCAGGATACTGGAGCCCATGTTTGGTTTGGAATCAGGGTTTTCCAACTCCCCTAGGTGGACCCTCCGTATCCACCAACCCGGTTAATGGGCCGAACTTTCACTTTTCGTCCTCTCGATTTCTCAAGCAACACCCTCGGGACGAGAAAGCAGTGAGCAGGACTTCCCTGGCAGATGCTGTATACGCGTGGCCATGTGAAAGCATTTGGAGAGAGGGAACGGACTCTCCTCACTATCGGCCGTACCAAGGCGTTTGGGGCATAATGATGTGTGTGAAGACAGTAATTATTTCTAGTGATATGTGCGAAATGTAAATAATTACTCTCTTTTATATCTTAAAATTGTAGTTTGGTTTGATTCTTTGTTTTGAAGATACTACTTGAAGTATTTAGTCAGAAAGTTTAACGTCTTCAACATTAGTTTTCAACGTCAAATTGGAATATATGTGTATCTTGTCCCACCATGTCTGTAAAACCAAAACCATACAGTATCTCGTATCAAATTTCGTGTCCCCTTGAGCTGTTTCGAGGATTCGTAAATAGATACACGCTCTATCGTTTGTAATGGGGTTTAGTCGTTCTTTTTTGTTTCGTCCATCTTGCAATCCCAGTCTTATTTTTGCGGTTTTTGTGATTTTGATCATTTGCTATTTTTTTTCTTTTTAGTTCACAGTTGTTTCTCCAGTCTGATGTATATTTGTTGCTAATTTACGTTTGTAGAGCTGAGCAAACTGAATTCCCAATTCTAGTATTATTTCATTCTCTCGAATCTATCACGACGATAAATGGTTAGTATGTCAAGTCTTTTTGGCGAGATATGCCAATTATTTTGTTGTCCTCCTCGACCTTCTCACATCGTGGCGAAATTGGCATTTCTACCGCCACCACCAACTTACTCTATCATATCATCAGCTAATGACTCTACATGTTGTATTGAGTTCAAGCCTGAAGCTGGTTGGCAAATATCCGAGGACATAAAATCCAAATTAACAGTAAGTGATTATCTTATTTTACCTTTTCTTGATCTTGACAACCTTAGCCTTTTCCAGATATCCCCTTGTGACCTGGTTTTTATTATTCTGGCATAATGTTTATACCTATAATTTCATTTTGTTTATCTTCCTTTTTATCTTTTACTGCTGTGAAGTGCTCCAAAAGAATATTGTCCAGTTAAATCATGAGATTTTGCACTTGTTAATCAAATTCTTGTTACCAGAAAGAAACATTTCTATGTTTGGTATGAAGTACAGGGAAACTAGTTTTATTTGCAAATGTCCCAACTCAGAATAACTCTTTAAATTCAATTTTTTTCTGGATGATTCATGTTTTTTATTTTGAAAATTATTAGATCAAATTAACTATAACTTTTCGGTTGTACAGAAATAGCAAGTCCCAAATAATGTTCTACTAAAATCTTATGTTATTTAGATAGGTGGTAGGTACTTAGTTGATAAGTATTAGTCTAGAATGTTTTTATCCATTTTTGCCCATTCCGAATGATTAAAGTAGTTCGAATATCAATAAGCTAGTTAGTGGAGATGCATTTGCTCAGTCTAAATATGTTGATATCCACCTAGAACCTCGAATAACGGGGTGGATGAAGTAAAATTGTTGCGTAATGTTATAAGGACAACTCTCCTCATACGATCTTCATTCCTTTTAAAATTTGTCATCCTTAAAGTGTTATTGTTGTCTAACAGATATGTAGTGCCAGTATAAAAATAGTTTTCAACTTACAGGTTTAGATAGAAGACTACCAGTCATATTTATCGTTTAGATCTCCATATACGTTGATTTGGGCACTTGAATAGTATAGCTAAGGAAATGTGTTGCTCGTCCCTGTACATTAATGAAAATACTTTAAGTTTATTGTTGTTATTATTAACTGTGATTTTACGTGGTCAATCAAATCAAGATTGATAAAAATGGTCTCGGACTCGCAACTTCGTGATTAGTGTAAGCTCTTAAATAACCTAGCTACAACTTTTTTGAGGTACTGATTCATGCTTTTCAAATATAGTGATGTGTATAAAAATGGGCATATTCTGCCTGTCTTTCACATTAACAAATCCTTTCCAAAACGAGAAGTAATCATACATAGTTTGAGCGATTTGGTTTTTATCTTATTGCTTTATACTTGACCTTACTGTTATTCATAACCAGCCTAACAACTTAGTTGTAAGAAATGTGGTGTTCCTGTTGGTTGTTGTACTCAACTGTATTGTAAAATATGATTTGAAAGTAGTGTTGTAGTGAACAGAACACTGGTTGGGGACAATTGAATGTATTTAAGCAAAATTACAGATTATCTCAGTAAATTCTGAAAACCATACAATGAACAGTCAATTTGCAAATTAACAACCAATTGTTTCAATCTTCACTGTTTCTTCTCTAATTTCACTGCTCATGCATTTTCCAAACGATTGCGCTTCATTTCAGTTCTTTCCTCATCGGTCTTCTGCCAAAATACATTCTATGTCTGACCAACACCATATACTACTTATATGGATATAAGTAGACCACACCACAGTGTGAGGGGACACGTGTTCGATCAAACTTACGTACCTGGTTGTTGGTTCAGCGACTGAGCCACAGTCCTTTTTTCCTTGGTGAGAGCTCTAAACATCCCGTCTTTTTTTTCTGATTATGATCTTATGGTCGTTTGTATCTTAAGTGTCCCTCAACGGGATCAGTGATTTTGATAGATTCCAAAGACACTCACATTACGTCAGTCAGTCAGTCAGCTACAACGTAGGACCAGGCACATTTATGCATCGGTCCAAGTTGCCATACCTCGTTAGCACAACAAGATGAACACCGGGTTCATAGAAGTAATTAATTTAGTGATGGTAGTAGTATATAAATTATAGGTTGTATATAAGGATATAGTACAGGAAGGAGGAGATATATGAAGCAATTTTAGTCTCAAGGTTTAAAGGAAGATAAAGAGTGTATACACCTACGCCATTGTGACCGATTCTGAGCCATGTCACCTAGAGTCTTTAACCATTGGTTACGATAGTCACGCGGACCCCAACCAGGTAGTCTGCATCTGCCAACATGGCTCAGACTAGAAGTTAGTGACTTCAAACACTGATGCCATGTTTTGGTTTGGCCGCCCCTAACTCTCTTCCAACAATCCCCTACACTAGTCATCATAGCGCGTCGTGGTAATCGGTGTTCAGGCATACGTAACACATGGCCCAACCATCTCAGTCGATGAAGATTCATGACCTCATCAACTGATTTACCATCATTCCCTAATACCCTGAGTCTAACCTCACTATTACTTACCCGGTGATCCCAGCAGATGCGAGCAATATTTCTAAGGCATCTGTGGTCAAATACTAGTAACCTACGAGTATCTTCTACTCTTAATGGCCATATTTCACAACCGTAAAGTAGAACAGAGCGAACTGATGCGCAGTATACTCGTCCTTTAATTGATAGACGGATATCTCGTCTTCGCCATAGGTGACGTAAGTTGGCAAAAGCCAAACGAGCTTTTCGAATCCGTGCTGAGATTTCGTCAGACACCAACCCATTAGGGCTGATCAGACTTCCAAGATAAGTGAAGTTGTCGACGCGTTCGACTACCTCACTCCCTATCCTTAGTTCGGGTGTTGACGCAGGCTAGTCCTGGAGTAACAATTTACATTTGGATGGGGAGAATCGCATCCCAAACATCCTGGCATTATTACTCAGTTCCAACAGAAGACTCTGCATTTTGCCAGCATCTTCACCAAACAGGACTATGTCATCTGCGTATTCTAAGTCGCTTAGTGGTCCCCCTGGTAGGAGATCAATTCCTGTAAATTCAGTCGAAGAGAGTGTTATTTCCAGCAACAGGTCTATAATGAAGTTAAACAAAAAGGGGGATAGTGGACAGCCTTGACGGACACCACTTGAGGTTGTAAAATTATATGACAGTTCGCCATAAGCTCTCACTCGACTGGTAGTGTTCGAGTAAAGAGCCTTCACAAGGTTTATGTACTTCTCAGGTACACCTTTCAATGACAGACACTGCCACAGAACCTCTCTGTCTACAGAGTCAAATGCTGCTTTCAAGTCAAGAAAAACTATCATTGTCGGACGCCGATAAGCATGTCTGTGATCTAAAACTTGACGAATGGTGAATATGTGGTCGATACAGCCACGACCAGGTCTGAAGCCAGCCTGATTTTCTCGTGTTTGCAGTTCACGAGTCTTAGTTAGGCGCCCGATAATTATTGAGGCTAGTATTTTAGATGCTATATTCGTCAGACTAATCCCTCTATGGTTATCGCAGGATGATTTTGACCCCTTTTTATATATTGGGACAATCAGTGATTGTGACCAGTCGGATGGGATTACATCCGTCTCCCAGATTTTAGCCAGAATATTAGTCAACTTAATCGCTAAAATCGGACCACCATATTTAAAGACCTCTGGAGCCAATCCGTCAGGACCAGCTGCTCTTCCTCGTTTCATATTACCTATAGCCTTTTGAACTTCAAGTAGGATCGGGGGGCCTACTTCAATGTTCCATTCAGACTGTCTGGGAATAGTGGGTAGTTGTGCAGTAGCTGAAGGCCAGCTAAACTGCTCCTTAAAGTGTTCCGCCCATCGTTCTAAACGTTTGGGTTGAGAGCAGATAAGGGTTCCGTCTTTTTCGGAGATTGTCTCACTTACACTTGACTTCTTAGTTCCGGTTTCTTTTATTAGTCTGAATAGTTGCCTGGTGTTCCCTACAGCCGCTGCCTTTTCCATCTCTTTTGCTTTCGTTGCCCACCACTGCTCACGATCGTTCCTTAGACTTTTAGTTAACCTAGGTCTAATTTCTCTACGCTCTTCGTCATGTTCAGAGCCTGGTGGGATGAGTTTACGCGAATCCATCAGTGAAATAGACTTAGAAGAAATCCATTGGTTTTTTGGAGCCCTATGGTTTAAATGACTAATAGATGTTACTGCTGTTTCCACAGCTGTTCGTATATCTTTCCAAGCAGCATCTGTGTCAGTCTTGTTTACAGAACTGCCTAGATGTGAACTCAGTTGTTTCTGGAATTCGCATTTGGCTTTCTCGTCCTCCAGTTCAATCCTAATGGGTCTTCTTAGTGTACTTTTCCTGCGTCCATTGAGGCGCACATTACGATACATTCACTTTAGCGTTATTGATCGGGGACTTTGGTGGTACTGATGATTTTACAAGTATATTGTTACCTTTTACTCTATTCCTGTAGGTTTTCTATACGTTGACGAAGCGTCAATCTCGAATTGTTTGTATGCATATTCCAGCAAGTTCTGTTGTCTCACCTTCACAGTTCTCATCAAATATATCCTCTCGTCGTGGCCTTTCTGGCCAGTCAAGAATGAGAAGTCCCGCACTCAGTGTTAGTTGTCCAACTCTTACAGATGAAGGTCGATTCGGATCGGCTCAACATAACTCACCACATCAACCAACTTATACGGTATTATTCAGTCATGGAAACGCAGTTGATATTGGTCAGGTATGTTTATCAAAGAGAAAAATAACAGTAATCTATTTACAAACAAACCACCTCTAGGACACTGAAAACCCGAAATATTCTACTTATGACCAGACTTTCCAGATTAACAGTTTACTGATTCGAGCATTTGAATTCGGATTAAAAGCTTTAATCCTGTCCTACTTATTGGGGCTAGATGGCTAAGTTAAGATGTATATGGTTAATAGGAAAATATTGTAGTTGGATTTTGCTTCATTCTATGGTGCATGAAATTCATATCGAATTTGTCTGCTTCTTTTCTACTTTTGGAAAACTAAATTTCATATTAATGTGCAGTTAATGAATGAAATGCGACTTAAAAAGCCATTTTATTCTGCTATCATTAGCAGCTGCACACAGGAAACAAACGTACAAATTGTGAAGAAATGAATCTAAGGTATTGAATGTTGAAGATAGACGAGGAACAAATTATTTGATACTCTTGTGTAGTGTATTTTAAATTACTTAATCAAAATTTTCTCAGCAGCTTCTTGTGAACCTCGAAAAAACAAGCCCAGAAGCATCCCTCCTAATGGCTGAAACCTCGAGTTAGTGATCTCTTAAACTAGTATGATAAATATTTTTGATCACTAACAGTCTTACTCCATGTTAGATCGCACATCAGAGTAGACTCGCTCCTAATTCGTAACACGCCCAAGCTCCCCTACTCAATATTGATTAGTTAGTTCATCTGCTAATCTAACTATGAATTTTGTTACACACCAAATATCAACATTAAGGTTGTTTGAATTCACTTCCTGTTTCAGTCAATAGCAATCCATTTATTATCCCTCATATGAACAGAATTAAAAGTAATTATTACCGTTTAGGTTTGTATATGTGTGCATTTCTTTTAACTTCATGACAGTTGACATGTTACCAAACTGTTATATTCTCATTCAATTTGAAGTTACACAACCTAGTAACCTGAAAAGTAAATTTTTCTTCACCCAATTGCTTTTTTGCTTTAGTGTTGATTTATGTGGTTTTTGCTTGTAGTCTTTCATCTGAAAATATAAAAAGATATCTACGTTTAGGAATGCATTTATCAAATTATCTCTCCTTACACTTAAGTCCACGTCCTTTTTAACTAGTCACGTGCAAAAGTTATGCACTTACATGTTTTTCTTCTCGATACTACAGAGTACTTTAGTTTAAGTGTTCACATTCCTTTGAAAAGTTATTTAGCAGTATTTGGTAATGTAATTTAATTTATCAGAAAAATTTCGTTTTAAAAGTAAA
This sequence comes from Schistosoma rodhaini, assembly GCA_944470415.2. Taxonomy (NCBI): domain Eukaryota; kingdom Metazoa; phylum Platyhelminthes; class Trematoda; order Strigeidida; family Schistosomatidae; genus Schistosoma; species Schistosoma rodhaini. The sequence continues at coordinate 7,598,917 of OX104036.1, read as the reverse complement.
TATTGAACAAAATTAACGATATGTCTATTGATTTCATCGTATCAGTAAGGAAATAGCTTACGCCTGTAAATATTGCCGATCATGTCTTGCTATTAAGCATTCTTTGATGAATACTTACGCCTGTTAACCCTCGTCGAGGAGCATAGGCTGCTCACCAGCACTTTCCATGAAACTCTTTCCTGGGCAATCATTTTCATGTCTGTTGCCAATTCTCGATGCAATGTGTTCTTTGGCCTTCCTCTCTTCCGTTTACCTTCAGTGTCCCAAGGTAGCGCTTGCCTCGTGATACAGTTTGATGATTTCCTCAATGTATGTCTTATCCACTTTCAACGTCTTTTCTTAATTTCCTATTCAACTGGAAGTTGGTTTCTTCTTCTCTCTCTCACTGTAGGTTGATGCTGATGGTATCCGGTCAATGGACATTCAGTATCTTGTGTAGACAGTTGTTTAGAAATACTTGTACATTTTCGATGATAATTGAAGTAGTTGTCGAAGTTTCATCTCCCTCCGTACAGTAGAACTGTCTTGACGTTCGTATTGAAGATTGTGAGCTTGGTGTGTCTGCTTGCATACAGTTGTTTTGAGTTGGAGATGTTTTTAAATTGTGAGCATGCTGTCGTGCTTTGCCGATCCTTGTCTTTACGTCTGTATCTGATCCTCCTTGTTTATTGATGACTCTGTCCATGTTTGTATGTATAGATTTCCACATCTTCGAGAGCCTCTCCATGAAGTGTGGTTGGTTTGGTATTCTCTGTGTTGTATTTGATGATCTTATTTTTCCCCTGTGAATGTTGAGGCCAACTGATTCAGAGGCTGCTGCTGCACTCGCCCTTGTTGGTGTGTATGTGATAGAAGACCTAGGCCGGATCGTTGCAACTGAGATGTTCGTTGTATTCCCTGCTTCCCCTGAGATGTGGAGGTCTTCATAGTCCAGTCAACCATCAGAAGAATGGGAGAGTAATCAGTCTTATTTGATACCAGTCGTCACTTGGAATGTGTCTGTTAGTTGTCGTCTATGCACCACTTTGCAGTGTAGTCCGTCGAAAGAATACCAGAAGATATTGACGATTTTTCGAGATACTCACTCCATAGTGTCGAAGAAGGTTCCATAAAGTTCTCTTAGCCACACTATCAGACGCCTTCTAGTAATGGTCAAAGAGGTTTATGTATAGTGACGCGTTCCATTAAATTGATCTTTCAACGATGGTCCGTAGTGTCATGATTTGGTCTGTGCATGACCGACCCTTACGGAATCCAGCCTGTTGATCTCGAAGTTGGGAACCTACCGAATCTTTCATCTGGTTCAACAACACTCTGTTGGAAACTGTTCCTGGTACTGATAGTAGTGTGATTCTTCTGTAGTTCTCACATTTGCTACGGTCTCCTTTCTTTGATATCTTGATGAGTTGCTCGTTTTTCCAGTCTGCCGGCACTTGTTCTTCCTCTCAAATCTCCCTGGATAGAACGTGGATGATGTTTGCAGTCACTCCTATATATGACTTCAGTGCTTCAGCCGATATATTGTCAGACCGAACTGCTTTCCCACTGTTGATTTGTCTGATGACCATCCTGATATTTTCGATCGTTGGTGGAGTGACAGCTATAGGAAGGTTTGTGTGTGCTGCTTCGATGTCCAGGGGATTCAGTGGGACTGGTCTATTTAGGAGTTTCTCGAATCATTCTACCCATCTGTTCCTCTGTTCTTGTATCTCAGTGACTGTTTTGCCTTTGTCCTTGACTGGTCTTTTTGGTTTACTATATTTCCATACCAGTTTCTTCGTTGTTTGATATTTCCTTCTTTCGCAGCTTTTTCCAATGTCGTTGTTAGCTCTTCTTCACTCGATTGTTTGCTTTAGTGTATTGAGCTTGTGCGTTGACGTTCCTGTTCTTGTTCGGCTGCTGTTAATTACTGTCTTTTTCTTCCTACCTTGAATTTTGTCCAGGATTTCGATAGAGATCCATTTCTTATGATTATACTTGTTGTGGTGTAGAACCTCCCGACACGTTGAAGTTAATGCTTCTTTGATCCCCTTCCAGTTGTCCTCCATAATAGTTTCATCTTCTTTGAGTAGGTCTTAGAAAGCTTGGAACCTGTTGTTGGGAGCTATCTTGAATCTGTTGTTTGTCAGTACCTAGATGGGAGTCTGTATTGAACCTTTGTAATGTTTTTTGTCCAGTTGTCCATTGCTTCTTTAGCTTCAGTTTCATCATGGCGACCACCAGGTAGATGATCATCTAAACCTAGGTCACCTCCTGTCCTGGTTCTTACATCTTCCATTGACCTTCGGATTTTTCTATTGATGCAAATATGATCTATCCGACTCTCTGTGATGTGATCCGGTGAAATAAATCCATGTAGTATTGTGTATGTGTTTGTCGGGTTGAATATTGTGCCACCTGTAACCAATTTGTTGAATGCATATAGATAGCTGCGGAAAAATAACAACATAAATTGTAAATGAATTGAAATATTAGCAGTATAACTGATATCCGTAAATAATGAAGTTGACCTTTACTGTTATTGCCTAAATGTAACACACATTTTTTACTATCCAATAAATTTTTAAAACTGTGGATATATAACAATTGAAGTTACATGTTGTCAATCTCATTTTGAAGATTTGTTTTGACAAAATGATCCATTTGATATCAGGCAAGGAAAATAGGATTGTAAGAATACCTTCAGAGTCTTATGTTGACAAACTGATAACGAAAACAGTTTGTTTTTGTTTAGCGTTGACTTCAAATTGAGGGAAGAGCATCATCTTACTTATTTTAAATAATACGCTCAGTAAATTTGATCATGCTGTTGATGCTTAAATTTTTATTGAAGTCTGATTCCCTTTAAAAGGATTTCATTGTTAAGTGTTTAAAATAAATGATGAATCGTGATAAACTGTACAACCTATTGAAAAGTCACAACGCAGTTTTCATTTTGATGAGTACATAAAAATTGGATTAATTAGAATAGCTGCTAAAAACCGACGATTTACGATCGTATAAAACCAATCTAGAACATCAGAGCAACAAAGAGTAATGAACCAAACTGGTATTACGTTCAGTTGTGTGTTTACTTGTCGGTTAATCGTTTATCGCCTGGGTTTTGAGCGAAAGAATTCTGAAACCCTCGTATTAACTGTACTCCTTTTATCTGAGGATGATATTTGACCCGTTGAGTTTAAAAATCTTGTGGCAGACAAAAAGGCATCATCAACATAAGGCTCAGTACAGATGTGCGTTTAATCAAGTTTTCATACCTAATAAGTTCGACGGGATGAAAATAACTAAAGCGATCGAAATAATGTAATAGCAATGATAACAAGAAAGTTTAGAGCTTGGAAATACGGTTTTAAGAAACAATGGGAAAGTACGTATGAAGGGATACTAGAATTCAAGATCGAGTGAAAGATAAAGAGTGAATGTATGTGCATCATTGTGGACGATTCTTAGCCACTTCATCCAACGCCTTTGACAACCAATAACGACCATCATGCGAACTTCGACAAGGTAGTCTGCACCTGCCAACATGGCTCCAACCAGCGGTCAGTGAATTCACTGGATAATTCCCTTTTTCAGTTTGGCCGCCTCTAGCTTTCTCCCAGCCTATTTCTATACTAGGAACCGTCGCACACATTTACCTAGCATTGTGATAACGTATCGTAAATCATCGGATTGTTTGATGGTGATTGTATTTCCACCATGGTTATCTTCTTCCTCCATTTTTCCATTTTCTCTATGGAAGAACTGATTACAGGAGCTATTTTTGCATCTTAGTTCTTAGCGATCCCGTGAATCACTTAGAATTCTCAGATAATGTATTTTTTTATTACGAAAGATAATTGCCAAATCCGTCATCTGTAAATGTAATGATATAAAAAGTACATAAAATATTTTGATAAATTATACAAACTGCTTATGTTGGTTGGCCACTGAGTAGTGGTCAATGTTGTGTTTTCCTAGTCCTTAACGAAGATCGAGTCTTATTGATTAAATTTCATGGTGACTAGTCGTTTGTGATTCGATATTCTATGGACTATGTTCTGATCTTGGTTCGTTGAAGGTGGTTCAAAATAAACCCTGAACCTAGTTTCTGCATTAGTTGACACTTGTTAATAAGGTTTCCTTGCACTCTTGGGGGAACTGGTGCTTCTTTTGTGATCCCGACCCGCGTTGACCAGCTTCACAGATTACAGATACACATTGTGGAATTCAGCTAACAGGGAACCTAGATCCAAGGTTTCCTACAGACTTTCTAATCATCTGACTTTAAAACCTGTAAATTATTCTTAATGAATATTTTGTTTCGACTGAATGCTTATGAATATCTTACGACCAATTTTCAACAACACCTAGTTTAATATTAAAGTGAGGTAGTGATTTAGTCTACTGATGTAACCAGACGTATGAAGAATTACATTACATGGTCTTCTCTATTACATGACCAGTTAGTCGTAAAATTGGTTTAAAGTTCTAGATTTTTTGTCTTTCATTTTCTATATTCATACAATTCTAATATGAGTTATTGATATTTAAACAGAAGCTTTACCTGGACTGTACAAATCTAGTTCTTGTCATGTTATGTGTTGTTGTTTTATCGTTCATCATTATCTGTGTATATGGTTATTTAACGATTATCTGCTGCATTTAATGTCAAATCAAACAAGCATAGAACAATATTAGGAAACAAGATTGTCACATATAAAATTTGACCCAACTAATGTTAATTTAGTTACTGTAAATAGATATTTTTATACTTCATGTATTTAACAGTTGTAACCTGAAAATTAACTATTCTTGTTTATATTCTAATTCCTCACTCTTTCCTCTTTTTCTATTCTATCAGATGGCTGGATTTCTTCAGTCACTAGCATATCGTTTCAGTGTAAATATTCTATGTTATGATTATTCAGGTTATGGCGGGAGCTCTGGTCAACGGTTAGAAGAGAATTTATATGCTGATGCTGATGCAGTATTGAATGAATTACGTGAACGATTTAATGTACCACTTAATCGTATTGTATTATATGGACAGAGTATTGGGACTGCTCCAACAGTTGAACTAGCGACTAAATATAAAGTATGTTTGCTTCAATTTGTGATATATATATGTGAGTACGTACACTTGAGAATGTTAATATTTTTGACGGGTTATAAATGAAAATGTGTGTATGTTTCAATTGTGAAATTCGCCTAAGTTTAAGGCAAGTTTTAATCGTTTGTTGTGAGACAGTAATAGGTCTATGTGCAAGTCAACTACTTGATTGTTTACTTTGAACTAGAATGGTAATAGTTACATGAGAAAAATTAGTTCTTTCTTAAATCCTTTTCCCTTCAATCTAATCGTTTAACTATCCAATAAAAAACATTGATCAATGTATATTATTAGTGGAGTAATTGCTGATATATTTGAGTAATATATCAACATAGAATGTCTCCGAGTTTTTCCGTTTAATTTGTCAAATTTCATGTGCATGCAAAATGGTTGAGGTTGATAGAATTAAGATTGTCATAGTTGAAAGCGTGAGTCGATTGAAGCTAGATCACCATGGAAAACCTGGAAGCACTGGACGGCCTTTTCGTCCTATTGTGGGACTCCTCAGTAGTGCGCATCCACGACCTCGCCTCGCGAGATTCGAACCCATGACCTACCAGTCTCGCGCCAGAGCACTTAACCGATACCACCGAGCCGGCATCCGATGGTGTTAATGTCTAACTCCAACCAATCCACGAAGTTGAGCAACCGTTCACCAATTGTCTTGAGTTTCAATTGACTCACGCTTTCAACTATGAAAGTACTAAATCTCCACAAAAACCCCTTCTGATAATTAAGATTGTATTTAAATATATATAGGTTGAAGAGGGGATTTTCTTAATTCGGTCACTTTTAGGTTCCATTCCAACGTACTCCTACGCCAGCTTTGTAGTTCATGGTGTTTGATGTCTAAAAGGCATGTGTAACATATCTAAATCATTTAAGTCGAATTATTATTTCAAATTAAAATAATATGTTTAATCATACAAGCGGAAAATTGTTTTGTTCTCCTGCAAACGTTTATAAAAGATATATAAGAACTTTCATCTAAATTGGAGCGATTAGTTTCACAGTATTCGGGCTCCGAGTTGATGTAAGACATTAGATAATAATAATATATATTTGTAAAATCTCAGCGAATGAAGTAAATCCAACGTTTCGCCTGGTAATCTGGTTCAAGCTTTTCCAAGCCCCAAAATGCCCTGGTACAGCCGAGACTGGGCAGAGTCCGCTCTCCCTCTCGAAATACTCTCACGCGGCCACGCGTATATAGTCTCTGCCAGGGAAGTCATACTCACTGCCTTCTCGTGGCATTACTGTTGTTTACGAAATTGAGAGGACGAAAAGAGATTGTTCAGCCCTTTAACCGGGTTGGTGGACACGGATAGTACACGTAGGGGAGTTGAAAAACCCTGATTTCTAACCAATGGTGCACATGGACTCCAGTATCCTGAGGGAAGAAATGGAGTATGAATCAATCGTTAGTCACTGGCTACCATGAAACTGCCTCTCCTCAAGTTGCTCCACTGCCTTGTGGATAAGACCTTTAGGTCAAAGGCTCCGTGTGTGGTCCCCTAAGAAAACCACCTGCTTCAGTTTGGGCACCTGAACAATATCACAGCCCTCACACAAATAAAATAAGATTCGTGCGATGCATATGTATTTGGTGCTTCCTTGTACCAATATTTATGTGTTTAACTAAATAAATAAATGAAAAATTCTTACTCATTACTAGATTTCCAATTCATTGTATATATCTAGCCTTAACATACTGCCATTATTATTCTTGTTATTTCAAATTTTTTTCAAAATAAATTAACTTTGTACCTGACATTCATAAATTTATTCATTGTAATGTAGAAAATTCGTTTTGTTTTTTTTACTCAGTTAAAAATAATAAAAAAAGAGTATTCAGTTTTATTGATAAAACCCGGTTTTATGTAATTTTGTTTGTGAAATTTTTCGTTTTAGTCATTCACTGTATATATATGTGTGTGTATGTGCTTACTATTATATTTCAATGTAGTTCATAGAAATATGTGAGGTGGTGATATACTTTCCATAGTTTATATATACCAACATATTTGTTGAATAAATTAGTTTCAGGTAAAAATGAATACCAAAATTTTAGCTTTCGATCATAGTTTCTACATAACAACCATCAATCAGTCAGCTACAACGTAGGATCAGGCACATTTATGAATCGGTCCAAGTTGCCATTACCTTGTTAGCACAACAAGATGAACACCGGGTTCATAGAAGTAGTTAATTTAGTAGTGGTAGTATATAAGTTAGGTTGTACATAAGGATATAGTATAGGAAGGAAGAAAGTTATGAAGTAATTTCAATTTCAAGGTTTAAGGATTGTGATCGATTCTGAGCCATGTTACCTAGAGTCTCCAACCATTGGTTACGATAGTCGCACGGACCCCAACCAGGTAGCCTGCATCTGCTAACATGGCTCAGACTGGAAGTTAGTGACTTCAAGCTCTGATGCCACGTTTTGGTTTGGCCACCGCTAACTTTCTTTCAACCATCCCCAATACTAGTCATCATGGCGCGTCGTGGTAATCGGTGTTCAGGTATACGTAACACGTGGCCCAATCATCTCAGTCGATGAAGATTCATGACCTCATCAACTGATTTACCATCATTCCCTAACACCCTGTGTCTAACCTCGTTATTACTTACCCAATGATCCCAGCAGATGCGTGCAATATTTCTAAGACATCTCTGATAACAACCACCCACTATTGTTTAACTGATATATATATATATATATATATATATATATATATATATATATTCGACAACTCTCTCAAATCAATACATCAGTCATCGTTTGGATGGTAAATTATTGGTTGAAAAACACAGGCCACATGCTTTTTATGTTTTCATTAACACAAGATGTTGACGCTCATTTTTAGCTGCTGTTATCTTTGGATTTTTAACGAGGTTTACTAAAACTTTCAATTTGTCTTGAAAATTTCCTTGTTTCTATAAACAGTCGTCAACATTGGGTGAATTTCTTGATAGTTTTTCCCAAGTTTAATAACTCATTTTGCTTATTTACTGAACAGTCCGTTTTTTCTGGTCCGAAAGTTGTGTGCATCTATGTTTGTATTGCTCACATTCTTTTCCATTATATTCTTAGAAAATATTATTCAAACGTTTCGATCTATGTTTACCACCAGTATTTTTCTACTTTACTGTGGATGGCTGTTTCTTTAAAATTTGATATTGATTTAATACAGAGCCCGCACAACATAAACTTGAGACTTAATGGTTGGAATTTTAGCGTTATAGCTATTACTTCACTTCTCCACTTGATTCCCGAGACAAGTTGTACCTTTATTTTTTCCGCCCTTTTTAGTCTTTCATGAATTTAATTTGTACTAATATTTATACTCAAGTGGTATTTGTTTTTATTGCAGCTGAAAACTTTGGCAGCCATATGAGCTTGCTTTATATCCAGACTCTAGGAGCTGGTTAAATGAGTTTAATGAACAATCAACTGAATATTAATAAAACAGATGAAAATCACCTACTTAAAATAAAAGGATTTTTTAGGAATTCTGACGGCCATCATTCGCCTAATTTTTGGACTGTCAGTGACTTGAAGACTTCATCGACCTTTTAGTTGTATTTATTAAACTATTGTATAAACTAAGATTTCCACTATATCTTAATCACACTCAGAACTCTGAATGAATAAACCGTGAGTATATTACTAGGATTTTCAATCATTAAGAAAATGTTGACTTACTTACGCCTGTTACCCCTTGTCGAGGAGCATAGGCCGCACACCAACATTCTCCATCCAACTCTGTCCTGAGCCTTCCTTTCCAGTTCTTTCCAGTTGCTATTCATCCTTTTCATATCTGCTTCTATTTCCCGGCGTAGTGTGTTCTTTGGCCTTCCTCTTTTCCGCTTCCCTTCCGGATTCCAAGTTAGGGATTGAGTCGTGATGCACATTGGTGATTTCCTTAATGTATGTCCTATCCACTTCCAACGTCTTTCTCTAATTTCTTCTTCAGGTGGAAGCTGGTTTGTCCTCTCCCATAAAACGCTGTTGCTGATAGTATCCGGCCAATGGATGTTGAGTATTTTGCGTAGACAACTGTTTATAAATACTTGTACCTTCCTGATGATGGCCGTAGTAGTTCTCCACGTTTCAGCTCCGTACAGTATGTTTATGAAATATCCAAATGAGATCTAACTGTGATTGGATCAACTGAAAGAATAAATATTACCATTCATCTAAAACAACTGATATTTTGAACATTTGATCCCGTCTTTGTCATTACTGTTATAGAAAAATAAAATGCTCATTATTAGTTGTTGCCTAATCAGAATTCGCGTGACTGAGTTATTAACACAAGTACCGAATTGAATTAATATCAATATACAAAAAGAATACAAAATCGTCTAGCAAATCAAATTTTTTCTATCTAATCAATTGACACGTATATTACATTATGTTAAACGCGTAAAGTGTACATGGGTTAAGCTTTATTTAATACATAACCAGCTGTAGGTTATACCCACTTGTCATTAAAATTAAGATATTGACTATCAGGTTTCAGTTTTACCCACCTTGTCATCATTACTGGATAACGGTTACTTAACTGAATTACACATAGTGTATATAAATTGGTGCTACTGCATGTTTGTTGGACAATGAAACATTCGGTTATTATTTAAATGTCTTGGTACGCCCAAGGGTGGGATGAGTTCACTATCACTTTTTTCCGAAACTCCAAGATCCTAAAGGGACGGGCTATCATTGGTCTGCATTTCCTGTTATTACACTGTTTTATGGATTACAGCTCCAGGTTGAAGGTTCGAACACTGATCCTCTAAAAAAATAGTCTGCTTTGGTTTGGATACCCTTGCAGCATCCCAGCCCGCCCTTTAAATATGAAAGTCATTCCCTCTTATATTTCTTCACAATATTTTCCCCTTATTTGCATGATGCGAACCTTTTTGCTGTCGATTGTACCAGTATGTATATGTATCAAATAAATAAAACTTGCTTCTCTCTTGAAATCACGAGTATTCATGATGTACATCTGTTGAAGTATTTTTGTTACACTTCTCCTGTCTAAGTGTGTCGAGAAAAGCGAAGTGGGGTGCATTTAATCTTATTATTTTGTATTCTTAATTTATTTAATTTAACCAATTAGATTTCTTTGATTTTATGCGATTTATCATAAATCTCTCATAAAAATATGTATTTACCTCAGGTTGCTGGTGTAGTTCTTCATTCACCATTCATGTCTGGTCTACGCGTTGTATGTCCTGGAACAACTAGACGTTTCTGCTTTGATCCATTCACAAAGTGAGTATCTCAACATGTTTTTTCTTCTATTTTTCCATTCACCAAGATTCTCCATCACACTCTGTATTGGACAATCCTTTTCAGTTGTTTCCAGTTACTATTCACCCTTTTGATGTCTGCTTCCATTTCCCGAAGCATTATGTTCTTTAGTCTTTTACCTTCCTTCTAGTGATTGACTGGATTATGAAGAATTCGACATCTGAAGGGAAATACGGAATACAATGGACAGCTCAGAATCAATTAGATGATTTGGACTTCGCAGATGACCTAGCCCTCCTCTCTCATACACACGACCAAATGCAGATGAAGACAGCAAATGTAGCAGCAGCCTCCGCATCGATAGGTCTCCACATTCACAAAGGAAAAAGCAAGATTCTCAAATGCAACACGGAGAACACCAACCCAATCACACTTGACGGCGAAACTCTGGAAGAGATGGAAACATTCAAGTACCTGGGGAGCATCGTTGATAAACAAGGAGGATCAGATGCAAATGTAAAGGCGAGGATTGGCAAAGCAAGGACAGCATTTCTACAATTGAAGAACATATGGAACTCAAAACAACTCTCAACTAATTTCAAGGTCAGAATCTTTAACACGAACGTCAAGACAGTCCTACTGTATGGAGCTGAAACGTGGAGAACTACTACGGCCATCATCAGGAAGGTACAAGTATTTATAAACAGTTGTCTACGCAAAATACTCAACATCCACTGGCCGGATACTATCAGCAACAGCGTTTTATGGGAGAGGACAAACCAGCTTCCACCTGAAGAAGAAATTAGAGAAGGACGTTGGAAGTGGATAGGACATACATTAAGGAAATCACCAATGTGCATCACGACTCAATCCCTAACTTGGAATCCGGAAGGGAAGCGGAAAAGAGGAAGGCCAAAGAACACACTACGCCGGGAAATAGAAGCAGATATGAAAAGGATGAATAGCAACTGGAAAGAACTGGAAAGGAAGGCTCAGGACAGAGTTGGATGGAGAATGCTGGTGTGCGGCCTATGCTCCTCGACAAGGGGTAACAGGCGTAAGTAAGTAAGTAAGTAAGTAATTAAGACTTGCTTCGTGATACAGTCCGATGATTTCCTCAATGTATGTCTTATCCACTTTCAACGTCTTTTCTTAATTTCCTATTCAACTGGAAGTTGGTTTCTTCTTCTCTCTCACTGTAGGTTGATGCTGATGATACCCGGTTAATGGACATTCAGTATCTTGTGTAGACAGTTGTTTAGAAATACTTGTACATTTTCGATGATAATTGAAGTAGTTGTCGAAGTTTCAGCTCCCTCCGTACAGTAGAACTGTCTTGACATTAGTATTGAAGATTGTGAGCTTGGTGTGTTGGCTTGCATACAGTTGTTTTGAGTTGGAGATGTTTTTAAATTGTGAGCATGCAGTCGTGCTTTGCCGATCCTTGTCTTTACGTCTGTATCTGATCCTCCTTGTTTATTGATGACTCTGTCCATGTATGTATGCATGGATGTTCATCTCCGTAGCCTTCCAGGCCTCAACATACACAAATGAAAAACTAAAATCCTCAAATACAACACAGAGAATACCAAACCAACCACACTTCATGGAGAGTCTCTCGAAGATGTGGAAATCTATACATACAAACATGGACAGAGTCATCAATAAACAAGGAGGATCAGATACAGACGTAAAGACAAGGATCGGCAAAGCACGACTGCATGCTCACAATTTAAAAACATCTCCAACTCAAAACAACTGTATGCAAGCCAACACACCAAGCTCACAATCTTCAATACTAATGTCAAGACAGTTCTACTGTACGGAGGGAGCTGAAACTTTGACAACTACTTCAATTATCATCGAAAATGTACAAGTATTTCTAAACAACTGTCTACACAAGATACTGAATGTCCATTGACCTGATACCATCAGCATCAACCTACAGTGGGAGAGAAGAAACCAACTTCCAGTTGAAGAGGAAATTAAGAAAAGACGTTGAAAGTGGATAGGACATACATTGAGGAAATCCTGAATCTCACTCTCTCTTGGCAGTGAGCGGATAGAAGTAGTTGAGAAGTTTGTATATCTGGGTAGCTACGTTAGTGCTGATAGTGGCGTGAGTGATTAGATCAATTCACGTATAGTGAAATCTAGAGTGGCTTGCTCCAGTGTGTGCTCTATTTGGCTCCTGTTTGGTGTTAGTCTGTTTGGCTGTAAACGGTTGGATCCAAAATGCGTCGGTGAAAGCAGTTTTGCTCTGTGTCTGTTATGAGACATGGACTCTCCGAGTTGAAGATGTTAGATGACTCTGTGTGTTTGATCATTGTTCTCTGAAAGATTGCTGACATGCAGTGGCAACACCATGTTAATAATGCAGATGTTTGGCGTCATGTGCTCAGAGAATGAATTCAATTGTTGTCACTATCTCGAAAGATCGACTTTTGTGACATCGGTATCAAGGTTGAACTTGATAGTTTCAAATAAATTGGGAATTGGGTAGAGAGTTAATAATAAATATATTTTTGTTAAATCCAAATAAGTAGAAAAATTGTATTTTTGACGTTTCATGATTTAATGTAAGCCAGTTCTTCAGCGTAAATAAATAGCGGAAATTAATTTAAGTTTAAATAGTGCGATTGCACTAGTGCGAAGCGTCAGAAATGCGATTTTTCTACTCATTGGAATATAACAAAAATATATTTATTATCGACTTCCTTGGCTTGGACATATCTTACGAATTTTGTCCCGGGGAATTCCACGTCGTACACTATTTACCGACAATGGAACCGGTTGTAAAAAGCGGAGGTGGTCAATGTATGATATGGTGTCTTGGTATGGAGGAAAGCTGTACAGGACTAGCTTCTTTTGGTCCTCCATGGTTGGGATCCTACATGTGGTGCCACACATTGACTAGAGACGTTATCAGATATGGCTCAGAATAGAAGCCAGTAGTGATTCTTCTTTAAGTTATACTTTTTACATAAAAGTGAAGGTCACTTCCTTAAAAGAATTCTTTCTAGTTGTATTTTTCCTAACTGTTTATTTTCTCCCATTATTAATAATAATAATACCCTCCCATACTTCAATATCTATTCATCGTTGTGTTTTTTTGTTATTGTACGCCCTTTCCTTTCCCTATTTCTCCACAATTTCTTTTTTATTGTGTGGCGCATATTCATTTTAGTGCCCCCTTGTATTCATGTTTGTGTTCAAATAAATAGATAGATAATATTATTTAGGAGTCCACATTTAGGTAAGCACTTGTCAAACATGCGTCTTACACATACATTAGGCACCTCAGTCGATAAAGACCTGCGAACTCATCGGCTTATTTACCATATTCACCTAGTTCCCTACTTTCATCTATTATCGTTGTATTGACATTTTTTTCACTGTGATTTGACCCCGTATTCTTTTGTACATATCTTCTTATTTCTTTTTAACCATATTCTCATCGCCTAGTCTTCCTAATTATTTCGGTTTACTTGCTACTAATCTTTTTCAATTCATCTCATCGTGCTAGTGTGGTATAGTGATTTTGGCCAACGAACATGTTTTTCAGGCTTCAAATTGATTAGTACTGTTGACTTTTGTTAAGTTTTTGTAATACAAATAATAACATTTATTTTTCTTCAAGTGTAATCATAAGTGTGTTGCATAACACTTATCAAAATGGCGTATGAACAAATGGTATAGTCACAAAAAATAATTATAAGCAAAGATGGATAGTGGCTAGCAGTGGAATCTATGACACGCTTTTCGTCCAATTTGGAGGTCGGCAGCTGAATATATCTGTATCCCAGAGTTGATATTCACTCCGGTACTCGAACCCAGTACCGTTCGCTTCAAACTCCATCGCATTATACACTTAGCTAGTAAATCCTGATAGTCACTTGCTTGTTCAATGGTGTGAAGTTTAAATTCACATGGTATCCATCTTTGCTTATAATGCTTGTGAATTAAAGCAATATCGAAGCAATACGCACAGTATGCACATATGAGAGACTGATCAATTGCAGTCCTAAACATCAATTGGTAGATTCAAGTAAACAATACCAATTGAATATAAAGAATAATTGTTTATTTAATATAATGATTTTTTGTCACTGACGTAACTGTCTATATTTTATGCTTTTGTACTTAGTGTAATAACGTTAACATTTGTCTGAAATCTTTTCCAATAATCACTTACTACTTTTCTGTATTCTATCATTTTAATAAATGAACTAACATGCAGTCATTCATTAGCATACCAGAATGTCTATGATTCTACTTCTTTATTATTAATCTGTGATTTGATCATTCAGTTATCAAAGTAAACAGTATATGTGTTTAGTGTGTTATAATAGTTCAGTAATTTACATACGAATGACTGACAGTGTATTGGTTCTTGTCATTCTGTGTACATATCAACACACCAACAAAGATATAATTCACATGATTAGAAAGCAATCAGGTTGAAATAATAATATCAATTGGATAATAGAAAATTAAAAATGTTAAATTTTGAAGCGGTTTGTAATCCCCCATTGTTGATATTTTGGACTGTAATTGATGAATCTCTCTTGAGGTATACTCATCATTCTCAGTGGTTTGGTGTGATTAATCGTTTTGCCATATGTAGCTACAGAGACTAATTAAGTATAGTGTTAAACATCAACAATGCGAAATTACTAGCTCCTAATACCTACTGAAGAAATTAATCGCTATCTGAACTAAGTAGCTTAGTGTTAAACGTCTGAAGCGAAAGATACCAAGTTCAAATCTCAGTAAGACTATTAGCACTGGGATTTATGTACATTCAGCCATTGAGTTTCAAATGGGGGGTAAAATTCGTGCCGTGGATTCCACTAATAACCAGCTATAATTCAAATATACTAAAAGGTAGCAGATGGAATTAAAAATAAATTTTGAAAACATGAAATAATTGCAAGATCACGACTGAAATTGATGAGAACATTTCGTTACTTTAGATATTATTACACTACTGGCCACCTACCATCAAATATACTAAAAATCAGAAGTTTTGTTAGATAAAAAACTAATGAATTGTATATGGAATAAAAGTGGCATTAAAATCTATGTTTTAATAAAAGATGTAAATAATAAAAGTATCTATGTCTTTTGACTCAACTATAGCTTTTGACCATACCATAGTGTGATGTGGGTTACTTATATCCACATAAGTAGTATATGGTGATGGTCAGACATAGAATGTATTTTGGTAGAAGATCGATAAGGAAAGAACAGGAACGATGCTCAATCGGTATGAAAATGCATAAACAATGAAATCAGAGAAGGTGGACTGATATTTGCAGAAGGAACAGTCAAGATTGAGACAATTGATTGTTATTTTGCAAATTAACTGTTTACTGTATGACATTAAATAGGAATAATATATTTGTAAAATCTCAGAAAAATGAATTTAAACTCGACGCTGAAATACTGTAAAACTATTCGCTCTAATTTAGACGAAAGTTCTTATATGTTTACTGTATGGTTATCAGATTGTAGTGAGATAGTCGATAATTTCTGCTTAAATACATTCGATCGTCCCCACTCGTGTTCTCATTCACTACAATAGTACAATTACTGCAAAAAATTCCTATCAAAAACCAGTCTTCAACTCTCGATACAGCTTAAATAGAACTGATACCATGTTGTAATTTGTTTACAACTTACTTTTATTCAAATTCATTCAGTATTGTTTGTTTGAATCTTCCCATCGATGTGTCAGGACTGCAACTGGTCAGTCTCTAATTGGCATATATGCATACTGTGCGTATTGCCTCGGTATAGCCTTAATTCACAAGCATTGTAAGCAAAGATGGATAGTGGCTAGCAGTGGAATCCAGTAGAGAGAATATTTATTCAGAGAATATTTATTCTCTGAAGAAGTGGCTTACATTGAGTCACGAAACGTCAGAAAATCTAATTTTTTCTACTCATTGGGATATTACAAATATATTGTTTATTCATTGAGAATTGTTTGTTTGAATCTTCCAATCGATGTGTTAGGACTGCAACTGGTCAGTTTATTAAAAATATGTGTTAGTTAAATATACATAATTAATTTTAATACAACCACCATAGTTGATGGAAAATCATAACTTCATCTATCTATTTATCATTTATACACAGAATCTCACATACACACTACTTCTATATATATCAGTATTGTGAAAGGAAACTAGAATCAACGATAGACTCTACGCCTACGTCTTAGAAACAAAAACGTTATTTGTTTTTTTTTTTCTTTAACAAGGAATGTAATAGAATGTTATGTAAATGTTTAATACAATTATCATTTGTAATCAATCGTTTCGTAATTTACTTTACATCAAATCTATTCGTAGAAAAAAAAAGCATAGTATATTCATAATGATAATAATTTCCGAAAAAGAAAACCTACTTTCACACATCTCTAGTATTAAATGAGTTTTTGTTTACTTCATGCATTCCATTTATTGAAGCTAGTATAAAACTGTTAGGATTGGTTATTCATATTATGTTATTGTTGTGTTGTTGTATTTAAGCTGTGAACAGTGAACTATATTTTCTTATACATATTTAGCATACTTTCCTTTTTTTCAGACAATGATATTTTCATTATTTTTGGTTAGTTTCTGTGGTAATTAAACACATAGAAAAACCTCGGGATTTATAGGTTATAGACTTGTGAGATTTGATTAAGATCATTAATCGATCTTAATTAGACAACTATTGGAAATCTGGAAGCACTGGACAGTTGTTTCGTCTTGGTTTAGGACTTCACACCAGTGCGCATCTACGATCCCGCAACTAAGAATCGAACCCAAGACCTTCTATTTAGCGCGTGAACGTTCAACCTCCAGACCACTGAGCCTGGATTCTCTAGTGTATATATCTAATTTTGATCAATCCAAAATATTGCACGACCAACTTCCATTGTCTTCAGGGGGTAATTTTCTAACAATTGGCACAGCTGAACTCCATTAGTCACGGTGTTTGTTGGTATTTATTTAATTTTTCACAGTTAGTATGTATATTTCTTTAAACAAATACTGTTACAGGCTATGAAAAGTTTTACAAATCATCTAATTTCACATGTATTTAGTGTTAGGATTTAAGTTTATTTAAATATTAACTAATTGGTTGTTATGGATGATTTTTCTAAAATTTGAAACAGTTCGTTTTTCTCATGAAGTTGAATTATTGCTACCAGTTGTTAATGAACACATTTTCTTGTTGTTATATCTTCAACTTATATATGCTCACTTAATAAAATCATTAAATTTTTGAGTCTTAATGAATTATTGCTTGCCCCCCACTACTAAGTGCTCTAGTGCTGATTGCCCCACTCAACTTTCTTCCTCCAACCTCTCCAATTAGATCATGAGAAAAAGCGGCTGATTTATTCTGTATATTTATGGCTTGAAATGTCATATGATAACATACATCAATTTCAAAGACATTAACGCACCATATACAACGAATCATAATACATTCACAACTAGATCATTTGTAGTATAGAACTGAGTAACATATATTCATTATTATTATTATTATTATCATTATCCGACTCATAGTAGGTAAAATTTATTTGTGAATCCTTCAGTATTTTGTCTTTTACATGAACAAGGTTGGTTGTGGTAGTGTTGAGATAAGATGGTGGTTGGAAGAAGGACTTGACACGCATGACATTGATCACCACCCAGTGATCAATCAATTGTGGTAATGTTCTGATGTCTCATTTGTTGTGTACTCATCCCTTTTTCATCTGATGTGGTTAATCCGTTCAGAGTGACGATTCTTAGGATGCATCATTTCGAGGTTCATTTTTGATCATGTAAAAGAGAACAATTACAAATTTTTCCTAATAATGAATATTATTTACCCAAAGCCCAAATTTCTGCGGAAAATTATATCTGATTTTGTAGGTATCAATGCCAAGGTTAGACTTTATAGTTACAAATAAATTGAACATAGGGTAGAAAGTTAATAATAAATATGTTCTTTGTTACATCCCAATGAGTAGAAAAATTGTGTTTCTGACGTTTTTTGACTTAATGTAGTCCACTTCTTCAGTGTGAATAAAATCTGAAGAAGTGGTTTACATTACGTCAAGAAACGCTAGAAATACATTTTTTCTACCCATCGGGATATAACAAAAGATATATTTAATATTAATTATATCTGGATTTGATTGGTATATCTATTCATCGAGTAACAGGTACATACTTTATTAGGTGTAATTTCTGAACAGTCTAAGACATGCCAACAGTCAAGAAATCAAGCGAAAGTTAGCACGAAAAAATGAAGAAAAACACCTGAAAACCATTCTTCAAAAGAACGGCTATCCAATCAATTTCATCAAAAAATATCAGTCGCACACACCATCAGAAATGAAGTCAAGTATAAAAATTAACAAAAGGATCACTCTACCATACATAAAGGGCATATCGGAAACGACAACAAGGCTGCTGAAAACCTTCGGAATAGGTGTAGCCCACAAACCAACAAAGTCCCTCCACTCAATCTTATGCAAACCAAAAGATGAAATGGCAAAAGAAGACAAAACAAACATCATCTACAAGATAAATTGTACCAACTGCAACAAACACTATATTGGACAAAGCGGACGCCCCCTGCATCTTCGCCTACATGAACACCAATTAGCAGTCAAACGCCACGACATTTCTTCACTCATATCAATACACGTGGACAACTACGGACATACATTCGACTGGGAAAATGTGCAGATTTTGGACAGAGGCAATTCCAAAAATACCAGAGAATTTTTAGAAGCTTGGCACTCAGGTCAATCAGCAATAAACAAACATATTGAAATCAATCCAATCTATCAACCAATCAAGAAAATTATGCAGGAACATAGGAACAAAAATCAAAACAATAGGAGAGACAATCAAAACAAAGAAATAAACCATGACAGATTTAAGGTCAATAAGAACCAATCAACATCGAGGTGCAGAGGACATGCTGTCAATCACATGTGGAGAAATTCAAACACTTCACTTCTACCCGAAGTTTGTGCTGATGATGTCGTTCAGAAGGACGATGAAAGCTCCACGACCAAACCATCCAGCTCAGAGAACAAACCAACATAAAAATCACCCACCTGAGCTACAAATCTTCTCCACCATCTCATAGTATATGTTTCTTTTTATTCGCCTTTTACGATGGCGGTATATCAACAAAGTTTTTTTTAATGAAAATGTAAGCGAATATGTTCTTTTCGCATTTACTAGCGATGGAATAAGATAAGAATTAAGCCTGATAGTTGGGTAGTCATTCCATTGAATAGCGAATAATTTGTAGTCCTTATATCCCCAAACAGCTTATTTATAACTTTCAATTTGTAATATAAGCATATTATTTTGTTAGATGTAAAAATTTCTTCAACTTGAAAGGCTATTTTTTCTGGTATCAGTTTAATAATCCAGTTTGATAAACAGTTATTCCCGCTTACATTGTATCATCCCATACCATTTATTGATTAACATCCCTATGTATTTACCTAGCAATTCAAACCTCTCTTCATAATAAATAGTAGCAAAGTGATGATGTTAGTTGTAATGGTATTGAATTAAATTATAAAATGACCTTAATTAAACTATTGACCAATTTTCATTAATAAGGAGTACAAATTTACTGTTTCATAGCTGCATTGAAATTTCTAGATTCTAAAATATACACAAACTAGTTAAATGTACTTTTTTAAATATTTTTTCATTACACTTTTATTCCATTATTTATGAGCATATTTTTTTATATTCCGTACGATACAAGTTTCTTTTTTTGTAATTTGTAAACAAATACGACAATCATGGTAAGCAGAGATGGATAGTGGCTAGCAGTGGAATCCACAACGCGAGTTTCGTCCTATTTGGGAGTCGTCAGCTGGATGTACCTTTAAGAGTTGATGTTTACTCTGGGACTCTAATCTAGTACCTTTCGCTTCAAACACCATCTCGTTATCCACTCAGCCACTGAGTCCTGATAACCACTTGCGATGGGGTGAAGTTTAAATTCATTGAGAATTGTTTGTTTGAATCTTCCCATACGACAATTGATCCACATTCATTATTGCTCATAATTCAGATTAGATTATATAACTTAACAACAACTACTACTATTTGTTCATTTATTGGGTATTTTTTTTAGCATTGATAAAGTATCTCGGATTCTTTCACCAACATTAATTATCCATGGAACTGATGATGAGATCATTGGTATAGATCATGGAAGAGAATTATATTCTCGGCTTACTAATCCTCTTGAACCAGCTTGGATTGAAGGAGCAGGTCATAATGATATCGAATTATTTTCTGAATATGCAACTCGTTTAGATCGATTTTTTAATGAAGATATCATTGATACAGAGTATAGTGGAAGTCCTTCAAATATAATCTCTTCTGTAGAAGAATCTCTTCATGCTGAAGAAGCTTCAGATATTACTCAGCAAATATCTGATCATATGAAGTCTTCCACTGTGTTGAAGAAAAATGCTATTTCAAGTTCTCAATCATCAACTTATGGTAATATCTCTGAGGTTCCTGATGGTGGTGCCTTGGATACGGCGACATCGAGTATGTCTACGGACTCTACTTCAAGTGCAACAACTGTACAAAAACTTGAGTCTATCACTGGTGATGACGCTGCAGGCATTTATAGTGACAATGAGAAGGTTAACACAAACGATGAAGTGTGTAATAATACAGCCCCACATTTAACTAACTCCTCAGATACTTTGAACAGTAATCCAAATGGAATACCATCTAATTCTAGTACTACTCAATTACTGAGCTAGAAATTAATTACTTGTGGTTACTGCTGTGTGTGTATTTTGATTTTGGGTAAGCGAAGTTTTAATCAGTCAAGTTTGTTAATAATGTGTTGTTTGAATTATCATGTCGCATTTGCTCTACCTTATGAGTGAATGACTAATTTTCACACAGTAAATTTGGTTCGTTTTATAGTAATTGGAATTCAGTACATTGTATGTTAATAAATATATGTTTCATCTAACTGTCGGACTGAGCCACATAGGTAAATGCAGTCTACCTGCTTGTGGGGGGTATCTGGGCGATTATCGTAACCCATAGTTTTAGAGTCTGGTTGACGTTGCTCAGAATCATTCGCAATGGCTCAGTTGCATTCACGTTTTTCTTCTCTTAGGTCCTAAATTGTTATCATTCCACTAATCTGTACTTCTCAAATCATATCTTCAGTAACTAATCTTTTCCATTGATACTGATACTGGCACTGTGGTATGCACTACTTCTTCGCACAGACAAGTAGTATATAGCAGTAATTAGAAGTAGAATGTTTGGTAGAAGAGTAGAATAAAGAGAAGAGGAAGGAAAACGAAGAACAATCGGAATAACAGTATCGAAAGAGTGACGAAGTGTGTAAAGGACAACTGAAGATATGTAAATAATGTATGATTTTCATATTTTACAGAGCTATTGTTTGATTTTGCATAAAACCACGAATTGGCATTGTAGTGAACAAAACACTGGTTAGGGACAATCGAATGTATTTAAGCAAACATTACAGACTATCTCAGTAAATTCTGATAACCAAACAATGAACAGTCAATTTGCAAAATAACAACCAATTGTTTCAATCTTCACTTTTTCTTCTCTAATTCCATTGCTCATGCATTTTCCAAACGATTGCGCTTCATTTCAGTTCTTTGCTCATCGGTCTTCTGCCAAAATACATTCTATGTCTGACCCACACCATATACTACTTATATGGATATAAGTAGACCACACCACAGTATTTCTCAGCAAGTCCTCACTCATTATACTACTATCTCTACTATTCTGGGATTTACTCTGAAAATGTCCCCCCTCTCTGTTGATAGGATGCGGCAAGTTAAGTCAATTCACTTGTGCACTATTTGTGATGTTGCGTGTAACTGACTGTCTGTGTAGTAAATGTTTCGCTGCAGCAAAAGCACTTACTGTACGACTATAATTTATGTTTTATAACGATAAAATAGATATCCACAGACAGAGATATTTTGGGAGCATACTAATGTTTGCCTGTTTCGACAACTATGTGGGGTTTGGAACATTCCGTAATATACAATCTTTGAGATTCACTTCTTACTCAAATTGTTACATTTTCTAGGCTATGCAATGAAATAAATATCGACAAACTTTCACGTAATGACACCTAATACGAATTTCATGAAAATATCTATATCAACCTCATGCTTCTAATTAGTAAGTTGTAAATCAAACACATTATTTTAGGTGACAGAGAGGGGAATTAACTTTGTACATGATGATCTCGAGTAGTGTTAAATGTATGAGGTCAGTTGTCACATTTTTGAAGTATGCTTCTCTGAGATATCTGAAAAATAAACTGGGTTGGGGTGATCTTGATAACCTGGGAATGTGACCCCAGTGCTCATGGAACAACTTCTTAATAGCGATTGCATACAGATTTCTTGTGACGAGCCATCCACGTACTTAAAATTTCTTAGCGTTGTTGATGGAAATCCTAACCTCTTCTTTCCGTTGAGAGAATGCAGTATTGCTGCAGATGTTGGTTGGTTAAAAAAGGCACGTTTCTACTGTCGCGGTCTATGCCACTTATGCTGATAGACATAAGTAGTATATAGCAGCAATCGGAAGTAAAATGCCTGGTAGTAGACGGTTGCAATGTAGAGAACAGAAAGAAAATCCGGGCACAATCAAAATAACAACAGGATTAGAGCAATAATGGAGTGTTTAAAAGACAACGCATAGAAGATATGAAAATGATGTCTTTAATGTATAATTTTCATATTTTACTAAACCATTGTGTGAATTTACGTTAAACAATAAATTGGTTATCCCCTCCAAGTCCTCGTTCACTAAACTGTCACACCTCTTCACAGTCAGAATTAAGACTCCTTGCACACTATGCGTCTGCTGTTTTCATCCAACGTGCCTGGCACTATAGGACCTCATAGAACAAGTGTTGGAAACAATATAGATTGATTTAGCCATTACGATATACATGCTCATATAACCATGCCAAGGTAGTAGCTACAATCGTACATTATTACATTCAACACTGTCGAAACTTTTTCATGGCATGCGAAATGAGATTCTCCTTGTACCATTTGTATTCGGATAAACATCAATAAATTAACTGTTAATTCTTGAACTCAAGTTAAGTTTACATCGTTGTCATTGTTCGAAATTTATAAGTCATACAATAAGCTATTTGTATCATATGACATTTGTTTACTAGTGTATATGTTAGACAACGGAAGTAGGAAGTAGCTAATAATCACAGTATTTCAATATAACTATTCATTTTTCCATCAAGACTACTGTATCATATTATTTGCGTACATTCATTGTAATTTATTAAATAAACATAAGTCATATGCTAATACTGTAATGGATCACAACATAAGTGGGGACAAGCGAATGTATTTTAATACATTACAGACTATCTTGATAAAATCTGAGAACTATACAATAGATACTTCATTTGCAAAATATCCATCAATTCTCTCAGACTTTGTTGTCCCTTCGTTTCAATGCCAATCACTTTCTGTTCTCGTTCACTTCTTTTCGATTTCCCCAACCTTCCGACCCCAGACATCACACTTTCGATTAATGATACATTTTACTTGTATCTATCGACATCAGTAGCACACACCACAATATTATTCGTATTTCTCGAAAATATTTACAAACTTACAAAACCTTTTCAATAATTTTCTGATGAATTATGACGACAATATTCTGAGTTAATGCAGTACAATTATTTATACTCCTACTGAAAATGCATTTTTATTTCAGTCAGTCAGCTACAACGTAGAACCAGGCACATATATGCATCGGTCCAAGTTGCCATACCTCGTTAGCACAACAAGATGAACACCGAATTCATAGAAGCAGTTAATTTAGTGGTGTTAATATATAAAATATAGGTTGTATATAAGGATATAATACAGGAAGGAAGACAGATATAAAGCAATTTTAATCTCAATGTTTAAGGAAAGATAAAGAGTGTATACACGTACGCTATTGTGATCGATTCTGAGCCATGTTACCTAGAGTCTCCAACCATTGGTTACGATAGTCACGCGGACCACGACCAAGTAGTCTGCATCTACCAACATGGCTCAGACTAGAAGTTAGTGACTTCAAGCTCTGATGCCACGTTTTGGTTTGGCCACCCCTAAGTTTCTTTCAACCATCCTCAATACTAGTCAGCTTAGCGCGTCGTGGTAATCGTTGTTCAGGCACACGTAACACGTGTCCCAACCATCTCAGTCGATGAAGAAATTCTCTCGATACTGTTTATGTGTATACATCAATATTTGTGTAATATTGTTTACGTAATATATATTTTACAATTTATACTACATTTACTTTTAATACAGAGAAAATATTTCATCTGTGTAGTTTGCATCATTCGATTTAAAGTTATTATATGAAGAGGAATTTTTTTCTTATAGGATAGTAATCTAAATTTTATTTTGTTTTTCTTTTTTTTTAATTTTTTAAAATTTTTTTACGATGATTGTGTTTAGTATTGTGCTAATATAATGAGATAGTGCGAAAATGTGGTGAAATAATGATACATTACTTTGAATAAGAATCAATTAATAAAAAAATTAATGTTCATCTTAATGCCATACATCTTAAATTTAAGTGTTTATCAATGAACAATATCTGTGTATTTGAATAAAGACAAAACAAATATCATAACAGAATAACATGAATTCATTTAATTCGTGGATTTTTTCTATCGGTTTACCACTTACTTACGCCTGTTACTCCCGATGGAGGATAGGCCAACGACCAGCATTCTCCAACCCACTCTGTCCTGAGCTTTCCTTTCTAGTTCTATCCAATTTATCTCATGTCTGTTTCCATTTCTCGGCGTAATGTATTCTTTAGTCTTCCTCTTCTCCTTTGACCTTCAGTATTCCATGTGAGGGCTTGTCTTGTGACGCAGTTGGGTGATTTCCTCAATGTGTGTACTATCCACTTCCAGCGTTTCTTTCTCCTTTCTTCCTCCACTGGATGGAATCTGGTTTATTCGCTCCCATAATAGAATGTTGCTGATAGTGTCTGGCCAACGGTTCCGAAGTATTTTGCGTAAACAGCTGTTAATAAACACCTGTTCTCTAAGTTTCAGCTTCATACAGTAGAACTGTTTTGACGTTCGTATTGAGGATTCTGGCTTTGCTATTGGTTGACAGTTTTATTTCCATGTATTCTTCAGCTGTAGAAATGCTGCTCTTACTTTGCTAATCTTGATCTTCATACCTGCATCAGATCCTCCTTGTTTATCGACAATTCTGCTCGTATATGTGTGTATAGGTTTTCACCTCCAGAGGTTCTCCATGAATTGTGATTGGGTTGATGTTCTTCGTGTAGTATTTGAGGGTCTCAATTCTTCCCTTATGTATGTTGAGGCCTACTGATTCAGACGCGGCTGCTATACTGGTTATCTTTACCTGCATTTGTTGGTCCTTATGGGATAGAACGGCTAGGTCATCTGTGAAGTCCAAATCTTCTGGTTGCATCTGAGCTGTTCATTGTATTCTGTGCTTCTTATCAGATGTGGAGATATACATAATCCTACCAACCGCTAGGAGAATATAATACTAAACTAACTTATCCAAATAAATTGCATATCTCAGTCATTTAATATGTCTATATAATTTATATAATTTGCATTTTTCATAGTTGAAATCATGAGTCAACTGAAGCTAGACCACGATGGAAAACCTGGAAGCACTGGACGGCCGTCTCGTCCTATTGTGAGACTCCTCAACAGTGCGCATCCACGATCCCGCACTCGCGAGATTCGAACTCAGGACCTACCAGTCTCGGGAGCGAGCACTTCACCGATAGACCACTGAGCCGTCATCCAACGATGTTAATATCTAACTTCGACCAATCCACAAAGATGAAACGGCCGTACAGTGCTTCCAGGTTTTCCATGGTGGTCTAGCTTCGGTTGACTCATGATTTCAACTATGAAAAATACTGAAATCTCCACAAAATCCCTTCTGTGTATATAATTCGTATTACATTTCAAAAATGGTTTGTTTTCTTTTTTTTTTAGAAAAACCTTTTTTTCTATTCATGAAATCAGCATGGATATTTTTATGGAACCTGCGGTTATCAATAATCTTTTGCATTACACATAGTAACAAAAATAATAACAATAATAATGTATTTCTATTCTAATGTTACATTTCCACTACTGTTTTCGTAATGTCTAATAAATACTATACATATTTGCTTATTATTATTATTATTATTATTATTATTGCATTTCTACTTTTGTCTGCTGCTAATCTAATTGTATATTAATTAAAATAGTTAACATTTTGTAGTTCTCTTCTTTTTTTCTTTCAAAAAATGTCTGTTTAAATGTTTTACTGTCGTTTTTTTGGGTTTTTTCCCCATTCCTTTCAATCATACTTTGTTTATGTTGTCAAGTTGTTTTTTGTTTCTTTGTCTTGTCTATGCATTTCTATGATTTGGTAAACAGAGTAATAGTATTGTTATTGCTGCTAATCTTGTTTGTTTATTTTAAATGTTGGTTTGATCTGTTTGTATTTTTGACTATCTCTATAACTGATTTACTATACAATGTAAACTAATGTATATGTGTGAATTTATGCTCAATATGTTAATTGTCAAATTCACTGCATGCTTATGTGTATATGTAAGTTTAAATGTGTACAATTACTTCATTAATCTTTGTTGATTTACACTTTTATAAATTGTTTTCTTTGTTGACTTTAAATAAACTTAATGTTGATGAATTATACTTTCCTTTTTTGATGAAGTTTTGTTGTCTGAGCTGGATGGTTTGGTCTTGGAGCTTTCATCGTCCTTTTGAACGACATCATCAGCACAAACTTCGGGTAGAAGTGAAGTGTTTGAATTTCTCCACATGTGATTTGAGGTGCATAGGACAAGTTGTCAATCACATGTGGAGAAATTCAAACACTTCACTTCTACCCGAAGTTTGTGCTGATGATGTCGTTCAAAAGGACGATGAAAGCTCCAAGACCAAACCATCCAGCTCAGAGAACAAAACTTCATCAAAATCACCCACCTGAGCTACAAATTTTCTCCATCATACTGTCCGTTTGATTATTTCATTTGTTTTTGTTTATCTCTTTTCTATTGTATGTTTGTTTATCTTCTTCCTTTGCTTCATATCGTTAATGTTTCATAGTTATGTCTGTATAATTATAATTTTGGACTGATCATTTTTTGTGTGAATATGTACCAGTTTAGTTATGATCGTTTCTTAATATTTCTACTATAAGTTGTACTGTTGCTTTTATTCCCTTTACTCTTATATGTTTATTAAGTATACATTTGTAGTAATTTATTTTATTCTAAATGTGAATTAAGTTCTCATTTCTAACGTAATGTTTATAATTGAGTTTTTCTTTTCTCTGATGTATGTAAATAAGCGAGGGATGCAGAGGAAGATGACTACCGTTGTTGGGTTTTTATTCTTTTTCAAAATGATGGCCATTTTAATCAACTAAATCACTGATCAAAGTGCAAATTCTAGTTATCTGAAGGGGTTTGTTTAGTAATAAATAGACTAACTAAAGAGGCTTTAATAACAATATCAATCTCACCATTCGTACATTTATTACTGTCAACTGTAATCGAGAATTCTCACTAGTATTTACTATCATCTGAAATTTACGGACTGCTAGACTGCACCTCGTCAATACCCGGTTATAGGACTGAAGCCTTGGTTTTATTGCAAAATCATTTCATTATTAACCATTAGGCTTCGTTATAGTAAAATCTTTGCTCAAATTGCGATGTTGTTGTAGGGTCACTGAATATCGAACAGATCACTGATCCCTGTCAAGGTCAAGGATAGTCAACGCGCACAAACCAATCATACGCCATGGGCTGGCCCACGCTGCAGTAGTTATTCTTTCACTTCTGTACTTCCATAGTTGTATCTTAACTAATATATTCTTGTAATAACTTCCTTTGTGTTGTACAGTCTCCATAGCATCCATTATCCTTTGATGCGTCGATGGTTCAATCCACGTAAGTGCTGGTCGCGAGGTGTGACTTCAGCGTTAGTTGGTTCGTCCCCATTCTCGTCTAACTATAGTAGGCCCCCAATCATTTTGACATAGATAATCAACGTAGATGGTCTACATTGTCATTGAAAAATCTGTTATAAGTTTGTGAAGTTTTCGTATACTCGTCAATCAACCAAGTCCTTCAGTAAATCTTGTTTTGCTCGTGACAAGGACCATACACCGTAAGTCCTTTGGGAAGTGATGTTATAAACTCTTAGTACTACCAACTTAACAATCATCATTCGTGATAACAACAACCTTTGTAAAAGAGTGTAAGTGTGCAACTGGGGTACTACATAGGCGAATTTTGATTTCTGTTTACATTTCCTCCGTCAAAATGGCACTAGAGATTGTACTTAGGGACGTTAGAATCTTTCGGGATATAGTCGGACCCCATTTTCCAATATACTTATAAAATCTTTGAATTCTTTATCTAAGTTCAATATTCAGACCTCTCATAATGATTATAACATCCAGGTATAGTGCAACCTCATTGATGTTTCGTACCGTAAAACCCATTGTCTTGAAAGATAGCTGGGCAATTTTAACTCCAAAAGGCAATGAATTACATTCAAATAATCCTTTCTATGTGTTAATGGTGAAAAGTTCGTGCTTTTGCAATGAAACTCCCATTGGAATATATGCATCACTGATGTTCAGTTTTGCAAAATATTTTTCATCAACTTATTAAATACATCTTTTACTATAGGTTGCAGATGGTGGTTTTCCAGAGAGGCATTTTGATCAGTTGAAATGTCAGTTTCTTCTTCGACCATCACTGTTAGTTCACCCAAGCAAAGTACGACGCCAGGGCGCCTCGATTCTATATCAGTCTTTGAAATGTAGCATAAGATACTGGCTGTCTCGTAAAGAACAAGTATGCTGTCTGGGTTTGATAGTGAAGACGCTAAAGTTCTTGTTCAACAGCTCAGACCTTTAAACAGTTGAGAGAACCCTGATGTGATTTCTCGTGTCATATCTACCCCCGGAGGCTTCTGTACTTTAAGACATGTTAGTTAGTGATTGAGAATGTAAACTTAGTATGTTGACAATCAACTTCAAGTGAGTGCACGTTCATTTCAACAATACAACATGATCTAGCAATGGTTTGACCTTAATATGTAACTATATTGTAACAGTATTTCCTGTTGCAATAATACACCTCACGCATTTCTAACAGCCTGATAAATTTTCTGGTCTGACTAGTCATCTACATGGTTTCGTAGGAGCTCTCTTACTTCCCTAACTGATGAAGCCAACTAAAGGGATGCCATTCTTCTAGATCAATGAAAAATGAGGACATATGGTGCACATCTATTGAAATAATGAGCGGAATAACTTTAGAGCTACGTGAAACACGTATAAGTCACTATGAAAAACTACGAGGAGATGCAATGACTTGTACAAGCGGTTTACTACAAACCATGCAGCAACTACAGTCAATATCACTGTAAAGACCGGAATGTCAATATTTGGTTTAAAAGCAGAACCAACGAACCAAAGTTTATTCGATTAGATCAGACTACTTTCTTCCGTGTAGCGTACGAAGCGTCTTTGAGTGACTCGTATTGGATTAAATCTAAAAACAAACTCTGTGTTAATTTAAACGGCTCGAATTTGAGTTAGACTCAAAAGAGAGTTGGATTGGAGAATGCTGGTGAGCTGTCTATGCTCCTCCATGAGGAGTAACAGACGCAAGTAAGTAATTTGAATAAGAGTAACATTTATATCAAAAGTGCAAAATACCTCAAACGGTGCAGTTTATGCCACACAGTCAAGGGTTTGTCTAACATATACTAGAGTGCTAAACAACAAAAGGAATAGTTAAAATAAAATAGTTTAATACCTGGGAATTGATCAAAATATCCCCAACAGGATGAGATTGGATATTTATCTGCAAGGGCTCCAGCAACCTTTAAAAGCTCACTGAACTACGTCGGGATCTTGAGTTTGATCAAATGCCACCTTATTTTCAGTAGGCAACAATAAAATAATGTACAGTAACAAGCCTTGAATAAAGGCTAAAATACAAAACACAGTGAAGAAACAAATAAATGACAGCACTGTCAAATGAAATTCTGTGGAGGGATTTTCAGAGTTTCCTTTCTGTTACACCGGCCACTAAATTCCCTCGAGCTACGTAAAGACATATCTGGATACATCCAATCATGACTCTCTTATTTAACTACTTTATGTCAATGTGACTTACAGAACTTACAACTGTACGCTCATAAACCTGCAATTCACTATGCAGTTATTCGACCCCCTCAGGAGGCAAAGCTTTCGCACATCTCTTCTTACGACCTCTTCTATCAGGTGTACCAACACTGTTCTTACTGAGCTATATCCATCTATTTCGTATTTATAAACCTATCCCCTTGACCATGAACCGCGAGTGATTGGGTCGTTTGCCACAAGCACTTCATCACTTCCCCTTAAGTTTCTATGTTTGCGAAGCCATTTCTGTCCAAGTTGCAGTAGCCGAATGCACTCCCTCATCCAGCGACGTCAGAAGGTATTGGCTCGACATTGTACCTGTCTCCATCGTGTCGAATACCTATCCGCAATATTTTAATCTATCTTTAAATCATCACATTCTCTCAGTTTTAACAGAGTGTTTGTTGTGAGCGTTTAGTAATCCCTTTCATCGGATATCACAGGAAAAATGAGGCGGTTATGTAAAATTCTTTCTATCTCCACAAAGTAGGTTACTAAGCCATTGAAACCTATTTAATCCATTATGAAAGTGTCAGTACTCAGATTAGAAGCTACTTCGAGGTGTACAGCACGCATTTGAAGAAACGCAAATATGCATTTACACCACTTTTCCTCATTTCTTCCCCTAACGAACCGTCAACAGCCCAGAATAGCCAATTTCCATGGATATGTGGCACCAACGAAATATCGTGTAAGTATCTCTCTGGTGCTTTCTGGCTATTTAAACGGTTATCATTCCTATATGGACGCTAGTCATGATTCTTCTTTAGCGCCACGTGTAAAATAGAAGCTCATGTGCAACTTCATTGCTGTAATATGCCCAAATGCACCATGTGTTTGAACTTTTTTTAGTAAATTATATTTCTTCAGGGTTAGTCTGTGTGGATTTGAGCTTAATGATCGACCCTTGGTAAGGAATTGATGATCAGTTTCCTATCCCGGCCTTACACTGCTGTCATACCCACATCAAACTTCGTTGAATGTGCTTCTTGTTAGTTTCACTACGTGGATACAATATATTGCATTGGTATCAAATAAGCCACCAACTTGAAGTCATATGCACGTACCTATAAGTTTCTTCTCATTCATATTAATAAGCAATTTATGAAAACTTGTGATAACTGCTTTAGAACTAGGCGGTTTTATCTGAGCTTCAATGAAGCTCCATGTTTGACGACAACGTAGGCTGAAGTCTTATATAAAAGACTGTTCCCCGAAGTAGGGACGTGAGAATATTTTGCAGCTTCTATAAGGATGTTGGTGACTGTAGAGCATTCATGTTTAGATAAAAATGACGGGGTTGTGCTAACATCCACACCAACGTCACTGAGAAATTCCGTGCCAGAGATGATATCCTGGATAAGAAGACAGCCATCTATATGTCCAGAAACAGTCATCTCTATTATTATCTGGCTGGCACGTTCCCTTGCATATCATTGCTGCGTCACGTAAGTTTGCACAGTCTCGTGGATTCACGTGTCTTGTTGTCACAATTTTCATATTTGATGTGTTACTATGTGGTTTTGTTAGCTCTGTTGTCATTAAGTAAAGTCGTTAGTTTACAAAAGTTCAAATTCCTGTCGACAATCGAGTTGAATTGAGAAACAGAAGAAATATTGTAATAATCAACAAGTTAGAATCTGTCAAAGACCTTTTTAAATTGGGTGATGATATTCAAAGATTGTTTGGTCTACTCACGTCTACCACCCCCAAATATTACACTATAAATCTAAACATTTGTGCCAAAGAATGTTTCAGTATCGTAATTGCTGTGATAGCATGTGCTAGACACTCTACTGCAAAACACGCAATTGTAAATTAAGTCTTGATATGGATTAGTGACTGGTAGTCCATGTTGTCTTGCTGACGACTTTATCTTAAGGAACGTTTTTTCTTGGAGTAAGGCATAATGTTGTCTTATAGTTGGAGATTTCAATGCACCACACATCAACTGGATAGAGCTCACAGCTTCAGGTGGGGGTCTCGATAGCGACCTCCTACCAACAATTATTCAGTGTGCACTTGTGCAGTGTATCGCAAAACCGATACATATTGACTTGGAACATGACCAGTCATTGTAGGACCGTGTCCTCACACACCACTGTGAAGATATCATCGACATTCAGCTCCTTCTCCACCAGCGAATCGTGATCACATTGCACCTTACTTTTAGTTTCTTACACATGGTATATAATACATAACTGCTCCATCCCGTCTCAATATCTGGAGAGCTAATTCTCCGGCAATCAGAGACTATGCTATCTCGACTGACTGGTCGGTCGATGCTGATGGACCAATCTAAGACTAATGGAATAAGTTTAAGGCTACATTCGAGTACGTAACACAACCGTTTATCCCATGGTCAACACGTAAGCTACTACACGGAATAATAAGGAAACCGAAAGCTATTGAAACATGGAGAACATATACGGAACTTATTCTTTTCAACAGGACACCAATCGTCTAATTGTGGATACCAAAATATCCGGAATATACATAAAAGACCATAGCTAGATGCCGTACTAGTTACGAAAGACAGTTGACATTCGATAGCCGTACTTGTCCGAATCTAATTTAGCAACAGCTGAGACTTTCTCAAATAATTTTAGCGAACTCTACTCTACATGCATTGTTTAAAATACTTGTCCCAATCACACCGTAATACCAGTTGTAGGAACTGTTCTATTCTTCCACTGTTAACCAACCTAAAACCTTGTAAGATGCTTGGCCCCGACGGATTACATACAAGACTGCTTTTATCTCTTGTAGCAGTATTTCAACACCACTCGCGGAGCTCTTCAACATGTCTCTTTCACTCGCTCAACGCCCTAGAGACTGAATAGACGCTATGGTCAGTCCCATATTTAAAGGTGGTCAGAGAAGGATTGTATCTAACTACCGGCCTGTCAGCGTAACCAGCATAGTCGTTAAGCTACTTGAAAAGATAATTCGGGTTAAGTTACCAAGTCACATAGATTTGCACAATCTGTTCATTCCCGAGCAACATGGGTTTCGTAACAAGCGTTCATGCTTAACTAACTTACATATTGCGAGAGAGGATTGAAAAGCAGTCCTAGATAACGGCCTGTTTGTTTATTTGATATTCATAGATTTTAGCAAAGCGTTTGACAAGGTTTCACACTTAGGTCTTATGCAGGAGCTCACGAGAGTGAGAATAACCTCTTGCGCTCACTGATCAAACTCTCAGACTGGGATGAATTCTTCTCATGTAATAGTCTGACAGATGCCATCAATATATTCTATTTCATTGTTAACTCTTGTCTAGACTCCTGTGCACCAATTAAGACTTACAGGATTAGTAAACATTACGAATTATATATACCAGCTAAATATCGTAATAAACTAAGACGCCTAAAGAAACGTTATTTTAAATCTAACGACTTCACAGCAGTCACACAAATAACAATAATTTTTAACCAAATTAAAAAGAAACATAGGTTAAAAGCCATCAATGAAGAGCTATTAGCACTACGTACTAGCTCAAAAGTGCAAAACCTAATCCACCTTTATAATAAACGTGCTAAATCAACTCAAAATGTTGATATACCATGCATCCTGCATAATAATAGTTTTATATATGACCCAAAAACTATAGCAGACCTTTTCAATGGTAATTTTGCAAATGACAAAGAATCCATAAATGGCTCTGTTTCTAGAGTTATATGCTTGACTGGTAACTCCATTAAATCTATCTCCTTCACATGTCTGAAAATTAGTAAGGTTATAAATAAGCTCAAGGTTTCGAAAGGTCACGGTGCAGACGGGATTTCATCATTTCTCTACAAATATGGTGGTCCAGATATCCAACTTCTTCTCCTTAAACTGTTTACCCTCTCTATGGAATCAGGCTGTTATCCTGACCGTTGGAAAACCGCGTACATCATACCACGTTACAAATCCGGAGATAAGACTGACATGAACAACTATCGGCCAATAAATATTACTCCAGTTATCTCTAGGATTATGGAAAAAATTATTAGTGACGAACTATCCAACTATTTATTGACTGAACAATTTATTGGTGATTCTCAACATGGATTTCTTAAAAATCGATCTTGTATGACATGTCATTTTGACTTCTTTAATTTAGTCTATTCGCTTCGTAGCCAAGGATATCTAGTATTAGTGCTATACCTGGACATTTCTAAGGCCTTCGACATGGTCAACCACCAACTTCTCATAGGTAAACTCGCATCTTATGGGGTCCAAAACCCGTTACTAGCCTGGTTTGATTCCTTCCTCAGCGATCGACATCAAATAGTTAAAATCAACTCTTCATTGTCGAACTCAGTCCCTGTTAGAAGTGGGGTAATTCAGGGTTGTGTCTTACGTCCTTTGCTCTTTTTAGTTTTCATTAATGATATTTGTGAGTGTTTTAGTGTGGGTAAGTCCCTTTTGTTTGCAGACGATCTTAAGGTGGTGTACTCATTTTCTCCACATGAGCTGAGCAATATACGAAATTGCATCAGCATGGAGCTTAACAAGGTAGCACAGTGGTGCTCAAAATGGCAGCTGGAGCTCAATACAGCTAAATGTGGTTGGCTATGCTTCGGTGATACATCACTCAACCTTAATCTTACCATAAATGGGGAAATGTTATCTAGGTTACACACAGTAGTAGATCTAGGACTTAGGTACTCCGATGACTTGTCGTTTACTGAACAGGTAATGAAACAAACGTCCAAGTCTCATCGCCTTATAGGTTTCATAACTCGAAACCTTCATAACAGCGAATCCCGTATTCTAATGTACAAAGTCTGTGTTCGACCACTCCTCGAATACTGCGCGTTTCTCCTTAGTAGCACGCGCATAAAGGATAAGTTAAGACTGGAATCAGTACAGAGACGATTTACATTTCGTACTCTTGGACCTGATAGTGTCTTGACATATAATTCGAGGTGTAGTAAACTAGGGCTTGACCCTTTATGAATGAGGAGACTGAAACTTAACCTTATCTTCTTTTTCAAAATACTTAACAAACTCTCCTTCACATCCAGTCAGGCGATTCAATATGCTAAGGCTTCACATTACGACATTCGTAACTCCTTGTCTTTAGCGAAACAAACATATTCTAGGTCTTCTCTCTATATGAATTACTTTACCTGTAAGTTTTCTAGACTATGGAATAATTTACCCCAAACTATCCGTATGTTAGACTCTCTCCCATTGTTTGTTCGGTCAATTAATGCTTTTTGCTCTTCTGAAAATGCATTAAATGCTCTAGCGCCTGCAAGTGTATCTTACTCCACAAGTGAGATTATAGGAACTTTAAATGTTTAACCTCTTACTTGCTATCATTGTTTTGTTGTTCCGTGCTCTTTGCTTTAATCTTACTTTCTCTAGTTGTAGATAATTAATAATAACTCGCTCTGGCACTGGTAATAACCTTACAGAATAATGTTGGTCAATCATCAGGCTATCCACTTGATGAAAAAATGACAAGTTCCCTGGTGTTGCATTGGCTTGCCGTGATATATGCCATATTTAAACTGTTTATCAATTACTAAACCAGCAAACATAAAACCTTCTTATAATTCATGTTTGTTCTCTACATTAAATGTTGATTCTTATAACAATCTGATCGTGCCTGTAAACTGGTGTGAATTCTGTAAATATTATTTTCAGAATATATTATTATTATTATTATTAAGGTGATAGTTACCATTATACTATTGATGGTGCTTCTCTTCCACGAGTTCAAGAACATAGAGAATTATGAGTAATAATAAGTCGCGAATTGAAGACAACTACGTATTGCACCGGAGCTGCTTCCAAAGGTTATCGTGCGTCATGGTCACTTCGTCAAGCATTAAAATGTTTTGACGAGATGTTTCGAGTTTGTTATCCCACCTAGGTAAGACCACACTTAGAGTACTGTATCCAAGCAGCTAGCCCATGCACGATTAAGGATACTAATTCAGTTGAGCGTATTCAGCGTATGGGGACAAAATTAGTGAAGCGTCTCTCTTAACTTCCTTACTATGAGTGCTTAAAACGCCTAAACCTTTTCCCTTGTCTTATTGCAGGATGCGAGGTGACCTAATACTGACATTTCGTATCTTTGATTATGATACGGGTGTTAATATGCCTTTGCTTTTTGCTCCCTCAAGTACTGATAACATAGGTCCACCAACCTACTATTCTCATTAATGAAAACTGAGGACTGAAGACCTCGGTTTATGATGTTTGCGTTACACGTGCATGTTGTCTTGTGATCGGTGCTTGTTGTGTACAATTTATCATAGTTGTTTCCGACGATGCATTATCATATTTTACTTTATAAAACTTTGCACCTAATATTCACAGTTTGGATTACTCTCAAATGTTTTTCAGTCTTCAGTAATAAAAATAAGCGATCTATCCACTTTTATTAATCCTTGCAGTTTGTAACACCTTGGAGCTCCAATCTCGTTTGGAATATATCATCAGAAGATGCTGATATTACGTGTTCTGGCAGAAAATCCCAGTAATTCACTTCTCGGTGCGAGGATTCGTTTAAACGAAACTCCAGAAGTAGACTATTTGATCTCAGTTTTTAAACTTTCTTCGAATGTTCTCTCAAATGACCAGTCCTAGACAGAGACAAAAGATAAGACATGAGTACCAGGATCCTCGTTCGGTATGCGATAAGCCAATATTAGGACACCCGCGTAATCTGTGATAAGATAACGGAAATAAGTATCTCAGTATGTATCTCAGTAAGGTATCTCAGTCTGTCTTCATAAGATACGTCATAGTAGGACTAAACCAACCAAACAAAACTTGAGTTAGGTTAATTTTTAAAGACATTTATTTGACTTTTTCGAAAACCATGTAGTTGACTTGATGTGCGTTGCAATTTTTTGCGTATTGTAGCCCTAGTACAATGTTATTTATTTCATGACCGTGAATTCATTAAGTTAGTTTAAGTTTCCTAGGCCATTACTACACAAGTGGAAAAACACCCTCCAAATAGTGTTTTGGACATCTTATGTCTACAGTTCTTTCATGATATTGGTTCTTAAAGGTTTTTGTCCCAGTTTAGCGGAATATGCAAAGTACGTTTTAAAAGGTATCATTTCTTGTGCTCAGACTATCAGCTATAAAACAGGTGACAACTAGTCTTACACCAGCATAACGAAGTTTCGTGGTAGTGCTTTATTCAAATCTATTTAGAGTTTGTTGAACTGCTTTTAATGTTAAACATTGTCTGTTTAGGTTTCGAGATATTCATAATTATTAATTGATTTGACTTTAAGTCGGCTGAAAAGGTACATATACGTTCTTTTGTCTTGATCTAAAAGCCAAGACTCGTTTGTTTGTATTTTCTGTTACTCAGTCCCATTTATTCTGTTTGACTTATTCCTGTTAGCTGTTGTGAATTGTAGCAGTATGGGGATTCGAATTCGTTTTTGCGTTGTTTATAGCTGACTGAGCGAATAAATGATGTTGGTGAGCTCAAATAACAGCGTATTCATGATCACCAATCCCTTTTAAACACTTTATTTATTATTCATTTAAACACATAAATATTCGTACAAGGAAGCACCAGATAAATATGCGCCTCACAAATCTCATTCGATTTGTGTGAGGGCTGAGATACTGCCCAGGTGCCCAGACTGAAGCAGGTGGTTTTCTTAGGGGGGCACACCCGGAGCCTTTGACCTAAATGTCTGATCCACAAGGCAGTGGAGCATCGTAAGGAGATGCAGTCCCATGGTAGCCGGTGATCAACGGTTGATTTGTACGCCATTTGTTCCCTCAGGATACTGGGGCCCATGTGCACCACTGGTTTGGAATCAGGGTTTTCCAACTCCCCTAGGTGAACTTTCCGTGTCCACCAACCCGTTTATAGCGCCGGACATTCAGTTTTCGTCCTCTCTCTTTCGTAAACAACAGTAATGCCACGAGAAGGCAGTGAGTAGGACTTCCCTGGCAGAGGCTATATATTCGCTGGCCATATGAGAGCATTTCGAGAGGTCCAAACACTTGGACATAAAGTAAGCAGTAAGTGACTATTAATAATACCAGAAGTAATTATTCCAAATGAACAAGATTAATTATTTATTTTGATCAACGTCAAATGAAACCGTTGTATGTGAACAAAATGCCCATCGATTGCTTACTTTATCCACTGGGAGTGAGTTACGTAGTAGAGTTGATCACTTCACTTATCTTGGAAGTTTCACAAACTTCAATGGGTCGGCGACTAGCAAGCTCCGTCTTTGTTTATTTCTTGAGTTGTCACTTCAGCTATATAATTCTAACCACATATTCTCTCCTAAACATCACCCTAAATCCGATGAAGCTACTTTTGGCCTAAATCAACTCACTTTGTCCACTTCGGTTGTTATCCACTTGTCTACGACTCGTCATGTGCTTAAAAGTACTGTCAAGATAATAGTTACACTTTAACATAATTAGGAATCGTTTTTTTTGTAGGACTTGTATCATTTCTTTTGGTGTTAGAATAAAAAAGAAACCGTTTTCGCACTTGTAGAGAAGGCTAATATTTATTTTCTGATAACCTTAGCATAATCTAAATCAATAAATATATTATGGGTATAAATCGTCCTTGAAGACTTACAAAGCATTCTAAGTGTAGACGACTTGATGTAATTTACCATGAATGTCGTGTGAGTAATTTAATGTTACTACTTTCTCCGTAGGTACCCTTACCTACAATGAAGTTTTACTTGTATTTCAGCACATGCTTCCTCAGACGAACCATTCTATATCATGCCCTACAACTACCGACAAATCAATCACAATTCTTTATGGTAGTCAAACAGGCAATGCTCAGTCGTTAGCTGAATCGCTCGCTCTCCAATCATATCGAATTTTCGATCAGGAATGTGTTAAATCTAATTTAGAACGTCTCCCTATTACTCGTCTACTATCAATGGATGATTACACACCTGTATCACGACTTGCAAAGGAAAAAGGTGTGATGATATTCGTTTGTTCCACTACAGGTCATGGTGTTCCTCCAAATAATATGTCACTATTTTGGAAAAAAATAATGAACCGAGCCTTGATTCCAGGTCGTTCGCTCCCACCAGATCTACATTTTTCTGTCCTTGGACTTGGTGATTCTTCTTATCCTATGTTCAACTTTGTCGCTAAAAAGCTTTACCGTCGTTTGCTTCAACTGGGCGCTACTCCACTGTGCACTGAAATTAGACCTCACCAAGACTGCGAAGAAAGTGAAAATTTGAGTCTTGGATTAGCTGATGAACAGTCCGAGTTAGGTATAAATGAGGTTTTGCGCTATTGGATTCCAGCTCTTTGGGACAATGTTATGAAGTTATTTGGCGTTCCGACTTCGGAACGATTATCACGACTTATTAGTTGGGACAACTTGAAAAATCCTGATTTTGTGTTTAGTTTATGGCCTAAATACGATGTCATTTGTTCCAGCTTAGTACTCAATCCCGGTTTACAATCCACAAGTGAGAATAATTTGCTCCATCAGATTGTCAAACAAGTCGAATTCGACAATGCGCATTCATTCATGTCTAACCCAATCCCAACTAACGCTCAATGGTTTCAGGTGGTACGTTGTAAACGTGTTACTAGTGCGGACCATTTCCAGGATACGCGACTGTTGGAAATGTCGTATAAAGTGAGTGTTACTTAATTCTTTTCGTTTTATAACAATATCTGTTGCGTCAGATTGACCAACACCCACCTGTTGGAAATGTTTCATAGGAAAATGTTGTATACGGCTAGATGCATTATTAAGTACAACCTTATCGGCAATTGATCACGATGACTCATATGATAACCTATAACAAGTAGTTTAGATTCTTAAGAGCGTGTATTTGAAAGGAAAACAGGTATAAATGAAAATATGCCGTCATTATGTACCTAGAGAATTCCTTATGAATACCCATTTACTTTTTACCCGGTCAATGTAACCATAATATCAATTATGATAGTGCTATTGAATTGTCCTGATTCAACATTAATTATGTCTGAGTCAGTCAGCCGGCTACAACGTAGAACCAAGCACATATATGCATCGGTCCAAGTTGCTACACCTCAGAAGTATGAAAAAAATGAACACCAAATTCACAGAAGTAGTTAATTCAATGGTAATAAAATATAGAAAAAAAATTGCATATAAAGATATGATGCAGGGAGAAATTAGTTCGTAAAAAGAAAGGTACAAAGTAATTTTAATCTCACGGTATAAGGGAAGATAAAGAGTGTATACACCTACGCTACTGAGATCGATTCTGAGCCGTGTCACCCAGTCTCCAACAATTGGTTATGGTAAACGCGCGGACCGCAACCAAGTAGTCTGCATCTACCAATATGGTTCAAATCAGAAGTTGGTGATTTCAAGGACTGGTGCCACGTTTCGGTTCGGCCACCCCTAACTTTTTTCCAACCATCCCCTACACTAGCCAGCACAGCGCGTCTTGGTAATCAGTGTTCAGGCATACGTAACACGTGGCCCAACCATCTCAGTCGATGAAGATTCATCACCTCATCAACTGGTTTACCATCATTCCCTAATACCCTGTGTCTAGCCTCACTATTACTTACCCGGTTATCCCAGCAGATGCGAGCAATATTTATAAGACATCTGTGATAATATACTAGTAACTTACAAGTATCTTCTACTCTTAGTGGCCACGTTTCGCAGCAGTAAAGTAGAACAGAGCGAATTGCTGCGCAGTATAGTCGTCCCTTAATTGGTAGACGGATATTTCTCCTTCACTAAAGGTGACGTAGGTTTGCAAATGCCAGACGAACTTTCTGAATCCGTGTGTAGACGCCAACTCATTAGGACCGATCAGACTTCCAAGATAACTGAAGTTGTCAATGCGTTCTCTCCCTATCCTTAGTTCAGGTGTTGAGGCAAGCCAGTCCTGAAACAACAACTTGCATTTATATGACTGAAGTAGTAGTTGTCTAAGATTAATCCAAGAAACTACTCATCCATAGTCTCAACAAATTTGGCAACCCACACGACACAATCGTGTATTGTTGATACTGTAGTGTGGTCTACTTATATCCATATAAGTAGTATGTGGTGATGGTCAGACATAGAAAGTATTTTGGCAGAAGATCGATAAGGAAAGAGCTGAAATTACGCGCAATTGGTAGGAAGATGCATGAACAATGGAATTAGAGATTAATTGATATTTGCAAAATGAACAGTTAAGATTGAGACAATTGGTTGTTATTTTGCAAATTAACTGTTTACTGTATGGTTATCAGAATTTAGTGAGATAGTCGGTAATTTGTGCTTAAATACATTCGATTGTCCCCAACCGGTGTTTTGTTCACTACTATACCATTATATAATCCGAGTTATAAATCAAAATTTTTTTTACCGTGCCATATATTGGATGTCTTCACCGTGTAAATTAGAATACATGAGTGAACAATGCTGTCGTCAATTTGGTCATCATCAGGCTTTTCTGTAATATACAGTGTTATAAGTTTTTCTATTCATTTTGGATATAACAAAAATATTTATTATTAACTCTCTACCCAGTCCCCAATTTACTTGAAACTATCAAATCCAACTTTGGTGCTGATACCACAGAAGTCGATCTTTCGAGATAGGGTCGTTATATATATATATATATATATATCAACAAATGCATCCTTTGAAAATGTGATTCACTTCATTATTCGACTTAGAATGGCTGCTATCCCACCGAATTCGTCTGTCCTCTAACGCTGTACTCGTTCTAATAGTTATTATTAGTTATCTAAAACTTTCCTGTCATAGTCTATCTCGTTGTTCCTCATTTTTATAGTTCATACAACTGTTCGATAGTTAATAACATTTATTCATTTTCTTATATATTAAATTGACTGTAAGTTATGGCGTTTTTTCATATCTCTTTTAATATACCTAGTATAGCCTGATATCGATTTAAAATCGGATGAATTTCGACTTGGTTCTGTGCTTTATGTTCAGCCTACAAATCGTAAAGAAGATATTTTATCTTTTTTTCAAATAACTCGTTTGAATCCAACTGAACGTGTAAAAATTACTCAATGCCATCCGAATTTTCCAGTACCTAATCTACTTAGAGCATTGGAAGAAAATGACTGTGATGTATCTATTGCTTGGCTTGCTACATATTATTTTGATTTGAATGCGACTCCACAACAATGTTTCTTTGTTAATTACTGCGCTTTTGCTGTCAGTTGTTTAAAACTTTCAAAAAGCCTGGATAGAGCACAACACATAGACAAAGATCGTTTAAAATTAGAAGTTGATCGGCTAACTGATCTAGCTTCAGCTGCAAATTCCGATGATATTGATGATTTATATGATTATGTTTTCCGTCCTTGTCGGCGTGTAGTTGAAGTACTTGCAGATTTCCCGGTTACATCAAGTCTTTTAACATTACAGTATATACTTGACATACTTCCTGGGCCGATTCTTGCTCGACCCTATTCAGTGGCGTCTCCTCCACCGAAGATTGAGTTACTTGTTGCTGTAGTGAATTATCGCACACGTTTATCGACACCACGTATTGGAACAGCTTCAAATTACTTAGCTTCTCTTAACCCTGGAGATTGTTTTAGTGGATGGCTTGGTACTATATCTGGTGGTTTTAAATTCGATAGACTTTTGACACTTTCACCTCCTTCTTGTCTATTGATTGCTACCGGCACTGGTATTGCACCGTTCCACAGCTTTTTGTTACATCAATATAATTCTCTTAAATCTCATTTGAATCATGATACGATCCCAACAAATGTTCTCTTTTTCGGTTGCCGTTACTCCACAAAAGATTATTATTTCGCTTCAGATTTTAAAATGTTAGAAGAAAAGGGTTGGCTAAGGATCATCCCAGCATTTTCCCGCGAAAATACATCTACTGTGTCGCCATCACGACGTCAGT
The DNA here is from genome assembly GCA_944470415.2 of Schistosoma rodhaini. Taxonomy (NCBI): domain Eukaryota; kingdom Metazoa; phylum Platyhelminthes; class Trematoda; order Strigeidida; family Schistosomatidae; genus Schistosoma; species Schistosoma rodhaini. The sequence continues at coordinate 7,555,352 of OX104036.1, read as the reverse complement.
ATGTACAAGATCAATTGAAGAATTATCCAGAAATAGTTTGGTCTATACTAAAATCTCCACAAAGTCATATATTTATTGTGGGCAATCAAAAAACAATGCCTGATGAAGTACGTGAAGCCTTACTGTATGCCATTGTCAATGCAAACCACATGGATTCCAGTGGTGCTGAGGTGTTATTAGGTCAAATGGAAACAGAAAATCGCATTCAGATTGAATCTTGGACATAACAATATTATTTGCATGGAAAAGAGATAATGATAGATATATATTCAATTCAGTCTTAGTTACGCATTTAACTTTGTTTTATATGAAAATTGTACAAAGTAAACTATATTGTGAACACTTCCGGTTTTGATATATTGTATGTTAGACTATGACTTTCAGTATCTGTTGAGTGTATCCTACTTGACTAACTTCAAAAACTAGGTTCAGTGTGGTATGTGTTTAAGTGTTGGAGGTATAGATCCTTGATCAGTTCATTATTAAGACATGACTAATTCTAAGCATTTTGATTGGTCCATCTTTCATATTAGATTTTTGTTACGGATGAGAGTATTCTCAATTTCATGTCAGGAAAGTAAAAGGTCTTTAATACAGTACTATCTTTAAAACTTCTTATCCATTCTCAAAATAGTGGTAATTATATCTTTTCACACTTCTATACTTCAGTGATCGATTTTTCAGTCAAATATATCAATCCGTAATAAAAATTACTACTATATGAATCCAATTTTCATAAGCCGCTCCATTAAGTCAGCGTATACTGGTGGAATGACTTGATCCTTTTTAATTTTATAAACTACTAGATTTGGACTCTGGATTATATTACCCTACTTTCTGCAAGATATGACGTTTCTGTTTAAGTTTCTTATAGACTTGAGAATATGAACTACTGAAGATAGACTACCGAGATAGACTAAAACAGCTGTTTACCGATTCCTTGTTTTCAGTGCTTCATTGCTGTACCAAATCTATAGTAATATTTTATTCCTAATCGGCATAAAAATTAAGACAAAGCAACAGACTTCATAAATTTAGTAGTTTCAATGTTCATAAATTAATTATGTAACTCCAAATTTATATCGTATTCAGAACTGTCTATCTCAAAATTGACTGATTACAACCAGCGAGTGCGAGATCGTGGATGCGCACTGCTGAGGAGTCCCATAATAGGACGAAACGGCCGTCCAGTGCTTCCAAGTTTTCCATAGTGGTCTAGCTTCAATTGACTCATGATTTCAATTATGAAAATACTGAAATATCCACAAAAACCCCTCTGATCAATAATCGAATTTCTAGATGAAAAAAATTTGGGGGAATGACTGTAAGAAGTATGTTTCTCATTTAGTGTGACATTTTAGAATTTAGTTGTAATACGTAGTCTGGTAAATATGTGACTACTCAGAAGCTAAGTTGATAAGTAATATTAGTTTAGGGGAGTTGAGGGAATAATCTTGTATGCACTTTTCATCACAAACTGGCTATAGCTAGACACAAGTGTAAAACGAGAGAGTACTAAGCATTTGTTTCACTCAGGAAGTACTAGAGCAACCCATTCAAAGATCATGCCAAGGACCTAGTACATGTTAGCAATATATTAACAAAGTTGACATCCAATAGTACAGTACATCATAGTTCTAAATTAAACAGTTACAAATTGAATCGAACTAGTGTAAACTTAAAACTGAAACTAGGATCAATAGTCAGATAGATTAATTAGTATTGTTAGTATTCCATGTTTGCACCAAAGAAATGGAAAGCGAAAAATCTTTTTATTTCGCTGAGTTGGAATATTGTTATATTTATTAATGTTTTATATTTAACAAATACTATGAATGTAATCATGTTCTTAGATATATTATTGGCAGATATCGACTGAATCAATCCTTCTTGTATTTATATTGTGTCCATTAATCCTTTCACAATTTGGTTTGTTTTTTTTACTTCTTAGGTTAATAGCATTTATACCTATTGTGTAGATGGGTTCACTGAAATGTTTTATCCTAGGATTTCAAGAATTTCTTACAACACCTAGTCGTTTATGGAGAATGCATTATCATTTAACACAGCTCATATCTAGTAATGCACAAAATACCAAAATTCATGAGCATCAACGTGAACGACAAAAACGTTTACAAATTCGAATTCCAAGTTCAGATAGATTAACATGTATTGCATCACAAATTGAACTACCTGGTTCAAGTGTTGAGAAGTTAGCCAAATCCAATGTTGATTCACCTATTTCACTTCCGAATTTATCTACATCTTCTTTATCATCATCACCGTCGTCATTGTCAACGACATCAACATCTCAAATTAAACGTTCATCATCAGATTCACAGGGTTTATTGGAACCATTAGCAAGAATGTGGTTGATAAATGTGGGACTGATATTGGTAAGGTATATATATATATATATATTGCTCAATAGGAGTATATGTCGTATCAGTCAGTCAGGCGACATAGAACCTGACTTATATGTACATCGATCTGAGTTCCCACACCAGATCAGCACAGTGAGACGAAATTGTCAAGACATGTCAGAGTAGTAGGAGTTTTGATACTGCGAATCATGGTAGAAACGATTAGTTATAGTCAATATTGTTTGAGAAGAAATAATTTAAGGAATAAAAACTATGAGATAATTTTTATCGTAGAATTTAATGGGAGTTAAAGAGTGAATATATCTGCACTATTCTGAATTTATTTATTTATTTGAACACAAATATCGGTACAAGAGGGGCACCAGATATATATGCGCCACACAAAAAATTGTTATGTCATTTAATTGTGTCGGGGCTATGATACTGCCCAGATGCCCAAACTGAAGCAGGTGGTTTTCTTAAGAGGCTACATCCCGAGCCTTTGACTCGAAGATCTGATCCATAAGGCAATGGAGCATTGTGAGGAGGTACAGCCCCCTGGTAGCCGGTGACTAACGATTGATTCATACGCCATTTGTTCCCTCAGGATAATGGAGCCCATGTGCACCATTGATTTGGAATGAGGGTTTTTCAAATCCCCTTGGTGAACTTTCCGTGTCCACCAACCCGTTTATAGCGCCGGACATTCAGTTTTTGTCTCTCGATTTCGTAAAGAACACCCAACACGAGAAGGCAGTGAGTAGGACTTCCCTGTCAGCGGCTGTATATGCATGGTCATGTTAGTGCATTTGGAGAGAGAGGACTCTGCCCACTATCGGCCATACCAGGGCAGTTGGGGGCACTATTCTGAACAATATCATCAAATGTCTTCAGCAACTAAAATAAAGGAAATTATGAATAAGGTAAAGAAATTTTGTTTTGAAAAATAGGAATTTCTTATTTGATCAATACTTCCGAGTGATACTTTATTTACTTAATTTTCTTTCGATTTAATACTCATGACATCACATAATCACAATAATTTAGGATATAATTTTTACTTTATTGTTAGATGTTTTTCGTCATATGATGAACAGGATTTAATGAAATAATTTTCTTATTATCTCTTTCTTTTATTGTACTGAATTTTAGGCATTAGCCATAATCTCGTATTTCTTTTCCCTGATTCCATTAACCCCATCACTTGGTAAGTAATTATTATGTGGACTCCAGCTTGAGTCTTATACATTCTGTATGAGGTGATATTGTGAATACTGTCTGATTGCCATTCTCTCTGTGTTAATATATGTGGTGTAGCAACTTGATCCGATAAGATGGTGGTTGGAGGTGGTCGACAGGAAACTCTGGACCCAGGTTTCGTGCTACTTAACACTCGTCAGCAAGGTGTACCTGTAATCTTGAGGGGACTGATGCTCCCTGACGGGTCGAGGGTTTCCTGTTGACCACCTCCAACCACCATCTTATCTCAACATAGTGCACACAGTGTCAAGCCACCTAGACTAGTGACCACATTGCAACTTGATCGATAGCATTCGATCAGCACTAAGAAGGGCTTGACACGTATGACATTGATCACCACCCAGTGATCAGTTAATTGTAACTTGATCCGATGCATATATTTTCTAGGTTCTATCATTGTCTATGGCTAATTGGTTGTCAGGTTGGCCAAAATTAAACTGAGTAAAACGAAGCTTAGACCGAAAACGGAATGGTGGAAATTTTTGAATGTTTCAACCACTAAATACATTGTATTTATCTTCCTCTTGCCGATCATTTTTATAAAATATGTCTTGTTGAATAAATCAGACACTGGAATTAAAGTTATTCTGTACGGTAAACGTTGTTTGCATTTCTTTCTTTGGTTTTAGGCTGTGTTAAATAGATCTAACTTTCATGTGTAGTCTTATTATAACTGTCTCACTTTACACTTTTGTTTTTTGTTCATTGAGATTGATTGGTTTGATGGGAATGATCCTTTTAATTATTCACTGATGTGATTTTGAACATAATGTATAGTGTTTTAAGTTCTATTTTACTATTTCATTCTGCGTTGGTAATACGAACACTTTCGTAGGGGAGTCGCTTGGGAATTAGTCTTGGTTCGAGTGATGTAAGAATATGTGTTAGATGATTATGAGACTACACTCCGAAGGTAATTGAATCTGAATATATTGTGTCGAGGGGAAGCACCGGATACATATGCGTTGCACAAATTTCATTTGATTTGTGTGAGGGCTGTAATACTGCCCAGGTGCCGAAACTGAAGCAGGTAGTTTTCTTAAGAGGCTACATCCCGAGCCTTTGACTCGAAGATCTGATCCATAAGGCAATGGAGCATTGTGAGGAGGTACAGCCCCCTGGTAGCCGGTGACTAACGATTGATTCATACGCCATTTGTTCCCTCAGGATAATGGAGCCCATGTGCACCATTGATTTGGAATGAGGGTTTTCCAAATCCCCTAGGTGAACTTTCCGTGTCCACCAACCCGTTTATAGCGCCGGACATTCAGTTTTTGTCTCTCGATTTCGTAAAGAACACCCAACACGAGAAGGCAGTGAGTAGGACTTCCCTGGCAGGGGCTATATACGTGTGGCCATGTGAGAGCATTTCGAGAGGGAGAGCGGTCTTTCCCCACTCTCGGCCGTACCAGGGTATTTGGGGGCTGTGTCGAGAGGAAGATGCTTCGTGTTTTAGGAGTCTTTTTTTGCACTTTTATTTATTTCTGACTATAAATTTCTGTGCTCTTTTAGATTTGGGTAAATATGAATCCTCGACTTCCAACTGCTAAGTTACAGGTTCGAACCTCTTTCCACCTACTTAGGTTTAGGCAGCCATGTAGTGTCGTTAGCCCAGACAATCATAGCGTGACTCATACCCAGGTGGCTGGTGAATGAGTTAATAAAAAATAAATTTACTTTGAATTGGATCTGGGCCGTTCATGACCGTTCATCTAACATAACCAATCCTCAGTGTTAATCATAAAATTATTGAATCTATCTTGCCTTTTTGGAATCTGTTCTAATCTCATTTTGTATTATTATTGTTACTAATTCTCTTCTGTATTTCCCTTATTAGTACTTTCTGCGCCCACTCCTTGTAAACTATGGTATTTTGAATGTGTATATCACTGTTCGATGTCTCGGGTTGTTATTATCTCTTTCTGTGGAGGTTGGCTGTTTCCATAAATTTATATCAAACATAAATCTCAATTAAGTATTTATTTGTCAGCATTCATATATCTGTAGGTGTATGGATAGATTGGAGCATGATAAAACCATTTTTTATTGTTCTTTGTCAACTACCCTTGAATTCACTGTTTTCTTCTCTGTCAGTATCATGGTTCGAGTCTTCACGTTTCTGTCACTTCGTTCATCGATTATTCTCATGCACTGTGCACATAGCATTGCTCTTATTCATGGAGTTAGTAAATCTTTTGTACTTGAAGGTAAGTATAGTTGGTTTTTATCATTCTCTTGTTCCAAAAAAGTATTGTCATTACTTGGAATCATAGTAAATTAACCAAATTATATTTTTGAGTCTAATATTCTAATCGAATACAGATTGATTGTACGTTGAGGCATTTCTAGCTTCGATTACCAATATATTGGGTACCACTATGAATTACTTTTCGTGCCTATTGTCTAACTCGAATATGATCCAACCGTTAACTATGTGAAGTAAATATAGATCCTACTTCGTATATGTTCCGTCGACAAATCCCGTTAATAACAACATAAATATAAAAAGTCGAATACGAGTGTTTCCGATATTAATGTTTCATAAATTCATTTCGGCAAAAAAAAAATAGATGAGAAGCAAAAACGACAGATGTACCTAATCAAAATTCTACTCATTACAAACGTTAATGTAACTCAAAGTAAATAATTCATAGTGCAATAAGTAGATACGCATCGGACTCATAAGCACCCATCAGACATATAAGGGTAACATTAAAATGACATAAATATGGGGGAGTACGTGTATCAAAGGTCACAACTCCTTACGAAGATAAAGTAAAAATGATTCAGTATTCGTATGGCATTTGAGTTGTTAAATTCTGCCCAGAAGTTAGGATAAACCACGTGTAATAACACAGAAGCTGATACAAACAGTCTCCTCCTGGAATACAGGAATTTAACGAAAACAATGACTGTATTCAAAAATAAATTGCGCGTAAAAGATATGTGGAGATCACTTGACAGGTAGCGCAAAATGTACTGTTTTATATATCGTACAACAATACGCTAGGTGTGAGTGTATGATACTTAAATATATTCCTTTAAAAAAATGTACGAACTGTGTATGTGAAACGGTGGATTAGTGTTTTCAACTGATAAGTGGTGTTTTTCTAGTGTCACTTCATTTACTTCGATTTGAGTAGATTGAGTAGTATCATTAGATCCAATCTAAACCGTGTAATTAAAATTCGAATGTATAAACCCATATTTAGATAAATTCAAGCCTCGTCCTTATGTGACACATATATCAACATTCAATAATTTTGGTGGTTTTGTATTCTGTAAGCTGAATAGTTTGATTTTTCTTCATCGACTTTAGAGACAACATAATAAATATACCTTTTTCTGTTATGCCCCGATGAGTAGAGAATTGTCCTGACCGTTGCTGCTACCTTGACGTGGTGGTCGGGCTTGCCTATCGTGATGAAGCAATCGAGCTATGCTGTCTGGAACAATCGTTCCTCGAGGTCCTACCATGCCAGACAGGTCGGTTGAAGAGCGGTGAGACTAAAAGCAGCAAACCCAAGGTCCGAAAGCGAAGTCGTACTGCTGACTGTACAGAGGTGTGAAAGCAGTAAGGTGTTTCCTTCAGACAACCGGCATGACAGCGATGCTGCCTTCCCACAAGGAGGGATGGGGTTAGAAAAGGTCGACCCTGAAAATGCACACCTCGCCTTATCCCACGTATTTCCGCCTCCGGCGGTAAGGTCCTTTGAAGAACGGAGCTAACACAAAAACTACCCACAAAAAGATCGTGTGTGACCGACCTCAAACAGTTGTCCCTTGGGCACTGCGGTCACGCTCTCAGGCCATTAAGACCACTTCTAACCCAATTTCCTTTTCAGGTACCTCTAGAAGAACCCTTCCACGGTGTGGGCAACCGGGAAGTGATAACTGCCCTCATACCTCAAACAGCACTCAAAACCACTGTATTCATAATCAATCTCCTTCTTCAATTCCTACTATTCCTTCTACCTTGACTTTCAACACTAAACTTGCTCTCTCGGTTTCCTCCTCAAGTGTCACCATGGCCAACGATTCCAGTGCGCAAAACGCTGTCCCAGGTCTACTAAAACCTCGCTCCAAGCTACACATTGGAGCCTTCAACGTACCCTATGCCAAATCGATCAACGGGCCTCCTTAGCTAAAACCCTAGAATCTCCGAAACACGCATACAGGATCCCAGTGTGGTCATTCACTTGACCTCACCTCGCCAAAATGGACAGCCAACGAAATACACCCTCCGTGTATCTGGCGACCCGTTGGCTAGTTCTCGCGGACTTGCAGGTGTAGGCATAGCACTAAGTACAAGGGCAGAACAGGCACTACTAGAATGGGTCCCCGTTAACAGTCGCCTGTGTGCTGTCCGGCTAAATGGCTCCGTAAGAACTCGGAAGGATAGAGACACACGTAGTTGCCTTTTCGTCGTTTCTGCCTACGCTCCCACTGACTGCAGCCATGATGAAGTGAAAGATGACTTTTACAGAAAGCTCTTCCCAGACAGTCTGAATGGAACATTGAAGTAGGCCCCCCGATCCTACTTGAAGTTCAAAAGGCTATAGGTAATATGAAACGAGGAAGAGCAGCTGGTCCTGATGGATTGGCTCCAGAGGTCTTTAAATATGGTGGTCCGATTTTAGCGATTAGGTTGACTAATATTCTGGCTAAAATCTGGGAGACGGATGTAATCCCATCCGACTGGTCACAATCACTGATTGTCCCAATATATAAAAAGGGGTCAAAATCATCCTGTGATAACCATAGAGGGATTAGTCTGACTAACATAGCATCTAAAATACTAGCCTTAATAATTATCGGGCGCCTAACTAAGACTCGTGAACTGCAAACACGAGAAAATCAGGCTGGCTTTAGACCTGGTCGTGGCTGTATCGACCACATATTCACCATTCGTCAAGTTTTAGAGCACAGACATGCTTATCGGCGTCCGACAATGATAGTTTTTCTTGACTTGAAAGCAGCATTTGACTCTGTAGACCGAGAGGTTCTGTGGCAGTGTCTGTCATTGAAAGGTGTACCTGAGAAGTACATAAACCTTGTGAAGGCTCTTTACTCGAACACTACCAGTCGAGTGAGAGCTTATGGCGAACTGTCATATGATTTTACAACCTCAAGTGGTGTCCGTCAAGGCTGTCCACTATCCCCCTTTTTGTTTAACTTCATTATAGACCTGTTGCTGGAAATAACACTCTCTTCGACTGAATTTACAGGAATTGATCTCCTACCAGGGGGACCACTAAGCGACTTAGAATACGCAGATGACATAGTCCTGTTTGGTGAAGACACTGGCAAAATGCAGAGTCTTCTGTTGGAACTGAGTAATAATGCCAGGATGTTTGGGATGCGATTCTCCCCATCCAAATGTAAATCGTTACTCCAGGACTAGCCTGCGTCAACACCTGAACTAAGGATAGGGAGTGAGGTAGTCGAACGCGTCGACAACTTCACTTATCTTGGAAGTCTGATCAGCCCTAATGGGTTGGTGTCTGACGAAATCTCAGCACGGATTCGGAAAGCTCGTTTGGCTTTTGCCAACTTACGTCACCTATGGCGAAGACGAGATATCCGTCTATCAATTAAAGGACGAGTATACTGCGCATCAGTTCGCTCTGTTCTACTTTACGGTTGTGAAATATGGCCATTAAGAGTAGAAGATACTCGTAGGTTACTAGTATTTGACCACAGATGCCTTAGAAATATTGCTCGCATCTGCTGGGATCACCGGGTAAGTAATAGTGAGGTTAGACGCAGGGTATTAGGGAACGATGGTAAATCAGTTGATGAGGTGATGAATCTTCATCGACTGAGATGGTTGGGCCATGTGTTACGTATGCCTGAACACCGATTACCACGACGCGCTATGATGACTAATGTAGGGGATTGTTGGAAGAGAGTTAGGGACGGCCAAACCAAAACATGGCATCAGTGTTTGAAGTCACTAACTTCTAGTCTGAGCCATGTTGGTAGATGCAGACTACCTGGTTGGAGTCCGCGTGAATATCGTAACCAATGGTTGGAGACTCTAGGTGACATGGCTCAGAATCGATCACAATGGCGTAGGTGTATACACTCTTTATCTTCCTTTAAACCTTGAGACTAAAATTGCTTCATATATCTCCTCCTTCCTGTACTATATCCTTATATACAACCTATATTTTATATATTAACACCACTAAATTAACTGCTTCTATGAATTCGGTGTTCATCTTGTTGTGCTAACGATGTATGGCAACTTGGACCGATGCATAAATGTGCCTAGTCCTACGTTGTAGCTGACTGACTGACTGAGTATAGAATTGTATCTGTGACGTTTTGTGACTTAATGTAAACCACTTTTTTAGAGTAAATAAATAACCAAAATAAAAGTAGCACAAGTTTAAATAGTACAAATGAAACAATGGAGAATATTTTTAGTACAATCAAAATCATAATATATCAATGTTAATTAGTTTTTGGTCAAGGTAAATTTGTATTACAAATGTATACAATTTTTATACCCACATTTTTATGCACAAATGCTCTAGTACAGCCGAGTGTTGGGAGAGTCCGATCTCCCTCTTGAAATGCTCTCACATGGCCATGCGTATACAGACGCTGACAGGGAAGTCCTACTCACTGCCTTCTCGTGGCATTACTGTTCTTTACGAAAGTGAGAGGACGAAAAGCGAATGTTCGGCGCTTTAACCGGGTTAGTGGACACGGAGGATCCACCTAGGGGAGTTGGAAAATCCTGATTCCAAACCAGTGATGCACATGGGCTCCAGTATCCTGAGGGAACAAATGGCGTATGAACCAATCGTTGGTCACTGGCTACCATGGGACTGCATCTCTTCACGATGCTCCATTGCCTTATGAATCAGATCTTTGGGTCAAAGGCTCCGGGTGTGACCCTTTAAGAAAACTACCTGCTTCAGTTTGGGCACCTGAGCAGTATTACCGATCTCACACGAATCAAACGAGATTTGTGCAGTCCATATGTATCTGGTGTCCCTTTGTGCCAATATTTATGTGTTTAAATAAAAAAATCTATATTTCGGTTATTTATTTGCCCTGAAGAAGTGGTTTACTTTAAGTCACAAAACGTCTCAGATACATTTCTGCTCATTGGGACATAATAAAAAAAGATTTATTCATTATTAAATTTTTACCCAATCCTCAATTGATTTGAAACTATCAAAATAAACCTTTGCATTGATACCCATAAACAATATAAGGCTTGTAAAAGCTCACTTCATTTTAAAGTATGTGCTAGTGATGTTTATAAAGATAATAATAATAACAATAGTAAAGGCTCCACGATGCAACTATCCGGCTCAAAAATCACAAACGTTTTGAAATTCGGATCTTTGACTACAAATCTCTTTAATCATTTTTACATCTGTAAAATTTCCTTTTTATTGTACACAGAAAATATGCGATCGTATAACCCTATTATCAATGACTAAAGAATATCGGTATATTCAACGAACTTCTGCACGAAGTTGTATACTTTTTACTGGTTTATCAAAATTTTCTTCTAATGATCATTCAAATGTTTTCTTAAACTCTGCAATCGGTGGTACAATCATGGATCGTTTATATACACTAATCTTTTTTATGATATTTCAATTGCAAGTAGGTTTTAATGTTGATGTGTAAATTTGTTGAATACTCCAAATTTCTGTATTTTAGTTCTCTTGTGTGTATCTTTTTGATGTCACTGTTTTTATTGGCTGTTAACTCGTTATCAATATATGGCGGTTGGCGTTAGTCTTTTTCGTCTAATGATTACTACATACAGTATTTTAGCTGAGTGGCTAAAAATAGTACACTTCACCGTACCTTACGGATTTCTGTTGCCGGCTATGGGACCCGGAAAATATGTAGCTATTACAAACTAAAAACTACTTGCAAAAGGCTGTGCGTGATTAGCCTCGAACATTTGTCTCTTGAACTTTTTAGTTGAGATCACTGTTAATCCAGTGTATCTTTCGAGTACCTCAAGAAAATGAATCATCACTTCATGGTGTTGGCGACCGAGAACTTACAACTGACCATGTAATTCTTGAAGAATTCGAAACTATACTGTTCACGGTCAAATCTCAGTTAAAGAGCTTGACTTCTAGTCATTACTAAGCAAATTTAAATTCAATTAAATCTACTTCGATAAAAGCCGCTGAGTGGTATTCGTATCGTTTACTCACACGCACACACAACTAGTGTAACTCAAAACCAGTTTCATAAACTTGTATTTGACTGATTTCTCAGAATAATATTATTAAATTGATTACTATATTCATACACTGGGTCATGAAAAGTCCACATTGTGCCAATCAAAGACCTAGTATAGCAAGTCTATGTGATTGGCCAAGAACTGATAGTAGATACATATGTATAAACGATTATTTTTGCATGTGATTCGGTTTAGCACAATAAATTTCTTCTTTCACTCTCCTTCTCTATCAGTAGCCTGTTGGGATCGTGGGTATCAGTATCAGTCTCGGACACAGTGGGTCATAATAATAATTTTTTGTTTTTAAAGAGGATTGCTAGACCAATACTCAATTTATTGTGAGAATTCTTGTGTCGAGTTTGCAAAACAGATCAATAATAGTTATGCAAATTAAATATGGGCATGCAGCCGTATAAAATCTCCACAAAATGGCATCATTAATGACTAGCTTTCGGATTTGTGACTAAAGAACCCTGGTGAAAATCTGTTGAAGAGCATATTTTTTGTCCACATACCTTTATTTCAACTCAGTATTAGTTAACTGATGTTTTACATGTTACGGTATTTGAAGATCCTCAGTTCATTCACATGTGATGATGGATACATAGTGCAAGAAAATTCAGAATCCAAACAAAGCATTCAGTAAACATTCCTTTTTTCAGTTATTCTCTATCTTGAGTCGCTTCGCGATGAAAGTTGTTTCTAAGGTCTTAACACAATCACCTAAATAAATATTATGCCAACGCAAAATTTCAATGTACAGTTTCTGTGTTTACAATGCGTCTATGTAAGTGTACTTAGTATTTCAGTATTTTCTATGAAATGGATAACTGTCAGGAAATACAGTTATTTCCCAACATTTTCACTAGAATTAACCTGGCAAGTTTGAAGTACGTTGACTTGAAACTCACATTGTTAATGGTCGATTCACAAGAAAACTTCAAGATTTTTTTCTGTTAATACCAGTATCGTCTGACGAAGACACTCGTAGAGAAAATACAGTTGTTGAAAGCGATTTTGAGAGTTGTTGATCCCATATTCAATTGTTTATATCGCTTTCAAATTTTCTACTCTTAAACATTCATTTCTAACTGTATTATTAATCTATTTCTATGATTGTTGTTGATTTGTTTCTACGTTCTCTAGTGGAGTTTATTGGCTACGTTGTCAGCAAATTACTGGATTGGTCACGTGACCAATGCTTTCTCTGTTGCTTTCTTGTATGCATGTTATGCATTTGAATATCGTTGGCGACAAGTTGCCGGTAATTTAAACATTTTAAAATTATTTGAGGTTACTATCTCCGTACTTACGAACTGTTATGGATTGACTTATCTATCAATACCTTGTTTCTGCTTCTGTCCTCAGCTATTTTCTAACTTATAGTGCTATATGATATGTTGGCTGACATCGTCATTGTATGTTGGATAAAAATGACATCAGTTTATCGAGTAAGAGGTTGTTGGCTTGAGTCATGTTGATAGTTGTAGACTCTCTAATTTTTGGGGCCAATCAACTGTCAGAAAGGTTAAGTGGTGGCATGTCGCAAAATTGGTTTCAATTGTGCAGTTTCATTTATTCTCCATCTTCATATTTTAGATGTAGTGTCATTTCAAACTTTTCATTGTTTGATCTCATTTGTTTTTTTAGACTGTACCTCATAACCACTAGGTTTTTTGATACATTTTTAGTTGGGTCATGTGGCTAAGTTGTGCTGTTTAGTTTGTAAAAACAGTTGGTAGTGTGTAGTTCTCTTCAAAATTAATTTGAAGCTACTGTTTTGAAACCCATGGTTATAGTTGTGAATTTAGATCGGTGGCTCTGTCGTTAGGGTTTTTGACTTTCAGTCTCTAAGTCGTTGGCTCGAACCATGTTCCACAACCTGATGGTATCACTAGCATTGACACTAAAGGTATGACTTTTAACCAACCACACGGGTCTGTACCTAGTAAGTGGAATAATACGATGTTATTGTAATCACAATTAGTTTATCTACTTTGGTTCCCATCTTGTTAATCTCTGTGCCATTGTTGTAATAATATGAAGTGTAGTAGTGTAGACTAGTGCTCACTCCTATCTTTATTCTGCATTGAGGATGATTTACACGGTAAGTAACATTGTATAACACATTATTACGGAGATAAAATTACATGTATCGAAAGAAGAAACTGTCATTGAATAATTCTTTTTGTATGTTAATTTTTTATCGGTCTTCATTATTTGTTTTTCTAAACTTTCATTAGGCACTACCTTTGAAGGATTTTTAGGACGAATTGTTGATAATTGGACTTATTTCCTTGGGTACGGTCTACCACTTGGTTGTGCATCTATAGTATTCCCACATTTTATCGGTTGGGGTGGTGTAATTCTTGCAATAGGCTATCCAGTTCTTGTAATTGGTGCATTAGGTAGTCGTTGGCGTCCATTTGATGTTAACATTAATGTAAAAGATGAATGGAAATTATTTCGTTTATTGCGTTATTGTTTAATTATTTCCCTTCGACCAGCATTATGGGTTTCTAATTTAGTTGTACAAACTACTGCATGGTTTGTTTATCAATTTTGGTTCCGACAAAATTATCCAATTAACGATGATGGAATTCGTCAATTTTGAATATTTATTACTATGCTTGATGCATTGATAACTTCAATTCATTTTCTAGCGGTCAGATTTTCAATTGAACAATCAATCAATGTTATTGTTTGTTATGAAAGAAGTTACATCACATTCTTGACGCATAATATATTTTCAATGACACCATAGTTATGCATTGACGTCCCAATATCCATAATTAATTATTGTGTTTAATGAACACTTCATTTTCAAGCTTGTATTAATTACAGATTGTAACCACTGAAACCACCATTCACTATTTTCTAATTCTATTTAGATTTTCATAGTTGAAAGCGTGAGTTAATTTGAAGCTGAACCACCATGAAAAACCTGGAAGCACTGGACGGCCGTTTCGTCCAGGTTTTCCATGATGGTCTAGCTTCAATTGACTCATGCTTTCAACTATGAAGATACTAAATCTTCACAAAAGCCCTTCTGATATTTAGATTTTATTTTGTTCTCAGATATAATAATGAATTAAATGAACATAATTTTATTGTTTCAACTTTGTCACCACCCACTCTCTTGTATGTTTTATTATTGAGAGTTGAATTTCCAACTCATCTTGGTGCCAAAGTATTTTACTTTTTGTTTTCTGAAAGAAAGTTTTATTACACAGATTTATATAGGTTTGTAATCCTTTATTCAATTGTTGATAGCTGAGTATTAGTATTGGTAGCTGTAGTAGTAGTAGTAGTAGTCAATGTTTACATAAGCAGAGTAAATGATTAACTTTCCAGATATACGATTTCGTATATTTGATTTCGAGCCACATTGTAATTGTAAGAGCTAATGATATACTACTACTACTCGGCCGTCTAAACCGAAATGTAAGTGAAATAGGATTTATACCTGTGACCTAGGTATTGAAAATTGAACACCTTAACTATTATAGCTATCACTCTATGTAAGACATCCCTAAAAAAAAAGCTGAAATTTTTGACTGTACTGGTTAAACAATGTAATCATCAATATATTTAATTAGTTATGTTTTCTATTTGATCATCTTCATTTCATTAATTGCTTATTATTTTTTAGTTTAATTTTTTTGCTTTATATATATACACATATATCTTTTGTTTGTTACTAAGTTACATCATTTCTTAGTGTGTGTGTGTATATATATTTATCCATCATACAGGGAAACAATAGGAAGGATAATAGTAAATCATTTTCCCCCCTTAAAGTAATTGTCAATTCTGTCCATTGTAGTCTGATTCAATGTATATTAATAGAATGATTATAATCATTTGTATATGTTTTTGCTTCTTTTTGTTTTGTTCTGTTGTCAATGAAATGATGTATAGATCATAATAAATTGAGTATTATATTGGTATCCTGGAGAAAAAAAGTGTATATTTGTTGTCTTTCTTGTATGTTAGTTTTATATTTTCACCTAATAATTGAGAAATAAATTCATTAAGCCGTATATATGTATATGTGTTCTTTAATTTTTATCTTAATTACCTATATTAGTCCAGAGGATGGTTAATTTATTGATAACAGTTAATAATTATTAATTTGATGGTAAGCAAAGATAGATAGAGGCTAGCAGTGGAATCCAGGATGCGCGTTTCGTCCTATTTGGAACTCGTCAGCTGGGTGTATCTGCATCTCAGAGTTGATGTTCACTCTGGAACTCGAACACAGTACCTTTCGCTTCAAACGCCATCACGTTATCCACTCAGCTACTGAGTCCTGATAGCCACTTACTTGTGCAATGAGGTGAAGTTTAAATTCAACTAAGTATCGTTTGTTTGAATCTTCCCATTGAATTAAGGCTATATCGAGGTAATCTCGACCGTTGCTGCTACCTTGACGTGGTGGTCGGGTTTGCCTATCGTGATGAAGCAATCGAGCTATGCTGTCTGTAACAATCGTTCCTCGAGGTCCTACCATGCCAGACAGGTCGGTTGAAGAGCGGTAAGACTAAAAGCAGCAATCCCAAGGTTCGAAGGCGAAGTCGTACTGCTGACTGTACAGAGGTGTGACAGCAGTAAGGTGTTTCCTTCAGACAACCAGCATGACAGCGATGCTGCCTTCCCACAAGGAGGGGTGGGATTAGAAAAGGTCGACCCTAAAAATGCACACCTCGCCTTATCCCACGGATTTCCGCCTCCGGCGGTAAGGTCCTTTGAAGAACACAAAAAAATAACACAAAAACTACCCACAAAAAAGCCGTGCGTGACCGGCCTCAAGCAGTTGTCCCTTAGGCACTGCGGTCACGCTCCCTGGTCGTTCAGACCAAGACTAATCCAATTTCTTTTTCAGGTCCCTCAAGAAATACCCTTCCACGGTGTGGGTATCCGGGAAGTGATACTAGCCCTCATACCCGTAACAGCACACGAGACCAAGTTGGTCACTTTCAAATCCTTCCTACACCTCCTAACAACTCTCTTATCTCCACGACTAACCCTTCCCACGTCCTTTTATCACCTCGCACCGCTAGGGCAAACGACTCGTGTACACGGAACGTTATTCCTGGTCTCATGAAACCTCGCTCTAAACTACATGTAGGAACTTTTATGTCCGAACATTGTGCCAAATAGGACAACAGGCTTCCTTAGCTAGAACTCTAGAATCTTACACCATCGATGTGTGCTGCGTCTCCGAAACGCGCATACAAGATCCGAGTAGTGTCATTCATTTGACTTCACCTAATCATAATAAAGAACCATCTCGACACACGCTTCGTGTATCTGGAAGCACTGATGCTGCTTCCCGTGGCCTTGCTGGAGTAGGTATAGCATTAAGTCCTAGGTCAGAACTAGCTCTTTTAGACTGGATCCCAGTAGACAGTCGTCTATGCGCTGTCCGACTAAACGGATCAGTAAGGACTCGGAAAGATAGAGAAACTCTTCGTTGTCTCTGCCTACTCTCCCACTGACTGCAGCTCAGACGATATAAAAGATGAGTTTTACAGGAAACTTTCTGACCTCAGAAAAGCTAGGCGTTCTGATGTAATAATAGTGGCTGGTGACTTTAATGTTCAAGTAGGTAAACTAAGTGAAAAGGAAAGACACCTGGGAGGATCTTATGGTGTCGTGGCTAAAAGAACAGAAAATGGCGACCGTCTGTTGCAGCTGTGGTCAGATAACCGCCTATTTCTTGCAAATACTAACTTTAAGCACAAGGAAAAATGTCTTTTGACATGGCGACCCCGAATTCGTCCCAACGTTGGACCCAATTAGATCACATCGCTATCAGGCACCGATGGAGGGGCTCGATAGAAGACTGTCGCTCATTCTGGGGCATATGTTTAGATTCAGATCATACTCTAGTGCGAGCACGTATCTGTCTGCATCTTACTGGACGTAGGAAAGACACTGCAGGGAAGCCTCTAAGGGTTCTACTTAATGATAAGCAAGCTAAGAATATATTTTAGGAACAACTGGAAAAACAGTTAGACAGACATGTAAGTTGTGTCCACCCCGAAGCAGCGTGGAATGACATGGCTCAAAATCGTTTGCAATGGCGAAGGTGCATCCACTCTTTGTGTTCTACTAAATTCTAATCTTCTGAACTACTCATGTCTTTATCTTTTTCTCTTTCCAAATTTATTTCACTGTACTATACTCCTTCAATAACATCTTCAAACCCTAATCTTTCCGATTACTGCTTATACTCTTACTACTTGTACCATTATGGGATTTGAATCGACAACTGCATCTGTGTGTTAATGTGGTATGGCAACTTGAACTGATGTACGTACATGCGAAATTCTACGTTGTAACTGACTGACTGATATCGAGGTAATAGCACAATAAGCACATATGCCAATTAGAGACTGACCAGTTACAGTCCTCAACATCAATGGGAAGATTCAAACAAACAATGCTTAGCGAATTTATTAATCTGATTGGTTAAAGTTTATTTTCCCAACTTTAACCAATTGCGAATATGTAGATAGATTATTAATCATTAGTTTAAAGATAAAATACTTTTTAATAAGCTTGAAAATTGTCATGCTCTGTTCCTGGCAGGTTTTCTGTAGAGTTCGAAATTAGACTAAAACATCTTTGTCAATGCTTGTTAGTTTTTTCATGGTTGAAATCATGAGTCACCAAGGAAAACTTGGAATCACTGGACGGCCGTTTCATCCTATTGTGGGACTCCTCAGCAGTGCGCATCCACGACCTAGCCTCGCGAGATTCGAACCCAAGATCTACCAGTCTCGTGTCAGAGCTTCTTAGTTTTCCAATGATTTCTCAGTTACTATCAGTTCATAATGGAAACTGATTTGCACAAGCCTTTCAATTAAATTAATAGATAGTCTAATTAAAAATGTCGGTTTTCTGTAGTAGTTGGTAGATTGTGACTAAAAGGCAAATCTCATTAAAAAATGAAGTCAATTATTACAACTGCGGTACAAAAGGTGATTTCGTTTGAAAAAACATTACTTTTGCCCACATATTTTGTACTCTCGATACTTGAACTTTTAAACAGTTTATCAGTAAACAGCAAGGGATTCAGTCGGTTTTTAAAAATTAATTTCGATTTCGATTGTGTAAAATGTACATTATATGTAGTTGTATATAAAGTTTCCTGAAAAACAGCAAAGCTCCTATTCTTCGAACTATGTAGATTTTAAAATTTCGAATAATGATTCCAACCGATTCATATTCACCTGGAACCTAATGTTACCGTTGTATTTTGATCATTTATTAATGAAAACGCATGACGTAACAAAATACATGACTTATTATTAACTACTTAGTTTTGTAATAATTCATTACACTTTCAAATAGACTTATAAGCGATCGATACAGTGCACGAAACATCCATATGTTAGCTTGAAAATAGTACCTAGTTTTCCCATGCTAATTAATCTCATTACCCTGGTTCTGAGCCATGTTTTGAAATATAGTCCTCAGCTTTCTGTGAAAGTATACATTAGGGACGAGCTTAGAACAACCTTAATGGGTTTCTAGCCTGTTTTTAGCCAATCAGAAGACAGCTTCCATGAATTATAAGCTTGTTGAAATGTAAACAATGAAATCGCAGTGCGAACTGACGTCATGAAATTAATAGATCATTTGGTATTGCTAAGGTCACTGCCTGTAAATCTAAGAATCAACGAAAAATCGTCCTGATGGACATTATTTGTTCATCTTCCCAAATCCTTATAAAGATCCAAACTGATTTTTAAGTCTCTACATTGTCCCTAGTAAGAGTCAATTATTGAGAGTGAAGGTTCGGGGTTGGCGTGTTTATTCACAAACTGGCATTAGTTGTAATATGAATTGCTACATAGTCATATGGATGAATGAATTTTACACAAAAATAAAAGGGGATTACCTAGTCAAACTAGGTAAAAACGTTTATCAGGATTAACTGATTAGGATTAGAGACAGAGTCAATCTACCTACTTTGTACGATCTAAAAAGACAGAATTAAGCATTTAAAAAGCTTAGCACCATCACTTTCACTCTACGGTGGCAAAATATAATTTTCCGCTGTCATTTTAACTGTTTTGAGCAGTATGTAGAGGTAGTTTTACTCCTCGTCCCACCTAATGCTTCGATTTCTCTTACTCATGGAGGAGCAGGATTCTTCACCGAACTATGTCATGGAAAATCCTTTCCAGTTGCTATTCATTCTTATCATGTCTACCTCCACTTCTCTACACAATGTGTTCCTTGGTTTTCCTCTCCACCTGTAACCCTTCTGCGGGTTTTTGCTGGTCCTAAGCCCAGGTAAAGGAGGAGAGCTGGGCATAGGGTCAACAACCTTGATAAAACAGTGCTGACCGGAAAAAAATTAAACCATCCGATTTCTCACAGAAATCTGAAAGTCGTATCATTGGTTTTGATTGGTTTATTCGTGAAGTATATTTTTGTTCAGTTTCTAGCTATACACTATCGAAATTCATAGACATATTTATCAGTGGTGCCGCTAAAATGAATAAGCTAATATTTATCAGTCAGATACAACGTAGAATTTCGCATGTACGTACATCAGTTCAAGTTGCCATACCACATTAACACACAGATGCAGTTGTCGATTCAAATCCCATAATGGTACAAGTAGTAAGAGTATAAGCAGTAATCGGAAAGATTAGGGTTTGAAGATGTTATTGAAGGAGTATAGTACAGTGAAATAAATTTGGAAAGAGAAAAAGATAAAGACATGAGTAGTTCAGAAGATTAGAATTTAGTAGAACACAAAGAGTGGATGCACCTTCGCCATTGCAAACGATTTTGAGCCATGTCATTCAAGGTCTCTAACCATCGGTTGCTATCATCTCGCGAATCCCAACCAGGTAGTCTACACCTACCAACATGGACCAGTCCACTTGTCAGTGACTTCATGGATTTATGCCATGTTTTGGTCTGGCCGCCCCTAGCTTTCTTCCAACCTGCTCCTACACCATAAAGCATTACACGTCGGGGCAGTCGGTGGTTGGGCATACGTAACACATGTCCCAGCCATCTCAACTGGTGAAGTTTCACTACTTCATCAATCGATTTGCCATTTTTACCTAGTACCCGTTTCCTAACATTTACATTGCTTACACAGTGGTCCCAGGATATACGAGCAATGCGTCGAAGACACCTATGATCGAACACTAGTAGCCTACGAATATCCTCTACTCTTATCGGCCATGTTTCACTGCCATAAAGTAGGACGGAACGGACTGCTGCACAGTAAACCCGTCCTTTGGTTGCTAGACGGATATCTCGCCTACGCCATAAAAGTTGGCGAAAGCTAGACGAGCCTTCTATATCCGTGCTGAGATTTCGTCACACACCAAACCACAAGGGCTGATGAGACTCCCAAGATAAGTGAAGCTGTCAACACGCTCAACTACTTCACTCCCTATAGTTAGTTCAGGTATCGATGCAACCCAATCCTGAATTAACATTTTGCACTTCGAGGGAGAGAATCGCATTCCAAACATGCCTGCATAGTTGCTTATAGTGGTCAGAAGACTCTGCATGTTGTCAGCGTCTTCACCGAGTAAAACTATGTCGTCGGCGTATTCTAAGTCAACGAGTGAGCCTCCTGGTAAAAGTTCAACTCCAGGAGATTGAGATGATGAAAGTGATACTTCTAAAAGCATGTCAACGACAAAGTTAAACAAGAATGGGGAGAGTGGACAGCCCTGACGAACACCACTTGAGGTAACCAATTCTGATGACAGTTCGCCATAGGCTCTAACTCGACCAGTTGTGTTCGAGTGGAGAGCCTTTATGAGGTTAATGTACTTCTTTGGTACTCCTTTAACTGACAAACACTGCCATAGAGCCTCACGATCAACGGAGTCAAATGCCGCCTTAAGGTCAAGAAATACTACTATCGTGGGACGTCTGAATGTATGTCTATGTTCTAGGACCTGACGTAGAGTGAATATCTGGTCTATGCAACTAGTCTACTCTTCACGAGCTTTGGTTAGGCGTCCAAGTATTATTGAAGCTAATATTTTAGACACTATATTAGTTAAACTGGTTCCTCCGTGACTGTCAGAATAGGACTTTTGTCCTTTCATATAGACTGGCACAATCAGTGAATGGGACCAGTCAGATGGAATTACGTCTAATTCCCAGATTTTACCTAAGACCTCAGTCAATCTCACTACTAGTACTGAACCTTCATCCTTAAAAATCTCAGGAGTAAACCTGTCGCTCTCACGCTTCAGATTCCCTATAGCTTTTCCTGTAGGAAGCAATTTCCTACAGGGGTAACTTTAAGCTATTCTCTAAACTGTCGAATACAGAGTCTTGGTTTCGCCAAAGTCAAAACAAGTAAGCTATTTGGCTTAATAAACTTTATCTGTTTCTAAAACGTAAATTAACAACATTAGTATACGAATAAACAGTAGTCTATTACATAGGGAAAAGGTGAAATATAAATGACATACCGAACAGTAAGTGGAGAATAGGAAAAATGAGTCAAAGGGGAGAATATTGTTCCAGAATGAACATAAAATTGTGATTGGTGGATAAAACAAAGACAGTCATACAAGGTCAAAGAACTTAGTGCGGTGGTGAGCGTTTCACCTATCATCGGTGTGTTCACTTATCGATCACACTTTACATTTCCAACCTCGTAAAGAGTTAGAGGACTTACATCAAATTGCCATTCAGGGAATCATGAGATACCGAAGTGTGGCTGAAGGTCAGTTGAACTGATCCCTAAAGTGTTCTGCACATCGATCCAATCTCCTGGATTGAGAATGAATGATATGCCCGTCTTTGTCTGAGATAGTTTCGCTAATAGTTGGGTTCCCAATACCGATTTCCTTAACAAGTCTGAACAGTTTTCTGCTGTTACCTATTGCCGCTGCTTTTTCCATCTCTCTTGCTTTCGCTACCCACCACTGTTCACGATCATTGCGTAGGCTTCTTATTAGCCTTCGCTTAAGCTGACTCCGCTCTTCGTTATGTTCAGAGCCAGGAGGGATGGGTTTTCGAGCATCTATCAGTGCGGTAGATGCTGCCGAGATCCACTGTTTCTCCCTGACCTTATGGCTTACCTTACTAGCGGATATCACTGCTGTTTCCACAGCTTTTCGGATGTCATTCCACGCTGCTTCGGGGTGGACACAACTTACATGTCTGTCTAACTGTTTTTCCAGTTGTTCCTAAAATATATTCTTAGCTTGCTTATCATTAAGTAGAACCCTTAGAGGCTTCCCTGCAGTGTCTTTCCTACGTCCAGTAAGATGCAGACAGATACGTGCTCGCACTAGAGTATGATCTGAATCTAAACATATGCCCCAGAATGAGCGACAGTCTTCTATCGAGCCCCTCCATCGGTGCCTGATAGCGATGTGATCTAATTGGGTCCAACGTTGGGACGAATTCGGGGGTCGCCATGTCAAAAGACATTTTTCCTTGTGCTTAAAGTTAGTATTTGCAAGAAATAGGCGGTTATCTGACCACAGCTGCAACAGACGGTCGCCATTTTCTGTTCTTTTAGCCACGACACCATAAGATCCTCCCAGGTGTCTTTCCTTTTCACTTAGTTTACCTACTTGAACATTAAAGTCACCAGCCACTATTATTACATCAGAACGCCTAGCTTTTCTGAGGTCAGAAAGTTTCCTGTAAAACTCGTCTTTTACATCGCCCTCAGACCTTGGGTTGCTGATTTTAGTCTTACTGTTCTCCAATCGACCTACCTAGCATGGTAGAACTCACAGGAACATATGTTTCAGCCAATATAACTCGGCTTTGTCATCATGATAGGCAAACCCGATTACCACGTCAAGACAGCAGCACTTGTCGGGTGGCTATGAATAAAATCCAATCCTAATGTAAACGTCCGCAGCTAATAAATAAAAGGTAACTGGTAAGTTTTTTTAATTTTCGACAACTCAAATGTCACAGTATCAAAACCTGCTAACATCATACTTTTTTTCAAAAGAATCAACTTCAATCAAACATGAAAAACGAAACAATATTAGATCATTTATTTCTTCTACTAATGAGTAGTATACAAATATTTTACAATAGAAATTGTCAAATACTAGCATCAACCACATATGCGACACCTTACTACAAAGTTTAGGAAATTATTAGCATTAAGTCAAGTATTTCAGAGCACATATAATTTATGTAAAAAAGCGATGAAAATGTCAAAATTTAGAGGAAATCAACCAAATATTGCCATATTAGAGGACAAATTAAAAGTAGATACATATTCATTGATTTAAAATTAGCTGTATTACATAAATCTTTAGTACAACAATGTACTGTAAATTGTACTGATTTATAACTCCAATAAAGCCAATTTGATACTGATTTACAATGTTGTACACATTGTCTTGTTGCTATCCCTCCTAAGAAATAACGTGAATGTTCTATAGTCTATAAAGATATTTTGAACAGAAAATAAAATTTAATTAAATTCTTTGTGTACTGACATGTAATGCTTGTATATAAATTGTTTATTATCTGTTCAATTTACAATGCTGAATGTGTTAGTTTCAGTGACCCTATCAAATTTAAAATGTAGGGTCAAACATCCATATCATTTTTGTAGCACATCTTATATACACGTCACTTATTTGTGTTTCTCTGGTGAGCATGGAAATCTTTGTTGTATTCTACATTCAAACAACATGTTATTCCCCTAAAATTAGTATTATCTATTCCTGTAACAGAAATCCGTTCCATGTGCACTAAATATCGATGTAAAATTTGATGGAAGCTAATTATCAATGTCATCAGGTTATAATACATTAGACTTCGGGTATAATTGTCTAACTTCTCAAGTTGCTTTAATCCATGAAATATGTATAATCATACGAAGTGTGAATGTAATCGTCTAGTTTCATAATAACATTCTAGGATATAAATGTATGTATTATCATGGTAGCTTACTTTAATTCAAGAAATATTTTTGTAAATATCGCTTGTTCCGAGCCTAGATGTTGTTCTACATAAATTTTTATCAGGAATCTGTTGTCTTCGGATTCATGAATATGTGTAAACTATTGGTTTCTAATGAAGGTTTTCCTAATACACCCATTTAAACCTTTAGTAAACACCTTCATGATTTTGAGATGGTGGAGAAAACTTGTAGCTCAGGTGGGTGATTTTGATGTTGGTTTGTTCTCTGAGCTGGATGGTTTGGTCGTGGAGCTTTCATCGTCCTTCTGAACGACATCATCAGCATAAACTTCGGGTAGCACACATCTTGTCCCACTTTTACATTTTATTTTTAAATCATCATACCAAATGAAGGTAGATAGACTATGTAAGAACATCGTCTTTCTTACTTTCTACGACCGTATTAGGGTATTTTGGATTTAGACATAGGAAACGTGTCGTCTTTCTGTTTTTAGCTTAATTATTTATTTCAGTTGAACAATTAGTTGATGATATGAGGGTTAATACCATGTAAATAGCCTTCAATCGATAAAAGTGATCACTGAATTTTTAAAGTTTTAATCCAAAAAAAAATATATAAATTTCTTACAATTCAAGTACATTCAGTATAATATATAGGAACTTTCGTCTAAATCAGACCGAATAGTTTCACAGTATTTGGGCACTTAGTTGATGTAAGACATTAAATAGGAATAATATATTTGTAAAATCTCAGCGAATTAATTTGAAGCTTGAACCAGATTGCCAGAAGAAACATTAGAATTACTTCAAATTCATTCGCTCAAGTACATTCAGGTTTTTCAACGTTTAAGTAAAGTTAAATAATAAATTTCAATTATCATCTATTAATAAAACTGTAGTATCGGTTGTTATGTTAAGCCCACATGCCTTATTCTAACTTCTGGACAAGTCAATTCACCTATTCATCTCGAGTCATGTTTTCACCTTGTCACTTATTCACATATTAACACCGACTGTTTTTATGTGAGCGTAGGTATGTGTACACTTCTTATCCTATTCATCGCATGTCTGTAACTTATTCTTGTCTGACTATAAATATTGATTAACGCTTGATTAAAGTGAGTTGGCTTATCCACCATCTCCAATGCACGTCATTTTTGTTTCGCTTGCTGACATTTATTGATTATAAGTTTCTGGCCTGCGTCATTTTTCATAAAAACTGTAGCTGCCGCTTCTCTTTGTCTTCTGATTTTATGCACCGTTGAGGTTTGTTTTACAACGTTTATTGAGGTGAACAATTAACGAAGCACGGCACTACAAAACAGTACCAGTGAAAATTTAATGTTAAAATAATAAGTAATGGATTAAATAATCTACTATCTTTTATCTGGTTGTTTTTTTCTTCAGCTTACTTTGCAAAATTTACAACCATCCGCTACTTCTAAATGCTCCATTTGTAGAGGAAGTGAACATTGATCACATGTATAACATTTGATTGATTCCACTAGGAAAAAAAAGTCGTGAAAGTAACAAAATGTGTTATTACGTAAGATTTATTAGGGTGGGTGAACATGTACCAAAATGGTTTGCAAAAACAAATAGAATCAAATGACCCAATAAGAGTAGAGGATAAATATCCATCATCCTCTATTGCCAAACATATAATCGAAGCAGGTCATAAGATTGGTCTTAACTCGGCTTTTGTGGTGTTGTATAAAAGTGTAAAAGGGCCTATACTAAGGTTTATTGAAACCTTAGCCATACGAAAATTCATACCCCCTTTGTGTATTCAAAAACAGTTTGTTCTCACCTTAAACCAACCCTGGTAATATTAGCTTACTATGGCAAGATGGTGGTTGGAGGTGGTCAACAGGAAACCCTTGACCCGGGTTTCGTGCTACTTGGCACTCGTCAGCAAGGTGTACCTGTAATCCTGAAGGAACTGATGCTCCATGGCGGATTCGATCCCAGAGTGATTAGGTGTCAAATTGTTTTCACATTATTTTTATTATTATTATTATTATTATCCTTGTCTATTCTTACCCCCATTTCCAGTCTAGTTGACCTTTTATTTTTATATATAAATGATCTTAACAAGTATATGTGTGATGAGATTGTTCGAAATGTATTGCGCTAATATATCATCACATAGTTCTGATATTCTTCGTCTTCTTATTACATTATCGAAAGTAAGACTTATTGTTCATGATAACTGCATAGTATATCTATGAGTGACAACTGATTTTATATATGAATAATGTAATATCATGTATTTAAAACATTTAGTCCCATTGATAAATTTAAATAATGAAATGATAAAACGAAGGTAATCAGAATTACGTAATACATTTGCGCAATACATTTCGAACAACCTGATCACACATACACTTGTTAAGACATTTTATATGAATATTAAAAGGTCAACTAGACCGGATAAGGTAAGCCGTAACGAAGAAAGCAAATAAATAAAGTAGACAAAAACAATGTGATAACCACTTTGGATAATAAATCAGCATTATCAGGGTAGGTTAAGGGTACGTACAAATTCAAACGTACGTACAAAATTCAAACACTTCACTTCTACCCGAAGTTTGTGCTGATGATGTCGTTCAGAAGGACGATGAAAGCTCCACGACCAAACCATCCAGCTCAGAGAACAAATCAACATAAAAAACGTACAAATTGTTTTTGAACACATAAAGGGGTTTTCAATTTCCGTATAGCCAAGGCTTCAATAAACCTTAGTATACGTCCTTGAAGGCTTTTGTACAACACTACAATTGCTCACTTGATGTCAACTTTATGACCAGTTTCAACCAAATGTTTCGTAATAATGTAAGATGCCCTCCTATTCTGTGATTTTATTTGACCATTGGAATTCGTTTGTTTTTGCAGCCATTTAGGTATGTGTTCCACCACTCTTAATTGCAGATCACGATTGCTCCTCCCTATATACGTGTTTCCGCACATATATGTTGACTGATAGACACAACGGGGTGTTTCAATTGATATCGTGAATGAATGAGTGTTAGACTGCCATTGAAAGCCTGGAAGCACTGAACAGTCATTTCGTCATAGTATAGGACTCCTCAGCAGTGCGCATCCACGATCCCGCACATGGGACTAGAATCCAGGACCTTCAGTCTCGCGCGTGAACACCTGACCTTTAGACCACTGAACCGGCACCCAACGGTGTTAATGTCTAACTTCAACAAACCTATGATATTGAGTGACCGTCCATCATTGTCTTCATCGAGTAACTGCCTCTACAACAGACACAGTTGAACTCCACTGGTCACTGCTTCTCACTAGAACTTCAGAAAATCCATCTTGAAGCCAGTCACTAGTGACCACATGATGGTGGCCTAACATTTATCCAATAACATTTACCCAATAATCTTCAAAACTCTATATTAACAGTGGGATGTGACACAAACACCTACATGCTCTTTGGGTTTTTGGTGAAACATAGACCTTGTCTTTTCAATAGTCACAAGTTAGGTTGCATAAAATGCCCTGTTGATGGCAAATTTAAGTCTACGTTTCAACATGAGACTATTTAAGTCGCCTCTAAATGGTAACATAATGTGAACTTGCTTTTTGGGTGCCAGAAGTAGCATAGGTCTAGTCGTGTTGTAACCCTTCCAGCTGTTTATGAACTTCAATGAATAACAATTATTCATTAACGTTTCAGTCAAGAGCTTCATATCCACTTCAATAGTATCTCTAGAAGAAATATTATTGATTCTATTGAATAAACCCTTTATTAATCCACGTTTGTAATAGATCGGGTAATGACTATGCAAATTAAGACATTGCCCGGTCCATATCAGCTTTCTATATACAGAACGTTTGACAGAATCATCGTCTCTCCTACTATGCTTTTGATTTGTGTTGACTTCTTTTAACAAGCTCTTCATATCTTCACGTTTATCCCCTATGATTATGATATCATTAACATACCGTTTATACAGGCAAATCTTTTGAATTGAGTATTCAGCCAAATTTTCAACATATCCCATAAACATCATCCAGCTACGTCATACATATGATGAGCATTAATGTTTATACCTAATTTATGTTATTTTCAATCGAGTGGTATGTAATAATAGACTATAGATTGTCTCCGTCACTTAACATTATTATTATTCCCATTATTGTTTAATGTTTTCAGTTGTGTCTCCATTGTTTTAATAATATGAATAAGTTAAATCACCGTGAATTGAAAGTTGTATAATTGTAGCTGATATATTTTGTAGTAGTAATATGAATATGATAATGAATTGTTTATTAGAAGAAAAATAATATCATTTGTTAACTGGTTATTAAACTGAATATGTTTCAGAATTGTAAAAAACATGTGTCTAGTAACAAGTGGTGATACAGTGTTCCAGCCAGATTGGTTGGTAAAGCCTTTTCTGAGGAGGCTTACATAGAACCTTTTGGAATGGATTCTGAGTTTTCAAGGCTCACAAATCCACCGCGTGGATGTCAGTTTGTGGGGGACAGCGGTCTCACATGTCTTTGTGTGCGTCTTGGTGTCAAAAGAAGAGCATGTAAATGATTTTTGGAGTTTTTATGTACTCTGAATAGGTATAGCCTGCATGCATACTAGGTAACACACTGGTTTTCATCCGAGTATTCCTTGATATGCATACAGATATACCTACCATGTGAGAAAATATGCGTTACATGCACGCTGGTAACACACAGGTTTTATCTCATGCATCCTATAGCATATATATAGGTATATTCATTCACTTGAGAAAATATATATTCACCGCTTCCTCAGAAATGTATTTGCTACAACAGACTGTCTCTTACATATTACATGCATATCATTGAGCCCATGGCTACTGTCTCAGTACTTTCTGACACACACGTAAGCACAAGCATTCTCTCAGGGGAGGTTGTTGGTTGCCTCTCCCTAGTATTTGCTGCCATATCTTTCTGTTATGTCCTGATACGGCCGGGAGTCAGGAGAGTCAGCTCTTCCTCTCAAAATACTCTCACATCGCCATGTGCATGCAACCATTGACAGGGAATTCCTACTCACTGCCTTCTCGAGGTGGGGTTGTTGTTTACGAAATCGAGAGAATGAAAAGCGAATGGTCACCGACTACCATGGGACAGCATCTCCTAATGTTTCTCCGATGTCTTGTGGATTTGACATTTGGGTCGAAAGGCTCTGAGCGTGGTCCCCCTAATGAAACCACATGTTTCGGTTTGAGCACCTTGGCAGTATTAGTCCTCACACAAATAGAATGATCTATGTGGCGTATTTGTATTTGGTGCTTCTTCGTGCCAATGTTTATGTGTTTAAATAAATAAATCGATCTGATAAATTAGGCAACCGAATTTATTAGACATAGGTGTTTCCTTCAGACAACCAGCATGACAGCGATGCTGCCTTCCCACAAGGAGGGGTGGGGTTAGAAAAGGTCGACCCTAAAAATGCACACCTCGCCTTATCCCACGGATTTCCGTCTCCGGAGATAAGGTCCTTTGAAGAACGGAGCTAACACAAAAACTACCCACAAAAAGGTCGTGTGTGAACGACCTCAAACAGTTGTCCCTTGGGCACTGCGGTCACTCTCTTAGGCCATTAAGACCACTTCTAATCCAATTTTCTTTTCAGGTACCTCTACAAGAACTCTTCCACGGTGTGGGCAACCGGGAAGTGATAACTGCCCTAATGCGTCTATTATTTTTTCAACTATTATGAGCCACTGTTTTATTTCTCTATATTCATGACAACATCATATCAAATCATATTACTGATAGAGTCTGTGAGTAGATAGACTAAGGTCATCTATTTACCATTTATTTTCTGAATAGATTATACAACTTGTTCTTTTGATAAATCTGAACACATTAAGAACAAAAAAATGTTTGTATCATTTGTTTAGAACTACTTATAGTATGATAATGTTGACATAATAGTAGTATACTTGAATTAATAAAATCGAGATTGATTTTGGAAATAGGGACAGGAAATTGTAAGAATAGGTAGTAGACATAAAATACAATATTAAATATACTAGTTGAAGGTGAACTCATATAGATAAGGGACTTAAGCCATATATATTATGAAGATGTATACTACTTATGTTTGTAGATATAAGTAGAATATAACACCAGTCGGAAGTCAAATGTTTGCTAATAAAGGGTTAAGAAGATTGAAATGAAGAGGAAAAAAAGAAGGAAAAAAAGAAAGAAAAAGAAGGAAACTGAAAGCAGTCAAGATAACAACAGGAATGAACGAACAATGAAGTTTGTAGGAGACAGTTTTTAAAAAAAATGTGCTACACCACTCTGTGATTGTGTATGAAACAATACCTGTTCGTTGTTTGTTAATTATTTTAGATACTTTTAAGGTATCTACGATGTATTCACTTATCATTAGGTATCTAGTGTCTCTGTTTATATCCTTGAAATTGATTTTCATGAATTGATGACAACACCCAGATACTAACAGATTTGTAGGGACAAATATTTTAACATAAAATTAATAATATTTATTATTAAGAACACTAAATAGTAGATAAATGAGTAACCAATTAACAATTAAGATAAAACGTATCCAAGTTCTCAAATATTTATCATTATTTCATAGACTAGTATTATTCATGAATATCCAAATTTAATCTTGCTTCGATCATGTTATTTAGAGTTTAGTGTTGATAAGAATTAAGGTTTCAATGTGGTCAGTATGATATGTATTGTATTCTATTTGATGGTAATCAGATAGAAGCCTTAGATCAGCGTTAGATGCTGTATATCTTCGTAGAACAGATTCTTACTTACAGGTTTCTACATGGATGATAAAGTGTAACAATACCACCAAGTGGTTGATTATTTAGACAATTGGAACTCTGTACAGAATGAATTCTAAATCTCTGATTATGGCACTGGATGACAATAATGAGCGTCAATTAGACAAGAACTGTGCTTAGATCGTTCTGTCTATCGCTTTAAACCAACATTTAACTGTCATAATCGGACATCAAAAAGTGTACATACTTTAATTAAGTAGTATTTCTAAAATTACTTGAAAAATGTTAGCTATAAATTCATTTTGTATTGTTTGTTTGAATCTTCCCATCGATGTGTTAGGGCTGCAACTGGTCAGTCTCTAATTGGCATATGTGCATACTGAGCGTATTGCCTCTATATAGCCTTAATTCACAAGCATGGTTAGCAGAGATTGATAGTGGCTAGCAGTGGAATCCATGGCGCGCGTTTCGTCCTATTTAGGACTCGTCAGCTGGATGTACCTGCATCTCAGAGTTGATGTTCACTCTGGGACTCGAACCAAGTACCTCTCTTCAAGCGCCATCGCAGGTACATCCAGCCGATGAGTCCCAAATAGGACGAAACACGCGTCCTGGATTCCACTGCTAGCCGCTATTCATTTCTGCTTACAATGTTAGCTATAGTTACTAATTTCTTTAAGGACTATACTTAATTATCGAACAGAACAAACAGAATAATTATTTAAACTCTTAAGGAAAAAATTTATCAGCTTAGCGTTTTAATGAAATTGTAAAATTTCTACAGTTCAAATCATGAACTGTTCTTAATTAGACTATCACTGAGAACCAGAAAACACTGGACATCTATTTCGCCTTAGTATGGAACTCCTCAGTAGTGAACATTCGCTAATCTACGATTGAAGATCGAACGCAAGACCTTGGGTTTCATATACATTTTCCCAACCTCCAGAACACTGACCCGGTATTTAGTGATGTACATGTCTAAATTCAATCAAATTAAGGTACAAATTCATACTTGGACGCCATGTCGTAATGTTTGTTGATTGTACTAGGATATGATGACAGTAGAGTGTTTCCTTCAAACAAACAATATCTATAGAAGTACTGCAGAGGTGAGGTAAAGCCATCAATTAATTTCAAAATCCAATGGGACAACTCTTCTAATATTGAGTTAAAGTGATATCACTAAGCAGGTAGTTTACTTTACTTCATACCTTCTGGTTAAATGATGGACAAAGAAAGAGATTGAAAGTAACAAGATTATTTTGACTGTAGTTCAGGTCTCTAGAAAATAGTAGACAGATATGTAAGATTTTGTAATTTTTGTTGTTTGTATTCAGAATCGCGATTGATCAGTCTTTGCTGATATGTAGTGGATTTTCAATGAACTGCTTTAAAATAATCTTTCAGTTACAAGTTTCATCACACTTGTGTTGTGGTTGCTAATGGAGTCCAGCACGCATCGTAGCTCGGACCTGTTGGCTGGGCGTTCTTGTTATCCAGTGTTAAATTTCTGGTTAAAGCTCTAATCTCGTAATTATCATTTCAAAAATTCACACATTATCCAATAATATGTTTAGTCCAGATAGCTATCAACTTGTTCAAGAGTTGCAATTCAAGCTTTAAAATTATAAGTACATGGCCACATTCTCAGTTTAGTCATCAACATTGGGATATTTATGTATCCAATTGATTCGTTCCACAAAGGACGAAAGTGAAGTCCTGAATTTCAATATTCTACATGCATCAAATGTTTTAAAAAGATTGTAAACAAAATTAAAAAGATACTACAAAAACAGGGATCCACTTCATAGCTCTTACTGTTGAGAACAATTTTTTGTCAAAGATGAAATAATAATGTCACATTTGAAAAAAGTTAGTTGAATTTCATTTCATACTGTCCATTTTATTCAGAAGTTAGGCGTTTCAAACAAATTTGACATATACATCACAAAACTATCGATTTACAAAATTAACAAAACATTGAACTGACAATAAACATTTATACAAACTGAAAGCATGAGTCAGTTGAAGTTAGACCACCATGAAAAACCTGGGAGCACTAGACAGCCGTTTTGTTCCATTGTGGGACTCCTCAGCAGTGAGCGTCCAAGATCCTGCCTCGCGAGATTTGAACTCAAGACCTATCAGTTTCGCGCCAGAGCACTTAACTGATAGACCACTAAGCCGGTGTTAATGTCTAACCTCAACCAATCCACGAAATTGATCAGCCAACTTCTATTGTACTGAGGTAAATACCTGTCTCTACCTGACATAGATTTACTCCACTGGTCACAACTTCTCACTAGAACTCCAGGAATTACCTTATGGAACCAGTCACTAGCTTCAATTGACTCATGCTTTCAACTATGAAAATATTGAAATCTCCACAAAACCCATCCTGATAATTTTTACAAACAACAATGACAACAATAACAACAACCAAATTCTATTGAATACTTTCATACCTGAATAGATCCATATTGAACTTGTTAATATAAGAAATATTAAAAATATTGGTTTCATATTGAATTTTGAATATTATGAATAATTTACTAATCTATTATCAAATATCCATTGTCATTCTATTATAATGATGTAATTAGGTGTTCTAGTTTCCTTTTATTAAAAGAAAGAAGATAGTAACTAATTTATATCTTAAAAGTTTTTATTGGTTCAAAATTAAATGTACAATATTTAATTGAAATGAGATCATATAATATTAATGTTAACATTTACAACGTCTTTTTGAACTGATTTATTTACCTACCTACCTACCTACCTACCTACCTACCTATCTATCAATCTACCTACCTAACTACATACTTGCATACATGCATAAGTTATACCTACCTACCTACCTAGCTAACTACATACCTACCTAGCTACCCACCTAGCTACTTACCTACATACCCACCTAGCTACCGACCTAGTTACTTACCTACCACCTACCAACTTACATACATACAAACAAACATACATATACATATACATACACACATACGCACACGTATATACATACACATCAATATACATGAGTACAAATCAGTACTTTGATGACTACTCATTCTTTTATACAATTAGTAAATTGATTTGTTTAGATACTTATTTATTTATTTATAAATACCGCCTATAAATTCAAATTATTTTAAATAATTTTAAAATGAATATTGAATATTGAATAATATTTGAAATATAATTAATATTCGATAAATGGATTGATTTAAAAAAAATTTTTTTCTGAATTCCATATTATTGGAATGTCATTTAAATAAACTAATTGATTTAATGAATATATGAATTTCATTGCTTCATTATTATATGAAATCGTAATTTTTTAATGATAATTATAAAATATCAGAAGGAGTTTTTGGTAGAGATTTAGTATTTTCATAGTTGAAAGCGTGAGTCAATTGAAGCTGGACCACCAGAGAAAACTTGGAAGCACTGAACGGCCCATTCGTTTTATTATGGGACTCCTCAGAAGTGCGCATCCACAACCTCATCTCGCAAGATTCGAACTTAGGACCTATCAGTCTCGATCCAAAGCACTTTAGCGATAGACCACTGAGTCAGCATCCGATGGTGTTTATGTCTAACTCCAACCAATCCAATCAACTATAAAAATTTCAGAATATATTAAATTTTATTATTATTATTATCAGAAAGAGTTTTGTGAATATTATAGTAATTTTAATAGCTGTGATCATGAATCAATTGAAGCTAGACCATCATGGACTGGCTCCATGAAGTATTTCCTGGAGTTCTAGTGAGAAGCAGTGACAAGTGGAGTTCAATCAGGTCTGTTGTGAGATAGTAACTCATTGAAGATATTGGTGGATTTGTCGCTCAATTTCGTGGATCGGTTGAAGTTAGAAATTAACACCGTCTGATGCAGGCCGGCTCAGTGGTCTAGAGGTTAAGCGATCTGGCGCGAGACTGGTATGTCCTGGGTTCGAATCTCACGAGGCGGAGTCGTGGATGCGCATTGCTGAGAAGTTCCATAGTAAGACGAAACGGCCTTCCAGTGCTTTGAGGTTTCTCATGATGGTGTAGCTTCAATTGATGCATGATCTCAACTATCTAAATTATATTAATTGAAGTAGAAAGTGGTCTCACTAACATCTCTGTACTTATTCTTACTAATATATCTACGTAATCAGGCCCTTTCTGTTATACAAACTTCAAAGTGACCATAGTACTTTGATAAGTTGAATGTGCAATCCACGTTAGATACTGACCGCGAGGTGTAACTTCGAAGTTACCTATTTCGTCACATCTTTCACGTTTAACTTGAGTAGGCTCACAATCATTCGACAGAGATCATCAATAATGATAGTCTATAGCTACTTAAAGAAGTACTGAAATGTGATTTAATAGACAGATTCATGAGTCGATCGAAGCTAGACAACCATGGAAAACCTGTGAGCACTGAATGGCCATCTCATCATAGTATGGGACTCCTCAACAGTAAACATCCACAATTCCACACATCGGAGTTGAACCCAACACCTTCGATTTCGTGTTTGAACACATAACCTCTAGACTATTGAGCCGGCATTCAACGGTGTTAATGTCTAACTTTAATCAATTCATGATATCGCGCAACCGTTTATCATTATCTTCACTGAGTAACTGCCTCTACAACAGATACGGTAAAACTCCACTGGTCACGGCGTTGGTGTGTATCGATAAGTCAAATTATTAGTCTACATGGAATGATACAAATTTTCTTTCATGTTGTTTCAAATGTGGTTCGTAACTCTGTGTTAGTATATATTTAACTAACTTGCGAGATGTGCTGAATTTGAAAATCGGTATTTGTGTTTCTTCATGTATTTCTTCATACCCACAACTTCATGAGTGTACACACATTATTCTGTTAGAGATCGATATCAAAACCTTATTATCTTGTGGTGAGTGAAATATTTTTCATCTGTTAAGTAAGTATATAATCTCCCATATTTCCAATCCTGATATATTTTCGACTCATAGCAACTATCATTTCATATCATTGGTGATATGTACAACAGGTAAGGAGATAATTTGGAAAAGGAAATTTCATCTTCGACGATTTCATTGACTTAAGCTTTACGATCGTGTTGATACTTACTTACTCAATTACTTAAGCCTTTTACTCCTCGTACAATAGCATAGGCCGCCCACCAGTATTCTCTATCAAACTTTGTCCTGAACAATCCTTTCCAATTTGTTCCAGTTGCCATTCATCCTTTTGACGTCTGCTTCCGATTCTCGACGCAATGTGTTCTTCGGCCTTCCTCTTTTCCTTTCCACTTCAGGATTCCAAGTAAGCATATTGATAGTCGATTTTTATCTCCTAAAATAGTGTTCTGTATTAAGATGGAATGGTGTTAGATATACATTGGAAAACTAGAAGTTGCATGATGCCAAGGCGTGAAAATCAGATACTGAAAGGGAATTATGTAATAAACAGTTGGAGAAAAGTTGGTAAGGTGGAAATAATTGTCTACGTGGTAGCTATTAAGAACGGAATTATTAAAAGTTGTAATAGTTGCTAATTAATAGTTGTGAAAATAATTGGAAAGGAGTGAAAACGGTAAAATAAACATGAACGATGGATTATGGAAGATAGAAAGGAATGTTAGGACCATGGAAGAATGCGAGAATGAACATACTGTTTTCTATCTTATCATACAACACTATTTTAGGAAATAAAATTAACTATAAGTACGACTGTACAGTTTAAGTAAATGAAGTCGTAGAAAAAAATTTCTTCGCTGAATTGCCTTTTTTCTTTTTCCATGACAAAATAGGTCTCATTCGTTGTATGTATAGTGACTGGTAACCAAGTAGTGACTAGTCAGTAAAACTATGTCTCTTCTGCTTGTGATTAATCGCGAGCAGAACTGACATTCAGTGATGTCTTGGACATTGAAACTAAATTGCCTTGGTTTAAATATTCCTGGTACGTATTGGAGGTGAGTATCAACTAGAACGAGGTCGGGTCAAGCAGTTTTCCTTCAGGTCATATCTAACCACATAACATTGGTAACGTCTCACTTAAGTCATAAACCAATTAATGTTAGATCACCGTCGATGATCTGGAAGCACTGGATAGCCATTTGTTCTTATTGGATTCGTGTTGAGCCTTAGAAAATGAAAGATGGTCGCTTAATATCATGGATTGTTTGAAATTAAACACTGACACTGTTATATGTTGGGTCAATGGTCTAGAAATTAAGCGCTGATACGCAAGACCAAAGATCCTAGGTCCGACGCCCGTATTTGAGGTTGTGAATGCGCACTGCTAAGGAGTCCTATACAATGTCCAAGTGGTCATCCAGGATTCCAATAGTGGTCTAACGTAGATTGGTTCAAGATTTTTATGAAACTCAATAATCATCAAAAGCCTACACTAATAATTAGTGACATATATTTTACTTCTTTCTAGTCATCGATAAATTAACCTATTACAGAACTATCCTTATAATTTTGTGAGAAATATGTTGAGTGGACAACCGAATTATTCCAAGAGGACTTAAGTCATTTACGAATAATTCCAAATGAGTTATCGTATTACATTTTACATTTTTATTCAGTTCATTACTTGTAGTAGCTTTTTAGAATGAGATTTTTATCTTTCGATAGAGCAATGAGAAGATGTATTTGATCTGTAAACTTTTTCAAATCAACGCCGTCTTCGTATTGCTCTATCGAAATTTAAGGGAAGGGACTAATTGCTCTAAATTCTTATCACCTTACTTGTTAAGTGCTTAAATTTACTTGTTAATAAATGAAGTACCCAAATGTAATCGAATTTAGTGAATAAATTGGATTTTGATGAGTTTTTTGGGGTTTGCTCGTAGTTTTCTATGCCAAGTATTTAGTTAAGTGTAATGTAATTGTATATTGTCCTGTATGTAGGGCTATCATTCCAGTTAAAAGAAAGTAAATGGATTAGTTAATTCAAATGGCTCCAATTTTTCATTCCGAACTGTAATCATTTGAGAGCCATTCGAAATTAGAGAAGAATATAAAGTTTTTTCACTCTTGTTTGTCATTCCATAGGTTTATGCTTTCATAACTTCAACGGGGATCAAACTTAAGGCCCCTTGTAGAGAGTAGCATACCTTCATATCAGTGATCTGAAATTTAGTGAATAATATTTTTAAAATCATTCAATCCCTTATTGAGTAATTACTCAGCATGAGAAAAATAAACAAATATACGCATGGGAACGTGAATGCACAGAGCTATGGGGTCCCATACTAGGAGAAAACGCCCATCCGGTGCTTCCAGCTTTTCAATGTTGGTCTAACTTAGATTAGCTTGTGATTTCAGCAGTGAAAATATGTGAGGATTAGTAAGATTATGTTAGAGAAGAATGCCAGAATAAGAAAAAAAAACGAAAACGGTACGAACAGGATCAAACATATTCTACTCTGAATTTTCGCTTCTAAACACATAAATACACATCGATCTCAATTATGTTTATTCATGCGTTTTATTTCCTTGTTCTGATTGTTATTGTAATCTTATTATGTTTGAAACAATCATCTTTTTATGTCCCGATAAGAATAATGAATGGTAACTTTGGGGTTTATTTATGAACCAATATTATGCATATATTTTTTATCGTATGATTTCTAAATAACTAAACTATTCATATTCGTGTTCCCCTTATTATGAGCTTTATTTTGAACTATAAATTATTATTATAGGATTTACCATTCCTAAGTTATCCGTAGTCTATTAATTACTGCCTCCCACATTCACAGCCACATTTGGCTAAATCTTGTACAGATGTTATTTTCTATTTTAATGGATTCATACCTCAGAGGCTGTTCTAGACTTAATTGACTGAGCTATGCAGAAGCAGGACCGATACACACTCTAGACTACTCGTACGATTTTCGTGTGTCACTGTTCCAATCGACAATTTGCTGCTCTCTGATTAGCGGTTTTATCACGTTTGGCATTAACAGGGCATCCAATTCGCCACAAGTTATAACACATCTAATTTTGACAAAATAAAATGAGCTAAACATTTATTAGCAGTTAGATCAATAATTGTAATTCTAGGTTGTATACAGTTGATCAGATACAGTAAAATAGAATGAACTTACTTTATGCTGCGAATCTTGTTATTCTTACCGTTTAAATCTATAGAGAAAAGTATGATCATTACTTCACTCCAGTTTGGAGTTAATGATGAGATCGCAGTATTTCGGGTGTTTTTTTTTCGATAAATAAAGTAGATTCAATGTAAATTTGAGTTTTTTAAAATTATCCTTAGAATTTGTTGAATAATCCTTCTATGATGA
Organism: Schistosoma rodhaini; assembly: GCA_944470415.2. Classification (NCBI taxonomy): domain Eukaryota; kingdom Metazoa; phylum Platyhelminthes; class Trematoda; order Strigeidida; family Schistosomatidae; genus Schistosoma; species Schistosoma rodhaini. The sequence continues at coordinate 7,515,505 of OX104036.1, read as the reverse complement.
TATGGCAACAAGTAATCAATCAATGTACGAAAGTACAATCTTTAATAATAATATATTCTAAAAATAATGATAATTACAAAATTCACACCAGTTTACAGGCATGATCAGTTTGATATAAATAGTAACATTTAATGTAGAGAACAAACATGAGATATAAGATTGTTTTATGTTTGCTAGTTCAGTAATTGTTAAATAGTTTATTTATGACATGTATCACGGCAAGCCAATGCATCACCAGGGAACTTTTAATTTTTTAAGTAGATAGCCTGATAATTTATGAACGTTGTTCTTTAAGGTTATTTCCAGTGCCAGAATGAGTTTTTGATAAATATCTACAACTAGAAAAAGTAAAATTAAAACAGAAAGTACAGAACAACAAAACAATGATTGCCAAAATATGTCGGTCACGTTTACTATTGATCTTGTTAGTTGTTATTCAAATAACCTAAGGTTGTTAGGGACAGTGTTAATGTAAAATGACAGCAAGTAAGTGGTTAAACATTTAAAGTTCCTATAATCTCACTTGTGGAGTAAGAAACACTTACAGACCCTAGAGCATTTAATGAATTTTCAGAGGAGCAGTATACATCAATGGAACGAACAAATAATGGAAGAGATTTTAAAATACGGATAGTTTGAGGTAGATTATTCCATAGTCTAGAAAATTTATGGGTAAAGTAATTTATGGAGTTGGCATATAAATTGAAATTTGTAAATGTAAATTATTCTAAACTGATTAACTATTAAACTTGGTAATTTTTTCGAAGAAGTCTTTGAAGTCAATACTGTAATGAAGATAATTCATTAGACTCATTTTCTTTTCAGGTTATTGAATTTTCTGTTGATAATTCAATGTAAACTTTTCAGGGGATTAAATGTAATGAAGTTTTCTTTAACAGTGTCATATTGTATACAGCTGCCATCATTATCATTGTTATTGTGTTAAAATTCTTTGAGGTATTCACGGTTTTATGACATCGATATCATAGTTATGATTGTGTTGGTTAGATTTATAAATTGCAAATGTAATGGGTAATTTAGTCATAACTTCCTTATGTGTATACTGAACTATAGTATCTTGAAATGTAAAACCTATTATTTAATTGTGCAATATGTGCTACTGATGTCGACAGATATAAGTAGTATGTATCATCAATCGAAAGTGAAGTGCATGACGGCACAACGTTAAGAAGGTCGAAGAAAAGAGAATGATCAGTGTGGAAACGTAGGAACAATGATTGATATTCTGCAAATGATGTATTTACTTTATGGTTCTCTGACTTTACTAAAGGATTCTTTAATTTCGTGTTCAGATAAATTTGATTGTTTCTCATTCACCACAATTGGAACATTTTACAAAATCAGACTACTGAAGAATATTCTTCATGGATTAGAAAATAACTTTGTTATTTGAAAAGATTTATCAAGATTGGAATAAGAAATTTTCGAGAAAATTGAAAAGGAGATGAAATATTGAAATAAGCAGATTTCAATTAGAAGGGGATTTGTGGAGATTTCAGTATATTTCAAAGTTGAAATCATGGGTCAATTAAAGCTAGACCACCATCGAAAACCTGGAAGCACTAGATGGCCGTTTCGTCCTATTATGGGACGCCTCAGCAGTGCGCACCCACGATCTCGCATTCGCGAGATTCGAACCCAGGACCTACCACTTACGAGCCAGAGCCCTTAACCTATTATCATCTGAATACTCCGATTAAGATAGGAAACTTTTGTAGCTTAGCTGATTGCTTCTGATGATGTTCCATCCTTTTAGTTAGATGATTTTCTTCGAAAGTTTTCGATTGCTATCATGGATAATGTTATTTGGAACTATCTTGATTAGAGGTGAAGATCTTCAGTTATTTCACAAGCTCTCAGTCTGTCTACTTTATTGATTGTATTTGTAAATTCAAATAAACTATAGATACAGTCCACTGATGATAAATCTAATGATGATCCATACAAGAGTCTAGACCATAAAAAGTATCATCTATCTGATTAATCTTTGGTTTTATCTTTGTTTTAGTTAAACAATCACAGTCACTCGATAGAAAAAAACAATTTTCCCCTAATGCATATTCATTAATTCATAGACTGTTGAAAACAGAACTCAATCAAATCAAAACTTTTATGGAAGACAAACTGAAGAATTACAGAATATGCAAAATTCATTGTATATTTTAATTCACCTTAGTTAAATACAAGCCTACTGAACAATTTGAACTGTACCTAAAACTAATTTGTAAGGATGGCTCGTTCGTAAACTCAACGAAGCCTCAAGAAGCTCAGAAAGAGCAGAAGACATTCCATCCAATCACCACTAGGGAAACATTCTAGAATGTTGACGTGTAACTTGCCTATTGGATGAATAAGAAGGACCCCCTATGTGCCTATTGGCTGTCCGAAATGATGATTTACTTTCAGCCAAAAACTATAAATAAATGAGATTTTTGTACTATGTTTGACACTGTGTTGGGAAATACATTTCTACTCACTAGTCTTCTGTCCTTTCTCTTGCGTCGTTTCGGGTTCGATCATTCAAATAGTTTAGTAGTACGCGGTATAGCAAGAATTTAAAGCTCTAGAGGTAACATAATTTTCTATTATTTTTCAGTGCTCTCAGTTGTTTTGTTGCTGAGGTCCAATAATAATTTAGATTTCCTAAAATTATACGGCGATATCTAAATTAATTCTTTTGAAAAATAATAATAAAAATTAGTATAGATGATAGATTAATTTTTTTTAATAATATGCATTCTAATTAATTGGTTCGGTTAAAATAAAGGGTTTAGCTTTACAATGATAAGTAGTCATTACAGAGATCTTATCAGTCAGTTATATCTCTATGTTACTATCGTATCATTTAGAGAGAAAGAATTGTACATCTAAATGATTAATGAATGAATATAATATTCGAATCTAAGCTATTGAATTACTAATTTGCCGTTAGAAATTGTTATATCTGAAACATTTCGAATTCACCAGTTAGCGAACGAAACAAAGACCTGTTAACAGAGACCGATAAGCAAGGTATTCTGATGCGTCTCAAACCCAGCTAACTAGAGTAAGAAGTCCAAGTTGGAAGCGGAGAAAATATATTCCGTAGCTGCCAGAAGCACAGCAATCGTAAGTGGAAAAAAATCAAACGTATATGTACAACAATAATTTGTCCTTCGGCAGCCTTACAAAATAGCATTCTCAAAAATACAACGGACCAATAGCGTATAAAATATTTTACAAGTGAGAAATTCGACTCGAAGATGAAAAGAGCGTTTTTGGAGCGAAAACGAAGAAATTCAAATTTTCAAAATAAAATTACAAAATTAGATCATTTACCAAGTAAGTTCTGGGCATTCAACATCCCCAACAGAAACAATTTATTTAGACTAAAAATATTTAATTGTTCAACTATACACTGTTATTTACAACTACAGTCGTTTTGAAATTAACCATCATGCTGTAATATTGTAGTGAACAAAGCACCGGTTAGGGCTCCGGCTCGAGACTGGTAGGTCCTGGGTTCGAATCTCGCGAGAGCGGGTTCGTGGATGCGCACTGCTGAGGAGTCCCATAATAGGACGAAACGGCCGTCCAGTGCTTCCAGGTTTTCGATGGTGGTCTAGCCTCAATTGACTCATGATCTTAACTATAAAATCGAATGTATTTAAGCATAAATTGCAGACTATCTCACTAAATTCTGATAACCATACAGTGAACAGTTAATTTGCAAAATAACAACCAGTTGGTCAATCTTCACTGTTCCTTCTTTAAATATCGGTTCATCTTCTTTAATTCCATTGTTTATGCATTTTCCTACCAATTGCGCTTCATTTCAGTACTTTCCTTATCGGTGTTCTGCCAAAATACATTGTATGTCTGACCATCGCCATATACTACTTATATAGATATAAGTAGACCACACTACAATATGATATAATTGTTTATGAATGTTTATGAAGACAAATGATATTTGGGAGCCGAGTCAATGTAAGACATTAAATAGGAAGAATATATTTGTAAAAATCTCAGAGAATGAATTTGAAGTAAATCCAACGTTTCGCCTGGTAATCTGGTCCAAGCTTTTTCAAAGAAATATTTACTTCAAGTACAAAAATTTCATAATGTACAGCATGTTAGTTAAACCATCAAATCTTGAATAAAGAAAAATAAATGAATATCTTAACAGAAGAACATGAAATCATTCATTTCATGAATTCTTTTCAGTTGTGTTTACAAGTTTATATGTACGTGTCAAAGTGCATACATAGAACGAGAGAACAGAAAGTAGGGTTTGTGTCTGCATCTCCGAAAATATTCCACGAAAGTCGAGACTTAACAAACAGAAGATTTTTAACAGTGGAATGGCTTATCATTTGCTTGACATTGGACATGTTGTTGAAGTTGCGAAATACTTGAAATAATCAGTAAACAGGGGAATTCAAAATTATTAAGTTTTGAAGAAGCTGTGACGAGACTAAAATTTATAGACGAGCCAGTCACAAGCGTTTGAGGGATTTCTAGGTCATGGCGCCATTTTCAGTACCTGATGCTCATGTACAACCGGTTCACAGAGGATTTAAGAGAAAACAATAAATGGGACTACTAAGAAGTTCCTTTATTTGTAATCACTGTAATCAAATGAATTGTAGACCTAGTGCAGACTACTGTGATGTTGTCGTTCAATGTAATATGTGTTGGAAGGAGACGTCTGATAGTATAGGAAACTTTTTCACTCGAATCAGATTGGGACTAAGGCAAATTATAATAATTGCTACGAACTGTATTATAAAGTCACCAGTATTATTGGCTGCAATAATCGCAGATGTTACTGAAGCTTCTGCTGTTCAGTAGTCCAAGTAGTTTTTTGGGATATATGCGTAATAAAAATGACAAACTTACAAAACCGGAGTACACACAAACAATATTGAAGCCATGTGGTCGAGGCTGAGAGGGTTTTTGCGACTTCATCATCGATCCAGAGGCCGACTATTATGAAGCCATATGGATGAGTTCCTCTACCTTATGCATTACAATCTTCGAACTTTTGAACCTCTTTCTAACCTTGACAAGTTTTTGGACCATATAAAAGAAGTGTGTCCACTTTAATTATTTGGTTTTGTATAAAAATGTTTTACTCTATACTGACTGTTTGCCGATTGGCGAATATATATTAAGGTCACTTAAGATTCGTTCAAAGGTTGTCCATGAATTATAGTCTCGCCGAAGCTGTTTTAATAAAAATATCTCAGTGGTTAGATGATATGCGCTCACGCACGAGACTGGTAGGTCCTGAGTTCGAATCTCGCGAGTGCGGGATCGTGGATGCGTACTGCTATGGAGTCTCACAATAGGACGAAACAGATTTCAAGTAATTCCAGGTTTTCCATGTTGATCTAGCTTGAATTGACCCATGATCTCAACTATATAAAATCTATTTTGCATGACCAAAGACGGCATTTAATATTATTTGTTATGTAATTTTGTGTTTCAAACAGAATGATATATATACTCTTTAAAATTCTTTTAGTAGTTATTTTGTATTCCTTTTCAAACATATTTGTTCTTCAGCACATTTCTTCCCATTTAAGTAGTATTGAATAAATCTTATTGATTGAATTCACTTTGATCTATTTACATGAACAAACAGTCTAGTTACTGCTTTCAAACATTTTAGACAAGTAGAACTCATTATAAAGAGTCTAAGGGGGTGGGGTGGGGAAACAAGAACACTTTATTATTAGGTAAACAAATTTTTTTATTATAATATTATTGATGAAATGTTTATATATTTCCATGGAAAATTTAAACAAGTTTTCAGAAAAAAAATTTAACCATCCATGTTTTAAATAATTTGATGATTAGAACTCATCATACGCATATTTGATCCAACTTATAATACTACTATAAAGAAAAAGAAGAGGAAAAATGAAAATAAGAGAAGAAACAATGAAATTCAACTTAGCAACAATAAAGGCATAGATATTATTCATGAATAATATTCAGTAACATTGAGGAAAAGTTTTCGTTCTAGATTGAATCAGTTTGAATCAGTAATTTTGATATTATCGAAAGTGTATATAAAGTCAGTCAGTCAGTCAGCTACAACGTAGGATCAGGCACAGTTATGCATCGGTTCATGTTACCATACCTCGTTAGCACAACAAGATGAACGCCGGATTCATAGAAGTAGTTAATTTAGTGGTGATAAGTAGTAAGTAGTGACGATGTTATCTAAAATGACAACAAGGCTGAAATTTTATTTAATTTTCGTCGATCGAAATCTCTTACTAAGATAACAAATTATTAACAAATTTTATTAACATAATAATCATTCAGTTTCTAATTCGTTAATGGTGGACACGGCGAGTCCATCTAGGGGAGTTAGAAAACCCTGATTTCAAACCAATGGTGCACATGGACTCTAGTATCCTGGGGGAATCAATCATTGATCACTAGCTACCATTGGACTTCATTTTTTCATGATGCCCCACTGCCTTGTGGACTAGACCTTTAGGTCAAAGGCTCCGGGTGTGGCCCTCTAAGAAAATCACCTGTTTCAGTCTGGGCACTTGGGCAGTATCACAGCCCTCACACAAATCGAATGAGATTTGTGAGGCGCATATATATCTGGTGCCACTTTGTACCAATATTTATGTGTTTAAATAAAATAAAAAAGTCGTTAATGATAAATGACTTGTCTAAATCAAGAATCCATTGATTTGAGTATCAGGCTTCTAAAACTAGTTTTGATCTATAAAGGCCTTAAATTATAATCATTCATATATTATAAAATATATTAAAACAATTCGGAAAATGATAAGATCAGAGAATATAGCAGTCAGACAACAAATGAAAATGATGATAATTTTGTTAGTAATAACAATCAACTGATTTCTCTACTGACAAAACATGAGTTTAATCATATCTGTAAAAAGTAGAATACCTTACTGCTTTTCGAAGTATTCACCTATAATATTATTAAGGGAGAAATCATTTCTCTTATCTCTTCATGCAAATACTTTGTTAGGTAATTTTACATATTGAGATTAATCAAAATAAGTATTGCATAAATACATCCCCCCCTTTCTCAGATAGAATAGATTTTCTTATTACAATTTAGATGTTTACACAAGTGATTGATCACTTTAATAGTTTCCTGTAGTACATGTCATTTCAAAATGAAAAAAACAAAACATTTAAGAAGGATAAATTTGAACGGTAAACGCAATCTGGATTCTCTTATTAAATAAATTATATTTTAGAGGTTTCGTATTTTTGGAACTAGACAGTTTATTCTCAAAGCTTTAAAGTATATGCTGATGATGATGATGATGATGATGATTCATATAGGGACAGTAAAACCTTCACAATTAAACCTTCAAGTTTAGAGAATACAACACCTCCAAAATCATCGTCTTAAGCTCTCAATATTCTTCATCATCTCAGTAAATTAAATCTTTAATCTGTGAAACATCAAGTTAATTATTTAACAGTACAGTTTTGTTTATAAACTTACTTTAACCATAATAAGAATAAAATGATTGATCAATTTTACGATTTTTTTTCTCAATATTATCTTGATAAAATGGTATTCTATATGGTCGTAAATATGCACTGGGATATAAGAATCTTGGTCGACTTGACCATATACGTTCATATTCTGGTGAATATTCCGGAAAATCCATTAGGTCATTGTTTGTACGCATACTTAATGTACTGGTTACCAGTAAAACTAATAAATAAACATAGAAAAATAATTCGTTATTGATTTATTGTAAATGGAAACTATTAAATTTTAAAAGCTCATAGTGTATTTACATATTAAGTAAACTAAAATTAATAAAAAAAGAGTTTCATTTATTATATCTTAGGTCAAACACTATGATGATTGGCAAGTCGTAACGATTTTTCTTCTTGTCAATGGTTATTTCATTTAGTAAATGAACAAATGTTCTCCTTCAAGATGATTAAATGTGGAAGCACTGAACGGCCGTCTCGTCCCATTGTGGGACTACTCAGCAGTGCGCATCCATGATCCCGCCAAGCAAGATTTGAACCCAGAACCTGTCAGTCTTGCGCGCGAATAATTAACCGATAGACCACTGAGCCGGTCGGCATAGAACGGCGTTAATGTCTAACTTTAGCCAGTCCACCGTTAAGTGCTCGCGCGCGAGACTGATAAGTTCTGGGTTCAAATCTCGTGATCGTGGATGTGCACTGCTGAGGAGCCCCACAATAGGACGAAACGGCCGTCCAGTGCTTTCAGGTTTTCTCTGGTGGTCTAGCTTCAATTAACTCATGATCTCAACTATATAATATTTACTTTTTGTTTGAAAAATATTATAAGTATACAGAGTTCTTATATGTTTATGTTGTTAGTATAACACCAATCATTTTAGCTTTTAACTTGTCTATTTCGTCTTATTGTACAAATGCAAAATATACTTGGTCAAGTATTGAACAAAAAATTGTGTTAGATCTTGCATTTTTCTCAAAAAATAACAATGCTACTTATGAATCCATTTTACATTTTTTGCTTGAATCTTCCCATTGATGTTTACGACTGCAAGTGATCAGTCTCTTAATAGGATATGTGCATCCTGTGTGGATTGCCTCAATGTTGACTTAAGTCACAAGTATTATAAGCAAATATGAATGGTGTTAGTAGTAGAGGGACTGATCAATTGCAGTCCTAAACATCAATGGGAAGATTCAACTAAACAATATCAAGTAGATTTAAGCTTCACTCCATTACACAAGCAAGCGGCTATCAGAACACAGTAGCTTAGTGAATATCACGATAGCATTTGAAGCGAACGGTACAGGGTTTGAGTCCTGGAGTAAACAACTGTGAGATGCAGTTACATCCAGCTGACGAGTCCCAAATACAATGAAACGCGAGTAAAACTAGGTTCCACTGTTTATCACTATCCATTTTTGCTTATAATGTTGGTTATAAGTTTATTTAATTAAATTTTATCGTTTTAAACATTCCTTCAGTTTAATACGTTTACCTACCAGTTTGATGTTACTATTGTTACCTAGGGTACCTACCCTATCGTATGCCCTAGCGGTGTTCTCATGACTTTCGGGTTGCCTGATCTGCCAAGGGCGATGGAACACTGTATGACAGTATTGTAGTGTGCTAGGTTCAAAGTGAATTGTCTACATGCAAGTCCGCCCCGTTATTGTTCCTATTGTATCATATTATTACTTATTATTTATTTAATATTTATGATATTTGAAATAATCATTCTTTTTTCTTAGAATAATACAATCACAAAATGGTATGGTTATTGTAAGCAGAGATGGATAGTGGCTAGCAGTGGAATCCAGGACGTGCGTTTCGTCCTATTTGGGACTCGTCTCAACCGGATGTACCTGCGTCTCAGAGTTGATGTTCACTCTGGGTTTCGAACCCAGTACCCTCGCTTCAAACGCCATCGCGTTATCCACTCGGCCACTGAGTCCTGATAGCCACTTGCTTGTGTGATGGGGTGAAGTATGGTTATTGTTTTACAAAAAGAAAAAAAAACAAATCTAAATATAAATAACAATAGATTGTTCATTAATTAATCTACCATTGTCTTGTTATGTCATTGTAAAATCAAAATAGTAATTTGTAATTTGGATCTATTTTCTAAGTTTCTTTTGTTAAATTAAAACATACACATAATACAATTAATTGATTTTAAAAAAATAATAAAATTCGGAAATGTAATGGTAGTAACAACAATATTCAAATGGTAGATCAGGTATTTTCATTGTCTTACAAAACTAACTGTGGTTACAGGTTTGTGGGTCAATTACCATGAATGGTGTTTATTAACCATGCTTTATAAAGATACAAATGTTTCAGTTTTTTTTTTTCCAATTTCCGACATATGACATTAAAAAAGATCACCAAATGATTTGTCAATCATTTGAATGTTTCCAAGCATATTTTCTATTAAAATAAATGTGAACAATTTTTTGGTGTAGCACATTTATTTACTTCTTTAGTAATATAGCAACAGGAAAAGGGGAAAATAAGAGAAAATAAGGGAATTTTGTAATAATTTTTTAAAAAATACGTTCGGAAATAATCGTAGGGAGAATGTTTTGAAAATGGTAATGAAAAAAAAATATGTTTTAGAATATTTGAAACAGGTTCGAAGTTAAATTATTATGATTTCAGAAAGGAATGATTGAAAAGGATGAATAATTAAACAAATTTGATGATTAGAAGTAATTGATAGTGTGGAGTCTTATGACTTATCATGATGTTTGTTACTTATGTTAACATACATAAGTAGTATGTTACACAAATCGAAAGTGGAATACTTGGAAGCAGAAGGTTAAGAAGATTGAACAGAAGAGAATAGGAACAGAGAATGTTTAGTATGTAAACGAAAGAACAATCAAGTCTAAGACAATTGATGGAAATTTTGTAACTGAAGTATCGAATATACGGTATTTAGACTTTAACAAATGACTCTGTAACTTTTTATTCATATACATTTGATAGTCCCCACTTGTGTTTCGTTCACAACACTATGCGTTCATGTTAATAAATACTTGCTTGTAGGACAAACAAGAACTGATTATCACCAGATTTATTCAAATTATTTCACTTCTAATAAAGTACGCCGTAATATTGAATTATTTATACCAGTAACCAGATGGAATTAAACAAACTCTTAGTACTAGACTTGAATGATATTGATGACTATTGGTAAACGTTTATTATATGTCAACATCATTTTCAATAAACCCATCGTAGAAACTAGTCTAGTCTAATGTCAGGAGTGGGATTCGAACCCACGCCCTTAAATAGTGGACTGCTACCTGAACGCAGCGCCATGGACCGCTCGGTTATCCTGACCACACATTGTAGAAACTAAAGATATTAATTCAAATCAAAGATTGAAAATATATGGTCTATTTGAAGCAAATAAGTTCATTTTGGGAAGAAATTATTATATAGAGGAGAGAAAATTTAAATCAAATTTGGAGTAGATTTATCTTTCACTACGTTTTTAATTTAGTCTTTAATATGATATTTCTTAAATATAAATTTTTAGTCAATATTATGTGAAGTATTCGTTTTGTAATAGTTCAAGGAAAAACCCATCTTATAATTCCCTTTATTTTAGTTTTTCATAATTCTCATTCACTTATCATCAAATACCATTCACAATAGGTAAAGTACATTAAAATAACAAATAAGTATCAAAACACTACTTAAATGATTTTAAGTAGTTTACTAAGGAAATAAATTTCAATAATAACTTTTAAATTATTTTATGTATAAATACTTCATAAATGTACGGTAAATGTACCAAGTTTTACATTGGCTAGTTACAAATTAATCCTAATGCTTATAACAAATAACTGTTGACATAACATATAGGTTTAATTGTTTATTCATTTGTTCATATCAATGTGATAAATATTCGTTTGTTTAACCCAATATATTTGATAATGATATAATCATTTGCATTTTGTTCCAAGTTGTAGAGAATTTGTAAATTTATAAGATTCGGGGATTTTTTTTTTATACAGCTATAAGGCTATACCACTGGGAATTTGTGTTTTATAAAGCAGATCAGTTTAAGTATTTGTATGATTTCAAAACACTCATTATTCAATGAATAAATAATTTTTTTTTTAATTTGAGAATATACTTAGAATAAAAGGGATAAGAATGAAATGTTCTTGATTTATGTTTTAATTACACAATCTTAATCATTTCCAAAACTGTATAACTTTATTTTTAAAAAAAAAAAAATAAAACTTTGTTATAATTCACTGAAAGGCCTTCACAAGGGATAACAATGTTGTGAACGAGAACACTACTGGGGACAATAGAATGAATTTAAGCACAAATTACAGACTATCTCACTAAATTCTGATAGCCATACAATGAATAGTTAATTTGCAAAATAACGAGTAATCGTCTCAATTTTAACTGTTACTTCCGTCTTCTCTGATTATTATTGTTCATGCATTTTATTACTGATTGCGCTTCATTCCTGTTCGTTTCTTATCGATCTTCTGCCAAAATACATTCTATGTCTGATCATTACCATATACTACTTATATGGATATAAGTAGACTACACCACAACAAGAGTAAGTAAGTAATTAAGGTTGATATAATGTTTATTGATTGATACTACAGTTCTGTCAAAATATCAATCAATATCTGTTTAGATTATACAGAATAAGTATAAGTATTACTTTCATGTATGGCCAACTGTCTGAAATGATAAAAAAAATCTATATTCCAACGTAATTACTCGTATCTGTGATACGGAATGTGGATATTCATGATTGAATTTTGTATGTAAGATAGTAAGTATACTTTATTAAAATATCTCAAACCAGTAAGAAACATTTAGTAAGTAGATTTTTAAGGTTTAAAACGTTTTGTAGTTGAAATTTATCTTCAGATACTACTAACTACCTACATAATAACCCTACAATACATGCATATATATATATATATATAGAGAGAGAGAGAGAGATAAAGAGAGAGAGAGAAAGGGAAAGAGAGAGAGAAAGTGGGAGAGGGGGAGACAGTGACGTTTCAGTTTTTTAATAATTAATTCTAATAAACATTAAACCCTAATGTATTCGCTTATTAGTAGTAGATATGCATTGATATATATATATATATTACAACTAAACTAAACTGCATATTTAATTTATCAAAAAAACAAGATTGATTGCGTAGCTTAAAATTAAATTATACAGATCACAATAAAAAAATTTAAGGAGTATGGTAATTATGTTCCTTTTTATTGATATTTTTAGTTGCTGACTGTTTTTCCTTATTACGCAATATATGTTACAAATAGAGAGTAGAATTACAGAAAGAACATGTAACAGAAAAATCTACACTCTAACATATATAAGGATAACCTACCAAGACAAATGAACAGTGCATCACATGTGAAATTCATCGATTTATTTATTCTGAACATGGTTAAATTCTGAAAAATCTAAAATGGAGTAAAAATAAGAATAAGTGAAATAGAGTTATATATTGATGAAAAGAAAAAAAAAACTTTCTTTATAAGCAACGATGGATAATGGCTAGCAGTGGAATCCGTTTCGTCCTATTTGGGACTCGTCAGCTGGATGTATCTGCATCTCAGAGTTGATGTTCACTCTGGGACTTGAACCCAGTAACTTTTGTTTCAAATGCCATCGCGTTATCCACTCAGTTATTGAGTCCTGATTGCCACTGGCCTGTACAACGGGGCGAAGTTTGAACTCCAGCTGAGGAGTCACATATAGGATGAAGCACTCATTCTGGATTCCACTGCTAGTCACTGTCTATCTTTGATTACAATACTTGCGAATTAACGCTATATCAAGGCAATACGCTTAGTATGCACATATGCTAATCAGAGATTGACCAGTGGCAGTCCTAAATATCAATGAGAAGATTCAAACAATCCACACTAAGTGATATAAGCTTTCTTGTTTTTCTTATCAGGAAACAGAAATAATCATCGTTAAAAATATATTTTTATATTTTTCTAGCCCTTTCTAGTGTGTTTTTTCTAGATTGTGATTTTCTTTTTTATTATTTAAATAATCGTTAATTGATTTTAGTACTGATAATCTGTAAAGCCAAAAAATAATAATCGATCGATCGATCAAATTTTATTGAATCATAAATTTTGATTCTGAAAAGATCGTATCCTAATCGATTTATTCAAAGATAATTTTTGTCGGTAGATCGTATTATTTGAAGGTACATTTTAATTGAACCCCCACTCCACACAAATGATCTTGGCAAACCGTTAAAAACTAGAGGACTAATAAATAAATATATCATTTTAGTTCGAAACATTTTAATAAATATAGTATTCATGGATTGGTTGAAGTTAGACATTAACACCATAGGATGCCGGCTCATTGGTCTATCGATTAAGTGCTCTGGTGCGAGACTGGTAGGTCCTGGGTTCGGATCTCATTCGTGAGGCGGGTTCGTAGATGCGCACTACTGAGGAGTCTCACAATAGTACGAAACGGCCGTCCAGTGCTTCTAGGTTTTCCATGGTGGTTTAGCTTCAATTGACTCATGATTTAAACTATATATAAATATAGTATTCGATTACGAATATTCAAATCACATATAGGGTAGAAAAATTCGAGGTGTTAATTTAAGATTTCTGACATTACTATTATCAAAATTGATTTTCATCCAATATCAATGGATAGAAATTGTACTAGTACTGATTGGATTCATATTGTCCTCCAAGTGCGAGGTCACGAAGTTCAAAAATTAGTGATCATATTGTCAGACCGTCAATAACTCAAAATACTATGCTTTTACTGATAGTAATTTTCATTAATAACAGACTTCAACTAGAAAACAAATACTAACTATTGATCATTTGACAGTTATTTTGTAACAGTTTGCGACTTATAGAGGTGAAGTGTATATAAGTTCAATACATCGCGACACTAATACATTTTGCATACACCTTTCCTTACTTTTAATAGCATGCTAAAAGAATTTAAATACTACATATCTCGTCAATCGTCAAGATAATTAATGTATTTTAATAATGTTTTTCCTTTTATTTATTTGTAAGGAACGGAAATAACTATTGACAATGTTGTGAATAGGATAGATACTAACCACTATGAATCCATGAAATACAGTACTGAAAGAATTCTGTAGACATTAAGCCCTCGAAAAATGCAACAGCGGTTACCACTCAGTGATAATTCAGTTTAAATATCTCAGTTCTACAAATGTCACATACAGAGGAAAATTTCAAAGGTCACATTTGGAAACTTGATACAATCTAACGTTGGCTAAAACTTCAATAGTGTATAAATTCTCTGAAACTTAGGAATTCACTTTACTGACCAGCACTAACCAGAACAAAATCTTGGTCAAACAGGACTTGGTGTCATTTATCTCTAACAAAACATGATAGATATTTCAAGCAGTGAAATACATAAAACGTACAGCATAAATGAATGTGACCACGCGTAAATCAAAACTAGTAAACAACATTATACCCAGACAACATTCCTACTACTTTCTGTCTGATTGGATTTAGAGATGTTAATTTTGTTATTATACTATTATAAGCAGGTAAATAACTTTGTCATTAATTATTAATAGAATAAAATAACAAATGTATCTCCAAATACTACTCGTTTTTTCAATGAACAATTCATTTTTTATATCCAATTTGGAGTGTTCTTCTTGTATAAAGAAATAGTCAGTTTCAAATATATGCAAATTAGAGATTGAAATTAAACAAAACAAACAAATGTGAGCAAAGATGGATGCTGGCTAACAATGTGATCTAGTGTTACGCGCATTTTGTCTTATTTGGGACTTGTCAGCTGAATGTATCTGCATCCCAATGTTGATATTCTCTTTAAGACTCGAACACAGTACCGTTCAACTCAAACGCTATCACGTTATCCACTTAGCTACTGAGTCCTGATAGCTACTAGCTTGTGCAATACAACAACAATACAAAATGAATTAAAACAAACAATTGTTTTCAAAGTTGAAATCATGAATCAATTGAAGCTAGATCACCATGGAAAACTTGGAAGCATTGGACGGCCGTTTCGTCTTATTATGGGACTCCTCAGCGGTGCGCATTCACGCTTTCAACTATGAAAATACTAAATGTCCATAAAACCCCTTCTGATAATTAATTGTTTTCAAGTTTGTTAATCTATCCATTTCGTAAAAAAAGCATAAATAGATGGAGGTCTTCATGTTTTGGATTAGATCCTTGATGAAAAATGTTATCGGACTGAAGTTACATTGGTATAATTTATAAGTCACTAATATTATGATGAAGAAAAGTCATTTTTTTACAATAAAAAGAAAACCTTTTCTTCGAATTCTACTACATTTATCTTCAAAAAAGACTTAGTAGCGCCGCCAGCTATATTTAACTTGATTAGTTTAAATAACGATATTTTAGCATGTTACTCATTAGCATCTTATGTTTAATACATTATTTAATATTAATGTATGATTAATGACTTGATTAAGTGAGCTTATAATTTGCGACGTAAGAGATGATACATAAAATAATCATAGTCAGATGATAAATGATATAAGTTTTACTATTTAAAATATTTATTCTTATTAAACAAAATCCAGTATATATAAATAGTTGAAATCATGAGTCAATTGAAGCTAGACCACCATGGAAAACCTTGAAGCACTGGGCGGCTGTTTCATCCTGCTATGGGACTCCTCAGTAATGCTTATCCACGATCTCGCCTCGCGAAATCTGGGTTAGACTCCTTCAATAACTCTTTGTAAGACAGCTAAGAATGAACAAATTTCGACTGCTAAAAATATTTTCCGGCAACCAAAGTTTCAAAAATATTTATCGTGATGTTTGATTAAAATATTACATAACTCCATTCATTATGTTTTGATAAGAATTTCAGTGTACTAATCCTACCTCTAAAAGTAAATGCACTATATAGAACATGAATTTGGGTATAATTAACGTATTTATTGTGGGATAACAGTGTTCAAATAATAAATATACATAGCTTTAGATTATTCATTCGCATCTTGCTATGTGTTTTATAATTCAAACTTTCTTCTCGTCTGATCATTGAGTGTTCTCCCTACATCGGGCTTTTGATATATTGAAACTAATCTTTCTGTCTGATGACTGTAAAAACTACGAGGTCACAGAATACTGTATACTATTTACAAGCAATCTTATGAGTGACATTCACCACAATAGTACTTCAGACATTTTAAAGACAAGATATCAATTATTTATAGTATGCTAATTAGTTAATGTACACGAAAAATTTGATATTTAGAGCGTTTTATATTGTGCGATATGTCGTATTGTAAAGGTTCTAACACTAGTTGATACTATGATCAAATTACAAACAGTGATAATGTATATCGATTAAAATGTCACCAGTTTAAAACAACAGAACGAAACTACATCACTTATTCTTTGAATGGAATCTCAAAACTATTATATTAACGATTAATATACACTGTGTATTAATTATTTACTTATTTAAACACACAAATATTGGTACAAGGGGGAACCAGATACATATGCGCCACACAAATCTCATTTGGTTTGTGTGGAGGCTGTGATACTGCTCGAGTGCCCAAACGAAGCAGGTGGTTTTCTTAGGGGGCCACATCCGGAGCCTTAGACCTAGATGCCTGATCCACAAGTCAGTGGAGCATCGTAAGGAGATGCAGTCCCATGGTAGCCAGTGATCAACGATTGATTCATACGCCATTTTTTCCCTCAGGATACTGGAACTCGTGTTCACCAATGGTTTGGAATCAGGGTTTTCCAAATCCCCTAGGTGGACTCGCGGAGTCCACTAACCCTGTTAAAGCGTCGGATATTCGCTTTTCGTCCTCTCAATTTCGTAGACAACACCTCCACCACGAGAATGCAGAGAGTAAAACTTCCCTGATAGAGTCTATATACGAGTGGCCATGTGAGAGCATTTCGAGAGAGAGAGAGAGAGATCGAACTCTCCCCACTCTTGGCCGTACCAGGGCATTTGAATCGATGATAGAATTACCAATTTTCAAGAAACTACTAATTAGAAAAGGGATCTCTCGAAATCTACATGCTTAAAATTCACATGTTGGATTATATTAAAACAGATTATGTAATATAAAACTTAATTTATATTTCTAACTGTTAATTTCGGATTAACTATTAAGTTATAAAAAGCCAAACTGTAGTAAACGAAGATTTGATGGGATAACTGGAGTTCTTTGGTAAAATGTGGAAATATCACATTAAATACTACATTTTAAAATCTTCCATTAATTGTATCTTACAAGCTTCATAATTCCTTCCTTGTTATTACAATTACCAACTGTTTGCATTCTTGTCCTCTATCATTCGATCTTCTCAACTTTCTGCTACTAAATATTCCAATTCCAATTAGTGTCACATAATGTAATGAACAGAACACCGGTTGGGGACAATGGAATATATTTAAGCACAAACTACAGACTATCTCACCTAATTCTGATAACCATACAATGAACAGTTAATTTGCAGAATAACAATCATTTGTCTCAACCTTAACTGTTCCTTCTGCTAATATCAATCCGTCTTCTCTGATTATTATTGTTCATGCATTTTCGTACCGATTGCGCTTCATTCCTGTACGTTTCTTATCGATCTTCTGTTAAAATACATTCTATGTAAGACCATCACCATTATACTACTTATATAGATATAAGTAGACCACACTATAATACTACTTATATCTCTCGACATAAGTAGAATTCATAAGAAAACATTTTCTCATCTAGGCTTCTTATTTGACGTCAATTTATTATATATAAAACTGAGATAGTCGATTAAAAGCTTAATAATATCATGAATAAATAAACTCTATCCTTTTGTAATGAATGATTTAGTACGCTTTCTTAATAAGGTAATTCATCTGTAGACTTATACTGATAAATCAGCAAGCAAATAAATACATGACTTAAAAACCAAAAAAAAACATACGATGTTTATCTCTGTAATCTAAGTTTGCCAAGATTGATTTAACATGAAAGTAGCCTGATGTTGTTTTTTAAAAAAAATCTGAAATAAAATCGTTGTTTTAAAGTAAATAAATATTAAAGAAACTGTTGTATACGCTTCCAGGGAAATCTTATCGATCAAACACAATTATAATGCTAAAAAATATAGATGAATTAGTAAAAGGGTTGTTTAAGGATCTTCATAAAAATAGAGTTATCAGGTCAAACACCTGTCGACAAGCATGAAAGTTCTATGTTTAACTCCTGATAGAATCATGGTCGTAGAAAACTTCATGCCTTAGTAAAGTGGTTGTTGATTACATCCTAGTTTTTAAAATTTCTCTAATTAATTTCAATTTAAAGCAACAATCATCCTTAAAATAACTTAAAGTCATTTGATACTTTTAACAGTGGATTAACATAATCTATTATTTGTTGAACTGTTTAGTCAATCGAAGCTAGATCACCAGTGAAAACCTGGAAGGACTGGATGACCGTTTTGTCCTAGTATGGCACTCCTCAAAAGTGCACATTGACGATCCTGCATGCCAGGCCTGAATCCAGGACTTTTGATCACACACGAAAACTATTAAACTCTAGATCACTTAGTCGGTATTCAACACTGTTAATGTCTAACTTCAATTAATGGTGATCCAGCTTACATGGACTAGTGAATTCAACTATATAAATCACTACAGTCTCCATAAACCCCTTATTCTAATAATAATCTATTAAGTTTTCTATGTGTGTCAAAATGTTTAGTTATTGTAAAGTTCTCAGATTTTATTTTGCAGTGAAGTAAATAAAACTATTTAAGTTTTTCATCCAATGATAACATTTTACAATTTAATTAGATTTACATATATTAATCAAATCAAATTTTGTTGAAATACAATTATATGAACGAAGATTGTATTCTTTTCAATAATTTCTCATTAGGTTCTACAACTATCACATCTAAATTAATAATCCATAAAAGAAGATTGACTAAGTTTGAGTCAGAATACATCATTTAAAAACTGGAGAGAATTTAGTATTTTCATAGTTGAAATCATGAGTCAATTGAAGCTAGACCATCAGGGAAAACCTGGAAGCAATGGACGGCCGTTTCGTTCTATTGTGGAATTCCTAAGCAATGGACATTCACGACCTCGCCTTATGAGATTCGAACCCAGGACTTACCAGTGGTTTATCGGTTAAGTGTTCTTGCGCAAGACTTGTAGGTCATAGCTTTGAATCTCATTCATGAGGCGGGATCGTGGATGCGCACTGCTGAGGGGTCCCATAATAGGACGAAATGGCTGTCCAGTGCTTCCAGATTTTCCCTTGTGGTCTAGCTTTAATTGACTCATGATTTCAACTATGAAAAATTGTATATCTCATTTCAAAAAGAATTACACAGTTAGTTTCCTTACTCACTTATTACCATTACTGTTATCATATATAAATTTCTGAAAACTATTGACCAGAAAGCGATATGTTATTATAATAATAAGGAATATATCATATCTCATATTGAACACTTAATTAAGGTCGATCATTTATATTGAATTAATTAATCTTGAATAATTACGTGGATATGAATTTATTAAAAAAATAAGTATGACATTGTAAGTCTACAATGTAAAGAATTCTGTACTGGTTAACAATACAAATGTTCCATATGATGAAAAATCAATGTTTTGAACTGATAGATTGTTATTAAATGTATGACAGACTAGTAATGTTACGGAAACCATATCCAATAATGTGCTTAAGAATTTGGTAGTTTCATAATGTTGATATGATCAATATTGAATATTGTAGGATAAAGTATGTTTATATACAAACTTGTATGATGAAACAATAATGTTTCTAATTAGTCATCTTTCACTATCATTATCAACATGGAAACTAATCGGTTCTTTCAAATTTAAGCATAAAATTCATTAATTTGTAGTGCTTAACATGGATTTGAAGAGTCTGCATAGGTTTAGAGAATTTAAAGAATGAAAAAAGACGATGAATGTAGAGATGATTTTACTTCCTTACGCCTATTACTCCCATTGGAGCATAGGCCACCGACCAGAATTCTCCAACCCATTCTGTCCTCGGTTTTCCTTTCTAGTTCTATCCAACTTTTGTTCATTCTTTTCATGTCTATCTCCATTTCTCGACGTAATGTGTTCTTTGATATTCCTATCCTGCTTTGGCGTTGAAGATTCCATGTGAGGACTTGTCTTGTGACGTAGTTGGATGATTTCATCAATGTGTGTCCTATCCACTTCCACCACTTCTTCCTGATTCCTTATTCCATTGAAATCTGATTTGTTCTCTCACACAGTAGGTTGTTGCTGATAGTGTCTGGCCAACGGATCCGAAGTATCTTGCGTAGACAAATGTTAATAAAACACCTGTATCTTCTGGATGATGGCTTTTGTAGTTCTCCAGGTTTCCGCCCATACAGTAGAACTGTCTTGACATTTGTATTGAAAATTCTTATCTTGGTGTTGGTCGACAGATGTTTTGAGTTCAAGACATCCTTCAGTTGTAAATATGCTGCTCTTGCTTTGCCGATCTGCGTCTTCACATCTGCATCACATCCATCGTGTTCATCAATGATGAGGGATGATTTTAGTGTACATAAAATAAAGATTAATTTGGTGATCTCTTTCTGAATACATAAATTAATTTTGAGTTTCTTTATTGTTACTGCGTTACGATGACCTGAATTAATCTCGCAATAAAATGCTTTATCCCATTTAAAATTAACGGTTTAAGAATGGAGTTTTACACATTATCACATATAAGTCAGCTGAAGAGCCACTAAAGTTTATGAGATTCAGAAAACCATTTCATCCTAGTTCATCACTTCTCAAAAATGTAATTATATGATCGAAGATAGGGATGAAATCAAAATAGTCTGACTTAATAAAGTAATGCTTATTGGTTGCTTCCTCCCAGAAGAACATTTAATGGGAAGTGGAGAATTATAGAACATTTGGTCGTTTGGAATATACAGTAGTTGTTTCACTATATTGAGATTTGACTTAAACAAGGGTGCATCAAGTATTGGATTAAGTTATTTCATAAATGCTTTTCAAAGTTGAATTTTAATCGAGATCATGAATCGGTCAATGTTAGACTACCATTGAAAATCTGGAAGCAGTGGACGGCCATTCAGTTCTAATATAGGACTCCTAAGCAGTGAGCATCCTCGAACCCACACGCGAGACACGAAACCAGAAACTTGAGTCACATAAGAACGCTCAACAACTACACCGCTGAGCCAGCATTCAACGGTGTTTATGTCTGAGTTCGACCAATTCACGAGATTGCACATCCATCTTCAATTGTCTTCGGTGGATAACTGTGTTGCATCCGATGCGGTCGAACTCCACTGGTCACAACTACTAACTAGAACCCTTTGAACTACCTCTAGAAGCTATTCACAAGTGAGCACATAAGTTGTTGCTCGATTTTATATGCAGTCTTTGTGAGGAATCATTAAGCTTTAAACGAAAACTGTTTATTGAATTCTTAATTTTAGTATTTGCCAACTGATATCTGTCTATGATTAAAACTATTTCCTTATCCTAAATTTGCTTACAAATTATCTGAATACTGTATTTATTAACAATATATGCTGAATTTAATGGTATAGTGTTCTGTGATTTTATTTTTAAATCTTATCATTTTTTCTAATTCTATTTAACAATCATCCTAATTGTCTAATATTTTTTAGCGTGATGATTAAAATCTCATCAGCAAACCTATTCACTGCCAATGCTTTGTAAAACTAAAGAGCAAAAACAGAAAAGAACTTAACAGTTTATGAAATTGCTTCGTAATTTGTCTATTAAATACTTCAGTCGTTGAGATCATGAGTCGATTGGAGCTAGACTACCATAAAAAACCTGAAAGCACTGGACGACCGTTTCATCCTACTGTGGGACTCCTCAGAAGTGCGCACCCATGATCACGTCTCGCAAGATTCAAACCCAGGTCCTATCGGTCTAGCGCGTGAGCGCCTAACCTCTAGACCACTAAGCCGGCCGGCATCCAACGGTGTTAATGTCTAACTTTAATCGATCTTAAATATTTCTTAATAAGAAGTTTGTTGTATTTAACAAGAAATAATACAGACTTTATCCAGTAAACTATTTAATTTCAATCTATTTTTCTTATGATCGCTAACATATTTATGAATGTAAACGTGTTGAGATTCTGATTTACGACAATTATCAATGAGAAACGTTAAAAACTAATTGGTTTTACCTATAATTACGCCGGTTATATATATGATTATGATGGAGTTTTGTTTTCTGAGCTGGATGGTTTGGTCGTGGAGCTTTCATCATCCTTCTGAACGACATCATCAGGTCAAACTTCGGATAGAAGAAACAAATCTTACAGCATCTACACTACGTGAACTATTCATGATGTCCAACTCATCGAATGAAGCTGGTATTTTCTAAAAAATATTTTATTTAGATAAAATATATTTTCATAGTTTCACAGTTTAAATGGCTGATAACTCATATGAGATCTGCCTACTGTGGGAAAGAATAAAGCAGCTACCATTTGAAGAAAAAATTAGGAAAAGACGTAGAGAGTGGATAGGACAAGCATCATCAAATTGCATGACGAGGCAAGCCCTAACATGGAATCTTGAAGAGAAATGGAAAAGGGAAATATCAAAGAACGCACTGCACCGATAATCGGATACAGACATGAAAAGGATAAATAACAACTGGAAAAGATTGTTCAGGACATAGTTGGATAGATAATGCTATTGGGAAGCCTATACTCCTCCATGAGGATTAATAGACGTAATTAAGTACATATAACCTAATAGTAATGTTTTTCGCTAAATCTTTATCAGGTTTTATTCTAATATACATGAATATTTACATGGATACATTCAAGTTTGACTGACTCCCTATGTTGAACTGTTAACTAGAATGTCTATTATTTTATTATTCTTATCATTATTAATATATCTGTCTTCTAACTATTAATTTGTATCTTTTACATCTTCTATATACTCATGTAATCTATTTCGTTGTGATCAGTGACTCCTAAATTGTCTTGAAGGGTTTAGCACTTTCGTATAAACATTTATGTATATAAGAGTAAATCCTGCTGACGATGTAACTGGAAACGATATTGTTCTTTTATATGTGTTCTTCCCAGTAATTAATGCTAAACATTAATTGAAATAAATTATGTTCAGTGATGAATGGTCCTAGCAATTTATAACTGAAAAACTAACAAACATTTCTGTGAATTGAAATACGCACAGTATGCAAATATGTCAATTAGAGACTGACCAGTTGCAGTCCTAAAAACATCAATGGGAAGATCCAAACAAACAATACTAAATACATTAAATTCATTCAGTATTGTTTTGATTGAATCTTTCCATCGATTTGTAAGGACTGCAACTGGTCATTCTCTAATTGGCATATGTGCATACTGTGCGTATTGCCTCAATATAGCCCTAATTCACAAGCATGGTAAGCAGAGATGGATAGTGGCCAGCAGTGAAATCCAGGATGCGCGTTTCGTCCTATTCGGGACTCGTCAGCTGGATGTACCTGCATCTCAGAGTTGATGTTCACTCTGGGACTCGAACCCAGTACCCTACCTACTAAGTACATTTCTGTGAATTATTGGAGTTCTAAGCAAATTTAC
This sequence comes from Schistosoma rodhaini, assembly GCA_944470415.2. Classification (NCBI taxonomy): domain Eukaryota; kingdom Metazoa; phylum Platyhelminthes; class Trematoda; order Strigeidida; family Schistosomatidae; genus Schistosoma; species Schistosoma rodhaini. The sequence goes on along the minus strand of OX104036.1, from coordinate 7,491,292 downwards.
TTGATTTGGGCATTGATAGAGGGATATAGGTATGTTTTTTTCTTGAAGGTGTTGTTTTCACGAGATACCAATGAACTACTTAATTCAAAGAACATAATACTTCTAAAATCCTCACTGTAAACTACAAATATTCTTTATCATCATAGGTATACACAGCTAATAAGTCGTAAATTGGAGGAAATTTAACCTCTCAATTGTACTACTAGCTGTAATCCAAATACAATACAATATACACTGTAATTAAAAAAATTCGATCAAATAAATACAATTCCAAATTGTTTTAAATAAAACCATCATATTTAATGGGGATACAATTTTAATTAAAGTGGATAAAATGTATGCACCCCATCTAAAGCTTTAGTGTTACAATTGAGACATAAAAGTTCCCGAATCAAGTTCACATATGATTGTAGGGTCACCTTGCTGAGAAGTTTCAAATTAAGATTTATCAGCTAGTTTTCAATGGTTCTCTAATTCAGCCTGAATGATATATAATTTTAAAAAATATATATCAAACGATCATCTGATATATATGAGTACAATATTCGGCAGATTTTCTGGCAAGCGTTTTATTAGCGAGTTGGTTTTCTACGGGATGGAGTAGCTAACCCCTGGCCAAAACCTCCTCCTTTACCCGGGCTTGGGAACGGCAGTAGCCCAGGAGGAGCTACAGCCATTCATCAATCGAATTCCACTTGACGGATAGGCTTTGGAGGATGTGAAAATCTTTACATATCTGGGAAGCATAATCGATGAACATGGTGGATTTGATGCTGATGTGAGGATGCGGATTGACAAAGCAAGAGCAGCATATTTACAACTGAAGAATATCTGGAACTCAAAACAACTGTCAATCAACACCAAGATCAGAATTTTCAATACCAATGTCAAGACAGTTCTACTGTATGGGGCGGAAACCTGGAGAACTACGAAACCTATCATCCAGAAGATACATGTGGCATATGATTCGTTAGGAGTAACAGACGTAAGTAAGTTAGTAAATATTCGGTTGATTGGTCTACTAGTGTTTTACCATTTGTTTTTTATCTATATTTATCGCTTATGTCAACTGACATTTATAATATCAGAAAAACTGGTTATCGTGAAAATTAAAAAAAAACAACAACAACAACACAACATCGAATAATGTTTAACGAAGACCTCATTGATAACAATATTGTTCACTTATAGGTGTTGTTATACTTAACAATAATCTTTGTTTATTTCTTCTACTTTGAGCCTATTTAATGTATGTGTGTGTGTGTTTGTTTATGTATATTAATCACCGTCTTCCATATAACAAACCACGCTATGTTTTTCTCAAAATATGTTCAGGGTTTTTATACACATCTCCTCAATAATCTATAGTATATGTATTTTATACAGAGAAAGTGTCACCTTATATTTGAAACATCATGTTGTCTATGACTGTTATTTTCTTTTTTTTTTGTTGTTGTTGTTTGTTTTCACTTGTTTACAACATCATTCAAGTTTCTTTCAAGTAAAGAGGTACCAATTTATTGAGAAAAAGTAAAGGTATCTACCTATAGGGTATTCACTAAGATAATCATTCCTTTAACTAAACATTTACTTATATTTACTCATAACTTATTATATATATATAGTTGACAGAATGACATTTTTTTTCTGTATATTTCATAGTAGACTCTAGATATTATCATATATATTATGGAAATGGTTATGTTTAATAACTGTTTATTGTTTTTTTTTAATTTTTTTAATTTTTGTATTTTTAAAATTTTTTTTTATTTTTTATTTTTTGTTTTTTTTTCTCGTATATATTACTGAATTTTTCATTTGTTTTTTTTTTAAAAAAACAAACAAAAAAAGTAAATAAATAAAACAGATTGGAGTTCAATTAAAAGATTAAATTATATTGATAAATAACAAAAAAAAAACAACCAAACAAACAATTCGATATCATATGTTCATTTTTCAATAATGATATAATGACCAATTTTAACTATGTTATCATTCATTACAGATCATTATTATTATTATTATTATTATTATTACTATTATTACCATTACTATTATTACTATTGCTATTATTACTATTATCATTGTTGCTATTACTATTATTACTATTATCATCATCATTATTATTATTACTACTATTACTACTATTATTATTATTATTATCACTGTTACTAAGGTCTCACTTTTGTCCATTGATGGGTAACAAAGTTGTTCTTTTCTATTTTTTTTTCTAAAAAAATCATAAACATATTGACAACCTCTATTTTTTAAATAAAGACAAAATAAATATTGATGCAGAATAATATGAATTCATTATATTTCGTGGTTTCTCATTAGCTGCTTACAACCAAATATGCATTAGATTTTTAGCATTGGAGTAATAAATAGAATGGAACGACTGACATAAGTGAATGTAAAGGATTGGAATAACAAAAGTCATCGATGATAACTATATATATATATATATATGGGCAAGGAAAGGTCAGAGGTTATTTTTTTATACAATTATCATTCGATTTTTAATAATCCATGATTTATTCACTAATAATAATGTATACTATAAAAAGTGGAAAAGGTTTAAAATGTTACATAGTGACATTAATCTAACCAATTAATTTACTTTAATAATGTATAATAATAAAATACAATAAAATCTCATCAGTTGTTCACTGGTGACTCACTGACTTCTCGTGGCACTACTGTTGTTTACAAAATTGAGAGGACGAAAAGCGAATGTCCTACGCTTTAATAGAGTTGGTGGACATCGAAAGTCCACCTAGGGGAGTTGGAAAACCCTGATTACAAACCAATGGTTCACATGGGTTCCACTATCCTGAGGGAACAAATGGTGTATGAATCAATAGTTGATCACCGGCTAACATGGGACTGCATCTCTTTACGATGCTCCACTGTCTTATGGATCAGATATTTAGGTCCAAGGCTGGTGGTGTGGCCCCCTAATTAAACCACCTATTTCCGTTTGGACACGTGGGCACTATCACAGCCCTCATACAAATCGAATGAGATTTGTGTGGCGCATATATATATATATATATATGTTTAAATAAATAAATAATGATCTAAGATGGATTTCCTAGAGTTTTAGTGAGAATCCGTGATCAGTAGAATCCCATTCCTGTCGAGTGTGAGACAATTATTCACTACCACCAGGCTATAGATGAAGAGTTACTCAAGATCATGAATTGATTGAAGTTACACATTGATACCATTGGATAGTAGCTCATTGGTTTAGAAGTCAATCATTCGCTCACGAGACTGAAGGTCTTGGGTTTGAGTCCTGCGTACGTGGTCGTGTATGTGCACTGCTAAGGAGTCCCATATTAGGACGAGACGAACGTCCAGTGCCTCCAGGTTTTCGATAATGTTGTAGCTTAGATCGACTTATCGATTCAGTTGTTAAAACTTTCAAAATACTTTACATTATGGACTAATAGTATTCGGTAAGCCATTAAATTTAGTTTGAGCTTGTTTCGTTTAGAACACCCGAAAGTTCAACAATTAGTGTAACATCGTTCAATCAGTGATATATGATCTAATGAATTACAGTTCTTCAATCAGTTAATTTAATATAAATTAGGAATATTATTCTGTATCATCATTGCGTAATCAAATCATTTCAAACATAATTACTTCCTAGGTTATAAATGCCTTGTCAATAATTTCTTCTTGAATACAGTGATGTTTTCTTAGTATATATTTACCATCATCCAAGAATACAGAGCATAAAATCAGAACCTGAACCTCAAACTTTTGAGTATGTACACGAATTTATCTGATGTAATTAACATCAGATGAAGACTGACTTCAACTAATCCTATTCATAAACACTGAATTTTTAATATTTAGAGTATGATTTATGTCAAACATTTGTTATAATTGGTAAGCAAAGATGAATAGTGACTAGCAGTGGAATCCAGGACGTGTGTTTCGTTCTATTCGGGACTCGTCAGCTGGATGTACCTGCATCTCAGAATTAATGTTCACTCTGGAACTCCAACTCAGTATCTTTCGATTCAATCGGCATCGCGTTATCCACCCGGCCACTAAGTCCTGATAGCCACTTGCTTTTGTAATGGGGTAAAGTTGAAAATTACGTAGTAAATTTACTAAGTAAATTTGTTTTAATTGATTTCGATTACCATTTTCCGCTCTATCTTTTCTTCATGTAAAACTGTGGTCATTTTGATGTGCGACTGATATTAATCCATAATTGTTATACAGAGGTGTTCACGTTTCCGATTTACTTTTTTATTAAGTATTTAACTGCATTACTTCCCTGAATAGAAGAATGTAGTGGTAGGAAGTCTTAAATAAGTAGTATTATGTAGTCATCTAATTAAGTCAGATAACATAAACTACCCATCATGATCTACCTTCTACACGATGATATAATTTGATTCACCAACGAGTGTATATGTTTAATAACTTTACACTTCTAAGATATTTGTTTTAGTTAAACCCTTTTATTGTTCTATTCAATTTGGTATGTGAACCCCTTTCTTTTATTTACCTATGAGAGTAGGTTATATGGATATGTGTATGTACATATATATTCACTGAAGTAGAGTATTTTAAGCTTTTATCAAGTTTAACCGTATACCTATTATGCTATTCTTTGATAGCCAACTTGTTAAGTAAAATTTGTTGGAGATTAAACGTAACAATTAATTATTCAAGGTAGTTTATTGTGAGATATACTGTGGTTACCAACAATCTGATTGATTCTCTGTGCTTATGTTTTAAAGCGATTAGCACTTGTTGTAAAAAACATGTCTCTAACTTTAACGGAATTACGTCTCTCCATATGATTCTGACTTGTGTCACTAAGTGTCACATTTAGGGGTGTTATCACTGATATTTTCAAGCAGCGATTAATACGATGCTTAAGCTAACATCTTACTGTTAATTATTCTAAACATTCAATCAACTAACAAAGTGCACTAAGATTAATTGGAAACAAGTTACGTCATGTATGGTCACCTTTAAAAAATACCTTATTAGAAATCTCTAACTTGTTAGGTGGTTGAGATTAGTCGTAAAGTAAACTGTATATAACGTAGGTTTCATATTAGTTATTACTCGTCGGGAAGATATACTCACGATACAGAGAGAACCGATACTTACTGTGGAATTTCAACCTGAGTCACTAAGGTTCACAGTCTGAGATATTACAACTGAGCCGACTGCTTTGAACTACATCTCAATATAGTACATTCAATTTTCAGTCATTTAGATTAAAGGGGTTATTTTGAAATGTTCGACAATATGTGATCAATACTAAAGGAATGGGTACATGATATTGATTATTATTATTATTATTAGTAGTAGTAATATTATTAATGGCTTTATTCAATATTATAATCTGGTACAATATAGAATTCTCAGCACGAGTTATTTCAACAAGTTTTTCAAAAAAAAACCAAAATAAAAAAAAACAAAATAGAAATTAAAAAAATTTAAGAAAATCTGAGTTTATACAAATTACCAAATTTGAAACATGCTTAAGAAGACAGGTTATTTAATAGGTCAACTTTAACAGCCTGTTTGTCACAAAATAAATTTGCAAGGTAAGGTATTACAGAACTTTTATAGACTTGCTTGCGTGTACGGATTTTAATGTATTTATGTCTCGTTCTACTAGAAGATATACAAGGAGAAAGATATGAATGAAGCGGATGGTTAGTATCTGATAAGATAACACCTGCCAAGAGTTTGCAAGACTTAAGATGTTTATCCATAAGCATATTAATAATGACTTCAAAAGATTCACCACATTCCTTGCAAACCGCCTTCAGCACTCTACGCAAAAACAGCAAAGTTTTTTCTCAAAAGCCCGGGAAAGAATAATGGAATACAATATAGAATAATAGGTAATATGCAGGAATTTACAAATTGTAAGAGTAAATGTCGAATAATCCCAAAAGCATGCAGCCTCTTTATGTAGTATGTCAAATGGTAAACTTTTTTCGATAACAGTGAAATATGTGAAGATCAAGAAAGATCAGAGGAAAAAATTGATCATCAATCAGTGATCAGTCAATTCTTCCTCAGTAAGTTTAGTTACCAATAGTTGGATCTAAATTTCTTTGTTTCATTTTTTACTATGACATGTAGGTGATTTGAACAAGATAAGTGTAAGTTAAGGAATATTCTTCATTAACTTAACAAGTTACAATAAATACTCAACAAGTTTCTATCATAAAAGACAACAATTTTACCAGACATTAATTAATACTATTTCTTGTATATGGGATGTTCATATTTTTTTTCTAATGGCGATTTTTTTAATGCATCAGGGTAGTAACAAAAATACAAAACTATAATTGTAAGCAAAGATGGATAGTAGCTAGCAGTGGAATCTAGGACGCACATTTCGTCCTATTTGTGACTCGTTGGCTGGATGTACCTGCATCTCAGATTTCACGTTCACTCTGGGACTATATCGAAACAATAAGCACAGTATGTACATATTGCAATTAGAGACTGACTAGTTGCAGTTCTAACACATCGATGGGAAGATTCAAATAAACAATACTGAATAAATTTACAAGACTATAATGTTTAACATTATACTGATTTCAGTATTTTCATAGTTGAAAGCATGAGTCAATTGAAGCTAGAGCATCAGGGGAAAGCAATGGGCAGCTGTTTCGTCCTACTATGGGACTCCTCAGCAGTGCGCCTCGCAAGATTCGGACCCAGGATTTATCAGTTTGCGTTTATTTTCTATATTATGGTATTATACTTTACAAATCAATAATGTATATATATATTAGACCTGAACTAAAATAACTCAATGTATTGTACATAGAAAATGTATATTTGTTTCATAAATATTATCCATAATATGAATAGGATAACCAATTGTTTGTTTTTTTTGTAATGCTCCATTTCATTCATATCTTTTTCCTAGTCATGGTAACATCATTATTCTATTTTAAATGATGACAATATTTAGATGAGGGGTATCATAGATCATTTAGTCATTGTCTGATAATAGAATGATTTATACATTTTGTTTAACATTATATTGTCAGGAAAAACATAATAAACATTAAATAGAAGCTGAATAATAGTTTAATAATGAAATGATTTAATTAGTAATGAATAGTTGATGGGTTTAAATTTTAAATTTTTTTATTTAAATTTTGGCTAAAATTCACCTTACCTATTTACTTACTTACGCCAGTTACTCCTTGAAGAGGAGGTCACCTACTTAATATTTATTTTTTATAGAAAATCAATAAAGGTATAAATGGTTCACTGTTATCATTTCAAATTATGATGTTGTATAACATGAGTTCTGATTCTACAAGCAGTATCAATGTAATCATGATTTAAGGTACACCTAGATATTAAAACACAATTATATGAACGAAGATTATATTTTTTTCAAAGTTGAAATCATGAGTCGACTGAAGCTAGATCACCATGGAAAACCCTGGAAGCACTGAATGACCGTTTCGTCATATTATGGGACTCCTCAGCAGTGCGCATCCACCAAACCCCTTCTGATAATGACGACAAATAGAATGAAACATGCGTCCTGGATTCTACTGCTTATCACCCTCCATCTTTGCTTATGAAATGAAAATTTATCTACTGAAGTGTATCATGACAATACACTAATATTATTTTTTACCGTACACTACTGAATTGTATATTAGAACTCCTCAAAATATTGTTTACGTCGAGAAAACATTCTCCTTAATATATAAATAGGTCAATACAAACAACACTTAAACTAAACAACACTTAGTAATCCATTTAAGAAAAAAAATAGCCATTTAAATTTTATGAGAATGGGATTTTGTGGAGATATTAATAATTTTATATAGTTGAGATCATAAGTTCATTAAAGGTAGACTATCATGAAAAACCTGGAAGCAATGAACGGCTGAAGAGTCTCACAACAGGACGAAACGGCTATCCAGTGCTTCAAGGTTTTCCATAATAGTCTAGCTTCAATTGACTCATTTAGATTTTATTTAAAATGATTGTTAGTTTCAAGAAAATTTTTATACTGTTTAAAATAAATTTAACAAGAACAATGAAGTGATGCTCTTCAGCTGAATACTTTCAAGGAAAATTAATTGATCTTTTTGACAAAGAACCTACTGTGTACTATTCACTTTTTTTTCTTGAATATTTACACCGTTTTGTTACGTCTAGTTTTTTTTAATGTAATATATCTTTTTTATTTATCTAATCAAAAGATAGACTATAACAAAAAGTTTATGCGATTGTTTATAGTTTTGTTATGAATGTCAAAGTGGTGAGACTATAGTTTATGGATGACCTTTGAGAGACGATGGAACGACCTTGAGAGTGTCAACATAATAACTAAGACCAAATGACGGTTATAAACCTGTGTGAAGAGTTCTAATTATAATTTATAATTCATGGTTAAGGTTATGAATTATACTTGGTGTTTTTCATCATGAACTGACATCAGCTATAATGCCAAAACTCTATTTATCTAAATGGATGAGTTCATTTGGCGCCAAAATCAGAGACCTATTATCTTATACTTAATTGGTTCATCCATAAATTATAGTATCGCCGTCAAAGTTAGTACAAAAGGGGAACAACTTGTTGTAGAATTATCACATGAAACTAACAATAAGATTTACTATACCTTCGTCTTTTTTTCAGTCATTATTTTTTAAGTCATAAATACCACTTCATACAAAGTCTAACATACACATAATATTAATCGTGTTTTGTTAATTATAATACTACTAAGGTAATGTTAAAGTTTTCTACAGATTTTATATAAGATTAACCAACATTTTTACGGTGTTCGGTGGTTCACCTCAGATTTTTGGGCTTAATTGATAAAAAAGAATTTCATTGCAAAACATAATTTTTGCAGGATATCTTGCTAATCATCCAAAGTTATTAACATTTATATGCTAAAAATACACTAACGCAACGTAACTCAACTTGTTGGATACAAATAACAAATAAAATGAAAGTCAAAGTATGAAACGAAATCTTCAATGAATATTAAGCTCATATACACAAGTGTGAATTTACTAAATCGACAGAAAAAACATCTGTAAAAACCTTTGTACCTCACAGATAATGGATAATCAAAAAAAACAACTGATGCGCTACAAATTCACCAACATATATCCTACCTCTAAATTGTCAATGATAATAATTCCAATAAATTATATAAAGCGCTACAGTAAATAAAACACATAAACTATAATTTAATTAACATAATCCAGCTTTTTTGTAATTGAGATAGTGAGCCAATGGAAGCTAGATCACCATGAAAAACCTGAGAGCACTGGACGGCTATTTCGTCCTATTGTGGAAGATGAACACCGTTGGATGCTGGCCGGCTCAATGTTCTAGTGGTTAAGCACTCACGCGCGAGACTGATAGGTTCTGGGTTCGAATCTTGTGAAGAGGGATCGTGGATGCGCACTGCTGATGAGTCCCACAATAAGACCAAACGTCCGTCCAGGTTTTCCATGGTGGTCTATCTTCAATGGACTCATAATCTCAACTATATAAAATTACTAAAATCTTCACAAAACCCCCTTTCTGATAATAATCCAACTTTATTTAAAATAATTCATTCATATAATAAAACAAAAATACTTGTAGACATTATAATTTTAAAAAAATTAATCAAATTCAAATCTTACCGTGGATAGATACAATAATTTAACTATCCCAGTGATTAACTTATACATATATATATGTATTATCTTCTTATAGTTAATATAGTAAAATAATAAAATACACCCACGCAATAGGTTACTATGTATTGGTGATTATTTCCAACTATTTGTTATTCACAAATAATAATTCAATTTACCAAAAAAAAATAATACTCCAAGTAGATTTGAATATTTTAAAAAAAGAAAAAAAAGTAGTAATACTACTACTTTAATACTACTTATTGTTACCAATGATTTGACTTAGTAACTATCATACAAATTACATAAGTCTATTAAAAAAATAACGGAAAAAAATTATTATCATTTCTACTGTACCATAGTGATTGTTTTTTTTTATTATTTGTTGCTGGGTAATTCTCATTTTTTCTGTGTTCTTTTTTTTTCTTTTTCTCTTTCATGAAATCCTCATTTTTGATTGGTTAAAATAAGTGAGAAAATTGTAGAAAGAAAAAGAAAGAAGTGTTCGAGGAAGAAATATTCATTTGTCTACTTTTGGTATTAAATATCTATACTTTAATTCGATTTGTTCACCTATTAGAAATAAGAATAGTTTAATCGAATGTATACATATACTGTGGTGTGGTCTACTATATATATGGTATTGGTCAGACATAGAATGTATTATGGCAGAAGACCGACGAGGAAAGAACTGAAACGAAGCGCAATCGGAAGAAAAATGCACGAACAATGGAATTAGAGAAGAAACAGTGAAGATCGAGACTATTTGTTGTTAATTTTCAAATTAACTGTCCATTGTATGGTTTTCAGAATTTGCTGAAGTAGTCTGTAATTTTTGCTTAAATACATTCGATTGATTGAGTAGTTAATTACTATTGTAAGATTAATGATAATTACAACTAGTCGTATGCAATTAGATAATATGTCTCTTCAATATATGTGTGTGATAATGAATATTTATTTTAATGAAGTTTTGTTCTCTAACCTGGATGATTTGGTTGTGGAGCTTTCATCGTCCTTCTGAACGACATAATTAGCACAAACTTCGGGTAGAAGTGTTGATGATGTCGTTCAGAAGGACGATGTTAGCTCCATGAACAAACCATCCAGCTCAGAGAACAAAACTTCATCAAAATCCCCAACCTGAGCTACCAATCTTCTCTACCATCACAAAATGAATATTTTTAAAATATTCATTAATTTATTTGTCTCAGCATATTACTGTTTAATACCAAGTAAGTAGTATGAATGATGTTTCTATTCGTTGCAATTTTGCAAACTTTCATGTAGTATATTTAAAATAACAATGAATGTATTTTATTTCTTCATAAATTTGGGATAAGCCGAGTTCAGTGATTTGATTAGCAGGATATAACATGAATTTATTTTATTTTTACGATACTGTCAACAGTTGCCTATAGTCAGCAATATTAAAAAGACAATATTTACGAATGTAATATAAAATACGAATGGAAATGATCTTGGTGAAAGATTAATGTGAACATGCTTTAATGTAAAGCAGTTACGAATTAAGTAAAGCGGAAAATTAAATGTCAAAAATCTTTTAAATAATTTTTCGTAGATCCAGAAGATTCCTTAATTTGGTAGTGATAATCGTTACAGATCAACTTAAGTTGAAGTATTATTAAAAATCCAGGAATCACTATGTGATATGTGTCACTGATGGCGACAGATAGAAGTAGTATGTATCATCAAAGTTAAAAAGAATGAAGAAAAGAGAATGAGAACAGGGAGAGATTGATGTGATAATGAAGGAACAATGAAGTCTCAGACAGTTGATTAATGTTTTATAAATGAAGTATTTACTATATGGTTCTCAGATTATACTAAGAGGTTCCTTAAATTTGTGTTCAGATATGTTCAATTGTCCCCATCGATGTTCTCGTTCACTACAACCGGATAGCTATTTCATCTTAAGAATAAAACTTTTAATTAAATTAATTGTGAATTAATGAATTGCTAAAAGTTATGTGAATTTTAACATAAATGATTTTAGATCAAAACACATGGCTTAAGATCTGGTGGTTATAAGTTTGATCCTTGATGAGCTCTGTATGTAGACTTCTGAACGATTCGATAAAAAGATTAGAGAGGTATCTAGGACTTTATAAATGTCAATGGGACTATAATTTTCAAAGTTGAAACCATGAGTCAATTGAAGCTAGGCCACCATGGAAAACCTGGAAGCACACGACGGCTTTTTCGTTCTATTATGGGACTCTTCAGCAGTATGCATCCACGATCCCGCCTCACAAGATTCGAACCTAAGGAACTATGATTGATGTCAATGAGTTAAAAAATTCACTCAGAAACTTAATTCTTATCTTTAATTCTCATCTGACTCGTTAACCAGGGATAAACTTTCCATTAACATAAAAAGAACATTTGTATCCAAAGTTACGTAAACATTTGTAGAATGTTATAAAATAAATCATCATTATAAACAATGAAACTAATGGTAGCAATAATGATAACCTGAATTACCATACATACATATGAGGCGCGATCATAAATTAATGATGCACTTAATTCATAGTACCGACTTAATTCAAGTAATTATTTAAATATTCAATATTAATTACCAATTTTTCCCATTAAAATTATCATCCATAAAATTGATTTTTTATTAATGAAAATACTTTTTTGTGTCTAGATCATATACTTCATGAAACTTAATGAATCAAGCGAAAAAGACTGTATTAAAATAGTATGAGTTTATAACTTGTCCTGTTGAATTACCATTATTTTCATACCCTCTACGATATTACGTTTAGCCCTCAAATGCCCTGGTACGGCCAAGAGTGGGAAGAGTCCTCTCTCCATCTACAAATGCTCTCACATGGCCACGCGTATATAGCCTCTGACAGGGAAGTCCTACTCACTGCTTTCTCGTAGCGGAGGTGTTGTTTACGAAAATGAGAAGACAAAAAGCGAATGTCTGACGCTTCAATCGGGTTGGTGGATGCCGAAAGTCTATCTAGAGGAGTTGGAAAACCCTGATTCCAAACCAATGATGCACATGGGATCCAGTATCCTGAGGGAACAAATGGGTTATGAACCTATTGTTGGTCACTGGCTACCATGGGACTGCATCTTCTTACGATGTTTCACTGCCTTTTGGATCAGACCCTTAGGTCAAAGGCTCCGGATGTGGCCCCTTAAGAAATGCGCCTGCTTCGGTTTGGGCCCCCGGGAAGCATCACAGTTAATATTATTCACTTATGTGATTTTTATCATCACAAATTGTGCTAGACATATTTTGGTGAACAAGAACACCAGTGGGTATAATCGAATGTATCTGAACATATAATTACAGCATCTCTTAGTAAAATCTGGCTCAGTGGTCTAGTTGTTAAGCGCTCACGCGCGAGACTGATCGGTCCTGGGTTCGAGTCTCACGAGGCGGGATCGTGAATGCACACTGCTGAGTAGTCCCACAATAGGATGAAACGGCCGTCCAGTGCTTCCAGGTTTCCCACGGTGGTCTAGCTTCAATTGACTGGTGATCTTAACTATATGAACTCTTTCATGTAAGTAATTTAAACTCTTTTTTTTAATTATGTTTCTTAATATCACAGGTTGAAGAAAGCTGATGAGAATCAAACGAAATAAAATGAATTCATGCTATTCTGTTAGAATCTTTGTTCTTACTCTCTTCAAAATAATGAAGTAAACTATGTGTATGAAAAATCATTTAACAAGTTAAGGTCACTTGTTAATCCAGATTCAAGTGTTGAGTAATTATAGAGGTTAGATTTTCTTTTACTTCGTCAAGATTATCATACACGCATCCGCTTTAGGACCTAGATGGACTTAAAATTAACTAACTGAACAATGGATAAATGTTGTAAATTGCAAGTTTTATAGCATCTTTAATAACTAACTCAAAAAATGATCATCTTAATTTTTAAACGAAATAGATTCGTGATAAAATTATAAAGCTTTTTCAATTCTAGATTTAAGATTACTTCAGTGAATAAGATAATGATGAAATAGACTGAAGTAAGTGGTTTTGTTGGTTGAAGCTAGATATTATTGCCGTTGGATGTCAGCTAATTGGTCTACAAGTTAAGTGTTCTCTAACGAAACCGATAGGTCCTGGGTTCGAATCACAAGAGCGGGATCGTGATTGTGCACTGCTGGGGAGTCCCATACTAGAACGAAACAGCCATCTGATGTTTCCAGGTTTTCCATAGTGGTCTAGCTTTAATTGACTCATGAATTCAACTGTAAGAAACCAAAATCAATTAGATTCTTATTTTGAAAGATAATCCAACTGATATTATTTCATAATATAAACCATCTATAAAATATTTGATAATAGTTGTAGATGATTAGATATACTCTTAAATGGGATTGAAAGTGATTTTCAGTATAATATATTCATAAATCAACAGGATATTCTGGTCCTCCTACAGTGAACAAGGACATAGGTGGGGACAATCGAATGCATTTGAGCACAAAATTACAGACTATCTCACTACAATCTGAAAATTGTACAGTAAACAGTTAATTTGCGAACTATCAATCAATTGTTTTAATATTGACCATTCCTTCTGAAAATATCAGTCTATGATCACTGATTATTATTGTCCATGCATTTTCATAACTATTGCGTCCCGTTCCCGTTCTATTCTTATCGATCTTCTACTGAAATACTTTCAATACCCAGCCATTGTTCTATACTACTTATGTGGATATAAGTAGCAAACACCACAATAGTACAAAATTGTATTTACTTGCTTTACTATATAATGGTTATTACTTTTATTCAAATTATACATCATATATGTATATACGTCATGTACACTTATTTATAGTCATGATTGCTTTGATATAGGTTGCACTCAATACCAAATGAATATATATATTATTTGAAAGGAGTGATTCGTAAGTTGTTTTGAAAAAAACAAGTCACACATATCATAGTAATATGACTCGGTCTTATGGATAATTGGGGGTTATATTATTTTAGAGTACTGAAATGACTTGATTCTTGATACCATTTATGGCCGAGGTATCTTAATTTAGTTTATAAATTGAATAGATTTCAGTGTGTCTTTGTTGATTGTTGATTAGTGCAAGTGCCAACCTGCTTTTAAGAATTCTCTGCTGTTCTTAGTTTACCCACTATCCAAGATTTTAACATTTTCCCTATTATATATGTATTCACAATTGTACACGTGGATTGATGTGAGTGAAGTTGCGTCGCGGTGTTTGACAACTAGCTGGCGTTCATTCAGACGAAGATGCAAATGTCATTAACTTTTCGAATGGAATGTTTCGTGCAGTAAGAAAGCGTGGTGCATAGCATTTTCTTTTCATTTCATTATTTGGTTTACATAAGATTATTTGATTTGATTTCCTTGGTTTATGTGTTGCACATATTTCAAACGATCTCAGTAATCTTACCATTACTTTTAATGTGTGAACTATATACGGTACAATGATCCGTTTATTAGTTTTCGTATTTAACAAATTTAGCATTGTTACAGGGCTCTTTAAATCATCTGCATCTACAAAGAAAAAACAAAGACATAGAGCATCGAATAACAACAAAAATATACCTCTGAAAAATCTCCCGTTTTACTTTTGCTTCACTTACTCCTAATTTACTGACCTCACTACAAACAATTCTATACAAATTATTCAACTGTTTCACGTAACCTAAAAACAATGAATTACAGTGTATTCTGGATTTAACCATATATAGTGCAAAGATATCATAATTTCTGCTTGTGAACAAATTAAACATGATCAAATTACACTTGACAGAGAAGCTTTGGAGGATGTGGAAACCTTTACATATCTGGGAAGCATTTTCTATGAACACGGTGGATCAGATGCAGATTTGAGGGCGAGGATCGGCAAAGTAAGAGCAGCATACTTACAACTGAAAACATCTGGAGCTCAAAACAATTGTCAACCAACACCAAGGTTAGAATTTTTAATACAAATGTCAAGACAGTTCTACTGTATGGGGCGGAAACCTGGAGAACTACGAAAGCCATCATCCAGAAGATACAAGTGTTTATTAACAGTTGTCTATACAAGATACTTCGGATCCGATGGCCAGACACTATCAGCAACAAGTTACTGTGGGAGACAACAAACCAGATTCCACTCGGTGGAGGAAGAAACCCGGAAGAAGCGCTGGAAGTGGATTGGGCACACCTTGAGGAAATCACCTGATTGCGTCACAAGACAAGCCCGCACATGGAATCCTGAATGTCAAAGGAGAAGAGAAAGACCAAAGAACACATCACACCGAGAAATAGAGACAGACATGAGAAGAATGAACAAGAACTGGATAGAACTAGAAAGGAAGGGGCAAGACAGAGTGGGTTGGATAATGCTGTTTGGCGGGGTATGATCCATTGGGAGTAACAGGCGAAAGTAAGTAAGTAAGCTTGTAAACAAGCAAAAGCATAAATTGTCAACATGAAGACAAGTTGGATAATCACTCTCAACGATGATAATGTTCCCACATTCAAAGTCACTATCATTTCATTATTGGATTGATATGGAACCGCTAGTGTTGAAATTTTCTCAGCATCGTTGAAAGACAACAGGTAACAATCATAGTGACCAACATTCACAGATATATTGTGGCAGACTGTTCGAGAATCACTGATCCAGTGTGTACTTTGTCGTTAATCGGAATTAAGAGTGAAGTTGGAATGAAATATATTCACTTTCTATATTGAGTTTAATATCATAACTCCATGATTCTTTAGACTCGGTTTCAATGCTGAATAACGAAAATGACTTTTCTGTTTCTTGAAGGAAATAATATATTTAGCATTTAGTCAGTTGAAGCTAGACCACCATGAACAACCTGACTCATGATCTCAACTATACAAAATTACTAAAATCTCCACAAACCCCCTTTCTGATAATGATCATATACTCACTAGTGATTGACTCCATAAGGTATTTCCTGTAGTTCCAATAAGAAGGAGTAACCAGTGGAATTCAACCAGGTCTGTTAGAAGAAATGGCTGCTCAACTTCGTGGATTGGTTGAAATTAGACATGAACACCATCGGATGCCGGTCGGTTCAGTTGTCTAGTGATTAAATGCTCTAGCGCAAGTCTGATAAATCCTGGTTTCGAATCTCTCGATTGCTGGATTGTGTATGTCCACCGCTGAGGTATCCCACAATAGGATGAAACAGCCATCCAGTGCTTCCAGATTTTCTATGATGTTCTAGATTCGATTCACTTATGATCTCAACTATACCCATAACTTTTATTATTATTAATAATAGAAATAACCTTTTCTAATTGATAAACATATTTTGTATTTAGCTCAAATTACTGTATTTATCATTTCAATAATTAGAAACTAGTTTAATTCTTTCAAATCTATTTTATGATTGTTAGTGTTAGAAATTGTCACAATTATGATTTGTGAACTAAGTTAAGGGTCATTTAATCAAATAACCGATTGAAGAAAACTGTTCATTAACATACAAATAATCACATGGATGAATTAGCATTTCTGTTGACAACATGCAAAATACAATCAAGATAACTCGTAAGCTTAAATTAAAAATTAAAAAAAAAAAAATTATGAATTTCGACAGAACAAAATTAGTTGTTTTTTTTCCCAATCATTGAATAGTCATTGAATCTATTAATCAGTTATCATGGTAGTTTGTTAGATGTGAGTTGGCAAGAAAAAAATGACTATTCGATAATCACTATAGTAACTTTATAAGAGTGAATATCTCTATATATAAGTCATCATTATTTTATTTCTATTCATTTCAATTCAATTAATTTATCCTTTTCTTTTTTTTTTGGAGGGGGGGATGGGGAGCTTTCTTTATTCAATTATGTGTTATCGTTTTGTATTTCACCATTTTGTGTTGTCATACTGACCTAATTGTTTCTTTCTAATTTTGTTTTATATTTTGAATGTAACACTTTCAATTATGAGAGGAGAGTTTTTCCCGATTTTCTTTTCTTTTCCTCTTCACAAATTTGCATATGACCTGTTTGATTTATGCTTCATTGCAGTTGTTAGAAGATTTATGATGATGATGATGATGGTTTGTATGAGTGGGTTTAAATATGTAAATTGTTTTCTTTAATAATGTATTTTGCTTTAATGGACTAAACTATATAATATGCTTACTTACTTACTTACTTACTTCCTTACTTATGCCTGGTACCCCGAATGGGGCATAGGCTGCCAAACAGCATTCTCCAACCCACTCACTCTATTATGCGCCTTCCTTTCTAATTTTATCCAGTTTTTGTTCATTTTTCTCATGTCTGGCTCCATTTCTCGGAGTAATATGTCCTTTGATCTTCCTCTTCTCCTTTGGCGTTAAGGATTCCATGTGAGGGCTTGTCTTGTCGCGCTGTTGGGTTGTAAGGCTGTTGTTACACTGGTCGTTTTCTTATGCATTTTTTGTTGCGTGTGTGATAAAAGAGCCAGATCATCTGTGAAGTCTGAATCGTCTAGCTGCATCCTAGCTGTCCACTATATCTCGTGCCTTCCCCCAGATGTTGACATCTTCATGATACAGTCGATCATTAGGAGAAAGAGAAAGGGTGAAAGTAAACAACCTTGCCTAACACCGGTCTTTACATAGAATGAGTCGCTGAGTTGTCCTCCATGAATGATTTGGTAGTTCAATCCATCATAGGAATTCCGTATGATATTGACTATCTTCTCAGGCACACCGTAGTGTCGAACAGGCCTCTATAGTATTGTCTTATCCATTGAATGATTTCTCGTAGTCAATGAAGTTGATGTAGAGTAAAGAATTCCATTCAATTGATTATTCCACAATGATCAGCAGTGTTGCGATTTGGTCTGTACACGATTGATCCTTTCGAAATCCAGCCTGTTGATCTCGAAGTTGGGCGTCTACGGAGTACCTCATTCTGTTTAACAATACCCTGTTGACGACGTTTCCTGGTATTGAGAGGAGAGTGATGATCCTGTAGTTATCACACTTGCTGAGATCGCCTTTCTTTGGTATTTTGATCAGAAATCCTGCTTTCCAGTCTGTTTGTACTTGTTCTTCATCCGAAATCTTACTAAAGAGAATGTGGAGTATCGTTGCATTTGCTGCTACATCTGCTTTCAGTGCCTCTGCCGGAATGTCATCTGATCCTGCTGCTTTGCCGCTCTTGATTTATCTGATGGCCATGCTGATCTCTTCAATTGTTGGTGGGCCAATATCGATTGGGAGGTCCTTGGCTGCTACTTGGATGTTGAGTGGGTTCAGTGGTGCTGATCGATTCAAGAGTTCTTTGAAGTGATCTACCCACCTGATTCGTTGATCATCAGTGTTGGTGATTATCCAGCCTTCCTTGCTTTTCGCTGGTAGGTTATTTCCAGCAAGTTTCTTTGCTGTCATACAATTTTCTCGTGTTTCCTTCTCTTGCAGCCTCTTTTGCCGTCACTGTTAAATCTTTCACATATTCACTGATGAGTCTTGCTAATTGAACGCTATACTCGGTTCCTAAGTCAGTCTCGTAACCTCCAAGCTAAATATATTCAGCGACTTAATCTTTAACGTCTTCATTGTAGTCGTTGGTAGGCGCATAGCATTAGATGACGTTCATTGTAATACCCTCTCTCTTTGTTTCGAAGGAGGCTTTGATGGTCCTTGGTTCATGCGATTTCCGTCCTATAAATGTGTTTATTTGAACAGCATCAATGCAACTCCTTGTATATGTGGGACATTTTCTTCTTCATGACCAGAGTTTAACAGAAGTTCCCCTGAAGATAGTAGTTGTTGTCCAACCTGCCTCCACGTGTTTCACGGATTCCAAGCACCTCCAGGTTGTATCTTTTCATTTCTTAACCTAATTCGAACACTCTCCCGGTCTCCCACATTGTACGAACATCTCATGTACCTAAATAAATGGTTGCTCTGGTTGTCAGAATGGGCATCAGCCTCATAACTTCCGAAGGAACTTGGCTTTTATCATGAGGCGTCATAACTCTTCTAAATGAAGACCTTTTAACTCTCAGGACAGAGTTTAAATGGTTTGAATAATGTTTTCTGTTTAGCGTCGTTTTTGCGAGTTAGTTTTCTACCCACTGCTCAAACCTCCTTCTTTATCCGGGCTTGGAATTGTCAGTAACCATAGAGGAGCTTCAGGTGGAGTAAATATTATATGCTATTCATCTTTATTGTGTCGATATGGCCTGTTAGAAAACTTCTGCTATAATTCAAAGCATATAGTCTATTTATTCACAATTATATTTAAATTTCATCAAACCATATATTGTTAACAATAAGAAATTAACATTTCAGAAACAATAATAGAGAATGCTTAATATGGAATTGTAGGTTCATTATAGAGAATCATTTATCCCCTGTCTAACTAACTTCTTCACTAAAAATAACGAGGAAAAGAACAATAGAAAACAAGGAGGGAATGTTCTGCTTTCAAGGTCACTTATAAAAAAACAAACATGATTTATGTAAATTGTAATTATACTGGTAAAATGACTTGACTACTAAAATACAGTCGATTATTTGATCATAATTTACATTTTTATTCCTACATCTAATAGATCATTATAGAGAATTATTTATTCATAGACAATGTCACACGATTCAATGTCATCATTTTCTTATTTCACTAATCATTCATATACACATTTTTTCTATACTGATGTAAATTCAAGATGAATACATTTGGTGACTACTTGAAAGAAGTTTTGAACTTATGTTTGATGTAGATGAAACATCAATGCAATTGAATATGAGGATGAAGGAACACAAACAATGCTTAAAGCATATTCCTAAGTTCTCAGATGATGTCAGTAAACTTGAAAACAAGTCAGAGATAGCATTATACTTGATAGAATCGGGTCATACAATTGATTTCAATGGCACAAGAATCCTTCAAAAAGCTTTTAATTCTTACAAGGAGAAACAAACAGCCGAAGCCCCTATACATATTGGCTAATCCAAACAGTATTAATAAGAGAGATAGAATACAATTAGCTGTGCCATGGCAGCTAATCATTAATAAGTAAAAACCTGAACTCCTTTCCATTTTATCTATTTCGTATTATCTGACTGACAATTACATTCAATGATTCTAATCATTTGTCTTGTCGGGATTCGTTAAACAGTTAATTGGAACATTAAAATAACACAAATATTCAGTTTCAAGTTATATTCTACTTCTTCTTCTTCTTCTTCATCTTCTTCTTCTTCTTTTTCGAATTTATTCATTCGTTTATCTTCATTTTATACATGCTGTGACATATATATGATGTTTTCTTAAAAATTCACCGACAGGAGACAACGTATTGTGAATAAGGTTTCACCTCTCACCACTTAAGTATATATACAATATGTTATCTTAATACATAACATTTCACATCATAAGTCTCTTACACAATAATATCTATACAATAATACCTAGTTTAGACATTTTTCACGCTGATTGGATGATCTATTCAGTATACAATGAACCGAAGAACCATGTACCCATTTAAATTCACATAGTATTGTTTGTTTGAATGTTCCCATTGATATGTTAGGACTACAACTGATCAGTCTCTAATTGGCATATCTGCATACTGCGGGTATTGCCTCGATATAGCCTTAATTCACAAGCATGGTAAGCAAAGATGGATAATGGTTAGCAAGAGAATCCATTTTGACGCGCGTTTCGTTCTATTTGGGACTCATCAGCTGAATGTACCTACATCTCAGAGTTGATGTTCTCTCTGGGACTCGAACCCAGTACCTTTCGCTTCAAACGCCATCGCGTTATCCACTTGGTCACTGAGTTCTAATAGCCACTTGTACTCGTTTATTTTCAAAAATTTTGATGTTTAAATTGACGTGGTATTGTTTGTTTGAACCTTCCCATTGATGTTTAGGACTGCAACTGATCAGTCTCTTATTGGCATATGTGCATACTGTGCGTATGGCCTCGATATAGCCTTAATTCACAAGCACGGTAAGCAAAGATGGATGCATGCATATCAGGCTGACGAGTCCCAAATAAGACGAATCGCGCGTTAAACTGGATTCCACTCCTAGCCACTATTCATCTTTGCTTACAATTTTGATATTTGATTATATTTTCTTGAAAAACAATGGATCAGATTGCCTGGCGAAAGGTTGGATTTACTTCAAATCCATTCGCTAAGATTTTACAAATATTTTCTTCTTATTTAATGTATGTTTTATACTATTCTGTAGTTATCATAATGATATATCCGTAACAATAAAGAAATTGTTTTCCACAAAATTGGTAGCCATGTCACATAACATTACCAGTGATTTATTACAATTGTAATTGATCTCTTGACAATATAGATATTTACATAGTAATCTAGATAATTTCATAGTAATTAAAGTAAGGTAATATATTGAGTACAGAAATGTATAAACCATAGGCTTACTTGGCATTTAATACGATTATTGTTTTTTTTTTCAAAGTGTCGTCAACCTAATTCATTTTTTCGATTATACCCAATCTCATAGTTTGTTATGCTAAAATATAAAGTTTTGAATAATTTATTTACGAGTTAAACTTATACTACTATACATTACTACTTTGTGTATACGATAAACAGATTGAATTATTACTATTCTATGTTGATTAAGCTTATTTATGCTTGAATAAGTTTATACTGTTAAGCATACAGGATTATTTGAAGTTAATGGTTGTACTTACTCACACACTTATTTACTTACTTATGCCTGTTACCCCTCGCGGAAGAGCATAGGCCGCCGACCAGCATTCTGCAACCCGCTCTAATGGTTATAAAGTTATATATAGATATATGAGAATTCGGCGAGGAAATTCATCTTATCGACGAAATCATCAACTTTAAATGTAAATTCGTACTGTAGGGCTAGTGAAATGTCACTGAACCCTAGCCAAATCATCCGGCAGTTGAGTCACTAAATATCGAACAGATCATCGATCCTCATCAAGGTTAAGGACAATCAACGCTCGTCAGTTAATCATACTCCATGGACTGACTCATGCGGCAGTGGTTCTACTTTCGCTTGTATCTACTTTAACTAATATATTCTTTTAAAACATCCTTTATGTTGTACAGTCTTCAAAGCATCCATGGTCCCTTGATACGTCGATGGAGCAATCCACGTAAGGTGTTGGTCGCGAGGTGTGATTTCGAAGTTAGCTTGTTCGTTACATCATTCCCGTCTCACTCGAGTAGGCCTCCAGTCATTCGACATAGATCATCAACGTTGATAGTCTACAGTACTTATAGTTATATAATAAATATATATCAATAGAAAGATAAAAAAGATTGCATTATAAAGTAACTCGAGTATCTTATGATTAAATAAGGTTATACAATAATCAAGAGGTAAGAGAAGAATATCAAAGATGAAAATAATTTACGTGTCACAATCATGAAAGATAATTGTCCACTTGACAGACATGAAGAGAAAAAAACGAAAAACATAAAGGTCATAATAATAAAAACTGAATAATAATCATCAAAAGATTGTTCAAGGGTAATAATAACGCGCTTCCTGGATTCCACTTCTAGCCACTATCTATTTTTGCTTATAATGCTTGTGAATTAAGGTTTTATCGAGGTAATACGCACAGTATGCACGTATGCCAATAAGTGACTGATCAATTGGAGCCCTAAACATCAATGGGAAGATTCAAACAAACAATAGCAAGTGGACTTAATAACTGGTTACCGTTTAAAATTACAAAACACTAATTTAAAAAAGTAAGAAAAAAAACAAACAAACAAAACATAATACAGAAGGGAACTAGTGCCAAGGAAGAATAAGATGTTGGGTGTATTGTTTTTATATTCAGAGTTAGGGCCTGAATTGGTGGATTGTCAATACCTCAGCATTGCATAAGTTTTTGATTACACCTATCTTCGACCAATTCCTTTAACTGTATGGATTACTTTAAAAGAAGACTACTTCTAAGCGATGTGTCCAGAGTTGATTAAATACAATCTTTTATGTCCTTCTATAGACATATACTTACCATAAAACTATAATAGGTAGGTCTTAAAATTAGTTATGACTACAGAATTAAAGATATCACTATACGGTTGTGGAGATTGTTAAGTTTTTGATTGAGATCATGAGTCGATCAATGTTAGACTACCATTGAAAACCTGAAAGCACCGGACGACCGTTCATTCCTAGTATAGGACTCTTTATACACGCTTCCGCTTGCAGAATTTAAATTCATGACCTTCGGTCTCACTCTTGGATGCTTAACCTTTAAACCACTGAGCTGTAATCCAACGGTGTTAATATATAAATTCATCCATTCCACGACTATCTTCCAGTGCTTCTGGCTTTTCAGTAGTGGACTTACATTAATTAATTCATGATCTTAATCAAAACTCAGTAATCCCCACAAACGTATTCTATTCATTGCAGTGTATTGAATAGATGTTTTGTTATTCTTCTAAATTTTTCAACAATATGAACAACCGTGCGTCTAGGGAACAAAAGTATGAAGCAGGGATTTGTAGAAATTTCAGTGGTTAAGCGCTCTGACGCGCGACTGGTAGGTCCTGGTTCCGAATCTCGTGAGGCGGGATCTTGGATGCGCACTGCTAAGGAGTCTCACAATAGGATAAAACGGTCGTTAAGGGCTTCCAGGTTTTCCATGGTGGTCTAGCTTCAATTGACTCATGATTTCAACCATGAAAAAAAGTATGAAAGTTTAAAGATAAACTTCCAAATTTTTAAGCAAACTTTTTTGATTGAGTTTTAAAAATGCAGAAATCATCAGTGACATTAATTGAAGTAGGAAAAGTGAATCATTGAACTATGATTAGATAATACATATGTGATATATTGATTTCGATTTGATGTCTAGTAGTAAGTGTCTATGGGTAATGAATACAGCCTATAAATCAAATATAAAACACTTATGTCATGAATATAGAATTAGTTAGATCATGAATATTTCACAGCTAAATGTATAACAGAAGACAATAAACTAAATAGATAAAGTTGTTTATAATATATTCTATGGTTTCAATAGACATAAGACCATATGTATAATCATAGATTATTCTAAATTCACTTG
Source organism: Schistosoma rodhaini (assembly GCA_944470415.2). Taxonomy (NCBI): domain Eukaryota; kingdom Metazoa; phylum Platyhelminthes; class Trematoda; order Strigeidida; family Schistosomatidae; genus Schistosoma; species Schistosoma rodhaini. The sequence continues at coordinate 7,466,541 of OX104036.1, read as the reverse complement.
GTATTGTTTATTTAAATTTTACCGTTGATGTTTAGGACTTTAACCCATTGCACAAGTAAGTGGATATCAGGACTCAATGGCTAAGTGGATAACACGATGGCGTTTAAAGTGAATGGTATTGGGTTGGTGTTATATCGTGTGCCCTATTGTTATATCGATTGCGTGCGTTCTTGACCAGTTGATATATGTTAGTGATAATACCGCCCAAGAAGAAACCAGTGAATTTATTGATCAGAGCAATGATAAACAAAATGCAGTACGAGCAGTCTTAAGTGCTACTCGGTCCTGTTATTTGCCTAGCCCAGCCAGATAAGTCCACAACATCAATAACAGCCTCGGCAATATGAATCATTATTCACAAACATACTAGGTTTATATACCGACCAAACAGACCACATCGTACCATGAAAATAGAAAATAATATTTGTAAAATAATTGGCCAAATATGACTGTGAATAGGGGATACAACAGTTGGAGTGTCAGAGTGAACATCAACTCTGAGATGCAGGTACATTCATTTGACAAGTCAAAAATAGAATGAAACGCACGTCCGGGATTTTACTGCTATCCACTATCCATCTTTGCTTATAATAGATTATTCTATTTTGAACATAATTACAGAATACATTCCAAGTTTCAACGATAATCAGGCTGATACAGAAAATAATGATACATATAAGAGACAATTATGTTAAGTTAAATTGTTTGAAATGATGGAGTTCATAAATTTTATTTTAGGAAGGAGATAGTTATAACGAATATAGTAATTTGACGCATCTGTTGGAAATTGTTAGTTCTTTGTAGGAGTGTGGTTTGGGCTACTTTTATCCACACAAGTAATATATCACGATGGTCGTGCATTGAATGTATTTCAGTAGAAGATCGATAAGGAAAGAATGGGAACGAAATGCAATTGGTATGAAAATGCATGTACAATAATAATCAGAGACTATGTACTGATATTTGAAGAAGAAATGGTCAATATTAAAACAATTGATTGATAGTTCGCAAATTAACTGTTGACTGTCTGGTTGTCAGATTGTAGTGAGATAGTCTGTAATTTTGTCCTCATATACATTCGATTATCCCTACCCGTGTCCTTGTTCACTATAGGAGGACCAGAATATCCTGTTGATTTATGAATATATTATACTGAAAATCATTTTCAATCCCATTTAAGAGTATATCTTGTAGTACCAGTTCATATGTTAGGCCCATATACTTTATTCTAGTTACTGGCCAAGCCAATTCACCTATCCATTATGAGTCATATTTTGATCTTGTTAATCATTTGCTTATTAACCTTGACTACCTTGTTATATGAGCGCATGTGTATGTACCCTTCTTATCCTACCTATCACATGTCTGTCATTCATTTTAGCCTGACTATAAATGTTGATTAATGCTTGCTTATAACGAGTTGGCTTCCCAGCCATCTCCAATACGCATCATTTTTTGCTTCACTCTGGAGTTGGCTTCCCAGCCACCTCCAATACGCATTATTTAGCTTCGCTCTCGAGTTGGCTTCCCAGCCATCTCCACTCTGCGCCATCTTTCCTTCGCTTGCTTACATTTGCTAATGTGCTCACTGCCTTCTAGCCCATGTTATTTATCAATAAAAATGTAGTTGCTGCTTCCCTTTGTCTTCTGATATTATACACCGTTCAGATTGTTATAATAACGGTTATCAAGACGATCGATTAACGAAGCACTACACTACATATTGGCGATCCCGAATTACGAACGCGAAGCAAAGTTGGCAACCTCAACGTACGGCAACATATTGGTAATCCCGACGTACGAACACGCAACACTATTGGCGTGGAATTATTATTTTTGTTCGTAATGACGATAAATTATGACATATACGCAGTCAAATCACTAGTCGAACAAATCATAATGATATGGACATTACACGTTATGATATTCGAAACTCACGGGATTATTTTTATTATCCAATGACGTAAAGTTTTCCTGATTCAAGTGAGTTCGTTCCAATTTTTTTTGCATGTCATTTTTGGTCTAATGTTACACTTTATCATTAACATAAGTTTGGAGTCATACTCCCGATAGTAGAAACTTCTGTTCTCGATAGACAACTAATGTTCATTCATTTCATTGGTACGCAGCAACCGTCGTTTCCTACATTTTCAGCGACAATCTAAACCGAACTTTCGCAATTTTTGTTTCACGATGATCCCTACTTTAATGTCTATACACAAATCAAGTATTCGACGCCGCATTACCAGCCGATTAGTAATGATTATTTTCATATTATCTATTCATTCACATGTATAACTGAATGCTGCATCATCCGTTACCTATAATCACAATTCGATTACTGCAATTAATATTTTATTTCCATTGTACTGTACACCAGAACATAGAGTTTAGAGCTAGTCTCTCAAAGTTACACTCTTGTTCGTCACATCCAAGTCAGTCTCACTTGCCGTCATCGATAATCATATGTATTGGTATTTTTGTTATGCCTTAATACGGTTTCGTAACAAACGAGGTTGAGCGCATATCCCTCTAACTACACAAACCACGATAGGCTGCATGACCATAAAGGAATACGACTCCGCATATCTCGTTTCAGCAGTCACTATCCTGTTCCTCTGGTCATTCTACTAATACATATTTAACGATAACTCAACGCAAGTGACAACGCACACTGACTTCGCATTTTATTATCATTATCATTATCAGTACAGCAATAAATATCAACCGTTGATGCAGTCATCATCCTACGACTCGATTATTTTTACCACACACAAACTCCAGGTATGCGAATTCGAATCTACTAATCGCTGATCGACGCTATTTACTCTACTGCGGCTTATCAGAACATATTTCGCTGTTCTTTATCCTCATATTCAGTCGGTACTACAGACCAATTCCTATTATATTCTACATCACTTATTTCCACGATTTATTCCGCTGTCATACCTATTAACGATTTATTACTCTATTTTTACGATATTTCGAATCGCTCATACGAACCTGTTATTTTATCATTCAGACAGTCACGACATATATGCATGTTAAATTTTTTTCGTACGCTTACTAATTTACTCATAATCACATGCTTGCATTTCAATTTTTTGTCCGCACTTTGACAATATTCATGTACCTTTTTACATAAGTATGACACTTTCGCTTAATACGCTCACCCCTCACATGACACTGTAATTTATCAGGTATTGTACCATTTTTTCTAACATTTTGACGTTATCCTCATACCGCTTCAGTGTTATTTTTCGAAAACAGACATTTTTTTATAAATGTGCTATTTTCTACAAGGGGGCTATGTAGTACCAGTTCATATGTTAGGCCCATATACTTTATTCTAGTTACTGGCCAAGCCAATTCACCTATCCATTATGAGTCATATTTTGATCTTGTTAATCATTTGCTTATTAACCTTGACTACCTTGTTATATGAGCGCATGTGTATGTACCCTTCTTATCCTACCTATCACATGTCTGTCATTCATTTTAGCCTGACTATAAATGTTGATTAATGCTTGCTTATAACGAGTTGGCTTCCCAGCCATCTCCAATACGCATCATTTTTTGCTTCACTCTGGAGTTGGCTTCCCAGCCACCTCCAATACGCATTATTTAGCTTCGCTCTCGAGTTGGCTTCCCAGCCATCTCCACTCTGCGCCATCTTTCCTTCGCTTGCTTACATTTGCTAATGTGCTCACTGCCTTCTAGCCCATGTTATTTATCAATAAAAATGTAGTTGCTGCTTCCCTTTGTCTTCTGATATTATACACCGTTCAGATTGTTATAATAACGGTTATCAAGACGATCGATTAACGAAGCACTACACTACATATTGGCGATCCCGAATTACGAACGCGAAGCAAAGTTGGCAACCTCAACGTACGGCAACAATCTAATCATCTACAACTATTATCAAGTTGTAAGTAAAGATGGATTTGACTAGCAGTGGAATCCAGGACATGCGTTTCCTCCTACTTGGGACTCGTCAGCTGAATATACCTGCATCTCAGAGTTGATGTTCACTCCGGTACTCGAACTCAGTACGCTTCGAACGACATCGCGTTATCCACTCGGCCACTGATTCCTGATAGCCACTTGCATGTGCGATGGGGTGAAGTTTAAATTCACGTAGTATTGTTTTGTTTGAATCTTCCCATTGATACCGGTTGCAGTCCTAACATATCGATGGGAAGATTCAAACAAACAATACTATCAAGTTGGTTTGTGCCTCATATTTTTAAATACTATCCAAATTACAAAAATTGTACATAAATGAGGAATTTTTAACTAACAACTAGATGCTACTGTTTTACAAAAGTTTCATATCTTTAAGACAGAAGATCAATTTATTTTGTAAAATAATTTAATTAATTGACTTTGGAAGAAAGTGCTACTCTCAGGACAAGTATAATATAAAATGCTGTTTTAGTACACAGAGTTTCGACTAATAACAGTGAATTGTTAAAGGCTTCTGATGTCCATAAGTTTTTTACTTTCTATTCCCTTTGAATTAGTTCTTTTGAATTTTATGGTACTTTAGAAACAAATAATTCAGGTGTAGTAACATGTTCTGAATTGACTAAATACTTTCCGGAAGTAGGTAGTTGAATGATTTCCACTTATCTCATTATATCAGATTATGCTAATTCATATTCATCAGGTGAACAGTTATAATAAATACGCCTGTAGCTCCTCTAGAGTTACTACCAGTCACAAACCCGGATAAAAGAGGAAGGTTGGGCAAGAAGTTAGCAACTCCATCTCGTAGAAAAATTAACTAGCTAAACACACGCTTATCAAAACAGTTATAATGCCAGAATATCATTCATTTACTCATTAATTCATCTACAGTCTATCTTTATCCTACACTCATTTTCTTAAGATTTATTGTGTCACATTTTTTCGTACGCAATACTTACAAACAGTTCATTATCCAATTCATTTTATTTTGAAAAAGACTACCAAATATGTATAATAAGTTTCAATACGATTGCATAGTATCAATCAGTATTGTCCTTGAAAAAACATTTATTTCACTTAATTATCTTTGTCCCGCCACATATTGAAGATAGTGAATAAAATACCATGGGTGTATTTCCTCTGTGTATCGACCCTCATGAGGATTATGGATATTTGAAATTGTTTACTTCCACAAGCAATGGTATTGAATATATGTTCAAACACAAGATTAGATCATCAGTGATAATGCTTCTGACTGTGAATTCGAGTGAGACGGAATTAAAACCACCAGAAACTTCACTTCTCTCAAGATTATGGGTATTTAGTGGCCCTGAAATATTTGACACCAATTAGATAGGATGACCATTTTATCGGCGGACTCAATACTTTAGTGGCCCTGTATCTGACTCAACGATCAACTAAAACTCAGTTAGGATTAATAAGTGACAGGGTAAGAATGTGGCTGAAGAAGAATAAATAGATTAATCTGTCCAGAGACTAAAATAATCTATGTGTGCTTGAGACAATAAAAGACCCTTCAGGTTCAACTTGTTAACGAGTTCCACATGGCAGAACATTTAGGTCCAGGATCTCATAACAACTAATTCCAACCACCATCTTAAAAATATACGTAAATATAAAAACTACAGAGTACAATAAACTACCATGCACATCAAATTCATTTAGTATTGTTTGTTTGTTAGGACTGCAACTGGTCAGTCTCTAATTGGCATATCTGCATACTGTGCGTATTGCCTCGATATAGCCTTAATTCACAAGCATGGTAAGCAAAGATGGATAGCGATTAGAAGTAGAATCCAGGACGCGCGTTTCGTTCTATTTGGGATTCGTCAGCTGAATATACCTGCATCTCAGAGTTGATGTTAATTTTGGTACTGGAATCCAGTACCTTTCGCTTCAAACGCCATCGGGTTATCCACTCAGCCACTGAGTCGTGATAGTCACTTGCTTGTGCGACGGGGTGAAGTTTATATTCATTCAGTATTGTTTTTTTGAATCTTCCCATTGATGCACTGGATTCGAGCCCGAGAGTGAACATCAAATCTGAGATGCAGGTACATCCAGCTGACGAGTCCTAAATAGGACGAAACGCGCGTGAAACTGAATTCTACCGCTAGTCACTATCCATCTTCGCTTACTATGCACATTCCTTTTAATTTATCTATCTTTTTAGAAATAGAAATTTGTTTTATGGAATAAAACTAAGGCAAGTCAAGGAAAATATTTAAAACAAAATCATAAAGAGGGAATTAATCTATTCCAAACTGTCTCATTAATTTTTATTATTATTTTTTCAGTGTTTACCAATGATAGAATTTTCCTATACCTTGATACTACTCAAATATAATTAATCGACTGAAAATCATACTTGTCATTTATGATTTCCTGTATAAATATATCTATTTTATGATTTATAAATCTAACTTATTTCAAAACTAAAGAAAATCTTCTAGCTCCTTTTAACGTAATAACTCATTAAATTTAACAAAAGAAATATCTACCATTTATATTTCAATTTGTTTGGAAGTACACTTCCTTGTGCGATTGTATCTTCATCAAAAAGCTTGTTGAATTCTTCATTGTTATGGATGATAAACTGTAAATGTCTTGGAATGATGCAAGTCTTCCTGCTAATTCCAATAATTCTTACATACTTATCAGACAAATCAAGAGCGACAAAGCATTAGGACCAGACAACATTCCAGCAGAGACACTGAATACAGATGTACCAGCAACTGCAATGATACTCCACATTGTCTTCAGTAAGATTTCGGATGAAGAACAAGTACAAACAAACTGGAAAAAAGGACGTCTGATCAAAAATACCAGGATAAGTCATTAACAGGGTATTATTGAACAGAATGACGTACTCCGTAGACGCCCAACTTCGAGATCAACAGGCTGGATTTCGAAAGGATCGATCGTGTACAGACCAAATCGCTACTCTACGGATCATTGTGGAACAATCAATTGAATGGAATTCATTACTCTACATCAACTTCATTGACTGCGAGAAAGCAACAATAACAATTCTACAGCAGAATATTCGAGAACTGCAGTTAGATAGACTGAAACACCGACACCAAATCTCTCAGAGTAATTATCCTTACGTACAAGACGATGTACACGACCATTTACTGAAAATATATATTTAAAAATGAGTAAATTTTTTTTAAAAGCAAAGATGAGTTGATTTATTTTACTAATCACCGTATTTGAATTCAGTCAATAAACATAATTTAACGCTTTGTAATTTGCGTCTTAGATTGAACGTAGCTTAGGAACGACCGGATAACTGCTCCATCTTAGTGTGAGAATACTAATCATAGCTTGGTACACAGACAGAGAAGACTTCTACCATCGTCTATCATTGTAACCAAAATACTTATAAGGTTATATATATTAACAAGTAGGTAACAACATACTACTAGTCAGCAATTGTAGTTATACATAATCAGGTCACAGGAGTTAGATGAAATAACCATAAGTGAACAACTAATCTTCAAAGCTAACGACGTGGTTACTCACCGCTCCTTACAAGTAAATCCACAGTTTCTGAAATCAGAGACTCCATGATTACGTGATCTATTTCTGTCCTAATTGATAGATTTTAAGTAATTACAAGAAATACCCCTCCCTAATGGAATCGCATCCCGTCACAAACCGTATAGTTCACGATAGTTTTTCATGACCTTCGAATTTCATAGCCTGTATAGGTTATAACGGAAATTGCTTCGGCATGAGTAATGCGTTTTCTGTATGACGATTATCATCATTGAAAGTGATTATCCAACTTGTTTTCATATTGACAATTTGCTCGTTCAAGAAGAAATTATGATATCGTTACACTATATATGGTTAAATCCAGAACACACTGTAATTAATTGTTTCTAGATTATATGAAATAGTTGATTAATCTGTATAGAATTGTTTTGTAGTGAGATCAGTACATTAGGCGTGAGTGAAGCAGAAGTGAAACAGGAGATTTGTCAGAGTATATTTTTCTTGTTGTTCGATGCTCTATGTCTTTGTTTTTTCCTTGTAGTTCCAGATGATTTCAATAGACGGCTATATGGAATAGATTTGTCCATCAATAAAACATCGGTTAAGTGCCCCGGTGCGAAGCTGGTAGGTCCTGGCTTCAAATCTCGCGGGTGCGCGATTGCGGATGCGCATTGCTGAGGAACCCCATAATAGGACGAAACTGCCGAATAGTTCTTCCCAGGTTTTCCATGGTGGTCTAGCTTCAATTGACTCATGATTTCAACTATGAAAATATTGAAATATCCACAAAAACCCCCTTCTGATCAATAAAACATTTATTCGCAATAATAACGTCTGAATCATTTTAATGAAAAAGTTTTGGTTCCTTACTGCTTAGTCTTTCTTAATGTCCGATATTCTGTAATGGTCATGACGTGATATTTGTCAATCTCCTAGTATAACTAGGACTCTTTCTTCATTGTTTACTAATTATATCTCCACACGTACACGATTAATAACTGTTACGGTGTATACGTTGACATCAATTTTGTACCTTATAATTTTGTAACTTAATAATTTCTATTTTAACCTGTATCATATACTTTACATAATTAGAATCTTTGTGTCAATTATCCTATTTTTTTTTCAACAATTTATTAACCATTTCTTTTCAAATCATTTATCCCCATGGTTAGCAGAGATGGATAGTGGCTAGTAGTGGAATCCAGGACGCGCGTTTCGTCCTATTTGGGACTCGTCAGCTGGATGTACCAGTTGCGCTGACCAGTTGCAGTCCTAACAAATCGATGGGAAGATTCAAACAAACAATGCTAAGTTGAATTTATCACCATGGTTTTTCTCTCATTCCCATGTTAAATTACACATTGTATCCAACTAATCACAAAATTACATATATAATTGTAACCATTGCTAATGTCAAACGTTTGATTGTATAATAATATTTTAACATAGCAACTAAAAAGTAATTGTATGAATTGAGAAGAATCAATTTTGCGATAGACCGAATTATTATTTATATTAAGTTTATACAATTCGGTGTTTTCTATTATGACAGTTCATTATTATTATCATTTGAGTCAGTTATTTCATCCGGTATAAACACTATTCAATGATGTAGAACAAAGTAGAAAAATGTAAATTTTGTTCACATAGTAACATTGTCATATATATAAAAACAGAACTAAACGGTTTGCATGTTAACGAGAAACTTTGTATAGAATGTTGTATGATTATGAACTTGTTATATGATAGATTTAATTTTCTATAATCATGTTCTGGTATTTGTAATTGCTGAATACATTCATACTAAGATGAAATCGTCATCTAAAGCTTATAAGGTTTTCAATATTGATCTAACTTTGATCGATTCATGATCTTAATATATAACATTAGTGTTGTTGAAGTTAATAAACTCTTATTTATCATTGAGACCATGAGTCAATTGAAGCTAGACCATCATGGAAAACCTGGAAGCACTGGACGGCCGTTTCATCCCATTGTGTGTATTCTCAGCAGTTTCGCATTCACGATCTCGCATCGCGAGATTCGAACCCAGTACTTATCAGTTTCGCATTCGTGCGCTTAACTTTTAGACCGCTGAGCCGACATTCAACGGTGTTTATGTCTAACTTCAACTAATCCACAAAATTGAGCAACTGTTCATCATTGTCTTCAGTGAGTTTGTAGTGCAATGCTTCGCTAATCTTTCACCTCAATAACTGTTATAATACAAATCTTAACGGTGCATGGAATCAGAAGGTAAAGAGAAGCTGCAACTACAGTTTATTATCAAATAACACAGGTCAAAAAGCTATAAGCACATGAGTAAGTGTCAGCGAGCAAGCGCGAGCAATTACATGGACAAATTTATAGTCAAATTGTATAAGGACGCAGCAAGACAAAGCAAAACACAATAATAGGATTTGCGTGCATACATATATGGGGAGGAGGATGAATCATCGAATGATATCTAAGCAGTCAATGTTTTGGCTACAGTCTGTCATGTGCTCTAGTGATCATAACAGTACAAAGATATATGCCAATTGTTACTATCCAAATGACAATGTCTGTTAAGTAAGTTAATAAAAGGAATTAAACAAAATTTAGCATAATCGAAATCGGGTGTGAGATAGTTGCTGTAAATTACTATCTCAAAACAGACCCGGTTGAACTCGCGAGGCGGGATTGTGGTTGTCCACTACTGAGGAATCCCACAATAAGACGATACGTCCGTCCAATGCTTTCAGGTTTTACATGGTGGTCTATCTGCAATTGATTCATGTTTTCAACTGCAAAATTACTAAAATCTCTACAAAACCCCCCTTCGGATAATAATATATGAATTCATATGAATTCATTTAAGTATGGTCAATTGGATGAATATTAAGTTTATTGTCCTTATGTAAACGAAAAGTAGATATTTATTCAATTATTAATTGAGACAATTATTTATTCATGAGATATGAATTGAGTCAAGTTATAAAAAAGAGTACAGACCTACCACTTTAACATGGAAGATAGTTGAAGCTGTTGTTTTTCATTTATTTAGATTATCAGAAGGGGTTTTTGTGGAGATTTAGTATTTTCATAGTTGAAAGCGTGAGTCAATTTAAGCTAGACCACCAGGGGAAACCTGGAAGAACTGGACGGCCGTTTCATTCTACTGCGGTACTCCTCAACAGTGCGCATTCACGACCCCGCCTCGCGAGATTCGAACTCAAGAACTACCAGTCTCGCACCAGATCGCTTAACCGAAAGATCACTGAGATTAGTTATTGTTTCAGGTATTCAAAGAACTCTAAGTTGTAATTCATTACTTTTATTCTCAAACATAAGAACCATTCATTTAAAATTAATGGAGCATTTCTTATCTTTTACTAAATTCATAGCATTTCATAAAGTTCAAATTCTTATCGAATATTTATTGTGATGTCTAGAATTATTCCGGATTAGTTCTTTCATAAAATGCAACCTGATTTATATGATTATCATCTAGTTATTCCGATAACTTAGTTGTTTGTAATGTTATTTATGGTGTAATCTTTTCATACCTAACTATTTCTCTGACTGTGAATTAGAGCTCTGATCTGTAATAGTAGATGGTACTGTTATATGTGCTACTGATGTTGACAGATATAGGTAGTATATATCATCAGTCAAAAGTGGAATGCTTGGAGGTAGAAGGTTGATAAAATCGAAGAGAAAAGAACGACAACAGAAAGCGATCGGTATGGAAACGAAGGAACAACAATAAAATCTGAGAAAATTGATGAACATTTTGCAAATGAAGTATTTACTGCATAGTCCACACTATCAAATGTCAAGTAAATTTAAACTTAACACCATTGCAAAAGCAAGTAGCTATCATGACTCATCAGTTTAATGGAAAACGGGATGAAGTTTGAAGCGAACAGTACTGGCTTCGAATTTTGAAAGGAACATGAACTGTGGGATGCAGGTACATCCAGTTGATGACTCTCAAATAGGAAGAAACGCGCGTCCAGGATTCCACTGCTAGCCACTATCGATTTTTACTTATAAAGCTTGTGACTTAAGGCAATATCGAGGCTATCCGCACATTATGCACGTATGCCAACAAGAGATTGGTAAATTGCAGAGCAAATTTCAATGATGCTACTAATTGACAGTTTATAGAAATTAGTTCATACGCTAAAAATAATTTTCAGTACGAAATAGAAAATTGTAGAAAACCTGGGAAAGTTGGAATTCTTTCGGATTCCATTTTAGATTACTGATAAGTTACACCAAACAGTTTTAATCCATAACTATATAACTGCTCAATACGACGTGAGTTTCAGTAGCTCTCCAGCTCATGTTAATTTATTTTCCTATCTCAAAATTGAGACTAAATGAGTAGGTAAATATTCTATAGATTTGGAAAACTAACAAATTATTCCGCATTTCAAACATATAGAGAGCTGATCATTAATTAAGCAAGGTCAGTGTAACTAACTAATCCAATGTTTACGTGGTAAAATAATGTTGAGAAAGAATAGGTTAGTAATTTCCCAATGGGTAAATAAATGAGTACGCTTAGCTGGATTAGTTATTTGAATATTCTCATTGATATTTAGGACCGCAATTATTCAATCTTTTTTAGCGTGTATACATCCTGTATGGATCGCCTCACCATTAGCTATAAGTCACAAGCATTGTAAGTTGAGTTATATGGTGGCCAGCAGTGGAATCATGAAAATTCATTTCGTTCTGCGTGGGACTCGTCAGCAAGATGTGCCTGCCTCCCAGAGTTCATATTCACTCCGGAATTCGAACACAGTATTGTTCATTTCAAATGCCCATTATATTATCAATCAAATACTCCTTTAAAATAGTCCCTAATTTACTTAGAAATCAGTAGCTAAGTAGACCATTCCTACAGGCATTATAGCAACCATCCTACAGTCATTTTCGATTATAGCCAATTTTGGTTAAGCCCTTTTTATAACTTACTTAACAGACATCGTTATTTGGATAGTAACAATTTGCATATTATTTGCACAGCTATACCACTAGAGCACATGACACTCTAGCCGAAATATTGACTGCTTAAATATCATTCGATGACTCATACTCCTCCCCATATATGTACGCACGTAAATATTATTATCAGTCTTTGCTTTGCTTTGCTGTGCCCTTATTAAATTTGACTATAAATTGTCTATGTAATTGCTTGCTATTCGCTCGCTCCCTTGCTCCTTGTTCGTTTCCTTCGCTTGTTTGCCTGTTCACTCGCTCGATCATATTCGCTCAGGTGTTGTTAGCTTTCGAACCTGAGTCATTCGACAATAAACTGTAGTTGCTGCTATCCTTTGTCTTCTGATTTTACGCACCGTTAAGTTTAGAATTATAACGGTTATCGAAGTAAACAGTTAACGAATCGCGGCACTACAGCTTTATACTTGACAGCATTCATCAGTGATACACGGTAGCACATCTTCAAAAACTTATTCATATTATAATATCTCATAATCATAGTTAGTAAAATTGTACTGTAGTAAAGAATCAACCAGATTTAAGATAACATCTATTGGATCTTTGCTCAAAATTTAAATCACAATGACAAATAGAGAGTAAGAAACAAATTGTCTAGATCAATTTCCCAAGATACTTAAACTTTAGGGATAAATCACACATTGTATTCAAGCTCAATTATGAGAAACATCTGATCTCGATACAGTTTGAATCTTAATTTCTAATTAATATTTAAGGTTATTTGATATAATTCAGAGCTCAAAGTCTACAATATAATCTAGTTTAAACTCAGTTTTCATCAAATGTTATCATCAAGTATTCTGGTTATCTAAGACTATAATAATCACTTAGTAACCTTCTTTATTGATTAGTTTGATTTCGATGAGTTATAACATTCTTTCTAGATGAAAATAATTCACATTATATCTGTTTCATATTTAATTATAATTTATTTTGTCAGGCTTCACTTGTTTACTGAAATGTATTTCTTATTCAGTAGATTACATAATAGATCTGTGCAATATATCATTCCATATTATAAATCCAACAGGACTGTAGAATATGAAATTCCTCTTTAAATAGACGATTGAGTTTGTTTTTGTTATATCTAGAGCTTTGTTTCTTACTATGCCACGTACTACTGGACTACTTGAATGATAGAACCCGCAACGTTGCAAGAAAGAAGACAGAAGACTAGTAAGTAAATTTATTCCCCAAAACAGTCAAAATATGGTACAGAAATTTCATGTATTTATAGTTTTTGACTGAGAGTAAATCATCCTTTCAGACAACCAATAGGCACATAGGGAGTCATTCTTATCAATGCAATGGGGAAGCTACATGTCGACGTTTTAGAATATTCCCCTAGCAGTGATTGGATGGAATGTCTTCGGCTCTTTCTGGCCATCCTGAGGGTTCCTATAGTTTACCAACGAGCCGTCCTTTCAGTTTTAAGAGTGATGCATCATCAGTTCATTTTATAGTTAACATTATAAACTGATCTTAATTAAATAACATCTGAAAACTAGGAAGCACTGGATAACATTTTCTTTCTAGTATAGAACTCTTCAACAGTACACATCCACTATCCTATTGTGGATCGAACTCATAAACTTAAGAGTTTGTAATGAACACTTAATCTCTTGATCATTGAGTTCATATTCAATCGTTTACATTATCTAACTTCAATCCATTCAAGATTTCTGGTTTAGACTAAAACAAATGTCCTTCAAACTAATTGAGGTAATTAATTTTAAGTTTGTTTTAATACTTTAGATATTAGACTAATTGAGATACATAATCAGAAGAAACTATTAAAGTAATTTAATTTGGTTTATGTTATACTTTAAAAAAATAATATACTTTTTCAGCGAATATCATCGATATTATAAGTTTAAACTAATTAATATACACTGTAAGCGAAGATGGATAGTGGCTAGCAGTAGAATCCAGGACGCGCGTTTCATCCTAATTGGGACTCTTCAGCAGCATGTACTTGCATCTCAGGGTTGATGTTCACTCTGAGACTCGAACCCAATACCTTTCGCTTAGAGGCTGACCAGTTGCAGTCCTAAAACATCAATGGGAAGATTCAAACAAACAATACTAAATGAATTTAAATTTCACACCATTGCACAAGCAAGCGATTATCAGGGCTCAGTAGCTGAGTAGATAACGCGGTGGCGATTGAAGAGAACGGTACTGGATTCGAGTCTTGAAATGAATATCAATTCTGAGATACAGGTACATCCATCTGACGAGTCCCAAATAGGACGAAATGTGCGTCAAACTGGATTCCACTGCTAGCCACTATTTACCTGTGCTTACAATGCTTGTGATTAAGGCTATATAGAGGCAATATGCACAGTATGCACATATGCCAATAAGAGACTGACTAGTTGCAGCCCTAAAACATAAATGAGAAGATTCAAACAAACAATACTAAGTAAATTTAACTAATATACATATTAAATTCTCACTGAAAGAAAATTTTATTTTGGGCTGAGTTTTTTTTTAAATTCAGTAGTGTAATTTGTCTGTCTACGCAAAATATTCAACATTCACTGACTGGTTACTACTAGCAACAGTGTTTTACGGGAGAGGACGAATCAGGAAATTAGGAAAAGACGTTAGAAGTGGTTAGGACATACATTAAGGAAATCATCAAACTGCATTACGAGGCAATCGCTAATTTGAAATCCGGAAGGGAAACGGAAAAGAGAAAGGCCGAAGAACACATTACGTCGGGAAATGGAAGCAGATATGAAGAAGATGAATGTTAACTGGGAAGAATTGGAAAGGATTGACCAGGACAGAGTTGGATGGAGAATGCCGGTGTGCGGCCTATGCTCATCGACGAGGGGTAACAAGCTTAAGTAATGTTATTTGTTATATTCTAGTCAAGATTAAATCATGGATAAATTTTGAGGACTATTAATGCACTAATATTGCATATTCCTACTGTATAATTGTTCAGTAACTAGATTATCTATATCTATAACCCTCTTATTATGAATTTCATTTTGACCTATAAACTATTATATGATTTACTGTTCTTAAATTACGTTCATTTTATTGATTACAGTCTCCCACATTCACAGACACTTCTTGTCTTGATCTTGTGCAAATATTATTTGCTATTTTATGGTGTGATGTGGTTTATTTGTATGTAGATAAAGTATGTTTGAAATAAATGATTAGCTTATTGGAATCCGTTATTGGTGTTGTGGACTCAGCTGGACGGACTAAGGTAGCAAATGATAGATAAGGATGTTGAGTTGCTCATACCAGTCAAACATCATTGGTTTGGCACAATGCTAAGAATTAATGAGTCGTATTTCAACAGGTGAAAAGATTAAGTGATAACTAACCGCGTTTAAATTCACAACATTAGTGAATTCAGTATTCAGGTACTGGTAACTGTCGAAAAGCTACCTAAGGCTTTTATTCATCTGTTGTTTTTTCATTTACAAAGAACGTAATCCAAGAACAAGTCAAGTAGCGTTTGTTTTGAACTACAAGATTATATCATGAAGATTTTAGTTTCCTTATAGAGAATTTTATCATTATATCATTTAAAAAGGTCAGAGAAAAATCAATAAATACCAATAAATATAACTCTCTTGATTCCTTTGATTTTGTTGACTCAATGGTTTTTTACAGAGACATATGTATAGAAAACCGACCTGAAATCGATAGTACACGGATTTTCATAGCTGGGTCCCACTGAGTAGAAAGAGGAACTTAATTCACTTTTTATCCTCAAAGATCAGGCGAATACGTTCGACTGACACAATAGATGAGGAACTACTTCAAATTCGACAGACTCTCTTTGGGATTCGTCGACAACAACTTGACACATAAACATCATCCTGAAAAAAGCATCGACAGTACAAAAGAAAACCATTTTTATGAATATAAAATTTAAAGGGAATATGGCTGCTGGAATCTCAAATAAACGGATTTCAAAATCGTTGAATGAAACATTCTACACAGCTAAGCTCAGAATTGTTTTCTCAAGCGGGCCTACCATTCATGGATGTGTTAAGGATAAACTTCCGCTTTGGGCCATATAAATGTGTATCTGTAAATTTACTTCCTCATGTGGGGCAGGTTACATTGGCCTCACAAAGAGATCACTTTCTAAATGCATCTCAGAACACTATCCGTCATGGCTTTTAAAAAAGGAGAATGCAAAACAATTACTAGTTCTATACAGGAGAATTTAATCAACTGTCTACACATAGCTCCAAAAGAGTCTTCTTTTAGAATAATGTTCACAGTAAAAAGAATTGGATCAATATGTGTTTCCTATATAGAAAATGGTACTTTGTAGAAAATATAAACATTTGATTCATGATATAGTCAAGAATGAATGTGAGTCAAAATATATTCGCTGACTGTTAATTTTATCGAATAGTCCAACTACACAAATGAGGTATGTGTGAAACCAAAGCATAAAAAAACAACTACTTGTCTAAAGGACTGTTCTAAAATTAAAGAATATGCATAAATTAATTACAATACATCTGGAGATCTGGAAAAAGAATGATTTCCTTTAATATTAACTACATAATGAGTGGTTACAACATACAATAGCGTGAATGGAAGCTGGTAGTGTGTGAACGAGAACACCAGTGGGAACAACCAAATGAACTTGAGCACAAAATTACAGAACCTCTTAGAAAAATCTGAGAACCATACGGCAAATACTTCACTTGCAAAATGTTAGTCAATCGTCTCAAACTTGACTCTTCTTTCTACAAAATATAAATCAATCGTTTTAGACTTCATTGTTCTGTCACTTTTACACCAATAAATCTCTGTTCTCGCTCTCTTTCCCTCGATCTTCTTCACCTTTTGCCTCCAGGCACTAAAATTTCGATTGGTGATACGTACTACTTATATCGATCGACATCATTATCACACGCTTCAATAGCAATGTGTAATGCTAACGACATTTTATCAATAAACGAAATAGAAACTAACAGCACACATGTATGGAAGATATCAGATTAAAATATAGATCCACAGTAAGTACAAGACCGAAAATAACTATTACAAGGTTCGAGATAAATTAATTTTGATATTAATTATAGTAAAGGTTATTAATTTATATGAATAATTCAATCAGCGAACGCGCTTCTCATCATGCATCCAGAAATTGTTATAAAGAAAACTGTTTACTGAATTTTAACAAATAGTATAAAACAATGCATAAAAATAAGTCAGAAGACAAGAGGATTAAAGAAAATCCAAATGTACTAACATCTGCCCTAAACTCAACTCCTAAAACTAAACCTTATAAGTATAATTAGTTCTGCTGTACGGAGCTGAAACCTAGAGAACAATTACAACCATCGTCAAAAAAGTACAACTCTTTATCAACCATTGTCTGAGTAAAATGCTCTATGTCCGTTGGCCAAATATTACCAGGAACGACCAACTGTAGGAGAGAAGAAATCAACTTCCATCTGAATAAGAAATTCGGACTAGACGCTCTAGGTAGGTGGGACCTACATTGTGCATCATGAAGCAAGACCTAACTAAGAATCTTATGGGAAACGGAAAAGTGCAAGACTAAAGAACACTTTGCGTTGAGAATCATAATCAGATATGAGAAGTTATGTGTTTGGCGAGAATGACAATGATTGGTTCTCTCGATGAGTCAGACATTAGATAGAATGACAGGTGTTATGTGTTATATATATATTCCCTATCCTTATTATGTATTGACTGTTCCTTGTTGATGGACACTTATTGATTGACTGTTCTTTGTGTCGGATTTTGGTGTGGAAATAAATTGACGTTATAGTCAGGCTAATCTTGTGTTCTTGATCTGAGTTCAGTTGAAGTCCTGTAGAATAGACACTGGGTGGGAATCTAGTGTAGATATTCGTCTAAGATAATTAAGGTCCCACATACGTGGAAGAAGTAAAAGGACTGTTATAACAAGAACCCCCAGCGTTATAACTAGCATCCTCTCTTTTAAGTTTATAACAAGAAGGCTGAATACAAACTGGAAAGGATTGTTCAGGACATAATTGTATAGAGAAAGTTAGTGGTGTTCCTAGTCTCCTCAACGAGGGTGAAAAGGCGTTAGTAAGGCTAGTTTGACTTTACTCATCAAACTTAAAAAGTAGATCTACAGTAATAAATACAGTAATAAGAAATGAGGAAGAAACGCTGGAAATGGATAGGACACACAGTGAGGAAAACATTCAAGTTCAACATAAGGTAAGCCCTTACTTGGACACCTCAAGGCCGAAGGAGAAGAGAAAGATCAAAGAACACATTACGCCGAGAAATGGAATTAGATATGAAAAGAATGAATAACAACCTGAGAGAACTAGAAAGGGAGGCAGATGACAGAGTGAGTGAGTTGGAGAATGCTGGTTAGTAGCCTATGCTCCACTGGGGGAAACAGACGTAAGTAAGCAAGAATTATATAAGAGAACGGTGGACCAAATTTGTTTAAAGTTAAAAATATATTAATTGCTTTTACCCCTTGTAAATCTTACTGTCATTGAAACATACAATCTGATGGTAAAGAAACTTGCAAGTAAACTATATTAGACCTACGTGACAAATTGTACAATCCTTTACTTTGGTGAGCAATTGGAAAGTTAGACCATCATATGGCATGTCATCTTATTGGTCATTCCATATATTTTTCTTATGGCTAATTATGAACTTCTAACTCAATACATCTTTAATTTATAAGTATCTGTTTATGCGTCTATATAAATACTTTATTGTATTCAATCTGTGGACTTGTAGTAAGCCCATTAAACTATTTCATTATTTTCATATATAGTTGGAATCATGAGTCAATTCAAACTAGACCACCGTAGAAAACCTGGAATCACTGGACGGCCGTTTCGTCTTATTGTGAGACACTTCAGCGGTGCTCATCCACCATCCCGCCTCGCGAGGTTCGTACTCAGGCGGGATCGTGAATGCGCACTGCTGAAGAGTCTCACAATAAGACAAAACGGCCGTCCAGTGCTTCCAGGTTTTCTACGGTGGTCTAGTTTGAATTGACTCATGATTCCAACTATATATGAAAATTAATTAAAATCTCCACAGAGAACCACCCTATTTCATTATTAGTCTACTTGCTGTAACTGATATATTTAAACTCACTATGTAAAATTATGTGTGAGTCTCATTAAGCGCACATTTGCACATGAATCTTTATCTATCCTTTCATTGATTGTAAACACAAACAATCAATAAATTATCCACAATCGATTAATACTTATAAATATAAGTGGAGTTTTTACAATCATACTCATATACTCTCTTTGGTTTTCCTGTATCCTTGCTTTCTGCGCGGTTGTGGATTTTTTAAAAGTTTGAACAATATACTGTCTCTATAACTGGTGTTCTAGCTTTTGAATGATCTCGAGTAGATTCATAGTACTATTAGGAGATTTAGCCTGCGTAAATACTCATTTTTAATTATTTATTGGAGTCAGATATAAAGAAATTAACCTCTGTAGACTATATATATTCACACAACAATTATACAAGAATTGGTTAATACCTCTAATACACAGTAACACCGTGCTTGAGAAACAACATACATTGCCAACTTGTTTTTCGACTTTTCTTTTTACGCTGTTTCTAGCATCTTAGAAAGTCTGATCTAGTAGATTTTATTATTTGAAGTTATTATCAGAAGGGTTAATTTCTGTGGAGATTTAGTATTTTGATAGTTGAAAGCATGAGTCAATTGAAGCTAAACTACTCTTGAAAACCTGGAAGCACTGGATGGGCGTTTAGTCCTATTGTGGGACTACTCAGCAGTGCGCATCCACGATCTCGCCCCACGAGATTCGAACCCAGGACCTACCAGTCTCGCGCTAGATCACTTACACTTTAGACTACTGAGTCGGCATCACACGATGTTTATGTCTAACTCCAACTGAAGACAATTGGTGAACGGTCTCTCAACGTGGTGGATTAGTTAGAGTTAGACATTAATAACGTTGGATGCGCGCTGCTGAGGAGTCCCACAATAGGACGAAACCGTAGTCCATTGCTTCCAGGTTTTCCCTGATGGTCTAGCTTCAATTTACTCACGCTTTCAACCATTTGAAGTTACACGATACAATTACTCATCAGATTAAGATCTAGTTACAAAAGAGATTGGATCATAAATAAGAAATATTTTGATCCATCAAATTGATTTACTATAATTTGTCTAATGTCTAGAATAATTTAATTTAAAATACTTCAGATGACTCGTTTTATGTTTATTTTAGTATTGAATAACTTCTCATATATTACTAATATAATGTAAGGATGTCTCATTGGCAAACTCAAGGAACCCTCAAGAAGCCCAGGAAGAGTTGAAGACATTCCATCCAATCACCACCAGAGGAACATTCTAGAATGTCAACATATAGCTTACCTATTAGATGGATAAGAATGACCCCCTATTTGCCTTTTGGCTGTCCGAAATGATGATTTATTTCAGCCAAAAACTTATAAATACATAAGATTTTTGTACCATATTTGACGCTGTTTAGGAATTGATTAATACTTCTAACACACAGTTAGACCGTGTTTGAAAAATAACATACATTAACAACTTGTTCTTTGACTTCTCTTTTTACTCAGTTACCAATACCGTAGATAGTTTGATCTAGTAGATTAATGATTTAAAATTACACTGTACACTGACTGATTGAATTAAGATCTAGTTACAAAAGAGATTAGATCACAAATAAGAAAGATTTTAATCCATCAAATTGATCTAATATATTTCAAAATTGAAATCATGAGTCAATTGAAGCTAGACCACCATCGAAAACATGGAAGCACTGGACGGCCGTTTCGTCCTATTACGGGACTCCTCAGCAGTGCGCATCCACGAACCCGCTCTCGCGAGCGAGATTCGAACCAAGGACCTACCAGTTACGAGCCAGAGCCCTTAATTGATAGACCACTGAGCTGGCATCCAACGGTGTTAATGTCTAACTTCAACTGATCCACGAATTATGAGCGACACTTCACCAATTGCCTTCAGTGAGTTGTTATCTCACAACAGACGTGGTTGAACTTCGAATCTCGCTCGCGAGAGCGCGTTCGTGGATGCGCACTGCTGAGGAGTCCCATAATAAGACGAAACGGCCGTCCAGTGCTTCCAGGTTTTCGATGGTGGTCTAGCTTCAATTCACTCATGATTTCAACTTTGAAATATACTGAAATCTCCACAAATCCCCTTCTGATCTAATATAATTTATCTAACGTCTAGAATGATTTAATTTAAAATACTTCAGATAACCCGTTTCATATTTATTTTAGTCTTGAGTAACTTCTTATATATTACTAATATAATCTATCTCAGTAGTATATTCTCAAATACTTAAATTCATCATTTATAACTTAGCAAATGAGCATTTAATTTTTTTTCTTCAAAAATAATGTAATTTAATAAAATTCATTAGAGGAAATTATTCATGCAATTGAATATATATAAGAATTGAACAGTCCTCTTTCTGAGGTATAAATAAATATTAAAATAAATTTACATAATCAAGTACCTAAATGAATTGAATATAAATACATAAATGATAAGAGATTGGAATCGGTTCGTTTGTGATAGATTCCATTTGAATGTAGATGGTTAATTCATGGTCCTGATGAAACTCTTTCTATAGGTCGTATTATATTTGAAATTCTTGTACTAATTTCTATTGGACTATCATTTTTGTTTAAATTATGTTCTATAATATCTGATTCAAGATTACTAGTATTTGGAAGATCAACTCCACTGTCAGCAAAACTAGAACTAAGCTGAAATGAAAAATACGAAAATGATATTTGATTACTTTAATTAATATAAGTAGTATAAAAGTATGCATAAAAGTTTCAGTTGTATATGGATTCAACCACTCATGTTTACTTAGTGTATAACTGGTAGCTACGACATATATCTCTATTGTAATGTTTCGATAACCATTGATAAAATACTTTTGGGACTGAAAAGTTCCTCAATTACGTTTAGGTCAATCGCGAAAATGAAAAGTCACATGCAGAGATTCTGATTGGTTGATTACTACATTGCTACTACGTTTTGTAGAATTCTAGAGTTTTCAGGAAAACCCAAGGACTTTTTAAATACTATAAATACCCTATATTTTCTGTACATGAATGAACCTTTGGAGTAAAGTGCTTCCCGCATATTTTTTTGCCTCTTCTCTCCTGTTCAATTCGCTGTATAGCTCTAGCTTGGGGGTTGCGAGACTAGCTTAGGAACCGAATAAAGCTTTCAATCAATAAGACTTATCAGACGGTCTCTAGTGATTTGGCAAAACTGAAGATGGATTTGACCATAGGCAATTTACAATCATTCATAACGGATGTTTTATACTGATCAAATTTTAAAAGTTTACTGATTCCTATTGCAAGTTATCAAAAAAGATAATTCATTGAGCGTGCATGTTTCAATTAGTAAATCGGAAGGAAATTCTAAACCACTTATGAAATAAATGAAACGAACTCAAATATAACCATTTGTGCAAATGGTTTATTTTTATGAAATAAGTTAACAATAAATCATATAAGTTCTTGGTAAGCCTAAAATAATAATAATAATGAAGAAAAATGAGATGGTTGGCTAACGAAACGTTTTATTTAAGATTAAAGTTATTAGTAACATTAAGAAGTAAAATCTAGATAGTCAGAGAGATTTGCTTGATCTTAGATTATAGAAGTTCACATGAACTTCTATTGTTCATAGTTGAAATCATAAGTCAATTGAAGCTTGAACACCATGAAAAACCTGGAAACACTGAATGGCCGTTTCGTTCTATTATGGGACTCCTCAGCAGTGCGCATCCACGATCCCGCACTCGTGAGATTAGAACCCAGGATCGACCAGTCTCGCGCTAGAGCACTTAACCAATTGTGTTATTCGATTTCATTAGTCCCATTAATAATTATTATGTTGAATTATCAACTGAATAAGAGGGTCAACTTCTCTTCTGTGATGAATGATATGTTTACCTCCAAAACGGTTGACGGGTGAAAAAACAGATGGTTTATTCATGACGACATACTACCTTAACTAAAGTGAATGAACAATATCAGTTATAATCAACATACAGCCTGGCATAAATGTGCGGCAAACAAAGCTGAAATTAACAAGATGACTAGTAAAGGGAGTTTAAAGAATGTAATAAGGCTGATAAAAAGAAGAACTAGATATTGAGAATATGTATTGAAGAGACATAATGAAAAGGTGTATTCGAAATTAAACGTCAATTCATCATTCAGAATAATAAGTGTGAGTATAAATGTTCCGTTTTATTCGATACTGAGTTTAATCGTTCAACATCACCAGTCGCTGATTAAGATTATTATGCTGACATCAACCAGACACTGTACATGTTCCAAAGTGACTGAGATGAACAGTTTGAAAATTCATGGAGTAATGTCACGTATTTATTTATTCCCTCTTCATAGTTTTCTTCTTACCTAGTTCTACACCAGCAAAAATCACTCAACTGAATATGATAAAGACTAACTAAAATTAAAAGTCAACTAATTGCTTGTTTATGATAATATTCAGTTTTAACGATTACTGAAAAATCTGTAATTGGACACGGATGATAATTATCTACTCTCAGTATAGGGTTGTGGAGATTATTAATTTTTTGATTGAGATCATGAATCGAATGATGTTAGACCACCATTGAGAGGAAACCTGGAAGCACTGGACGGTTGTTTCGTTCTATTATGGAACTCCCCATACTGATAGTTTGTAGTATCGGTGTTTATGCTAAGCCCATATACTTTATTCTAGTTGCTGGCCAAGCCAATTCGCCTATCCATTATGAGTCATATTTTGATCTTGTTAATTATTCGCTTACTAACCTTGACTACCTTGTTATATGAGCGCATGTGTATGTACCCTTTTTATCCTACCTATCGCATGTCTGTCATTCATTTTTGTCCGACTATAAATGTTGATTAACGCGTGCTTAAATCGAGTTGGCTTCCCAGCCTATCTTTCACTTCTTTCGCTTTTATTCGCTTCATCACTCTGATTCTCTGGTCAGATCAATGACTGTAGAAAATATATGTATCCTAATTCCATTCTCGTATTTGACTTATTTAACTCCGTTATTCACTAACGCGGATAAAGTCATTTATTATATACGAGTATAGACGAAATCAGATTTACGCCACAACAAGTTACTATGTGCTCTCGGAGTTCTAGTGAGAAGCCGTGACCAGTGGAGCTCACCCATGTCAGGTAGAGACAGGTATCCACCTCAGTACAATGGAAGATGCTAGTGCAATTTTTTGGATTGGTTCGGGTTAGACATTAATACCACTGTATATTGCCTCATAGGTGTGGAAGTTAGGCGTTCGAGCACAAGATAGAATTCCGCGAGCGGGACCGTAGATGAGCGCTACTGAAGAGTCCCACAATCGAAAGAAACGGCCGTCCAATGCTTCCAAGTTTCCTTTCAACGGTGGTCTAAGATCATTCGATTCATGATCCCAATCAACTACCTACTATACTTTATTACTCTAAAATATATTGTTATATACTTGTTAGAAAGATACAAAACTTACATTTTCTCTTGGACTTTTATGATGTCGTTTATTCTCATTACATAAATTTTGTTGTTCAGTTTTATTTAACTGTAAATCATATTGTTTTAAATTTGATCTGCTATCTATTTTCTTATATCCTTCTTTGGATAGTTTAATATCATTATTCTTAGCAACATCCGGTTTACTCATATGTTCTATCCATTGTTGTAGTGTCAATGTAGCAGTTAAACTATCTGCATATGTTGATAATGGTGTAGAAATATAACTGAATGGATTGGATGCATAAAATCCTTGATTTCTATTAAACAATTGAAGATTTTTTATTAGATCAGATTGCTGAATTAATGTCTCACCATTATATTGATGATTTAGAGACATCTTTAGTTGATTCAAAGCATTATGATCCAATGAATTCATAGGTAGATTTCCATTGAAAGGATATTGTAAATGTCGAAGTGGTGGTACAGTAGTATAAAATGAATTTGTATCACTTGTAATTAATCCTGATTGAATTGAATATTGAATAGGATCTTTGAGAAATTTGAAAATCAGTAAATGATTAGAGATTTGTGAGTTTAAATTAATCAAAATCATGTCACTAATTAGTTTGTTCCAAATACTTACTTACTAACTTACTTACTTACGCCTGTTACCCCTCGTGGAGGAGCATAGGCCGCTCACCATTGTTCCAAATAAAACAAACGTAAATAAATAGAGATGTATAATACCCATTCAACAGTTTTAAGTGCTCCCTAAGATCATTAAATGTGTTTGGATTCGATTCCCTAAGGAGTTGTGGATATGTATTATTGAAGAGTCTTATACTATCTAATGTTTCCTGGTTTTCAATGGAGATTTCTTACTAAAATCAGTTTGTAGTACAGACTGAAAGATCAGAAAATCTCCAGAAAACATCTATATCAATAATATTTATATGACTGAAGAAATGTGGATGAATGGTAGCTTGTTACAAAACTAATGATTAATTGAGAATGTATCATTCACTAAACGATAAATAAATCTAATTAGACGTCTCACAAACAGAGCCAAAAGTATTTCCTCAGATGGTAGTATAAAAAAAAGTTTGAGTTTATGAATAACATACTGGCTGAGATCGGTTGCCCGAGAACGTTTTTAAGAAAGTGCATGTATGCAGGGAAAAATAGAAGTTGAAGACACTGACCACCCTTAAGAAACTTCTTTTACTAAAGTTACAGTTCAACGGCGATATAGTTGGAGATACCTAGCATGAAAGATTAGGAAGAGCAGTTAGTAAGATATTCTATGCAGCCAAACTTGAGTTGACATTTTCTAGTAGACCAGTGACATCTACTCAAACAAAGGATAAGCTGTCTGAGTTTGTCTCCTCAATGTGCATCTATAAATTTAGCAGCTCCTGTGGAGATAGCTATACTGGGCGTACTGCCAGGCAACCTAACCAACGAATGAGTCAACAGCAGTTTGAAAACTGCCAGACAAAGACAATACGTAACTCAATGTTGACACATGTGCTTGACAGTGAGGATACGAGAGATAAAGCCGAGTCATTCCGAGTGATCTATCGTTCACCTTCATCATTTCCCGTCTCCTACATATAGCAGAAGCGATAGGGATACGAACCTTAGTTCATGTGACCAGATGAAAGTCGTGACACCGCTATCCCAAGTGAAGTAATTGAAGAAGAGTTGGCTGATTGCTAATCGATAGTAGTCAAAATGTATACCCAGAAAAGGTCTAGCTAAAAGGAGAATATCTTGACTAACTGGTCATTAAAATAAAGGGAGTACGTGAGACTGTTAACTTAATTCATATTCTATCATATGCCTTAGGTAGTTTAGTGGCTTAAATAACTAAATATGATGATCGAGGACAGATCAGATCAAGTCATCACTGAGTACTGTTATTCATATGTATGTATTCTCTGATGTAAATAAAGAAAAAGAGAACTTTATTGAAATATTATTGTGGAGTATTCCTCAATTAACTAGGGACATAACTTTGAAAAAAAGCCATTATTGTTAGTAATATGGTGTACATTATAATGGTAATAGATTCCTGAATCATTACTGATATTATACAAATGACAAGGTAATGTTTCTGTGAATCAGTGGTTAAAATATATACTTTCTAACCACTGAATGATTAGTTTAAAGAATATTACACAACAAATGGATAGTAGCTGTTATACAAAAAGTTTGATTTCTAGTAAGTAGTCAAGTAATTAGTTACTAAATTATTTACAATCTCCTACATTCACAACCACTTTCGGCTAAATCTTGTACGGATGTTAATTTCTATTTTATGGTATGATGTGGTCAGTTTGGTTTGTATATAAACCCAGTATGTTTAAAATACATGATTCATATCGCGGAGGCTGAAATTCGTGTCCTAGACTCAACAGACATAGCTAAGTAGGAAGAAGAACCGAAAAAGACTTTAGACTACTCATATGGGTTTTATGCGTTATTGGTCTGGTCGATAAATTACTGTTCTCTATTGGGCGGTGTCATTACGTTATACATTATTAGGGCACAAGGCCATAATTTATAACAAATATTATTTTAAAAAAATAAACCTAACGCGATGGCGTTTGAAGAGAAAGTTACTGGGTTCGAGTACCAGAGTGAACATCAACTCTGAGATGCAGGTACATCCAGCCGACGAGTCCCGAATAGGACGAAACGCGCGTCAAACTGGATTCCACTGCTAGCCACTATCCATCTTTGCTTACCATGCTTGTGAATTGAGACTATATCGAGGCAATATGCACAGTATTCACATATGGCCAATAAAAGACTAATCAATTGCAGTCCTAAAACATCAATGGAAAGATTCAAACAAACAATACTAATTGAATTTAAACATAATTACTATTTAGCACAATAAGTCTGCTAATATGAACTTGGTTAACCTAATTACATTTCGAGTCATTAGAGTATAAATTGATATTTAAAGATTATACAAGGAGAAGAAGCTGTTTCAACATTGTAATTATCTTATATTTACATGATACTTGGATTTTATTTACTTTAACAAATAAGGAATTACATTACTTATGACTCTATATATTGAATATACAAAACCTAATTAGCTGAACTTTCATACTGTCTTTTACAAACTTCTTATATCCTAATGTTTTGATGGAGTTTTGTTCTCTATCAAAATCACCCACCTCAGCTACAAATCTTCACTAATGTTCTTATATTCGTTGGATGGATAAGGTACACTTAGAGGGGTAACCCGAGTAATATGAATATTATTATTATTAGTTATGTTTAGTATTATATGTAAGCTTAATTATCAATGACTCTGCCAGTAGCCCCACTTTTAATATTAATTTACATGTAAACAAACTAAAGAATAATCTAATTTTTAGACAGTATTCATTAACCATAGTAATTAACTGAATACTAGTCATTTGTATATAATAAGAAAATGAATAATAATGATAGAGAATTAAAATATCATATTGTTGATAAGGCCAAACTTTGTTATCTATCAAGCAAATTGTGTTATCTACTTGGTGGTCTATTACGAACTGATATCACAAACAGAGAGAGAGAGGAGGGGAGAGAGTGGGAGAGAGGGGGTTATACTTATAGAAGGAAAAAGAGACACTTTAGTTAGTTTCAACTTGGTCATCAAGTATTTGGCAAGTGCTTTCTATTCTATTTAAATTAAAGAAAATTTATTCTAGTATTTCAGAGAACAACAACAAATTAGCGATGATTCATCATTGTAACGTTAGTTTCTGTGGGACAGTCTCAGTTTCTAATTTACATGGTACTGCATTAGTGATTAAAACTAAAGTGACGAATAGCCCAACTGTTATATTTATAAAGGTTTAACCAGAATGTACTATCATTTAAACTATGAATAATTAATAAAACTTGGGAAAATGGTTATTTGTACACTTTTTATAAGACTAGGTTAATGAATAGTAAATTACTTATCATGAGTTGATTAGGAAAATGAAATACATTCACTTAATTAATTATACTTCATAGAACCCTGTTCATTGTTGCTCAATATCGATGATTGTGGTTTTTGTGCACTTTTTTCCTCGAGAGTACACGTTAGCACAAAAATCGAAACTACAGTTTCAGATACACCAAATTCAAACATAAATTCATTGAATACGTGAATATGTATAAGATAAAACTCAGTAATCAAGTTCAATAATTGATATTATATTCATTCAGTACGATTCTATTAATATTTATTTATTTCAACACACAAATAGTGATACAAAAGCGCACCAGATATATATGCGCCACACAAATCTCATTCGATTTGTGTGAGGGCTGTGATACTGCCTGGATGCCCAGACCGAAGCAGGTGGTTTTCTTAGAGGGCCACACCTGTAGCCTTTGACATAAAGGTCTGATCCACAAGGCAGTGGGACATCGTAAGGAGATGCAGTCCCATGGTAGCCGTTGACCAGCGTTTGATTCATACGTCATTTGTTCCCTCAGGATACTGGAGCCCATGTGCACCAATGGTTTGGTATCGGGTTTTCCAACTCCCCTAGGTGGACTCGCCGTGTCCACCAACCCGGTCAAAGCGCCGGACATTCGCTTTTCGTTCTCTCACTTACGTAAACAACACCGGTGCCACGAGAAGGCAGTGAGTAGGACTTCCCTGACAGAGGTTGTATACGCGTGGCCATGTGAGAGCATTTGAAGAGGGAGAGCGGACTCTCCTCACTCTCGGCCGTAACAGAGCATTTGGAGGCCGATTCTAATCATACCAAATTACATAACTTTAATTCTCTGAAGAAGTTTGTGAAAACTGCTTTTAAGAACCTAAACAAGTAGGTTTTCTGTCCCATTTTGTTTCTTAATTGAACTTTTTGAAGTACTTTTAAGTAGTATATTGTGATGAATAAGTTTTAAATGAAGCTTCATATTCGAATAACTTGTGGGATGATGTAAATTACTTTCATTTCATGTTTTCTAAATCATCCTCATACTCAATGATCTGTATAAATAAATAAACTACTATATAAATGTAGCTTTGTTTGTAACCTTTGCAGAACAGTGAACTTACCCAGAAGTGCCAAATGACAACAAATTGCGCACACTAGTCATTCAGTAAATATTAAGACTGGCTTCTGATTGATTACTAGACAAAGTATTAGTGAATGTTTAAGTCACACTTAAGCAAATGACACTTGATGTCTGAACCTCAATTATGCAGACAAAAAGATTATGTGCTTTGACTAACACCCTTTCCGTGGTGATTGAATCACTCTTGTTCTATCCTCCATTTTATTTCATCTTTTTCAAAATATTTAAAAATCTATTTGTCGGACCCATCATCTTTCCCTTTTTCTTTTGATCAGTCACACTAAAGATTTCAACGTTTATTTTGATCGAATTTTCATTTTTCATGTAGATTTAGAATACCTAGTGTTACTATTTCAATACTACTTAATAAGACTTTTAACTCTGCCAGTTTAGTCATCCAAGTATTGTGGTGTTGTCTACTTATATCTATATAAGTAATATATGGTGTGGGTCAGACATAGAATGTATTTTGGCAGAAGACCGATGAGCAAAGAACTGAAATGAAGCGCAATCGTTTGGAAAATGCATGAGCAATGGAATTAGAGAAGAAACAGTGAAGATTGAAACAATTGCTTGTCAATTTGCAAATTGACTGTTCATTGTTTGGTTATCAGAATTTACCGAGATAATCTGTAATGTTTGCTTAAATACATTAGATTGTCCCCAAATAGTGTTCTGTTCACTATAGTATTAACATATTTTTTTTTGGCATCTTTGACAATTATTATAAGTACTATCAGTAGTACGTTGGGTTTTGTTAGAAATAAGGTTAAATTGTAATTAAATTATGAACTGGTTTTAACTAAACCAATATTGAAGAACTAGGGAGCACTAGATAGTAGTTTCATCTTAATCGGTGAGTATCCACCATCCCACCATAGAGAATAGTACCTAAGAGCCTACTTCTCGCTGAGAACGCTTAACTTCCATGTCACTAAGTCATGAAGTTTGTAGAGGTAGTAAAATCCTCCAAGTTCATTTCATGGATCAGCGGTGTAAAAGTAAAACATTCATAGGCAAGAACGAAAATCTCATATTCGATTCTTGGAGTTTGGGTCGTAAATGGACATAGATGAGGAATCAAATACTATGACGAAACAACTGTCCAGTACATTTTGGTTTTCAGTGGTGTTTTAACGAAAAGTAGTTCGCGATCTAACTATCGATATAACAACGGCTTATTTTAAATAAGAAATACTCTTTACTTAACGATTTATATTAGTTTAAGTAATTTAGAATGGAACCATAAGTCATATTACCATTATTACATTGATATTCAGCGTTAAGTTATGATCAGTTAATGATTCAATTACTGATTTACCATCGAGTAAGTAAAACAAATTAGTATTGTACTGTCTGCTACTATGTCAAGCCCACATAAGGTTATTCTAGCTGTGGTCACCGGCTACCACGGGACTGCATCTCCTCACGATGCACCACTGCCTTGTGGATCAGACCTTTAGGTCTAAGGCTCTGGGTGTGGCCCCCTAAGAAAACCACCTGTTTCAGTTTGGGCACCCGGGCAGTATCATAGCCCACACACAAATCAAAAGAGATTTGTGCGGCGCACATGTATTTGGTGCATCCTTGTACCAATATTTGTGTTGAAATAAAATAAAAATATTCTAGCTTTTGAACAGACCGATTTCTTCATTCTTCTCAAGTCACATTTTGACCTTGTCACTCATTCGCTTATTAAGCTTGACTATATTTTATATGATCACATGTGTGTTAATTGCTTACCCTATTCATTATGTGTCTATAGCTTATTTTTGTTTGACTATTAATATCGAGTCACGCTTGATCGAGTTGGCTCAGTCAACTTCTACATGGCGCATCATTTTGTTTCGTTTCTCTCTCTCCTCTTCGCATTCTTCGCTTCGTTTTTTTGATCGTCTGTCTAGATCAACGATTGTATAAAATATAAGTATTCAAAACTCATCCTCTTATTTGACTTAATTCTGTTATTCGATAACGCGTGTTAAGTCGATGATTGGAAGCAGATATGAAATGGATGGATAACAAGTGGAAAGAACTGGAGAGAATTTCCCAGGACAGGGTTGGATGGAGAATGCTGGTGGGCGGCCTATGCTCCTCCACGAGGGGTATTAGGCGTAAGTAAGTTATTAAGTAAGTTGATGATTATATATGAGGGCAGTCGACTAGAGAATTTATACTGATAAAAAAGCTTCTTTTTGAGTTAGTCTTTCTTTCTTTTTGTTGCTTTATAAAAGAATTATTCAACTTTATAAATATGTTATGCATATAATTGCTTACCTTGATTTCCTATCAAAGGTAAACTGACAAGATCATCTGGTTTAATCATAAATGGATAGATTGAGTTGGCAGCATATGACAAACTAGTTGGCTGTGAAAGATCACGTAAAATTTCTTTTCTATTATTCATATTGTTATTATTGTTATTTTGTAAAGAATTTAAAATATTTTTACCCATTCCTGAATAATCAGATAGTGTTGTAGGAGATAAAGTTGAATTGAATCTATCCAAGTGGAACTGTGATAGTTCATTAACAGTTGAATCCGAATCAATATGTGAATAGATAGATGAAGACTGAAGGAAGTGGAAGAAGTGAACAATAAATGTATCATTGTCAAAATGTGATATATATATGTATATACGCGAGTCAAAGAATAGAAGTAAATGAGTAATATTCAGATGATATTAAGCAAGTTTTCCAAAACATTGAACAGTTGTTTCGTCATAGTATGTGACTTTCCAGTGGTACTCATCCATAAACCCATAATGGGAGATTGGACTCAAACTTTCGATCACATACATGAACGTTTAACCTCTAGGTCACTGATAAATGATTTAATATTTGAAGGTTCTTTAACCTTCATAACACGCCATTTTACTGTTCATAATTATCACGTCTCCACATGTGATTGGCATCAAAATGCAATTCCCGTAGTTCTAGTAAGAAAACGTCAGTGATAAAGCATCATTAACAGATGTTTTGTAACAAAAGTATAAAGGGTTTATTGTGAATCGTCACTTAAAAGCAAAAGAACATTGTGATTTAGTAAATTTCAAGTCTCATGGGTTTTATTTACTGTAAAAATAATGAATAGGGTACCTAAACCTTTTTTAACCACATCTAAAACAAAACATCATGGCCTTATAAATTTGATCTATAAACCATGGTGAAATAAACCCAGATTATGAACGTGCATTTTTCAATAGAAGTGACCAATGACTAAATAGACTTTAAAATGATTGACATTGGTCCCACAATTGAATGTCTTTAAAGGAAAACTGTATCTTGACAAATTACTTGTCACGAAAGTTTATTTTTTCGAATTAGATCTAAGAGACTAACTAACCAGACAGTCAGCAATATTTCAGATTTTGGTTTGTTTAATCAATAGTTTGCACCACAAACTGATTTTAACTGGATCACTATTGGAAATCAGGAAGCGATGGATAACTTTTCGATCATTCTGTTTTCTTTAGACGCTAATAGATTTGCTAAACTAAACCCTTCAATCAGAATTTCCTATCAAGATTTTTTCTATCCCGCGTTTGCTATCCCGTCCATGACCTAGTGTTAGTTTCATTCTTATTGGACTCTTGATACTCACCCCTTCTTTTAACTTCTGTTTTGAGTCTGAAAGAGAAGACTGCAACCAAACTTCTTGAGTTATGATTCAATCAAACAACCCAGCCAGCATATTTACTTCAAATATTCAGCTTACATGCAGGATTTATGAAATCGCACAGCAGATCAAATAAGAAATACCAATTTTAACACAGTCATGGCGTAAGCGGTGTAGAATAAAGCAATAGTTGTGTAAGCGTAGCACGCATTCCATGTCAAGACATTTGAGATGAATTGTAGCTTTAAAAAAACACAATTTATTAAACAGTAGCTACCTGGTCATTTGTTAGTTGAACATCCTTGTTTGAAAGTTTGTTGGCACCATTGAACTGTTCTCCACCAGCGATATCTTGAAATATTCCATCTAAACTCCCAATTTGATTATCACCTTGACCATCTGACAAGGTACCATTAATTGATTGATGATTTGCCTGTTTCAGTAAATAATCTTTGTAAATTGGAAGTAATGGAGAACCATGTATTACATTTCCATGATTATGATTTTTCATAAATGTTACTTTTGCGTCGTTAGAATTTATGATTGGCCAATAGGTCTTGAGTGTTTCATCAAGAACCATAGAGTTCCTACACTTTCTTTCACATGGTATTTGAGACTGTTGTATCCATTGTGTTGGATGTTGTAATGTAGCAAAATTATTTATATCTGTAATCAAATTCTGTTGGTCACCTAAAGATTGTAGATGAAGATTACCTGCAGTGCGTGGAAATGTTTGATGATTATCAGTTGTCGTAATTGGTTGAGTTTGGAAGTTTTCCCATTCAGTGATTGTTCTCTGCTTTGGAGTTTCAGTTAGCTGTGAATCATTTAAGCCACCGAAATAGCCTAATGATAGAGATTTTTATGCGGTATATAATAATTTTTATTTCAAATAATAAAAGTATCAGGTTGTTCTAATTAGTGTAATCAATATAAAATACTTTTCATAGTTGAAAGCGTGAGTCAGTTGAAGCTAGACCACCAGGGAAAACCTGGAGGCATTGGACGGCCGTTTCATCCTATTGTGGAACTCCTCAGAAGGTTCTAACTGGTGGTCTAGCTTCAATTGACTTACACTTTCAACTATGAATATATTAAATATCCACAAAACCCCTTGTAATAAAATACTATTGTATGAGACTAGAAAGTGTGCCAATTCGTAATCTAAATAATAATAATAGTAGTGTAAACGGGCTAAATTTGTTGGTAGTTTGCATAAATGGTTGATTGATGACATTTATTTTATATTCCATAGATAGTTAGATGTCAAATCGAAACTTATATGTTTCAATTAAAATTACTTCTAAGCTGGGAAGTAGGCTTATGAGAAATGAAACACTTGCAGGGGCTTTGCTTCGTTAATCAATCGCCTTGATAATCGTTATTATATAAGTCTCAACAGTGTTTGAAATGAGAAGGCAATGAGAAGTGACAACTACAGTTTATGAGCTGATAGCGCAGATCACAAAGTTACAAACACATAAAGCGAATTTGAAGCGGAGAAGCTAATAAGTATATGTGAGCGATTACATAGGCACAGTTATAGTCAAATTGTATAAGGTTGCAGCAAGGAAAAGTAAAAGCTAATAATAGGATCTGAGTACCATATATATGAGGAAGAGGATGAATCATCGAGTGATATTTAATCAAACAACATTTTACATTCACATGGTATTGTTTGTTTGAATCTTTACATTGATGTTTAGGAATGCAATCGATCAGTCTCTTTATTGGCATATGTACATCTCGTCCATATTGCCTCGATATAGCCTTCATTCACAAGCATTATAAGCAAAGACAGATATTGGCTAGCAGTGGAATCCATTTTGATACGCGTTTCGTTCTATTTAGGACTAATCAGCTGGATGTACCTGCATCTCAGAGTTGATGTACCTTTCGATTCAAACGCCATCGAGTTGTCCACTCAGATACTGAGTTTCGAATGAACGTCAACTCTGAGATGCAGGTACATCCAGCTGATGAGTCCCAAATAGAACGAAACGCGAGTCAACCTGGATTCCATCGCTAGCCACTATCCATCTTTGCTTATAATCAACATTTAAGCTAGAATCTGTCATGTGCTCTAGTGATCATAACAGTACAAAAAAAATATGAGAATTCTTACTGTTCTAGTAAAATTGTCTATTAAGTAAGTTAGTAAAAGGGTTGACATTGGTTATAATTTAGTTGCTATACCCTCTTGAGCATTTATGTTTGAATAAAATAAATTTATGGTCATTCATTCTTTTTTAAAATTTCAACAGAACGAAATCAATTTTGTTGATGTGAAAAGTTCCATTTAGATTCTTTCTAACATTAAGAGTCTACGAATCAGCATTGAGATTATTATCTCATAGATTTAACCTATTGGACATAAAAAAATAGATTCATTAACCTTATTTCTATGCACTTTTATTTACAGATATATTAAATATGAAAATATTTTAAACCCAGCAAACTCGTTTCACCAATAAAAGTACATAGTATAAAACTATCAATATATTTGTTGAATTACTTAAATTATACAGATTCGGAATAAGATGGTGGTTGGAGGTTACTTACTTACTTACTTAATTACTTACGCCTGTTACTCCCAATGGAGCATAGGCCGCCGACCAGCTTTCTCCAACCCACTCTGTCCTGGGCCTTCTTTCCTAGTTCTATCCAACTTTGGTTCATTCTTCTCATGTCTGTCTCTATTTCTCGGCGTAATGTGTTCTTTGGTCTTCCTCTTCTCCTTTGACATTCAGGATTCCATGTGAGGGCTTGTCTTGTGACGCAATTAGCTGATTTCCTCAAGGTGTGCCCAATCCACTTCCAGCGCTTCTTCCTGATTTCTTCCTCCACTGGATGGAATCTGGTTTGTTCTCTCCCACAGTAGCTTATTGCTGATAGTGTCTGGCCATCGGATCCGAAGTATTTTGCGTAGACGACTGTTAATAAACTCCTGTATCTTCTGGATGATGGCTTTCGTAGT
Organism: Schistosoma rodhaini; assembly: GCA_944470415.2. NCBI lineage: Eukaryota > Metazoa > Platyhelminthes > Trematoda > Strigeidida > Schistosomatidae > Schistosoma > Schistosoma rodhaini. The sequence goes on along the minus strand of OX104036.1, from coordinate 7,429,809 downwards.
TCTCCAGGTTTCCGCCCCATACAGTAGAACGGTATTCACATTTGTATTGAAAATTCTAACCTTGGTATTGGTTGACAATTGTTTTGAGTTCCAGATGCATTTCAATTGTAGGTATGCTGCTCTTGCTTTGCAAATCCGCGCCCTCACATCTGCATCTGATACACCGTGTTCATCAATGATGCTGCCCAGATATGTAATGAATCCCACATCCTCCAAAGCTTCTCTGTCAAGTGTAATTTGATTGGTGCATATTGTATTGTATCAGAGAATCTTGCTTTTCTCTTTGTTTATATTGAGACCTACTGCTGCTGAGGCTGCTGCTACACTGGTCGTTTTCTCCTGCTTTTGTTGTTGCGTTTGTGATAGAAGAGCCAGATCATCCGCGAAGTCTAAATCGTCAAGTTGCATCCTGCCTGTCCACTGTATTCCGTGATTTCCTCCAGATGTTGACGTCTTCATGATCCATTCGATGACCAGGAGAAAGAGAAAGGGTGAGAGTAAGCAACCTTGACTAACACCGGTATTTACTTCAAGCGGGTTGGTGAGTTGTCTTCCGTGGACGATTTGGCATTTTAGTTCATCATAGGAGTTCCGTGTGATATTGACTATCTTCTCAGGCACGCCGTAGTTTCGAAGAAGCCTCAATAGTGTTGTCTTGTCCACACTATCAAATGCCTTCTCGTAGTCGATGAAGTTGATGTAGAGTGATGAATTCCATTCGATTGATTGTTCCACAATGATACGTAGAGTTGCGATTTGATCTGTGCACGATCTATCCTTACGAAATCCACCCTGTTGATCTCGAAGTTGAGCGTCCACGGAATCCTTCATCCTGTTTAACAATACTCTGTTGAAGACGTTTCCTGGTATTGAGAGAAGAGTGATGCCCCTGTAGTTGTCGCACTTGCTGAGATCGCCTTTCTTTGGTATCTTGATCAGAAGTCCTTTTTTCCAGTCTGTTGGTACTTGTTCTTCGTCCCAAATCTTACTGAAAAGGATGTGTAGTATCTTGGCAGTTGCTGCTACATTTGATTTTAGTGCCTCTGCCGGGATGTTGTCTGGTCCCGCTGCTTTGCCGCTCTTGATTTGTCTAACGGCCATGCTGATCTCTTCAATTGTTGGTTGGCCAATATCGATTGAGAGGTCCGTGGGTGCTGCTTCGATGTTGGGTGGGTTCAGTGGGGTTGGTCGATTCAAGAGTTCTTTGAAGTGTTCTACCCACCTGATTCGTTGTTCTTCAATGTCGGTGATTATTTTGCCTTCCTTGCTTTTCACTGGTCTTTCTGGCTTACGGTAATTTCCAGCAAGTTTCTTTGTTGTATCATACAGTTGTCTCATGTTTCCTTCTCTTGCATCCTTTTCCGCTATCGTTGCTAAATCTTCAACATATTTACGTTTGTCGGTTCTGATGCTCCTCTTCACTTGCTTGTTTGCCTCTGTGTGGTGGTTGGAGGTAGTCAACAGGAAATACTGGACCCGGGTTTCGTGCTACTTGGCACTCGTCAGCAAGCAAGTGTTAAGTCACCTAGACCAGTGGTTATATTACAACTTCGATCAGCACTAAGGACTTGACATGCATGATATTGATCACCACCCAGTGATCAATCAATTGTGATTACAGATTCGGAATCATTATTAAAGTCAAGGCTGATCTTGTCGTGCGCACATATCAATTAAAGAATAAATAAAAAACTGATGAATATTGAGCAACTATTTCGTTCCACCTTGAAACTTTTAAATGGTTCGAGGCACAATCCTATCTCTTGTCATTTGTCAAGCGGACTACGTAATTGGTCATGAGTTTTATTTTTTGGGAAAAAACTTGTTGAAATAACTCGTGCTGAGAATTCTATATATTGTACCAGATTATAATATAGAATAAAGCCATTAATAATAATAAAAAAATAATAATAATAATAGTATCCTTTGCACTATATATTTCCAACATTGTCCATTCGGTGCTGTAGTATGATATCACTCAATGTAATATGTATGGATACCTATCATGTTTGACCCAGAAGTGTTGGTACGAACAGCTATCCAGTATTCCTTATTTCTCAAGCGCTCCTCAGCTGATAAAAACAACTTATTTTTAAACTGGTCTGCAAAAACTCAACTAGTCATTATTTCAAACTGGAAGTGTTTGGAGATGATCAACAATTTGAATTTAGTTTTTAGCACAAACTGTGGTGTGGTGTGGTCTACTTATATCCACATAAGTGTTGATGACCAGACATAGAATGTATTTCGGCAGAAGATCAATGAGGAACGAACAGGAATTAGGCGCAATCGGTACAAAAATGAATAAACAATGAAATCAGAGAAGACGGACTGATATTTGCAGAAGGAGCAGTTAAGATTGCAAATTACCTATTTACTGTATGGTTATCAGAATTTAGTGAGATAGTCTGTAATTTGTGCTTAGATACATTCGATTCTCCCACTCATCACGCCATATCTAATGACGTAGCATAAACTTTATTCAAAGATATTTTTGCTATACTTTAGGAAAAAGTTATTCAACGTTCATAGTAATACCTCATTTTCAAACCGAATCGCTAAAAATGTTTTGGCACTCAAACATATAAAGTAATACTTTTCGATATTCAGTAAGTGAAAACGATAAAATTATAGCCTACACGAATGTTACATTGTGGTGCTTGCTACTTATTCTGACAGATATAGAATGTATGCAACACCAATCGGAAGTAGAATGCCTGCCAGGAGAAGATTGAATTGACGAGAACACGGAAGGAAATAGAGAGCAACTGTACTAACAACAGTATTGGAAGAATCATTGAGCATGTACAAGAAAATTGATGGAAGATATGCAAATAATGTATTTAATGTATGGTTTTCATATTTTACAGAAACACTCTGTAATTTTATATTCGACAATAAATTGGTTTTCCCCGCTTAGTCTTCGTTCACTACAATATGATCTACATTATTTTACAATTTGCATCTGAATATGGTTTCATTTCTTTATAAATCTATACGAATAAATAATGTGACAAACCTATTTAAAAGTATAAAATAGCCTGTTATTTTAAAAGTACTCAAGAGAAGTACTCATGAACCTTGAATAACTTTAATGTTTGACAGTGAATCTATGATTGTACTTTGACATCTTTTTGTTACATCAAATAATGTTACAGATTTGGGAAAACAAGTAAAAGAAATCACTTTTCCTCTTATGTAAAGAGGTTAAGAGTTCGCGCGCCAGACTAAAGACACTGGTTTCGAGTCCTGTTTACAGGATCGTAAATGTGCACTACTGAGGAGTCCCATACAAGGACGAAACGGCCGTCCAGTGCTTCCAGGCTTTCCATGGTTGTCTAGCTTAATAGACTTATGAATTCAGCTATTAAACTACTATAATATCTATGAAACCCCTTTCTGATTATCAACAGGAAATTGATTACCAGTATAAGGTTCTGAGGATTATTGAGTTTAGACTGATATCATAAATGAATCAATGCTAGACCGCCATGGGAAACCTGGAAGCCTTAGATGGCGATTTACGTTCCAGTATGGGACTTATCAGCAGTGAGCAACAGCGATACCTCACTTGGGACTCGAACAAAGTACCCTCGTTATCGAGCGCTGACGCTTAACCACTAGATCACTAAGCTGACATCCAACGGTGTTAATGTCTAACTTTAACTAATCCAAAATATTTCTCGACCTTCCTCCATTTTCCTCAGTGAGTAACTGCCTCACAATAAACACAGTTGAATTTCACTGATCAAGGCTTTTTACTAAAACTCCGGAAAATTCATCTTGAAGCTAGTTGATTAACTGAAATGTTTGTTATTGAAGAACTTACTCGCTTTCGTATGCCCCTATTTCTTCTGCTTCTTAGTCATTCCATATTTAATCAAAATGTTAAGATATTTGGCGTATGAAACTAAATTTCGATGATTAAATGAATTCCTAATAAATTATTTGAGGTCCATTTACAATACATCAATTTAAGTATCTGGTGATTACTGTATCATGACGAGACCTACACACTATCAAGTATCACCATACAATATAAAGAAGTACAATCATGAAATATATGAAACGCTCCTATTTATGTAAAAATTACATTATTTCAGAGCAAACAATTACAAATCCAAATCCAATGTTGATCACATACCTCTAGGATATTGAGATTTCAAATGTAATCGATACCATATACAAAATGTAATCAGTACAATGAATATAATGAATAATACACCAGCGAGTGAACCAAGTATTACAATTAATACATAACTGTCATGTTGATAAGTTTTAGTTAATTTACTAGTTAAATCATTTTTATTATAACCAATTTGTCCTGTCATTTTAGACTTCATATTTGATGTTGATTGAACAAATGAATCCTGTGAAGTAGAAGGAAAAGTAAACATTTATAAGTATCTGATTTAAGATGACACAGTATCTGAGGTATATTTAATTCAGTAAGACAATGATAAATATGTTTTAGTTTGTTCTCTAATAAACTGAGAAAACGAATTAAGCGATCAAGTATGAAAAAAGTTTCGATTATTCATCATGTCACTATAGGTTTGTAGTTCTCCACTGTTGTAATAAGGGACTAAAATTGGCTAGCCTATGTTGCCATATGAACATTCTGAGTGAATTCCCTGATGTAGCTATTTATAATATGTTCTCTTGAAGCGCCCAAAGCCAATAGTATCGGGTTCGAATCAGTGTGGATGTCTTTACTGGAATGTAGTCTGCTTGTGGTGTATGAGGACATAGGAGAAGACAAAAAAATATATTTGAAAACAGAATTACAAGATTATTTGGTAAAATGTGAATACTACATGCTCAATGATTCATCTGAAAATTATTCATCAACTGTCTCAGATTTTGTTGTTCTCTTGTTTCTATTCCAATCACTCTCCGTTAACATTCTCTTTTATTCGACGTTCGCAACCCTCAACTTCCAAGCATTCCACTTTTATTTGGTGTTATATACTATTTATGTCTATTGACACAAGTACCAGACGTCACATTCTGACAAGTCTCGGTTAAAGATAAACGAGCAGTCTGAATTCCATTTCGTTAGAAAATTCAAGTATCATTGAAATCATGAACCGATCTGCATTAGACCACCACTGGAAACTTAGAAACACTTGACGGCCGTTTCGCATCAGTATGGGGATCCTCAGTAGCACGAATCTACGATCCCTCGCACAGGACTCAAACCCAATGCCTTTGGTTCTATGCGCAAATGCTTAAACTTTGGATCATTGGGTGGGTGAGGTAGCTCATACGTACTGCTGAGGAATCCTATATTAGTACTGTAAGTCATACAATGCTTTTAGGTTCTCAATCATGGTCTAACTTCGGTCAGTTCATAATTTTAATGGAATCCAGAAATCTACACAACCCCATACTAAAAATTCAAATATATTACATCTATTATACACTAATATGCTAATCATAACTTTCAACATTACATGATTATTTCTCACAGGCATACATGTATGCTTAGTAAAATTCTTGAAATATATAAACTTACAGTTTCACTGAAAATTGATCTTTTAACTCAAATATCTCAAAAATAACGTCTTCAATTGTAATAACGAATGAATTGAACAGGAAGCTTTAAAATTTACTAATGAATGCTTTAGTTTTCATTTCATTTCTTCTAATAATATGGCATAATTCTTCATCTCTTTACATTGATTTAATACAGTCCCGATAAGAATAATGACAGATAACTTTGGAGATCCTTTTATGGATCAATATTATGTGTATATTTACTATTGTATAATTGTTAAGTAACTAAACTATTCATATTCATATTCCTCTAATCATATGCTTTATTTTGACTTATGAACTATGATTATATGATCTACCATTTATGAGTTATGCCCAGTCTATTAAATACTGTTCCCCCTATTCACAGACACATTTAGCCAAATCTTGTACAAATGTTATTTTCTATTTTTTGGAACCATGTGGTCAATTTGTTTGGTATTTAAACCCAGTATGTTTGAGAATAATGATTTATATTGCAGAGATTGTTATTGGTGTTTTGGACTTAACTGGCTGGACCAGGCAGATAGCAGGACTGATAAGTGCTCAAGACTGCTCATACGGTTTTTGTGTATTATTGATCTGATCGATAATTCACTCCTCTCTAATAGGCGGGGATCAGCACGTTCATATATTAACAAGGGACGCACTCAATCGATAATTTACAGAAATTTAATCATCAAACGTCGTTAGTATATTTCCATAGTTGAAATCATGAGTTAATTGAAGCTAGACCACCAGGGAAAACGTAGAAGCACTGGACGGCCATCTCGTCTTATTGTGGGACTCCTCAGCAGTGCGCATACACGACCTCGTCTCGTGAGATTCAAACCCGGGACCTACCAGTCTCGTACCAGAGCACTTAACCGATATACCCCAGAGCCGGAATCCAACGGTGTTAATGTCTAACTTCAACCAATCCACGAAGTTTGAGCAACCGTTCACCAATTGTTTTTAGTGAGTTGTTATCTGACAAAAGACGTGGTTGAACTCCACTGGTCACTACTTTTCACTAGTGGTACAGATTACTCTTAAATAAACCCTCTCCTAGAAGAAAAACATACTTAGAAAACTTAAATTGGATAAAAATATTTCATATTTAATTTCGTTTATTATGTAAAGTTTTATTGATTCATCAAACGTATTAAATATTAAACAAAATTTTATTTCATATATCTATGGTAATGATAGATGATGAAAATCCTTAAACAAATGGTGAATGAAATAAAAATTTGAGCTGACATAAATCATTGAATACAATGGTTACATCATTTTAATGGTCGAGATCATGAATCAATTGAAACTAGACCAACATGAAGAAATTGGGTGCACTGGACGGTCATTTCGTCCCAGGAGTGCGCATTCAACCGCCACGCGAGATTTGAACCAAGGATCTATCAGTCTCACACATGAATGCTTAACCACTAGACAACTGTCCCGTCATCCAACGGTATTAATTTCTAACTTTAACAAATCCACGAAATTGAGCGACACATTCACCATTGTCTTCAGTATGTTATTATCTCACAAAAGATCCGATTGAACTCCATTGGTCACTGCTTCTCACTAGAACTCCAGGAAAACCCTCTTGAAACAAGTCACTAATGAGTATATATTGATGAATATCAAAAAGGGGTTTTATATATTATTGTTTGAATAAATCAGTTCATAAACTGAATATGAATATTCACTAAAAGTAAAGTATATATAAGTTCTAGTGAATCAATGAAAATTATACTCACCACCATTATTAATTGATTAATATTTTCATTCGTTGAATTTTTTACAAAAAACTGATTTTCATTAGTTGACAATGAAATTAGTTTCGGTAAAGTTTTTTGAACAACTTCATTACTTAAACGTGTAAAATATTTTTGTGATTGATAATGATCAATTTTTGTTACTTCAATATAAACAGATACCTAAGATGGAAGAAAAAAAAAGTAAAACAAACTTGATGTTTAAACAAATGTTAATGATTGAAAGCGTGATTCAATTGAAGCTAGACCAACATGGAAAAGCTGGAAGCACTGGACGGCCGTTTCGTTCTATTATGGGACTACTCAACAGTGCGCATCCACGATCCTGCCACGCAAGATTCTAATCCAGGACCTGTCAGTTAAAAGCTATGATTCGAGACTAGATTCTTGTTATGCTATGTACTACTAGACTACTTGAACAATCAATTCCGCAACGTCACAAGAGAGAAGGCAGAAGATTAGTAAATACGAACGTTAATCTCTAAAATCAGTGTCAAATATAGTACATGTCTCATGTATTTATATATTTTTTTGACTGAAAGTAAATCATCATTTCGGACAGCCAATAGGTACATAGGGGGTCCCTCTTATTCATCCAATAAGGGAAGCTACACGTCGATATTGTGGAATGTTCCTTGGATTAGATGGAATGTATTAAGCTCGTTCTGAGCTTCTTGAGGCTTCTTTGAGTTTGTCAACGAGCCATCCTTACAGTTTTCAATACATTACTTGTAATGTGCACAGTCGTGGACAAGACAACACTATTGAGGCTTCTTCGAAACTACGGCGTGCCTGAGAAGATAGTCAACATCCTACGGAACTCCTATGATGGACTAAAATGCCAAATCGTCCACGGAAGACAACTCATCGACTCGTTTGAAGTAAAGACCGGTGTTAGTCAAGGTTGCTTACTCTCACCCTTTCTCTTTCTCCTGGTCATCGACTGGATCATGAAGACGTCAACATCTGGAGGAAATCACGGAATACAGTGGACAGGCAGGATGCAACTTGACGATTTAGACTTCGCGGATGATCTGGCTCTTCTATCACAAACGCAACAACAAAAGCAGGAGAAAACGACCAGTGTAGCAACAGCCTCAGCAGCAGTAGGTCTCAATATAAACAAAGAGAAAAACAAGATTCTCCGATACAATACAATATGCACCAATCAAATTACACTTGACGGAGAAGCTTTGGAGGATGTGGAAACTTTTACATATCTGGGCAGCATCATTGATGAACATGATGGATCAGATGCAGATGTGAGGGCGAGGATCGGAAAGGCAACGGCAGCATATTCACTACAACTGAAGAACATCTGGAACTCAAAACAATTGTCAACCAACACCAAGGTTAGAATTTTCAATACAAATGTGAATACCGTTCTACTGTATGGGGCGGAAACCTGGAGAACTACGAAAGCCATCATCCAGAAGATACAGGAGTTTATTAACAGTTGTCTACGCAAGATACTTCGGATCCGATCGCCAGACACTATCAGCAATAAGCTACTGTGGGAGACAACAAACCAGATTCCATCCAGTGGAGGAAGAAATCAGGAAGAATTGCTGGAAGTGGATAGGATACACATTGTGAAAGTCACCCGATTGCGTCATAAGAAAATCCCTCAATTGAAATTGTCAAGACAAAAGGAGAAGAGGAAGACCAAAGAACAAATTACGCCGAGAAATAGAGACAGACATGAGAAGAATGAACCAAAGTTGGATAGAACTAGGAAAGAAGGCCCAGGACAGAGTGTGTTGGAGAAAGCTGATCGGCGGCCTATGGTCGATTGGGAGTAACAGGCGTAAGTAAGTAAGTAATCTGTACAGTAGTTTCTGTGTAACACCAATAATAATGATGATAATCAGTTTATGTTTCATATGTTCTGTTGTTTCTAGATGGATACTCAAAGTTAAAACTTTATTTGTTTTAAGAAGTTTAACAACAGCGAGTGCTTTATTTTTATAACTTATAAAATATATTTCCTTGTTGGGGTAACAATATCTTGTTTCATACGATGGTGATGATTTAACGAAGAAATTAACTCTAGCCATTCGAAGTAGGAAGAAACATCCAAGAACATCAAAACTTAACTATTGAATGAATTGGCTACCATATTATTTATTGTTATTACTATCATGATAGACCATAAGCTAAATACGTATTTTATTTGTTTCATTTTAAACATTTTATCAATGAAAATAGCTGGATCCATATTCATGTTTCTTCCTAGTTGATTGAATAACTCTTCTTTTCAAGATTATAATAAGAACTGATTATGGTACTAGTGTAGTGAAGAAAAAGAAGAACACAGGTCAGAATAAATATTTGTGTTTAGCACAAAATTACTGAGTTACTTGATGATATAAGAAAACCATACTTCAATACTTCATTTGCAAAATGTTTATTAATTGTCTCAGACTTCATTGTTCATTCATTTCCATACTAATTGTTTATTCTTCCCGTTCTTTCCTCCTTGATCTTCTTAACATTCTACTGACAGACATTCCATTCCTGACTAACGTTATATACTACTTATCTCGACATAAGCAGCACAAACAACACTAGTAGTATGGTGTACGGGTGCTCAGTTTTAAGAAAACTAATTTCCTGTTTCATGTCAAATTACAATATTTTTTATTATCTATAGAAATCAATAGTCAAATACTTCATTTGTACATCTTTTATCAGTTGTTCTTTACATCCTTCGTAGTTCTTAATTCCTTTTTGTTTTCTTCTGTTCTGTTATATCTCGAAAAAGAGTTATGAATAGTAACTTTTGAGGACTATTTATGGACTAATATTGATACGCATATTTCTTTTTGTATAATTGTTAAGTAACTTAACTATGTATATTCATGTTCTTTTTATCATGAGCTTTATTTTGACTCATAGACTACTACTGTACAGTTGACCATTCCTGAGTTATCCCCAGTCTATTAATTACTGTTCCTCACATTCACAGCTACATTTAGCCAAATCTTGTACAAATGTCATTGTCTATTTTTATAGTACGATTCGGTCTGTTTGATTACTATATAAAACCCAGTTTGTTTGAAAATAATGATTTGCATTGCAGAGGCTGTTATTGGTGTTCTGGACTTAACTGTCTGGGGTAGACAGAAAACAGGACCAACAAGTGCTCTAGATTGCTCCAACAGGTTTACGTGTATCATTGGGCCGATCAATAAAATTTGTGGGCAGGACATTCGATATAATAAGTTCAATCATCTCAATCTTCTTACGCTAGACATTCCACTTCTGATTAGTATTACATACTACATACAATTGTCAATATAAGTAGAATACAGCACAATCATAACAATAGTAATCATAATACATATTTAACTTACTGCATATGTTACATTAGGTTGTAATCCATCAAGTAAATATCCTTTCAATGTATGATCACCATTAATTCGACGTATATATAAGTCACCTAATTGATTCATTTGAGATAAATCCATCGAAAATCGTTTCTCATCACTAAATATAAATTCAGTCCATAATTCTAATAAAGATTTTCTTTCATTTAAATTATCAGATAAATTACGATAGATGATATTAAATGTTAGATCATTGAAATCCGTAATATTCATTGTTGTAAATGAATGATTTCTTGATTGTATATATATCCATTCAATATAAAGGCATGTCTGATTCTAAAATAATGAAATAAATAAAGATCATGAGTCAATTGAAGTTGGACCATCATGGAAAACCTGAAAGCGTTGGATGACCGTTTCGTCTTATTGTGAGACTCCTGAGAAGTGCGCATCTACGATCCCGCACCGTGAAATTTGAAGCCAGGACACATCGGTCTCACGCGAGAGCGCCTAACCTATAGACCACTGGGCGAAACGTCCTTCATTGTCTTTAAAAAGTTACTATCTCACAACAGACCTGGTTGAACTCCACTGCTTACTGCTTCTCACTAGAACTCCAGGAAATACCTTTTGAAGCCAGTCACTAGTTAGCATATGTTGATTAATATCAGAAGGGGTTTTGTGGAAATTATAGTAGTTATAATAATTGTAATCATTAGTCGATTGAAGTTAGACCAACATGGAAAACTTGGATGCGTTCGAATGCCGTTTCGTTTTATTGTGGGACTCGTTAAGTTTTCCTTGGTGGTCTAGCTTCAACTGACTCATGCTTTCAACTATGAAAATAGTAAATCTCCACAAAAACCCCCTTGTGATTATAATGAATTAGTAACGAAATGAATCGATTAGTAAGATTTACAAATTCAGAAGATATCAAACTATTTCTATTCAGTACCTATAATTGTTTGTCCATCTTAAAATTGTAGTATGGTCTTACTTACTTACTTACTTACTTACTTACTTACTTACTTACTTACTTACTTACTTACTTACTTACTTACTTACTTACTTACGCCTGTCACCCCTCATCGAGGAGCATAGGTCGCTCACCAGCATTCTCCATCCAACTCTGTCCTGAGCCTTACTTTCCAGTTGCTCTTCATCCTTTTCATATCTGTTTCTATTTCCCGGCGTAGTGTGTTCTTTGGCCTTACTCTTTTCCGCTTCCCTTCACCATTCCAAGTTAGGGATTGAGTCGTGATGCACATTGGTGATTTCCTTAATGTGTGTTCTATCCACTTCCAACGTCTTTTCCTAATTTCCTCTTCAGCTGGAAGCTGGTTTGTCCTCTCCCATAAAACGCTGTTGCTGATAGTATCCGGCCAGTGGATGTTGAGTATTTTGCGTAGACAACTGTTTATAAATACTTGTACCTTCCTGATGATGGTCGTAGTAGTTCTCCGCGTTTCAGCTCCCTCCGTACAGTAGAACTGACTGTCTTGACGTTCGTATTAAAGATTCTGACCATGAAATTGGTTGAGAGTTGTTTTGAGTTCCATATGTTCTTCAATTGTTGAAATGCTGCTCTTACTTTGCCAATCCTCGCCTTTACATCTACATCTGATCCTCCTTGTTTATCAACGATGCTCCCCAAGTACTTGAATGTTGGTATGGTCTACTTATATCTATATAAGTAATATATGGCGATGGTCAGACGTAGAATGTATTTGGGCAAAAGACAGATAAGGAAAGAACTAAAATGAAGCGCAATTGGTAGGAAAATGCATGAACAATGGAATTAGAGAAGATGAACTGATATTTACAGAAGGAACAGTGAACATTGAGACAATCGGTTGTTATTTTGCAAATTAACTATTTGTTGTATGTTTATCAGAATTTAGTGAGAATCTTTAATTTATGCTTATATATACATTCGATTGTCTCCAACTAGTGTTTTTATACTACAGTATTACTCTTTTTTGTAAAATATCATATCGGAAACTTACTTTTTAAGGTATACATATAACTAAGAAGATTTAAACTTATTCATTCAGTGACTACCTATATGAAAAAATACTAATTATTTGACCAAAGATTCAATCTGAACAAGAAAAATTGATGAATATAACAGAAAAGTATTCAGTGAAGCAGAAAGATACATTTTTCTTTTGTCTATTCCACTTCACTTACTTATTAGTTAAAACCATTATTTGGCATTATTAACTTATTATTGGTACAAATTGTTTATGATTTATTCAGTCCATAACAAATGGGTAATTTATTATCTTCTATGTTTTCATGGTCTCTATCTTGTTCACTATCTAATTCTGATTAGATTAGAAATGTTTTTTTTTTTGGAGGTAGTGACAACTATGTAGGTCTATGTAGAGGTTGTATTTTTTCTATTATTACTATATTCAGGGCTGGGATTAACTAATCTCTGTTGTCATATGCATCATTATAGCGCGATATAACAAGTTTTAGTATATTTTTAATATGGAACTATCAGTGGAATCCAGAATACATGTTTTGTTAAAACAATACCAAAATGCAGGTAAATCCAGTTGACGAAAGCAAAATAGTACTAAGTATATGTTCTGGATTACACTGCCAGTCACATACTAAAATAAGTAAGTCATGTTTATTCTATACCTGTTCTTTGATTGGATAGGTAGTTTGATTTGATCATCTGGAGTTAAACACATTTTTACACCACCAAATCTACAAAGGAGAAATACACTGATTGGTAATGTACTTTGTTAAAAAGTGTGTATCTTTGAAGAATATCGTAGAAAGATATTCATTAGGATCAATAATTGATATAGGTTTTATGAGTACTTTGTATTATTTAGTTAGCAGGTAGACAGATTCTTGTACGTTTAAAACATACGTGATAACCATTTTAATATAAGAGGTCTTGATGTAGAACAAACCTACATCAAAATCACCCACCAGAGCTACAAATCTTCTCCAACATCTCAAAATATAACAGGTCTCTCCACAATTTCACAACAAGAATAGTTATCATCAGTGGTATTAGATTATGGTTAATAAATAAGAATGATCAAACAAAATCGGAAATGCTAACGGATAGATGCTAATTAGGCTATTTAATTATATCTCTATTGCCGCGAAACCTAAGAGTTCACACACCTATGACTTGTGCAGCTAAAGGTATCATAATAGAAAGAAATATTTTTAAGCAGAAGTGAATAGTGGCTAGAAGAGGAATCTAGAATACATATTTCGTCCCATTTTTGACTCATTATTTCGATTTACACGCAGAGTTTGTGTTTACTCTGGAACTCGAATCCAGTATAGTTCGCTTCAAACTCTAGGATGCACATAAATTCAACTGAAGAGTCCTGAATAGCATGAAACGATCTACCTGGATTGCACTGCTAGCCACCATATAACTAACCTTATAATGATTGTGACTTATTGCTAATTCGGGGCAATCCACACAGGATCCACATCTGTCAAAAAAACCTGGGATTATCCGAGCAACCAATATATATGAATTAAGAAGTAACAGTTGTTTATTATGAATCTTATTATCTCCATGTGTATTGCTAATTTCATATTAAATCTAATAATAAATAACCCCCTTAATAAACATTCGAAGTCAGTATCTATTCAGATATAATGATTTGTGAGTTTAGCTGGCAAGAAAATTACTCAGTTTGCAAAAATCTATTATGTACAGAGAATACAATAACATTTTGAAACGATATAAGTAGTTGGTGACATAGGGAATAAGTGAAATCGAGTAAATAAATATCTTTTTTGCAAATTTTCAAATTTAAATTATAGACTCATCTTAGACAACCTATGGATACGACTAAGTGTTTGTTAGGTGCTTCATTTTATTGATCCCAAGGCAAGTGTATTATCTTAAGATTATTGAGGTGGTATCCAATGCTGTGAATCTAAGCTTTTAAATGTTTTCTTTTTAAACTACGAGTTGTGCATATGCAAATGATTGTCAAATTAATATAGGGGTCCGTTGAGATTGAAGTATTTTCAGAGATGATATTACGAGTTGATCTAAGTTAAAACACCAGTGACAACCTGGAAGCACTAGACAGCGGTTTCGTCCTGGTATAGAACACCTTAGCAGTGTGCATCCCGCCTAGATTGACTTGTGATTTTAACTGTGAAAATAAACAAATATCCGTCAAGTTATCAAATCAAAAATTTCAGACTAAATATAAACAAATTGATAACATATACCATATACCATACATAAACCAAACTTAAATTGTCAACTTTATTGGTCTTTACTAACCAAATGCCTCTTTAATGCTGCCATAGGAATAGTCAACATGTACGCGGAAAGTGGTTCTACTGCTTTGAAGCTTATTACATGAATGTAATTGTATTTGAGTAATGGTTCATATCATGTCACATCGATATCAATTTCAAATGATTTCGGATAATACAAATGATTAAGTTTACTTTAATAAACGATAAAGGATAATTTAGTTGAAATCTAAGCAGTAAAATGTGTACAAATGACTTATTTATCATTTAGTTCTAGAAATCTATTTTGAATGGTGTTTTGGTCCGATTTCGGTGAGACTATAATTTATGGACAATCATTGACCGACACCTTAATGACTTTGAGAATGTCCACCTTCTTACTAGAACTAAATGAGAGTTATAAAACGGTTTTAAAGGATGAGGATTATGATTTACAATTGATGGTCAGGGTTAGGAATTGGATTTATGGTTTTCATCACAAACTGACATCAACTAAAATACCAAAACACTATTTATCCAAATGGATGAGTGAATTTCGCGCCTAAATCCGAGACCTATTATTTCATACGTGATTGGTTTGTCCATAATTGATTGTCTCACCTAAAATGACCGTTGAATATTCCTTAT
This sequence comes from Schistosoma rodhaini, assembly GCA_944470415.2. Lineage (NCBI taxonomy): Eukaryota > Metazoa > Platyhelminthes > Trematoda > Strigeidida > Schistosomatidae > Schistosoma > Schistosoma rodhaini. The sequence goes on along the minus strand of OX104036.1, from coordinate 7,414,292 downwards.
ATGAGATCAGGTAAATATTAACTATAGTTGAAAGCGTTAGTCAATTGAAGCTAGACAACCATCGAAAACCTGGAAGCACTGGACGGCCGTTTCATCCTACTATGGGTCTACTATGAAAATACTAAATCTCCACAGAACCCCTTTTGATAATAAATATTGACAATAGTTGAAAGCGTGAGTCAATTGAAGCTGGACCACCATGGAAAACCTGGAAACACTGGACGGCCGTTTCGTCCTATTATGGGACTCCTAAGCAGTGCGCATCCACGAACCCGCTCTCGCGAGATTCGAACCCAGGACCTACCACTCTCGAGCCGCAGCCTTAACCGATAGAGTGATAGATAATTAATATAATCATATGCTCACTAGTGACTTCGAGAAGCATATCTAGGAGCTCTAGTGAGAAGCAGTGACCAGTGGAGTTCAAAACCACGTCTGTTGTGAGATAGGAACTCACTGAAGACAATTGGTGAATGGTTGCTCAACTTCGTGGATCAGTTGAAGATAGACATTAACACCGTTGGATACCAGCTCAGTGGTCTATCTGTTAAGGGCTTCGGCTCGAGACTGGTATGTCCTGGGTTCGAATCTCGCGAGAGCGGATTCGTGGATGCGCACTACTGAGGAGTCCCATAATAAGACGAAACGGCCGTCCATTGTTTCCAGGTTTTCCATGATGGTCTTGCTTCAATTGACTCACGCTTTCAGCTATAATAAATACAAAATCTCAACAAAACTCCTTCTATAATAAATATTGACGGTGTTCAGTTTTATATGTTTTTTCTACTCTAAAAGAAAAAAAACAATCATTCCATGTCAATGTATCCGACATCATTTTTAACGTAGACAGTAATCTATTTCATTTTGATTGGGTATTAAAAAAACAAAATCAAAGTCAATCAGCTACTTTGTATAAAATTTATATCAGTTTAAATGTTGACATTCACTAGACAAGTTAGACAAAGGAATTGACAAAATGTAATGCTTCTTAACGTATCTAGGTGATTTCATTCACTAAGTGTTATATACTTGTATCTTCCCATTGTTATTTAGGACTGTAATTGACCAGTCTCTTGTTGGTATATGTGCATCCTGTAAGGACTACCTGTTACTCCCAATGGAGAGTAGGCCGCCGACTAGCATTCTCCAACACACTCATTCTGTCATACGCCTTCCTTTCTAGTTCTATCCAACTTTTGTTCATTCTTCTCATATCTGTCTCCATTTCTCCAGGTAATTTGTTCTTTGGTCTTCCTCTTCTCCTTTTGTCTTGACAATTTCAAGTGAGGGATTTTCTTATGACGCAATCGGGTGACTTTCACAATGTGTATCCTATCCACTTCCAGCACTTCTTCCTGATTTCTTCCTCCACCGAGTGGAATCTGGTTTGTTCTCTCCCACAGTAGCTTGTCGCTGATAGTGTCTGGCGATCGGATCCGAAGCATCTTACGTAGACAACTGTTAATAAACTTCTGTATCTTCTGGATGATGGCTTTCGTAGTTCTCCAGGTTTCCGCCCCATACAGTAGAACGGTATTCACATTTGTATTGAAAATTCTAACCTTGGTGTTGGTTGACAATTGTTTTGAGTTCCAGATGTTCTTCAGTTGTAGTGAATATGCTGCCGTTGCCTTTCCGATCCGCGCCCTCACATCTGCATTAGATCCACTGTGTTCATCAATGATGCTGCCCAGATATGTAAAAGTTTCCACATCCTCCAATGTTTCTCCGTCAGGTGTAATTTGATTGGTGCATATTGTATTGTATCGGAGAGTCTTGCTTTTCTCTTTGTTCATATTGAGACTTACTGCTGCTGAGGCTGCTGCTATATTGGTCGTCTTCACAGGATGCATATATGCCACTCAATTGCAGTCGTAAGTAACAATAGGAAGATACAAGTATACAACACCAAGTGAATATAAGCAGGTGGCTATCGAAACTCAGTAGCTAAGTGGATAACTCGATGGCGTTTGAAGCGAACACGACTGAGTTCGAGTCTTGGAGTGAATATCAACTCTGGAATGCAAATATATCCGGCTGACGAGTCCCAAACAGGACGAGATGCGTGTCCTGGATTCCACTGCTAGCCACTATCCATCTTTGCTTATTAAGCTTGTATCTAGTGATTATTGTAACAACTAGTTGTTTCTTGTTTTTTGGATTAGATAATAAATTATCTTCAAAAAAGAGAATGTATGTATATTTAAACATTTAACTATCTAGTTAGTTAAGGTAATATAATTTAGCGAAAAAAACTTCATGTCTGAAAATTTCTTTATAGAACAACGTTTTTATGATTATCCAGATGGTTGATTGTTATGGAGATTACGAATCGATCTAAGTTAAAAAGAAATCACTGAAAATATAGAAGCATTGAACAGCTATTTCATTCTAATGAGGGACTCTACAACAGTGCAAATATACATCAGCTTATAACAGGGAATCGAATCAAGGACCTGTCGAGTTACATGAAACAGCTTAACCTTCAGAACCGGAATGATTAGACATACAATTCAATGCGTCATGCTGCACGGCCACCTTCTTCATATCCAACCCAACCGAACTTCATTGGTCACAGATTTTCAATAGAACTCCAGAAGCTTCCTCTTTACAGATCAGTTGTAATAATTATCATGTCTTCACTTATGACTACTTTCTAAAAGAGATTTATGAAATTCTAGTGAGAAGCTGTGATCAGTACATTTCAAACACGTCGAGTGTGTGCAATGCACCCTACAAAGATGATCATACAGTTTCGTGGACTGACTGAAGCCAGATTTACACAGAGATTGTTAATGGCTCTGAAGACCAAGCCTTCTTGAACAACCGAAGGTTCTGGGTTCGATTACCGGTTTTGGAGCTATGGATATACATTACTGAAAAGTTTCATAACCAGAACGAACTTGTTCCTTTCGTTATTTCTTTTTCCTTTTATTACGGGATATATTTTTTGTGACATAGCATCATTGTCATGTTTTTGTTAATTAATTTGGAAAACAATTGTGTCTACTCTCTAAGTATGAAAATGGCCTAGGGGAAATGGTGGGTTTTCATTGATTTTCAACTATTATTTGAGTTTCTACGCAAATTTAAACTTCTTATCTGTACCTTAACAACGACTATTAAGTATTTTACGCTGATTATTCTAAGAGGTCTTCAAAATGTAGTTTCCATAATAAGCTGTCAAGGAAGGCATTTTTTAAACCAAAGAAAATCATTCAAAGCTTTATCCTAATTTAAACTTCAGCATCAATCAAGACCCTAAGTATTTGAGGAAAAACTCCCCAGAGCACCTACATGAAAACAAAAGTTCTAATTTTTAGACATCAGGTTTTTCATACAATATAGCAATCAGAATTACAGATCATTAACTACCATCCAATTCACTAAGATATTTTCTTCAATTAGTTCAAAGTACTTTTGCTTATTTTATTGTTTCGGTTTACACCAGCTGATGAATAATGTTTTTTATATAGCACCCTGTGACCAAAGAACAGTTCCAACGCAATGGTTGGATGGTATGTTGACCCTGTTGAAGGTTGAATAGTTTGAATTATGTCATTAATAAATTAAAGAATAGCCTCATCCTAATGATCCCAAATGGAACAAAGCAGGTGTTAACCTTCTTTGATTCTTTAAAATCTAACAAATTTATATCATTACCAACTCTTTGAAAATTGAACAAAATTAAGATTACTGTATCTAAAGAAGTTAATTATAACTTCGGAAAATGATCTCGTCGAAAAGAGAATTTTCTTCAGTGAACAATCTTCATTCTTTTAAAACGAAAACATTTCAGTGAAGAAAAGTTTCTTTTTGACAATATCATTTGTCAGAAGGAATTTTTGTGCAGATTTCAGTATTTTCATAGTTGAAATCATGAATCAATTGAAGCTAACAACCGTGGAAAACTTGGAAGAACTGGACGGCCGTTTCGTCCTATTATGTGACTCCTCAGCAGTGCTCATCTATGATCTCACCTCACGAGATTCGAACCCATGATCTACCAATCTTGCGCCAGAGAACTTGACGAATACCATTTTTCTAGAGTTGAATAATCGTACTTTCAATTATTTTTGATATGCAATGGTCTATAATACAAAAGCAGGTTATTATGTCATTGACTGAGATAATAAAAGTCAAAATGGTTGGAATGTAATGGGAAAGAAATAATACTTAGAAATGATATATGAAAGATAATCCGCTTAACGATTATGAGGAAGATTAAAATATAAACGAATACGTTTCGTAGTAATTTACAAAATAAGATATATAATAAAGATGGGAAAGACAATTGCCTACTTTCAGAATATAGGAAGATAAAGATGCAAAAACAAATGCGTGTCAATAAATAATCAATGAAATAAAAAGGGATTTTGCAACCATAGTGAACCGAGGGATCAGATATGACGCTTCTGAACACAATGATCAGGCTTCTTAAATTGATTATTTGTCAAACCTTCAACTTTGCATAAGATTCTTATGCAGCTTTCTTCTGAACCATTTCATCTATGTGAATAAATCGTGAACATGTTTTTTTTAAAAATCGTACTTTTTATAAACTAAATTACAAGCTACACAAAAGCAAGTAATCTAGTAGATGTGGATTGAGGTGACTCAGAACGGTAGTTTGATACATCATTGCGTTATACATGTGCTAAAAATAGAATAAATAAGTTGAATGTTACTCAACTTTAGTTTCTGACTGACCATTAGTTTCTATGACGTAATAATTGTCCATTTTATTATCAACAATGTAAAATATAACTTAAATCAAGATTGTATAGTTCTGTTAAATGATATCACCGAGACAGTTCACACAGGATGTACATATACCAATAGGAGACTGATTATTTGCAGTCCAAAATATCAATGAGCAGATTCAAATAAACAATTTACAATCTATTATGTCTCAAATGCATACAACTTACACTAGTTACGATTGATATAATTTGTAAATTAGTATCAAGCATATTATCAAAGTTCACTGGTTCTGTCCAAGGGCTCCATAGTTGATGTTCTAAAACCAGTACACGCAAGCTAGATTCAAGTAAATGAAGGAAAATGCAAAACAATAAGTTACTTGAATTATACATTTCAATGTCAATAATGAGCATTAAAAGGTCTATAAGGTAAGATAATTCTAAAAGTAATTCAGTAATTGACATTTAAATATAAATGAATTGATTAATAAAATACCATTTCATGTAAGATAGTTGAAGGTAGTTATTAGGATGCAATGCCAATGTTCATTTCAAATATAAAAATATGGACTCCCTGGAGTTCTCATGAGATATCGTGACCGGTGGATTTCAATCCGTGTTAACTGGAGACACATATCCACCTCATACAATAGACGAAGGGTTGCGCAAGATCATGGAACAATTAAAGTTAGACAGTAACCCGTTGAATACCCGTTCAGTGGTCTGGAGTTTAAGCGTTCGCTCATGAAACCGAAGGTCCTGATTTCAAGTCCCAAGTTAGGATCGTAAATGCGCACTGCTGACGAGTCCCAGACTGGGACAAATTAGCCATCCATTGATTCCAGATTTTCATTGATGGTCTAGCATAGATCGAATCGTGAATTCAACTTTCACAAAAATATATTTCACTTCTATTTACAATAGTATTTTGCCGACTCTCTTTAAAATATAATCACATGACAATGGTATGTACTTTGTTTGAAATAAGAATACTAGACGTAAGTATTTGATATCAAGATTCCAGTTTTAAAGGAAGTGCATCATGGAACAACTCAGTGATAACAATTCAGATGAAGGAGTTATTGAATACATGTTGAGATCCATTAAAGTAATGCCAAAAGCCTCATTATTTTTTTTATATTTCTCATCTTTATGTCCTCGAAACAAGAAATCTAACTGCAAAGTCCCCAGATTAATTATTTTTATTTTAGAATATCTATCTGTATTTGGAATCAGTGAACTTATTGACGACATTGAAAACTTGATAAATCTAGTTTTTGTTGAGATACGTACTTCTGAAGAATCCTATACTAGGACGAAACGGCCGTCCAGTGTTTCCAGGTTTTTAATAGTAGTCTAACATTGATCCGTTCATGATATTTATCTAAACTAAATAATCTCCACAACTCTATACTGAAAAATCTATTTTGTTTGAAATAAACGTCAAGGAAGCATGATTTATTTATTGATTAGTGTAACACTTGACATCATTTGATTTTCATATATTTTATTGAGGAATATGTGGTGGAAATCTTTACTGCCGGTCCCAATCCCGGGTAAAGGAGGAGGGTTGGGCATGGGATTAGTGACCCTGTCCCGTAGAAAACCAACTCGCTAAAAACGCTAACCAGCAAAAAAGTTTGTCCATACAATACAAACATTACTAGTCATCCGTATAGTATTTACACAACCACGTTTGTTCTCATTCATTGGATATATATTTAGGAATTGGTGCATTCACTTCCCTGTATATATATATATATATATCCCATAGTGTGATAAGTGATTTGGTGTGAACAATATGGTTACTCATGGGGGACAACGTGAGAATTCTCCGTTAACCACTTCTGATAATCTTCAGTTTCCTACATTAATAACAATTCTATTGTCTTGTAATTACTATGTTAAGGACATAACTGTTTGTTTGAAAGTAATTTACCTTTCAATGATGTCATGTTGTTTGGATTATATAATAAAATACCACCCACAGAATATAAATGCTCTTTATCATTATAGGAATGTGAGGTGGTTGGTAAATTAACTATTCTAGTTCTGAATTGCACGATTAACTAGTGAATGTATGCTAGATAGGACCAGAAGCAGAGATTACTTTGAAATTCTGATATATTTTGTTTTACACGACATAGTATTCTGTGGATTACCTTCAGTTATATGCGAAACCAATGCTTAATTCAATCGCTAAATGAATTGAAATAGTTCAGTGGTAATATATCTAACTGTGAAATAAGATGATATTACTTTTTATCTCAAATGAAGCATCAGTTCAAGGCTTTCTGTCATTTATTTCGCTGTTCTTACTCAACCCTACTGAAACTCTTCATTCGTCGATTTATTTCCAGAATATGTTCATTGACTTTTCTGATGTACAAATTTTTATCAGAAGAAGTTTTTGTGAAGATTTCAGTATTTTCATAGTTGAGATCACGAGTTAGAAGCTAGACCACCAAGGAAAACCTGGAAGCTCTGGACAGCCGTCTAGTCTTGTTGTGGGACTCCTCAGCAGTGCCCATCTACGATCTAGCGTCGCGAGATTCGAACCGAGGACCTACCAGTCTCGCCCCAGAGCAATTGACTGATAGACTACTGAGCCAGCCGGGGTCCTATGGTGTTAATGTTTAACTTCAACCAATCCACGAATTTGAGCAACCGTTCACTAATTGTCTTCAGTGAGTTCCCATCTCACCACAGACGTGGTCTGAACACCATTGTTCACTGCTTCTCACTAGAACTCAGGAAATACCTCTTGAAGCCAGTCACTAGTGAGCATATTCTGATTATTAACAGAAAACGTTTTTGAGGAGATTTCAGTACTTTCATAGTTGAGATCATGAGTCAATTGATGCTAGACCACTATTGACTGGCTTCAAGTGGTATTTCCTGGAGTTCTAGTGAGAAGCAGTGAACAGTGGAGTTCAACCACGACTGTTTTGAGATAGGAACTCACTCAAGACGATTGGTGAACGGTTGCTCAACTTCGTGGATTGGTTGAAGTTAGACAACAACACCATGGGATGCCGGCTCAGTGGTATAATTTTTTTCTTTTCTATTATATACTTATATTGATTTTGAAAAGTTTGGAGGTACCAGAAAGTGGTAAAGAGTTGATAATGTAAGGTTTTTAATAAATAAAATCAATAGCCTATGGATAATATTTCCACCTCATTTTCTTTCTTTGAAATACATTGTAATATAAAACAGCTAATCTCGATGATAAATCTAAGTAATATAATGAGATGATAATGTTATTCAGAACATTATAATGGTATAAATTCGTTTTGTATTGTTTGTTTAAATCTTCCTATTGACGTTTAGAACTACAATTGATCAGTCTCTTATTGGTATATGTGCATCATGTACCGATTGCCTCGATATTGCCTTACGTCATAAGCATTCTAATTAAAGATTGATGGTGGCTAGCGTTTGATCGTATTTGAAGCGATAGGTACTAGGATTCAGGTCCCGGAATGAACATCAACTCTGGGATGCAGGTAAATTGAGCTGATGAGTCCCGAATAGGACGAAGAGCACGTCCTTAATTACACCGCTAGTCACCAAACTTTTCCATTTAATATAATGGTATATTGTAGTAATATATATCAAGCAGCAAAGTGACCACAAACTAACATATCAAAATATATGAGTCATAATGACAGTTAAATTAATCTGATGGAAATATAGAATGTATGGAGAGTAATAGGTAAAAAAACACAATCATTATTACTCTGAAGTAGGTAGAAGTTGTTTTTCAGTATAAAAATAAGGTTAACGTCTTCTTATGAATGATGACAGATTTAAGGTCGACAGGAACCAATCAACATCGAGGTGCACAGGACAAGCTGTGAGTCACATGTGGAGAAATTCAAACACTTCACCTCTACCCGAAGTTTGTGCTGATGATGTCGTTCAGAAGGATGATGAAAGCTCCACGAATAAACCATCGAGATCAGAGAACAAAACTTCATCAAAATCCCCAACCTGAGATACCAATCTTCTCCACCATCTCAATGATGCTTTATCTTTGACCACTTCTGTGCTACACTATAATGTTGAAATTCAGATTAATCCTGTGACATGTTTCTAATTTATGTACTAAACAATGGTTGATGTTTATCGTTTCCTTATTAATAAATTATTTACTTACACTTTTAATCAACCTCAGTTTCATCTCACAATTTCGTTTCCTCATGTTAGTATCTTCACTTATATATGAAATGACAAAATATTAAATGTAACTTAGTCAATTCTACACGTTTAGAGTTTCTAATGAAGTTTATGAGTGCCTTTTTTAAATGACAGGATCTTTGACCTTTGTAACAAGTTCTGATGGTTATCTATGTATACCATCATTACAAATTAAATCCAAGTCATTATTGAATGGTATGGTGATGTATATCAGAACAGAGTGGATTGGAGAATGCTGGTCAGCGGCCTATGCTCCATTGAGAGTAACAGGCGTAAGTATGGTGATGTAAACAATCAAACATGATGGTGATCAATCAATTTCTTTTGTCAGTTTCTTACTGACAACAGATTAATGAAGTCATTACCTCTTTTATCAATCGAGCAGAGAGATTATGTTTCTCATAGTTGAAAACATGAGTAAATTGAAGTTAGACCACCATGAAAAACCTGGAAGCTCTGGAAGGCCGTTTCATCCCATCATAGTAATCCTCACCAATGAGCCTCCACGATCCCGCACCCCCAAGATTCGAACCTAGGACCCACCAGTCTCGAGCCAGAGCACTTAACCGATAGACCACTGGTTGAAGTTAGACATTAACACCGTTAGATGCCGGCTAGCTCAGTAGTCTAAAAGTTAAGTGCTCCGGTGCGTGACTGGTAGGTCCTGAGTTCGAATCTCGTGAGTGCGAGATCGTGGATGCACACTGCTGAGAAGTCCCATAATAAAACGAAATGGCCGTTCAGTGCTTCCACGTTTTCCATGGTAGTCTAGCTTTACCTGACTCATAATTTCAACTATGAAAATACTAAATTCTTCACAAAACCCCCTCAGATTATGTTTTATCACTAAGAGAAGAAAGTTTTATTGATTTATAATTATCAAGAAAGAAATCAATTAAATTACCCACTGACCTGTAAGAGTTTTGTGGTTGAAAAAGATCACGTGAATCAAATATAATACTTGAATTATCATAAATATTTGGCAAAATTGAAAATTCTTCTTCATTCGATTTGTTCCTTGAATGTATATACTCATTAGAAAATGTTATAATTGATTTAGTTTGACGAATATTTCCTAAATGTTTTATACCCAATTGATAGTGTAATTCTTTAATTGGACTATGATAAACTATCCATTTTATATGTACAGCCATTGTAAACTTTGCTAATCTTTTGACAATTGGTTGTGATACTAGGTAACATGAAAAGATAAAAAAAGATATAGCAAATATACATTAGATACTATTTAATTACCTATCTTAAGAATAATCAGTTAGTAGGTGTTTTCTTTGTTTCGATATTTCCTACGAATAATTTACAGAGACTAGCTATAGTACCATATTAGACCTGTCAAACATTTACAAATCTAGATTGACTTTTATTAGCTTAGGTTACTTGTGACATAAGTAATATATCTATCTATTAAATAAAGATTATATTTACTGTACAGTAATTTGCTTCATTAGCGTGTAACATGTCCATTAATAATAAATAATAATCATTGATTCCTAATATTCGATCATAGATATCTTGAAAGCATTGCTTGTATATGTTTAAAACAATTAGCTAGCTTGATTTTGTGAATTTTTATCAACTGTGTTGGTTGGGACATGTATTATGTATTCTCAACCAACCCCTTTCTTCAACGAGTGATTTTTTTCTGGTGTAGTGGGCTGAAAGAAAGCTACATGCGGAATTTCAAGAAGTAGTATCAGCTCATGAGTTGATTTACAATTTAACTGATTCATATTAATAAATGTAAACTACCTGGTTACGGTGTGCGCAATCATCTTAACTAATGTATAGAGACATTGAGTGGTATGCTTCAAAAGACTTTATATGAATATTCGTCAATATTTGAATATATAGTTTGACGGAAATACAATCTTCACAAACAATAGGTTACTATCGTTCGGGAGCATTCACTTTATCTTCTCTTTTATCTTATTGTTCTAAATTGTCTTATAGATTCATATCCCACAAACCTATATTTTCTTACTACAGATCTTCCTGGCCATATTTTCTCTCCTACTTCTGATATTGTTACTATTTCTACGACTTATGTATTTTTATTATTCTTTTCTTTGTGCTGATGATATTATTTTCTTTTCATCCTCATTTCATCAATGAAAATCAGCTGATGAATAAAGCATCTTTTAGTATTCTTCTCATTATTCAGTATAATGAGGTTTGTTTATTAAATGCTCAAACATCAAGTTAATAGAATGTTATGATTACTTTAAGTTAGTTAGATTCATAATGATGATCTTGAGAGACAAGTATCATTATCAGAAGCGGGTTTTGTGGAGATTTTAATAATTTTATATAGTTGAGATCATGAGTTAATTGAAGTTAGACCATCATTAAAAAACCCTGAAAGAACTGGACGGCCGTTTCGTCATATTGTGGGACTCCTCAGCAGTGCGTATATACAATCCCGCTTCACAAGATTCAAACTCAGAACCTATCAGTCTCGCGCGTGAGAACTTAACCTCTAGGCCACTAGGCAAGCATCTAACGGTGTTAATGTCTAACTTCAACCAATCCATGAAATTGAGCAACCGTTCACCAATGTCTTCAGTGAGTTGATATCTCCCCACAGATATGGGATCATTACCAAGTTTTAGTTGATCATTTCAAATAAAGTAAATATTGAGTAGATGTTCAACAATAATAATAATATATTTGTAGCTATGGATCATCTCAATGGGTAGGAAATTCAAATTTTGGCAGTTTTTCAGCTCAGTATAAATAACTTCTTCAGAGAATAAAAAAAACAAATCCGGATATTAAAAATCTATCATAGTCTTCATTATTGGTATATATCCTTTAATATAAGTGGTAAATTAAAGTAACTAAATGAATCTATCAACTTGTAAATAACAAAACTTTATTAAAATCAACCGGATGAGGATAAGTGGAATAGAAATGGAAAATTGTTTTAGAGCTTAGTTACTATATTCCTGTCATATTCAAGTGATCATATTTCATGTATAATGAATGAAGTTATTTGAATAATGGAGAAAGTGTCTTTATATGTTCAATCTACTATGAAATAAGATTGTCCTATAGGCGTATTAAATATTAAGTAGTGTTATATCCCAAAGAGAATTATGAATGGTAACTTTTGAGGACTATTTATGGACAAATATGATACGTATATTTCCTATTGTATAATTGTTAAATAACTAAACTATTCATAGTCATGTCCCTCTTATAATGAGCTTTATTTCGACCCATAGAATGTTGTTATTTGATGTGCCGTTCTTGAGTTATCCTCAGTCTATTAATTACTGTTTCCAACATTCACAACCACATTTAGCTGAATCTTGTATAAATGCTATTTTATATTTTATGGTCGATGTAGTCTGTCTGTTTGGTATATAAACCTAGTATCCTTAAGATAAATGATTCATATTGCAGAGGCTGTTATTGGTGTTCTGGACCTGACTGGCTGGGCTAGACAGATAGCATGACCAATAAGTGCTCAAGATTGCTCGTTCGGCTTTCGTGTATCATTGGTACATTCGATAATTCACTGCTTTCTATTTGGTGACATCGTCACGTTATATATTAATAGGGCACTCAGGCACACATATTATAACATTAACTTTAGGTACATTTTTGCTTATAAACATACAGTTTGTAATTGTTCATTAAGGAACAGTACATGTATTTAGATTGATTTAAAATTATCAATGGTGATTACTTCAAGGTAGATTAATTATCACATAATCTTGATACTCATTATTCAGTCAGTTTAGTAAATTTAAAAGTGTTGTCTTATAAGCTATAACTTAAGTGACATACATTGAGGAAATCATCTAACTGTATTACGAAGCAATTCATAAGTTGGAATTCTGAAGGGAAACGGAAAAAAAGGAGACCAAAGAATACACACTTTACCAAGAATTGGAAGCAGACATAAAAAGAATGAATAGCAACCGGAAACAAATGAAAAAAAATTTACAGGACATAATTGAATGGGCAATGCTGATGAGCGGCCTATACTCCTCCATGAGTGATAACAGGCATAAGTAAGTAAAAATCAGACTTCATTTCACCTACTTAACTTTGGCCAATTAAGTGGTCACATTGAATCCTTCCTTTAAAAAGAAATAACGATATTACTCAAAGGCATGAAATTCATCAGTTCTACCAAAAAATGAATAGATATTTATTTGAATGTACTTTTTGTTGTATCCCGAACAGAATTGTGAATGGTCATCCACTCCGCCACAAGGTATAACACTTTTATTGAACGACCATCCAATGCCTCCAGGTTTTCCCTGAAGGTCTAGCTTCAATGGATTCATGATCTCAACTATATAAATAGAATAATCTTAAATATCTTACTAATATTTAGAAAAAATGTTTTTGTAAAACTATTTACCTTTAATTTGTGGTTTTTCAGTTTGTTTTAAGACTAAATTTTGTTCATTTCTCTTAGAGGGTAATTCATATTTATTTGGCGTTTCGGATGATATAGATGATTTGGTTAAAAAGGTTTCATGTTTGATAAGATTTTTATGGATATTCTCATCATTATTGATTGATTCTGGAGAAAAAAAGAAAAAAAAACAATTATGAGAACAGTATACAGTATACAATGCTTGTGAAATAAGGCTATCCATTCAGCTACTGAGTCTTGGATTCCACTGCTAGTCACTATCCATCTTTACTTACAATCCTTGTGAATTAAGGCTATATCGAGGCAATGGGCACAGTTTTCACATATACCAATTAGAGCCTGATCAGTTGCAGTCCTAAACAACAATGGGATAATTTATAAACAACCAATACTAAGTGAATTTCAACTTCATCCTATTGCACAAGAAAGTGGCTATCAGGACTCAGTAGCTGAGTGGATAACGCGATGGCGTTTGAAGCGATAGTTACTGGGTTCGAGTCTCGGAGTGGACATCAACTCTAAGATGCAGGTACATCCAGTTGACGAGTTCCAAATAAGATGAAACGCACATGCTGGATTCTCCTGCTAGCCGCTGTCCATCTTTGCTTAGTATAAGAGAAACAAGTTGAAATATCTATGACAAAGGTCGCACGCAATGTTAATATACATATATCAAATAAGAATGTTATATACCAGGGAAAAAAAAGAATCTTCTAAATATTATTAGATTGAATTTATTTGACTTAATGTAAGTGGTTAGTTATTACTTATAAGTATTATTATTATTATTAGCTTTATTCAATATTATATTATTTGGTACAAAATCGAATTCTCAGCATAAAGTATTTCAACATGTTTACGTTTCTTATTTCTTCGTTGCTCCTGATGATAAACATTCAGTGATCGCCAGTTGGATGTCAGCAGTTTAGTCAATCGACATATGAATAATGTATATTCTTTTTGCTGCATGTTCCCAGCAAACACGACATCTCTGATTAGGTCTTTTGTAACCTTTACAGCGAAAGGTTGTACAGTTTTCAGAAACGCACCGGAATATGTTGTGTGCTTAATAGCCGTAATGATGTATTAAAACAAACAATATTATATAACTTGTTGAAATATATAGATGACGGGAAACAGGTAGCCCAGATATTTAAGCAGGCCGCAGATTAAGATGAATAGTTTGATGAATATAAAGCGACTTTATTAAATTTAGTCGATATGTACTTGGAAATTGTAAATTCAATGAATAAATGAAAACAATTCAATTTGTTAGAAGTGGGGTTTTGTGGAAATTTTAGTAATTTTATAGTTCAATTTATGAGTCGGTTGATGTGTGACAACCATGAAAAATCTGCAAACTCACCAGTGATTGTTTTCAAGAGGTATTTCCTGCAGTTCTAGTGAGAAGCAATGACCAATAGAGTCCAAATGGGTCTGTTGTGAGAAAGTAACTCACGAAAGACAATGGTGGACTGTGGCTCGATTTCGTGGATTGGTTAAAGTTGTACAATAACACCGTTAGATGATAGCTCAGTGGTCTAGATGTAAAGCGTTTGCGTTCGAGACCGTTAATTTCTGGGTTCGTATCGTGAACGCGCACTACTGAGGGGTTCCGTACAAGGAAAAAATGGCCTTCCAGTACTCCCAGGTTTTCTATTCGAAATTTGTGACTATTATTAAAATTTTCGACTTATTATGATGACGAAATGCTTAATCCATTAGTAGACTATAGTTTACTATCGATTTTCCAAATAATTATTATATAAATACACTTGTAGGGCCAGTGAAATCTCACTGAACCCCAGCCAAATCATCCGGAAGTTATGTCAATGAATATCGAACAGATAATCGATCCCTGTCAGGGTCAAGGACAACCAACACGCATCAGTTAATCTTTTGCCATGTAGTGACCCATGTGGTGGTGGTCTCACTATCTTCTCTGTACTCGTTATTGCTAATCAATTTACGTAGTAACGTCCTTTGCGTCATACGGTTTTCAAAGCAGCCATAATACTTTGATACGTCGAAAGGGTAATCAGCGTTAGATACTGACCTATAGGTGTGACTTCGACGTTAAGTATTGGTCACACCATTCCCATCTAACTTGAGTAAGCCCTTAAACATTCGACAGAGATCATCAACGTTGATGATCGACACACATCTTTATGAATGACATTATATCGGAACTGTAACATTCTATAAGGATATATGTGAAATGTTCTTACTTGGAATTAATAACAATGTATAGTGTTTGACTTGAATTATTATTCCTAATGAGTGATGTTCTGAATTTAATAATAGAGACGAATCTTTTATTTTCATTCAGAAATACTCTGATGCTAATGGCTTTTACAGGTAAGGTAAATCGTAAAACGTTAAACCCCCCCTTAATTGAACAGCTACACTACTTTGTATGGTAATATTATATCATTATAAGGGCTAGTTTAAGGAAATTAGTTAACTTTATGTTACTATACAAATGCGTAACCCTATAACTGATCATAGTGAAATGAAAGTAACTCGTTTAATTCATATGTTTTTATGTATTAAGTTGTAAATTAATGATCTTGATTGGTAATGCTTGTAATTCATTACTCCTAGACAATTCCATTCATTCCTAATGTTGTTTTTTTCTCAGCCATGAAAAAATTTTACCAATAATCGAAAACATTCTTAAGGTTCTTTTTTCAAAAGTTTCTTTACTACCTGTTGCGTTTCTCCCTCGATTCAATAAAGCACATTCATATAAGACTCTATATTGATATTATCCTTCGGTGTTTTATTAAGTCTAATAGTATCCTGTAATTTGATATTTTTCTTTAATAAAGTATACAGTTTCGTTTATATTTTAATAATAATTTAATTCAAGATTAGACAATGAAACAGGTTTCAAATATTCAATCTAAAGTCTTGTAAACTCCTGGCAGATGTTATCTTATCAGATACTGACCATCCCCCTTCATTCATATCTCTTTCTCTTTGTATATCTTCTCATAGAACGAGACGTAAATACATTAAAATCTATGCATGCAAGCAAATGTAATAAAAGTGTTATATCTCGAAAAGAATTATTAATGGTAACGTTTGAAGACTATTTATGGACAAATATGATTCGTATATTTCCTATTGTATAATTGTTAAGTAGATCAACTAATCATAACCATGTTCCTTTTATTATGAGTTTTATTTTGACCCATAGACTATTATTATACGATTTACCATTCTTGAGTTATCCCCAGTCTATTAATTACTGTCCCCAACATTCACAGCCACATTTGACCAAATCTTGTACAAATGCTGTTTCCTATTTTATGACACGATGTGGTCTCACTGTTTGGTATATAAACCTAGTATCCTTGAGATAAATGATTCATATTGCAGAGACTGTTATTGGTGTTCTGAGCTTAACTGGCTGGGCTAGGCTCATAACAGGACCGACAAGTTCTCTAGACTGCTCGTACGGGTTTCATTTTTCACTGGGCCGATCAATAAATCGCTGCTCTCTAATTGGTGGCATCGTCACGTCATATATTAAGTGGGAACGCAGGCAGGCTACAAGTTATAACAAAACGTTCTGTGATACCTTATCAAGCAAATATACTCTGTAACGAACACGTTATTAGAATTGACCTAGTCAATAACCTATATTCTTAAACATGTCGGTTATTGGAAGGTTGTACAGATTCAGATCTGCTTTCCTCCACCTCCTCTTTTTTTGTAAAAGAAACACTTTTCGAAATACCTCATGCTGAGAACTCTATATTGTACCAAAATATAATATTGAATAAAGTCATTAATAATAATAATAATAACTTTCAATGTCAGTGAATTCACTTACCAATGATCAGTTGAAATCGTTGTTCACCTAAAAGTTTCCCTGTTGTTGTATTGTAAACTCTAAAACAAAGTTTAAAAAAAGAAACTTATTTATGTACACTAAGTGACAATTGAATATCTTGAATGTAAGTTCAATTTCATTTTAAACTTCAATAATGAAATTTATGAACATCAAAGAGATATCTTGAATTTTTTAAAATGTGATTAATAAGCAACTGGATTGTAGTTTTATCAAATTTGTTGAAGATATAGTGTGGTGTGGGTTACTTATATTGTAGTGCTGTTCTTCGCTAATCGTTCAACTCGATAACCGTTATAATACAAAACTTAACGGTGCATAAAATCACAAGGCAAAGAGAAGCGGCAGCTATAGTTTATTGTCAAATAATGGAGGCCAGAAAGGTATAAACACATGAGCAAATATCAGCGGAACAGAAATGACACGTATTGGAGACGGCGGGTAAGCCAACTCACTTTAATCAAGCGAACGAAATGCAGTTGGTATGAAAATGCATGTACAATAATAATCGAAGACTATGGACTGATATTTGCAGAAGGAACGGTCAAGATTGAAACAATTGATTGATAAATTGCAAAATAAATATTTACTGAATGGTTGTCAGATTTTAATGAGATATTCTGTAATTTTGTGTTCAAATACATTCGACTGTTCCCACTCGTATTCTGTTCACTACAATAGCTAAGACATAGTTGTTATAAATGATATAGAATGGGTTCTATTATTCATTATGTTTAAGCATCCGGATAGTATTCCAATCCTCATACATATCGATATATATATATTTACGAAACCGTTAGATCCTGGGTACAGATCTCGCGACGTGGGATCATAGTTGCTCACTGATGAGGAGTCCTTTGATAGGACGAAACGGTCGTCCACTGTTTCCAGGTTTTCCGTGTTAGTTTAGCTTTATTTGACTTATGATTTCAACTCTATGATTATTATACATTAATGAATTATTAATAGGATTTTTCATGCTTACAAACTCCATTTATTTGAAAATCTGTCAACTGGTAATCTTTATGTTTAAACTGGATTAACTCATTCAAAATTATTAGACCATTTCCTTATTGGTATGTATGTAAAGATGACTCAGTTAGTAAGTGTATTCCATAGAAATATGAATTGGGATTTTTATGTTTAATAATTCTGATATAGAATATCATGTTAATTCAATAATTATAGATAATTGTATATTGTCAGAAGGGGTTTTGTGGAAATTTTAGTAATTTTATATAGTTGAGATCATCAGTCAATTGAAGCTAGACTACCATGGAAAACCTGGAAGATTCAATTGACTCATGATGTCAACTATATAGTCATATAATACTAAGTCATTTGGAAATAACGAATTCAAAAAGAGGAGGTTGTTTTTTTAAATCAATTTGTTGTAACATACCAGATGTATAGCTTTTTGGATTGGGTTACATAGATCTACAAAAATAATGTTTTTTGTTTAACATGAAAATATTTCACTTCATGAGATGATTTCAGTTCGAGGAACTTCATATTCCAGAATGGAGAGAATAAAAGATTTTTGCAAAATAGTGAATCCACGAACGCAACATGAGTTGAGATTTTAGATAATCAGAACTTACAGCCAGATCGAAGTTCTATTGAGAAGCTGTGGCTGTCAATAGTTTAATATCTTATTTACTTACTTACGCATGTTACTACTCGTGGAGGAACATAGAACGCCCACCAAAATTTTTATCCAATACTGTCCTGAGCAATCCTATCCAGCTATTTCCAATGAACATTCATTTTTTTCACATAAACTTCCATTTTCCAGCGTAATATGTTCTTTGGTCTTCAACTTTCCCGCTTCCTTTGAGGATTTCAAGTTATGGCTTTTCTTTTGATGCAGTTTGGTGATTTCTTCAGTGTATGTCTTATCCACTTCCACGTCTTTTCCTAATTTTCTCTTCATTTGAATGCTGGCTCGTTCTCAAACACAGTAGGATGTTACTGACAGTATCCAGTACCAGAGAAATAGTTTGATATGCTATTGGTTATATTTGTAATTAGCATACAAACTCCCTTAAATATCGGATACACATTTTTTAACGCCCATGTTGAAGCATAAGAGAATTCTTTGTGTTTATTAAGATGAAATGCATTTATATTGTGATGTAAAACAAACTCCGCCTGTAGCTCCTCCGGGGGCTACTGCCGGTCTTAAGCCTGGGTAAAGGAGGAGGGTTGAGCATAGGGTTAGCGACCTAATTCCCGTAGAAAACCAACTCGCTAAAAAATCGCTAACCAGAGGTCGGTGGCCTATATTCCATTGAAAGTAAAACATTCACATCGATCTAACCTGATAAAATAACAATAAACATATTAAATTTTAATTGACTGATAACTTACCTACAAACATATTGACCATCATCGGAAATCTTTCTAGGATTAACAATGCTGAGAATTTGAGTATATTCATTGACGTTGCTAATAATATATTTAATCCCACCAGATGCTTTATTAACTGATTCAATGTTAAGTGGTTCACTTGATGTTACACTACGATACCATAAAATTGACCATTGATATTGATTATTTGCTTGATGTGTATTTTGATAACTTTCAGTTAGTAGTAATGATGATAAATTACAATTCAAATGACCAGTTAAACCTTCCGAAGTATGTTCAAAAATTGTTTTGACTTGTTGATCAGTTTCTATAACAAGTATGAATGATAACAATGAGTTAAATATTGTGTACCGAAATATCTATATGGTACATATATTTTGTGTGAATCCTTGTTATGAAAGGAAATCTCGAAGGATTCGTAGCACAAATTCACAAACTATTCACAATCTCAACAAAGCAAGACTGATACTAATTGCCGAATATAATGAATTCATTACTTTTAGTTGCTTTCTCTTCAATATTTACTAAGGAGAGTCAAATGAGACTATTGATAAATGGTTCAACAAAAGATCTCTGACCAGTTAAATGGATATCTACTTATGTTTGAAACATATTCCTCATTTTCAGACCAAAATGACGTTTTAACAAATAGCAAAGAAAAGAATGCTGATTTTAAGGTCGTGTATTCTGTAGCCAAAATAGTACTAAATAGATTAATTTAGTATGCATACTAAATCTATTAATAAATTGCATAGTAAATACTTTCTCCGATCCCTTAAGAATGTTCGCAGTTGAGATGATATATTATAAACATTGCTACTGATATACCTAAACCGTCTTCTTAGGCGGTTCTGATATCCCTGACTACTTCTACAAGTCTATGGGAGCACTAAAGAAAATGTGCGAAATGCAAATAAAAGCTTTGCTCTAAGGTTCGTCCATTTACAGAGGTATTTATAGGACTACATCTAACCTTGGAAATCCGGATATTTCTGCAATGATACTAATATAGTAGCAGTATATATAAATATCCAATTAAAACTGTGACACGTGATTCTACATATTTTAGATGCATCTGTATCGATTCTGCTCAACGCTGATTGGATACAAAGTTCCTGGGCATTTCTGGGCCTCTAAGGACTTGTTGAAGGATGTTTATAAGACTCATTCAACAATCCAGTTAGGATTCATTTACATATAGCGTTAGTAAGCTCAGTGTATAAACAGATTTACAGAATAATTCACAATTATTCGTTAGCCAAATCATCATTATCGCGTATTTCTAATGGATGAATGGTTCACTCGATGTACTTAAGCATTTTTGGAGAGTAGCTTACAATTTCAAACTGTTTTATTATTGAAATGTAAACTAACTTAATTAGTTTGATGTCTAAACGTTTACAGAATGTTATCAGAAGAGGGTTTTGTGGAGATTTTAATAATTTTTGTAGTTGAAATCATGAATCAATTGAAGCCAGACCACCATGAAAAACCTGGAAACACTGACGGCCGTTTAGTTTTATTGTGTGACTTCTCAGAAGTGCGCAACCCAGTACCCGTCAGTCTCGCGCGCGAACGCTTAACCTCTAGATCACTGAGCTGACCGGCATCCAACGGTTGCTCAATTTCGTCGCTTGGTTGATGTTAGACATTAACACCCTTGGACGCCAGTTTGGTGGTTTATAGAATGCTCACTAGGGAGCTACGAGAGTTCCTAATTGATGTTATTTTTATACCGAAATTTATCAGTTTTTTTATGTACTATTGTTATTTAAGATAAATTATTAAACAAAAGTTTCGTGTTCCGGTTGCTAACTGAAGATCGATGTAAGTTGTTGGGGAAATACCATTGTTCTTTGTTAGTGTTATACACTTTTTTGATTTGATAAATTCAGGTTATATCTAACCTATTAAGGTATAAAATAAGTAAATGAGAAAGTATAAGATCACGAATTGAAATACATTGATAATTGATGATATAAAATAATAATCTTCGATAGTATGAAATTTCATATGAAGAATACTTTTTTGAATAAAAAGCAACGCATTTGCAACGATCAAACTCTAAACGCTACTCTAAGTCTATTTTTATTCGTTACTTAACGAAAACTGATTTCATTGACTATGACCTGGTTATTAGTCGATCATGAAAGCCTCTTTATTGCTATATTACTAATTACTTTCAATATTATATATACTCTTAGTATTGTTTGTTTGAATCTTCCCATCGATGTGTTAGGACTGCAACTGCTCAGTCTCCAATTGACATATATTCATACTGTGCGTATTGCCTCGATATAGCCTTAATTCACAAGGATTGTAAACAAAGATGGATAGTGGCTTGCAGTGGAATCCAGGACTCAGTAGGTGAATGGATGAAGCGATGGTGTTTGAAGAGAAAGGTACTGGGTTTGAGTCCCAGAGTGAACATCAACACCGAAATGCAGACACATCCAGCTGACGAGTCCCAAATAGGACGAAACGCGCGTCAAACTGGATTCCACCGCTATCCACTATCCATCTTTGCTTATATACATATACGTTGAAATTTTTGATAACATTTGTTCATTCATTAATTAGTAATCTGTAATGTTGGGAAAGGATACAATAATGAACATTGAAACAGTTGTTAATAAACTATATTGTTACTTAAATAATAAAAGTGTATATCAATTATTGCATTATTTTTCAATTTAGCAGTACATATATAACAAAGATATGAAACAACTGTTATAATATTTGTGTTTCGTATAATATATACTACTTAATATGATACATTAATAATATCATGTTAAATAGTCTATGTATATATATAGTATGCATATAAGTAGTATATATATCTGCATAAAGGAATGAACATTATTAGCAAATCATTACCGTTATGAACAAACTTTTCATCCTTTAATTGAATATAAAATTTACAGTTGATTGATTCTTCATCGTATTCATTTTCATTATTATTGTCATCCATACTGTTAGTATATTGGTTACTTTTCATATACTGATAGATACCAGTATGTGATTTTTCAATTTTTAGTATTTTCAATAATCCATCTAATTACACAAAAGAAAATTATGATAAAAAGATTGTGAATAAAATGCTAAATTGAAAATCAATGGTCTATCTGTTAAGGGCTATGGCGCGGGACTGGTAGGTCCTGGTTTCGAATCTTGTGAGTGCGGGATCGTGGATGCGCACTGTTGAGGAGTCTTATAATAGGACGAAACGGCCGTCCAATGATTCCAGGTTTTCCCTAGTGGTCTAGATTCAATTGACACATGATTTCGATTATGAAAATTGAAAAAAAAGTCTATTTTTTATGGCAATATTATGTCGACTACTTTATAAGCATCTCATGATTAGATGAATTCACAAACAGAAATCTCTAATACCATAGAGGGTATGTAGAGATTACTCATATTGTAGTATGGTCTACTTATATCCATATAAGTAGTATATATCGATGTTCAGACATAGAATGTATTTTGGCTGAAGACCGATGAGGAAAGAACTGGAATGAAGTGCAATTGGTAGGAAAATGCATGAAATTAGAGAAGATGAACTGATATTTACAGAAGGAACGGTGAAGATTGAGACAATTGATTGTTATTTTGCAAATTGACTGTTTGCTGTATGATTATTAGAATTTAGTGATATAGTCTGTAATTTGTGTCTAAATACAATCGACTGTCACCAAATGGTGTTCCGTTAACTACAATATTTATCTTTACAGGAAACATTTTTTTAAATAATTCACTAATGAGCACATGATTATTATCACTTTACGGGATTATTGAAAAATGTTGAATTTCATATTTCATATCGCCATACTTTTTCCACGTATATTGAAATACTAAGGGAGTTCAAAGTTCAAATTAAAAGCGATACCATTTTATTACCTTCTTCATTACAAAAGCTTTTTTTATGCGCATAATGTTTATTTATTTACTTAAACACATAAATATTGGTACAAATGGGCACCAAATACATATGCGCCACACAAATCTCATTTGATTTGTGTGAGGGCATCCAGACCGAAGCAGGTGGTTTTGTAGTGCCGTGCTTCGTTCATAGTTCACCTCAATAACAATACAAGTCTTAACGGTGCATAATATCAGAAGGCAAAGGGAAGCGGCAACTACATCTTTATTGATAAATGATGCAGACCAGAAAGTTGTCAGCATATGAGCAAATGATAGCGAGCGAAGCATATATGACGCGTATTGGAGATGGCGGGGAAGCCAACTCATTTTATGCAAGCGTTAATCCACATTTATAGTCAGACAAAAAATGACATATATATTATGAATAAGATACGAAGTGTGCATACTTATACGCTCATATAAAGTGGTAGTCAATGTTAATAAGCTAATAATTAACAAGATCAAAATATGACTCATAATGGATCGGCGAATTGGCTTGGCCAGTAGCTAGCATAAAGTATATGAGCTTAACATATAAACAGATACTACAGTTTCATTAGGGGGCCAAACCCGGAGCCTTTGACCTAAAGCTCTGATCCACACCTCAGTGGAGCAAGTTTATGAGATACAATCCCATGGTAGCCGGTGACCAACGATTGATTCATGAGCAATTTGTTTCCTCAGGATACTGGAGCCCATGTGCACCATTGATTTGGAATCAGAGTTTTCCAACTTTCCTGGGTAAACTTTCCGTGTTCACCAACCCGGTTAAAGCGCCAGACATTCGTAACCAAACCCCAGCAGATAGTAGGACTTTCGTGGCAGAAGCTATTTTTCGAAGCTAGCATTTTGAGAGGGAGAGTGGACTCTTTTCACTCTCGGCCGTATCAGAGTATTTGAGGGCTACAAAATATATAGATTATATTTATTGGTAGTGTTGATAAGCTGTGATAATAGGGTTTTTTAAATGAAGCAATGAGTTTACGCTTACTCTAGGAAGTTTAAGTTCCGATCATTGACTGCATTATGTACGTTCTTTTCGCTGCATATTGCCAGCAAACACGATATCTCTTATTGGGCCTTTGTAACTTGTAAATTTATACACTTTTCAGAAACGCACCTGTATAGGTTATGCGTTTAATAGCCACAATGATGTATTAAAACAAATAAAATTAGATAACTTGTTGAAATATCTAGATAGGAGGAATAGGTAGCCCAGATATTCAAGCAGACCACCTTTAGTTGTAACACATAAAATCCATTAACAAATAACTTCGTGGATTGGTTAAAAATTAGAAATTAATACCGTCGGATGCCGGCTCAGTGGGCTATCGGTCAAGTGCTCTGGTGCGATATTGATAGGTCCTGGGTTCGAATCCCGCGAGACGGAATCGTGAGTGCGGACTGCTGAGGAATCCCACAATAGGACGAAACGGCCGTACAGTGGTTCCAGGTTTTCCATAGTGTTCTAGCTTCAATTGATCCATGATTTCAACTATATATAGAAATAACTTACCTTCAAAATGATAATTATCATCATCATTCATTGTAATAAATTGTCCATTATGAATCCATTGACTAATATATGTTGAATAGTTTAATTTCTTCTTCTTCTTATATTGTTTTTCAATATAATATCTGGAATGATTAATTCTTTTATTATAATCCCATTTATTCCATTCATCAGGTGTTGGTAACTTTGGAAATGGTATTTGATTCATATTCATTACATTATTATTATTATTATTATTATTATTATTATTATTATTATTACAATTTAATGTAACTTGTTTACCGATTTCAGTAGTAATCAGTTTTGGATTTAATAAACTGGTTGTTGGGGTCCCTTATAATAAAACAATAATAAGACATTGATATACTACTTATATAAAGAAAAAGATAAGCATATTTACTGTTTAGGGAAAAAGATAATTAATAAAATAGATGTATTCACATTACTGGAGAAGTATTTATTGAGATTATTGTTAATTTAGAGAAAATGACTGGCTTCAAGAGGTATTTCCTGAAGTTCTAGTGAGAAGCAGTGACCAGTGAAGTTCAACAGGGTCTGTTGTGAGTTGGTAACCTACTGAAGACATTGGTGGATGTGAAGCTCAATTTCGTTTATTATTTGAAGTTAGACATTAACACCGTTGAGTGCCAGCTCAGTGGTTCTAGACGTTGAGCGTTCGCGAGCGAGACCGGTATGTCCTGGGTTCGAATCTCATCAGGCGGGATTATGGATGAGCACTGCTGAGGAGTCCCACAATAGGACGAAACAACCATCTAGTGCTTGCAGGTTTTCATGGTGGTCTAGCTTCAATTGACTTATGATTTCAACTATAAAATTACCGAAATTTCCACAAAACCCCCTTCGAATAATATACGTTTAACACGTAGATTTCGAGATTGTTTGTAAATTATATATGTTAAACTATTTAACAGTGTCAATTTTAAAATGATCAGTGTTTTTTTAAAGCAAGATTGTATTCTGTGAGATAGAGTTGTCGACACTGTGATCAATCCTTCTCCTTTACCTAGGCTTGGAGCCGGTAATAGATTTAGAAGAGTTATAGGCATTACAGATTATAGTTGAACATTCAATTTAATGAAACTCGTCACAATGTATCAACGTCCTCGATTATGAGAAAACATTTGATGTGGATAGGAGAACATCATGCAACTTTCTTCGACACAATGGAGTACCTAAGAAAATCATCAACATCATGCGAATTCATAAGACGGATCACAGTGCAAAGTTGTGCATGGATGACAGCTGACAAATGCATTCTAAGTGAGGACCGGATTAGATTATGAAGACCTCCACATTTGAGAGAAAACACTGAATACAGTGGATATCTCAGAATCAGTCAGATTTGGACTTCATAGATGACATCGACCTTCTGTACCACACCCACCAAAAAAATGCAGATGAAGACAACTAGTGTAGCAGCAGGCTCTGTACCAGTAGTCCTCAACATACATAAGGAGAAAAGCAAGATCCTCAAATACATCACATAGAACACCAACGCAATCACACTTGATGGCGAAGCTCTTGAAGAGGTGCAAACATTTACGCACCTGGGAATCATCGTTGATAAACAAGGAGAATCTGATGCAGATGTAAAGGCGAGGATTGACATAGAACATATAGAACTCAAAACACTTGTCAGTCAACAGCATAGTTAAAATCTTCAATACGAACATCAAGACACCTTTATTACACGGAGTTGAAACTTGGAGAACTACTTCAACCATCATCAACAATATAAATAAAATAATTTGTGATATCTCAATGAGTAGAAAGATTAGATTTTCTGACGTTTCGTGACTCAGTTTAAGCCATTTCTTCAGAGAATAAATAACCAAATGAAAACTAATCCAAGTCTATATAGTAAAAAGGAACAACGCAAGAAAATTATATGCTATTGAACTTTGCTGGAAAGAAGTGTCCAAAACAGAGTTCAACGAAGAATGCTTGTGAGTGGCCTATGCTCCTCCATGAGGGGTAAGTTTCTAACACTTTGTAATACTTGATGGGAATGTTTAAGTAGTTAACATTTGTTAAAAATCTAGAATATTTATTGTAACTAGTGTATGGGAATAAAATTGAGATGAAATTTTAGAGTGTTGCAGTACATCATTCATAACTTATGTGAAACTAATTTTAATAAACTTTAGTAAAACTAATAGATATATTCAAAATAATTGATACTATGTCAATATTTAGGATGATTCAAGACTGAAGCAAGTTATGGGATACTACATATCAAATATACATTATTAAACATGCTTAGTGGCCTAGAGGTCCTGAGTTTTGTTTTTCATTGTGTCCTGGATTAGCATTACCAAAGAAGGATGGAAAAAAAGCTGTTCAGAATTCTGTGGGTTTTCAGTGGTTGTCTAGTTACAGTATATCTCTTGTGTGTAAACTTTGTTAGTTATTAATTAATTAGTAATGAATGAATAACTCCGCCTGTAGCTCTTCTAGAGTTACTGCCGGTCCCAAGCCCGGGTAAAGGAGGAGGGTTGGGCATGGGGTTAGCGACCCCATCGCGTAGAAAAGCTAACTCGCTAAAAAAACGCTAACCAGAAAAAATAATTCAAACGATTTAAACTCTGCTCTGGGAGTTGAAGGAATAATGACGTCTCATGATGAAAGCCGAAATTTTTCGGAAGTCACGAGACCGATGCACCTTCTAACAACCAGAGCAACACTCTTTATAGGTACATGAAACGTCCGGACAATGTGGGAGACAGGAAAGACCAGCCAAATAGCAATGGAAATGAGGAGATACAACTTGGCAGTACTCGGAATCAGCGAAACCCATTGGACACAAACTGGACAACAAAGGCTAGGTACAGGAGAGATGCTGCTGTACTCCGGCCACGAAGGGGAAAATGCTCCACACACTCAGGGAGTTGCTCTAATGCTGTCCAAAGAAGCAAGAAATGCACTTGTGGGATGGGAATCTCATGGACCCAGGATAATCAAAGCATCATTCAGAACAAAGAAGCAAGGGATCACAATGAACGTTATCCAATGTTATGCACCCACCAATGATAGCAACGACGATGATAAAGATCAGTTCTATGAAAGGCTGTAATCAATTGTAGCAAAGTGCTCAAGTAAGGACCTCACCATCCTGATGGGAGATCTAAATGCTAAAGTTGGAGTGGACAACACAGGATATGAAGATATAATCGGACGACACGGACTAGGAGAAACAAATGAAAATGGGGAGAGACTTGCAAACCTATGTGCTTTCAACAAATTGGTTATAGGCGGCACAATATTCCCACACAAACGCATACACAAAGCTACATGGATCTCACCGGACCATACCACAGAGAACCAGATTGATCACATCTGTATCAACAAAAAATTCCGAAGATCAATGGAATATGTAAGAACCCGGAGAGGAGCTGACATAGCTTCAGATCACCACCTGGTTGTGGCCAAGATGAGACTGAAGCTAAAGAAACACTGGACAACTGGACAAACAGCACTACAAAGGTTTAATACAGCCTTCCTTCGAGATGCTGACAAGCTCCAAGAATTCAAGATAACTCTCAACAATAGGTTCCAAGCTCTACAGGATCTACTGAAAGAACAAGAAACTAATTTGGAGGACAATTGGAAAGGGATCAAAGAAGCAGTAGACGCCGAACTTAGGGATCATCAGGCTGGATTCCGTAAGGATCGGTCGTGCACAGACCAGATTGCGACACTACGGATCATCGTTGAACAATCAGTTGAGTGGAACTCATCACTATACGTCAACTTCATCGACTATGAGAAGGCGTTTGACAGCGTGGATAGGAGAACATTGTGGAAACTTCTTCGACACTATGGAGTTCCTCAGAAGATCGTCAACATTATCCAAAACTCATACGATGGATTACAGTGCAAAGTGGTGCATGGAGGACAGCTGACAGATGCATTTCCAGTAAGGACCGGAGTCAGACAAGGCTGTCTACTCTCCCCATTCCTCTTCCTTCTAGTGATTGACTGGATTATGAAGAATTCGACATGTGAAGGGAAATACGGAATACAATGGACCTCTCAGAATCAATTAGATGATTTGGACTTCGCAGATGACCTAGCCCTCCTCTCTCATACACACGACCAAATGCAGATGAAGACAGCAAATGTAGCAACAGCCTCCGCATCGATAGACCTCCACATTCACAAAGGAAAAAGCAAGATTCTCAAATGCAACACGGAGAACACCAACCCAATCACACTTGACGGCGAAACTCTGGAAGAGGTGGAAACATTCAAGTACCTGGGGAGCATCGTTGATAAACAAGGAGGATCGGATGCAGATGTAAAGGCGAGGATTGGCAAAGCAAGGGCAGCATTTCTACAATTGCAGAACATATGGAACTCAAAACAACTCTCAACTAATTTCAAGGTCAGAATCTTTAATACGAACGTCAAGACAGTCCTACTGTATGGAGCTGAAACGTGGAGAACTACTACGGCCATCATCAGGAAGGTACAAGTATTTATAAACAGTTGTCTACGCAAAATACTCAACATCCATTGGCCGGATACTATCAGCAACAGCGTTTTATGGGAGAGGACAAACCAGCTTCCAGCTGAAGAGGAAATAAGGAAAAGACGTTGGAAGTGGATCGGACATACATTAAGGAAATCACCAATGTGCATCACGACTCAATCCCTAACTTGGAATCCGGAAGGGAAGCGGAAAAGAGGAAGGCCAAAGAACACACTACGCCGGGAAATAGAAGCCGATATGAAAAGGCTGAAAAGTAACTGGAAAGGAAGGCTCAGGACAGAGTTGAATGGAGAATGCTGGTGAGCGGCCTATGCTTCTCGACGAGGGGTAACAGGCGTAAGTAAGTAAGTAAGTAATGAATGAAGAATATTCTTTGTCATGAATTCTTATCAGATTCTGTAGGTAATGCTTTCAGATTAGATTGGAAAAATATCAATATCTAACTTCAAAGTGGATACCTCTTTTAAATTATAGAATACAAACTTAAGATTATTTGTAAAATAAAATTGTTGTTGGCATTTGTGAATACTGAATTGATTTTTTTTAGTATATCTTAATAGGTCAGGCTATAAATTAAAGAGAAATGTTTCATTTAAAACAAGGATCAATACAAATAGCGTCTGGGTAAAAGCAATTTGTGTATTATAAGCAAAGATGGATAGTGGCTAGAAATGGAATCCAGAACTAGCGTTTCGTCCCACTTGGGACTCGTCAGCCGGATATACCTTTATCCAGGGGGTTTCAAACGCAGTACCATTCACTTTAAACGCCATCTCATTATCCATTTAGCTACTGAGTTCGCACAGGATGCATATATGGCAACCAGGGATTGATCAACTGCAATTCTAAACATCAACAGGCAGATTCAAACAAACAATACATTATATGTATGTATTACTCATAAAGACACCTAATGCCGAAGAAGAAATTACTTAACTCATGATATGATATTTATAGAAACGGAATAATGTATATTGCGTAAGCATAACATAACATAAACTACACTTGAATCATATCAGAAAATAATGACATATGTACATTAGCCAAATTATGTTATCTGACATTTTAGGAAATTATAACCCAAATGATCTTAAAGTCATCCTAGATTAGATAAAAAAAGTAGAATTCATCTTTTGAGATAGAAAACTTCAGTCAATTCCAATCCACAAAGTAACTGCTTCTATTATATAAAATACTGTAGATCAGGTTGCTTTTTTTGACAAATTGCTATAAACACAGCGTTCATTCAAGCTGATTTTTTTAGTTTGAACTAGTCCAGTTAAATTAAAACTGTTCCCATCTTGAATAAACACAATTATTTTTAAGTGATAGGAAGTGTTTTCAAATAGATCTTCGCGCTGCTAAGGAGTCCCACAATAGGACGAAATAGCCGTCCAATGCTTTCAGGTTTCCATGGTGGCCTAGCTTCAATTGAATCATGATTTCAATTGTGAAAATACTAAATTCTCCACAAAAACCCCTTCTGATCTGTAATAATATGCTCTCTAGTGGCTGGCTTCATGAGGTAATTCCTGGAGATCTAGTGAGAAGCAGTGAACAGTGGATTTCAACCAGGTCTGTTGAGAGATATCAACTCACTGAAGACAATTGGTGAACGGTTGCTCAAAATCGTGGATTGGTTGAATTTAAACATTAACATCATTGGATGCCGGCCGACTCAGTGGTCCATCGGTTAAGTGATCTGGTGTGAGACTGTTAGTTCCTGAGTTCGAATCTCGCAAGTGCGGGATCGTGAATGTGCGCTGCTGAAGGGTTCACAATAGGACGAAACGGCCGTCCAGTGCTTCCAGGTTTTCCTTGGTGGTCTAGCTTCAATTGAATCATCATTTCAACTATATATATTTGTTTGTTTGTTTGTGTATGTATGCGTATTGCCTCGATAAACCTTAATACACAAGCATGGTAATACGCAATACGCACAGTATGCACATATGCCAATTAGAGACTGACCAGTTGCAGTCCTAAACACATCGATGGGAAGATCCAAACAAACAATACTAAGTGAATTCAAACTTCACCCCATCGCACAAGCAAGTGGTTATCAGTACTCAGTGGCCGAGTGGATAACGCGATGGCGTTTGAAGCGAGGGTACTGGGTTCGAGTCCCAGAGTGAACATCAACTCTGAGATGCAGGTACATCCAGCTGACGAGTCCCAAATAGGACGAAACGCGCGTCCTGGATTCCACTGCTAGCCACTATCCATCTCTGCTTACCATTTCTTTTATTACATTATCAATAGTTGAAATGTATCATATGCTATATATAGTATCATATGTTATTACACAAACTACTACTTAAATCAGTAATAGAAATGACATTTTAAAAAAATGACAATTTTCCTAACAACTGACTTTGATATTCATGTATTTATAGTGTGATTATGAAAAATAAATGACTATTTTTAAAATTCATTAAATTTTGATGGAGTTTAGTTCTTTGAGGTGGATGTTTTGATCGTGGAGCTTCCATTGTTCTTCTGAACTTGGGGTCGAAGTTCGTGTTGATAATTTCAAACGTATTTTCCTAATTTCCTATTTGGCTGGAATTTGGCTAACGGATATTCAGTACCTTACGCAGACAATCGTTTATAATTATTTGTGCCATTTTAACGATGGTTGTAGTGGTTCTCCAAGTTTCAGCTCCATGTAGTAGTACTTTCTTGACGTTTGTATAAATATATATGACTTACAACAAGAAGGGAATTAAAACATTGCTGAAACTATGTATTACCAGCTTTTCTCATGGAAACTTTCGCCAGTTTTATAATATCGACACAAACTTTACAAAGACGAAGTCGTTCGATACAATCGTTGGTTGTTAATTAATTATCGTGTGTATGACTACACCAAAATGTGTGTGAAATATGATGATCACAGGAATATGATTCACTATAACAAATAGATGTCCAATAAAATCAGTTAAAAGTTGTTATATCTAGTGGAGAATTATGAATGGTAACTTTTGACAACTATTTATGGACCAATATGATACGTATATTTGTATAATTGATAAGTAACTTAACTAATCTTATTCCTGTTCCCTTTATTATAAGCTTTATTTTGACCATTAGACTATTACTGTACGATTTACCGTTCTTTAGTTATCTCCAATCTATTATTTACTATCTTCATCATTCACAGCCACATTTACCTAAAGCTTGTACAATTGTTATGGTTTATTTTTATGCTACGATTTGGTATGTTTGATTGGTATAAAAACTCAGTATGTTTGAAATATAATGTTTCACATTGCAGAGGCTTTTATTGGAGTTCTGGACTTAACTGGTTGGGCTAGGCAGAATGAAGGACCGCTTAGTGCTCTAGACTGCTCGTACGGGTTTCATATATCATTGGTTCGATCAATAAATCACTGCTCTCTAATTGGCGGCATCGTCACGTCATTTATTAACAGGGCACTCGGCTATACGATATAAGAAAAATTATCCGTATCCACATGTCAAATAATTTTCTGGAAGATTAAAGTTTATATTTCAGGTCTGTGTATCAGTTATCAAATCATATAAGCTTAAGTTAAATGAATCGTATGGTTTATTTAAAATGATTAAATTTTGACTTACTTATTACTATAATACGAAAAGATTTTCCAATAAGCTTTGAATGAGAATTATCCACTGAACATGTGTAAATACCTTCATTTTTCGGTCTAGCATATTTAATGATCAATACACCTAGAATAAGATAAACACGGAAATGGTTTGAATAATTTACCGAAATTGTAATGGAGAGTAATTATATTGTACTTGGTCAGTCGTTATACCCTATCTAGAAAGCTGAAGTTTTTCACAACTGAAGTTGTATACTTTTACATGAGCGAAATAAGAAAGAGAAGTAAAGTTTACTGGTTATATTGATAGTTAGAGATTAACTGTGATGAATGGAGTTTGAGTAAATAGCGGAATCAATATACAAATTACGTACAATACAAGGCTGAAAATATGGAAAAAGATAGAAAACTTGAATGAGACAGATGTTAGACTATTTTATTTATTATTATCAAACAAAGGTAAAAAAAAAATTAACTGATACATCCGGAACTTAAAATCCTCATCTCGCCATATGGCTCAGTATAACAATCATTCACTTCATTAACTAATGCTTAATTTTGACTATGCTGAGCTGAATCTTCTTTCACACAACCCATATATTTATCCATCTACTACAAGTTGAGGAACAGATTGTTAGTTTTACATTTGTCGACTACTTCAGTAGATAAAATGTGATCATTATATTAACAAATTTATTGGGCTATGCAATACCCTACGTATAACGTCAGCATAGAATTTATTCCTGCTAACGTTTTGCACTTTGTTAATTGAAAATTCCTATCAATTATGACTCATATGAAATTAAATTGTGAATAAGTTGATCTCGATGGATTCACGATGTTCCGCGGCCATCATCCATTTTAATTATATTGTTGATTGTTTATTGCGAACTGTCTATTTTAAGTGTTTTCTTCATTTTCGTAGTCACATATGAACGTGTATATGCACTAAATTTTGGTATTGAGGTCTTAATCAAGTTATAACTATTCTGAGTTAAACATTCAACAGGTAGTTACGAGGATATATTGATACATGTAGATTTCTTCACGAATAGACATTAACTGATTCAGATATACCTTTTTCATTAAAAAACCTTATTGCTTTAGATCAAGTACAATGAGGTCACTAGTATACACTTCTAAAAAGTTCATAATTATCCGATTTACCCATCCTAACATTTGCAGTTTGCCAGTTTCTTATTTAATCCAAACTAGACTCTACGAGTTTCTTGCTTCAAGAATCACTCCTTAGGTTCTTACTTGCAGTAATAGAGTCTAAGTATATCGGTAGTGAGACAGATATCATCAATAGGATTGGATTACGTTCTTCTAATATAAATCATTACAAGAAATAAGAAATTCGGACAGCTTAATTTTAAATCAGTAGTATACAAATTTGAGCTTTTCCCCTCCTCCCCCATTCCTGAAGGTACTGTGATCGATCTATAGGAGTGCTGTTGATGTATACGGTTGAGGAGTATCGTGGTATTAAGTAAACAAATATTTTATATCCTTTGATTTTCAATATCATAACATTCAATTTCAACCTAAAAATGATATAATCTATTCACATTTTATTCATAATACAAAAACTGCTTATATAAACTAATAGTCTGACTACTTGTCAGTATATTACTGGGAATCTAATAACCTATTTCTTCACTTAGTATTGTTTGTCTGTATCCAGCTGATGAGTCCCAAATAGGACGAAACGCGTGTCCTCGATTCCACTCCTATCCAATATGCATCTTTGCTTAAAACCTATCTCTTGTTTGAATATAATTTTCTTTTTGTTTCATTCATGACGTCAATAACAATATAACTATAATTTCACTATTATGGAATGTACTAAATTTTGATAGATACATTACCCTAAATCTATCTAACCTTTTTATGGATTTTTCAATCATCCCTCATCCCCGTAAAAGCAAACGACTGACAATGTTTGTTTACAAGGATGCAAATCTTGCATACACTGTAATGTTGACTTTCATCCATCTAGATAACTTCTATTGACTATTGTTGTTATCTCCATTTTTATTCGATATTTATATAAACAATTTATGAATACTATCTTATTATAATATTGTAGAGTTCATTGACAAGTACATGGAGAAATGGGGTTTTTTGTTTAAAAATAAAAAAAAATCTAGTATCTAACGTACTTTGATTTAGACTTTGTTAAAGTTCATGTCTCATTATCAGTTTGATTATATCACTAGAACTTTATGCTTATCACATATCTTAAGTTTAATATGTTAGTAAGAACCTAGGTCATATTCATCATATATATTCATCTCGTTTGAGGTACCATTGAAAATTAGAAAACTCTAGATAGTCATTTCGTCTGAATACATGACTGTATAGCAAAGTACATGGACGATTAAATCAGTAATTGAATTCAGAACTTTGAGATTTTATGAAGAAAACTCGACCATTTAGACTATTGGGATAGTCTTCGTTGGTTAAGTTTCAATCAGTTTACAATATATCATGTGATGATCTAATGGATTACTGACAACTGTTTTGCTTCATAGAAGGTTAAACTCTCTCAATTATAAATATATATTCTTTTAATCGTTGATAATTGATTACAGCATTTAATTGCTGCTGGAGCTGTTTCGTAAAATTTAATGAGAATGTCATAAGATTTATAATTTCACCTAGCAACATTTTAAAAAGATGGACTGAATAAACTTTCTATACACAAATGTTTATACTTTAAATGGAGTGCACTAAAAACTGGACAGTAATTTACTTTCTGATACTTCTGATCTATATTCATATGCTCACTAGTGACTAACTTCAAGAGATACTTCCACATATCTCAAGATTCAGGTTATAATCCCTCTTTTGTAATATAGAACCATAATTAATGTGATATGTTATTCAGTCCAGCAATCTAATAAAACAATTATTATTACACCGATTTGATTGTATTGAAAATAACTGAAGTGTTATTATTTAAATAACAGTGATCATGGAGTATAAAGTCGATTATAAATTGATTGACAAAATATGTTTCGCATTGGGAATCCTTTGGCTACTGACAAGTATTATATAAGTTAGGAAAGAAGATGGAACTTTTCATATGAGCTTATATGGAGACAGGAAAAATAATTACATGAGTAAACATTAGAGTATTTACAATATTTTACAAAGTGATTAATGGAAATACGTGTAAATTACCTATGGTTATTAAATTGCAAGATTCACGATAATACTCTGCTGTGATGTAGAAGGTCACAATAAAAATTGTTATTGCGACAATTCTAGTATGTCATAATTTTAGCTTGGATCAAAGCAACAATGAAAAAGTTTGGTTGTTGAATAGTGAATTCCTTACCTGTAGCACTAAGTGATCCAGAATCAAAAATCATGTGGATTATTAGTTTCTATGATATAGGAGATATACAAGTGTGATAGGTTCCAACTAACAAGAAAAGAAATACCTAATCAATTATACTGAGCTCTTAGAATAAACTAAGTTCAATTATTGATATACCTTCATTGAAGTAAACTCAATTATATTATTCATTAGCTTAAAATCCATCTAATAGCTTAATAGAACCTATTTTTCTGATTGTATAGAACATTGATTTATGTCGTAAGTTGAAATATAAGGATTTCATTGTTCTCAAGATTATCCCCCATCTTGTGATTAATGATGTTTATGTAATATAATGTACCTAAGAGCAGTATATTTACGACTGAAGAACATCTGGAACTCAAAACAATTGTCAACCAACACCAAGATCAGAATTTTCAATACAAACGTCAAGACTGTTCTACTGTACGGGGAGGAAAACTGGAGAACTAGAAAAGTTATCATCCAGATGATACAGGTATTTATTAACAGTTGTCTACGCAAGATACTTCGAATCCGTTGGCCAGACACTGTCAGCAACAACCTATATTGGGAGAGAAAACACCGAATTATAACGAAGGAAGAAATCAAGAAGAAGCTCTGGAAGTGGATAAGACACACATTGAGGAAATCACTCAACTCTGTCACAATGCAAGCCTTCACATAGAATCCTGAAGGTCAAAGGAGAAGAGGAATACCAGAGAACATATTACGCCGAGAAATGGAGACAGACATGAGAAGAATGAACAAAAGTTGGATAGAACTAGAAAGGAACTCCCAGGAGAGAGTGGGTTGGGGAATGCTGGTTAGCGACCTATGCTCCTTTGGAAATAACAGGTGTCAGCAAGTAAATAAGTAAGTAAGCAATAAATTGTACTTAAAATCATAGCTACACATAGCTCCATTCATAAACCAAGATGTGTTTGGATAGAACTAGTAAAGAAGACACAGGATAGAGTGAATGGTTTGAAGAATGCTGGTTGGCGGCCGATGCTCCATTGGGGATAACATAGTGTACTTAAACTCATAGCTACATTCATAAACCAAAAGGTGTACTTGAATTGAACTCTTTTTTATCTAAAAAAAAAAGAAAAAACAAACCATATACATAGTTACAACAAATTGGCTTACCAAAATTTTGATTAATTTCAATATTCTCCATAAATTCATCTTTATAATACCAACGTGTTGATACAACTGGTGCACTTTCAAATATACAAAATAATGTTAAATTTGTATTTTCATTAATTTTAATTTCTTTTATTCTATTTAATGAATTTTCATTATTTTTATTATTATTATTATTATTATTATTATTATTATTATTATATAAATAAGATAAATCAGGATCATCCGATGAAAATTTTAAATGTGTCCAAATTTTTTTATTTGGTTCTATACAAAAAAAATTTGAAAAAAAAGAAAAAAAAGGGTGAAAAATGAAAAAATTTTTTTTCTTTTTGAAATAAATAATGATAAATAGTTGTCAATTAAAGTTGTTAATGTGACTCTTTGTTTTTTTGTTTTTTTTCTTTTTTTTTGTTTTCGAAAGAATAGAAAGAAAAAAAGAAAAGTATATTAGTTTAATGAATTAAATAATGGAAATAATTGATCTGAAAAATATAACTTTTATTTTAATGTCAAATATAACTGGTTGATTTGATATTTTTCAAAGTTGAAATCATGAGTCAATTGAAGCTGGACCACCATCGAAAACCTGGGAGCACTGGACGACCGTTTCGTCCTATTATGGGACTTCTCAGCAGTGCTTATCCACGGACCCGCTCTCGCGAGATTCGAACCCTGGACCTACTTGATGTAGTGCTAATTTACATTTGTTAGCAAGATGAATCTGCAATCCTCATATGATCTGACAAAAATGCCACTCAGTTTTTTTGACAGAAACATTGTCACTGATATGTTCACTGTGGATTATTCCTGATATACATTTGTGTAGCCGCTACTAATGACTGAATTATAAATAGATCATTTTATTCATGAATACTAGCTAACAGAAAACTTAGGTGCAGCCGCCAGATATCCAAAAATTTGGCGTATGAGATTTGGCGTTACTCAGACTACAGTTTACTTGTGATTGGCACTAAAGACTATATATGCATATCACCAGTTTCAATTTAGTGGTCATTCAGTGCGCATTTTTTCATTAATAAGTCATTGCTTTTTAAAAAATATCACCTTAAGACGGTTTTTATGTTACAAAACTTTATGTGTTTTCCAGTAGTTTCTTAAGTAGACCGAATATAACATTCATGAAAATGTTTCGTTTCTTGATGTAATAAGTGAATGACCAAGTGGGATCATTAAAATAATAATGTATAGAATGGGTCTACTACTGACACTGCAGGAGAAATTTATATAGTCCTTAAACATTTCTATAACCACCCTTTCACTAATCAAATGAATAAGACAAAATCACTAAGTTACTTCACAGTACTGAAATAGAAACAATTAAGTTGAAGTTAGACATGTAAACATTCGGATGCCAGCTTACCAGTCTGAAACTTAAGTGCTGGTCGTCGGACTTAGATCTTAGATACTATCTCTAGTGAATTCGTATGTAAATTGAAACGGGTTTTCGGTTTTTCCTGACTTTCTGTGGCTAATTATTTATGTGAACTGTAAACTTCAGTAGTTTCCACAAACCCTCAAGATTTAAAACTAAATTAAATGTAATTATACAGTGCAGAGTCTATTTTAAACGGCATGACTAAATAGGACGACTGAGAATATAAAACACTAAGGGTTAAAAACTGAGATCATGATTCAATTGAAACTAGACCATCATGGAAAATTGAGAAGCACTGGACGGCTGTTTCGTTCTATTGTGAGACTCCGCAACAGTGCACATCCACGATCTCGCCTCTCAAGATTCGAACCCTAAACCTGTTAGGAGATATGAACTCACTGATGACATTGGTGAATGGTTTCTCAATTTCGTTGAAGGTTGAAGTTAGACATTAACACCATTGGATGCTAGCTCAGTGGTCTAGTGGTTAAGTGCTCGCGCGCGAGACTGATGGGTAATGGGTTTGAATCTCGTGAGACGAAATCGTGGATGCGCACTGCTGAGGAGTCCCAAAATAGAACAAAGCGGCCTTCCAGTGCCACTAGGTCTTACATGGCGGTTTAGCTTCAATTGACTCATGATCTCAACTATATAAAATTACTAAAATCTCCACACAACCTCGTTCTGTTAAAAAAAACTACTGTTCCCTTCAAGGATGATTAAAAAAAGTCAATAATCACTATTAATATATTAAGTTTGATAAAAATATAAAATGATTTCCAATACTCAAGGGAGATTTGGATTTCCATATGACCGACAATTTGGCCTTGACCACTTTTATGTACCTTTACGAAAATTATTTTTTGATCATCCTTATAATAAATTCTGAGTATATCTTTAATGATATAGAGGGGTGGATATTTAAAAGCTATTTTTATCTCATCATTGAAGTCTATATCATTTTCTAGCTATGATTCAGATGCATATTTAGTTAGCCTTAGTTGTATGTGTTGTTAAATGTGGGGCAACTGATAAGGGCAATGAGTTTGCACGAAACGTATTGTGGTAATATATCACCTTGTTTTGTTAAAAACAAACAGTCTTTTCATTAAACTTCGTAGATAGACGACATATGGTTTTTTCAATATTTTAATCTCGATGGTTTACTATATGAAGAAGACTATGATGTACTCGAAATGAATTTGTTTGT
Organism: Schistosoma rodhaini; assembly: GCA_944470415.2. Classification (NCBI taxonomy): domain Eukaryota; kingdom Metazoa; phylum Platyhelminthes; class Trematoda; order Strigeidida; family Schistosomatidae; genus Schistosoma; species Schistosoma rodhaini. The sequence goes on along the minus strand of OX104036.1, from coordinate 7,374,105 downwards.
TTTAAATCTGGACTAAACAACTACTATTCAAATTGGTCTTAATGTAGTGTAGTCTACTTATATCCATATAAGTAGTATATGGGGATGGTCTAACATAAAATGTATTTTGGTAAAAGACCGATAAGGAAAGAACTGAAATGAAGTGAAATTGCTAGAAAAATGCATGAACAATGAAATTATAGAAGATGAACTGATATTTACAGAAGGAACAGTGAAGGTTGAAACAATTGATTGTTATTTTGCAAACTAACTATTTGCTGTATGGTTATCAGATCTTAGTACGATAGTTTGTAATTTATGCTTAAATGCATTCGATTGTCTCCAGTTTTATTTTGCCCACTACAGTAAGTGTACATGCTTAAATAATTATATATAAAAACAAATGCATTAGACAAGCACAACAGATGGGTTTTGATGGTGATCATGCAAGACTACAAACCGACTGAAATATTGGAAATCAACTAAGTGGTCAAAAGACAATGTACTTCTAAAGAAATATGAAAGTCACTAGTTTAGTGACTTGGATGTTTGTAAGTATGAGACATTGAGGATTGTTCCTGAACAGTCATGAATAAGTCAGTCAGAGAAAACCTCTTCGTTACTACATCTAAATTTAACTCTGTATCAAAGACCATTAACTTTAAAAAAATGATTTCGTTTGTTGTCATTGTAAGTTTTTAATTAAATGTTGTCAATCCAGTATGGTTAGTACGATTTCAGTTATTTTAAAATTTGATTCCATCATATTATTTAAAAGTGACTAAGCAACATCAGTATCCAATTGGATTTTTGCCTTTAGAATGTGGTTAAAAGATAATTATCAAACAGTCCACTATTAAATGCAAAAAGTAAATTTTTTCTGGCCTGTATCATTGTCAGCATTGTCAAAACACCTCTTCTAAACGTTATCATACCACCTGTCTGGGATTACTGATTTACAAATTTAGAGTTTAGTACCAAGGAATGACAAGTGGATAACAATGTTGTACAACTTCATAAAACTTCTTTTTATTCTAACAAAATAAATGTTTTACAATATTTTATTATTCGAGTAATCCTCATTGTTTGTAACTAGGGTAGAAATTTTGTCTACTTTTAGTGGTGTAATTGTAGTGCCGCGATTCGTTAATCGTTTAGTTCGATAACCGTTATAATTCTAAACTTAACGGCGCGTAAAATCAGTAGACAAACGATAGCAGCAACTATAGTTTATTGTCGAATAACTCAGGTTCGAAAGCTAACAACACCTGAGCGAATATGAATGAGCGAGTGAACGGCAAGCGAGAGAGCGAGGCGAAAGATGATGCATATTGGAGATGGCTTGGAAGCCAACTCGAGAGCAAAGCAAAAATGATGCGTAGTGGAGATGGCTGGGAAGCCAACTCGCTATAAGCAAGCATTACTCAATATTTATAACCAGACAAAAATGAATGACAGACATATGATGAATAGAATACGAAGGGTACACACAATTACGCTCATATAAAAGTATATTTAAGGTCAATAAGCGAATAATTAACAAGATCAAAATATGACTCATAATGGATAGGCGAATTGGCTTGGCCAGCAACTAGAATAAAGTATATGGGCTTAACATATAAACTGATACTACATTATGTTTCTAGATCTAAATGGTCTAGTCATGGAGTTATCATTGTCATTATGGAAAACATTACCAACACTTAATAATTAACATAATAGTGAGCTTTTAAAGTTGTGACACAAGTGTTGTATCAGTTAATTCTTGTATTCCTATAGTGATTGATGTTTGATTGTCATTATTTGTATGATATTATTTCTTGCATATAGTGTAATCATATCTAGATTAGCTTAAAACAAAACTTCAACTAGGTACATTTGAATTCACTTAGTATTGTTTGTTTGGATCTTCCCATCGATGTGTTTAGGACTGCAACTGGTCAGTCTCTAATTGGCATATGTGCATACTGTGCGTATTGCCTCGATATACCTTAATTCACATTTGCCTAAAATTTGTAATCATATTACCTTAAACAACAAAGTTCAGTACAATATATGAATGAATTTATCAAATAATTAGTTATATAAAGCTTAATGAATAAAACATTTGCAGATGTAAATAGCTTTAGACAATCGGTTTTGAGCTTCTTGTTCACTGAAATCCAAACTGTTTCGGTGAACAAAAAAGAAACTCACTAAAGAATTGTCATGTCTAAACAAATAACACCTTATATTTTCGATAATTTATTCTTGTTCGACCCCCCTTCATTAATGAAAAGGTGAATAGACACATATACCATCTATATCCTTCCAATTAATTTTTTTTTTTAATGTAAAAGTGCACTAATTTTGCATACTACATTAAGTATAAACATAATAAACATTCACACAACCTTTTTTTATGGTTGAAATCATGAGTCAATTGAAGCTAGACTACCATGGAAAACCTGGAAGAAGTGTACGGCCGTTTCGTCCTATTGCGGGACTCTTCAGCAGTACGCATCTACGATCCAGCCTCAAAAAAATTCGAATCCAGGATCCATCAGTCTCGCGTGCGAGCGCTTAAACTATAAATCAATGAAACAACATCCAACGGTGTTAATGTCTAATTTCAACCTTTTCACAAAATTGAGCCACCGTCCGACATTGTCTTCAATGATCTACCATCTAACAACAGACCTAGTTGAACTCCACACTTCACTGCTTCTCACTAGAACTCCAGGAAATACATGTTGAAGCCAGTCACTAGTAAGTATATGTTGAATAATATCAGAAGGGGTTTTTGTGAATATTATAGTAATTTTAATAGTTGTGATCATGAGTTTACACAACTGACAGAAATTTATGACAGGTGATTTATAACATACAGGTTGAATTGGAAATATTTTGATTGTTATTATTTCTCATTTTGTTTTGAAACACTAACTAGTAAATTATTAACCATCTGTTTACCAAAAAAATACTTCTTTTTTTACAAATATTGTGTCATTTAGATTAAACTACAATAAAAAAAATTACTTGATATTGTTTACTTGAATCTTTCATTTGAAGTTTAGGGCTGTAATTGATCAGTCTGTTGTTGGTATGTGTTCATAATGTGAGTATTGCCTCGATATTGCTTTAATTCACAAATAGAGATGGATAGTGGATAGAAGTGGAATACAGGGTGCGCGTTTCATTCTATTTTTGACTCATCAGCTGAATGTACTTTCAATATCTAGGCAATCCTCACAGTATTCACAAATTCCAATAAAAAACTGATCATTTGCAGTCCTGACTATTAATGGGAAGATATAAGTAAACAATGCAAAATGAATTTAAAACTTCATCCTATAGCATAAGCAGGTGGTTTTCGAGACTCAGTAGCCAATCGAATAGGGCAATAGCGTTTAAAGCGAAAACTACTGAGTTCGAGCCTTGGAGTGAACTTCAATATTGAGATGCAGGTGCATTTAGATGACAAATCGCAAATAGGACGAAATGCCCGTCCTGAATACCACTGCTAGCTACTAACCATCTTTTCTTATGACACATGCAATATCAGAATTATTACCATATATTCAGACATAATTATTTTTAATTATTTCTCATTCATCCCTATCACATGATGTACACATACACTATAAGGATATATCATTTGTCTATGTTGTATAGAAAACTCCGCCTGTAGCCCTTCGAGAGTTACTACCGGTCCCAAGCCCGGGTAAAGGAGGAGGGTTGAGTATGGGGTTGGCTACCCCATTCCGTAGAAAAGCCAACTCGCTAAAAAAACGCTAACCAGAAATGCTGGTGAGCGGCCTATGCTCCTCGACGAGGGGTAACAGGCGTTAGTAAGTAAGTAAAGTAGTATGTTGTATAGATGCCTGTTTACGTAACGTAATGATGATGTGTGGACGAGAATGATAATGATTGGTTGTCTCGATGAGTCAGACATTAGAGGGGATGACAGGTGTTATATGTGTTATATATATTCCCCTATCCTTATTATGTATTGACTGTTCCTTGTTGATGGACACTTATTGATTGACTGTTCTTTGTGTCGGATTTTCGTGTGGAAATATATTGACGTTATAGTCAGGCTAATCTTGTGTTCTTGATCTGAGTTCAGTTGAAGTCCTGTAGAATAGACACTGGGTGGGAATCTAGTGTAGATATTCGTCTAAGATAAATTAACGTCCCACATACGTGTAAAAGGTAAAAGGACTGTTATAACAAGAACCCCTACTGTTATAACCAACATCCTCTCCTTTACGTTTGTAACAATTAGCGACGGCATACTTACGTTTATAACAAATGAAATGTTAGCTTACAAACATTTTTAAAAAACAAAATCATATAGATTAAATCATTGATCAATTGAATCCAGACCATCATGGTAAACCTGGAAGTACAGGACGACCGTTTCGTCTTATTGTAGGACTCCTCAGCAATGCTCATCCATGATACCGTCTCGCGAAATTCGAACCCAGTGGTCTGGTGGTTAAGTGATCGCGCGCAAGACTGATGGATTCTGAGTTCGAATCTAGTGAGGCAGGATCGTGGCTGAACACTGCTGAGGAGTCCCACAACAGTACAAAACAGCTTTTTAGTGCTTCTAGGTTTTCAATAGTGGTTTAGCTTCAATTGATTCATGATTTCAACTATATTAAGAAAAATTAACTGAAAAACTAAACAAGTAATACAAATATCAAACTATTAGATAATACAATTGTAATAAACTAACAATTTATCATTGTTAATAATAAAAATGTTTGTTTATATTTTCCTAAATAAAAAAAAATGTTAATTTACATCTAATCACTATTAGAATCAATGAATAGAACGACCACCAATGGTTAAATTTCTATGGGTTTATTATTTAGATAATTTATTTGTTTATTGGTTATTTATAATGTATATAAGTGGATATCTTTAGGTTATTATATACAATTCATGAATAATTATAATGTTGCATTAATCATGGGAAAAATATTAAAACTCTAAACTATGAATGATATAACTTTACTTGATTTTATTTACTTGTATCTTCTCATTATGATTTAGGATTGATAATTGATAAGTCTTTTAATTAGCATATGTGGATTCTGTATGGATTGAATAGGTATTAACTTAAGTCACAAATATTATAAGCAAAGATGGGAAGATACAAGTAAACAAAATCAAGTAAAATTATAACTTTAACCCTAATGCATAACCAAGTGGCTATTAGAATTCAATAGATATGTGAATAACGAGATGGAGTTCGGAGTGAAGGTAATTAGATTAGAGTTTTTGAGTGAATATCAACTCTCAGATACAGGAACATTCATCAGACGAGTCTCGAATAGGACGAAACGAGCGTCCTAGATTTCACTGCTAGCTAATAACCAACTTTGCTTATGAATAATATAGTTTACCGCAATGACAGATTATTGTCGTACAGAACTATTGTTATATATATATATATATATATAAGCGAACAATATAATATTGTATGAGATTAAATTACGTAATGATAACTAAAAGAATGACTAAAAAGACTGAACAGTACCTAGGCTATAATGAGTACATTTTATTGAACAAATCAATGATTAATTCTTAGTTTTTTAATGAAATCATACTATGAGGTTTCGTTGATTTATTATTATCATTCAGAGGGGGTTTTGTGGAGAATTTAGTATTTTCACAGTTGAAATCATCAGTCAATTGAAGCCAGACCAGCATCGAAAACCTGGAAGCACTGGACGGCCGTTTCGTCCTATTATGGGTCTCCTCTTACTTACTTTACTTACTTACGCCTGTTACTCCCAATGGAGCATAGGCCGCCAACCAGCTTTCTCCAACCCACTCTGTCCTCGGCTTCCTTTTCTAGTTCTATGCAGTTCTTGTTCATTATTCTCATGTCTGTCTCAATTTCTCGGCGTAATGTGTTCTTTGGTCTCCCTCTTCTCCTTTGACCTTCAGGATTCCATGTGAGGGCTTGTCTTGTGACGCAATCGGGTGATTTCCTCAAGGTGTGCCCAATCCACTTCCAGCGCCTCTTCCTGATTTCTTCCTCTGCTGGAATCTGGTTTGTTGTCTCCACAGTAACTTGTTGCTGATAGTGTCTGGCCATCGGATCCGAAGTATTTTGCGTAGACAACTGTTAATAAACACTTGTATCTTCTGGATGGTGGCTTTCGTAGTTCTCCACGTCTTCGCCCCATACAGTAGAACAGTATTCACATTTGTATTGAAAATTCTGATCTTGGTGTTGGTTGACAATTGTTTTGAGTTCCAGATGTTTTTCAGTTGTAAATATTCTGCTCTTGCTTTGTCTATCCGCGCCCTCACATCTGCATCTGATCCACCGTGTTCATCAATGATGCTGCCCAGATATGTAAAGGTTTCCACATCCTCCAACGCTTCTCCGTCAAGTGTAATTTGATTGGTGCATATTGTATTGTATCGGAGAGTCTTGCTTTTCTCTTTCTTTATATTGAGACCTACTGCTGTTCAGGCTGCTGCTACACTGGTCGTCATCTCCTGCATTTGTTGTTGCGTTTGTGATAGAAGAGCCAGATCATCCGCGAAGTCTAAATCATCAAGCTGCATCCTGCCTGTCCACTGTATCCCGTGATTTCCTCCAGATGTTGACGTCTTCATGATCCAGTCGATGACCAGGAGAAAGAGAAAGGGTGAGAGTAAGCAACCTTGCCTAACACCGGTCTTTACTTGAAACGAGTCGGTGAAATGTCCTCCGTGGACATGGGTCTTTTCAGCATTTTTTATTTATTATTATAAAATCTATTTTGGAACTCAAATCAACGAATGTTTTGCAGTTAAGTTTATTTGTAAAGTAAACAAAAATCTTATTAAAGAGAGCAAGAGCGAAAATTGACTCAGTATAATATGAATTCATCTTATTTCTTTAGGTTCTCATCAGTTGCTTACTACCTATTTAACATATGAAATCAGCGTTATTGCAGTTATTGACATACTCATACATACCAGGGTTATTAAAGATGAATATGTGTATCATGGTGTGGCGAAAATTTCAATAGAGTTAATAAGGTCATAAAAATTGTTTGTTTTGGGTAAATAAAGTTTGGGGAAGGTTCAAGAACATTGAAATAGTGATTAGAAGTCACAGAGTAACCAAGCAACTAAAAAATGGATTAATGGGAATAAAGATATAAATTAAAATCAGTCAGCTATAAATTGAAGAAAAATGACAATAATAATAAAGAAGGGGTTTAATATAACAACGGCATAGATCTGGTTTTAAGTATTTAAACACTATCGCTTCAGCAAATTTCAGAAGGTGCAAGTCCGATTGTTTATTTATCACCTTGAAAGACTTCCGTGTATCGACTTCATATCCTGTGTCAAGGAGATGTCTTGCGGTGGCACTGCTGCATGCTATTAATTCATTTGACCTTAAACGTTTTGGAATATGTTCTTTGAATCGGACTTAAGCTCTCTTTTCTATCTTACCAATTTAACAGCTTTGGCAGATACATGTAAAATTTGTATACACAGTTGGTGGTAACACGAAAGGGATACCTATCGACCTTTTATTGTATTAAAGAACATGTTGTTTTGGACAGGACAATCAGTCGGTCAGCAGGAAAAGTTCTTGTCAATTCGGTTTTTAGTCCCATGTTGATTGACCCTGTGATATCATCATCTTTTAATTTAAGTTGAATAAAGAAAGTTTTTTTATTTGCTGTACTTTCTTCGGCTTTTTTTTATGTTCGCGCTTTCCATGTTTCTTTATTAGATAAAGATTCAATATTTAAAAACACCAGTGTTCTTCACTAATTGATTGAATTTCGATTATATTTCTTGAAACCAACGAATCGTCAAAGATAAAGTCACTTTCTAATACAAGGCAATATGTTACACCGAAACAGCATAGATTGTGACTTAACAATGTATCACATTTAATTATGAAGCTTTACAACATTACAGTATGAATAAAAGGAAATTGGAGAAAGCTGGTCGGCGGCCTATGATCCATTGGGAGTAAGAGGCTTAAGTAAGTACGTGAGCTCTCCGAGCTAAGATCATGTGTAGTATCTGTGTAGTGTAGTCGGAATAATAAAGCATCAAGAAATTTTGGAATAAGTATGTCAAATATGGCTTAGAAGAAGAGAATAAGCACAAATATTGAAATAAGTAAAATGATATTCTGCCTAATTTTTGAAAGACAATGAAATACAAAAGTGAATAAGTTTTATCTATTTTTGAGCTCTGTCATTTCATTCGGTTACAGCAGGACACATGTATTTACTTTTCGTCTTCCCCTGAATCATCATTAAAGCTTAGTTTAGTACTTTTCCTTCCTCCTTTTCAAATTCTACGTTTAGTTATTACCAACTGTTGAAATATTCTTGATGCTTAGTTGCATGTCTAAATACAATGCAATAGTAGCTCGAAAACGTCACTGTTCTTTTCTCAAGGATACCTTGAATTTTGGAATATTCATCATTCTTTACCGTCTATAATATGAAGTAAGCCAATTTAGACGAATACTGAACACCTATTTATCCTAAAGATTCTACAGCAGTCTCCATGCATGATCCTATTATACAATCACAGACCATACAAGTCTCGCAGTGATATCAATATTTGATGCAAAGTAAAGACTTAAACAGCCTCAACAAATCCCCTCTATTATTCTTATTTTATTGACGGTATTTCTAACCTTTGAGCATAATTTTAACGTATGTAATGGAAATCTCCAGATATCAATTTCTTCCAACGAATATTTTCTTTTGAAAATTTTACTACTGTTCTACCTATTAGGACTATCACTCGGATTTCTCGATTATAGCATGATTACTGCTAATAATGTGATTCATGCTACTAATATCGACAGATATAAGTAGTATACATCATGAATCGAAAGTGAAATATCTAGCAGTAAAAGGTTAAGAAGATCGAAGAAAAGAAAACGAGAACAATCGTTGATTGTTATGGAAATGAAAGAATAGTAAAGTCTGAGATGACTGATCAACATTTGCAAAAAGAACAGTCAAGTTTGAGATAAATGATTAACATTTTGCAAATAAAGTAAGGATCTTAGATTTTATTAGGATGTTCTGCAATTTCGATTATCACCACTCGTATTCTTACTCACTATTATAAGACTTATTTTTAAAAAGAAATTACTGGAATAGCTTATTGTTTAATTGACACCACATACATGTAACAAGACATTTTGTAAATTAGAAAATAAATAATATACTGAGGTGTCAGACATTATTTATTTTGGACACAAACTGAGTTGAAGTTACACATTAACACCGTTGGATGCCAGTTTAATGGTCTAGTGGTTAAGCGCTCTCGAGCAAAACCTATAGGTCCTGGGTTTTAATCTCGAGAGGCGAGATCGTGGACTCACATTACTGAGGAATCCCACAATAGAGCGAAATGGCTTTCCAGTGCTTCCCAGGTTTTCAATGGTGATCTATCTTCAATTATAGTTGAAAGCGTGAGTTAATTGAAGCTAGACCACCATGGAAAACCTGGAAACACTGGACCGCCGTTTCGTCCTATTATAGGACTCCTAAGCAGTGCGCATCCACGAACCCACTCTCGCGAGATTCGAACCCAGGACCTACCAGTCTCGAGCCGAAGCCCTTAACCGATAGACCACTGAGCTGGTTAAGGGATTCGGCTCGAGACTGTTAGGTCCTGGGTTCGAATATCGCTCGCGAGAGTGGGTTCGTGGATGCGCACTGCTTAGGAGTCCCATAATAGGACGAAACGGCCGTCCAGTGTTTCCAGGTTTTCCATGGTGGTCTAGCTTCAATTAATTTATGATCTCAACTTTTAAAATTCAGTTGATTGTAAATCACAGTTATTTATAAAGAAGAAAACTATAAATTAGATCTTGATGGGAAAAAACGAATAGAACTATAGTATAACAGTTGTTATATATTCAATCATCTCTTATATCTAATAATTGAATAATTACACTATTGACATGTAAACATATAAATAGGCCTATTAGTGTTAATGAAAGAATTTAGGATACAAATTTATGTTTCTATGACGTATTGGTTATTTGTAAGAGGAAAAACATTTTTTTGGAATGAAGTAATAGAAATTAGAAAAAGAAGGTTAACCGATGTGTAATTTAACATTATGTTAGGTCATTTTAACAAAGTAACATGTTATCAATCATACAATGAATACATTGTGGTGGTCGATATTCGGTACTATCCCTAAGCTTCGTATATTGTACGTCTTGATAACCGTTACTTGACAACGTCTTAACGATGTATAAATCAGAAGACGAATACGAAGAGTTGATCGCGTTTATTACTGAACCACACACAGTTATCCAATATTATAGGTACGTCAAACAAGCATGAAAAAGCAGTGCCGTAGAGCCGGATGAATGAGTAAGCATATACAGTACGGTGTAGCGTAATACAGAGCAGAGCAGAGAGCAAGCAGGGCAAGTGCAGTAAACAGGATTAAGATGTACATATATATATAAGTGGAAAAGCATGAATCATCGGATCAAATAAGCGATTAATAATAATGCTAGCGGAATGAATATATGCGTAGGCAGTAGGCAATGTTCAAGCGTATATAATAAAAGTACAATGCTATAGATGCGTTGTTATTGTATGAATGACTGTCCATTAAATAAGTTAACAAAAGGGGTTAAATAAATTAGATGTAAACAAACTCAATTGTATCTGAGTTGCTATAACATGACTACTTCTAATGAACTACTTATTCCGTTATATATTTGAAAGGAATCATCAACTATACATTAATCTTTTAAAAAAATACATTTCAAACTAGTGAAGAAGATTTGTAGTTTAAATGGATGATTTTGATCGAGTTTTGTTCTTTGAGCTAAATGGTTTGATCATTATTTTTAAAAATATAAGTTGACCTGAATTCATTTAATGAATTCAGATTACAACAATTAACTTTGTCCTATTATGGGACTCCTCAGCAGTGCGCGTCCACGAACCCACTCTCGCGGGATTCGAACCCAGGACCTACCAGCTTCGAGCCGAAGCCCTTAACCGATAGACCACTGAGCTGGCATCCAACGGTGTTAATTTCTAACTTCAACTGATTCACGAAATTGAGCAACCATTCACCAATGTCATCAGTGAGTTCCTATCTCACAACAGACCTGGTTGAACTCCACCGGTTACTGCTTCTCACTAGAACTCCAGGAAATACCTCAAGGAGTCAGTCACTAGTGAGCACCTGATTATTATCAGAAGGGGTTTTGTGGAGATTTTAGTATTTTTATAGAGTTGAGATCATGAGTCAATTGAAGCTAGACTACCATGGAAAACCTGGAAGCACTGGACGGCCGTTTCGTCCTATTATGGGACTCCTCAGCAGTGCGCGTCCACGAACCCACTCTCGCGGGATTCGAACCCAGGACCTACCAGCTTCGAGCCGAAGCCCTTAACCGATAGACCACTGAGCTGGCATCCAACGGTGTTAATTTCTAACTTCAACTGATTCACGAAATTGAGCAACCATTCACCAATGTCGTCCAGTGCTTCCAGGTTTTCCATGGTAGTCTAGCTTCAATTGACTCATGATCTCAACTCTATAAAAATACTAAAATCTCCACAAAACCCCTTCTGATAATTAACTTTGTGTTTAGTTCACTTTTGTTCACATTATCCCTCTGAAGTAAAGTTATATTAAAGATATAATGTGGATGAAATTGTTCCCTTCTTCTCTTAGATATTACTAATAACAATGGATTACTTGATGTAAGGGAAACGAAAAACTAAACCACATATCATAGATCATTGCCTATTTCATCTATTATATTGTGAAGAAGTAAAACCAAATAAATCATATAAGATGAAAATATAGAATTAGGTGTTGTATATTTAATGGATAATATGTTGAATGTAGACAACCAATATATATTGGAAAATAATAAATACAAACGTTGATTCAGTTACAACAGTTCACAGTTTTTCCAAAGTTTATATTTCAAGGAGATATCTACTGTTTTACAGTCTGTCTAAAGATCTAGTGTATTTTGATATGATTTTCATTAATTAATAAGTTATTAAACAATAAGATTGATAAATAACCATTCCTTTTAAGTGTTAAGCTTTTTAGTTTGGGTAATATATTATAACATCATTTGTATTCAGACGTAAAAGTCAGAATGATTCTAGGTGAAACAATGAATTTTTAGATAGTTGTTTGCATCCGATTTGATAATTTATCAAATGCCTCCCCAAATGCTCTGGTACGGCTGAGTGTGGGGAGAGTCTGCTCTCCCTCTACAAATTGTCTCACATGCCTACGCGTATATAGCATCTGCAAAGGGAAATCCTACTCAATGCCTTCTCGTAGCGGGGGTATTGTTTACTAAAATGAGAGGATGAAAAGTGAATGTCCAGCTCTTCAACCTGGTCGGTGGACACAGAAAGTCCACCTAGGGGAGTTGAGAAACCCTGATTCCAAGCCAATGGTATACATGGGCTCCAGTATCCTGAGGGAACAAATGGAGTATGAACCAATCGTTGGTCACCGGTTACCATAAGACTGCATCTCCTCACGATGTTCCACTGCATCGTCGATCAGACCTTTAGATCAAAGGCTCCGGATATGGCCCTCTACTGAAAACCACCTGCTTCGATCTTCGCAGTCGAGCAGTATCCAAGCCTTCACATAAATCAAATGAGATTTGTGTGGCGCATATGTATCGCCTTTGTTGCAATATTTATGTGTTTAAATAAATAAATAATATTCATAATTATTAGCTTTATTCAACATCATATTTTTGGTGCAATATAGAATTCTCAGCACAGTCTATTTCAACAAGTTTCCATTTCTTAATTCTTGATCGATCCTGACGACAAATTTGGAGTGATCACCAGTAAGGAGTTAGCAGTTCAGTTAATCGACATCAAAATAATGTACATTTTTTTTGGCTGTATATTGTCAGCAACAACGATATCTCTCTGATTAGGCCTTTTGTAACATGTACAGCAATAGGTTGCACACTTTTCAGAAACGCACTTGGATAGGTTTCGTGATTAATGACCATAATAATGTATTAAAAGAAACAAAATTAGATAAGTTGTTGAAATATTGAGATTACTGGAACAGATAGTCCAGATAATCAAGCAGGCTGTCAATGATCTTACCCTTTATCAACAATGGACTATTTGTTCATTTTAAATTAAAATATCTCATCAGTTTATGGATTTGAAAATACAAGTAATTGGATTCCTTTACAGTAGACCAGTATTGATATATTTATCCTAAGTGCCATATGATATCATTAGGATTTCCTTCGTTTTTCAGATGTTTGTATTACTTAACTCATTTTATATTTAACTAATCATTTTTATGACTAGTTAGATTTGATAGCGAGTCAATTTTCAAGGAACTACATAGAGCGTTATTACGTCGATCCTTCGTATTAAACAGAAATTGGACTTTAGTATTCTTGTAACAAAATTATTTAATAAAATGATAACTTACTTGTCACAACCAGATGAGTTCTTTGATTCGATGAAATTGTTTTATCAAATAGGCTTACTGAACAGTAATATTGTCCAGTGTCAGAAAGTTGTAGTGAATGGATGAGCAAGATAACAGCACTTGGTTTGTGTTTCTTGAAATTTTCTTGTCTAAAATGAGGTTTTTGTGAATATATTTCCCATGGTAAACCAGAGTCATCACCACCAATGTAAATTAAACGATATCTGTCAGCTGAATAGAAGTAAAATGGTTGTAAATTTTCAAAACAAAAAAAAGTTTCTTTAATGAAGTCAACGAAATGATTTGCATAAAAGCTTAAATATGCTAACCCAAGTGATAGCATCAGTTCTTATAATTCGTTTATCTTACCCAGCATATATGTCATTACCAGTCGATGGTATATGAAGATTGACTTTTTGTGTGGTTGGTACTCGAACTGAGTTACTAATATTACTAAAATGAACAACGCTCTCGATATCTCATCTTGATTTCAACATACAAGCGACCATTACAGTGGCGAATGGTGTGACTATTAGCACACCATCAAAATCAAAACAACAATAATTTAGAAAATTCTCACTTCCAATGAATGTTTAAGACTGTTTTGAACAATGAATACAAAGATGTGTCCACTATATGATATATTACGAACATTAGTTCAAATAAGATTTCCTAAAGTTAAAATTTATAATCTCATGTTTTGTGTTTATTGAACAGATTGTGTTAATATTTCTTCTGATTAATGTATTTGAATAAATTGTTTGTCATTAACACGCTTGGATGCTGGAGGTGGATAGGATATACTCTGAGGAAATCATCAACCTACATTACTAAGCAAATCCTAACTTTGAATCCTGATGAAAAGAGGAAACGAGACCGATCAGAAATTACATTGGGTAAGGAATAGGAGGAAGACACAAAAATGATGAGTATTACTTGAAAACACCTGGAAATGAGAGCGGAGGACAGAGTTGGTTGGAGAATTCTGATCAGGAACCTATCCACTAAAAGGCGAAACAGGCATGAGTGTGCAAGTAAGTACTCAAATGTTTGAGGGATACACATTACCAAATCATCTTACATAATGTCATCACGTAATCCGTTACTGAACATGAGACTTAGAAATGAATTGTACTAAACTTTATGTAGTTACAGGTATATAATATTTATTTTGGTTACTAATCATACTTTCTTCCAATCTATAATCTGATTAGAATCTATTTTGAAAAATAATTCCTCTTTCAAATACCTGTGTGATATAGTAAGAAGAAAAATAGTGTGTCAGCCGTTGTATTAGGTCATATTAACATTAATTTGAATTGTGAGAACATAGCTCAGCAACTAAAGACCTTTATTTTGAGACAAGATTAACACTAATGTTTTAAAAAAATGGAATCCTTTGATCAAAAGTTTGAATCTCGCAAGGCGGGATCATGGATGCGCACTGCTGAAGAATCCCACAGTAGGACGATGCGGCCGTCCGGTGCTTTCAGGATTTCCATGATGATCTAACTTCAATTGACTCATGATCTCAACTATTAAAAGTCATTTCCTTAAGAAAATATTGCAATAATAAAGTATCATTTGAATTTACTTACTTTGTGATAAATCTAATTTTATATTGTTATGATAAAAGTGTACTGTAGGTAATGATGGTTGTGACAATGGTAAATGACAAATAACAACTGCTGTATTTCCAATAAGAAGTGATAAATATTTATCTGAATGAGGTGGGAAGGCTGGAAGAACTGTAAAAAAAAGTGTAGAAAAAAGGACAGATTATAAGACAAACAAGCTATTCTTATCAAAGCATAAATTGAAACATGATATTTTATAGATTACATCATGGAATAATCTTAAACAAATATGGATACATCAGAAGAGATTTTGTGAAGATTTCAGTATTTTCATAGTTGAAATTATGATACAATTGAAGCTAGACTACCATGGAAAACCTGGAAGTACTGCACGGCTGTTTAGTCCTATTATGGGACTCCTCAGCAGTGCGCATCCACGATCCCGCAGTCGCGAGATTCAAGTCGAGGACCTACCTGTCTCGCCTAATCAATGAACCACTGAGCCGGCATCCAACGGCCTTCCAGTGCTACCAGGTTGTTCATGGTCGTCTGGCTTCAATTGACTCACTATTTCAGTTAGGAAAATATAGATACCCTTTTCATCCTAGTATAGAAGTCTTGAATAATATGCATTAATGACTTTACCAGTGATTGAACAGAGAGTCCTTAAGTCCCCAGGTGATTCCTCAACTTGTGGACCACCATACTTGGATATAATGGAAAACATGTTCAACTTAATCGGCTCATGATATTTTCAAAACTATTCTATTTGTAAATGTTTGCCTCACATCCAACATAATTTCTTGCTAGAACTCATGTTATTTAACACGAGAACCGAAGAATCCACAAAAAAAGTAGGCACAAAAAATACAACTTTACTTAGTGGTGAAACGTTAACAAACGTTTCTATTGCCTTTCATATGTTTTAAACAATCCACAATATTTCATGACCATCCTACAGTGTTTTCAGCGAGTAACTGTATCACAACAGACGCGGTTGAACTCCATTGGTCATAGCTTGTTACTAGAACTCCAGGAAATTCATCTTGAAAGCCAGTGATTAGTGAGAAAATGATAATTATCAGTATAGGGTTCAGGAGATTGTTGAGTTTAGACTGATATCATAAATATCACTGAATAACTCATGAAATACACTATAACGTAATAAAGTTTTTAGATACAATTCACTGAATACCAATACAAAATTTCATACAGAAAGAATCAATGACTAGTAAATGAAGAGTATACTAGTTGCTCAATTGTTATATAGTTTACTAGGCATTCATTTTAATATAAATCAATTCTTTGTACATCTTAAACAATTATCTATTATATGAATAGGTCAATTGAAAGTAGTATAGTAAACAAATAATTTTTATCGGTGTGGGAATTTGTGGAGCTTATAATATTTTCACCGTTGAATTCACTAGCCGATATCGAGGTTAAACGTTCATATGCGCAATCGAAGGTCCTCAGTTCGAGTTCCATGTACGACATTGTGAATGCGCACTACTGAGGCAAAACAGCCTTCCAGTGCTTCCAGATTTTCAGTGGTGGTCTATAGTTTAAATCGAATCTTGAATTCATCTGTGAAAATCATTATTATTTCAATCTAGTGAGAATATTTTTCTTAACCTGCATTGATTTTTCAACAGATGCTATAAATCATCAGCAGTACTAAGTCACTTTCTTTCTTTATATGTAGAAAAGTTAATTTGGTTGTCGTCAAGTAAGAAAGTTACTTTCTCAGCTGTCAGTAAACGTTTATGTGAAATTCATTTATTATTTTTTTATCTAAACAGTTTTCTGAATATTCACTTCTATTTGTTATGAATACAATCAAAAATACACTGTATTGTCACAACTCTCCACCCTTTTTCATACCCCCTCTAATCAAACTATGACTTATTTATTTATAAAAGTATACAAATCTTGGTTTCATTGTGTGTTTTTTTGTGTATGGGTGTAACCATTCATCCATAGTGTTTAACTTTTCTCTACTTTCGTTTTTTTTTCTTTTTTTTTCTGTCTAGATAACTACGAGTTACCATACCAATTTCACACCGCATTAAAAATACAAAAAAAAAATTGAATATAATCTTTTTTTTTCATTTTTTATTATAATTTATTTGTCACACGATAACAACTTTCTATGACAAGAAAAAGAAAAAAAAATAAAGTTGAGACTTTTAGTTTTCTTCTTTTTTTTACTGTTTTTTTCTCTCTCTACTCAGTTTTGTTTGACTATTTTGTTCTTTGAGAAAAGAAAAGGAAGTAGATGATGAAGAAGAAGAAGATGGATACAATTTTTTCTGTCTGGTTTTCATTATGTAGAAGAAGAAGAAGAAGAATGATTACTAGTAATAGATTTTGGTGAATATTTAACAAACTAATCATTAAATTCAACTTAGTATTGTTTGTTTGAATCATCCCATCGATTTGTTAGGACTGCAACTGGTCAGTCTCTAATTGGAATATGTGCATACTGTGCGTATTGCCTCGATATACCTTAATTCACAAGCATGGTTAGCATAGATGGATATCGAGGCAATACGCACAGTATGCACATATGCCAATTAGAGACTGACCAGTTGCAGTCCCAACAAATCGATGGGAAGATTCAAACAAACAATACTAAGTTGAATTTAAACTTCACTCCATCGCACAAGCAAGTGGCTATCAGGGCTCAGTGGCCGAGTGGATAACGCGATGGCGTTTGAAGCGAGGGTACTGGGTTCGAGTCCCAGAGTGAACATCAACTCTGAGATGCAGGTACATCCAGCTGACGAGTCCCAAATAGGACGAAACGCGCGTCCTGGATTCCACTGGTATCCACTATCCATCTCTGCTAAACAAATCATTAGTTTACTATTGACTGAATCATTGAAGAGTGTGACCAATGTGACCACGTTTATTTAGTTCTGTACTACTGATTGAATTCTGTCAAGTTAGTTGTAATGTAGACACTAAGTGAATTGATTTCGCTTGCGGTATATTGATTCAAAATTTCTTTTTAATCGCCTTGGAATTCATAATACCTTAACAAAAGTGCACAGTATTTCAAGTTCCTCAGTCTGGTGGTCACATCGCAACCTACTAAATAGAATTCAATCAGCATTGAGGGATTTGGCAAATACGGCACTAGTCACTGATCGATTTACAATGAATATTTCAGTAGTACAGTAGTTTAGTCACAGGTAAATGGTAGAATCTATGACTGTGAACCTGGGTGATGCAGATCTGAAACTACCATGGTACAAAAATTCCCTTAAAATCACAGGTACCTGTTATTGACAAGTGCAAAATAATCTATATCCAAGGCGTCCTGTAGACTACCTCCAATCATCTAAAAAATCACCAAATATATTTCATAGGATGAATACAACTGTCATAAATCAAGTTGATAGTTATAGCCAATCTATAATTAAATTAAATGGAATGTAATATGCCTATCATTAAATATTAAGCAGTAGATCAAATGTTTACGCATATTCACTTTAAACAGATGACTTCAATATAATGGACTAACAGTCAATTATTTAAAACCCAGTAAAGAACTAGTTGATATCTTCTCACTAATGATAATATCGATGGAGTATTGAATCTGAAAGGGTTTTGTGGAGATTTCAGTATTTTCATCGTTGGAATCATGGGTCAATTGAAGCTAGACCACCATGGAAAACCTGGAAGCACTGGATGGCCGTTTTGTTCTATTAAGGGAGCACCAGTGCTTCCAGGTTTTTCATGGTGGTCTATCTTCAATTGACTCATGATTTTGACTATGAAAACGTATTGAATGTACAAATGTGAAATGCAAGTAATTTAACTGTCTTATAATCTCCGTAAACACTACATGTTGATCAAGTACTAACTATCCTATCATAAGAATTGATCGTGCTTATGAGAACAGTTTTAAAAATTTGCTCTTTAGTTAATGCAGTCGATAATGTTTGTAACATGTTACAACATTAAAGATCATCAATAATAATGTTACACAACCTCTGTACCAAAAATTGGATTTAAACAAGTGTCTTAACTCTAGACAATAAACTAGTGTAAGCACATTGCACAAGCAAGTGGATATCAGGTCTCAGTAGCTTAATGGATAATGCGGTGTCGTTTAAAGCGAAAGGTACTGGATTCGAGTCCAAGACTGTACATCAACTTTGATATCCAGATGCATCCAGCTGACGAGTTCCAATTAAGACAAAATATGTTCTGGATTCCAATGCTTACCACTATACATCCACCACCATCCAAATATTGTTAACACTCATGAATTCTTATTAATTATCAATATAGTTTACAGTACATTTTAAACACAATGATTCAATCTTAT
Source organism: Schistosoma rodhaini (assembly GCA_944470415.2). Classification (NCBI taxonomy): domain Eukaryota; kingdom Metazoa; phylum Platyhelminthes; class Trematoda; order Strigeidida; family Schistosomatidae; genus Schistosoma; species Schistosoma rodhaini. The sequence goes on along the minus strand of OX104036.1, from coordinate 7,354,743 downwards.
ACCATCGTTTTGGTATATATCAATTATAATCAAGACAATGCATTTAAAAATGGAAGAAGAAAACACTGATATATCATAGATAACGAAATGAAATCTGTCCAACAAATACTATTCTGTCTGTATTGGATATTAGAATGATGCAACTTACATATCAAATAACATGGTATACACTACACTGACAGATGTTGTCAAGACTTTTAAGGATAAATAGTAAATAAATTTGTTGTTATTCTATCAAAGTAAAGTGGGGTTTTTTTGTTGTTGTATAAATTTCATATTTTTTAGCCTTCCATTTTATGGTAAATGAATAAGGTATGTTGCTATCGTCTAGTTTCCTATTTTCTTGATAAGTAATCAGATAATTTCATTGAACAATTTTTATAACATTTAAAAAACAAAATCATACAATTATTCTATTAGAAGAGGATTTGTGGAGATTTCAGTATTTTTCAAAGTTGAAATCAAGAGTCAATTGAAGCTCTGCGCACTTCTGAGGAGTCCCATAATAGGACGAAACGGCCGTCCAGTGCTTCCAGGTTTTTGATGGTGGTCTAGCTTCAATTGACCCATGATTTCAACTTTGATTAATGTATTAGTTTTAATATTTTCAACAGAATGGAATGAATCAGCCAGTGAATAAGTATGATTGAATGATTTTTCATCACAATGAGAATTTGTAAAGATTGTAGTAATTTTAATAGTTGAACTCATCAGTCGATTAAAGCTAGACAATCATTAAAAACCAGGAAATAATGAGTGGCTGTTTTTTCTTAGTATGAGACGCCTCAACAATGTATATTCATGATTCCCTATGCGGGACTCGAAATCAGGATACCGGTTCAGTGGTCTAGAGGTTAAGATTACGCATGCTGGACGATGGTCCTTGATTCGAGTCCCCTGTGAGAGACCGTAGTTGATCACCCTTGAGGAGTGCCATACTAGAGCGAAAAGGCTATCCAGTGCTTCCAGGTTTTCAATTATGATCTAGCATCAATTGAATAATGAACTCAACTATTAAAATTACTATAATATCCACGAAAACCCCTTCTGATATTAATCAACATATCCTCACTAGTAAAACAGTATTGAAGTGATGAATTAGTCAAATTTAATGTAGTTGTTCTTAGATGTTTGCAAGAAATTCAAAACATCTTTTGAAGTCATGATTTGAATCATGAAAAGAATTACTGAAATCTCCACAAAACCCCTTCTGATAATAATCAACATATACACACTAGTGACTGGATTCATAAGGTATTTCCATGAGTTCTAGTGAGAAGTAGTGACCAGTGCAGTTCAACTGGGTTTGTTGTGAAATAATAATTCACCGAATAGAATAGTGGATGTGTCACTCAATTTTGTGGATTAGTTGAAGTTAGATACTAACATTATTGGATGCTGGCACAGTGGTCTAAGTGTTCACTCACAAGACTGATAGGTTCTGGGTTCAAATCTCGTGAATTATTTGTTAAGCCTTTACCTGGCTATGGAAGGGATTGGACTGTTACATTAGATTTTTTCCCCTTATACATCTTATTTGTTTTAATGATTATAACTCAACAGCTTGAAGTTAATTTTCCCTATCCCTTTCTTAAATAACCTTTCAATTTAAAAAAAAAGATACATTTTACAATAGTTGACACTATAACTGATACAAAAGTTCACTTTTCTTCTTTAACACATAACACTATGGCAGTCATTCATTCATTCAAGTAACTTCTATTTAAGCTATTATAAATATAATAATCATAGAATCATTAAACTGTAGAGCGAGTAATGATAAACCAACTGTATACAAAATGTTCACTCTATCAATCATTGTTTCTCTTAAAGACTATACCATCTGACAATAACAATAGTCTTTGTTCAAATAACCAATTAGAGGTTAATGTATTTGTAGAATAGTCCAAATCTAGACAAAATAAAATACATAAAGAAAAATGCATACAAATACATTTTATATCTGACGTCAACCTGTTTTCTTGATGTCATTTATTTCTGTTTTAATAAATTGTTTATGACTATGTTATAAACAAAGAATGGTGTTATTACATAAACATTAGTGAAAAAAAACCTGTGTAGTTGAATTCCATGGATTAGTTTAAGTTAAACAATAACACCGATGAATGCTGGCTCAATGGTCTAGAGGTTAAACGTTGGCGCGAGAGAACGGAGGTTCTGAAATCGAATCCCGCATGCAAGGTCATTAGTGTATACTGCTGAAGAGTTTCACAATACGACTTAACGACCGTTCAGTTCTTTCAGGTTTTCCATGATAGTCTAGCTCTAATTGAGGGAATAATGTGTGTCTTAATTTCGTGGATTGGTTGAAGTTAGACACTGACACCGATGAATGCAGGCTCAATGGTCTAGTGGTTAGGCGTTAGCGCGCAAGATCGGAGGTCCTGGTTTTGAATCCCGCTTGCAGGATCGTGGATGTGCACTGTTGAGGAGTTCCACAATTGAATGAAACGGCCGTCCATTATTTCTAGGTTTTTTATGGTGGTTTAGCCTTAACTGACCCATGATTTCAACTTTTTAATAAGTATTTATTTATTGTTGTTATCATATTTTCTATTTACATACCATCTAAGCTTGATGATGTGTGATAAATAATCGAAAAGTGTACTGTGAATTTCTTATGTGGTTTCGAATTATTTTTATTTATATTTATATACGTAACACTTATATCATACGTAATTCTTTATTAAGAAAGCATATTTTCAAATGATGCTCAGATTATTCATCCCTTCTAACTCCTTACTTCGAGGAAATTCAGTATTTACATGCAGCTTATGAAAATCTAAGTAGTTTTAAATGTGATTTTGGCCGGATGTACCTGCATCTCAGATTTGATGTTCACTCTGAGACTTGAACCCAGTACTTTTCACTTCAAACGCCATCGCGTTATTCAATCAGCTACTGAGTAGATAATACTAGCCACTATCCATCATTGCTTATATTCCCTGTGAATTAAGGCTATATCGAGGCAATTCGCACAGTATGCACATATGTCAATAACACACTGATCAATTGCAGTGTTGAACATCAATGGGAACACTCAAGGAAACAACAACAAGTGAATTTTACCTTAAGATAGTATAATCAGTTTTGAACCAATCACAATCCAGGTAATAAACATGGATATTGTACCATATTAAACTAAATAATTTGAAAAATATACCTACTCTTTACATAACGAATTGAGGTTCACATTAAGCTTTTTTATTGTTAAGATTAGTGTGGGAAACAAAAACTTTTTCATGCGATTTCCGATCACTTTAATTTTAGACCGTAACAAAGTATTAACTATCCGTTAATACATTTTAAATTTTATCAAAAGGTGTTTTGTGGAGATTTCAGTAATTTTTTTTTAATAGTTGAAATCATGAGTCAATTGGAACTAGATCAACATGGAAAACATGGAAGCACTGGATGGCCGATTCGTCTCATTATGGGAATCCTTAACAGTGAGCATCCACGATCCCGCCTCGCGAGATTCGAACTACGGACCTATCAGACTCTCGCGCGAGCACTTAATCGATAGACATCTGAGTCGTCATCCAACGGTATTAATGTCTAACTTCAACTAATCCACAAAATTGAGTGACACATCCACCATTGTATTCGGTGAATTATTATTTCACAACAAACCCAGTTGAACTGCACTGGTCACTACTTCTCACTAGAACTCATGGAAATACCTTATGAATCCAGTCACTAGTGTGTATATGTTGATTATTATCAGAAGGGGTTTTGTGGAGATTTCAGTAATTCTTTTCATGATTCAAATCATGACTTCAAAAGATGTTTTGAATTTCTTGCAAACATCTAAGAACAACTACATTAAATCTGACTAAATCATCACTTCAACACAATTTGACTAATACAACTAACACTAAATGAGTAAAATCTATTTTGAAGTTGATAATCAATGAAAAATCGTATACAAGAAAAGACAAAACAACTTACCACTTGTTTTCAAATCAATCAAATGACTAGATACTGTACCATAATTTGTAGTAGCTAAGATTATTAATTTCATATCTGGTAAAAAATTATATACAGAAATTAACCAAAGATTGATATTTTCTTTAATATTAATATTATTATTATTACTATTATCTATATTACTTATATATGAAATTAAGTAGTTTAGATGAGCTAAATTATCATGTATAGTAAGTGATTGAATTTTAGCATGAGTTTGAGCAAATGTCATTGAATATAATTCTGTAGAATATTCATGTACTGTAGGTATATAAATAATCATATTTGGTTTATCTTTATGTATAGCACCAAGTTGTATAGTTGCATTTCTTGGTGTAATTAATGCATATAATTGAAATTTAGGGATGAATTGTGATTGATTTGATGAATAATATATTCTATCAATTGGTTCTATGATAAATTTTGGTAGATCTATAAAAAGAATAAGAGAGAAAATAAAAAGTTTCAATGGATTCATGATCTCAACTGTTAAAATGATTATAATATCCCATCAAACCCGTTCTGATATGAAATAAAAAAGATCTAAGGCTTCTAGGTTTTCCATGGTGGTCTAGCTTCAAATGACTCATGATCTCAACTCTATAAAATAACTGAAATCTCCACAAAAACCCTTTCTGATAATGATCACATGCTCATTAGTGAATGGCTCCATGAGGTATTTCCTGGAGTTCTAGTGAGAATCTGTGACCAGCGGAGTTCAACCACGTCTGTTGTGAGATATGAACTCACTGATGAAAATTCGTGAATGGTTGCTTAATTTCGTAGAACGGTTGAAGTTAGACATTAACATCGTTGAATGTCGATCGGCTCAGATTTCTATCGATTAAGTGCTCGCGCGAGAGACTGATAGGTCCTTAGTTCGAATCTCGCGAGGCAGGATCGTGGATGCTCACTGCTGAAGAGTTCCATGATAGGACGAAACGGCCGTCCAATGCTTCCAAGTTTACCATGGTGGTCTAGCTTCAATTGATTCATGATCTCAACTCTATAAAAATACCCAAATAATAGTCAACTTCGTTGTATTCAATAGTAAATATTCAGTATAGTGAGGCGGGTTTCCTCTTGATCTATAATCCTCTTGATCTTTAATTGCAACTTATTAAAAAAATATAACAAAATGTTTATTTACAGTAATTTTCTTAGTAGTTACCTTTATGTTTATGAATTTCAAAGTACTGCGACTTTTGCTGATAAGCAACATATAAAATTGTTGCTCTGGTCTTTAGAAGGTGCATCGACGTCATGACTTCCGAAGGAACTCGGCTTTCATCATGAGGCGTCATAATTATTCCTTCAACTCCTTGGGCAGAATTTAAATTTTTTGAATTATTTTTACTGACTAGCGTTTTCTTTTGGCGAGTTGGTTTTCTACGGGTTTCCACGGTTTTCTACGTCTTTAGCTCCTCCGAGGGCAACTGCCGGTCCCAAGCCCGGATAAAGGAGGAGGGTTTGGCACGAGGTTAGTGACCCCATCCTGGTGATTAGGTGGGATAGCTTATTCTTGCTATAAGAAAACTGGCCAAATGCTTGGAAAGTTTTCAATATCTATTCACAATTATATTATAATCTGATTATTACTTCTAAGAATCAAGACTCATAAATATTACTTGTATTATTTTTGTATTGAAAATTGTTGTATCCCTATAACAATAGTGAATGGTAACTTTGGGATCTATTTATGAACCAATACTATGCATATATTTTTATCGTATAGTTACAAAATAACTAAACTATTTATATTCATGTTCCCCTTATTATGAGCTTTATTTTGGCTCATGAACTATTGTCATACGATTTACCGTTATTGAATTATGCCTTGTCTATTATTTACTATCCCCCTAATCACAGTCACATTTGGCTAAATTATGTTCAAATATTATTTTCTATTTTATAGTAGGATATGGTCAGATTGTTTGGTATATAAACCCAGTACTTTTTAAGATATAATGATTCACACCGCAGAGGCTGTTATTAGTGTTCTGGACTTAACTGGCTGTGCTAGGCAGAAAGCAGGACCGACAAGCACTCTAACCTGCTCGTACGGGTTTTATGTGTCACTGGTCCGGTTGATAACTCACTGCTCTCTAATTGGCGGTCTTATCAAGTTATACATTAACAGGTCATCCAGATGGTCACAAGTTATAACAGAAATATTCCATGATATTCATTTAAGTTCCATATATACATGAAAATATACGATATGATAATATTGCAACAGTACTGACTTATTCATTCACAAACCATTTAAACTGAATACATTTGTTTCTTAGTCATGATTGATTATACTTCTTCATGTTACCCATTATACGTTCGTTTGTTATTTAAATATGAATTACTTGAAACAATCTGTGAGGATAATAGACACTGTTTACTTAAAATTCAGCTACTTCTGAACAGCTTTAACGTTTGTCAGTGTTCACTGTAAGATTCTCAAGTTGTTCAGTTTCAACATTTATTAAGTATCACTTCTGTTTTTATTAAGTTTATTTTGTTAGAAAATCACTTTTAATAGTATGAAGACTCCATTCTCTAATGAGTTGCCTGAGTGATCTACTATTTTGAACATTGAATAATTACATCCTTAAGTAACCAGCAACTTAATAATTTGATGCTATTTAAAGATATCCAAACCTTGAAGTAATACAAGGAAAATAACTTTGTCCATGGCCTTATTGATTCATATCATAATTTTGAATGTTTAGCCAGTGTATTCTACAGTAAATGTTAACTAGTGTTACATAATTTCCTGTTAGACTCCGCATTCTTCTTTTTCAGAGTTTTCAACTGATTTGCCAACCAGAACCCATATTTTATAACATTTGTCACAAAATCGCTCACGACATATATATTTATATATAGAATGACATTATAAACAAACATGAAAATTAAACTTACTATAGATCTCCATCAATTCATTACTAACTATACTATTCACAATATATGTACAGAAAAATAGACCAATACATAGGCACATTTGACATTTTATATACATTTTCATATTCTTTACAACCATTCATGCACTGATGCAATGGTATTATTAAGATTTGTAGATTAATGATCCATATTTGACAAATAAAATAGGGAAATCTGAAAGAAAAACAACGATATATAATAATATCATTAAAAATTAAGAATAGTTTGAACACATATGACTGATAATCGCGAAGAAAAATTAGAGAACTGAATAGTAACTGACTGATAATGAGTATTGATGGCTTCATATGAACTAGAACGTATTCAAGATGAGCTAAAACACTTTATATCGCTGAGTGATCCGATACTTAGGAATGGTTCAAAAAATAGAGTAAAATAGCTAACTAGTTCTTCTGGGCTCGTAATTGCACTGAATTTGATATTGTACGTAGTCGATACAAGCTATATTAGTTCTTAACTCTTATCTAGTTTTGATAGGTTTCATTTATAATAAAAGATGTATTTAACTGTTACAAGTTATGAAGTACGCTAAAAGATCGTTTTCGTGTTGAATGACTCTGTAGCTGAGCAAAATAACACAGTCTGCATATAGGATAGAACACAGATTTTTTTTATTTATTTAGATGAAGTATTCAGTTACTAGGTAGTTGTTGAGTATTTGTTAACAGGGATGTCACACAACTCTATATGTACGATAAAAAAATCCTGAAGACGTAGCAAAATAATACATTTATTCGTGATGAGACGAGATAAGGTTTTCAACAGATTTAGTTGCCAATATCGATGATAGGGATTGATTTTGGTCACCATTTACATCTGATCATAACTATCGTTATATGTCATATTCACTGGATCCATAATTATTGGATTACATGAGAGTTGTCCTGCGGTATTTGTTAAAGAAGGACTTAAACCTATAGCAAAGCTATTTCAAATTAAGTATTTCCTGTCTTTAGGCACCATACTTACAAGCATAATGATTGCATTATCTCTTCAATCAGTTATCAAAAATTTCACTATTCAACTAAGTTACCTTAAGCTTGAATGTTTACTGTGGTATAAAACCTCGATACATATTTCAAAGTACTTCAAATCATTTCTTAAGTGGTACAGTCACGTTACTGCCTTGAAATGGTAATGCGTGATTTCATTCGAATATATTTCTAATAGTTACTTTAATACACTGATTTAAAGATATGGTTCAGTCATCCATTTTGGATTACGCTTGAAGAATTTTTGCCGTTTGATTAAAAATCATGTACAGGATTCCGACTTCTGAAAACGTGAATTTGGGCATAGGTTTTATGATTCCCTGAGTGTTAACACATAAAAATCTGGCTTTGCTGATATAGTCATTTTATACAACAATCAAGTTATGAAGTGATGACTCAGAATGAAGGCCATTTATTGTTGAGTTATCAACCGATGATTCATTTAATCTCTTTTGACAAAATAGGAAGCAAAATGTTGTTTAGTCTCTTCAGGTATTATCAGAAATGATCCATAATTGAAACTGATGGATATATTTTCGAAGTTTTAGAATATACTATCAATAAAAAGTATAATCCTTCCTTATACTTCATGACATCAGTTTCGTGTTCTTGTGGAGATTCCACAAATGCCCTGGCATGGCCGAGAATTGGGAGAGTCCGCTCTCCCTCTCCAAATGCTCTCACATGGTCACGCGTATATAGCCTCTGACAGGGAAGTCCAACTCACTGCCTTCTCGTGGAGGGTTACGGATTTGAGAGGAAGAAAAGTGAATGCCCGGAGCTTTAACCGGGTTGGTGAACACGGAGGCTCCATCAAGGGGTATTGGAAAACCCTAATTCCAAACCAATGGTGCACATGGGCTCCAGTATCGTCGATCACTGGCTACCATGAAACTGCATCTCCTAACGATGCTCCATTGCCTTGTGGATCAGACCTTTAGGTCAAAGGCTCGGGGTGTGGCTCCCTAAGATAACCACCTGCTTCGGTTTGAGCACCCGCGCAGTATCACAGCCCTCACACAATTAAATGAAATGACAATTTTTCATGCAGCAAACATATATCTGGTGCCCCTTTGTACCAATATATATGTGTTTAAATAAGTAAATAGTTCTTTTGCACATCCCATAATTTAATATGTGCTTCTTCTTCTTCAATTCTTACATAATTGTCATTTCGTATAGTATATCACTTATTACTCCTTCTTCAATGTATTACACTTTTTCTCTCTAATAAACAAAAATCTAAACTACTGTGGTGCCATGCTTCGTTAATCGTTCACCTCGATAACCGTTATGATACAAAACTTAACGGTGCATAAAATCAGAAGGCAAAGAGAAGCGGAAGCTACAGTTTTATTAATAAATGACTCAGGCGAGGAAATTATAAGCACATCAGTAAATATCAGCGAGCGAAACATGAATCACACGCATTGGAGATGGCAGATAAGCCTACTCACTTTAATCAAGCGTTAATCGATATTTATAGTCAGACAAGAATAAATGACAGACATGTGATAAATAGGATAAGAAGTGTACACACTATCTACGATCATATAAAAATCATCAGGGTTAATAAGTGGATAACTGACAAGGTGAAAACATGATTCATGATGGATAGGTGAATAGGCTTGTTCAGAAGTAAGAATAACGCATATGGGTAAACATAACAAACAATACTACACTACTTATAAACTATAAAGCTAAAAAGACAATTTAACTGACGTAGGATCTTTCACTATAAATCACAATACTATTACGACTAATTCAAGTCATATACATTAAACCTTTTGATTGTATATACATATACATATATCTACATCTAACCAACTAAGTATCCTCTCATTTCGATTTAAAATTGATTTATATCTAGGTTAACTTAGTTTATTGATAAAATATTCATCCATTTCTGTATATTAAACGAAACTGTTTAAATCTTCCCCCCTCTCCCCCCCCGAAAACAATTTAAAGTTTCACTTCGAGAACAAAAAGGCAAAACTAAAACAAAAAAAAATGATCATATTTTATGTAATATTGAAATGAAATCTTTATTCTCTCTTAATTCTCTAATATTTTATTAATGACCAAAATAGAAAAAGAACATTGGAACAATGTCTGGAATGAATGGAATACATCAAACTGTTTGTCAAACAATATCTAAACATAAAGATTTTTGACATTGATTAAATACCTATCACAGGAATGTATAAGTTCATTATGTATAGTTTATTTATATCTCCCCATTGATGTTTAAGAATGCAATCAACCAATCTCTTATTAGTATATGTATACCCTATCTGAATTGTCTCGATATTGCCTTAAATCACAAAGATTTTAAGCAAAAATTGATTATTATCAGAAGGGGTTTTGTGAAGATTTTAGTAATTTTTATAGAGTTGAGATCATGAGTTAATTGAAGCTAGACCACCATGGAAAACCTGGAAACACTGGACGTTCGTTTCGTCCTATTATAGGACTCCTCAGCAGTGCGCATCCACGAACCCACTCTCGCGGGATTCGAACCTAGGACCTACCAATTTCGAGCCGAAGCCCTTAACCAGTGTTTCCAGGTTTTCCATGGTGGTCTAGCTTCAATTGACTCATGATCTCAACTCTATAAAAATTGATTATGGCTAATAATTGATAGAGTTTATAGTGAATGATACTAAGCTCAAGTCCTAGAGTGAACATCAACTGTGGGATACAAATAAATCTGACTAACGAGTCATAAAGAGGATGAAACACTGATCCAGAATTTCACTGCTAGCCATCATTCATTTTTCTATATAACAAATATATTTGCTTCTTTTCTAATTATGTTAGTATCGTCATACTCAAATACGTTTCAGAATACTGAGAAAAACCGATCTAAGTAGATTATACGAAAGAAATTAATTTGATAAAACAGAATCAGCCTCATAGATAAAATAATCTCCAGCTGATAGGTTTCAAATAAAACAGAATACACTAGCTAGATTTTACTGTAAGTCCCTTGTGAAACGCAATGAAAACTAATGATGAAAAACTATATGAAATTAGTCCTCTCGGGATATATATGTATGATGATAGAGACCAGTAAATTACATTCCTGATTATATTAACTAGTATAGAACACTAATATTTACTTAATTTTCATAATTGAGATCATAAGTTATTTGAAGCTAGACAACCACGGAAAATTTGTTAGCACTGGATAGCTATGTCGTCCCATTGTGAGACTCCTCAGCATAATTGTTTACCTTCAATTAACTCATGATTTCAATTATGAAACTATTGAAATCTCCCCATTCTGTTTTTCTAAATTACTAATTCAAAATGAATTTAAAATATTTTCAAATGTATATTATAATCCCTTAAACCTAACATAATGTCTATTGTCAAACTGAAAAGAAGAAAAAAAAAACAGAAGAAAACTGATAACATCCTACTGTTTTCTAAAATAATAGTAGTATATCAATCATTCAATATATATGTGAAGTCTGTTTTGTCATGGAATTTAGTTAAATAATTGAACTAGTATATATATATATATATATAATCAGTTTAGTTCAATGACATACATTTCAATAGGCTTAATTTCTGTTTCACTTATATATCAAGACAATAATTGTAAACTGGAAAACATACAAAAAAAAACGATGTTTCCTTTTTTTTTTTCTTTTTTTTGTAACTATCTAAATTAGTATGGAGTGATAGAAGATTAGAACATGGACGATATTTGTACACATATATATATATATATATATATATGAGCTTGAAGCTTATACCTTCCTGTCTATGTTGTCAGTAGACAATGTACATTTTCAGTATTTATGCTTCCCTACTGTTTTAAATGAAGTAAATATTAAATATATTGATGAAAATAAATTAATGATTATGAATATATTTTTTTGGTCATTTTCAATTTCGTCGTGGATTTTCTGTCATTAGATATATATATACTACTACTACTAATACTACTACTACTACTACTACTACTACTACTACTACTACTGTGTAAGTGATTTGAAGAATTGTTGACGTGATATACGGATTATATGATATGTACATAACAAAATGTTCATTTTAGTTTAAACTAATAACTTGAAGCAGTAAATATTATAGGAAGAATAAAAACCCTTCTGATAATAATCAATATTTGCTCATTAGTGACCGTCTTCAAGAGATATTCCCTGGAGTTCTAGTGAGAAGAGGTGAATTAAAGGAGTTCAACTAGGTCTGTTGTGAGATAGTCAGTCACTGAAGACAATGACAGACGGTTGCCGAATTTTGTGAATTGGTTGAAGGTAGACGTTAACACTGTTAGATGCTCGCTCAGTGGTCTAGAGGTTAAGCGCTCGCGTGCGAGACTGATAGGTCTTGAGTTTGAGTCTCGCGAAGCGGGATCGTGGATGCTCACTGCTGAGGAGTCTCATGATTATCACAAATAATTAAGGAACTAAGTAATTAAATAATGAAAATATTTGAAATATGATTAAAATGGATGTAACGACTTGAATTTTCAATACGAACGTTAGAACAGTTCTAATTTACTAAGCTGAAACTCGGAGAACTACTACAACAATCATCATAAATGTACAATAATGTATAAACAATTGTCTACGTAAGATAAGTTGGATGGAGAATGGTGGTGGACGGCTTATTCTCCCCCATGAGGGTTAACAGGCGTACGTATTAAGTAGTATGGTTCAACGATTTTTTCAACAGAATAGTACTTCAACTGAGAGGATCGATAACTAACAAACAATGTTTCAAATTAATACAAACTAGATAACGGTAGCATTGGATAGCAATTCAGCAAAAGCTGTTTTAACTAGATCCACTGGTCTTGAATTCAATTAATAGCGTAGTCTTGAGTATACACTACTTATAAGTCACAATACAATGTGTCATGAATATTTTGAAAATTTGCCAAATGATACTATTTGGATTATCAAGTCTTCTTAGTGAAGTATAATATTCACAGAGATAGTCTTATCACATACTAACATCCACATTATAATTGAAATTAAGAAGTATACAATGAATGTCTCATTCCTATTTATATCCTAATTATGACGAAATGAATCTGAGACTCTATATTTTCAACTATAATACAATTGACTAAATTTGGTATAGAAACCACTACAACTTTCTGATTCTCAATGATTCTTCTATTAGTTTAAGACTGATAGGTCCTGGGTTCAAGTCTCGCGAATCAGGATCGTGGATGCGTACTGCTGAGAAGTTCAACAATAAGATAAAACGGCCGTTAAGCAGTGATTTCAGATTTTTCATGATGGTCTAGCTTTAATTGACTCATAATCTTAACTATATAATATTAGTTTAAGTGTTTGACACAACCATTTTACATATTGAATTATACTTTCTAAATTATTTAACTAAACTAAAGAATTTTTTATATTACAGAAGATTTAATTACAATTGTTTCATTTAAAAGAGAAGAAAAAAACAAGAAAGACAACGTTTTATTATGGGTAGAAACTATGACAGGAAATTATGTTTGAGTACATTTTAACAATGTGACAGAGACTTATTCTGGAACACTCTATTATAATTTCAATAAAGAAAACAATTTTATATTCATATTATTGTTAATAATAAACACTTAAGTTTCTTTAAAAGAGTACTACTAATATTATTACTACTACTATCATTACTACTACTAATACTACTATTACTACTATTATTACTACTACTAGTACTACTACCACTACTAATAATAATAATAGTACGGTCAAGAAATATTACAATACTGAATTAAAATTTTCAAATAATGATTAGTAAACTAAACTAGGCGTCTAACCTATTTCCTTTGGGTATTTTAATTTAAAGAATTATATTTTATATGTGCATTTGTAAATGGTGTATGGTATACGTGTTATATGATGATGATGATGATGATGATGATGATGATGATGATGATGATGATGATGATGATGATGATGATGATGATGATGATGATGATGATGATGATGATGATGATGATGATGATGATGATGATGATGATGATGATGATGATGATGATGATGATGATGATGATGATGATGATGATGATGATGATGATGATGATGATGATGATGATGATGATGATGATGATGATGATGATGATGATGATGATGATGATGATGATGATGATGATGATGATGATGATGATGATGATGATGATGATGATGATGATGATGATGATGATGATGATGATGATGATGATGATGATGATGATGATGATGATGATGATGATGATGATGATGATGATGATGATGATGATGTATTGGAATAACTAAAATGGATAATTTATAGAAGTAGTTAAGCTAAGTTGGACAGTATATTACTGAAAATAGTTGGTGTATTGACATATTAAACTTTATTAATATAAATTCATTCAGTATTGTTTGTTTGAATCTTCCCACCGATTTGTTAGGACAGCAACTGATCAATCTCTAATTGGAATATGTGCATACTGTGCGTAATGCCTCGATATAGCCTCAATTCACAGAGACTGACCAGTTGCAGTCCTAACAAATCGATGGGAAGATTCAAACAAACAATACCAAGTGAATTTAAACTTCACCCCATCGCACAAGAAAGTGGCTATCAGGACTCAGTGGCCGAGTGGATAACGCGATGGCGTTTGAAGCGAGGGTACTGGATTCGAGTTCCAGAGTGGACATCAACTCAGATGAAGGTACATCCAGTTCACGGATTCCAAATACGACGAAATGTTAGTCTTGAATTTCACTACTTGTAACTATCCATCTTTGGATATTATTATTATTTAAACACCATATATATATGCACCACATGAATGATTCGAATTGTGTGAGGGATGGGATACTGCCCGGTTGCCTAGACCGAAACAGGTGGTTTTATTAGGAGGCCATATCTCGATCCTTTGACTTAAAGGTCCAATCCACAGAGCAGTGGAGCAACTTTAGAAGATGCAGTCTCATGGCAGTCAGTGACTAACAATTGATTCATATGTCATTTGTTACCTTAGGATCCTGGAGCCCATGTGCACCATTGGTTTGGAATCAGGGTTTTCCAACACCCTATATAAACCCTTCGTGTCCATCGACGTGGTCTAAGCGCTGAATATTCGCTTCTCATCCTCTCAATTTCATAAACATAACCCCGTCGTGAGAAGGCAGTTAGTAGAACTACCCTATTAGTGGCTGTATACGTGTAGCCATGTGAGATCATTTCGTGAGGGAGAGCTACCTTTCCCCACTCTCAACCGTACCAGGATATCGTCAACAAATGTATGTAAATAAAAAAATTTATTTTAAACAAAATATAATTAGAACCATCCATTTCAAGTGTTTACAATCTATCATAAAACAGCGATTATAATATACTAATGTATATTTGACAGAACATATGTACCTCAGCGTAATGAATGATTAGTATATATGTTAGTCATAGAATTATCATGATATGTCCATATGTTTCACCTCAGTACTATACAATATGTAAATATAGTTTGAAATTTACTATTCTTGATATAACTATATGAATAGAAAATTGTATTTACCATCTTCATTAGTCATTATTGTTCATATATATTCATGTCTATATAAACAAATGAAGGATAGAATTTTCTAATCATTTCTGTTATTTTTAAAATACGTTGCATATTTTCTAGATTATACTATATAGGTCTGATAATGCAAGGCGAAATCCGACTCACATGTCCTCATCGTGCCTCCTGCGTCATGGCATTCATCCCATGTACTAACATGAGGAGTAATACGGATGTTAGAGATCGGTCTAATCAACCACTCTACTTATACCTACAATTAATTACGAATGCTACAATGAGTCACTGCATAACTATTGAGAGTTCAATAAGATGGTAAAAAAGAGAGGTCTAATAATATTATTGCATTTACTAAGTCGAAGGATGCCTTAAGATTAAAATTTGATAGGCTAAAGATATAGTTTGTTATGCAATATTGTTGAATAAATCTACTATCTCTATCTAATGATTAGTTCACAGTCAATCACTTATATACATATTACCTACACAATGATTATTGGTAATGAAACACTTAACAGAATAGAATGGAATACAAATAATTTCAGTGATTAACAATTTATAGTGTTAGTACAGGTAGATTAGTGGAGATTTTATGATTTTTATAATTTGATACACGAACTAACCTTCGGCTAGACCACCTTTAAAAAACTACATGCACTGGACGACAGTCTCATCTTAATTTGAAACCCTTCGGAAGTGGATATTTACGACCCTGCGTTTATAACAAAAACCGTGAACTCTGATTCTGTTGTACACATACAAAATTAGATGTCGATTAAGGGACCTAAAGTTTACGTGTTCATACACAAAATTGAAGGTTAAGGACTCCATTCACGTGTCCAAGGTTGGGGACATTCACTGTTGAATAGTCTCACACTAGGAAGAAACGATCGTTCAATCCTTTCTAAGTGAAGTCAATATCAACATATTCAATCAAAAGTCTGTGTTAAACAGTTTATGTAACACGACAATCAACAAAGAAACATGATGAATATCTTATTGATTTTATATTTTGTGGCCCATATATTTGAGTCTGGTTTGATCGTACGAAGATACTGTGTATATAAAGGTTCTATTTAACTTTTTATATTACCTAAGTTAACGCCGTTTGTATGACGGCGGTAATAAGAAGCCGAATAGGGGTTATGTTGGATGAATGTATTTCAAGCAATCATTTAACCAAACAGACATATAGAATAAAAAAAAGAGAAAGCGAAGCAAGGGAAAGTGAACCAACTCGTACTAAACAAGTGTGACCCAGTATTTATAGTCAGACAAAAATACGTTATAGACACGTAATGAATAGGGCAAGAAATTAGCATATATACGATAATATAAAAATAGTCAAGATTAATAAGCGGATAATTAACATGGTCAAAATGTGACTCAAGAAGAATGAATGAATGAATCGGTCCTTCCAGAAGCTAGAACAACTTATGTGGGCTTGACTTCTCATTAAACACTACAGGTCTATCTAAAATCTGAAGCAGGTTAGATATTTCCCGTATCAGTTAACAGTACTTGTTTATCTGATTATAATCACAACAAGTATCATGAATACCTCAATTTTAGTTTGCAAAAGCCATAAGATCATGTTTCGAAACTAGTTTTTTTCATTCAGTGGAAAAATATTTTGATGAAATTAATGAAATGAAGTTAAATAGGATCAAATGTATACATAAAATTCTTCATACTAATGCTCCATAGATAAACTAGTTTCAGATATCGCTAGTTTAATTGTCAATGATCATTATACAGTTTTCTTAACATTCATTTTTGGTTAGAAGACTATTGATTGTAAGTGTTAAGAAAAGTAAACTTGTATTATTTTTATATAGTTGAAATCATTGGTCAATTGAAGCTAGACCACCATGGAAAACCTGGAAGCACTGGACGGTTGATTCTTCCTATTGTGGGACTCCTCAGCAGTGCACATCCTCGATCCCGCACCGCGAGATTCGTAATCGGGACCTATCAGTCTCGCGCACGAGCTCTTACCCTTTAAACCACTAAGCTGGCATACAACGATGGTAACGTCTAACTTCAACTGATCCACAAAACTTAGAGACACATTCACCATTATCTTCAGTAAGTTACTATCTCACAACAGATCTGTTTAATATCCAGTTGTCATTCCTTCTCACTAAAACTCCAGGAAATAGATCTTGAAGCCAGTCACCAGTGAGCGTATGTTAGTTTAAAATTTTTTTACTAGTAAACAAAGAAAGAAAGAATACAATTTTATATTTTGTTACTTTTAAAACTCATTTCAATAGTCATTTATTCAAGCCTTAGTTTTAATTGTTTATTGTTTGTCACCAGTTTGAATAAATAACGGATATTAAAAAAAAGATTAAAAGTGAACAATGAATACATAAAATGCTTATGAATTCAGTCTATATCGAGACAATACCCATAGGATGCATATATGGCCAATAAGAGACTGATCAATTACAGTCCTAACCATCAATGGGAAGATTGTGTTTGTTTTTTTGTTTTTCATTATTTTAGGAATGAAATTACTGAATTAATAAATAAAAAATTGACAGATTTATGAAATCTAAATCTAAATTTTAGAACAATGAACGAGTAATTGTACATACATATATATGTATACATATTCTTTTTAAAATGGCAATCGGCGACCTTCCACACTCTTCCACGAGAGGGTAACAGGCGTAAATAAGCAGGTAAGTATGTACAATAAACAATTCATAAACCAAAAAAAGGGTTGAAAAAGATAAATGAGATGAAATGGTAGTTCATTATAAAAAATAGATTTAAACAAAACCATAATTAGAGATTACCCATTCAAAAAGGGAATGATAAAGAAAGAATTTTGGAAATTTTCCAAAATGCTATATTGTAATTTTTATTGCATTACTAATATCGTATTGTTTTGTTTCTGGTCAAATGGTTTCACTAAATTTGTAGTGGTTAGAGTATTTATCATAGTTGGAGAAAACCAGGTTTTATATATTGATTTAAATTAAAAAGGAAAAAAGCAATTTTTCTAGATTGATTATCACTACCGTAAAACTTTGTTTTATCAAGGATGGATAGTTGCTGACAGCAGTATTTAGTGAGTGCATACCGTCTTATTTAGAACATATCAACTGGTTATGTCTTGATCCTAATGTTGATGTTTATGTTTTGACTCATTTGAAGAGCTTTAATGACCTCACTATTAATCGATATTGTACATTCAAAATGGACATATGCTGATAAAGACTAAATGATAACAGATCATAACTTTAGCAACTAGTTAATATAAAATATGATAAATAATGTGTTGACAGTTTAGATAATAAATTTTTTCAACTAAACAACCGTTGGAAACTTCAGAATTTCACACTTATCATCATGGTGAAAATACAAATCTGAGCTTGTGAGTGAGGATTGATAAGAAAAATCTATCTGTTGTCCTCTAGTTTTTAATGATTGACTTAGAATAGACAATCTCTTATGTAAACTGCTGAATAACTTTTACTAATCTATTATACAGAAACTAAACTGAGATATTACCGACTAATTTAATGTACTTCAAAATAACTTCAACTGAACAAGAAGATCATCAGATATAAAGAATTATGACATTGACATTGTGTTTGACATGAAAACTTTAGTGCTTAATGATCTAATCCTGTTTCTAACAACGGGTAAGTACTGGTATGCAATAGTGAACCAGAATAAAAACGGTTTTTAGACATTATCTTGTAACCATATTATTTCTTCACTAATGTCCTCCATATCGTCGTACATGATATTGATGAATGGAATTAATCATTTGGTTTCAATTAATATAGTTTCTATCAAAATATTTTCAGAAGCTGTTTTTGTGGAGATTAAATATTTTCATAGTTGAAAGCGTGAGTCAATTGAAGTTAGACCACCATGGAAAACCTAGAAGCACTGGACGGCCGTTCCGTCCTAGTGTGGGACTCTTCAGCAGTGCGCATCAACAAGTTAAGTGCTCTGGCGCGAGACTGGTAGGTCCTGGATTCGAATATCTCGAGTTGACGTCGTGGATAGGCACTGCTGAGGAGTCGCTCAATAGGATGGAACGGCCGTCCAGTGCTTTCAGGTTTTACCTGGTCGTTTAGCTTCAATTGACTCAGGCTTTCAACTATTAAAACAAAATATTTACATAAAATATCCAACTAATCTTAATCTTATTTAAAAATCTCAAAGGATGAAAATAAATTCATTATCCGATCAATAACAAGAGGTATTGTATAACCTCCATATATATACACATATAATGTCTATATAAGAAAAATAGTAGTCATAAAGTCTTTTATGCCCAATATCAATTACGTAATATCTATTATAAGTTTGAAATCAACCATCTAAATATATAACACTTTTGACTAAATTAGATCGAATAGTTTCATAATGTTTGTTCGCCGAGTTGATTTGAGACAATTAAATAGGAAGAATGGATTTACTTCAAATTGATTCACTGAGATTTTACAATTACATTATTCTTCTTCCATATATCAACCATTTAAATATTAGCAGAGATGGATAGTGGCTAACAGTGGAATCCAGGACGCGCGTTTCGTCCTATTTGGGACTCGTCAGCTGGATGTACCTGCATCTCAGAGTTGATGTTCACTCTGATATTCGAACCCAGTACCCTCGCTTCAAACGCCATCGCGTTATCCACTCGTCCACTGAGTCCTGATACCACTTGCATGTGCGATGGGATGAAGTTTAAATTCAACTTAATATTGTTTGTTTGAATCTTCCCATCGATTTGTTAGGACTGCAACTGGTCAGTGTCTGTTAATTGAGGCTATATCGAGGCAATATGCACAGTATGCACATATGCCAATTAGAGACTGACCAGTTGCAGTCCTAACAAATCGATGGGATGATTCAAACAAACAATACTAAGTTGAATCTAAATATTACTTTATTTTGTATTATTTAGATAGTGAATAACATTATTCCACAAAATCCTTTACTTTTATAAGCAAATATGAACAGTGGCTAGCAGTGGAATCAAGGACGCGAGTTGATATTCACTCCGGGACTCGAACCTAGTACTTTTCGCTTCAAATGATATCGCACTATCCACTTAGATACTGAATTCTGATAGCTACTTCCTTGTGCAATGGATCAAAGTTTGAATTTACTTGGTATTGTTTGTTTGAATCAACTCTGAAATGCAGGTACATCCAGCTGACGAGTCCCGAATAGGACGAAACGCGCGTCAAACTGGATTTCACTGTTAGCTACTATCTATCTTTGTTTATAATGCTTGTGAATTAAAGCTATATCGAGGCAATACACACAGCATGCACATATGGCCAATAAGATACTGATCAATTGAAGTCCTAAAGATCAATGGGAAGATTTAAACAAACATTACCAAGTGAATTCATTCTTTACTTTTGTTTTCGGCTACTGGCATTCTATATTTAAATTATATGTTGAGAAAAAGGAATGCCCTAAAAGATTACACCGTGGTAATCAACACAATTATGAATAAACATTTGTAAACATCTGATATTTGTTAAGTTTTAGTAAGATTAAACAGAATAATCCAAATAGAAGAACAAATATTTGTATTTCGGATTGAATATTTCATTATGTAAATATTTATTCACACACACACACACACTATCTCTCTCTCTTTGTCTTCTTGTATACTGAATCATCTTGAAAGCTTCAATGAATAAAAACAAAAAGGAGAAACAACATCTAAAGGTTTATTGAAAACGATTATTTGGCAATTAATCATTCATGATAAGGGGGGTTTCTGTAGAGATTTTAAGTAATTTTTTACATATACTTGAAATCATGAGTCAATTGAAACCAGACCACCGTAGAAAACCTGCCATAACTGGACGGCCGTTTCGTCCACGATTCCGCCTCGCGAGATTCGATTATTCATGAGTTGAGAAATTTGAACCTGACAACATATTATGTGATCTGCGTGATTCTTTAATAAAAGATGATTGCATTTCTTTACAAAATCCATTATCAACTCAGTTTCTAAGAGAATGAGGATTTTTGGAAATGTGAGTATTTTAATGGTTGAATCCACGAGTCTATATGTAAGATAGATAACTATGAAAAATCTGCAAACAATAGACAGCCGTTTCATTTTACTATGGGATTCCTGAACAATGTACATTCACGATCTCGCATGCTAGACCATGGATCGACTGAAGTTGGACGTTAACATTGATGTCTGTCGTTAAGAGGTTAGGTGTTCGCAAACGAGACCAAAGATTCTTGGTTCAAGTCACGCGTGAGAGGTTATCCAGTGCTCCTAGGGTTTTAGTGATAGTCGAGCTTAGATCGATTCACTTATTCAACTATTAAAATTTCATTTACCTGGATATGGCATTTTAGTTTAGCCAAAATCTTGATAGGATTGAAAATTTGAGAGATAAATTTTCTATGAAAGAATGGTTAAATTTCTATAGAAGATGAACATGCTATGACATTTGATTCAAAGTGTCTATTTATATTTCAAATAAAAGTAAGTAATTTTATGGTGTGTGCTACTGATGTCGATATATATAAGTAGTATGTATTATCAATCGAAAGTAAAATACTTAGCAGCACAAGGTTAAAAAGATCAAAGAAAATAGAACGAGAACAGTGATTGATTGCTGTTAAAATGAAAGAACAATGAAGTCTACGACGACTGATTGATATTTGCAAAAGAAACAATCAAAATTGAAACAATTGATTGACATTTTGCAAATGAAGTATTTACTGTCTGTTTCTCACATTCTTTTTCTAAGATGTTCTGTATTTTCTAAGATTTGATTGTCCTTCATTTTGTGTTCTTGTTCACTATAATTTTAGTTGACGTTTTTTTCTTGTGGTGATCAGTTTGTGTTCGATTTCTAAACAAAATATAACTACGTAGAACATATAAATCCTATTACTTACTTACTTACGCCTGTTACTCCCAATGGATCATAGGCCGCCGACCAGCATTCTCCAACCCACTCTGTCCTGGGCTTCCTTTTCTAGTTCTATCCAGTTCTTATACATTCTTCTCATGTCTGTCTCTATTTCTCGGCGTAATGTGTTCTTTGGTCTTCCTCTTTTCCGTTGACCTTCAGGATTTCATGTGAGGGCTTGTCTTGTGACGCAATCAGGTGATTTCCTCAAAGTGTGCTTCCTCTTGATTTCTTCCTCCACTGGATGAAGTCTGGTTTGTTGTCTCCCACAGTAACTTGTTGCTGATAGTGTCTGGCCATCGGATCCGAAGTATTTTGCGTAGACAGCTGTTGATGAACACTTGTATCTTCTGGATAATGGCTTTCGTATTTCTCCATGTCTCCGCCTTATGCAGTAGAACTGTCTTCACATTTGTATTGAAAATTCTAACCTCGGTGTTGGTTGACAATTGTTTTGAGTTCCAGATGTTTTTCAGTTGTAAGTATGCTGCTCATGCTTTGCCGATCCGCGCCCACACATCTGCATCTGATCCACCGTGTTCATCAATGATGCTGCCCAGATATGTAAAGGTTTCCACATCCTCCAAAGCTTCTCCATCAAGTGTAATTTGATTGGTCTATGTTGTGTTGTATCGGAGAATCTTGCTTTTCTCTTTGTTTATATTGAGACCTACTGCTGCTGAGGGTGCTGCTACACTGGTCATTTTCTCCTGCATTTGTTGTTGCGTTTGTGATAGAAGAGCCAGATCATCCGCGAAGTCTAAATCATCAAGCTGCATCCTGCCCGTCCACTGTATCCCGTGCATTCCTCCAGATGTTGACGTCTTTATGATCCAGTCAATGACCAGTAGAAAGAGAAAGGGTGAGAGTAGGCAACCTTGCCTAACACCAGTCTTTACTTTAAACGACTCGGTGAGTTGTCCTCCGTGGATGATTTGGCAGTTTAGTCCATCATAGGAGTTCCGTATGATATTTACTATCTTCTCAGGCACGCCGTGGTGTCGAAGAAGCTTCCATAGTGTCGTCCTGTCCACACTATCAAATGCCTTCTCGTAGTCGATGAAGTTGATGTAGAGTGATGAGTTCCATTCGATTGATTGTTCCACAATGATCCGCAGAGTTGCGATTTGATCTGTGCACGATCTATCCTTACGAAATCCAGCTTGTTGATCTCGAAGTTGGGCATCTACGGAATCCTTCATCCTGTTTAACAATACTCGGTTGAAGACTTTTCCTGGTATTAGGAGAAGAGTGATGCCCCTGTAGTTATCGCACTTGCTAAGATCACCTTTCTTTGGTATCTTGATCAGAAGTCCTTTTTTCCAGTCTATTGGTACATGTTCTTCGTCCCAAATCTTACTGAAGTGGATGTGGAGTATCTTGGCAGTTGCTGTTACATTTGCTTATATAAATCCTATACTAGAATAAAATATCTGTCGATTAGTTAATGTTTTTAAATAGTACCTCATATATGGTTAATTTTTTGATGGACATTACTTAGAAATAATAAATGGATTCTTATTTGAACAAGGATATACAGATACAATTATAGGTAATGAATAGTTTCTTATTATCAGACTGAATGTATAAGAATTTACCATTTTTCAAGATGACGTAATTCATATAAGTGGGAAATTACTTTGTTTCTTTTTATGTTTTCTGAAAAAAAAAAAAGATTTCTTCATTCCTAATAATAGACGATTGTCATTCAACTTCCTTAACCAGTTAACTGTTATTATGTAAGTATTCATAAATTACGTCACAATGTTCAAAATTAAATAAAATGCAATAATAAGAGACATTAATGTATGATGTATTACCATAAAATTACCCCTAAAAGGTATATACTACTCAAGTTGAATTCTATGTAATGGTATATACTTAATATACATCAATTTTACTAAATACCATTCATAATCCTAAACTATTCATTAGTTTTTAATCTTTCTGTACATCTACCATATATTTCTCTTAGTATGGATTTAAAAGAAACAACGTGACAACTTTTTTCTGACCTTAGAATATGAGTAAAAATCATGTGAAGTACTGAGGGTTTGTGTTGGGAATGTTAGATCCCCAGAATTCACTTGGCGAATACCTTCTTTTTGTAATTTTATTTTGAAATTGTCAATTTCTTTGTTTTCGCGCTAAAAGCGCTCTTTGCATCTTCATGTTGTATTTCCTGCTATTGGTTATTGTGTTTTTTAGTATGTTATATTGTAACGCTTCCCAAGGTCAAGTTTATGTTGTATATATACGCTTGACTTCTTCCTATTGAGATCGCTCGTGCTTCTGGTTGCTTATGGATTATTTTTATTCCCCATTCGCACTTCAACTTCTCTCTCTGGTTAGCATGGCTGGGATGCATCAGAATAGCTACCTTATTGATCTTTGGTCACAAGTTTTTGTTCTGTTCGCAGACTAGGTGAACTCGTCATCGCTTTAAACATAACAGTTTGATAACCTGTAGTTCTTTTCATACAAAATATTTAGATATGGTTTGGAATACTATAAAGAAAATATAATATCATGAGATGGTACTTAAAAAATATTTGATTTTTGCCTGTCAGAAACTAATCCTAATGATTAAAAATGATAGTTTAAACAATGTTTCTTTCTGGGTGGATTTAAAAAAGAGAAAGAGAACTCATATCATGAAAATGTTAAATATTTTAACTTTAACTTAGATGATAAATATTATATTACTTGTTACTAGGGTGGAACATTATATACATATAGTAGTATGATTAGCAGTAGTAGTATTAGTAGTATTGTTTTTGTTATTATTCGCTGTATTAATAGCAATATCAGTTGTACTGAAGTTATCTGGTTCAGTAAATACAAACTGATTGATTATTTCGATTAATGGTTGTTTTTATCAGTTTGATTTCCAAAAATATAAAATTGAAAGCTTCAATGGACTGATGAACTTAACTATATAAAATTATTGAAATCTCCACAAAATCCCCTTCTGATAATCATCATATACTTACTGGTGAATGGTTATATGAGGTATTTCCTGGAATTCTAGTAAGAAGCAGTAACCAGTGGAGTTCAACCGGGTCTGTTGGGTGATATCAACTCACTGGAGACAATTGGTGAATGGTTGCTCAATTTCGTGGATTAGTTGAAGTTAGACATTAACACCGTTGGATCCAGGCTAAGTGGTCTATCGGTTATGTGCTCGCGCGTGATAGGTCCTGGCGGTATCGTGGATGCGCACTGCTGAGGAGTCGCATAATAGGACGAAACGGACATCCAGTGTTTCCAGGTTTTCCATGGTAGTCTTGCTTCAATTGACCCATGATCTCAAATATGTGAAATTACTAAAATCTCCACAAAACCCCTTTATGAAAGTAACTCAATTAAAAAGGATTTGGAATATGTCGTTGTCGATATTCTTAACTTAAATTTGATCAATTCGTTTATTCTGCATCAACTTGTGTCATAAAGGTTATATTGAAGCAATCCTAACAAGATCCTCTTATGTCAAATATGACTGATGAAATTTCAGTCAAAAATATCACTAACTGAACTAATAAATTAAATTAAATATCGTATCCGTTACATAAGTGAGTGGCTATCTGGACTCAATAGCTCAGCGGATAAAGAGATGACATTTGAAGTGAACGGTACTGAGTTCGATTATCGAAGTGAACATCTACTTTAGTATACAAATGCATCTAGATAACGAAACGCTTTAGCCACATTTTCATCACATTTATTCTTTATTGAGAATGAGTATTTTAAACTACTGAATTATTAAATATTACCTTAGAAAAACACATAAAGCAGGTTGTTATTCACTGAAATCAACAATCATATTTGTTTTCCATAATCATCTATAAGAATTATGTTAATAGTTCATGAAAATGACCAACTAATATTGAATATTTGGTGACTTTAATAGGTAATACTACTACTACTACTACTACTTCTACTACTACTACTACTTCTACTACTACTACTACTACAACTACTACTAGTAATAATAATAATAATAATAATAATAATAAAAATAATAATGATAATGGTATTAGTCATAATCATAACAATTATGATAATTATTTGGTATATATATATATCAGTTTTCATTGAAGTATGAGACTATATTTGACACATCCGGTGTATTCCAGATGACAGATAATTATGAATATAATTAGCTTTACAACAAATAATTCATTGAATAATAGGTTACTGATCGATTTTCGATAATTACACATTAATTTACCAATATTTCCTGATTCTATAGTTGAATTCATGAATCAATCGAAGCTAGACCATCATGGAAAACCAGAAAGAACATGATGGCCGTTTCGCACTATTGTAAGACTCAGCAGCGCTCTCGCGCGAGACTGATAGGTCAAGGGTTCGAATTTCATGGGGTGAGATCGTGGATGCGCGATACTGAAAACTCTCAAAATAGAACGAAATGGCCAACCAGTGCTTCCAGGTTTTCCATGATGGTCTAGCTTTAATTGACTCACGATCTTAACTATATAAAAACACTAATATGTAACTGATTCAATTCTGATGTTGTTGAACTCTATATGTTATTGGCTTTTCACTTGGTCCGAAAGCTAGTTACTAGTCCGTAAATAATTACCGTTAATAAAGGTGACATTTTGAAACTATTGAATTTTATAATATATTTCTATACTATTTAGCATTAAAAAAAAACAAAATTGTGTACCTCTTTCATCGTTTTATAATTTTGTTTTTTTTTCTCCCTAACCTGAATAAAAATACGAATAATAATAATAACAACAACAACTACAGTAATAGACAAGATTTAATTTTCTATTCTTACCCAAAAAACCGAAAAGGGAACTCTTTCATTTTTGTTGTTTCAACAACTCGTAATCCCCCCACCACCACCACCACCGACTAACCTCAACACACCGCTAATCTCAACTTACTGCTGATCATTATTATCGATAATTTTGTTTTGTTTTTTTTTCTGTGGAAAATTTCATTTTTGTTTATCGATTTATGATAGGAAACTGTTTTAAATTTTATTTTTTTTTTACCACTTTGAGAAGTTAATTGTATTTTTTGTTTAATCAACTGTAAGGAGATAAAAAAATTAGGTAATGGATGGAGTAGAATGATTAGTTAAGTCAAAATGATAACACTCTACTAGAATGGAGGTAATGAAGAAGAAGAAGAAAGTGAAGACTATGAAGTTAATTGAAATGTAATTAAACTTTTCATAACTATACAATCTGTAGTAGTAGTAGTAGTAATAGTAGTAGTAGCAGTAGTAGTAGTAGTAGTAGTAGTAGTAGTAGTAGTAGTAGTAGTAGTAGTTAACATCATTTTTCCCTAATAATATATCATTATCATTAATATTTTGAATATTGATTTTTAATTGTTAGGGGTAGACTAGAAAAATAGGCATAATGATGAATCGAGACAAAATTGATTAAAAAGTGAGAGAGAAGAATGAAAGTAACCTATTTTGTTGTTATTAAAAGTGAGATTAGTTTTCTTTTATGTATGTTTATAGAAAGGTAAGGACAGATTTTAAAATATATCAAACTTTATAGTTCAATGCATACTTTTATGTAAATGTTTAGTCAGTCAGTCAGTTACAACGTAGAACTTTATACGTAGCTACGTACATCAGTTCGAGTTACCATACCACATTATCACAGAGATTCAGTTGTCGATTCAAATCTTTTAGTGGTAGAATTAGTAAGAGTATAGGCAGTAATCCGAATGATTAGGCTTTGATATGTCCGGCCGCCCCTAGCTTTCTTCCAAATGTTAATGTTCTGTTAATAATATAAGGCATATATTTTATCATTCCCTATAAAGCAAACTGATGGATATAATAGGTAATAAAATATTATCAGAAAGGGATTATGTAAAGTTTTAGTAATTTTATTTAGTTAAGATCATGAGTCAATTGAAGCTAGACAACCATGGAAAATCTGGAAGCACTGGATGGCTGTTTCGTCCTATTGTGGAAATCCACAGCAGTGCGCATCCATGATCCTGCCTCTCAAGGACGAAACAGCCATCCAGTGCTTCCAGGTTTTCCATGGTGGTCTCACTTCAACTGACTTATGATCTCAACTAAATAAAATATTAGTTGAAGGAATTCCTAGAATGAAGTGACCACGTTATTCGTAGTTATTTGTGTTAATACCAGTAAACGTCCGACCTCTGAATAGCACTGATTTATTTGAATGATTTTGTACTGAAAATTTGTAGTATCTCATTACGTAAGTTATCTAGCCATAACAACACAGTTATTGGTAACAATTATTCAAATTCTATAGGGGCATAGAAAATTCTAGTTCACGCCTGGTGGGGTCCTCATAGTCAAATTATGATGTTATGATGTTATTTTAATGACAATAAAAGATACATACAACTAAAAATATTTCAGTTTCACATCAGCTAGTAGAAACAGATCAGTCTATGAATTAATTGAATGTAAACTAATTTATTTAAAACAATCAGTAAATAGGTATCAATGCCGTGGGTTAGACTTGATAGTATAAAATAATTGGAACATTGAGTACTCTGAAAACGTGGCTTACATTAAGTCATGAAACGTCAGAAGTACAGTTTTTTCTACTCAGTGGGATATAACATATATATATATATATACATATATATATATATATATATATATATATATATATATATATATAGCAAGTGGCTATTAAGACTCAGTAGCTAAGTGGATAACGTGATGGCGCTTGAAGCGAACAGTACCGGGTTCGAGACTCAGAGTGAACATCAACTCTGAGATAGTGATATATCCGGCTGACGAATCCCAAATAGGACGAAAATCACATCCTGGATTCCACTGATAGTCACTATCCATCTTTGCTTATAATACTTGTGAATTAAGGCTATGTCGGGACAATACGTACAGTATGCAGATATGATGAATAAGAGACTGATCAATTGCAGTCCTAACACATCAATGGGAAGATTCAACCAAAAAATATCAAGTAAATCATATATTTTATTATTATTCAGTAAATAGCTTTATGACATTCTAGTAGGATACTCAGGGACTAAAGCGATTGACAAGCTAAAACTTCATCAATAATATTTTTGGAAAAGCCAAAGCCTAGCCTTCAACCACTTTATTATTATTATTATTATTATTATTATTATTATAAGCTTGATTCAATATTATATTATTTGGTACAAAATCGAATTCTCAGCATAAAGTATTTCAACATGTTTACGTTTCTTATTTCTTCGTTGCTCCTGATGATAAACATTCAGTGATCGCCAGTTGGATGTCAGCAGTTCAGTCAATCGACATATGAATAATGTATATTCTTTTTGCTGCATGTTCCCAGCAAACACGACATCTCTGATTAGACCTTTTCTAAGTTTTACAGCGAAAGGTTGTACAGTTTTCAGAAACGCACCGGAATAGGTTGTGTGCTTAATAGCCATAATGATGTATTAAAACAAACAATATTAGATAACTTGTTGAAATATATAGATGACGGGAAACAGGTAGCCCAGATGTTTAAGCAGGCCGCCCGTTTCAGTAATAAAATAAACTATGTGAATAATTTATTTTCTTTTCTTAAACCATAAAATCAAATCTCAAGAGAGAAATTATCTGAGATTTATTTTCACTCACCCACTAACTCACTATGCTCACTAAATATGAATAATGAAGATAGAATAGATTTAAAACAAGAAATGTAATTGGTCTAAAATGTAATTACATCACGTCACTCTTTAAAATATCTAGACAAATTTAAAATTCAGAAAATAATAAACTTAGTAACAAGAAAAGGAACTAAATATTATTGTCAGTATAGGTTGGTGAGAGATTCTTAAACTTTGTAGAAACAACAAAGTGAGTTAAGTTGGAAAACCATTGATTTATTTACTTACTTACGCCTGTTACCCCTCGTGGAGGAGCATAGGCCACTCATCATCATTCTCCATCCAAGCCTGTTCTAGACAATCATTTCCAGTTGTAATTCATTCTTTTCATAGATACTTTTATTTGCCAGCGTAGTGTGTTCTTTGACCTTCCTCTTTTCCGCTTCCCTTCCGGATTCCAAGTTAGGGATTGCGTTGTAATGCTTTTTGGTGGTTTCCTCAATGTATGTCCTATCCACTTCCATCGTCTTTTCCTAATTTCCCCTTCAGCTGGAAGCTGCTCTGTCCTCCCCCATATCCGGTCAATGAATGTTGAGTATTTTGCATGGACAACTGTTTATAAATACTTGTATCTTCTTGACGATGGATGTAGTAGTTCTGCGAGTTTCAGCTCCGTACAGTAGAACTGACTGACTCGACGTTCGTATTGAAGATTTTCACTTTGAAATTAGTTGAGAGTTGTTTTGAGTTTCATATGTTCTTGGATTGTAGAAATGCTGCCCTTGATTTGACAATCCTCGCTTTTACACCAGCATGTGTTCCTCCTTGTTCATCAACGATGTTTCACAGGCACGTGAATGTTTCCACCTCTTCCAGAGTTTCTCCATGAAGTGTGACTAGGTTAATGTTCTCTGGGTTGTTGAACGACCACTTTATTGTCTTTGTCATTGCGTATCTACTACTACCTCATAATCAGGGATCAGACTCAGAACCTTTAGCTACACGAGAAAGTTTACACTTTAGACTAATTAGTTGCGATCCGGTTGTGTAAAAGTTTATCTTCAACGAATCTTAGATAGTACGCGATTATCTTCGATCTTCCATGAATATCGTCCTCACACTCGATACACATGAACTAAATTTCTTTAGAAGATTCAATTCAATAATGTCCACATTACTGCAAATATTTAAAAGGCACTTCTTTAGTACTTAACTGACTAAATATGTATTTGTATTTACGTTTTAGAACTACGGTCGTAACCTTCTCAAGTTACTGTCCACCAAAACTAATATATTGTCATCCACCATAATCTGATTATTTAATACTTTTGATTAAACAATTTTTTGACAGCCTTACACTTTACTACCAAAATGGGTTTAAAGTAATGACTGTGGGCATTTCAGTTAGTTTTAAATTATATTTATCACTTAAATTTAGGCAATTAAATGTGAAAGGATGAGAAACTACTACTTCTAAGATTAGTCCATTCGTTATATCAAACGTTCATTATCTGTTACCATCATTGATATTTGTATTGTACAAAAAATTGCTGAACCCCACAAGTCCCAGCTTTTAATTAAAATTCTGGGAATTACTTCCGAAATTCGGCCACAATAAAAACAGGATAAATGGTATAATATTGAATGACACAGATCACAACTTCTACCTAGTATTTTTCTACTTTGATTTCTGTTATATTTTTTCAGGAAACAAAATATTCTAATCAGTTTGTAGAATAAAAGATAAATTTGAGCTATTTTAATGAGTTTTAAGTATGACTAACTCATATTTTCAGAACAGGCCATAAAATATTCTCCAAATGTACGACTGATATTGTTAATTTACCCAGGATTGACTTAATAATAAATATATTTTTAAGTAATTGAGATCATGAGTCAATTGAAGCTAGACAACCATGAAAAACCTGGAAGCACTGAATGACCATTTGGTCTTATTGTGGAACTCCCCAGCAGGGCGCATCAACAATCCCGCCTCGCAAGATTCAAACACAGGACTTATCGGTAACGCACGCGAACGCCTAACCTGTAGACCACTGAGCCACCATCCAATAGTGTGAATATCAAATTCAACTAGTTCACGAAATGGAGTGACACATTCACATATATTTGCGTTATATCCCAATGAGTAGCAAAATTGCATTTTTGAAGTTTCGTGATTTAATTTAAACCACTTCTTGAGAGTAAATTTTGACTATTTATTTACTCTAAAATAGTGGCCTATATTTGACCAGAAACTATCAGAAACAACCTACTGTTAGAGAAAATACCGAATTTCAACGAAGGAAGAAATGAGGAAGAAGTGATAGAAGTAGATAGGACACACATTGATGAAATCACCCAACTGCATCAAAAGGCAAGCCCTCATATGGAATCCTGAAGTCCAAAGGAGAAGAGGAAGATTAAAGAACACATTACACCAAAAAATGGAGATAGACATGAGAAAAATGAGCAAAAGTTGGATAGAACTAAAAATGAAGGAGCATGACAGAGTGATTGATTTGGAGAATGCTGATCGGCAGCCTATTCTCCATTGGGAGTAACAGGAGTAAGTAAGTAAGTAAGTAAGTACGTAAGTGCCCTACATCTAGTCACAAAACGTCAGAAACACAATTTTTCTACCTATCGATATGTAACAATAATAAATTTATCATTAACTTTCTACCAAATGCTCAATTTATTTAAAACTGTCAAATCCAACCTTAGCAAGCATCGACTTACTCACAATTGATTGATCACTGTGTGGTGAACAATTTAATGCGTGTCAAGTCCTTCTTAGTGCTGATCGAATGCTTTCGATCAAGTTACAATGTGGCCAGTAGTCTAGGTGGCTCGACACTGCGTGCACTATATATATTGAGATAAGATGGTGGTCAGTCAGCTACAACGTAGGACCAGGCACATATATGCATCGGTCCAAGTTGCCATACATCGTTAGCACAACAACATGAACACCGGATTCATAGAAGTAATTAATTTAGTGGTGGTAGTATATAAAGAAAGGTTGTACATAAGGATATAGTACAGGAAGGAAGAGAGATATGAATCAATTTTAATCTCACGGTTTAAGGGAAGACAAAGAGTGTATACACCTACGCCATTGTGATGGATTCTGAGCCATGTCACCTAGAGTCTCCAACCATTGGTTACGATAGTCACGCGGACCCCAACCAGGTAGTCTGCATCTGCCAACATGGCTCAGGCTAGAAGGTAGTAACTTCAAACACTGATGCCATGTTTTGGTTTGACCGCCACTAACTCTCTTCCAACCGTCCCCAATACTAGTCATCATAGCGCGTCGTGGTAATCGGTGTTCAGGCATACGTAACACATGGCCCAACCATCTCAGTCGATGAAGATTCATGACCTCATCAACTGATTTACTATCATTATCTAACACCCTGTGTCTAACCTCACTATTACTTACCCGGTGATCCCAGCAGATGCAAGCAATATTTCTAAGGCATCTGTGATCAAATACTAGTAACTTACGAGTATCTTCTACTCTTGATGGCTGTTTCACAGTCGTAAAGTAGAACAGATCGAACTGCTGCGCAGTATACTCGCCCACTAATTGATAGACGGATATCTCGTCTTCGCCATAGGTGACGTAAGTTGGCAAAAGCCAAACGAGCTTTTCGAATCCGTGCTGAGATTTCGTCAGACACCAACCCATTAGGGCTGATCAGAATTCCAAGATAAGTGAAGTTGTCAACGCGTTCGACTACTTCACTCCCTATCCTTAGTTCGGGTGTTGACGTAGGCCTGTCCTGGAGTAACAATTTACATTTGGATGGGGAGAAACGCATCCCAAACTAAGATGGTGGTTGGAGGTGGTCAATAGGAAACCGTGGACCCAGGTTTTGTGATACTTGGCAATCGTCAGCAAGGTGTACCTGTAATCTTGAGTGAAATGGTGCTCCATGAAGAATTCGATCACTCAGCTTTACAGTCAGAGACGTTGCCACTGAGTTATTCGGGCCGCGATCAACCTCTTGTTGGACTGAGATGCAATCACAATTGATTGATCACTGTGTAGTGATCATTATCATGCGTGTCAAATTCTTCTAAGTGTTGATCGAAAGCATTGACTTACGTTTTCTCCAGGTTTTTGTAAGTATTATATTGTTCCAAAATTAAGACATTACATAATAAGTATCATTAAAACATATACTTGAAATCACTTTTTAGATGCATAATAAACAATCATAACTGTAAAATAATTCATTTTATATACATAGAAATACATGTTGTGTATGATCTTAGTACCGTCCTGTATTTGAAACATCATAAAATTGAGGAAATGTTGGACAACCATTAATTGGTATTCAATTTTTTTTGTTGTTGGCAAAACCTTTCATGTACAATCTGTTCTCATGTGAATTATCACATGACGAGATGAAAGGATGAAAAATTCAAACTTGTTTTTTCGTTTCTAAGAGTGAATTATCTAGTTTAAGCTGAAACGTTAAAAGTTATGTAAAATATGGAAAAAAATAGATTCTTTCTAAACAAATGGAAAGAAAGCAAAGAAGAGGAATGGCTCTAGGATTTGGATTTCTACTTATTCTAAGACATATGTGATATAATTAGTAAAGTAAGTAAGTAGAATTGACTCAAGTGATCATTATAAGAGGTTTTGAAAACTTCATGTGATTTCATTTAATTTGAACAAAATGTTAATGAATTTATCAGTCACTAATGAAATGAACGACATGATGAACAAGTTAAAAGAAACAGTTAAGTTAGTTGAAAACAATCACAGGTTTGAGCAAGCCACTGAAAAGTATTTGGACAGTATCAAATTATGAAATATCATTCATTGAATTCATGAATTGATCTAAGTTAAACTACTATTAAAAACTTGGAAGCAGTAGATGGACATTACATCCTAGTATGGAACTCCTCAGCAGTACACATCCACCATGTACCTATTAGTGACTAAATTTGAGGAAAAATTTCTGGAATTTTAGTGAAAAAACATAACCAGTGGAATTCAACCATGTCAATTGTAAGACAGTTACTTAACAAAGACAATCAAGGATTATCTTTCAGTGTTGCTGATTGATCGAAATTAGATAATACTAACACTATTCGATGCTGATTCAGTGTCTGAAGATTAAGCGATGAAAAACATACATTAATTTTCCAAATTTTGTAATTACAACTAACTAGAATTATCAAAATGAATACACAGAAACTACTTTATTCACTACTTAAAAACAAACATAAAAACAACAATAGGTTAAGAGCTCGCACA
Source organism: Schistosoma rodhaini (assembly GCA_944470415.2). Taxonomy (NCBI): domain Eukaryota; kingdom Metazoa; phylum Platyhelminthes; class Trematoda; order Strigeidida; family Schistosomatidae; genus Schistosoma; species Schistosoma rodhaini. The sequence continues at coordinate 7,319,469 of OX104036.1, read as the reverse complement.
CGATACTGATAGGTTCTGAGTTGGAATCTTGCAAGGCGGGATCGTGGATGTGCGCTGTTGAGGAGCCGCACAGTAGGACGGAACGGCCGTCCAGTGCTTCCAGATTTTCCATGGTGATCTACCTTCAATTGACTTATGATCTCAATTACATAAATTCATTAAAGTGTAATTTTTTAAAACAAGAACTCTCATCTATGTAATCTCATTGAAAAATAGAATACAAAAGGGCATACAGAAACAAATTAAAAGATGTGAGATAAAATAGATTGATGAAAAAGACATGACATTTAAACTTATATAAATATTACTATTATTCACTTGGTATTGTTTGTTTGAATCTTCCCATCGATTTTGTTAGGACTGCAACTGGTCAGTCTATAATTGACATATGTGCATACTGTGCGTATTGCCTCGATATACCTTAATTCACAAGCATGGTTAGCAGAGATGGATAGTGGCTAGCAGTGGAATCCAGGACGCGCGTTTCGTCCTATTTGGGACTTGTCAGCTGGATGTACCTGCATCTCAGAGTTGATGTTCACTCTGGGACTCGAACACAGTATCCTCGCTTCAAACGCCATCGCGTTATCCACTCGGCCACTGAGTCCTGATAGCCACTTTCTTGTGCGATGGGGTGAAGTTTAAATTCACTTGGTATTGTTTGTTTGAATCTTCCTATCGATTTTGTTAGGACTGCAACTGGTCAGTCTCTATTATTATTATTATTATTATCATTATTATTATTATTATTATTATTATTATTATTATTGTTCATAGTACAGTATATATTAGCTACAATTGAACCAGTGTAAAACAGGTAACCTACCTTCATATTCCTTTTGGGTTATTATATATCCATATTAGTTAATCTTTCAAAGTATCAGCAGGTATTCTAAAATGTAAACAGATGAAAGATATTGTGAATTATATTATGTAATAAATTCAGTAGTATATAAAGTTATATGAATTTCGAAAGTATGAATATTATATCGTTGTTCATTTGTGAAAATGATCATGCTGTTACTGATTTCTCTTTTGTTAAGATGTTGATGATACTTTATTGTGAGAAATGATTCCTACTGTTCAGTTGAATAAACATGTAAAAGAAAATACCGGTAATTTATAAACAAAATATAGGGATGGTTATAAGATGGTAATAAATAACTATAACATAGAATAGATAAGATGTTACTAACAGTGGAAGTTAAGACACTTGTTTTGTTCTATATGGTAGTCATTAGATTGATACATATGAATATTAGAGTTGATGTGAAATACAAGACTGGAATTCAGTACCTTTTGCTTTAAAAGATAACTTGCTATCTATTAGTTAGGTAGAACCAGATGAACGTCTCAAATATTCCTATTTATCACATATTAATCTAAATTTTCTTCTGGTGATTGGCTCGATTATGATGACTTCGACATCTGAGGGGAAGCACGGAATACAATGGATATCTCAGAATCAATAAGATGATTTGGACTTCGCAGATGACCTAGCCCTCCTCTCTTATACACACGAACAAATACAGACGAAGGCAAAAATGTAGCAGCATCCTCTGCATCGATAGGCCTCAACATAAACAAAGGTAAAAGCTAGATTCTCAAATACAACACGGAGAACATCAACCAAACCATCCACACTTGATGGCGAAACTCTGGATGATATGGAAACATTCATTTATCTGGGAAACGTCATCAATGAACAAGGAGGATCTGATGCAGATATAAAGGCAAGGATTAGCAAAGCAAAGACAGCAGTTCTACAATTGAAGAACGCATGGAACTCTAAACAACTGTTAACCAATACGTACGTCAAGACATTCAGTTCTACTGTACTGAGGGAGCTGAAACATGGAGAATTGCTACATCCATCGTCAAGAAGATACAAGTATTTACAAACAGTTGTTTACGCAACATAAAAACATTCACTGATCGGATACTATCAGCAACAGCGTTTTATGAGAGACGAAAGAGCGGTTTCCAGCTGAAGAGGAAATTAAGAAAAGACGTTGGAAGTGGATCGGAAATACATTGAGTAAATCACAAAATTGCAATCACCAACTTGGAATCGTGGAGGGAATCGGAAAAGAGGAAGGCCAAAGAACACAATACGTCGGGAAATAGAAACAGATATAAAAGGATGATTGGTAATTGGAAGGGATTGCCCAGGATAGAGTTGGATGGAGAATGATGATGTGCGGTCTATGCTCCTTCACGAGGGCTAACAGGCGTAAGTAAGTAAGTAATCTTATTTTGTGTGTTATTGAAGATTACGAGGCATTGTTGAGCACTTTGTCATATTATGGGAATTCTTAGGAATATGAACTTTTCATTTCTTCTCCATGCACTTCAAATCTTTAAGAAAACTATAATTCATAAAAATCAGTTGGTCGATGTTCAATGTTACAGTTTGAACTTAGATAAATTTACAATATGGTATAACGCTGGTGTAATGTTAGTGTTATATGGCCCTGAATCTGACTGCGATTGGATCGAGTTATTGAATGTTATTGAATTAAACATATTGTCAATCCTCGTATAAATTATCCACTTCATCCACGTTAGTGAGTAAATTAAACTAAATATATCAAATACGAATTTTTAAATACATATATTTTGTACACTCATTGTTTTCAGTAAACAATCAGAAGAATGGAGCGAATAGAAGAAAGCGAAGTGAAATGACGCGCGATGGAGAAGAAGAGTGAGCCAAATCGATTTAATCAAGCGTTAATAGATATTTATAGTCATACAAAATATAAGTTACAGACATGTGATCAATAAGAAGTGCACACACATACACTCATATAAAAACAGTCGAGGTTGATAAGCGAATAATTACCAAAATCAAAATTTAACTCATAAAGAATCGTTGCAAGCGTGAGTCAATCGAAGCTAGACCACTATGGAAAACATGGAAGTACTGGACGGCCGTTTCGTCCTATTATGGGACTCCTCGGAAGTGCGAATCCACGATCCCGACTAGCGAGATTCGAACCCAGGATCTACCAGTATCTCACCAGAGCACTTAACCTCTAGACCACTGAGCCAGTCGGCATCCAACGACGTTAATGTCTAAATTCAACCAATCCATTCACCAATGTCTTCATTGAATTGATATCTGCCAACAGACATGGCTAAACTCCATCAGTTACTGTTTCTCCACAAAAAACCCATTCAAAAAGTATAAACAAACTAGTCTGTTCGGAATCTACAATAAGTTATGTGAGCTTGCTTAGCATTGAAACTGATGATAACTGTTTTACTCTTCAAATGTTCAAACACTATCACCCACGATTGATGGATAATAATATTAGACTAACTAATATTGAATGTGCATATATAACTTAAATCCTATACAAAATAAATTGCAGAGTAATAATAGATCAATTCCTTTAGTTTTATCTTACTTTCAAAGTTTAAAACCAATCTAATCATAATTCAGCAGAAATACTGACAATTGTTGTAAAACTATGTTGTGTATATTTAGTCTACTGCTTGTTTCTAACTGAAATGACATGTTGACAAATGGAATAATAAATTATATTATGTTATAATATATTACTTCTTTTTTTTCCTGGATAGACAAGCAAAACCTAGTCAGTTGTTCAAATGATTTTACATAGAAACCAAAAAAAAAACTAGTAAAGTAGTAATGATAATCATATTATATATAGAATTGTATATAGTATGTTGAGTAACTAAGTGAAAAACTTTATTTGATTTAAAAAAGAGTAGAAACTATGGAATAAAAGATGATGGTGTGATGGTATCTCCTTTCAGTGTATTAGTTTGCATTGATTCGAGAACCAGTGAGAACCCAAAAGAGAACTATGGTGGAGAAGATTTGTAGCTTAGGTGAATGGTATTGATGGAGTTTTGTTGTCTGAGCTGGATGGTTCGGTGATGACTAAGTGAGTACATGTTTCTCTGATTCTTAAAATAATGAGTGGACGCGGCAAAGGTGGTAAGGTTCGAAGCAATGCTAAGACAAGGTCAGCGCGCGCCGGTTTTCAATTCCCAGTTGGTCGTGTACATCGCCTTCTACGTAAGGGCAATTACGTTGAGCGAGTTGGTGCTCGTGCTCCAGTTTATCTGGCTGCGGTTCTCAAATACCTGGCTACAGAAGTTTTAGAGTTAGCTGATATTGCCGCTCGTGACAACAAGAAGATTCATATGATTCCGAGACATATACAGTTAGCTATCTGCAACGATGAGGAGTTGAACAAGCTTCTTGGCGTAGTCATAATCGCTCAGGAAGGTTTGCTTCCAAAAACACAAGCAGTTCTCCTACCCAAGAAAACCAACAAAGTCAAGCCCTAAAAAGTGAGTAAGTATAACGTTTCAAACATATAACATTCATATTTCATATAGAGACTCAAACTGCTCATTTGAACTATAATTGTTGTAAATGAGGTTATTTTTGAGCACTGGTGGGGAATTTTAAACGAATTCAAAACAGTTATTTAATTAAAATGTTTGATAAAGGTTTTTAACTGATATCGTATAATAATGAAAACCACAACGAAACTTCACAAACATGTACATTAACCATTACGATGATAACTGAGAAATGTATTAGAATACGTTCATGTAAACACAAATTACATATTTGAATTCAAGGTTATAATTTTATACATAATTCATTAAACTCATAATTGATTTCAATGAATGTCCCGGTGATTTAATAGGATTGTAGTGAGAAATCGCGACCGGTGGAATCCTATTCCTGTTGGGTAGAGACAGATATCTACCTCAGACAATGGATGAATGGTTGTACAAGATCATGGATCCATTGGAGTTAGACATTAACAACAATGTACTCGACCTCGTAGGTCTGAAGCTTAAGCGTTCGTGCCTGAGACCGAAAGTCCTGGGTTCGATTCCCGAGTACGGATCGTCTGTGCAGACTGCTGAGGAGTCCAATATTAGGACGATACGGTCGTCCAGTGTTTCCAGGTTTCCAGTGGTGGTCCAGCTTAAATCAGCTCATGAATGTAATTTTTATTATTACTACAATTTCCAAACACCAATTCACAGCAATATTCATCACTGATCACCTATGAATGATTGATTAACTGTGACCTAACTCAGTGATATTTTAGAATGTTTTTCAGGTCCAATCAAAGCTTAGTCTTGTTTACAACGTTAGTTTTCCTAACAGTACTAACAAGAATAAAACAACACTTCACTACTCTTAACTGACAAAAATAGCCTAAAATTCATAAACTAATTACTTTATTTAAATTCACTTAGTATTACTTGTTTGAATCTTTCCATTGACGTTCAGTCTCTTATTGGCCATATGTGCATACTGTGCGGATCGCCTCGTAAGCCTGACTTCACAAGCATTATAAGCAAAGATGGATAGTGGCTAGAAGTGAAATGCAAGACGCGCGTTTCTTCCTACTCGGGATTCGTCTGCTGAATATACCTACATCTCAGATTTGATGTTCACTGTGTGACTCAAACCCAGTACTTTTTGCTTCAAACACAGTATGCACACATGCCAGTAAGAGACTGACAAGTTGCAGTGCTAAACATTAATTGGAAGATTCAAACAAGCAATACTAAGTGAATGTAAACTTTACTCCATTGCACAAGCGAATGGCTATCAGGACTCAGTAGCTGAGTGGATAACGCGATGGCGTTCGAAGCAAGCGGTACTGGATTTGAGTCACAGAATGAACATCAAATCTGAGACGCAGGTATATCCAGATGTCATTCTAGAAAATACCCTTAAACACTATTACTTGAAATGGAAATAAACGGTGTGTTCTGATGACCATGTTAGTTAAGTAGATAATAAAAAAACCTTTGTCATAATGACAATAAACACTTAGTAATCAGGATTAAACTAGTTTATAAAATACAACATTAAGTGGATCCAGGTTTGATTGACAAACATTTTAAAGTTGTTAAAATACTCCCTTACGTCTAATAAACTGACTTGAAAAGTGTATTTACAGTTTTCACAATATCCAGGGCAAAATATCTTCTCATTTCAAATTCATTCGGAAATGTAATGGTTACATTATTTCTTTTAGTATATATGACCATTTTATATATTTCAATGGATATCTGATATACAATAATGATTCATTATTATATATTATAAACATATGCTTCAATATAAGTAAAGATGAATAGTGGCCAGCAGTGTAATCCTGGACGCACGTTTTGTCCTATTTGGGACTCATCAGCTGGAATGAACATCAACTCCGAGATGAAGGTACATCCAGATGACAAATCCCGAAAAGAACGAAACATGTGTCCTGGATTACACTGTTAGCCACAATCCATCTTTGTTTATATTACTTGAGAATTAAAGCAATATAGAGGCATTACTTACAGTATGCAGATATGTCAATCAATTATAGTCCTAAACATCAATTGGAAGTTTCAAGTAAATAATACCAAGTAAATATTAATATACTTCAATAATTGTGAATTATTCTAAAGTGGTCCATGAATACTATGAAAGAAAATCTAATTATTTCCTATATAAAAGACGACTATAACAAGTAATGTCTCACAAACAAAACAAAAACTAGAAAACTGTTTTATTGGTAGAAGCATTAAAAGTGGATAAACTTGAGACATCATTATTTCTTCTTTTTTCCGCCTAATTACCACATGGAAAGAAGTAAATAGTGTTTTGTAAACCATTTCTATCTAACTAAACTAATTTTAATATTGATTACATAGAATAATAATAATAAAAAAGGAAGAGAAGTTTTGAATGTAGTATTTATTAAAAATATAAAAAGAAAACAGGTAAAAGAACCCCTCACACCCCCATTGAACATATAATCATCATAATTCTCTTCATTTCTGACTAATATTCTATACCCTATAGTATTCATCTGTTACCACTATTATAAGCATGGGAAACATTTAAGGGTTTCCCAGTTAACTGTTTCTTATAACTCATCTACAAATCGAATATATATACATAATAAAGGATAAATAAACGATTTTACAGAAAAAAACTTTTTTTTTCCATTTTTTTTTTAAAAAAAATTTTGGGACTAATACAAAATAAGACTGAATAAAGCAAATCAATTCAATCTAATAAACTTGCACAGTTTAAATAGGATAGATTAACAAACAAACAAACAAACGAAAAAAGAAAAAAAAGAAAAAAATTTTTTTTTGCACAGATATGAATATAATTAGGTCAAATAGTTAACCTCTTGAATAAAATCAAAAAAATTTTTTTTTGTTTTATTTCAATTTTTGTTCAATGTTCAATAGAATTAGAATTCATAGAGAACAAAAAAAGAAAAAAAAAGAGAAAAAAAGAAAAAAAAGAATGTCAATAATTGATTTTGTTAGTGATTAGATAAAATTTAGTTTCTGATTATGATTTACGATTATGATTATGATTATGGTTATTATTAACATGGTGATACTCTGTGTGTGTGTGTGTGTGTGTGGTGTATGAGAATTATAAATTTCAATAGTGAATAATAATGATAATTATTATCTGTTGGACTAATTAAATTGAACGCATTAATGGGGAATTGTTCATTGTTAAAGATAAAGAAAAAAGAAATAAGTCATGCTGTGTTATAAATGATTATTGTAATTGGAATAAATTATAATTTATTAGAAGTTATTTCATAGATGTTAAGTAATCATATTGAATTCAAGTTGAATCATTGCTTGCAGGGCAAACTAGAACTCATGTTTCGTCTGATTTAACACTCGTCGAATCGATTAGTTGAAGTATGGTGTGGACTACTTCCATCAGCATAAGTAGTATACAACCCATAGTAAGGAATAGAATGTATTTCAGTGGAAGATGGAGAAGGAAAGAATGGAAACGGAAAGCAATAGATAAGAAAATGTAAGAACAATGAAATCTGAGATAATTGACTGATATTTGCAAAATGAATAGTCAAGTTTGAGACAATTGATTTATATTTTGGAAATGAAGTATTCAATGCATGATTCTCAGAGCTTAATAAAATGTTTTCTCAAGTTCAGTTCAAATACATTCAATTGTTCCCACTTGTGTTCTACTTCACTACACAATTACTTAAGATCAACGATAAAACGACATAAACCTTTACAATTTAAATCCATTCTTACTGAATATGCTAACGGCTATCTGAACTAAGTAGATCAGTGAATAACGCGCTGGTATTTGAGAAGGAACATTATGGGTTTGATTATCGCTGTAGATAACAACACTTGGATACAGATACACCCATAGGGAATGTCTCAAAACTGCGATGAGACATATCAAAAACTCTACAACCAATCATTATAAAAATTTTTTAAAAGCATGTGACTAAATAGAAATAATGAGGTATTTCGCTAAGAATAGAGATATTTCATTAGAAACTAAACGAAATAATAAACATTTAATGAACTATAATAAAGAAATTCACATTGCAAATGAAGGGATAGGTTGGAGTTGAATAATTAAAATCTAGGTTAAGCAATATTATGCTGCACATTGTGAATAACACTAAAACGGACATTAAAAATATCGTATCATTTTTCAGTCGGTGAGGATTTATACAGCCTAATATATTAGAATCAATCTTATCTCAACATAGTGCACACAGTGTCGAGCCACCTAGACTATTGGCCACATTGCAACTTGATCGATTGCATTCAATCAGCACTGAGAAGGACTTGACACGCATGACATTGATCACCACCCAGTGATCAATCAATTGTGATATTATGACCAACTGGTAAAAACCCGATAAGAATTAAATGATAATAATATTTTCATTTCATTTATGACTTCAAAAGTTCAAATTTCGTCGTCCACTTTTTTTAATCAGAGCACTTTCACTACTGGAACTGACATATTCTACAGGAGATTTTCTTGTGTTTACTTTTGTTATACGATCATGGATCTCACAGAAAAATCTATTTACTCACTGTGATGTTGATTATGAGAAAAAATGAACAGAGTCCCATGCCAATGAAACTCTTGATCTTTATGAGTATTTATATAACACAAGTTTTCTTACTAGTCAGTAGGTAATTTGGTTGTCAGTTGAATTTGGACAAAGAAAAACAAGTAAATTTCTATGTCCACAATATACCCTACGACAAATGAGATGATACATGCAGAGCTCGACTTTCTGTTGTCATATTCATTTTATTTTGTATTTCTGTTAAACATCTTGAACGCTTATATAAAATACTCTTCACAGATGACGAAACATTCGGATTTCACTTAACAAAATCAAAAGTCATTACCTTGATCTTAATTAACCAAACATTTTATTAGACTTCGTTAGAATATCATTCATTTTTCACTGAATTATCAACCATAATAAAAAGAATATAATGTGATTCGAACAAAAATAATCTTATAGTTAAGATCATGAGTCAATTGAGGCTAGACCACCATCGAAAACCTGGAAGCACTGGACGGCCGTTTCGTCCTATTATGGGACTCCTCAGCAGTGCGCATCAACGAACCCGCTCTTGCGAGATTCGAACCCAGGACCTACCAGTCTCGAGCCGGAGCCCTTAACCGATAGACCACTGAGCTGGCATCCAATAATCTTAACTGTTACTTTAATAATGAATTTTCCCTTTTAAGAAAAGTAGTTCAAAAATATCTATCAAGTTTAAAGCCAAAAGTTAACTCAATTAGTTGTTTATACTACGATTAACAAGCCTTCACATAAACACACAATATTACTATTAATAGAAAGCTATGGCCAGTACTGTCCATTATGTTAAAAGACAATGAAACTATGACTAAATAATGATGAAATTGTATGGAAGTCAAGTTATATATATTACAAATGGATATGAGTTTAAATTTCATACAATTTGGATTCTAAAATCAAACGGTAATACACATTATGGCCGAACTGTAATATATAACTATATAATATATATATTCTTCATTCTTCCTCTCTACTGAAGTAGTATCCGATCATTGGTTACTTACTTACGCCTGTTAACCCTCGTGTAGGAACATGGGCCGCACACCACCATTCTCCATTCAACCCTGTCCCATACATTCCTTTCCAGTTCTTTCCAGTTAACATTCACCCTTTTCATATCTGCTTCTATTTCCCGACGTAATGTGTTTTTTGACCTTCCTCTTTTCCAATTCCCTTCCGGATTCCAAGTTAGAGCTTGCCACGTGATGCACATTGGTGATTTCCTTAATGGATGTCCCATCCACTTCCATCGTCTATTCCTAATTAGCTCTTCAGCTGGAAGCTGGTTTGTCCCCTCCCATAGTAGGCTGTTGCTGATAGCATCCGGTCAGTGAATGTTGAGTATTTTGTGTAAACAACTATTTTTAAATACTTGTACCTTTTTGACGATGGATGTAGTAGCTCACCAAGTTTCAAATCCGTACAGTAGGACTGTCTTGACATTTGTATTGAAGACTCTCACTTTGAATTTAGTTGGGAGTTGTTTTGATTTCCATATGTTCTTCAATTGTAAAAATGCTGTCCTTGCTTTGCCAATCTTCGCCTTTACATCTGTTTATCAATGATGCTTCCTAGGTATGTAAATGTTTCCACCTCTTCCAGAGTTTCGCCATCAAGTGTGGTTGGTTTGTTTGGTGTTCACAGTGTTATATTTGAGAATCCTGCTTTTTCCTTCGTGTATTGAACATCGACAAAAAAACTGTAAATACCAAATCGAAACCGCTATTCATTCTATCTTGTTTGATTTTCTTTATTATTATTATTATTTATTCATGCTTCTAATGATATTAATCTAATGATAAAAAACTAACCTTCAAACAGAATGTTTAATTATAAACTATAGATGAAATGTGCATATTCTGGAACTTTAATCACAACATATGACAACCAACTTCAGGTTTTTTCGTTTTTTAATTTACCGCCAGGTTTATCATTATTTATTGCGTGTTTAAAGTATTAGATAAATCTGTGTTGTTTTCTTTTGTATTTCGTTTCTGTGTATAAGAAGCCTGATAATGAACTAGTTGCTTTTATCTTACAGACGTATATATATATATATACTTCCAGGTATTGATCAATTTGGAAAGGCGAACAAACAGTATATATGTATATATCATCCGTTGTATTCATAGTCAAATCAACAATAACTATTTATAATCTATTATAATTTCTTTCATTTCATGAAGGAACCATTATATACACAACTCAGTTAACACGGTTCTAATAGTTTGAAATGATTAACACTATATAGTTTATACCTTTTCCACTGAATTCATCAGGAAACTCCACATTGCCTTCTCATTGAGGTATAACATTTATTTGTAATGAATAACTTTAGTATACGTAAAAGTAGTATAACAAGTGCAAAAAACTTTCAAAGCTTTTAAATCACCAAGTGATCTTAGGTTAAACATTATTCAAAGCTTGAGGGTTTTTGATGGGTGTTTCGTCTTAGTAAAGATTAGCTTTATAGTGTACACTAGTGATCCTGATTTCAGGAATGGAACCTAAGAGTTTTGATTCTATTAAACATGTATGTCATTGGATGCATGCTTAATAGTATTTAGGTTAAGCGTTGAAAAGATTAAAATCAATTTGGAAGAACCTTTGTATTAATTTAATTTAATAGTTTCACATTAGTTGAGTGCCGAGTTAATGTAAGACATGGAACGTATCCAACGGCGAGCCACGTGATCAGTGCAGGAACTCAAATTCAAGCCTTATGATGAGCACCTCCAATCGCTAAACCTTTTTTCATTAGAGTATAGGTGTCTTAAAGGTGATCTTCTAATGGTTTAAAGTATCCTGAATACTTCTGGACCCTTTCTTAAGCACCCACTGAAGTTTAGTTCCAACACAAACCTAAAGGGTAACACCTAGAAACCAGAGATACAACCCAACAGAACGGACTGTAGACGTAAATTCTACTTCTTAAAAATAGCCAAATGCTGGAACTTGCTGCCAGCTGTGCTAGTCCAAACGACTTCTCAGGAGTCCTTTAATAGAAAACTAAGGATAGTATCTTACTATGATTTACCTATTCCTTTTTCCTCTTTCATCGATAATATACTTAAGTTCCTTCCTGAAGATATTGGTGATCCACAGCTACTAGATACGGAAACCCGTTAAGCGAAAGCCTCTTCTATTCTGTTCAAAACCATTTGAAAGGAGAACACTATATTTGTAAGAATCTTAATTATTCAACCTAAAATAAATCTAGAGTTTTGTTTGTAAGTGTTATTCAAGCTTTTTCAATGAAGCATAATTAAACATAAAAATTATCGAATATATAAATGCATGAATTATAGCTTAACTAAAAATTGAGACTATATTAAGACTAGAATCAGTTTTAAATTTTTTATCCGTTTTATAGCTTTTTAAGCTACTGAATTTATTTACTATTTCTAATGACAGAACAGCCATTAAACTAGTTAACCATGCTTGTGAATTAAGGCTATATTGAGGCAATACGCACATTATGCACATATGCCAATTAGAGATTAACCAGTTGCAGTCCTAACACATCGATGGGAAGATTCAAACAAGCAACACTAAATGAATCTAGTTAACTATATTAGTGAATTGATGTTAAGTCTTACATAATGTTACTTATTTTGTAGGTAATCATTAGGAAACTATGAAGTGAGGTTTATTTTGATAGTTGGTACTCGTCAACAAGTCATATCTACAATCTATATGGAATTGACACTTTTCTATAGGTTCAAACCTAACCTAATCGTCTAGTTTAATAGTTCAATTTGTCGCCACTGAACCATATGTATTATTTAAAGAGAGGTGAATGAAACCGCATTTGTCTGTCATGGTATTTTGGTTAATTAAACTGGTTGACTGCCTTGATATTTTGACTGTTTCTCCTGAATAATAGAACATGGACTATTAAAATAAGTATCCGATAAAAAAATGCTCAAATAGATAGTTTAAGTAAGACTATTATATTTCTAATAGTTGAATTCATGAGTCAGTTTAAGCTAAAACACCATTGAAAACCTGGAAAACCTATTTGTACGGTGGTGGTTTATCTAAAATCGTCTGATGAATTTAACTATTAAATATTACTACAATATGCACAAACCCCCATTCTAATAATAATAATAGTAATAATAATAATATACTTCTGTTTGGTTTCCCATTTCTCCTTCACTATAATTATTACTTTGTACACTAAATTCCGATAAATAATCAAAATATAATATCATTAGGAAGTTAGATTAGAACGTAGGTTACTAGTTAATAAGCCAAATGTAAAAGGATTTTATTTTATAACGTAGTACGCTATATATATATATAGTTGGAATCATGAGTTAATTGAAGCTAGGCCACATAAGAAAATCTGGAAGCAGCGCGGGATTTGAACCCAGGACCCATCAATCTCGCGCCAGAGCACTTAAACGACAGACCACTGAACCGGTATTCAACGGTGTTAATGTCTAACCTCAACCAATCCATAATAGGACGAAACGGTCTTCCAGTGCTTCCAGGTTTTTCATGGTAGTTTGGCTTCAATTGACTCATGATCTCAACTATATAAAATTACTAAGATCTCCGCAAAACCCCTTTCTGATATATATATATATATATATATATATATATATACTAGTCAGTTATTCTATTATTTGAAATTTAATTAGTAAATGGCGAGAAGATTTAAATAACCATCGCTTCAGTAAATCTTTATCCTTCTTACATTTGTTTGGTTGGTGTAAAATTCTCAATTACAAATTTTACAGCTACATTAAGAATGAAATTAGTTGGTAAATCAAAAATAAATGTCTGTATTACCATTACGTTATACATTAATAATGATTGTAACTTAATAATAACTCTTTCTTTACCCTGGTAACAATACTCTTTTTTTTTTACTACATCACTTATTATTTCAACTTTATTTGAAGTTTAAATTACGTCATTGTCATTTTTCTTCAATTCATAACTGACTGATTTCTATTCATACCTTTCTTTTATCAGTTACTCGATTACATAATCATCTTATGTTTGTTAACTCCATAAGCTCTAATTACTATTTCAATGTTCTGGAAGTTTCTCTCCCAAAGTTTATTTATTCGAAACCAAGTGTTTTATAATCTTATTAACTCTATTGAAATCTTCGCTCCATTTTGGTACACATATTCATCTTTAATCACCTTCGTTGTAAGCAACTGATGAGAACCTAACGAAACAAAATGAAGTCATATTATTCTGCATCAATCTTCGTTCTTGCTCTCCTTAAGATAATAAAAGGAACAATGAGTATGAAATTAGTTAATAAATTCTAAGCTATGTTATGGACAAATGAGTATACAAAAATCCCCATTTTGCTTGTTATCTATAAGGGATTGTTTAACGAATCTAAGTATATATATATATATATATGTATGTAAATACATGATAGCTAAACCCATTGTCATGTTTTATATTTAAATCGATTTTGGACTGTTCTCTTACGTGACATAAAAGCGCGTTTGAATTACTTTCTGAGTTTATGAAACGAGTGAATTATTAGAATTAGTACTGAGAATTTGTGAAGATTGTGATTAGACAACCATTTGAAGCCAAGAAGCACTTAAAAACATGTTTCATATTTGTGCAAAACTATTCAGCAGCATAAATTCATGACCCAACCTGAGATTGAATCCTAGTATTTCCTGTATTACAATGGTTGTTTATCTAATGTTAGTTCGTGATGAAAATTATAGAGTAGTTAAAAGTTACAATCACTATTCATAGTTTAATGATAATAAGAGTAAAACAAATCTAATGTGAAGAACTCGTTGATCAAAAGATCACTTTTCACTGACGGTTTTATCTTTTTGTAGTCTAATGAACCTCCAAAAGATTATTTTACAACAGCCAGTTATGAGGAGAAACATTTTTCATTCACCTAATTTAATAAAAGAACAATCTTCATAAATAGATCATAGGAATGTGAATTCAGATTTTGACTCGATTCAGTTAGCAATACTAATATTGAAATGTATTTGTACTGAAATGACGAGACCAAAATATTATGAAATTCACACGAATGACTTTACAATTAGTCGTTACTGAAACATAGGATTAACAAATACAGTTCTGTATAATTTACTATACGATAACTACGTAACACTTTAAAGACCCGACCTTTTCTGCAACCTTGACGTGGTGGTTGGGCTCGCCTATCGTAATGAATCTATCGAGCTATACTGGCTAGAACAATCGTTCTTCAAGATCCTACCATGCCATGCAGGTCGGTTAAAGAGCGGTAAAACTAAAAGCAGCAAACCCAAGGTCCGAGGGCGAAGTCGTATTGCTGACTGTACAGAGGTGTGACGTCAATAAGGTGTTTCCTTCAGGCAACCAGCTTAACAGAGATGCTGCCTTCCCACAAGGAAGCGTAGGGTTAGAAAAGTTTGACTTTAAAAATTCACAGCTCGCCTTATCCCATGGATTTCCGTCTCCGGCGGTAATGTCTCAACAAGAGCAAAGCTAACACGAGAATTACTCACAAAAAGGTCAAGTGTGACCGACCTCAAAGAGTTGCCACTTGGGCACTGCGGTCACGCTCTCAGGAACTAAGACCACTTTTAATTCAATTTTCATTTTCAGGTACCTCCAGTAAAACACCTCCACGTTGTGAGCAACTAGAAAGTGATAAATGACCTCACATCTATAACAGTAATCAAGATCACTGATTAACTGACTGAACACTATTAAAATATTCTTTGATTCTTTCCTGAATTACTAATTAGTTACCCAAAATAATATCACATATGAAATATCTATGAAAATTTTAAGAATATTAAAATGTAGGTTGCCAACTTTTATTTTATTAATCCGATAAAAGAAACTAGAAATCATTTTTCTTAACAGTTATATATATATATATAACCTCGAATTCCTCAGAATGTGGATTAAGAGAGGTCAACCATCTACCATCTATCAATTAGTTTTTTCTATCTATCAAGTATATATTTAACTGTATATTTAGAAGATTATATATATGTATATCCATCATATTTTGTTTAGCACTGAGATATTATTATATATGAAAGCAAACTATAGATGCTCTATAAACCCTATATATCAATGAATATTAAATTAGTAGGTATTAGATTTCAAAGGAATAAAGAAGTTATATATATATATATATGCATAGTAAATTTTCATTTGCAATGATATTTATTAGTTCAGCTAACTAACTAACTAACTTTATAACATGACTTCTTATAAGTATTAAAAAGTTATCAGGTGATTTTCATCCCTGACGAACATCCATTAAGAAACTATGGAATAACAGGGAACACTGTAGAATTAAGACAGTA
This sequence comes from Schistosoma rodhaini, assembly GCA_944470415.2. NCBI lineage: Eukaryota > Metazoa > Platyhelminthes > Trematoda > Strigeidida > Schistosomatidae > Schistosoma > Schistosoma rodhaini. Next base: position 7,303,217 of record OX104036.1, on the reverse strand, counting down.
GGAATAGAAATTTCACAATAGTATGCAACTACAACTTTATTATGTTTATTTTCATGTCAATGATAAGAAATTTATCTTTCTGGTTATTTGTTTGATTTATGAACTCTTATTATTGAGGATATATGTCAGTGATTCGATCTTTTATGTAACTATCATTAGTCTACATTGTACTAAAAATAACTCATCTAACTATTGGGATTAAATTCATCATAAAAATCTAAATCTTATTTCTATTCTCAGAAGGGGATTTTGTGGAGATTTTGGTAATTTTATTAGTTGAGATCATCAGTCTGTTGAAGCTAGACTGCCATTGAAAACCTGGAAGCACTGGACGGCCGTTTGGTTCTATTGTGGGACTCCTAAACGGTGCGCATCCACGATTCCACCTCACGAGATTCAAACTCAGGACCTATCAGTCTCGCGCGCTAGCACTTAACCTATAGACCTCTGAGCCGACCGGCATCCAACGGTGTTAATGTCTAACTTCAACCAATCCACGAAATTGAGCTGATGAGTCCCACACCAGGACGAAACGGCCATCCAGTGCTTTCAAGTTTTCCATGGTAGTCAAGCTTCAAATGACTCATGATTTGAACTATATAAAATTACTTCTATTCATCATAAATCTTAATATCAACATCATGGAATGCGACAAACTTGAATGGTATTCATTTCATTCTATAATCAACTCTATCACTATCGTATTACTGGAATTCATCAGTCAATCAATATTGGTATTATTATTTTAGCAATTAAACAATCACTTTCATGATTGTTTTTTTTTTTCAGAACAAAGCCTTAATTGATATGCTTAAATTTCATGAATATCATTTAAGCAAACTATCCATTGAATTGGAACCATAAAAACAATGTCATTCATTATAACTAATTACAAACGTGTTTAAAAAACATCATAATTGGATAATTAAAAAAAGGGAGGGTTTTTTATGAATTGTGTATATATTGAAGTTTACCAATCGATTTATTAATCAATAAAATATAATTAGTAATTATTGATTTACGGGTTAGTAATAAAAAATATACCCTAATCTAATGAATTGGTTTCCGATGATAAATTTTCTGATTACCGTTTAATGTACCTTAACAATCGTAAGCTGATATTTTTAAAAATGGATTCTGCATATCTCAAAATCTGTAAATATGACAACATACATTTTGTCTTTTGTAAATGGTATCAAGAGTTATTATAGATAAATTTGAATCATTCTATTCAGTATGGGGTTGTGGAGTTTCTGATTGAAATCAAGAATCAATCAATGTTAAATAAACACTGGAAACATAGAAATATTGAACAGCTGTTTTAATCCCAGTATGAAACTTCTCAACCGTGAGCATCGACGATCGCGCAATCGGGTTTCGAAACCAAGACTTTTAGTCTCTCACGCGAACGCTTAAACACTAGACCGATGAGACGGCATACAATGGTGGTAGTGCCTAACTTCCATCGATCCATGAATGGCTGTTCAACCAAGTAAATTCAACATGCTTACGTTCTATTTATGACAGTCTTAGTTACTGATCACGTATTTCATTGTTATTTTTAGACTTATTCGTGTTGAAATCTGCTTTTTTATTCATAACAATAAATAGTTTGATAATAACTTTAATGTGCCTACCTTAATATTTTGTAATATAATAATTATAGATTTATAATTGTAGAGCTTTAAAAAGAAGTTATGGTAAACAACGGTTTGCTCAAGTATCTTATGTCATCCTATTTCTCTATTAAGATTTTCGAATTATTTAAATTTATTATCAGAAGGAGTTTTGCGGATATTTTAGTAATTTTAATAGTTGAGATCATGAATCAGTTGAAGCTAGACCACCATGGAAAACCTGGAAGCACTGGAGGGTGGTTTCGTCCAATCGTGGGACTCCTCAGCAGTGCTCATCCATACTCCCGCATGGCGAGATTCGAACTCTGGACCCATTACTTTCGCGCAAGAACGCTTAACCTCTAGACCACTGAGCTAGCCGGCATCCAACTGTGTTAATGTCTAACTTCAACTGATTCAAGAAGTTTAGCAATCGTCCACCATCGTCTTCAGTGAGTTACTATCTCACAACAGACCTGGTTGAACTCCACTCTTCACTGCTTCTCAATAGAACTCCAGGAAATTCCACATGCAGTCAAACGCCGGTGATCACATGTTGATTATTATTTAAATTTACTCTGGTTTCCAGAGAAAAATAAGTCTTGTTAAAAAATAGTGAACATAAGTTGTAACTAATCAATATGCTTCGACACATAATAAACAGCCATTTATATCTGAAAAACATATCATGAATTTTTGAGGTCATTCAACCATTTTCAATGTCCAATAAGAGTAAAGTATCCAGCATTTTCGCACACTTTTTCGATCCTTCATTTGATGATTGTTATGGGTAAATGGGTTTACAATGCCAAGAACTCCCATATTAGAATAAAATAGTTGTTCAGTGTTTCTTGGTTTCTAATGTTACTTCAAATGAGATCAAATATGCATTGAATACACACTACAAACTTAACAAATATCCAGAAAATTCCTTCAGGTAAACTAATTATTCAGTATTTAAGTAGAAATATTGAATATAGTTAACCCAGCTTACTGAATAATGTTTCATGTAACAAATAACATTTTGTGTAAATTATGTAGTTTAAAAATGTACAACACGATGAAAATCTATTCCTTGCTTTACAACAATCGATAGACTAGTCAATATACAGAAAATATGCTACGCTATCCGTAGTCAACAAGGGTTGTGATGAAAAGTAAGATGTAGAATTGTGTGACACTTGTGCAGATAGATACTACGACAAAGTCGTTTAGTTTAAAATGTAAGTTAAATATTAATTTCAGTTGCTCAATCATATATACCATTAAAACATTTACGAAAGATTTCTCCATGATAGACTGTGTTATTATTGATCAAGATAGTGATAAACATTCATCTATGAATGCCTTTGATGAGGCTTGACTTTTAAAGTTCATCAATTTTATACTGAAGCTTTTATTGTTATTCATGTAAGAACATAATTAGTAAAACTTAAGAAACGATTCTTTCTTCATGTTAAAATTAATTAATCAGAAAACTTACGTGTATTACAATTTCGCATCAATAAACAGATTCTTTCTAACTGAATAAAAGATAGATTGTGGCTAGTAGTAGAATCCAGAACGCACGTTTCGTCCTATTCGGTACTCGTCAGCTGAATATCCTCGCATCTCAGAGTTGATGTTTACTACATGACTTGAACTCATTACCGTTCGTTTCAAATACCATCACGTTATGCACTTAGCTACTGAGTCCTGATAGCCACTTGCTTATGCAATGAGGTGGATTTTAAATTCATTTGAGATTGTTTACTTGAATCTTCCCAATGAACCTTAAAACTACACCCCACTACACAAACAAGCGGCCATCAGGATTCAGTAAATAATTGGATAACAAGATGGCATTTGAAGCGAATGGTACTGGGTTCAAGTCCCGGAGTGAGCGTCAACTCTGAGATGCAGGCACATCAATCTGACAAGTCCCGAATTGGTTTAGACACGAGTCCTGGATTTCACTGCTAATCATTATTCATCTTTGCTTATAATGCTTGTGGATTTTAGACAATATGGAGGTGATACCCACATATGCACATATATCAATGAAAGACTAATCAACTGTAGTAAAAAAACATCAATTGGAAGATTCAAACAAACAGTACCCATTGAATTTAACTGACTAAAAGTTTAGAATACCTAAACGTTAAAGACCAATTTATCTTAACTCATATACATTACATTTAAATAGTTTACATAGTCTAATATCAATATCAATTACACTGAATATTTTTTTACTGAAATAAAATCCCGCCATATTTTTTTTCGAAAATTTCTCTTCTATCATTCTTACCATTCGCATTTTATTATGTAATGCATGATGGTCGAGTAGTAACTTAAATATACAATTTTTAAAAAAGGAGTCATATATTATACACATAAAATCTAACCCCCCCCTCCCATTTCCACCCATCTTTCAAACATCTTGATTCAGTAAAAAAGAAAACCAAAAAAAAAAATTAAGGCTCTTAAAAAAGCAGAAAAATTAAAATGTCAAAAATCTTCTACGACAAACAAAAACAGGTTTAACATTGACAATACCCAGTATTTGAATATATGTTAGAGAAAAAAAAGAAAAAAATTTTTTTGAAAATCATTTGCCTAGGTACTTTGTTCCACAAATGGATTGGTTAACATATATATATATATATATATATATATATATAGACAGTAATACAATGACAAAAAATTTGAGGATAGGGGGGGGGGAATGTTATTTATATATAGATATCATTATCTTGAAGATATTGGGTAAATTTTCTTTACGCTATCGGTTAAATTTATCGATTTTTCTGAATGGATACTCTTATGTTTTATGTTTAAATGTATTAAATTATTATGAAAGATGTTCTGTTAGCATACGTTTAACTCAATTTTATATCCCTTAATATTTCAATAACATTGCGCTCTTGAATAAATTGATTGAGAAAATAAATGAAGATTTTTGTTTAGATGGTTGGGAAGATTTGTAGCTCAGATGGATGATTTTAATGGAGTTTTGTTCTCTGAGATGGATGGTTTGTTCATGGAGCTTTCATTGTCCTTCTGAATGACATCATCAGAACAAACTTTGAGTAGAAACATAGGAACAAAAATCAAATCAATGGGAGATACAACCAAAACAAAGAAATAAACAATGACAAGTTTAAGGTCAACAAGGACTAATCAACATCGAGGTGCACAGGACAAGCTGTGAACCACATGTTGAGAAATTCAAACAATTCATTTCTACCGAAAGTTTGTGCCGATGATGTCGTTCAGAAGGACGATGAAAGCTCTAAGACTGAACCATACAGCTCAGAGAACAAAACTCCATTAATAAGATTTATATTATTAATTAAGTGGATTGGATACACATATATTACAACTATTTTTTAGTTCATTTATGTTCAGTTAGAGATAATAATTAATCAAATAAGTAAAGGCAATCAAGAATGAAAAAAGTTTGAGAAGATCTTAGAGTTAAAATGCTACAACATATCAATGTGGAGTATAGGAGATTGTCAATTTTTTGGTTGAGATCATGAATCGATTGAATTTAAACCACCATTGAAAACCTAGAAGTAATGGACTGCCATTTTGTCCAACTATAGAGCTCCTCGGCTGTGTGCATCCACGATCGCGCAAGCGAGTTTCGAACCCAGGACATCCTGTCGCATATACGAACTCTCAACCTCTAAACCACTGAGCAGAGATCTAATGGTGTTAATCTCTAACTTCAACCAACACACGAAATTACTCGATCGTTTCCCATTGTGTGATACCTGTCTCTATCCGACACGAATGCCGCATGCGTGATCATCAATACGTACTGCTGAGGAGTTCCATGCCACGAAGGAGCGAACATACAAGCTTCCAGGTTTTCCATAGTGGCCTAAAATTGTTTGATTCATAATCTCATGTCACAACATAGTTTGATATTGAACTCAATCTGTTATTTCCGTATTTTTTTCTAAATTAACTACGGTCATCATGCGTATATCATAGCTTACTTCAAACCTTCTCAAGTAAACATTTTCTAGATTTTGGTGTTCAAGAATGAATTTTAACGACTCATTCAGCCCACAGTTTACTTAGACAGCAGATTTGTTTTTTATTCAAGCAGCTAGTTATGTATTTTACTTGAATGCAACAGTCATAAATAGAATTTCTGCATATTATAAGAGGAAAAAATAACTTCCGATTACAAATGTTAAAACTCTGCTCTTGGAAATTAATCACGTCAGTAGATTAACATTTTTGTCAGTTGACGCCAATATGCAGTATGAAACAGTAATTACCAGATCACATCTGAGAATTATATGATTATGAATATACATTTGTTTACAATGTCCACTAAATTACTTTCTTACTAACGCATGTCACCCCTCCTCGAGGACCATAGGCCACCTACCACTAATCTCCATCTAACTCTTTTCTGGACAACGCTTGCCATTTGTTTCCAGTTGCTTTTTATTCTTTTCATTTCTGATTCTGATCCACGACTTAGTATGTTATTTGATCTTCCTCTTTTCTGTTTCCCTTCAGGATTCCAAGTTAACACGTGCTTTGTGAAGCAGTTTGATGATTACCACAATGTATGTCCCACACACTTCCATCGTCTTTTCCTTATTTCCTCTTAAACTAGAAGTTAGTTTGTTTTCTCTCTAACAGTAGGTTGTTACTGATGATATTCGGTCAACAGACTCATCCTGTAGATAGAACTATATAATTTTTGTTCAACTGTATTCTCTGCTCAGGCAGTATTACAGTTTATACTATCATTGAAAACCTGGAAGCACTGGATGGTTTTTCATGGTGGTCTAGCTTCAATTGACTCATGATTTCAACTATGAAAATATTGAAATCTCCACAAAGCTACTTCTGATTATAATCATATGCTCACTAGTGACTAACTTCAAGATACATATCCTGGGGTTCTAGTGGGAAGCAGTGATCAGTGGAATTCAAACACGTCTGTTGTGAGATAACAACTCACTGCGTGGATCAGTTGATGCTAGACATTAACACCATTGGATGCCGGCCGGCTCAGTGGTCTATCGATGAAGTGCTCTAGAGCGAGACTGGTAGGTCCTGGGTTCGAATATCGCGAGGCGAGGTCGTGGATGCGCACTGCCGAGGAGTCCCGAAATAAGACGAAACGGCTATCCAGTGCTTCCAGGTTTTCCTTGGTGGTCTGGCTTCAATTGACTCATGATTTCCACTATGAAAATACTGAAATCTCCACAAAACCCCTTCTGAATATAGCTATTCGTTACAACATCAAAAAATACATCTTTTGAATTAAACTTTAGAAAATAAACAACTGTCACGTGCCTAGTGAATTAGAGGTAATTAGTAGATAATTAAAAATTTCATTTTATCACGTTTACTTTCATCATCAGGCATTGTTTCCAAATTTAACTAATTTACCAATTATTTCTATCTATCAAAAATGAAATATTTTTACAATTCACCTTATGCTTTAGTCATCAAAACAGTGTATATAGAATAGCAATGTTTGTAAGACATTTGAAGAAACACTATTAGCTACGTATAATATTTGATACAATGCTGTAATGTTTCTTGAAATCTGTCATTGGAATATAACTTCCTACTGTTTTATGTTTGTTTTTTTTCTTAAACAAAAAGGATACAAACTGATTTGGTTGTGTTTATTGTTACACAAGAAATGTATTCAATTACTGTTCATTAAATTTAACCATAAGAAAATTGCAGAAAAATTATTTGAAACCGAAGATGGATAGTGGATAGCTGTAGAATCTAGGACGCGTGTTTCATCATATTCGGGATTTGTTAACTGGAGTGAACACTCACTCACAGAAGTTAGTGTTCACTCTGTGACTCGAACCCAGTACCGTTTGCTTCAAACGCTATCAAGTTGTCTACTTAGCTACTGAGTCCTGACAGTCACTTGCTTATGCAATGAGATGAATTTTAAATTCACTTGAGATTGTTTACTTGAATCTTAACATTGATACTAAGGACTTCACCCCACTGCACGAGCAAGTGACTAACAGGACACAGTATCTAAGTGGATAACGCAATGACGTTTGAAGATGAAGGCTCTGGGTTCGAGTAATGGAGTAAACAATAACTCCTGTGAGTCAGTGTTCAGTCCAGCCGATGAGCTTCGAATAGGACGAAACGTGACTCCTGGATTCTACTACTAGCCACTATCCATCTTTGCTTATAATGCTTGTGAATAAAAGCAATCTCGGGTCAATACTACTAATCATATATAACCCATATCTAAAATACTATATTGCTTCAGGTACTACTCGGGTCATTCATTGTGATAGATACTATCCTGTGCTAAACAGCTCATAAAATGTCAGCAGGATAGGATAACAATAAATTCTGTTACATGAAATACCTAGGCAAAACATTTTACCCTATTTTCGTTTAAGAAAGTAAAATACTGTATCAATCAGACATGCCACGTTATTTCAAAAAAGTTGTTTAGTAAATCACATGGACTTATGGTTTACACAAAATGAGTGAATAAATTGTTAATCTTGCCAATATCACTGTTTACCTTCCCTAAATAGATTAGACTAGTCCATCTATAAGAACATATATTTGCTTTTGACATGAATACATATTATATAGAGACAAATAATGTTAAATTTCTGCACAAAAAGCCTATGATTAGATCTAAATAACTTATAATCTAAATAACATATATTGTCATTCCTTTCTAAATGATGCGATCCGATAGTAATAATAACAGTCCTATTTATTACTGAAGATTTTCTTACAATAGAGAACTCTCAACATCACTTGTAAGATATTACAATAAGTATCTCATCAATATAAATTCTAATTGTAATTATTCAAGACATTTTGTAAATGAATCCAATAACCAGTATTGTAGTGTGGGTTACTTATACCCACATAAGTAGTATATAATGATGGTCAGGCATACAATGTATTTCACTAGAAGTTTGATCAGAGAAGAACCATAACGGAACGTAATTGGCATGAAAATTTATGAACAATGAAATCAGAGAAGATGGACTGATATGTGCAGAAGAAACAGTCAATATTGAGACAATTGATTGTTATTTTGCAAATAAACTGTTTACTGTATGGTTGTCAGATGTTACTGTGTTAGTTTATAATTTTCATGTCATATACATTCCCACCCGTGTTCTTGTTCACTGCAGTTTCTGTCAGCTGTATTCATATATTATTATCAAATATTATATTCATTATAAATGTAGTGCTTAAATATTAACAGAATTATATTTCATAGTTGAAAGCGTGAGTCAATTGAAGCTAGACCACCAGGGAAAACCTGGAAGCACTGGACAGCCATTTCGTCCAATTGTGGGACTCCTCAGTACTGCGCATCCACGACCTCGCCCCGCGAGGTCCATAAAAACCCCTTCTGACAATTATGTTTCTCCTTTTATCAAAGATTAGTATTTTTCTTTGAGTTTTTCAACCCCTAATATGACAATAATGTGTAAAGTGTTTTTAATAGCACTTGAATACTTTTATTTAGCTTTTATAGTAAATCAAATCAAACAAATCTAGTACTAGGGCACTCAAACGTTTCATCAGACCACCTTAATTAAACTGTATTAAACTGTATCCTTATGAAACAGTATAACTTAATGTCCGAAATTAGATCATAAATGGTATAATTCCAACTTTTTTTGTGTATCATAAACATTATCGTTTTGTTTGCATTCATTCGTCCAAGACAGATCTTTCGAATGACTCCCGGTAACATTTCTTTCTTATTATGATACTTTCAGTATACCATAACACCAGTTTGTTTGTTTTTTTTGTTTTCTTTCCTTTGCTCAAATATAAACATAGTTTAATAAGAATTCTGTCAATTTATTATTATTTTCTTTTCTTCACTCAAGTCAATTGACTTGACCTTAACAACAACAACAACCAAAAAAAAGCACTCGAACGTAAATTTAACTAGTTACCTTTTTTTTCAATCTAATACTTAATACATAGAAATATTAACATAGATAATATAAATGGAAAAAAAAGGGTTTAATGTATATAACATTGATAGTGATTAGTTATAAAGGCTAAGTTGTTTATTGAAGCAGAAAGTAACAACCACTTCAATAACTAACAACTATGAATTATTATGATTAGTATTATGTATAAGGTAAAGAACAAAGAATAAGAAGATCCATTCAATTGTGAAGTAGTTCAATAATAAGTTAGATTCTATCGAATAACTTTGATAAATTAGATCTCTTACATATACATATTAACATAAATACTTCAGGTACTCATTTCAGTTAGTTCATAAACAATTATTAGATTCCAGCGGAGGAAAAAATCAGGAAGAAGCGCTGGAAGTGGATTGGGCACACTTTGAGGAAATCACCCAATTGTGTCACAAGACAAGCCCTCACATGCAATCCTGAAGGCCAAAGGAGAAGAGGAAGACCAAAGAACACATTACGCCGAGAAATAGAGACAGACATGAGAAGAATGAACAAGAACTGGAAAGAACTAGAAAAGAAGGCCCAGGACAGAGTGGGTTGGAGAATGCTGGTCGGCGGCCTATGCTCCATTGGGAGTAACAGGCGAAAGTAAGTAAGTAAGTAATAAACAATTATTACGAAGTGGAAAAGCTAAGTAATAAAAGTAAACTACATATTGGAGGGTAAAATATATAAAACACTTAAGGGGAAATTTACATTTCAGTTAAATACTTGAATAAACAATAATGTCGGTATACAAATAACGTCATGTTCTATAGTTTTATTCAATGGTTCTAGATTGGTCACACAAATAATAGCTAATTAGATTGTGTAAAAAAAATTGAAAAAAAAAAGTTCACTTTTATAGTTTTCTAATGAGGTTTGACTCTTAATAATAGTATGACTTGAAACTGGAACTTGGTAAGATGAGATTAGCGAAAAATGGTAGTTAGCTATATTTGATTCATCACTTAAAACATATACAAAATAATGATGAAATTAAATTATCATGTATATTTAATATCCACGTCATTCAGTTATAAAGTCAAAGATGCTATCACTAATCAATAAATTTCTTGAATAACTTCGTGTAAGGCTGAGATATTCACTCTGAATAATCACTGAATACTGACCAAGAACATCAGTGATAGTAGTATTGTAGATTGATAGACAAAGATCTAACTACACTAAAAGTATTAGGCAAATATGACTTTCGGACATTATTCTAAGATCAGTCAGTTTATAATTATTAATTCTATTCCCTAAAGTATTTTCCTTTCATTTTTTTGGCAGTGTTATATATAGAGCTTTGATTCTTGCTGTGCCACGTACTACTAGACTACTTGAACGATCGAACCTCGCAACGTCGCAAGAGAGAAGGCAGAAGACTAGTAAGTAGGAATTTTATTCCACCAAACAGTATCAAATATAGTACAAAAATCTCATGTATTTATAGTTTTTTTGGCTGAAAGTAAATCATCATTTTGGACAGCCAATAGGTACATAGGGGGTCCTTCTTATTCATTCAACAGGGAAGCTACACGTCGACATTCTAGAATGTTACACTAGTGGTGATTGGATGGAATGTCTTCGGCTCTTTCTGGGCTTCATGAGGCTTCCTAGAGTTTGCCAACGAGTCATCCTTACAGGCAGAATAACTTTCTATCGTTTTTATTTACATGCTATCTGATCCCCTGTCTGCGCATTTGACATCCATGGCATAAATTACTTATGTATTATTTGTATTCTAGTTATACATGATCCAGGTTTTATACCTATGACAGTTTTATTCTAGTGACATTATTCTTTAAAATGTATTGTCTTTCCTTACTTTACTGTAGATTAAATGATTTTAAATTTTGAAAGATTTTAAAATCTTTGCTTCAAGTGACCTAGTTTATGGGTTTATGGCAAATTTTTTTTTAAATCTTAAAATCTGAACATTGAACTGATTAATCCACTTGAAAAATTTTTTTTACATGATGTGTAATTTTTGTAAAGTTCTTTTTACTATCAGAAAAGGATTTTGTGGATATGATAGTAATTTAATAGTTCAGTTCATGAGTCAAATAAAGCTGAATCACCATGGAAAACCTAGAGACACTGGAAGGATTGGTTGAAATTAGACATTAACACTGTTGAATTTTAGCTCAGTGATCTAAAGGTTAAGCTTTCGTGCGTGAGACCGATAGGTCCTAGGTTCGAATCTCACAGTTCCGGATCGTGGATGTACACTACTGAGGAGTCCCACAATAGAACGAAACGACCATCAAGTGCTTCCAAATTTTTCTTTGTGGTCTAGCTCTAATTGACTCATGAACTCAACTAATAAATTATTTTTATCCAAGTCTTATATTCATAAACAGTTTATTTCTTTTTGAAACTATTGACACTAATAATTAAATTAATAAAAGAAACTTAATTGATCTGACCTCTCTTCTAATTTTTTTTCTTTTTTTATAATGGCGGAAAAATTTATTGGTTAGTGAGTAAGTAAACCTGTTTGGCATGAGTATTTTGCAGTTTGAAGGTACTTTTCATTACAAAAAAAACAAACAGATTACACTCGTAGATGGTTGCTTTATTTAAGAATGAGACTTTTAAGTTACATTATACAACGTAAACATCAGTTTCGCTGATAATTGTCATGTCCTATGCAAAACCCTATTCATCCTACACTATATCATTTAAAGGAACTTTGAAAGAATAGTCATCAAAAGACTACTGGTCTTCATAGGCGTTTTAGTTGACTGTTTGCCAGAAGAAATGACTAGAAATTACCAATCAACATAAAAAGAAAATTCTTAGAGCCATTGTTTCTCAACAAAATAATTTAACTATCTACTTATTCACCCATATAATTGTCTTTATAAGATGACAGTTTAGAAAATAAAGCATTATAAACACAGAAACATCAACATTAGGGAAAAATAGGTGTACGAATAGGGAATTTATTGCTTAACTAATGCATTATATGAATGGATTTTCATGTATTGTAGGATTAAAATGTAATTGAAATCATGAATAGATCTATGTTAGACAATGACTGAGAACTGTGAGATATTGAAAAGTTTTCCATCCAAGTATAAAATTTCTTGAAAGTGAACATTCGCTACCTCACAAATGATCAAACATATGGTTTTCAACCTTTACTATTAGCGCTTTCAGCCTTTAAACCTAAGAGCATGTATTTAATATCGTACACGTTTAACTTATACTCGGTTAAGTGCTCAGGCGCGAGACTGGTAGGTCCTACATTTGAATCTCGCAAGACGAGATCGTGGATGCGCACTGCTGAGGATTCTCACAGTAGGACGAAACAGCAATCCAGTGCTTACAGGTTTTCTTTTGTGGTCTAGCTTCAACTGACTCATTATTTCAACTATGATATTATTACTCAATAATCTTTAGTGTTATTGATGGATAACTGCTTCACACACAGTATATTCGGACTTTACTCAGCTGAATCATATATGTGATATTCGATATACCTAGGAAGAATTAGCTATCCATTGCTTTCTAGTTTTCGATTTTTGTTTTTAATGTATATCAGTTACTGATTTCAGTAATACACAACAATCTTCATAAAAATAAAATTATGATCTAATCATAAATTAATTTTAATTAAACTTGATACAATATAATCAGAGATGGAGAGTGGCTATCAGTGAAATTCAGGACGCGCGTTTCGTCCTATTTGGGACACGTCAGCTGGATGTACTTACATCTCAGAGTTGATGTTCACTTTGGGACTCGAACTCAGTACCTTTATTTATAGTTTTATTTCACTGAGTTTGAATTTACTTAGTATTGTTTGTTTGGATCTTCCCATCGATGTGTTTAAGACTGCAACTGGTCAGTCTCTAATTGGCATATGTGCATACTGTGCGTATTGCCTCGATATACCTTAATTCACAAGCATGGTAAGCAGAGATGGATAGTGGCTAGCAGTGGAATCCAGGACAGGCGTTTCGTCAGCTGGATGTACCTGCATCTCAGAGTTGATGTTCACTCTGGGACTCGAACCTAGTACTTTTGCTTCAAACGCCGTCGCGTTATCCACTCGGCCACTGAGTCCTGATAGCCACTTGCTTGTGCGATGGGAAGATTCAAACAAACAATACCTAGTGAATTTGATTCAATATACTTCTTTGCTTTTTTTTCTCAAGTTTTTCACATTTGCTTCAAAAGAGAAAACTCATTTAAAATATACAGTAATTTTATTTGAAAATTAAATTATTATGCAAATTAAAAGTGCTGGAAAGTATCGATTAGGGTAATGTTAGTTGTTTGGTTGTTGTTATTGTTTTCTCTTGATTAGTAAACATCGATAATTCGATGAAAATTGTCCATAAACATTGATAAAATCGATAATAAATGTCATATATTAAGACGAAACGACCATTCAATGATTCCAGGTTTTCGATGATGGTCTAGTTTAGATTGACACATGAATTCAAGTGTTAAAATACTATAATAATCATAAATTGTCATACTCATAATATTAGGTGATTGAAGAAATCATCAGATGGATCTGATGCAGATATGGGGGCGCGGATCAACAAAGCAAGAACAGCATATTTACAACTGAATAACATCTGGAACTCAAAACAATTGTCAAGCAACACCAAGATCAACATTTTCAATACAAATGTCAGGGCGGAGAGGTGGAGAACTACGAAAGTCATCATCCAGAAGATACAAGTGTTTATTAAAAGTTGTCTGCGTAAGATACTTCGGATCCGTTGGCCAGACACTACCAAAAACAACCTACTGTGGGAGACAACAAACCAGATTCCATCCAGCAGAAGAAGAAATGAGGGAGAAGCACTGAAAGTGTATAGGACACACTTTGAGAAAATCACCCAAATACAACACAAGACAAGCCCTCGCAAGGAATCCTGAAGGCCAAAGAGGAAGAGGAAGACCAAAGAAATGAAGATAGACATGAGAAGGCTGAAAAAAAGTTGGATAGAACTAGAAAGGTAGGCTCAGCACAGAGTGACTGCGTTGGAGAATGCTGGTCGGCGGCCTATACTGAATTTGGAGTAACAGGAGTAAGTAACTAAGTAAGTAAAAAGAAATCATCAGGTGTGCCTATTTGACCTTTATTTAGTGCTTGCTAAGATTCAGTTGGTACTTTTCAGTTCCTTACAACTTGTGATATTTAAAAATTGTTATTACAAAATCGGTTGAAATAACTTAGTTAAAATGTGTAGTAATTACATATTTGTATGATGTGGTAAGGGCGTGAATAAATTTTTAGACTCAATAAAATATTCCAGGCATTCTGCAACATTGAGATAAACAAAAGTCTGAAAGGCTAGGAACATATGGTTACGTAATGATTAAACAAGTAAGAATAAAATGAGTAAAGCTCAGTTTATCTAAATAAAGCTGACAATCTAGAAGATGATCGAAATAAAGAGACTTAATGATGTAAGTTAATGAAGGCTTCGAAAAAAATTGATAATATAATGAAAAGACGTTTGCCACCATAGCAAAGAATGATTAACATCCATCTGATGTCTGTTGGCACTCATTTCAGTAAACCTCAGAAAACTGGAATCTAACATTTTAATAACCACTTAGGAGGATTTCAAGGTATCTACCTGACGTCCGGTGTCCAAGAGTATTGTAATAATTACATTGCTGTTGATATCGTTAGATGTTGGCTTAGTGGTCTAGAGGTTAAACTATCAGGAGCAAGACCACGTGTCCTTTGTTCAGTCCCCAGTTACAGGATTAATAATTTGAATTATTGAGATGAATTATATCTTACTTAGATATGATTAGGCAAAGGACTTATCGCTAAAGCACACATCATTAAATCATTATATCGTATATTTCAATACCATAATACATACTTTACTTTGATCAGATAGATAAGATCACTGCTCTTTAAACAAACAATAACAGGTAAACAAACGCATTCATTTCTATTCTTATCTCTTTTAATTTTTCCTGTACATATTTTCTTTTTATCTTACTCTATTCACTTTAACATTAATATTCAATAAATAAATAACTGGATTGGTTGGAGTTAGACATAAACACCATAGGATGTCAGCTCAGTGGTTTGTTGGTTTAGTGCTCTGATACGAGACTGGTAGGTCCTGGACTCAAATCTCATAAAGCAAGGCCGTGGAGTCCCATAATAGGACGAAACAGCCGTCCAGTGCTTTCATGGTAGTATAGTTTCAATCGACTCATGATTCCAACTCCACAAAACTCTTTCTGATAAAAAATAATTGACTGTTTACAATGATAAATCTAATGTTAAATTTCTAAAATAAATTAGAGATAAAAACAAAAAAAATTCTTTAAATAAACAACAACAAAAAAAATTTGTTTTTTTTTTAATCATTCGGTTATTTTAATTTATTGATTATTTAATGTTTTGTTAAATCACGTTTTCATCTTTTTTTCATTTTTTCTTATCATGAAATACAAAATGGGAACAAACACCAGATACTCAAACTTTTGTATATACTTATACAATAATACGAATATATACAATAATAATATAATATAGATAAACTTTGTATAATCTTCACAAAACCCACATCTGATAATAATCAACATATGCTCACTTGTAACTGACTTCAAGAGGTATTTATTTCCTGGAATTCCAGTGAGAAGCAATGACCAGTAAAGTTCAACGAGGTCTGTTAAAAGATAGTAACTCACTGAAGGCGATGATGGACGGTGGTTCAATATCGTAGATTGGTTGAAGTTAGATATTAACACCGTTCGATGCTGAGTTTGTTGTCCAGATGTTAAATGTTCGCGCAAGAGACTGATAGGTCAAGGATTCAAATTTTGCGATGCGGGACCAAGGATTCGCACTGCTTAGTGTCTCACTCTAGAATAAAATGGCCGTTCAGTGCTTCCAGGTTTATCATTGTGGTCTAGCTTCAATTAATTCATTATTTCAACTATAAAAATACTAAAATTTCTACAAAACCCCGTTTTGATCATTTTTCGTTATTGTTGAATTTTTTTTGTTTTATTCTGTTTGTTTTATTTTGTTTGTTCAAGGTTCTAATTTTTCAATTTTTGTTTCTTTTTTTTTATAGATTTTTCAAGTGTTTAGATAATACAGCATAATTTTGAGTAAATATCAAATTTCATGTTAGAAAAATAATCGAATGAAAGCAATTTCAAAAAAAAGAAAAAAAATCCAGTGAATTTTTAGAAAATATGAAAGTAGTGAGCCTTTCAGGCAGTATCGAAGCAGTTCGCACAGGATGTACATATGCCAACAACGGACTAATCAACTGCAGTCCTAAATAACATTGAGAAGATACAAGTAAACAACATCAAGTGTCTAACAATTAGATTTTTTACAATACAGTAGAGTTGGGGTGTGGGTTACTTATATCCATATAAGTAGTATATGACGACGGTCGTGCGTTGAAAGTATTTTAGTAGAAGATCGATAAGGAAATAACATGAACGGGACGGAATTGGTATGAAAATGCATGAAGAATAATAAAGACAATGGACTGAAATTTTCCGAAGAGACAGTAAAGATTGAGACAATTGTTTGATACTGTGTACATGAACTATTTACTGTATGGTTGTCAGATGTTGCTGAGATATTCTGTAATTTTGTGCTCAAATATGTTTGATTGTCCCCACTCGTGTTCTTAATCACTACAAAATGATGGTTTTTTGAACCTTAGGATCATGGATTTAAAATCCTTCAATCAAAACATTATTACATAACAGATTAACTACAGTTTAATTATGTTTTACGTAACTCAATAAATATAATCATGTTTAAGAAAATGGAAGTCATAGAGCGTAATTTAGAGTCAGTGTGTGACACAACAAGTTCTTCAAAGTCAACTAATTACTCCGAATGCAATGGCTTCTGTTTCAGTTGTTCCAGGTAAACAGTTCATTCAATCTCAACCTAAAATCATTCCAACTCAATATCAAACGGGCCGCCCATCTTCTTCATTGTTGTAACACAACTAATTTACTTAAATCAACGTGAAACAGGTTTCAAACAAGCTACTCAAATTTTAAACTTTTGTAGGACTTTACTTAAAAGCCTATTCATTCATACATAAAATGTCAAACAAAGCTTATAAATAGGAAATAGCTTCAAGCTTTTAAGTAATCGAAGATTGTTCACAATGGAAAAAAGCAAAAGATTACTATCTTAATACTTCACTTTTAATTGAATCTTGTTTGAAAAATGTGTTCAGGCTTACTATCAACTCACTACTATTATGATAAAATTATATTTAACAGATGAATTGATAATTTGATTTAAGTTAACTACCATCGAAAACTTATAAACACTGGACGGCCGTTTCGAGAAAGTATGGGACCCCTCCTTTCTGATAATAAGATTATTCTTATACACAATGAAGGACTTAAAAAGATTCTTTTCATTTCAGAAGTCATCTAGGAAGATATTCATGGTTTTTTTAACTAGGTATAAATGCTATGACTGAAAAACCTGTCATAGCTATCAAACTGACAAAAAATATTATTTATTTGAACTAATAACCTAACACAAATAACACTGAATTACTATAATTTTACATCCTCAGGTTGCTACTGTTCACTGTCTGTTTGTCTGTCAATCATTGGCATAGTTATTATACTTATTCTATCCAATTTCTTTCAATATCAAATCGTATATAATATTACATTTTCTCCTTGTTTCTTTGGATTTGAAAGTAAATGGTCGATAAGAATGGATCTGCACTAAAAAGGACCTGACATACATGACATTAATCATCACCTAGTGATTAGTCAATTGTAAATACATCTCGGTCCTATAGGAGGTCAGTCGCGGCCCGGATAGCTCTGTGGTAATTTGTCTGACTGTGAGGCTGGGTGACACGGGATCGAATCCATCAGAAAGCGTCAGTTTCGCTGACGAGTACCAGGTAGCACGAAACCTAGGTCTAGGGTTTCCTACTGACTACCTCAAACAATCATCTTATCTCAACATAGTTCACACAGTGTTGAGTCACCTAGACTGGTAGCCACATTGCAACTTGGTCAATAAGATTCGATCTGCACTAATAAGGACCTGAAATACATGACACTGATCACCACCCAGTGATCGATCAATTGTAAGTAATTAGTTTACTTAAGAACATTACATCTATTAACACCACACTATTACTCGTCGACCGTTTGTAAATTTAATAAAGTGACAACAAAAATCAAGCCAATTTTCTTTACCTAGTTTTAGTATACTTCATCTAACTCAGATTAAAACAAACTTATTCAGTTGTTGGTTTGAATCTTCCGATTGATGTTTTTAGGACGGCAACTGTTCAGTCTCTAATTGACATATGTGCATGCTGTACGTATTGCTTCAATATAGTCTAAATTCACAAGCATGTTAAACAAAGATGGATAGTGGCTAGCAGTGGATTCCAGGACGTGCGTTGATAACGCGATGGCGTTTGAAGCGAAAAGTACTGGGTTCGAGTCCCAGAGTGAACATCAATGCTGAGATGCAGGTACACCCAGCTGACGAGTCCTAAATAAGACGAAACACAAGACCTTGATTCCACTGCTAGTCACTATCCATCTTTGATTACCAAATATATTCAATATTTTCAATATTGTTGTTAAGTTGGCGTACAGTAAACTCTATCAGAGCCTCCAGAGGCTCATAAAGAGCCCAACCAATCAGCGATTAGTTAGAAGCTATGCTACTAAAATAACGAGGTCCTGATTGGCTGTTTAACATACTGCTACTATGGAATCTCAAGGTCTTTTAATTACTATAAAACCCCTGTTTTTCTGTACATAAATGAACCTTGTAATAAAGTACTTCTCTCATACTCGTTTCTTCTTACTGGTGTTCAAGTCGCAGAGTAGTGTTAGCCTGGGGTTATCCGAATAGCTTAGGATCTGAATATAGCGTTCAACTTATAAGATATAACAGTGGCGACGGGGATGGGATCCGAACCCACGCGGTGAAATCCCAATTGATTGTTAAAAGCGAAAAAAAGAATCATTCAATAAATTTGAATATTCAATTGGAAATTAATTTCGATTCACTTTATGCATGAATAATCACTTATGATTAGTGATAAAGATACAATGCCATGTTACTATGTTATTGTTTAGTTTCTTTAATTATCTCTTTTACATTATCATCATCATCATCATCAACATTATCTATCCTTATTTCAATGTAAAGAAAGAATAAGTTTTGACAAATTTGTCATTTTCTATTTTCTTTCAAAAGTAGACATAATAAGGTGAATTCATTGAAGCAAAACTTACCGTGAATAAAATGCACATTATAAATGATAGTAATCTATGAATTGTATGCATTTATTAAGTTATTCTATGTTGATTCTATTTGTCTATATACAAACAATACTGATAAAATCTATTCTTGTAACAGATACCATTCTCCTAATATGCTCTTATAGATATATGTTCTCAATGATTATATTCATAAAGAGCTGAATATAGTCTAAGCTCCTTAAGAATTATCCTTGTTCTCCGCTATAAGAAAGTAATAATAAATGTCATTATAAATGACGTTTTTAATGTATATTCACATGATTTGTAAGTCTTTTTAGTTCTCAACTCGATTAAAGTAGTGTAGTGTGATTAGTAAACAAAGCAAAATAGCAGTTGTTTTATATTCATATATAGATATAGTTCCATATTTGATAGATTTTAAAATTTAGAAGGGGATTTGTGGAGATTTCAGTATGTTTCAAAGTTGAAATCATGAGTCAATTGAAGCTAGACCAACATCGAAAACCTGGATCAGTTGAAGTTAGACATTAACACCGTTGGATGCCAGCTCAGTGGTCTATCGGTTAAGGGCTTCGGCTCGAGACTGGTAGGTCCTGAGTTCGAATCTCTCTCGCGAGAGTGGGTTCGTGGATGCGCACTGCTGAGGAGTCCCATAGTGGGACGAAACGGCCGTCCAGTGCTTCCAGGTTTTCGATGGTGGTCTAGCTTTAATTGATTCATGATTTCAACTTTGAAAGATTTTAAAATTCACAAATTCCTGGTTAAATGACCATTTTTAGGCATTTTAGTTCGAATAAAGGGGTATCTATTTTAAAATTTAGTTTCGAAACACATTACAATTGTTATTCATGGTTTTCAAAGAGTGACCACACTTCTATTAACATTGTCGACTAGATGGGTCACTATTCTTTAGGTTATTCACTTGTGAATAGGTGACTTCTTTCTTTAGTAAATATCATAAGAGATGTGGATCTGGATTCTAGGATCGTTAAAATATTCAATAGTGTTTTGTATCGAATTATTCATTGACAATGTGGGATTTAGCACAAGTATGCAATAGTCCACTTTCTCAGGACTCATATCAATACAGCAAAATTAAATCAATAAGATAAGAAGCACTGGTTGAGAAATTTGAACAAAAACGATGGCAATTAAAATGTAAGAAGTACGGAATAAACCAAATTACAGGGTTACAAAGAACTGCATATCATAAACATTCTACTGTTTGGAGTTTTAAATTTACGGCTGGATAAAGAAGAACTACAGGTATTATCCTCGTTTTGAACTTACCCTAAAAATTCTAAATTATGGTTTAGAATAGAAATGTTTCGGAAACAAAAAATATAGAAATAGGTTTACAAATGTGGTTAATTAAGCAAACAAATAAATCTCAATGATTTCATGCTTCAGCTATCGTAATTACACACTTTTTGGTACTAATATAAACCAAAGTTGTGGAGTGTGAATATGTTCACAGTCAAGTTTTTGTCATAAAATTTGATGACTGATTGATTAAAAACCAAAATATTCGTTATAATCAAAGATGGATAGTGGCAAGTAGTGGAATCCAGAATGCGCGTTTCGTCGTATTCGGGACTCGTCAGCTGGATATTCCTGAATCGCATAGTTGATGTTCACTCTGGGACTTCAATCCAGTACCTTTCATTTCAAACGCCATTGCGTTATCCACTTAGCTAATCGACCACTGCTAGCCACTGTCCAACTTTGCTGATAAAAGCTTGTGACTTCGAGCAATATCAAGGCAGTCCGTACAGGATGCACATATGCCAACAAGAAAATGATCAATTGCATCCCTAAATAACGATGGGAATATGCAAGTATTAACACCAAATGAAAATATTCATTAACTGTAATTTTATATTCGAAGTCAGCGTTTTTCTGGTTAGTGTTTTTTTTAGCATCATTGATGAACACGGTGGATCAAATGCAGATGTGAGGGCGAGGATCGGCAAAGCAAGAGCAGCATGTTTATAACTGAAGAACATCTGGAACTCGAAGCAATTGTCAATCGACATAAAGATCACAGTTTTCAATACAAATGTCTACTGTATGTTGCGGAAACCTGGAAAACTACGAAAGCCATCATCCAGAAGATAGTGGTGTTTATTAACAGTTGTCTATGCAAAATACTTCGGATCCGTTGTCCAGATATTATCAGAAACAACCTAATGTGGGAGAGAACAAATCAGATTCCATCTAGTGGGGAAAGAAATGAGGAAGAAGTGCCGGAAGTGGATAGGACACACTTTTAGGAAAGTACTCAACTGCCTCACAAGACAAGCCCCACATGGAGTCCTGAAGGCCATATGAAAACAGGAAGACCAAAGAACATATTATGCCGAGAAATGGAAACAGACATGAGAAGAATGAACAAAAGTTGGATAGAACTAGAAAGGAAGGCTCAGGACAGAGTGGGTTGAAGAATGTAGTCTGCGGATTATGGTTTATTATTATTATTATTATTAGCTTTATTCAATATTATATTATTTGGTACAAAATCGAATTCTCAGCATAAAGTATTTCAACATGTTTACGTTTCTTATTTCTTCGTTGCTCCTGATGATAAACATTCAGTGATCGCCAGTTGGATGTCAGCAGTTTAGTCAATCGACATATGAATAATGTATATTCTTTTTGCTGCATGTTCCCAGCAAACACGACATCTCTAATTAGGCCTTTTGTAACCTTTACAGCGAAAGGTTGTACAGTTTTCAGAAACGCACCGGAATATGTTGTGTGCTTAATAGCCATAATGATGTATTAAAACAAACAATATTATATAACTTGTTGAAATATATAGATGACGGGAAACAGGTAGCCCAGATATTTAAGCAGGCCGCCCACTTTTTGAAGTAACAGGCATAAGTAAGTAAGTAAGTAAGTAAGTAAGTAAGTAGGTAAGTAAGTAAGTAAGTAAGTAAGTAAGTAAGTAAGTAAGTAAGTAAGTAAGTAAGTAAGTAATATTCAAAGCCAGTTTCCATTACTTTGATTCGGCTAGTTAAATAGTTTCAAAAGCTGTCACATTCAAAGTATTATCCAAAAAAAGATCTATTGTTTCGTTATGATAGAAGAGTGGTTTCTATCTAAAGTAGCTTTATTCACATACACTATAATGTTTAATTATCATCTATCAAAAACTTTCTTCATTTATTATCTAGAAAATAAACAATATTAGACAACAACACAAGTTTCTTTTCAGCATGTCTATATTATACCAGATAATTAAAACATAAACAATAAAGCTCTTCACTTAAAAAAAAAAATTAGATGGTGGGTTATACAGCACAAAAGAAAAGTAGTTTATGTCTAAAACTGTCAAAATCAAATGAAATGAAAGGAAAATGGTAGATAAATTAAGACAAAAGAAACTTCACCTCCATCCTTTTTTTTTACCGTTAGACCATCATTTGAAATCAAAGGAGATAAAATTTTTAGGAAAAAATTTGAAAAAAAAGTAGTTGATAAATAATAAAATTTAATCAAAACTATGCCAATTTCTAGTTAGAGTTAATTATAATAACAGACTAAAAGAAATAATTGATGTTACATACATTGTTGCTATAGGTGTTAATTTCAGACGCATGTCATTACTTGTTTCTTAAATATGTATTTTTAGTTTGATTCTATGAATGAAAAGCAGAATTCGATAAAGCCAATATCAATGCTTAACTATTCTGTTCAAAACAGGCTTAAATATGTATATATATTCGAATTAAATCATGAATTGATCAATGTTAGACCACTAATGAGAACCTGGAAGCTCTGGATGGCCGTTTCGTACAATCATGAAACTCTTCGGCAGTGCGTATTTACGACTCTACACGAGGGACTGGAACCTAGGACACTTAAGCTCTAGACTACTGAGCCACCATACAATAATGTTAATGTCTGGTTTTAACCAATCCACGACATTTTGCGACCAAAATTCATTGTCTTCGTTGTGTAACTGCTCCAAATCAGACGCTGATTTGCTCCACCGATCATGGATTCTCAAAAGCTCTTCAAGAATACTTCTCTAAGCTAGTCACTAGTGAGCACATGGTAATTATCAGTGTTCTGGCTCAGTGGTCCAGATGTAAATCCTTCACGCGCGAAACCGAAGGCCTTGTGTTCGAATCCGACATGCTGGATCGTGGATGCACACTACTGAGGATCCACATACTGGGACGAAATGGTTTTCAGCGGTGATTTGGCATTGATAGACTCACAATCTCAACCAAAGGCCTGACAATCTTTACAACCTCATATTCGAATTAGTTATCACAAAATTTTCCACAAAGTACCTTTATACCCATCTGCTTAATTTTGATTCGTTTGGAATGAGTTCCTGCAGTCTTAAAGAGACATTGAAGCGAGACATGTATCAAGTATAGTTGTATAATATTATGAATGGACTGAAGTTGTAAATTGAAACTACTGAATATTTACTCACTGATCAGAAAGTTAAGTAATTATTACGAGATTTAAATGATCTGTTTTCTGTTTCTGATAGCATCTTAGGGACGTACATAGAATCGTATATTTATATCAAATAGCTGTATATGGACTTTGATTTTTCAAAAGATTTGGTATTATTAATTGCTTATGATAAAAATCGTTATAAAATGAGCTAAGCTAGAAACTTTTTTCAATGAATAATAGTCCCATTTTCACTGATAACCCACTTCGAGATAGACTTGCTGAACTTCAGATGAGAACATTTGATCTATGAAGTTAACCAGATTGGGACTGATGTACTGACTATAATCAAAGTTTTTCTACAAGAAGATCTGATTTAAAAATCTAGATTGTTGAGTCTTAAATTACTGGTTCAACAGTATTGTATCCATCAAGAGTTTTGAAATGATTTGTTTTAATTATATTTTTACTTACAGATCTATGTTGTTTATTAATCTTGAGACAAAAATTCATCTGTTCAGTGCTTCGTAGTTTTTTACTGATTCAGTGTTTGTTGCTCGTTAACTGATTTTATGGTGATT
This sequence comes from Schistosoma rodhaini, assembly GCA_944470415.2. Lineage (NCBI taxonomy): Eukaryota > Metazoa > Platyhelminthes > Trematoda > Strigeidida > Schistosomatidae > Schistosoma > Schistosoma rodhaini. The sequence goes on along the minus strand of OX104036.1, from coordinate 7,278,383 downwards.
TCTCTGCTCCAGAAATTACATTTCTTACCGCTACGAAGTGTAAATTAGCTTAGATTGGTAAATTTTAATTATAGTTATCAGTGGGAATCTAGTTGTGGATTTTGTTATATTTAGTAGTAGTTATCCGTATGTGCTTGCTTTTCAGTGTTTATCTTTACATTGACACTAGAGATCAGAGCTTATTATCTCAAACGAATAACTAGTTATCCATTGAGTTGTTTAGTGTAGATGGCAACTAACGTTTTCAACAGGGTTATAAAAATGTTAGTAATGATTTTCAATTTAACATCGATCTGTAAAATGTTTCTTATTTTTTTCCATCGTCTATAAACTGGATCATTTTAATTGTTGAATTAAATAACTTTATTATCAGCCAGTATATTCAGTATTCAGGAATAGAATAAATAAGCAAAATATAATGACGTAACAAACAGTATAAAATTTGATAAGAAACCTAAATGGGTGAATATGAATTAAGGAAATCATAATAACCATATTATTGCATAGAAACAGTATTTAGAATGAAAAATTCACTTAGTATTGTTTTTTCAATCTTCTTATTGATCTTTAGGACTACAACTGATCAGTCTCTAATCGGCATAGAGACTGACCAGCTACAGTCCTAAACATCAATGGGAAGATTCAAACAAACAATATCAAGTGAATTTAAACTTCATCCCATTTTACAAGCAACTGCCTATCAGGACTCAGTAGCTGAGTGGATAATGCGATAGCGTTTGAAGCAAAAGCTACTGGGTTTGAGTTCCAGAGTGAACATCAACTCTAAGATGCAGGTAGATCCAGCTGACGAGTCTCAAATAGGACGAAACGCGTGTCCTGGATTCCACTGCTAGTCACTATCCATCTTTGCTTACAGTATTTAGAATGGTTTTTATACACTAAGTTGGTAATAAAAATACATGAAAATATTTTTTGAATAATGCTGATAATGAATTTCAAATCTCATAACCATATGTGATGAGAAATAATCATTTAATGATGGATATTTGATCTAACAGATTAGAAATTAAGAACGTTAATTGTATGCATAGATGACATTACGTGATTAATAGGAAACCAGCTAAATCTTTTAGATCAAGAAAAGAAATTGAAATTCATTTGGTATTTCTTACTTGGATCTTCTCATTGATGTTTAGGACTTAAATCGATTGATATATATGTGCATCCTGTACGGATTGTACGGTTGTCCTAATTCACAAGTATTATAAACAATTATGGATAGTGGCTAGCAGTGGAACCCAGGATGATCATTTCGTCCTATTTGAGACTTTTCAGATTGATGTATCTACATATCACAATTTTGAGATTGTGAGCTAGATGTCACAATTGATGTTCACTTTGGAACTCGAACCCAGTAACTTTCGCCTCAAATGCCATCTCGTTATCCGCCTAGCTACTGAATCTTGATAGCCACTCGCTTGTGCAATGGGAAAAACCTGATCTAGAGAGGATTAGGTAAAGCGTGATATAAAACAAAGCAATCTTAATTCATGACCAATAGACACAGGATTTTTCTGCAGAAGAAACAAAATAAGATAAATTAAGGATTCTGATGTGACAGGTCCAAAACGACAAAATTAGGTCAGTATGAAAGTTAATCAGTATGATTTGATAAATAATTGTTTACATAATAAGTTTTTTGACTAATACTCAGTTCAAAGTATTCATATCTGAATGCTAGTCTTACTGTAAATAAACGATATAAAAAATAGTGTACTCAAATATAATAATTTTAGCAGTTGAAATCATGAATCATTTGAACCTAGATCACCATGGAAAACCTGGAAAACCTAGCTGTTCAGTGTTTATAGGCTCAGTGGTCTAGAGGTTAAGCACTCGCGTGCAAAACTGATGTGTCATGGGTTTGAATCCCACGAGGCGTGATCGTGGATGTGCACTGCTAAGGAGTCCCACAATAAAACGAAACGGCCGTCCAATGTTTCCAGGTTTTCAATGGTGATCTAGCTCCAATCGATTCATGAACTCAACTGTTAAAATTACTATAATATCCATAAAACCTATTCTGATAATTTGATTTTTTTCCCACAATTAAACTAACTCATATCACCAGTTTTTGTGTTTTCACTACATGTTGTCAAATTCGAGATTTTAGTATGAAACACAGATCGATTAAGTATTTAACCGATCTAATAGACACAGGCAAAACGGATTCACTCTTTACTGAATGTTAACACATTTGAAGAAGTTCATTCAATTTGTATGAGTAATTTCATCTTACTTAATACAGCAATGTAGGGATTATTTCAATTTCAGTCAGTAAGATTATTTCAGTTATAGCAATCATAAAAGTCTAAATATATGACCTTCAATTTCTCTTCAGCAGTTTGATTAAATTTTAATGAATATTCATACAGTAATATAGTTATTCTTGATCAATTAGCTTTATTAAGTGACTTCAACCATATTATAACCTTAAAATGTTATTACTTCTCTATCTGTCAGTAATTCTGATATCATCTGACCGACTAACATAACAGAATGCCCTTTTGTTATGCCCTGATAAGGATAATGAATGGTAACTTTGGGTTCTATTTATGAACCAATACGATGCATATATTTTTTATCGCATGATTGCTAAATAACTAAACTATTCATATTCATGTCCCCCTCAATATGAGCTTCATTTTGACATATGAACTATTGTCATACGATTTACCATTCTTGAATCATGCCTTGTCTATTATTTACTATCTCCCCTATTCACAGTCACATTTGGCTAAATCTTGTACAAATGTTATTTTTTATTTTATGATACGATTTGGTCAGTTTGTTTGGTATATAAACTCAGTATCCTTGATATATAATGATTCATACCGCAGAGGCTTTTCTGGACTTAACTGGCTGGTCTGGGCAGAAATCAGGACCGATAAGTACTCTGAACTTCTAGTACGGGTTTCATGTGTCACTGGTCCGATCGATAATTCGCTGTTCTCTAATTGGTGGCATCGTCACGTTATTACATTACTAAGGTATTCACTCAGCCACAAGTTATAACACTTTTCTTCATATGTTGTTCATTTTACATGAACATTTGTGAAAGTATTCATAAGTTTTTAAGTGAAAGATTGCATTATTATAATCGATATATCAAAACGTGTTCTACTTTCTCTGTAACCTCATGTTCATCAATCATTAATTATTACAATGAACATTTTGCTGGTCTGTACTTCTTTCCTAGGGTATCTAAAGTCATTTTTGTACTTCTTTGTAGTACATATGCTAGTTTCTGGAATTGATTCCAGTTCGATTGAACATTGATAAGTAATTAGTATTATTTTTGATAAATTGCATAACATGGTGGTTGGAGGTGGTCAACAGGAAACCCTGGACCCGGGTTTCGTGCTACTTGGCACTCGTCAGCAAGGTGTACCTGTAATCCTGAGGGAACTGATGCTCCCTGGCGGATTCGATCCCGCGTCACTCAGCTTCACAGTCAGAGACGTTACCACTGAGCTATTCGGGCCGCGACCGACCTCCTGTAGGACTGAGATCTAATCACAATTGATTGATCACTGGGTGGTGATCAATCTCATGCGTGTCAGGTCCTTAGTGCTGATCGAATGCTATCGATCAAGTTGCAGGGAGCATCAGGGAGCATCAGTTCCCTCAGGATTACAGGTACACCTTGCTGACGAGTGCCAAGTAGCACGAAACCCGGGTCCAGGGTTTCCTGTTGACCACCTCCAACCACCATGTTACCCTAATATATATAGTGCCCGCAGTGTCGAGCCACCTAGACTGGTGGCCACATTGCAACTTGATCGATAGCATTCGATCAGCACTAAGGACCTGACACGCATGAGATTGATCACCACCCAGTGATCAATCAATTGTGAATAAATTGCATAAATTTGCATAAAGCACTGGATCATGACAAATTCATCATTAAAACATGAATAATTCTATCAAGTTATAAGTTAAATGTACCATACTATATAGAGCAATGAACTTGAATCTGAAAAAGTATTTGTAATCCTGAGGATACTAACGTTCTGTCAGGGTTTAAAATATTTTTTCAACCTAATTCATCGTTGACAGACAGGTCAAAAAAAGTATAGTAGACACTATGTAGTATCAGTTTATATGTTGAGCCTATATACCTTATTCTAGTTGCTGGCCAAGCCAATTTGCCTATCCATTATGGGTAATATTTTGATCTTGTTAATCATTTGCTTATTAACCTTGACTATATTTTTATATGAGCATATATGTGTACACTTCGCATCTTATTCATCGTATGTCTGTCACTCATTTTTGTCCGACTATAAATGTTGATTAACACTTGCTTAAATCGAGTTGGCTTCCCAGCCATCTCCCATGCATGTAATTTCCGCCTCATTCGCTTCCTTCGCTTATTCGCCTGTTCACGCGCTCGTTATTATTCACTTAGGTGTTGCTAACTTTCTGACCTAAGTTATTCGACAATAAACTGTAGTTGCTGCTACCCTTTGTCTTCTGATTAAGATTAGAATTATAACGGTTATCGAAGTAAACGATTAACGAATCACGGCACTACAACTACACACAAAGATGTTTGTAACTAGTATGTATCTGAACGTGACGTCGAAATTACAACAAACGTGAAGATTTCAAGTGCATCGTAAGCACAGAGTTGGCAGAACTCTTGTAGACCAGACGAGAATATATTTCAGATGATAGAAAACAGCGATATATGAAAATGGACAATTGAAAGCTACGTATATATATTGTGTAAATACTTTGTTATTTACAAAAAAAACATACATTCCTCTTACATTCACTTGGTGTTGTTTACTTGTATCTTCCCATTGTTATTTAGGACTACAATCGATCAGTCCTTGTTAACATATGTGTATTCTGTGAGGATTGCCTCGATATTGCCTGAAGTCACAAACTTTACAAGCAAAGATGGACAGTGGCTAGCAGTGGAATCAAGGACTCACGTTTCATCCTATTTACCAACAAGAGACTGATCTATTGCTGTCCTTAATAACAATGGGAAGATACAAGTAAACCACAACAAGTGAATATAACTTCACCCCATTGCACAAGCAGGTGGGTTCGAGTTCTGGAATGAATATCAACTCTGAGATGCAGGTATATCCAGCTTACTAGTCTCAAATATTGATTCGTGATGGTTGTTTGTGTTAGTCTACAACTTCAGTGTTTATTTGTTAATTATCGAGAATCCCAGGAACAATTTAATTCATGAGTCAGTCTAAACTAGACCACTATTAAAAACCTTAAAACATTGGACGGCAGTTTCATCCTCATGAATTCAATTATTAAAATTACTCCAATCTCCACAAACCACATTCTGATCATATTTCCAGAACCAACCATATCTTTTTATTCGATGCCATTTTAATTGACCAAATTCGTGTATTATTTCGTGAAGAAGTTTTAAAGGGTTATTCGTAGATCTGTTGGATAATTTAGCTAATCGAATGTTTGCACAAATAATCTAGTATGTTTCAATGTTATAATGACTTTGAAATTTGTTAATAATCAGCACTAATATGTTTTGTGTCCACTATTTACATGGTGACATAGTTGGTGATTTTTTTTCTTTTTGGGTAAATGTTAGATAAATGATACGATTGATGTCTCAGTTACCGAAACATTTCATTCACATCTTTTAATTTTAAACGATATGTTAAGTCAATAATGTGGTATACTCTCAATTTCTGTGATACAATGATACACCTAGCTGAAAACGTTTGGCGGTAAAAGACACATATATGAACACATATTGATATTAAATATCCGGTCTTCTACCTTTCAATCAAATATCTTTTACCTTTTCTATTTTATTTCTTACTATGTCCTTTTAATAAGAAGCAGTGATTAATACCTTACAAATAGCGGCTCAGTAGGTAAAACATTGAATTCTTAACTATTGTATTACAGATACATAATTTTTTTTCATTTAGTTGGATTTGGTCAACTCGGTAGTGTCTATAGCCTTAACATGCAATCCAGGACCTTAAGGGAATTACTCAGCTGTATAAAAATTAGACTGTAGTCTAACAAGTGGCCAATTATAAATGACAATTATAGAAATAATAGAATCACATCATAAACTTTAAGAAGATAACTATAATACGCAAAGCTCCCATAAGGTGTATAAAAACTAGATACAGGACTAAAATTTCTTTTTCATGAAAGTAATTCAATGCAATCTAGTCATTTCAAATGCTGAGAAAGGCGTGAGCTATAAATGTGTAATTAAGTCGTAGCATGCAAAATTTGAAAAAAAGCCCTGCTTTATTACTGGTGAACTAAAATGAATTTCACTTGTATAAAACCTCTAAATTACAACTAAGCACACTGATGAATATGATCATTAAAGGTTAAATAAAGTGTACAGTATATAAATACTCGTAACAGTATAAATTGACATGTTATTTGTAATCATCCTACTTCAATTATATCTAGGAAGGTATATCATTATTGACAGTTAATATACGTTTTCTGTCTTGAAGGTTCTTGATTAAATTTGGTATTTATTTTTTATCTCAATGGTTGAGATCATCAGCCAATTGCAGCTAGATCACCATGGAAAACGTGATAGCACTTGACAACCGTTTCGTCTTATTGTAGGACTCCTGAGCATTGCGCATCCACGATCCCGCCACGCTAGTGTCTAACCTCCAGACCACTGAGCCGACATTCCACCGTGTTAATTTCCAACTTCAACCGATTCATTAAAGTACAAAAGGATATAAGAAGCATATTCTCAAAGATGAATTAAACCCTAATGATATTTAATCAAAATGACAATGAAAGTTACATAACTATACTATTCAACTTAGAGACAGTTTAACGATACCCAAAACATATATCTGAGCTAATAATCTTCTACAACATTTCGAACATACTAGAGCATATTAGAATCAATGAAACTTGTTTAACTAATCTCTGATACAGCTTAGCAAATATGTTTTTTATTCTTTATGTGTGAAAATTATATTTGAAATAATCTCAGAGATTGAAATTTAAATAATTCCAACGTTTCATCCAGCTAACTTGTTTGAACTTCTTCGGGGTAACAATCAAAATGAATATCATCAAAGAAATATATTGTGTTTTCTAACAATCATATCAAAATCTATGCTACATTAAACCAATCATATTTGAATGTTCAATTTTTTCGTAAACAGCATAATATGAGTCATAGTTGAAAGTGTGAGTCAATTGAAGCTAGACCATCATGGAAAACATGGAAGCAGTGGATGGCTATTTCGTCCTATTGTGGGACTCCTCAGCAGTGCGCATCCACGATCCCACACTCGCGAGATTCGAACTCAAGGCTTACCAGTTTCACGCCATAGCACTTAACCGATAGACCACTGAGCCGGTCGGCATCCAACGGTGTTAATGTCTAACTTCAACTGATCCACGAAATTGAGCAACCATTCACCAATTGTCTTCAGTGAGTTGATATCTCACAACAGACATGGTTTGAACTTCAGTGGTCACTGCTTGTCACTAGAACTCCTGGATTCACCTCTCCAAGTCAATTAAATGAGAATCAAGTGAAAAGTTCAGGATGTGAAATAAAAGAAGACTGGATGAATTGTGTGCGTGTATGTATTTGTAAGAATGAGTTACTTATTAATGATATTCGGTGTTCATATTTCTGCTATATGAAGTAAAAATAAAAGTGCATTCTCATGCCGATTGCGCTGCATTCTTATTCTTTCCTTATTGATCTTCAGACAAAATACATTCTATGCCTGACCATCACCATATATTACTTATATTGGATATAAGTAATCCACACCACAATACTACATTATAATTGACGATAATTTATCCAAGATATACATTAGGAAAAACACACAAATCAGAGTATCACCCTTTGATCCTTTAATGTAATCCAATAACTTTTACTCTATTAAGTCTTTTTTATACTTTTGAATTCAGTGTATAGTAACAACTAAAGTGTGTCGTTCAATATTTATTAGATATTTGTCTAGGTAAAAGTTTATTGAAAGTATTTGTCATATCCAAGGTATTCTACAAATTATCCTACTTTCGAAGATTCTTTCAACATTTAATTATCTTTCATTTGAATCTGTTCAATTAGAATACGGATTATGATTTATGAAGTTTATACTTTATTACAGATAGTACGGTAAATTACTATTCACTATGATCATTATTATTATTATTGCTATCTAAGTGTATTGGTTATACATTATACTGAAGTAATTCATAGTGTACATGTACGTTTGTCATTACTATTGATTGTATTCACTGATTTCGATTACTATATACAATACATAAATCATTAAAACTTGTAACTACATGAAATATCAAAGTATCCGAAAAGGTTGTATATATGCCAAAAACACATTGATTAAATGAAACCTTGAATATCCGAACAACAACAACAACAACGAAATAGTATAGACTTAAACAGGTTATTGTCACTTTGTATTCATTACTGAAATGGGTGACTCATTTGAAATGACAGGGATTGAATTCAAGTTTCACTATGAAAATATTGGACAATATTATACAGAAGCATTCAGTTGATAAGTCATAAATCTAATGAAACATACTACTTGGATTCCATCTATAAACTTCACGTTTATTTGTTTACAACTAAAACATAATTTTTGTAAACAAGCGAAGATGGATAGTGGATAGCAGTGGAATCCAGGACGCGGGTTTCGTCATATTTGGGACTCATTAGCTGGAGGTACTTGTATCTGAGGGTTGATGTTCACTCTGAGACTCGAACCCTGTGCCTTTCACTTCAAACGCGTTATACACTCAGCTACTGAGTCCTGCTAGCTAAAACGGAAAGCGCTTCCTGGATTCTACTGCTAGTCACTATCTATCATTCCTTATAATGCTTGTGAATTCAAGCTTTAGTGAGGCAATACACACAGTATGCCAACAAAAGACTGATCAATTGCAGTCCTAAACAACAACGGGAAGATTCAAACAAACACTACCAAGTGAATTTACAATTTTTGTCAATTTATTGATCAGAGGTTTTTTGTGGAGAATTTAGTATTTTTCACAGTTGAAATCATGAGTCAATTGAAGCTATTGATTGTTTGTCAGTGTAATGTTTAAGCGTATATATTATATTAGTGTTCAAATGTATTGCTTCCCAACACTGTTAAGAAGGTAAGTAAATAAGTCATTTAGATTGATAAAGGTTGTATTTTTACTGCCTTGATGATAACATTGTCAAAACTAACTAAAATATAACATTTTATTACTTATACAAAGCTTTGCTTTAGTTCATATTTACTGAATAATGTAAATATTAAGACATTTGTAAATCATGAAGTGAACTTACTTAGACAACCGGTAAAATAGAATTTGACAAACGATAGATGTTTTATGTTAGTATGTGACTCAGAACACTTGACCCCTCTAAGACCTGAACAAAGGACCTTCTGCTCTTTCATCAATAACGTAAGCTTTAGAAAACTGAGACGGTATGCAGTGATATATACTTCTACTTCAGTAAGTTCATAATAATTCTTCAATATCTTTCAATGCTAATAGTAAATAATTAAGTCATACCATTCATTGTAAAATTCCGCTGGTCACAGCTTCGTCAATCGCCTTTTAAAATTATTCATTAATGAGAACATGATTACTGTATCCATAAATAACTTTAGTTATCTATAGTACATAATGCATGAATAAGTTTATAAACAAGTTTGTGTTTTAAAAGTTATTTACACCCTAATAAAAAAATAGTTTAGTTGGTAACAAATAGTCTGAAAATCACGTAAAACAACATTAAATAATTCCATCTAAGGGAAGCATCATTGATGAACATGGTGGATCAGATGCAGATGTGAGGGCGCGGATCGGCAAAGCAATAGCAGCATATTTACAACTGAAAAACATCTGGAACTCAAAACAATTGTCAACCAACACCAAGGTTAGAATTTTCAATACAAATGTCAAGACAGTTCTACTGTATGGGGCAGAGACGTGAAGAACTACGAAAGCCATTATCCAGAAGATACAAGTGTTCATCAACAGCTGTCTACGGAAAATACTTCGGATCAGATGGCCAGACACTATCAGCAATAAGTTACTGTGGGAGAGAACAAACCAGAGTCCATCCAGTGGAGGAAGAAATCAGGAAGAAGCGCTGGAAGTGGATTGGGCACACCTTGAGGAAATCACCTAATTGCGTCACAAGACAAGCCCTCACATGGGATCCTGAAGGCCAAAGGAGAAGAGGAAGACCAAAGAGCACATTACGCCGAGAAATAGAGACAGACATGAGAAGAATGAACAAGAACTGGATAGAACTAGAAAAGAAGGCCCAGGACAGAGTGGTTTGGAGAATGCTGGTCGGCGGCCTATGCTCCATTGGGAGTAACAGGCGTAAGTAAGTAAGTAAGTAAGTAATCTAAGGTTTTTTCAGCCATACAAAATCCTACAACTGGGAAAAGAAAACTGAGAATTGAGAATGTTAAAGTCTCAAAAGTGATTGAAATAATTGTAGAATATTCAGTCAATACTTAACAAATAATATTCTTATATCCATTCACATTACTCTATAAGATTATCCCTATGACATGTATCAATATGTTATAATTTTCTTTCTTGAAGTGATTAGCTCTACAATATTTCAATTCTGATTCATAAATCATTGCAATACTAGTCGTGTTCTGTTCATAACACGACTGGAGACAACTGAATGCACTTAAGCACAAATTACAGACTATTTCACTAAATTCTGATAACCATAAAATGAACAGATAATTTACAGAATAATAACCAATTGTCTCAATCTTCACTGTTCATTCTGTCAATATCAGTACACCTTTTTGATGTAGGTTTGTTCTCTGGGCTAGATAGTTTGGTCGTGGAGCTTTCATCATCCTTCTGAACGACATCATCAGCACGAACGTCGGGTAGAAGCGCTGACGATGTCGTTCAGAAGGACAATGAATGCTCCACAACTAAACTATCAGAGAACAAACCTACATCAAAATCACCTACCTGAGCTACAAATCTTCTGTACCATCAGTTCACCTTCTCTACTTTCATTGTTCATTCATTTTCCTACCAATCACTCTTCATTTCAGTTCTTTCTCATCGATATTCTACCAAAATACATTGTATGTCTTACCATCACCATATACTACTTATGCGGACATAAGTAACCTATACCAAAGTCGTTAAAAGATATCAGATTGTCATTTATTGAGGTTATATAACTTCATTTTTTCGAAAGTGTCAATTTTCTTCCTAAGTTATTTTATATGGTTTCTCTAGCCTCATATCTCTTTTAAAAGAAAATAAACCTCAGTAAACTTAATATGTTAGTTATGATTTATCACTAATCAATAAATTAATCATTATCTGTTTGTTTTTTTAACTCTAAACGTTTTATCATTAAAATGACTTTTAATTAATGTTTATCATTCAGATTGTCGATCATTCATTGTTCAATGGTGTTTAGTTTAATTACGCTGAAATAGTTTACGAAATTATTCCTAAATGATAATATTAGTTAAACGTATAAAATTTTTATCCTTTGCTGTGTGCTACTGTTGTCGATAGATATAAGTAGTATTTTTCATCAATCGAAAATGAAATACCTGGCATTAGAAGGTTAAGAAGATAGAAGAAAAGAGAACAAGAACAAAGAATAATTGCTATGGAGATAAAAAAAAACAATGAATTCTGAGACGACTGACTGATTTTTTTAAAAAATAGGAACAGTCAAGTTTGAAACAATTGATTGACATTATGTAAATGAAGTATTTGCAAGCCTTCACATGGAATCCTGAAGGCCAGAGGAGAAGAGAAAGATCAAAGAACACATTACGCCGAGAAATTAATACGGATATGAGAAGAATGAACAAAAACTGGATAGAACTAGACAGGAAGACCCAGAACAGAGTGGGTTGGAGAATGCTGTTTGGCGGCCTATGGTCGATTGGGAGTAACATGCATAAGCAATGAAAAAATGAAGTATTTACTGTATCATTCTCAGATTTTACTAAGTGATTATGTAATTTTGTGTTCACATACATTCAACTGTTCCGACTTGTGTTCTCTTTCACTACAATAACGATCAAATATCATAAGTAAACAATAAGAAAACGAATATTATATAAATAATATACTGAGTTGAAACATTATTTAAAGTTTTGTAAGCAAAGATGGATAGTGTCTATCAGTGGAATCTAGGACGCGCGTTTCATCCTATTTGGGATACGTCAGCTGGATGTACCTGCATCTCAGAGTTGATGTTCACTCTGGGACTCGAACCCAGTACCTTCATTTACAGTTTTATTTCACTGAAATATTTAGTGTCTATTGATGCTAAGGATAGAAAATTCAATCAAGTCATTCGATTCTCTAAACTGTTGATATTGATTTATTTAAGCACTAGATTTAATTTATGAATTCCATTTTAGAAAGACTATCACCATTCTAATTAATATGATTGAGAATCATTAACAGTTGACATTGTATGTTGATACAGAACTTCAGTCCCATCATAAGTCAAACCCTTAATTGTTTTGTTATGTACAAAATGTAGATTTGCCAAATTGATATTTATGCAAAATTTTCATGCGCCTAATCACAGAGTTTATTAAGCTAAGAATTTTATTCTAGAAATTCCTGAAATATTTAGCTTAGATAGATGAGAACATTGTATGTTTCGAATATAAAATTGATGTACAAAATGAAAGTGAACTATTTGATAATTGGATTCTTCAGTGTACATTCTATGGGAAAGGTGTGATATCTGTCATTTTCATATGGATACTAGACTTCTGTTAAAAAGTCTATTTTTTGTGATATCTCATAATATTGAATGTACATAACAATTTATTTTTGATTATAACGTTAGACGTTTGTTTACAAGAATGCTGTTTATCGATTTGCTTATTCTATTAAAGTTACTATACCTATAAATGATTTTACATTTGTATTACACATTTTGCATATCCGAAAGTAACATCTGACCTAAGGCCTCTTAATAGACAAACTCATTAGTTAACTTGAAGGGTTAGAGGAGATCGAATTAATTTATCACTCTACTGCAACCTGAATTACATATCCCGAATACTTCATTATTAAATAATTTTGTTAAAAATGTTCACTGAAAATAATTTATAAATCCTGTCTACCGTGATTGTAAATCCTTATTTTATATTTTTTACATAAACCTTTACTATGAATGTTATATCGATTGCTTGCTTATAAGAGAAGAGTGAATTTATTGATCGCCCTATGATACACAAATGCCGTATGAGCAGTCTTCAGTACTTATAAGTCCGACTTTCTGCCTAGCCTAGCATAGCCCAGCCAGTTAACTCCAGAACACCAATAACAGTCTATGTAATATGAATCATTATTCTCAAACATACTGGGTTTATATACCAAACATACTGATCACACTGTACCATAAAATAGGAAACAACACTTGTATAAGATAAGGCCAAATATGGCTGTGAATAGGGGGAACAGTAATTAATGGACTAGAGATAACTTAAGAATGATAAATCGTATAATAATAGTCTATAGATCAAAATAAAGTTTATAATAAAAGGGACGTGAATATGAATAGTTTAGTTACTTAACAGTTATACATTAGGAAATATACATATCATATTAGTTCATAAATAGTCCTCGAAAGTTACCATTCATAAATCTCCATGGGATATAATAGTAACCTAATGATTTAGTCATTTTCACAATATATATATATATATATAATATTATATAAATTTAGTTGCCAAGTAAGGAAAATATTAGGAGGATAACATATAAAAATTCTATAACTCAAAGAAATTACTTCTAATTCATGAGATTTAATTTCTTAATCATTTAAAAACGTCAATCAAATGAACTTACCAATATAAACAGAGCACAAATTTCATTCCATAATCAACTTTCTGTATGATATACATATGAGTTCTTCAAATATTAAACATGAAGATTATTACTATAATTCAATGAGTAGTATTTATTATAAGTAATTAAAATATTCTGTGAAATTTATTTATCCTTTTAGTTGTGTGTGTGTGTGTGGAGTGGGGGGTTAAATTATAATAATCAATATGTTTATCTTTAGAATATACAATAGTTTGTTTGTTTGGGTTTTTCTCTTTTAAAACAAATCCCTAATCATTTCCCTCAAATATATTTCATACTTGTCATATATGCCAAATAAATTTAAAAATAAAACTTTTTATTGAAATTGATCTAACTGAAAAATATTATTTTAATTTTAACCAATCAAATTAATGTATTGATATTTTATGATCATATAAAATTAACCAATCAAAATTATCTTTTATTTATTGTTTTTTTTTATTTTTGGTACTGCATTGATTTAATTTTACCTTTTTTATATTTTTTTTTTGCTTTTTAAAGTTAATTTTATTTTTTTTTAGATTTTTTTCCTTTTTTTTTAATTTTTTTGATTATTCTTTTCATTATATATGGTATATATATGGTAGCTAATTCTTACATTTTGTTCCTTGACAAAATTTAGGATGGAAACCTCTTATGACAACTAAATTTTAATTACAAGGCGCCATTATTTAAATAAACTTTAATAAATAGAAATAAATAAAAAGATTGTTGTTTTTTTATCCTCATTTAAGAAATAGATTTATATATCAGAATGATTTACATAATTTTAAACAATATACATTCTGATTTAAATGTATATATATATACCAATCTAACTTGTCATTAGTTAAACCAAGGAATAAATAGAAAGAGGAAATTGAGAAAAGGGAATCATCATAATATTATTAATAGTTATCAATGTTAAGTGTATATAGAATACATTTGTGTATGAATATGTATACATTTGGTGATATGGTTAGGGGTGATTTTGTTGTGTACGGGTAGATTAGGCAGAATGGTTGGCAACCTGTGCTTCATTGAAAGTAACAGGAGTAAGTAAATAAATAAGATTAGGTAGAAAAAGTTGAACTCTAAAGATTATTCTACAGGAGGTTAGTCAAGACCCGAATAGCTCAGTGGTAACTTCTCTGACTGTGAAGCTGACTGTGACACGGGATCGAATCCGTCAGGGAGCACCAGTTCCCTCAAGATTACAGGTACACCTTGCTGACGAGTTCCAAGTAGCACGAAAACCGGATCTAAAGTTTTCTGTTGACCACCTCCAACCACCATCTTATCTCAACACAGTGCACACAGTTCGAGCTACCTAGACTAGTGGCAACATTGCAACTTGATCGATAGCATTCGATCAGCACTAAAGACGGAGTTGACACGTATGACATTGATCACCACCCAGTGATCAATCAATTGTGATTATTATATTTTTTTTCATTATGAATTTGTCAAATGTTCAATATATAACATTTAATGATGACTTGATTGTAAGTACCCATTTAGTGTATATTATCATTTATACAGTATATTTCATCTGTTACACAATTTTGCACTATAACTGACCTAATTATGTACTGATTGTGGTTTCCTATTTATAGTTTTGTGATAACCGTTTGTTATCATATGACATTTTCTACCATAATAATGCAAAGTAAATAAGTTGTTCTCGTGTCCTGATTGATTACTAGGGATAGAAATATTTGCACGATTGTCGGCTGTCACGATCAAAGGAGGTTGTTGGAGGCTATTAGTGACAATGATTAAATAAAAGTCATTAGCATAATTGGCATATAGTGAATTTGTCACTAGTGAAATCACTAGTTTAGTGATTCTATTACGTAGTCCCATAGAAGTTGAATTAATAATAAGCCTGATTTTATCACAAGCTAAAATTACCAAGAAGCCAAAGGCTAGATTTTATTTTAGCTTCAAACTACTCATAGTGCTTCAGTTTGCTTCTAACACAGAATTAAGTTTATAACTCAGGGTATGGCTTTACCCTTCTTTTTCAGTAAGCCAATATGAACAATACACGTATTCATTTTTCATAGCTGCATTTAAAGTAACAAATTAGGGTGGCTTTCGGTTTTTCTATCGATGACTCCGCTCTTATTATTTTTAGTACTTTCTACTGTCAACCTTATCGCACAGATGAGCATTAGGAAAAGAAACAACGGTGACTTGCAAGTACTGTGATATTGTCTACTATAAATATACTCATGTAGTGATCTTAGTAATTACTTACTTACGCCTGTTACTCCCAATGGAGCATAGGCCGCCGACCAGCTTTTTCCAAAAGACTCACTCTGTCATGCGCCTTCCTTTATAGTTCTACCCAACTTTTCTTCATTCTTCTCATATCTGCTTCCATTTCTCGGCCTAATTTTATTTTGGACTTTCTCTTCTCCTTTGGCATCCAGAATTCCATGAGAGGGCTCGTTCTGTGACGCAATCGGGTGATTTCCTCAGAGTGTGCCCAATCCACTTCCAGCGCTTCCTCCTGATTTCTTTCTCCAATGGATGGAATCTGTTTTGTTCTCTCCCACAGTAACTTATTGCTGATAGTGTCTGGCCATCGGATCCGAAGTATCTTGCGTAGACAACTGTTTAAAAACACTTGTTTCTTCTGGATAATGGCTTTCGTAGTTCTCCACGTCTCCGCCCCATATAATAGAACTGTCTTGACATTTGTGTTAAAAATTGTGATTTTGGTGTTGGTTGACAGACAGTTGTATTGAAATCTAGATGTTCTTCAGTTGTAAATATTCTGCTCTTGCTTTGTCTATCCGCGTCTTCACATCTGCATCTGATCCACCATGTTCATCAATGATGCTGCCCAGATATGTAAAGGTTTCCACATTCTCCAAAGCTTCTCCGTCAAGTGTAATTTGATTGGTGCATATTGTGTTGTATCGGAGAGTCTTGCTTTTCCCTTTGTTTATATTGAGACCTACTGATGCTGAGGCTGTTGCTACACTGGTCGTTTTCTCCTGCATTTGTTGTTGCGTTTGTGTTAGAAGAGCCAGATCATCCGCGAAATCTAAATCGTCCAGCTGCACCCTAGCTATTCATTGTATCCCGTGCTTCCCTCCAGTTGTTGACATCTTCATGATCCAGACGATCATCAGGAGAAAGAGGAAGGGTGAGAGTAAGCAACCTTGTCGAACGACGGTCTTTACCTCGAATGAGTCGACTTGTAGCTCCCCCGAGGGCTATGGACGGTCTCAGGCCCGGATAAAGGAGGAGGGTTGGGCATGGGGTTTGCGAACACATTCCGTAGAAAACCAACTCGCTAAAAAAACGCTAATGAGATCGTAGTAATTAGTCGTAATTTTAGTCAAGTTATCGATAAAATTCATTTATAGAGACTAATTAATTTTTAAACTTAAATCTAGGTTTAAGAGCTCAGTCTACCATAATTCGTTTAAAATGCATATAAATCGATAAGTAAGACTATATTAAACTAAAATGTAGGCTCAATAAGTTGTATAAAATCGGTTGAAAATTATATGATGGTACACAGTATGCAATAAAAAACTAAACAAGCGTGACACAAATTACTGTTTTGTGAAAAGTCAATTGTAAATATTTCAGTCCTACTGAATATCAGCGGGAGCCCGAACAGTTTATTAGTAACATCTGAAACTGTGAAACTGATTGATTTAGGTTCAAATCCCACAGGAAGCATCATTCTATATCAAGATCCCAGATATGACTTACCAAACAGCACTGAATCTAGTTTCAGAGTCCCTTGCCAACTACTTTCAAACATCTCGAAATTAGGTGACAACACAAATAAGTACTGCAAAAGTAGTATATGTTCTATTGACCCTAAGTAAGCCAACAAAATGATGACTAGGCAGTGTGGTGACATAGCAACTTGCTTATTCTCGAATAATTACATTTAAACTGACACCGTTTACAAAATGGCTAACTGGACATTGAAAGGTGTATGTATTATATTTTGTTAATACTTAGCTAGGTTAGGCTACAATAGAACTTTTTAAAACCAATTGTCATTCTTTTTTTTTCGAACCTGAAATTTCACTTTCTACTTTTAATTATTCAATTAACTATTTCTCAGCTGTTAAAAAAAAACCAGGTTATTTTTCATTTTTGTTTTCTAATTAACAATATTTATGGATTGACCGAGTTAACAATTTTCTGACCCATATTTTCACACTAACTTTTGTTATCATTTAAAAGATTATTTCAATACTAGGTTATTCAGAAGGGGATTTGTGGAGATTTCAGTATTTTTCAAAATTGAAATCATGAGTCAATTGAAGCTAGACCACCATCGAAAACCTGGATTCACTGGACGGCCGTTTCGTCCTATTATCGGACTCCTCAGCAGTGCGCATCCGCGAACTCACTCTCGCGAGATTCGAACCCAGGACCTACCAGTTTCACGCCAGAGCACTTAACCGATAGATCCCTGAGCTGGACGGCATCCAACGGTGTTAATTTCTAACTTCAACTGATCCAAGAAGCTGAGCAACCGTTCACCATAATAGGACAAAACGGCCGTCCAGTGCTTCCAGGTTTTCGATGGTGGTCTAGCTTCAATTGACTCATGATTTCAACTAGGTTATTCTTTTTAAAATGTTTCCCGTACATTATTTTTGCTGCTATATCCAAAGTGTTATTCCTTCTATTTTTTATTTGATCTTCTTGAATATCAAGCAGCTCTTAAACTCTTAACTTCTTATTGTCCTTGTTCACTATGTGAATAGATAGTGTGTGATTGTTTTTTAAATTGAATTTATATTGAATACTCTTTGTATTCGAAGTAATCTCAATCTTCTTTTTTATAAGAAATTAACTTAGGCCAGTCTCATACCTTAATGTCAATGTGTTATATCTTATGAAGATTTATAAATGGTAACTTTTGAGGACTATTTATGAACTAATATGATATGTATATTTCTTATTGTAGAATTGTTAAGTAACTAAACTATTCATATTCACGTCCCTCTTAATATGAGCTTTATTTTGATCCATAGACTATTATTATACGATTTACCATTCTTGAGTTATACTCAGTTCATTAATTATTGTTCCCCCTATTCACAGCCACATTTGGCTAAATCTTGTACAAACGTTATTTTCTATTTTATTGTAGGATGTGGTCAGTTTGATTGGTATATAAACCCAGTATGTTTGTGAATAATGATTCATATTACAGAGCTTGTTTTTGGTGTTCTGGACTTAAGTGGCTAGGCTAACCAGAAAGCAGGACTGATAAACATTGAAGACTGTTCATACAGTTTTTGTGTATCATTTCTCTGATCGATAAAACACTGATTTCTCATTAACAGTCTTATAACGTCATATATATATATATATATTAACAGGGCACTCAATCAAGCAATATAACAATCTGGTATGCAGATAGATGAAACTTTTCAAAAGTTCTAATTTCAACCTTTAAAAATTGTTTTAATTACTTTTTTCACATCCCATATTCCCACCAATTATTATTATTATTATTATTACTGTGTTAATAATTCCGCCCCCCCCCTCCTGTTTTTTATTCGTTGATATTTAGTTTTTATTGACTCCTATAAACAAGGATCATGCCTAAATATTAGTTGACAAGTTCTTATATGATGTGATATGTGACATTTAACTTTTACATTATAGAAATAGAAATAATGTTTCCTTTATGTGAATTATTTGTATTTCAGGTTCATAAATTAAAACTAAGAAACTTTCAACCATGTATCATCTATCTGACATTAACAGATACCAGCAAAATCTTTTTGTCACACTTATACACACACACACACATAGATGCATATACATAAAAAGTCTTACCATCAAAAAAAAAAACACAACCCTATCCATTTGTTCATTAACATAATTTTAAAACATAAATGTTAATTTTATGCTAAATTTGTGAGAGAAAAAAAAGGATCTGTGTTTTATGTTAAAAATGGTTTCTGGGTAATCTATATGAAATTTATCTGGGTAACATAGTGTATTAAACAAGAACACCGGTTGGGGGCAATCGAATATATTTAAACAGAACATTATAGACTATCTCACTGACTTCTGATTATTATACAGCAAACAGTTCATTTGTAAAATAACAATCAATTGTTTCAATCTTGACTGTTCTTTCTGTTAATATCAGTTCATCTTCTCGAATTTCATTGTTCATACACTTTACTACCGATTGCGTATGATTTCAGTTCTTTCCTTATCGGTCTTCTGACAAAATACATTGTATGTCTGGCTATCACCATATACTACTCATTTTTATATAAGTAAACCATACTGCAATAGTATCCAACACTATTTGATGAAATAGATCTGAAATTTCGATGGACTATTCATTGTGATATAGGTTATTACTCACTGATTTATTCATAAATTAAACTGATAGAATATTTGAAAGTCAAGTTCAAACGATGCTGACTGTCTCAGTTTGTAAAAAATGGCTTGAAAATAATGACCTCATTAAAGTTCATTTTCATAACTGTTATATGATACCAAGATCTCACGTTTTATTTGTAAGTATATATATACTGATAAGAACAGAATAGATACCTGAGTATTGACTGTTTTTTGCAATTATTTTTGTGTTAATAAGTTGTTTAAATTTTGGAATGGAGAAATTCAGACGAAATATATAAAGGAGAAAGCATGGCACGCAAATACAGCACAGAGAATACCAACTCAATCACACTTTTTGGCGAAAC
This sequence comes from Schistosoma rodhaini, assembly GCA_944470415.2. Taxonomy (NCBI): domain Eukaryota; kingdom Metazoa; phylum Platyhelminthes; class Trematoda; order Strigeidida; family Schistosomatidae; genus Schistosoma; species Schistosoma rodhaini. The sequence continues at coordinate 7,257,768 of OX104036.1, read as the reverse complement.
TGTGGAAGAAGTTGAAGCATTCACGTACCTGGACAACATTATCGATGAACGTGTGGGGTCTGATGCAGACGTAAAGGCAAGGATTGGCAAAGTAATGACAGCATTCTTACAGCTGAATAACATATGGAACTCAAAACATTTGTCTTTCACCTAACATCAAAGTCACAATCTTCAATGCGAACGTCGAGAGAGTTCCACTTTAAGAAGCTGAACTTCGAGAACTACCACAACCATCATCAGAATGCACAAGTATTTATCAACAAATGTATACGTAACGTACTCAGTGTTCGTTGACCAGATGCCAAAAGCGATAACCTACTATGATAGAGAAAAACCAGTTTCCAGATGTAGAAAAAATTATTAAAAGGCGATGGAAGTGGATGGGACATACATCAGACTGCATCATGAGGTAATCACTAACATGGAATCATGAAGAGAAACGGAAATGTGGAAGGTCAAAGAACACAGTACATAGATAATTGGAAGCAGATATGAAAAGGATGAATAGCAACTGTAAAAAAGTGAAAAGAATTGTCCAGGACAAAGTGGATGGAGAGTGGTGGTGAGTAGATTATGCTCTTCCTTGAAGGGTAACAGGCGTAAGAAAGTAAGTATATGGTGGAATCCTGAAGAGAAGAGAAAAAGATGAATACCATAAAACATATTGAGTTATGAATCAAGGACAGAGATTAAATGAACGAATAGCACTTGGAAATAACTTGAAATGAGAGCGGAGTATAGAGTAGGTTATAGAATCCTGGTTGGTGGACCATACTCTACATGAGATTTCAGGTGTAAATAAGCACGTAATTACAAAACCCAATTCAAAATGCTTTAAAGTATGACAATGTTTATTGTAGAAAGTTTGTCAAGTAACAAGTTAATGAATTTTTTATTCACTTGGTATTGTTTGAAGCGAGGGCACTGGTTTCGAGTCCTAGAGTGAACATCAACTCTGAGATGCAGGTACATCCGGCTGACGAGTCCCAAATAGGACGAAACGCGCGTCCTGGATTCCACTGCTAGCCACTATCCATCTCTGCTAACTATGCTTGTGAATTTTTTTATTGTTTTACATCAAGATTATTATGATAAATCTACTTCTTTTTTTAAAAAAAGCGTTTCTTTTCATTTAACAATTCTTATTCTTGATGATGAATATGCATTAAAGATAATTTTCATTTTAATCAATTATAATACAAGGAAGGTCATTATTAGTTGATTTATTCAGTTCCATATTGATTGAATATTTTTTATACATATATTTTCTTTATCAGAAATTGGAATCGTGGATGTTCACTACTCAGGAGTTCCACAATAGGACGTAACGGCCGTCCAGTGCTTCCAGATTCTTTATGTTGTTCTAGCTTCAAATTTTTTTTCATAGATTTTCTTTATGCTTCATCTGGTTTATCCATGCGATTCCATGGTTATAATTCTTTTCAATTAAAATTTTCATGAAGAATAATCATTTTCCACACTGAATGTTTCAACTTACCATTACATATGATTGTATAAACATATTTTTGAAATATGGAGTAGGTAGTTCCAAGTTTATTGAATAGATTTCTTCGATGTAATTCAAAAGATTGGTAGGTACTTGGTTGTAAATTTTTATTTATCTCTTAGTTAACTGGGCGACTACTGACCTTCTGTAGGACTTAGATGTGTTTACAATTAACTGATCACTAGGTAGTAATCAGGGTTATGTCAGGTCCCTCTTAGTGTTGATCGAATTCTATGGATCAAGTTACAATGTAACTACTCATCTTGGTGACTAACTACCGTGTGCAATAGTAATGATATATTTGATGAAACGTTTATTAAACACATTATCCTTATACGTCATATAACAGTTGCTTCAGATCAAAATTCATTGAAGTGTTGGCGCATAGCTATTCTTTTAAATCTCACATACAAATTATTAATCCGGTCACAATAGATAACAGAAAGTATTGTTTTTATAAACATTCATCATTTTGTAATGTTGTACCATACCTAATGAATTGACCTACTTTTCCTAAATACATGAATGAAAACAAAGGATTGATAAAATTTGTAATCAGATAGATGTAGGAGTTTAGTGATGATTGGTCTAATTTATATATGATATTTTTCTCAGATTGACTCAGGTTGAAGTATTATTAAAAACCAGGAAAAACTAGACACTGGTGTGCATCCATGACACTTTCAGCGATTCGACACAAGATTTATAGTTTTGCCTAGGGGTGTTTAACTTTTATACAACCGTGTCTGAATACTATGATACACATTTCAAAACTAGTTCACCAACATCATTGATGAGAGCTGTTTTACTCCCGATGTGTGTAATATCCACTGGTCACTGGTCACGCAACATACTCAATGTTCGTTGACTGGACACCAAATGAAGAGGAAATTAGGATAAGACGATGGACGTGGATAGGACATACATAATATAAGTCATGAAACTGCATCATGAGACAATCCTGAACATCGAATCATGAAGGAAAACAGATAAGTGAAGGATCAAAGAACACATTATAATGAGAGTTGGGAGCAGATATGAAAAGGATGAATAGCAACTGGAAACCACTGGAAAGGATTATCCAAAACAGAGTTGGATGGAGAATGGTGGTAAGTAGCCTATACACCTTCGTGAGGGGTGGCAGGCGTCAGTAAGTAACTAATTGGTAATTTTGGAAATGTTTGAAACAAAGTGATTTCTTCTCTTAGTAACACGAATAGAACTAACAAATTTCTATTACATTTTATCAATACTTCTTTTTTAATTCATAATTAAAAGAAAAAAATGGTAAATTTATCTCGTCTATCCAATGAAGACAGTAGAATAAAGACAAAAACTGGTATGATGAAATTTAAACTTATAAGATACTTTATTTCAAATAATTGAATTTTTTGCAGAAAAAAATGTTATAGACATCTGTACTTAAACTTAAAAATAGAATAAGAAATTTGAGTTTAGAAAAACAATTGGTTGGATACATAAAATAAGTTATTCTCCAACCTCACGAAAACATTAAAAATTACTTAGACTATAAAACGTAGGGACCGGAGTCAGACAAGGCTGTTTACTCTCTCCATTTCTCTTCCTTCTGGTGATTGACTGGATTATGAAGACTTGGACATCTGAGGGGAAATACGAAATACAATGGACTTCTCAGAATCAATTAGATGATTTGGACTTCGCAGATGACCTAGCCCTCCTCTCTTATACACATGAACAAATGCAGATGAAGACAGCAAATGTAGCAGCAGCCTCCGCATCGATAGGTCTCCACATTCACAAAGAAAAAGCAAGATTCTCAAATACAACACGGAGAACACTAACTTGGGGTCCGCGTGACTATCGTAACCAATGGTTGGAGACTCTAGGTGACATGGCTCAGAATCTATCACAATGGCGTAGGTGTATACACTCTTTATCTTCCTTTAAACCTTGAGACTAAAATTGTATCATATCTCTCCTCCTTCCTGTACTATATCCTTATATACAACCTATAATTTATATACTACTACCACCACTAAATTAATTACTTCTATGAACCCGGTGTTCATCTTGTTGTGCTAACGAGGTATGGCAACTTGGACCGATGCATAAATGTGTCTGGTCCTACGTTGTAGCTGACTGACTGACTGACTGATACTAACTTGATGGCGAAACTCTGGAAGAGATGGAGACATTCAAGTACCTGGGGAGCATCGTTAATAAACAAGGAGGATGGGATGCAGATGTAAAGGCGAGGATTGGCAAAGCAAAGGCAGCATTTTTACAATTGAAAAATATATGGAACTCAAAACAACTATTAACTAAGTTCAAAGTGATAATCTTCAATACGAACGTCAAAACAGTCACTCCTGCTGTACGGAGCTGAAACATGGAGAATTACTACGACCATCATCAGGAAGGTACAAATATTTATAAACAGTTGTTTACGCATAATACTCAATATCCATTGGCCGGATACTATCAGCAACAGCGTTTTATGGGAGAGGAAAAACCATCTTCCAGCTGAAGAGGTTATTAGGAAAAGACGTTGGAAGTAGATAGGACATACATTAAGGTAATCACCAATGTGCATTACAAGGCAATCCCTAACTTGGAATGGTGAAGGGAATCGGCAAAGAGGAAGACCAAAGAACACATTACTCCGGGAAATAGTAGCAGATATGAAAAGGATGAATGTTAACTGGAAATAACTGGAAAGGATTGCTTGGGACAGAATTGGATGGAGAATACTGGTGATCGGCCTATGCTCCTCGACGAGGGGTAACAGGTGTAAGTAAGCAAGTAAGACTATAAAACAAGTCATCTTACTTAGTCACTTACTTACGCCTGTTCCCCCTCGTCGAGGAGCATAGACCGCTCACCAGTATTCTACATTCAATCCTGTCCTGGGCAACCCTTGCAGTTCTTTCAAGTTAACATTTATCGTTTTCATATCTGCTTCTATTTCCAACATAATGTATTCTTTGGCCATCCTCTTTTCCGCTTCCCTTCACCATTCCAATTTAGGGATTGCCTTGTAATGCACATTGGTGATTACCTTAATGTATGTACTATCTACTTCCAACACCTTTTCCCAATAACCTCTTCAGCTGGAAGATGATTTGTCCAAAATACGTATTCTGAAATGGTCTACAATCAGTTAAAGCAAATGACAGATTTCTTTACTCCTTTTTTTTATTTTCTTTCCGTTTTCACTTCAATTTTACACATATCAATCATCAACTTGACTTTTTTTGTCCCTTTTACTACATTCATGTTTTTTTTCAGAATTAAAAGTCGGTCTAAATCATATAGTAGTTAGTTTAGCTGTCAGTCAAAATGTTTAAAAAGAAACATGATTGAATACATTGGATTGAATTACTTGTTGGTCAGTACGTTTTTTTATTCCTATTGTCATTCATTGAGCTGGGTGGCTTAATCATAACACTTTCATTATCTTTCAAGACAATATCAATACATAGTATTGTCTAGATGTTAAGATTCAATCCTATACTCATACAATAGTTAACTATATAGTTCATTTGTAAGTCACAGAACGGAAAATAAAATTTTTTACATTTATTGTACTCGTTAGACGAAAGCATTTTATTACGTCAAAAAAACTTATTTGGCATATCCTAGAACTGTCAATCTGAGCATTTATGAAACCCTGTTGAAACTTTAATTCTCAGTTACATTCCAAGTGATAAATTATTTTCAAAGTTGAATTCATAAGTCAATCTAAGCTAGAAAACCTGGAAGCACTGGATGGCAATTTCGTTCTAGTATGAAACTCTTCAGTAGTAGGTATCTACGATTTCGCGTGCGGGACTTGAACTCAGGACGTTCGGTCTTATATACGAGCGTTTAATCCATACTGATAAATTATTTATCGATGAATATTTTATTTCTTAAGATTCTAAATTATGTTGAAAAATCGAATTAGTTAAACTTATTAGCTGGTAGTGAGATGAGGAAACATCAATAAGATACGAACATTGCCATACTAGCTGTGTTTAAGCTTGTGCAGGGAACCATATTACAAACATATGCTTCCACATCGCTTTATTCTACACAGCTTTCTTATTTTACCTTATATTAGTTTTATTTAAGAAAGAGCAGTTATCATAATGCATTTCATGTGGTGAATACTCCAACCAAGATACGGTGCTAATTTTACGATCACTTATGTATTTAAATAACGAAAGAGATCCATTATGTCAATGAAGAAGAAATGAGGCAATTCAGCAAGGAAAATTTTCTTTTCGATGATTTTATTTATGTTGTACAATCATATTTATGGTCAGTTTTATTCGCTAAAATAGTGTTTTATAATATATGGTAGAAATGTACTAACTAATTAAAACACTTGAAGTCGTATGTATGTATGTCAGGGAAGTCCTACTCACTGCCTTCTCGTGGCGGCGATGCTGTTTACGAAAGTGAGAAGACGAAAAGCGAATTTTCGGCGCTTTAACCGGGTTGGTGGACATGGAGGGTTCACCTGGGGTAGTTGGAAAACCCTGATTATAAACCAATGGTGCACATGGGTTCCAGGATCCTGAGGGAACGACTGGCGTATGAACCTATTGTTGGTCATCGGCTACCATGGGACTGCATCTCCTCACGATGCTCCACTGCCTTGTGGATCAGACCTCTAGGCCAAAGGCTCCGGGTGTGGCCCCCTAAGAAAACCATCTGTTTCAGTCTGGGCACCTGGGCAGTATCTCAGCCCTCACACAAATCAAATGAGGTCTGTGAGGCGCATATTTATCTGGTGCTTCCTTGTACCAATATTCATGTGTTTAAATAAAATAAATAATGTTATCATTACTCAGCCTGTATCTCTTCTAGAGTTACTGCCGGTCCAAAGCTTAGGTAAAGAAGGAGGGTTGGGCATTGAGTTAGCGACCTCATCCCGTAGGAAAACTAACTCGCTAAAAATACAGCGTATATTGTCATGAGTTGAAAATCAAATATTAAAAAGAAGTTATGTAATAAACAGCTAATGAAAAAGTGATAAGTTCAAATAATTATCTAATTGATAGCTATTAAGGACGGAATAACCCATCTAATATAAACAGAAGAAAATGGGAGTAAGTTAATTAGTAAGTTGTGAAGGATTATTTGAATTCACTGTAAGTATTTTCTAAAAATAAATAATATTTAAAAAAAAATTCAGTTCTATCTATGAAGTTAGTTTTCTGCTAGTTTGTACTGTTGTTAATAAATAAATACAACATAGAGTAGGAAACAATGTATTTGTTGATTTGATGAGATGTATCACTAGTCGTACAATATCTTTCCTTGCTGTGCTGATTTACCCAGAGCCAGTAAATGATCCACACTTTCGATCCATTGCAATTGCTATTGCAGCGACAGGAGCAGCGTTTCAAAAAGAGTCAAATGAAGCTGCCGAATCGTCCATGCTTTGGGGGTTAACTTCCAAGTTAATTAATTTACAAATTGCGTACAGAGCTGGAAATTGATTGCAAACTGAATGAATGTGCCAGCGAAAGCCTCCATGAATCTGTGACAAACAGTAATTTAACCGAAGCAGTAACAGTTATACATGATCATCCCAGTAGTCCAGTACTGTCCGTTTTAGAGTCATGCCCTTTAATTGGTTCAAATCCTATTATATTCGGCGATGTCTTGTTAAATGTTCATGAAATTGCCGCAGTACCCACCCACGTAAAAACAGAAAACGAATCAAGCAGTACAATAAATACAGTTGCACCAAACGGAGATCGCCAGTCTGTGACAACAGGTTCTAATGAGTCTAATTATCGGGATTCCCTAATTTTTTGCCAGGTATGGATTATTTTTATGATTCACATGTTCCTGGTAAAAATTCTTTAAAAAAAAATGAGGAAAAATATCAGATTCATCAAATAATAATCAAGAATCCAACACGGTTTTCATAGATACTGATAATCCCAATGATAGTTGAAACCATGAGTTGATTGAAGCTAGACCACCACTATAATTTAATTTTTAACTGAAGATTTCTCATAAGTCGTTTTAAACAACTCAAGTGACCTATGTACATATGCACATTGATTAAGATAATTAAAAATCTACTGGAATTCTTCAACTTGCAGACACTCACAGTACAACATATAACAAAGAAATCTACTTACTTAAATCGTAATAAAACTATATATGATTTTTAAGCAGTAATAAATCCCTACCAGAAATACGCATAGTAAAGTGTTACAATTGGCTATATAAATATAGATATATTACTTACGGATTGATATTTTCTTCCTTGTAACAACCCAGAAGAATACTTGATAAGTTATCACACTAATGATCTGAGTAATATGATCCTGGTCATATAATGGGTCAGCATTTAATACTAAACATTTAATAGTTATCTATATCATACTGTTTAATTTTTGATAGTGATTGTATTTTATCGATCGGGTTTGCAGCGCAACTGCTAGGGTTACTATAATGATATCCAGGAATAAATAGCTTGATTTCAGAGTTATAAATTGTCAGCAAGAATACCTGAATACATATATTGGTTCTGATTACTACTCATTACCCAGATGTATTCATAATTTTCAGAGTTGATGATAACCTTTGGATTATTAGACAATATAACCCAGTGTTTATCTCATGGTTATTGGTTCTCTTAAACTATAAATGTACAGATTATTCAATTAAAGTGTAGAATGTAAAACCTTTTTACAAAGACAATTTTTATAACATCCAATAAATATTTGAGAATAGTTTATCTGTTTGGTAGATACTTACTTACTTACTTACTTACTTACTTACTTACTTACTTACTTACTTAATTCTGTTGCTTTCAATGAAGCATAGGCCGCGACCATCATTCTCCAACATACTAACTCTGTCATACTCCTTCCAATCTAGTTCTATTCAACGTTTGTTCATTCTTCTCATGTCTGCTTCCATTTCTCGGCCTAACGTGTACTTTGGACTTTCTTTTCTCCTTTGGCATTCAGAATTCCATGAGAGGGCTTGTTCCGTGACGCAATCGGGTGATTTCCTCAAAGTGTGCCCAATCCACCTCCAGAGCTTCTTCCTGATTTCTTTCTCCACTGGATGGAATCTGGTTTGTTCTCTCCCACAGTAACTTGTTGCTGATAGTGTCTGGCGATCGGATCCGAAGTATCTTGCGTAGACAACTGTTAATAAACACTTGTATCTTCTGGATAATGGCTTTTGTAGTTCTCCACGTCTCCGCCCCATATAATAGAACTGTCTTGACATTTGTGTTAAAAATTCTGATCGTGGTGTTGGTTGACAGACATTTGTATTGAAATCTAGATGTTCTTCAGTTGTAAATATTCTGCTCTTGCTTTGTCTATCCGCGTCTTCACATCTGCATCATATCCACCGTGTTCATCAATGATGCTGCCCAGATATGTAAAGGTTTCCACATTCTCCAAAGCTTCTCCGTCAAGTGTAATTTGATTGGTGCATATTGTGTTGTATCGGAGAGTCTTGCTTTTCCCTTTGTTTATATTGAGACCTACTGCTGTTGCGGTTGCTGTTACACTGGTCATTTCCTCCTGCATTTGTTGTTGCGTTTGTGTTAGAAGAGCCACATCATCCGCGAAGTCTAAATCGTCCAGCTGCACCCTAGCTATTCATTGTATCCCGTGCTTCCCTCCAGATGTTGACGTCTTCATAATCCAGTCGATCACTGTTTGGTAGATATATATGTATATATAATTTAATCAGTCAAACGTTTATAACTATAATTCCCAATGCATGATTACAGTTTTAAACACATACCCATACACATGCATATAATATAAGTAATCGGAAGTAGTACAAATATATAAAACAAATTCCTATTTGAAATGAATTAGGAAATATATCATTGGTACTTATTTTGTACATTCCTTTCTGATAAGATAAATTGTAAAATGCAAAATGAATATTACAATTTTTCAATTTATGGTTGATATGGTCTATGAACATAGCTGATTCATTAAAATGATTTAAACCAGACTTTAAAAAGAAAAAGAAAAGAATAATCCTATTGTAATGACATGCAAATATCATTACCCTTTTGGAAATATCAAACATTTATAAGCGGTTTCATATAGATAGTGTGTGTGTGGGGGTGGGGGAAATTTTCTTATTCTCTAAGCAATAATATACATATATTGATCGAGAACATAGATGAGGATAACCGATTGTATTTGGGATCAAATTACAAAAGTATTTGGTAAAATAGAAAAACTATACCCTAATACTTCATTGGGAAAATGTTGATTAATTGTTTCAGACTCCATTGTTCCTGTATTGCCATACCAATTACTTTATGTTCCTGTCTATTCTTCTTCAATCTTCTCAACTCTCTGCTGTGAGGCAATTTATTCCTGATTAGCGTTATGTACTACTAATCTAGACATAAGTAGCGCATATCACATGTGTAGGAAATTTGAAAAAACAAGAACACAATCATGTAGTTTCTTTTTTTTTAAATCAGTTGAAGTAAATGTAACTCAATGATCTTTCATTCATGTTCGTTTCTGAAGTTTATGTCAAGTATTCTACAATGTTTATTAATTTTAATGATGTATGTTTAATGACAAGGAAATACTAAATCTGTTTCAACTCTTCAGTATGAATAATATCTAGTTTTAAAGTACTTGATGCTCCTTTGAGATTAGCATATCCATCATTCAGTAATTAAAAATTTCAGACAGACACTGCTGATAAGTGTTAATTAACAAAAAACCTGACTCCAGGGATTTTCGCTGAACGATTTTAACAATCTAATGTATTAATACATTGAACTGCTCAAACTAGTTGATATGAAACAATTTGATTAGTAGAACTAATCAACGTTAGGGTCCTAATCAACATAAGATTGTTCGCTGCTTGGTGGTTTGTCAGTCATTAAGATTTTAAATAACCAGTGTTTGGAGAGACTTGATGATATGTAACAGAATCCGTCGCAGCTGCGCAAATGCATTCACTCTTCGTTCTCGTATATATTTTGAATTTTCAGAGAATGTTGCGCTCTTTTTTATGTTGCGAATTAATTTCTTCTCAAACCATATAATTCACGACGAATGGTTTTTAATGCCACTAATGTTGTAACTGCTTCTACTACACTGGGATTATTACTCAGAATTTCGGAAAACCATACTGATTTGGTGTGACAGTTTAAACTGTTAGACATATTATCGAAGTCCAACGTTGCTTCTGACAGATTTTCTGATCATACAATGAATCTACTAATTTAGATGGCATTATGACAAAAAGAACAATCACATCCTGTAGTATATAGTTATATTGATCAAAAAAATATTTAGTTGTCACCTTTTGCTTTTGCTTTTGTTATATCTAGAGCTTTGATTCTTGCTTTACCGTATACTACTAGATCACTTGAACGATCGAACCCGCAACGTCGCAAGAGAGAACACAGAAGACTCTTAAGTAGGAATTCAATTCCCCAAAACAGTGTCAAATATAGTACAAAAATCTCACGTATTTATAGTTTTCTGGCTGAAAGTAAATGATCATTTCGGACAGCCAATAGGCACATTGGGGGTCATTCTTATTCATCCAACAGGGAAGCTACACGTCAACATTCTAGAATGGTCCCCTAGTGGTGATTGTATGGAATGTCTTCGGCTCTTTCTATGCTTCCTTGTGTTTGCCAACGAGTCATCCTTGCAGTTTCCCTTAGTAACCGTTCAATAATAAATTTATTTGTAGAATTACTTATGATCAATACCTTGTCTACTTTTTGCTACTTTTATCTGACATCTAAACTCTTCGTCATATTAATGTGTATCCTTCACAGAATCGTGTATGTATTTTGTACTGATTCTTAGCTACACCCAGGGTATCTATTTATCTCTATATTAAACTCATTCGTTGAGTGTGGATGCATTTAAAACATTTTTTTCAAATATTTTCATAAATCAATGATAATGATTCCTGGGAAACTAAACGGATTTACAAATTAATCAAAAAAAATTATTTTTAGTTTAGTCGTTGTTCTACAGAACAGTATTTCATATAACTGTAGTAACCGCAGAATACTGACACCATAGCGATTAGTTTAACTTGTGTGATTTTTATGTTATGAATGAAATTTAACCGGAGATCCAGTTAGAAAACAACAATCGGTTTCTACAGCTTATGTCCATAGTCTAACCATAGGTCAAACAAAGAATGATAACTTAGTAGTTGAAATGGAAGATTTTTATTATGAAATCTTAAGCTACCACGTTTACTCCATGGTTAAGTCATGAAGGTGCATCAAGGAAAAGTTTCAATGAACTACAAAACAGCTAACAAAAGTTCTGTTTTTTTCACTAAGGAGATCTCTGGCTGAATTCTATCCATGACATAAAGTATTCATGTATTGAAAATCTATCACAAATCATTTGTTTTGTTCAGTTCATTTATCTGGTACCAAAGCTAAAATCTTCAATGACGAGAACCTGATCACAACTGAACTTCCTATCAAGTTTATCCTTCAATTTATTCATTATATTATAACTTCTTACATAGAATACCTTAGAACTATAGAAAATTATTCAAAGGATTTAGACTAGATTTTTCATTGACAAATTAATATATTCATAATTAATACATCATAGAATCTCTTCACAGTTCTGGCTAACATTAAGCTAAAGCAAAATTCTATGAATAATTAGGCAGATGGATATTTAAATAATAATAACAAGCCAAGACATGTAAATCAGTCAGTTTATTGTTAAGATAGACACTCAGAATGAGATAGTTTAGAAAGGAGATAACATTTTATATAACTTATAAAGCATTGATAAGTTGCTGTTGTTTCTTACCCAGATACTTGTTTTGATGATCATTCATAGAAACTGAATTAAGTGAAATATTAAAAAAATGCATTGAAAAACCACGATAAAACACCCTAGAAGTCAACTTCATATGTCTTCACCTCAGATACAGACAATATTGTATCATGGAAAATGATTAATCAATGAATAATTTTGATATGTACCCATTAAATAACTCGTAAATAAGATAGCAGGGAATAAAATGATTGATAATTAGATGAGATCATGCTGTTTTGTTTGAATTGTAGTATGATATTTCCTAATGTAATGTACTCATTAAGTTGGATAACTTGAATTTTACTATATTCTGATATTAAAGGTATAGAAACTGTGTAAAGATAGTATAGTTAGATGTTTGCTTTCGTCATGAAGTTTCAGAACCCTCTAGTGAACATATAAGGTCTTCATCCATGTAGATGATAAGATATTCTAGACTTTATACACAGTATCCATAGGACCAAAACTCAAGCACTGTATGCAAATATCAATTCTCTGTCCAAAAAAGACAGTGAACTGTTGGGAAAGTTTCGAAGAACTGTAAATAATTTGATTCCTAGAGGCTTAAAACTTCCCTACGACGAGCGACTGGATAAACTAAACAGTATTCCCCTTGTCACACAGATGTACTAAGAGGAATTTATTCATGGTCTTCAAATTACTTAACAATAAATTTACATCTGACGTGAAGTAATTTTATGTACCCTTCAAAACAGAAAATTTATTAGGACACTCCAGTAACGCTCACAAGCTGAAAACTAATTACTTGTCATCTGACTTCCAACTTTCTCATCGAATCATCAACCAGCAGAACAACCCATAAACTCAAAGCGTGGTAGTTGCTTCATCTGCTAACGCATTCAGAAAAAATTAGGATTAACTGAGAGGCCAAAATTACCAGGACAAGAACAATGCATTCATTTTTATATTCATGCTGAACGAAAACCAAAATGGTATCATTTGGAAAATTTTTCGAAATCAAATAGTGTTTTGGTCTACTTTATGGTTTGTTAAAAGTTTTCACACAAAACTCGACACGTGACTGGCTTCAATAGGTATTTCATGAAGTTCTAGTGAGAAACAGTGACTAGTGGAATTCAACTGGGTCTGCAGTGAGATAGTAACCCACTGAAGACAATGGTGAATATGTCACTCAATTTCGTGGATTGGTTGAAGTTAGACATTAACACTGTTGATGCCGGCTGAGTGGTCTCGTTCTTCTGAACAACATCATCAGCACAAAATTTAAGTAGAAGTGAAATGTTTGAGCTGATGATGTTGTTCAGAAGAAACGACGAAAGTTCCACAACAAAACTATCCAGCTCAGGCAACAAAAGTTCAACAAAATCAATCACCTTAACTACAAATCTTCTCCATCATCTCAACATCAATCTTTATAATTAAATCCCAGAAGTAAAAATTCATTTCAGTTTATTCTCAGGGGTTAACATTTTGACAACCATTATAATGTAATAATTAGTTTCTAAGTAATCATATAGTAACAGTATAAATTTTGTTTATTTTGTTTCACCATTGGGAACCCGTATAATAATTAACCGATAATGATCAGTAAAAAAGTTTGATACAAAAACCATTATGATAAACAAAATATATCAATGAAGAAACAACTACCATCATGGAAACGAATCGATTTTCTTTTTCTGGTTACAGTAGTGATGCTCCTTCTTAAATTATAAAACCTTAAAATGCTTATATCCTTTTATTGTGAATACTAACCACAGAGCAATACTAATCTCTATCATTGTTTAACGTATTGCTCAAACTGTGCACACCTAAAACATAAGCGTTATCAAGTATTACTTACTTACTTACTTACGCCTGTTACTCCCAATCGACCATAGGCCGCCGACCAGCATTCTCCAACCCACTTTGTCCTGGGCTTCCTTTTCTAGTTCTATCCAGTTCTTGTTCATTCTTCTCATGTCTGTCTCTATTTCTCGGCGTAATGTGTTCTTTGGTCTTCCTCTTCTCCTTTGACCTTCAGGATTCCAAGTGAGGGCTTGTCTTGTGACGAAGTTGGCTGCTTTCCTCAATGGGTGTCCCATACACTTCTAGTACTTCTTCCTGATTTCTTTCTCCAATGGATGGAATCTGTTTTGTTCTCTCCCACAGTAACTTATTACTAATAGTGTCTGGCCATCGGATCCGAAGTATCTTGCGTAGACAACTGTTAATAAACACTTGCATCTTCTGGATAATGGCTTTCGTAGTTCTCCACGTCTCCGCCCCATACAGTAGAACTGTCTTCACATTTGTATTGAAACCTCTAACCTTGGTGTTGGCTGACAATTGTTTTGAGTTCCAGATGTTCTTCAGTTGTAAATATGCTGCTCTTGCTTTGCCGATCCGCACCTACACATCTGCATCTGATCCACCGTGTTCATCAATGATGCTGCCCAGATATGTAAAGGTTTCCACATCCTCCAAAGCTTCTCCGTCAAGTGTAATTCGATTGGTGCATATTGTGTTGTATCGGAGAGTCTTGCTTTCCTCTTTGTTTATATTGAGATGTACTGCTGCTGAGGCTGCTGCTACACTGGTCGTTTTCTCCTGCATTTGTTGTTGCGTTTGTGATAGAAGAGCCAGATCATCCGAGAAGTCTAAATCGTCAAGCTGCATCCTGCCTGTCCACTGTATCCCGTGATTTCCTCCAGATGTTGACGTCTTCATGATCCAGTCGATCACCAGGAGAAAGAGGAAGCAACCTTGCCTAACACCAGTCTTTACTTCAAACGAGTCGGTGAGTTGTCCTCCGTGGACGATTTGGCAGTTTAGTCCATCATAGGAGTTCCGTATGATATTTGCTATCTTCTCAGGCAAGCCGTAGTGTCGAAGAAGCTTCCATAGTGTCGTCCTGTCCACGCTATCAAATGCCTTCTCGTAGTCGATGAAGTTGATGTAGAGTGATGAATTCCATTCGATCGATTGTTCCACAATGATACGTAGAGTTGCAATTTGATCTGTGCACGATCTATCCTTACGAAATCCAGCTTGTTGATCTCGAAGTTCGACGTCCACGGAATCCTTCATCCTGTTTAACAATACCCTGTTGAAGACTTTCCCTGGTATTGAGAGGAGAGTGATGCCCCTGTAGTTGTCGCACTTGCTAAGATCACCTTTCTTCGGTATTTTGAGCAGAAGTCCATTTTTCCAGTCTGTTGGAACTTGTTCTTCGTCCCAAATCTTACTGAAGAGGATGTGTAGTATCTTGGCAGTTGCTGCTACATTTGCTTTCAGTGCCTCTGCCGGGATGTTGTCTGGTCCCGCTGCTTTGCCACTCTTGATTTGTCTAATGGCCATGCTGATCTCTTCAATTGTTGGTGGGCCAACATCGATTGAGAGGTCTTTAGGTGCTGCTTCGATGTTGGGTGGGTTCAGTGGAGCTGGTCGATTTAAGAGTTCTTTGAAGTGTTCTACCCACCTGTTTCGTTGTTCTTCAATGTCGGTGATTACTTTGCCTTCCTTGTTTTTCACTGGTATTTCTGGTTTACGGTAATTTCCAGCAAGTTTCTTTGTTGTATCATACAGTTATCTCATGTTTCCCTCTCTTGTAGCCTTTTCCGCTGTCATCGCTAAATCTTCCACATATTTACGTTTGTCGGTTCTGATGCTCCTCTTCACTTGCTTGTTTGCCTCTGTGTATTCGGCTTGTGCCTTGGCTTTTTCTGCTCTTGTTCGGCTGATATTGATTGCTGCCTTCTTGTTCCTCCTTTCTTCAATCTTATCCAGTGTACCAACAGTGATCCATTCCTTGTGATGGTACTTCTTTTGGCTTAGAACCTCCTGACATGTTGAAACGATTGCCTCCTTGATATCTTTCCAGTTGCTCTCCATGGTAGTCCCCTCTCCATTGAGTAGATCATGAAAGGCCTGGAACCTGTTGCTGAGGGCTATGCTGAATTTGTTGAGTTTGTCAGCATCTCGAAGAAAGGCCGTATTAAACTTTTGTGATGTTGTGCTCGCACTTGTCCAGTGCTTCTTGAGTTTTAGTTTCATCTTGGCGACCAGCAAATGATGATCGGATGCTATATCAGCTCCTCTTCTGGTTCTCACATCCTCCATCGTCCTCCTGAACTTTTTGTTGATGCATATATGGTCGATTTGATTTTGTGTAGTGTGATCCGGTGAAATCCAAGTGGCTTTGTGTATGTTTTTGTGTGGGAATATGGTGCCACCTATGACCAGTTTATTGAAGGCACATAGGTTTGCAAATCTCTCACCATTTTCGTTCCTTCCTCCCAGTCCATATTGTCCCATGACGTCTTCGTATCCAGTGTTGTCCTTTCCAACCTTGGCATTGAAATCTCCAATCAGAATGGTCAGGTACTTGGTTGGGCACTTCTCGACGATCGACTGCAGCCTATCGTAGAATTGGTCTTTATCGTCTTCATCGTAGTCGTTGGTCGGCGCATAGCATTGGATGACGTTCATTGTAATGCCC
Organism: Schistosoma rodhaini; assembly: GCA_944470415.2. Lineage (NCBI taxonomy): Eukaryota > Metazoa > Platyhelminthes > Trematoda > Strigeidida > Schistosomatidae > Schistosoma > Schistosoma rodhaini. The sequence continues at coordinate 7,240,991 of OX104036.1, read as the reverse complement.
TCTCTCTTTGTTTTGAAGGAGGCTTTGATGATCCTCGGTCCATGAGATTCCCATCCTATAAGTGCATTTTGTGCTTTTCTGGACAGCATCAATGCAACTCCTTGTGTATGTGGGGCATTTTCTTCTTCATGACCGGAGTATAACAGAAGTTCTCGTGAAGACAGTCGTTGTTGTCCAACCTGCGTCCAATGTGTTTCACTGATTCCAAGCACTTCCAGGTTGTATTTTCTTATTTCTGCAGCAATTTGGAAGACTCTTCCGGTCTCCCACATTGTTCGGACATTCCATGTACCTATAAAAATTGTTGCTCTGGTTGTAAGAAGGTGCATCGGCCTCATGACTTCCGAATGAACTCGGCTTTCATCATGAGACGTCGTAATTATTCCTTCTACTCCCAGGGCAGAGTTTAAATGGTTTGAATGATTTTTTCTGGTTAGCGTTTTTTTAGCGAGTTTATTTTCTACGGGATGGGGTCGCTAACCTCATGCCCAACCCTTCTCCTTTATCCGTGCTTGGGACCGGCAGTAACCCCCAGAGGAGCTACAGGCGGAGTTGTTATCAAGTATTGCTCAAGTGTAAACAACATAAATGATTTTTAATTTTAGATAGGATTGTTTGTCAAAATAAATAATATAAATATTAGAATGGTCTCTCAGTCAGTCAGCTACAACGTAGGACCAGGCACATTTATGCATTGGTCCTAGTTGCCATACCTCATTAGCACAACAAGATCAACACCGGATTCATAGAAGTAGTTAATTTAGTGGTGGTAGTATTTAAAACATAGGTTGTATATAAGGATATAGTATAGGAAGGAAGACAGTTATGAAGCAATTTTAATCTCACGGTTTAAGGGAAGACAAAGAGTGTATACACCTACGCAATTGTGATCGATTCTGAGCCATGTCACCTAGAGTCTCCAACCATCGGTTACGATAGCCACGCGGACCCCAACCAAGTAGTCTGCACCTACCAACATGGCTCACACTAGAAGTTAGTGACTTCAAGCACTGATGCCATGTTTTGGTTTAGCCGCCCCCAACTCTCTTCCAACCATCCCCTACACTAGTCAGCATTGCGCGCCGTGGTAATCGGTGTTCAGGCATACGTAACACGTGACCCAACCATCTCAGTTGATGAAGATTCATGACCTCATTATCTGATTTACTATCATTATCTAACACCCTGTGTCTAACCTCACTATTACTTACCCGGTGATCCCAGCAGATGCAAGCAATATTTCTAAGGCATCTGTGATCAAATGCTAGTAACTTACGAGTATCTTCTACTCTTAATGGCCATGTTTCGCAGCCGTAAAGTAGAACAGAACGAACTGCTGCGCAGTATACTCGTCCCTTAATTAATAGACGGATATCTCGTCTTCGCCATAGGTGACGTAGGTTGGCAAAAGCCAAACGAGCTTTTTGAATCCGTGCTGAGATTTCGTCAGACACTTTCGTTCACCACATTAGCACACCTATTATTCTGGAATTTCCTCTAACTATTTCGTCTTGCTGTATCAATAGCGTCTGTCAACTTGAACCGACTTACATACTTTCCGGATTCTACGTGCTACTGATTGACTTCTAATGGTTTAAGAATGGTCTCTAGTTGTTAGTAGTGCTTGAACTCTGTAGCGTTGTAACTGTTCAAAATAACTCAAAACGATTATGTATTTTTCGAATGTTAGATGATTGAAGGCAATCATCCAGAATTCATGAAATTTTGCCTTGTGCTAATTATTAATCTTGAATGACCCAGACCCTTAATCATGCATTAACTTAAACTATCAGACGGATTTCAACCCGCAAAATTAAGATACGTATGCAGTAGCATTACTAGATAACTATTTTAACCTACGATGAATTTCGTGTAAGATTGAGACATTCAAACTAGTTAGGGGTTATTTTTTTCTTTATGTCATGTTGTCAGTTTCTTCCTCATGACTGAGTTGCTTTATTCACTTTTGAATAAGCTCTAGTTGCTGTGTGTTCAAATTTTGTGTCACGTATCATTTTTATCCAGATTGATAATACATATGGTTGATAGACAACGAAGCATCAATAAATATAGGCCCACGATATCATATCAACTGTTTTTAGCCATTTAATATTGAGGAAATGAAAATACCTTATGAATATGGACCGCTTCACATGCGTATTTTTATTACTGACTTACTTACGCCTGGAAGCATTATTGATGAACAAGGAGGATAGGATGCAGATGTAAAGGCGAGGATTGGCAAAGCAAGGGCAGCATTTCTACGATTGAAGAACATATGGAACTCAAAACAATTCTCAACCAATTTCAAGGTCAGAATCTTCAATACGAACGTCAAGACAGTCGGTTTTACTGTACGGAGCTGAAAGGTAGAGAACTACTCCATCCATCGTCAAGAAGATACAGGTATTTATAAACAGTTGTCTACGTGAAATACACAACATTCACTGACTGGATACTATCAGCAACAGTGTTTTATGGGAGTAGACAAATCAATTTCCAGCTGAAGAGGAAATTAGGAAAAGATAATGGAAGTTGATCGGACATACATTAAGGAAATCACCAAACTGCATCACGAGACAAGCCCTAACATGGAATCCTGAAGGCAAGAGAAAAATAGGACGGCCAAAAAAGACATTACGTCGGGAAATAGGAGCAGATATGAAAAGAATGAATGTTAACTGGAAAGAGCAGGAAAAGATTGCCCAGGACAGGGTTGATTTGAGAATGCTGGTGTACGGCCTATTCTCCTCCACGAGGATTGACAGTAAGTAAGTTAACCTGAAATGATTGACTTATTTCATACACAAAAATCAAACTTTTCTACCGACTAATTGAAACTTTTGCTAACATAATTCCAACTTCAAAATATTCAGTATTGATAAAAGATCAGTTTATGAATTACAATTAGCTTCAAACATTTTACACTATTCCCTTTATTAAACAATTCATATACATTGGCCGATTGTGATGTGGTCTACTTATATCCACATAAGTAGTATATAATGATGGTCAAGCATAGAATGTATTTTGGCCGAAGATCGACAAGGAACGAACAGAAATCAGGCGCAATCGGTATAAAAATGCATGAACAATGAAATCAGAGAAGATGGACTGATATTTACAGAAGGAACAGTGAAAATTGAGACAATTGATTGTTATTTTGCAAATCAACTATTCGTTGTATGGTTATCAGATTTTAGTGAGATAGTCTGTGATGTAGTGCTTAAATACATTCGATTGTCCCTCCCAAACTGGTGTTCTTGTTCACTACACTATATTTGTAAATCTTCAAACCCCTTTTTTTTTTAAAGCAATTAATTCTTTCTTGGAAAAGTCAACTATGGATTTCTGTTGTTTGTTTTTTTGTTTAAGTAGTCTATTTCATGTTCATTTGTAATTTACAAAATGTTTTCTTATAGGGACTATATTTGTACATAGACAAATGGATACAAGTAAAAGCTTTTAATTAATAGTCACATGAAATATATCATCATTCTACTATTGTTACTATCATGATTATTATTATTATTATTACTTCTTCTGCCTCCCCCACCCCTCTTGTATTTTCTTTCCGCCAGTTCATTCCATTTATCGGTTACTATTTATTGTATGTGTTGACAATACTAATAAATATCGAATTACAATGAAAATAACGAAGAAAACAAGAACGAAAAGAAAGAATCACATAACAACAAAACTACAAGTAGGATGATAAAATACCAAAAAAAAAAAAGAAAAAACGAAAAGAATGATCAACTTGTTTCTTCATTACTTTTTACATTTAATGTTCAGTAGCCATGATTTTCGCAAATAATTCTTCTTTTCTACCAATTGAACAGTAATCATTGTAATGATAATGTTTATATATGACTCAGTAAGGATAATTGTAGGGTTACAGAAGTCAAATAGGGAATGGTCACATAAGTATATAGACATGTATATCGTTGTATCCATACCATTACAAATATATGTAAGGTTGATGATGATTCATTATTGTAGGTTATTTGTTTTTACAAACGTGTTTTTTCCCCTATAAATAAATAAACATTTGTCAATGTAAAAGAAAAAAAAGTGACAAATGTGACTTTGTCTTTTTAAAAGGTGTTTCAAACAAAAAATCTTTGTTACCAGAAGGGGTTTTTTGTAGTGATTTAGTATTTTCATAGTTGAAAGAGTGAGTCAATTGAAGCTAGACCACTAGGGAAAACTTGGAAGCATTGGACGGCTGTTTTGTTCCATTATGGAACTCCTCAACAGTGCGCATCCACGACTTCGCCTCGCAATGTTCGTACCCAGGACCTACCAGTCTCGCTCCAGAGCACTTAATCGATAGACCATTGAGCCGACAGCCGATGGTGTTTATGTCTAACTCCAACCAATCCACGAAGTTGATCAACCGTTAACCAATTGTCTTCAGTGAGTTCCTATCTCACAACAGACGTGATTTTGAACTCCGCTGGTCAATGCTTCTCACTAGAGCTCCTAGATTTACTTCTCGAAGTCACTAGTGAGCATATGATCAATATTATCAAAAGGGGTTTTTTGTAGAGATTTAGTATTTTCATAGTTGAAAGAGTGGGTCAATTGAAGCTAGACCACTAGGGAAATCTTGAAAGCACTGAACAGCCGTTTCGTCCTATTGTGCGACTCATGCTTTCAACTATGAAAATCTTTGGTCAGTTCAAAAGTGATTGTAGTTAAAATAGAATCAGAGTTGCTTAAATTTACATTTCACCTTAATAATAAACTGAATAAAAATTTCATAATGAGATGATCTTAGATAGAAAATGATTGAAAACTAAGCAGCATGGAATAACTTTTTCGTACTAATGTTATATTTCAAAACTATGCGTATATGACCCTATCGGAGATCGTGACTAGAACTTACAGATCTAGTGGTTGACACTCAACCCTAAATTACTTAGAATACAGTAGTTTACTTTTGAGATATTTCATAACCATCTTTCAATATCATTGATGGGTATCTAATGAAATAACTGTCCAATATTTCCTGGTTTTTAATATTTATCTAGATAAGTGTAGTTTTTCTTGAATATTATAAAATTCGACAATCTGCACAAGCCCCTTAAATTAACTATCAATTATTACCCCGAACAATCAATTGTAAAATAAAACTCTTATCGAATATAACACGTCAAGCACTGCATTCCTACAGTTGAACAACATATAGAATTCAAAACATTTGTCTGTCAGCCAACATCAAAAACAAGATCTTCAGTAAGAACGTCAAGAGTGTTCTATTGAACGGAGCTGAAACTTCGAGAACTATTACAAACATCATCAAAAAAGTATAAGTATTTATCAACAATTGTCTACTCAAAATACTCATTATCCGTTAACTGGATACCATCAACAACAGCCTATTGTGGGAGAGAACATACCAACTTCCATTTGAAGAAATTATGAAACGTTATTGGAATTGGATAGAAAACACATACGGAAATCAACAAACTGTATCATGAGGTAAGCGCTAAAATGGAATTGTTAAGGGAAACAGAGAAGAAAAAGACCAAAGAACACATTGTGTAGAGAATCGGAAGAAGACATTTAGAGAAAGAATAGGAACTGGAAACAACTGTAAAGGAGATTCAAGGACAGAGTTGGATGGAGAATGATGATGTGTGACCTATTCTTATTGTGAGATCATGGATGCGCACTGCCGAGGAGTCCCAAAATATGACGAAACGGCCGTTCAGTGCTTCCAAGTTTTCTATGGTAGTTTAGCTTCAATTGATTCATGATCACAACTAATAAATTACTATCATATCGACAAAACCCCTTCTAAAATTATAATCAATTGTTTGATATTTTGCATTTGACGTCGTTTAGTGAATTGCAAAATAAAAACGTATTGTGATGATTAAATATAATGGTAACATAAAAATAATTCTCTAATTATCCTTTTTCTTTAGTTGCTAACGTATTCATATTGATTTTGTATCTCGTCATTTTTATTCTTTTATGTAGCTTGACTCCATTCATCTATCCATCTTATGTTCTTCCGTTTAACAAGGTTTAAAAAGCTATGACCAATGAAGTTAAACTATGTTAGGTGTGAACAAGGTACCCAATGAAGACAATGAAAAATGGTTGAATTGATTGAAGTTAGATGTGTAAACCATTCGGTATCGATTCAGTGGTGTCGAAAATAAGCGTTCACGCATGAAACCGAAGGTTATGTGTTCGATTCCCTCATCCGGATTCGTGGATGAGAACTGCTGAGAAGTCCTACACGAATACGAAGCTACTGTCTTGTGCTTCCGAGATTTCAATGGTTACCTAACTTGGATCGGTTCATCATTTTAATAATAAGGTTATATTAGTGAACTGACTCTGCAATAATAGTCTGAAAACGCATGAAAACTTTATTTCACAAAATTTGATCGATATCATTTGTTGAACATTAATTAGACTATAAATTGTAGTGATGGTTACTTATAAAGTCTTATATTAATTTTTTGATGATAGGACGTTGTAGTATCAGTTTATTTGTTAAGCCTATATACTTTATCTTAGCTACTGGCCAAGCCAATTCGCCTGTCATGAGTCACATTTTGATCTTGATCATTGTTCGCTTATTAACCTTGACTATATTTTTATGTGAGCGTATATGTGTACCCTTCGTATCCTATTCATCATATGTCTGTCATTCATTTTTGTCTGATTATAAATATTGAGTAACGCTTGGTTAAATCGAGTTGGCTTCCCAGCCATCTCCAAAGTGCGCATCATTTTTGCTTCGTTCCGTTGTCATCTATTTGCTTCATCACTCTGATTCCCTGGCTAGACCAATGAATGTAGAAATTATATGTATTCTAAATCCATTCTCGTATTTGACTTATTTAACTCCGTTATTCACCAACGCGGATAAAGTCATTTATTACATACGAGGATAGACAGTACGTACGATCAAAAAGGAATCAGATTTAAGGCGCTACAACGTTTAGACTAAGTAATCCCATTACGTTGGCTAACATCATATTATTTGGGCCCTCAATAATAATCACGTTTTATTACCAAGCTAGCTGTGAAGTCACTTTGCAATAATGGTATAATATATCTGACGTGAAATTGCTTGAAGCAGTTATCAAGTAATCATGAACTATGGCTCTATCACAGTTGGTAATAATCAGCCTGGTGCATCTGATATAATCTCAAAGTTTAACAATAGATGATATGTTTTGAAAATCCAGGAGAACAGCAGTATATTCAAGATTACAACTGTACTTTACTGATGAGCATGAAATAGTAAAAGTACAAGTCCAAAAATTTCTACAGTTTATCTCCAACCAGCTAGAATCAGATGAGTAATGATATAAGTTTGTTCACAATTAGTGCGATATCACTGAAATAAGGACATTCTTCGATGAATGTAATTGAGTTTTTTTTACCTAATAGCACTGAAATATTACCGGTTTTAGGCCAACAGAACAAGGTACTACTCAACTATGGGGAAATTCTGATAGCTGACTTATTTTTGAATTATATCGTGATGAATCTGTCTATAAAAGCAATGAGAGCTTAAATGCTAAACGGTTCAACTCAACAGTGCCAAATTTTTCATCTTAAGCTACAAGTATTGTCCAATATCTCACAATCAAATACAATGTAACAATTAAGATATACTTTATATGTACACAAACTATAGGCTTTATATCATCGACAACAAGAGATTTTATGGTTTTAAAGAGTTTGTTGTGAAAAAAGCTTAAAACATTTGGACGGATTGCATAAACAACCTTAAAATCAACATGTAGACTAACTGAATGATTAGATTCTATTAACCGTTCAAGCATAGTACTCCTAACAGTTGTCCTTTCATCCTCATAGAACCATATTGCAATACGCTACCATTCACTTGTTGAAAGCAAGATCTAACCAGGGCCTAAGTACCTTGTTCCACTGGATAAATATTGATACGTATTGGTATAAAGTGTTAGTCAGAATTTAAACAGTAAAGGTGGCGAGGTTGTAAATAGGAATGATAATATCTATATAGCTTAGTCATAGTTATTTTACAGCATCCGATATATATATATATATATATATATATATATATATATATATATCCTATATATATCAGGATTTATAATAACTGAAGATACTTAGAAATCTGTGGACAGTTACATCATTTGAAATGGAACCCTTTAATTAAGAACGCGCACAATATTATATCAGAATCAGTCACATGACCTTCAAGTCTTTCAGAATATGAGATATCCTTCGAGCATCAATCCAGAATGCTATACAAGGTCAGACTATATGCATTTACTTTGTAATTCTATTTTCATTTGTAAGATTTTGAATGTTCTATTTGTTGACGTTGAGCACTGGAGTTGATCAGTTTCTTTTTGATATAAATCCATCCTGAGAGGGTTTCATCGATATTTCCATCCAGTTCTAATCATTTTCAAATGAACTTTTGATAGTGACCAGCAGTAGAATCTGGTTACTTCATTTAGTCCTATTCAGAACTAGTCAACTGAATGCACCTATAACCCAGTCTTGATATTATTATCAAAATTCAAACCCACGACCCTTCCCTTCAATCTATTCAGCTATTGAATCTAGATACCCAATAACTTAAGCAACGAAATTTAAATTCACTTTTAAGAGACTGAACATCAACACTGGAATGCAGGATTATTTACCTGACGAATCTCAAGTTAGGACGAAACTTAAATCTATGATTCTCTTGATAGCTATTTAAAAAAATTTCACTTCAAATTGTTCTCTATATTAGGATTCACTTCATTTAATATTAATCAAATATAAAGCCAAAAGGATGGGTAATTTTTTCAAACACTTTATATTAATTACTGGTTTATGTGTCTTACTCTTACACAAATAGACTAATTATTTGTTACCAAGTTACAAAATAAGTAATATTGGACACACTTTTGATGGTTGCTTGTTTGTTTGTCTTTCTTTTTTTTCAAATTTTTTACATCAATGTTACCAGTATTCCAAACAAAGAAAGCAATTAAAGGTACTGGTTGTTATGAAAGCAAAATTGGGGGATTATTAATATTCATTAATTTTTCACATTACTACCATAATAGTTACCTTTTTATGTCTTGCTTTACTCCTTTACTTCCCCTTTTTTTTTAAATGTCCAACTATGTTGTTTAACTAGTTACTCATTGAATATTTATTACTTTGGTCCCAATTCTTATTTTTGGATTGGTTGGGTTGGGCTGTTTTTTTAAATTATTTACGTTTTACTTGTTTAACTTGACGTTTTTATGTCATAATTTATTTAGTATCTTTGTAGTTAACACCTAGAAATTACAAATTTGTTGGTGTATCATTCAAGTTGATATGTATATGTATATATATAGGGAGAGAGTGACAGATAAAGGGAGAGAATTTAGTAGATATAGACAATCTGGTCTTAGTGTTTTCATTACTATTGATAATTTTTAAAAAATTGGTATCATATTTTCAAAAAGAACGGATACTCAAATTGTATCAGGTCCCTTATGACCAAGTCTTTATTATTTAGCCCGATCAGTGATTAAATTCGCTATATTACTATAGGATTGATGACCTTCTATTTCACTAATGACTCAGTAACCAAGGAATAAAGAACAGGAACTTAATGTCTAACAGTCTTCAAGCTGTTTCTGTTACATTCAAAACTCATAGGATCTTAGCCTATTCTGTATAACTTCTTTACCAAATTCATGATGCCTAGACTATTACTAATATTGTAAGCAAAGATGGATATTGGCTAGAAGTGGAATCCAGGACGCGCGTTTCGTCCTATTTGGGACTCGTCAGCTGGATGTATCTGCATCTCAGAGTTGATGTTCACTCTGGGACTCGAACCCAGTACCTTTCGCTAAATATTATTATTGTTATTATCCTTGTCTACTCTTACCCCCCCCCTATTTGCAGTCTAGTAGACCTTTTATTTCTATATATAAATGCTCTTAACAAGTATATTTGTGATCAGATTGTTCGAAATGTATTGTGCTAATATATCATATATTCCTGATAATCTTCGTCTTCTTATTACACTATCGAAATTTATCAAAGGGACTAATAGCTTTAAAAATACAACAGTTTGGTAGCAATGGTGATACTATATTGACTTGAGTATTTTCAGGATAATTAGTAATATGGCCTAAACTGTACCCAATAGACTTGGTACAACTAACAAATCAAAAATAAAAGTTCCCTACCTAACAGAAAAAGTTATTCTGCACTTCAAGAACTTGATACAGACAAACTTCAATGCATTAAGTAGATACAAAACTGTTTACTTGTTAAAGAGAATAATAAACCGTAGACAAACTAGAGATGTATATCGATTGATCAACAACATCTTAATCCATCCATGACAAGTAGTAACAAACAAACACACAAAATCAATTTGGCAGTTATTAAATTTCGGTGATTAAATAAAATGAAATTAAGACAGCCAGTGAAGTATTAACTAATTGCAAGAAATGTTTATAAAGTAAAAGCTGTAGGCAAAGTGAATGATTCGGTGAGACTAAACTTTATGGACGATCTTTGAACGGATCTTAAATGACCTTGAGAAATATTAATCAATTAGAAGACAGCATACAGTAAAGATATATTATCCAAAAGCAAAAAATTAAAGCGGATACTGTTCTTTCACATGGCTCAAAAATTTCTAAAAGGTCAGATATAGGTTCAGAAGTTCTAAAATCATAGTGCATACGGTACAAGAAACTCATCCATTTGGTTCCATAGTAGTCGACCTATGGAGCCATCATAAGGTCTCAAAAATTCTTTTAGCCTCGACAACATAGCTTCAATGTTGTTGGTATGGTTTAGAGTTAGGGTTTGGGGTCTTAACCTTAATCGTGATCGAGCGACAAAATTCATTTGAGTATCACAGTCACAAGTATAGGAACTTCTTAATAATCACTTCTCTTGTAGACGCTGAATTATCACGTCTTGTCTAAAATCCGCTGTAAACGGATCGTAAGTAACCATCAGGTACCGAACTTAGCGCCGTGACCTTGAAAACCCGCGGAAGCTTCCGATCGGCTTGTCCATAAAGTTTATTCCCACCAATGATTCCAGTCGCGTGTAAAACCGAAAATTGAGGTGAAAAGAAAGGAATAAAAGCATAGAAAATATTAGCTCTACATTTTGGGAAAAATAAACAGTTATTGCTATGTAGAAAACATACAGGAGGAATTTTCCAAACACATATGTATATATATATACAGAAACGTAAATTTTCCGACTCGGAATCCAATCAGAAAAGGAGGTTAACAAGGCCATATCTTCCCTCTTTGGTCAGCACTTCAGCTTTATGACACATTCCATATTGTATGAAGTAATTTCTAGACCGCATACCTTCATCAATACAATAACTCACTATAAATGGTAAAAAACTATGATAGATCCATAATTAACTAAAAATAAGTTGAGAAAGGTATGACATACAACAATAGTTTATACGCCAAACGGAAATTTGCAATTAAGTTAGCATAAGGGTACAATATCATAAATGTCTAATAATACAGTTCACAGCTTTCTCAAGATTAGTTCAATTATAACAGTAGTGTATTGAGTATTATTTCAAGCCATTTGTATAAGTTGAACATATAATGAGCTTAGCCTCAGTTTTAACTTATATCAAGATGTTCCTTAGAGTCTGATGGGTAGTTATGGCTGGTGGAGTTCAGACAATTAGTCAGTGAAACAGTTCTCAACAATAGTACTGGATGATATCCACTTTATTGCAAATTGATTTATGTTGGAGTTGAATAGACGGGCTTCAAACTAGTGGTCCTTGTGATAAATCGTTCACTGTGAAATCTTAAGGTCCTGGGTACGATTCCTACTTCAATGATAAGCGTGCATTGCTCTCATGAAGAGTCTCATACTACAACGAAGAAATTGTCCAATGTTTCCTGATTCTCGACGGATATTTAACTAAGATTAGACATTAACACCATCGGATGCTGACTCAATGGTCTATCAGTTAAGTGCTCTGGCGCGAGAATGGTAGGTTCTGGGTTCGTAAATCGCGAGGCGAGATCGTGGATGCGCACTGCTGAGGAGTTTCACGATAGGACGAAACGGCCGTGATCTAGCTTCAATTAACTCATGCTTTCAACTATGAAAATACTAAATTCTCCACAAAACCCCTTCTTAATAAGATTAGTCTGTGTACTCATAATAAATTTGTAAGTATCATATCTTTTCCTTGACCGAATTAGATTTTGAATAATCTTTTCTGGTTGGCGTTTTTTAGCGACTTAGTTTTCTAAGGGATAGGGTCGCTAACCCCATGCCCAACCCTCTTCTTTTATCCGAATTTGTGACCGGCAGTAGCCCCGGGAGAAGCAACAGGCGGAGTTAGATTTAGCAAACGATTTCGCTTATCATTATTACTACTTTTTATACTCTTTGTTGATTTATTTTTCTTCATTCTCTTCAAATATATGCCTCACTGTTCAATCATCTGGACATTACTTACATTTCTTTGATAATTTTCATAGAGTGTTATTTGAGTATCCATTCTCTTAAGTTACCTATCTACTTCGCATTTTGAGACATTCATTCAAGCCTTTGTTATTCTTATCACAACTAGTACACTTGTCATTTCACTACCAATTTGTATTTAATGTTTATTCATGTAATCCTACTGAAGGAATAGGTTTTTTTACAAATTTTACAATATTTTACTTGTTAAGTCTTGCTTTAGATGATATAATTTAATTTTGATGACTTTTAGAAATGTAAATTACAACATTGTCAATCAAGAATTTATTATCTTTGTTTATTCTACATGCATATGTACAGATACCTGGAGAATTACAAAAACCATCATCCATAAAATACAAGTGTTCATTAACAATTGTCCACGCAAGATACTTCAGATCCGTTGACCAGACATTATCAGCAACAACCTACTGTGGGAGACAAAAAACCAGATTCCATCCACTGGAGGAAGAAATCAGGAAAAAGCTTTGGAATCGGATAGGACACACATTGAGGAAATAACCTAACTGCATCATAAGACAAGCCCTCACATGGAATCCTGAAGGTCAAAGGAGAAGAGGAAGACCAAAAAACACATTACATAGAGAAATGGAGACAGACGTGAGAAGAATGAACAAAAACAGGGTGGAACTATAAAGGAAGGCGTATGACAGAGTGATTGGGTAGGAGAATACTGGTCGGGGGCCTATTCTACATGGGGAGTAACAAGTGTAAGTAAGTAAGTGAGTAAGTATGTAAGTAAGTACATACATTAACTTTGAAATTGTTATTGGTCAAGCTGAATATTTTAAAGGCATTTTTATTTAAATCTATGTCTAGTCTCCCAGTTACATATGTGTTAGTAAGATTATTATCAATTAAAACCATATTTGCTAGTAAACAATTCAAAGGTACTCAAAGATATTCATTATTTAGACGGAAGTAAACATTATTAAGATTAAATAATTTCAGTGGGAATTGTTTTAGCTTACAGGTGATGTTATATCCTTGCGATGACATAAGTACGGTTAACTTCCGGGACCAATTAATGAACGATTATTCTATATGTATCCTTATTGTTTAAATATTGAGTGATTAGATTATGTAAATCTATATTCATCATATTATAAGCTTCATTTTGACCTATGGATTATTATTATACGAATTACTGTCCCTAAATTATATTTATTTTATTGATTATTGTCTCCCACGTTCACAGCCACATTTGGCTTGATCCTGTACAAATATTATTTTCTATTTTATGGTGTGATGTGGTCTATCTGTCTGATATATAAACAGAGTATGCTTGAAAAAAATGATTCACATAGCAGAAGCTGCAATCGGTGTTCTGGACTCAATTGGAAGAGATAGGTGGACAAGGGACCAATAAGGATGCTAGACTGATCATACTATTTGGACGTCATTGATTGGTACAGTATTGAGATTAGGAAAAGTCGTATTTCGATTGGTGGATAATTCACGTGATAAAAGCCGGATATAAGATCATAACGAATTGGTATTCGTCCTATTTTTTATAAAGTCATAACAGGTGAGGTTCACCATGAGGTGATTTTAGTTAAGATATAATTAGAATCCAAGATGCACTGGACAGCCGTTTCTTCGTAATTTGGAACTCTTCAATAGTGTTCACTAATCATTAGTTAACCAAATAATTTGTAACGATTGGTTCAATTTCAAATTGCTTTCACTGCCGGTTGATATCGAAAACAATTTGTTGAATAATAAGTCAGTAGTAAATTTATGACACGTGGTGACGGAAGATCACGGCACTATTTTTAAAACTGACTAAGGTTGGAGACATGAGTTGTTTATTACCGACTAGGTGGTTCAACAAAGTTTTTTTTAACTACATAACTTCAAGAAACCAAGTACAATTTATACGAGATAATTTATTTTATATTAACACTAAACGAAAATACTATTCACCTCCTTCAGATAATTTAACCTTTCATTTGAAACTAGCCCAGTGTTATATTCTAGCTCAAGCTAATTTATAATATGCTTTTTCGAGACACTTTTCTAAAGCAAGTACAAACGAACTATTTGTACATAACGAATCATGATAAAACTTAAGAATGTTTAATTTAAAAGAATGTTTTTTTAAAGAAAATTTACTGTAGTCCTAGTGAGAAATAGTGACCAGCGAAGTTTAGCCATGTCGTGTGCGAGACAGTCATCCACTGAAGACAGTGTTTGAGGAATGGGTAATGTCATGAACTAACTGAAGTTAAACAGGTTCACAGTAGAATCCTAGCTCATTGGTCTAGAAGTTAATTCTTTATTATTATCAGCTTTATTCAATATTATATTTTTGGTACTATATAGAATTCTCAGTGCAAAGTATTTCAACAAGTTTGCGTTTCTTATTTCTTGATCGATCCTGGCAATACATATTGAGTGTTCGCCAATTAAATGTTAACAGTTCAGTAATCCACATGAGAATAATGTACATTCTTTTCGATGTATACTGTCAGCAACCAAAATGTCTCTGATTGTGCTCTTTCCTAACTTGTACAGCGAAAGAATGTGAACTTTTCTCAAACGCACATGAATAGGTTATGCAATTAATTGACATGATGATCTGTTGAAGGAAACAAGGAAACAGATAACTTGTTGAAATATCTAGATGGCAGGAACAGATAGCCCAGATATTCAAACAGTCTGTTCGTGTGCGAGATCAATTTTCCTGTGTTCATGTTATATCCCGTGAAGATTTATAAATGGTAACTTTTGAGGACTATTTATGAACTAATATGATATGTATATTTCTTATTGTAGAATTGTTAAGTAACTAAACTATTCATATTCGTGTCCCTCTTATTATAAGCTTTATTTTGACATATAGACTATTATTATACGATTTACCATTCTCGAGTTATCCCCAGTCTATTGATTACTATTCCCCCTATTCACAGCCACATTTGGCTAAATCTTGTACAAACGTTATTTTCTATTTTATTGTAGGATGTGGTCAGTTTGATTGGTATATAAACCCAGTATGTTTCTGAATAATGATTCATATTGCAGAGGCTGTTATTTTTGTTCTGTATTTAAGTGGCTGGGCTAGGCAGAAAGCAGGACTGATCAGTACTCAAGACTGCTCATACGGCTTCTATGTATCATCGCTCTGATCGATAATTCACTCCTCTCTAATTGGCGGCATCGTCACGTCATATAAAAACTGGTCATGCACGCACTCACTCGATATAATTGTTCGGTTCTCAGACGTAGGGTTGAGAGTGAGCACTCGTAAAGAGTTCTTTGATAAAGAAAAACAGTTATCCAGTGCTTAGAGGTTTAAATAGTGATCATAGTTGAAAATATAAAAATTCTGCAATCTCAACAAATCACCCTATTTATATCTCAATACGATACATTAAACTAATGATACATTCATAGTCACGTAAATTCTTTCTTTTACTTACAGTTTAGCTTTTATCAATGTGAGATAAAAATAAGATAAGATCCGTACTTTATTCATTTTCATTTACTTATAGTGATAATATGATTTACGTGCATTAATTTCTTAATGAATCGTATTCCTTTACTATATGGTAATAGACTTTATGCAGATTCGTAAGGAGATAATATAGTGTAGATTAACTAATGAAGTGACAATTTCATTCGTAAGGGATTTAAAATTATAACTGTTTCATACTTTAAGCAAAGATGGATAGTGGCTATCAGTGGAATCCAGGATGCGCGTTTCGTTCTATTTGGGACTCTTCAGCTGGATGTACCTGCATCACAGAGTTGATGTTCATTCTGGGACTTAGACCCAGTAGCTTTCGCTTCAAACACCGTCGCGTTATCCACTTAGCTACTGAATCCTGATAGCAACTTGCTTGTGCAATGGGATGAAGTTTAAATTCACTTAGTATTGTTTGTTTATATCTTCCCACATTTTAATCGAACCCCTTTCTTTCATCCCTGAAACTACATTATGAAGTGAGTATTGAAAGTATTGTAAATTACAAGTTATTTATAGCTTATTAGAATACAATAAGCATCTGGAAAAATTGTTTTAATAACTGCGTAGTCAGATCGTACAAGTATAAATGCTTAGAGTCTTGTACAGCTCGTAGTAATAAAAATTTACTCGACCTATCACGCTGACACATATTTACAACCACATATATGAATGAGCCTATTATATACAACCTATATAATAAGGTCTACTGGGACAGTTTAACTTGTATATACAATTTTAAGAGCATATCTATAATAACTTAGCCTTAGTTATTATAACTAACTGATCTGGTTAAACAATTTGACAGCATTTGTAGTGAAATGCTTCACTGACCGTTCACCTCGATAACCGTTATAATACAAATCTTAACGGTGTATGAAATCAGAAGGTAAAGAGAAGCTTCAACTACAGTTTACTATGAAATGACGCAGGCCAGAACGGTACAAGCACATGAATAAGTATGAGCGAGCAAGCGCAAGCAATCACATAGGCAAATTTATAGTCAAATTATATAAGGTAGCAGCAAGACAAAGCAAGAGCTAACAATAGGATTTGAGTGCATACATATATGGGGAGGAGGATGAGTCATCGAATGATATTGAAGCAATCAACGTTTTGGCTAGAGTCTGTCATGTTCTCTAGCGATCATAACAGTACAAAGATGTATGCGAAGTTTTACTATCCAAATGTCTGTTAAGTGAGATAACAAAATGGCTTAACCGAAATTGGGAAGCATCATTGATAAACAAGGTGGATGGAGATGTAAAGACGAGGATTGGCAAAGCAAGGATAAAATTCCTACAACTGAAGAACATATGGTACTCAAAACAACTTTCAACTAACTTCAAGGTGAGAATCTTCAATGCAAACGTCAATACAGTCAGTTCTACTGTACGGAGCTGAAACTCTCAGAACTACTACAACCATCCTCAAGAAGGTACAAGTATTTAAAATTAGTTGTTTACGCAAAATACTCAACATTCACTGACTGGACACCATCAGCAACAGCGTTTTATGGGAGAGGACAAACCAGCTTCTAGCCGAAAAGGAAATTAGGAAAAGACATTGAAAGTGGTGGGGGGGACATATATCATGGAAATCACCAAACTGCATCACGAGGCGATCCCTAACATAGAATCCTGAGGGTAAGTGGAAAAGACGAAGGCCAAAGAACACATTATGCCGGGAAATAGAAGCAGATATGAAAAGAATGAATGTTAACTGGAAAGAACTGAAAAAGTATTTTCCAGGACATGGTTGGATAGAAAATACTAGTGTACGGCTTATGTTCCTCCACGAAGGTTAACAGGCGTAAGTAAGTAAGTTAGCCAAAATTAACCATAATCGAAATTAGGTATAGGATAGTTGCTATACGTTAAATATCCTTTAAATAGATCCTTCTTTTTATAAAAAAATATATATCACGCTTTTACTTAACATTCTACTTAAATACTTAATTCAATTTTTTTCAATATATCTGA
This sequence comes from Schistosoma rodhaini, assembly GCA_944470415.2. NCBI lineage: Eukaryota > Metazoa > Platyhelminthes > Trematoda > Strigeidida > Schistosomatidae > Schistosoma > Schistosoma rodhaini. The sequence continues at coordinate 7,223,021 of OX104036.1, read as the reverse complement.
CATAACTGTTCATTTCGTTTATTACAATTACATTAAAATAGCACTACTACTACTACTACTACTAATAATAATAATAATAATAATAATAATAATGGTAATAATGATAGTAATGATAATAGTAGTAATAATAATAGTAGTAGTAGTAGTAGTAGTAGTAGTAGTAGTAGTAATAGTAGTAGTAGTAGTAATAGTAATGACAATAATAATAGTCTTATCCGAATTTTCGATAAAAATGTGATCTCCATTTTCAGACAGAAAAAAAAACAAAAACGACAACATATTTTATCATTAAAATACGAAATAACTAAATAATTTAACAAAAAAAAAAAGAAAAAAAGAATTTGAGATGGTGGGGAAGATTTGTAGCTCAGATGGATTATTTTGACAGAATTTTCTTCTCTGAGCTGGATGGTTTGGTTGTGTAGCTTTCATTGTTGTTCAGAAGGACGATGCAATGAAAGCTCCACGACTGAACCATCCAGATCAGAGAACAAAACTCTATGCATGCCTTTTTTTTAGAAAACAAAAATTTGTTTATTTAATTTTCACTATCTAATTAACTTGTCATAATATCTAAATATTATTATTATTATCCCATAACATAACAGTGACAGTATATCTCCCTAGGGGACTAATTCCCATCTTCAAATCATATATCATGTGATAGTTATTGTTTTTTTGGAAAATACTTATTTTGAGTAAAAAATTAATTTGAGTTTAATTATATAGACCAGTAGATTTATATTAAGTAATTGATTTAATATACTACTTATAGAAAGGGATCTGGTTATGCATTCTTTTTTTTACTTTTTTAATAAAAGTAGTATATTTACTCATTTTGACAGTTTTTTTTGGTTCATCATGTATATGATAATTATATATTTTATTTCATCCTTCTTACTTACTTACTTACTTACGCCTGTTACTCCCAATCGACCACAGAAAGCCAACCAGCATTCTCCAACCCACTCTGTCTTGCCCCTTCATTTCTAGTTCTATCCAGTTTTTGTTCATTCTTTTCATGTCTGTCTCCATTTTTCGACGTAATGTGTTCTATGGTCTTCCTCTTCTTCTTCGGTCTTCAGGATTCCATGTGAGGGCTTGCCTCAATGTATGTCCTATCCTATTCCAATGCTTTTTCCTGATTTCTTCCTCCAGTGGATGGAATCTGGTTTTTTGTCTACCACAGTAGGATGTTGCTGATAGTGTCAGGCCAACGGATCCGAAGTATCTTGTGTAGACAACTGTTAATAAACACCTCTATCTTCTGAATGATGGCTTTCGTAGTTCTCCAGATTTCTTCCCCATACAGTAGAACTGTCATGACATTTATATTGAAAATTGTGATTTTGGTGTTGGTTGACAGACAGTTGTTTTGAGTTCCAGATGTTTTCAGTTTTGGCGATCCGCGCCCTCACATCTGCATCTGATCCACCGTGTTCATCAATGATGCAGCCCATATATGTAAAAACTTCAACCTTCTAGAGTTATCAGTAAATATCTTCTTTGGATGCATCATTGTGAAGAATCCCAACTAATGAGATTAAAAAAAACCAAATAAGATGGTAATTGGAGTTTGAAATGTGATCGTCAGGGAATTTATTCTTTTAAATCTAACAATCACGCACTAAGTGAACGAAAGAATATTAGAAAAAGCTTGATACTGTGCATATATTAAACGTTTGAAAAACGGATTTGCTGAAATTGCATAGATGTGTCCTATCCCGTCCATTCATCACATAACCAGTCATGTTACAAACTTGTCATTTTACTGCAATAAATCATTTTCTACATTATCTTCCATACTTTGGGTAACTTCAAACTGAGCTATTCATTCATGTATTTATTACCATGACATGTTATATTGAAATACAAAAATCTGTGGATGTTTGAAAAATAGGGAATACTTAAATTGAATTATATTGAAAGTACTACTAATTTCAGTAAATTTTCTAATGACCACAAAATATTTGTTAACTTGGAATCTGAATGGTTTGACAACAATGTTTTGTGAGATGTGATTCCATACTGAAGTAGATGTTTCGAAGATATTTCTGCCATTAATTTGAAATATGATCGTATTGTTGTGAATGAGAACTCAGATGGGGGCAACCAATTTATTGTTTAATACAAAATTACGTGGTATATTGCTAAAATATAAGAACCATACATTAAATACTTCATTTTCAAATCTCCCATGAATTGTCTTTTATCTTCTGTATGATTCTTTCAATTTCTAGTTCATTTCTATTTCCCTTTCTCTTATCATCACCCAGATTCGCTCGGCCTTCTTCTGCCAAATTTTCCACTTCTGATTTGTTTTACATACAGTTAGGACGCCTTCCGATAATTACGACGGAGCTTCCAGAGGCCCTAAAAAGGCTGAGCCCCCAAATGCCATGATACGGCCGAGAGTCGAGAGAGTTTGCTCTCCCTCTCAAAATGCTCTCATATCGTCACGCGTATGCAGCCTCTTCCAAGGAAGTCCTACTCACTACTTTCTCGTGACATTACTATTGTTTACGAAATTGAGAGGACGAAAAGCGAATGTCCGGCTCTATAACCGGGTTGGTGGACACGAAAGGTCCACCTAGGGGAGTTGGAAAACCCTGATTCCAAACCAGTGGTGCACATGGGCTCCAGTATCCTGATGGAACGAATGGCGTATGAACCTATTGTTGATCACCGGCTACCATGGGACTGCATCTCCTTACGATTCTCCACTGCCCTGTGAATCAGATCTTTAGGTCAAAGGCTCCGAGTGTGCCCCCCTAAGAGAACCACCTGTTTTGGTTTGGCCACCTGGGTAGTATCACAGCCTTCACACAAATCAAATGGGATTTGTGTGGCGCATATATATCTGGTGCCCCTTTGTAGCAATATTTATGTGTTTAAATATGTAAATAAAAGGGGCCGAAGAGTTTCCAGTCAATCAGAAGGTGATGGAGCTTTCTAGAATATCAACGCGGCGTGCTACAATTGGACAGTAGCATAACTTGCATTTTTGCGGATCGGCTGAATTATAATACTGTTCAAATTATGATACTAAAAAGTAAAGATATTGATCAAATTTAAAACATCCTCATATACTTACTCGTTTATTTACAGTTGCAATATCAACCTCTGTAAAGAACACTGAAATATTAAAGTAACCCGTAAAAAGTCTATGAGATAAATTATAATCCTATGATCACTGCTGAAATGCTTCAAAATGAGTTCCTGAGTACCCGATAATGAATTGTAAGGGTTGAAGTTTAGATATTTTAGGAATTAGACAACTACCACTGAAAGAATCTGATAATCACCATGGTTTTACACTTAGTGACTGAAGTTAACAATGTAGATCACTAAATGATAAGTTTTCAGTGTAGAAGTTATTAGCCGGCTTTACAACCTAGATGTTTTAGTTCTAACAACTGGCTTTGTTGTTGAACTAAACTCCAAGAAACTACATAATCGAATGAGATAGTTCTCTGATACTTAACTGGTTCTTCGTAAAGAAAACTTTCCACAAATTAAACTAATCTCCAAAAAACCTTTCATTCGAAACTATATCATTGCCAACAAACTAACATTAAACGTTTAATAGTTTGACTTCACCAAAATATTTTATATCTACAGTAGAGCTCATGTGATTTTCATATAGAAATCATGATAGATTAAAGGTTTTAAGTGAACATACCCAATGCCACAAAATCATTTCTTATTCAGAAATGAAAGTCTGAAACTTTCATGTGATATTATTTAATTAACAGACTTTTAGGTAAAATAATTGAATAATACCAATAAAGTAATTTGTACTGATAAGGTAAAATAGCAATGGGGAAATTCTTATTCAAAATAATTTATGAGAACACTTTATTTCTAAATGACTAACAAAATAATAACTCCGCCTGTAGCTCCTCTGAGGGTTACTGCCGGTCCCAAGCACGGGTAAAGGAGGAGGGTTGGGCGTGAGGTTAGCGACCCCATCCCGTAGAAAATCAACTCGCTAAAAAAACGCTAACCAGAAAAAAAATCATTCAAACCTTTCAAACTCTGCCCTGGGAGTAGAAGGAATAATTATGACGTCTCATGATGAAAGCCGAGTTCATTCGGAAGTCATGAGGCCGATGCACCCTCTTACAACCAGAGCAACAATTTTTATAGGTACATGGAATGTCCGAACAATGTGGGAGACCGGAAGAGTCTTCCAAATTGCTGCAGAAATGAGAAAATACAACCTGGAGGTTATTGGAATCAGTGAAACACATTGGACGCAGGTTGGACAACAACGACTGTCTTCACGAGAACTTCTGTTATACTCCGGTCATGAAGAAGAAAATGCCCCACATACACAAGGAGTTGCATTGATGCTGTCCAGAAAAACACAAAATGCACTTATTGGATGGGAATCTCATGGACCACGGATCATCAAAGCCTCCTTCAAAACAAAGAGAGAGGGCATTACAATGAACGTCATCCAATGCTATGCGCCGACCAACGACTACGATGAAGACGCTAAAGACCAATTCTACGATAGGCTGCAGTCGATCGTCGAGAAGTGCCCAACCAAGGACCTGACAATTCTGATGGGAGATCTCAATGCCAAGGTTGGAATGGACAACACTGTATACGAAGACGTCATGGGACAACATGGACTGGGAGGAAGGAACGAAAACGGTGAGAGATTTGCAAACCTATGTGCCTTCAATAAACTGGTCATAGGTGGCACCATATTCCCATACAAAAACATACACAAAGCCACTTGGATTTCACCGGATCACACTACACAAAATCAAATCGACCATATCTGCATCAACAAAAAGTTCAGGAGGACGATGGAGGATGTGAGAACCAGAAGAGGAGCTGATATAGCATCTGATCATCATTTGCTGGTCGCCAAGATGAAACTAAAACTCAAGAAGCAGTGGACAAGTGCGCGCACAACATCACAAAAGTTTAATACGGCCTTTCTTCTAGATGCTGACAAACTCAACAAATTCAGCATAGCCCTCAGCAACATGTTCCAGGCCTTTCATGATCTACTCAATGGAGAGGGGACTACCATGGAGAGCAACTGCAAAGGTATCAAAGAGGCAATCGTTTCAACATGTCAGGAGGTTCTGGGCCAAAAGAAGCACCATCACAAGTAATGGATCACTGTTGGTACACTGGATAAGATTGAAGAAAGGAGGAACAAGAAGGCAGCAATCAATATCAGCCGAACAAGAGCGGAAAAAGCCAAGGCACAAGCCGAATACACAGAGGCAAACAAGCAAGTGAAGAGGAGCATCAGGACCGACAAACGTAAATATGTGGAAGATTTAGCGATGACAGCGGAAAAGGCTGCAAGATAGGGAAACATAAGACAACTGTATGATACAACAAAGAAACTTGCTGGAAATTACCGTAAGCCAGAAAGAACAGTGAAAAACAAGGAAGGCAAAGTAATCACCGACATTGAAGAACAACGAAACAGGTGGGTAGAACACTTCAAAGAACTCTTAAATCGAACAGCTCCACTGAACCCACCCAACGTCGAAGCAGCACCCACAGACCTCCCAATCGATATTGGCACACCAACAATTGAAGAGATCAGCATAGCCATTAGACAAGTCAAGAGTGGCAAAGCAGCGGGACCAGACAACATCCCGGCAGAGGCACTGAAAGCAAATGTAACAGCAACTGCCAAGATACTACACATCCTCTTCAGTAAGATTTGGGACGAAGAACAAGTTCCAACAGACTGGAAAAAAGGACTTCTGATCAAAATACCGAAGAAAGGTGATCTTAGTAAGTGCGACAACTACAGGGGCATCACTCTCCTCTCAAAACCAGGGAAAGTCTTCAACAGGGTATTGTTAAACAGGATGAAGGATTCCGTGGACGCCGAACTTCGAGATCAACAAGCTGGATTTCGTAAGGATAGATCGTGCACAGATCAAATTGCAACTCTACGTATCATTGTGGAACAATCAATCGAATGGAATTCATCACTCTACATCAACTTCATCGACTACGAGAAGGCATTTGATAGCGTGGACAGGACGACACTATGGAAGCTTCTTCGACACTACGGCGTGCCTGAGAAGATAGTCAATATCACACGGAACTCCTATGATGAACTAAACTGCCAAATCGTCAAAGGAGGACAACTCACCGACTCGTTTCAAGTAAAGACTGGTGTAAGGCAAGGTTGCTTACTCTCACTATTTCTCTTTCTCCTGGTCATCGACTGGATCATGAAGACGTCAACGACTGGAGGAAATCACGGGATACAGTGGACAGGCAGGATGCAGCTTGACGATCTAGACTTTGCGGATGATCTGGCTCTTCTATCACAAACGCAACAACAAATGCAGGAGAAAACGACCAGTGTAGCAGCAGCCTCAGCAGCAGTAGGTCTCAATATAAACAAAGGGAAAAGCAAGACTCTCCGATACAATACAATATGCACCAATCAAATTACACTTGACGGAGAAGCTTTGGAGGATGTGGAAACCTTTACATATATGGGCTGCATCATTGATGAACACGGTGGATCTGATGCAGATGTGAGGGCGCGGATCGCCAAAACTGAAAACATCTGGAACTCAAAACAACTGTCTGTCAACCAACACCAAAATCACAATTTTCAATACAAATGTCAAGACAGTTCTATTGTACGTGGCGGAGACGTGGAGAACTACGAAAGCTATTATCCAGAAGATACAAGTGTTTATTAACAGCTGTCTACGGAAAATACTTCGGATCCGTTGGCCAAACACTATCAGCAACATCCTACTTTGGGAGACAACAAACCAGATTCCAGCGGAGGATCAAATCAGGAGGAAGCGCTGGAAGTGGATTGGGCACACTTTGAGGAAATCACCCAATTGCGTCACAAGACAAGCCCTCACATGGAATCCTGAAGGTCAAAGGAGAAGCGGAAGACCAAAGAAATAGAGACAGACATGAGAAGAATGAACAAGAACTGGATAGAACTAGAAATGAAGGGCCAAGACAGAGTGGGTTGGAGAATGCTGATCGGCGGCCTATGCTCCATTGGGAGTAACAGGCGAAAGTAAGTAACGTAAGTAAGTCAGCTGTCTAGAGGACCGTTAGGTCCCGGGTTCGAATCTTGCGAGGATGCGCACTACTAAGGAGTCCCACAATAGGACGAGATGGCCATCCAGTACATCCTGGTTTTCCATGATGATCTAGCCTCAATTGACTCATGATCACAACTATTATAAATTACTATAGTATCCGCAAAAAACATCCTTTCTGATATTTCATTATTTGACAAAAAATAATATTTTATCCAGACAAAATAGTTTTTAGCATATAATGGAACAAATAATTTCCCCCTATTTACCTAAATATATGTCAATGTAATTTGAGACAATAGACAATAAAAACCAAAGAAAAGATCATAAACATGTAAATTAACTTTTAAAAATAGCAATTTATTTTTCCAATACAATGTTAAAACGAAATTCTAACATTAAATTGTATGTAATACTAACTCATATTGTGGTATGGGTTACTTATATCGACATAAGTAGTATATGGTGATGGTCAGACAAAGAATGTATTTTGGCAGAAGATCGATAAGGAAAGAACTGAGATAAAGCGCAATCGGTATGAAAATGCATAAACAATGAAATCATGGAAGATGAATTGATATTTACAGAAGGAACAGTGAAGATTAAGACAATTGATTGTTATTTTACAAATTAACTGTTTACTGTATGGTTATCAGATTTTAGTGAGATAGTCTATAATTTCTATGTCAAATACATTCGATTGTCTTCAGTGGTCTTCTTTTTCACTACACCATATATTTTTTGTTTCTTTGTAATGGTAACATATGTAAGTTTTCATAATGTGTAGTTGTTATCTTGTAATTACTACAATAATATTTATTCTGAAAGTAAAAGAAAAAAAATAGTTTCACAGATGTTTATATTTGTATTTGATACTACCTTCTGTCATTATTTTTATTAAATCAATTAAAGTGAAATGGTTTGAAACTGTGATCTTGAACAGATATGAAGTTGGCAACTCAGCGATTAACTTGAGATTAATGTGTCTAATTTTGAATTATATTAATTACTTTCTTCATGTTCAAATTGTACTAGGTAGGTGTGAAATTTGGATCTATAATCCAATAGCTGAGGATTTATAACTGAAACCAATGAACCACGGTTGTTTTTTTTTACTTTATTCACGGATTATATTTAGGTCTCCGAAGCCAAGCATATAATAACTGAAAACATGTCTATTTAACATGTAACACTTGGAGAAGGTCGGCAGTGGTGAATGTGGAGACATTCATTCAATCGGATGGCATGATTCAGTTTTGCAGACGTGCACAATATGTTTAACTTAACATTTAACATATTTAGATGTTAAATCATACAGTTTAATAAATTATCAACTCTAGAAATCAACTTGTAAATTTAAGAGTAGGTTACAGAAGCTAGTTTGTAAGTGTTAAATGTTTGTTTAAAACATTTCAAACAACCTGGTCATAAATTTATTCATCAATACTGTCGGTCAGACTATAATTTATGAACAACCTTTTAGTGACGTCTACTAACTTACCAGGGTAAAATGAGAGTTATAAATTAGTGTAAGGAATTAGGATAAGATTTTACAGTTGAATGTTAAAGTTAGGAATTACAGCTTGGGGGGGGGATAGTCACGAACTGACATCAGATATAATACTCAAATGCTACTCGACCTTATGTATGCATAAATTTCTCAATAAAATCCAAGACTTTCTATCATAAATCAGTTTGGTTCTTCCGCAAACTGTAGTCTCGCCATACTGTCAAAAGAGTAAAGCTAAACTGATAAGGAACATTATATAATTAACAAAAGAATGACAGTTTTTGGCTATTACTCCAAATAATAAATATATTTTTTGTTATATCCCAATGAGTAAAAAAACTGTATTTCTGAGTTTCGTGACTTAATGTAAACTACTTCTTCATAGTAAATTTACAACTTTTCTACACATTAGGATATAAGAAAAAGATATTTATTATTAACTCTCCATCCAATGCTCAATTTATTTCAAGCCATCTGAAAGGGCTTTTGTGGATATTTTAGTAGTTTTAATAGTTGAGATCATGAGTCAATTGAAGTTAGACCACCATGGAAAACCTGGAAGCACTGAATGGACGTTTTGTCCTATTGTGGGACTACTCAGTAGTGCACATCCACGGCCTCGCTTGCTGAGGAGTCCCACGGTAGGACGAAACAGCCTTCCAGTGCTTCCAGGTTTTCCATGGTGGTCTAGCTTCAATTAACTCATGATTTCAACTATTAATGTTATTTTAAAATATCAAGTCCAATCTTGGCAATAATACCCATATTACTTTAAATGTTAAAAATTATTTATTGATTGGTATTGTAAGTTTACGATTTTTTTTAAGTGCATAAATAATTTGAATTTTGGGATAATATCTTGGTTTAAATGTAAACAATATAAAATAACGAAATGGTAACGCAACCTTTACAGTACTAAATAACTGAAATGGTTAGTCACAATGCTAACACTTTCATTACTTACTTATGCCTATTACCCCTCGTGGAGGGGAATAGGCCGCCCACCAGCACTCTCCATCCAAATCTGTCCTTGACAATTCTTCCTACTTGTTTACAGTTGCTATTCATCCTTTTCATGCCTGCTTTCAATTCCCAATGTTGTGTGTTCTTCGGCCTTCCTCTTTTCCGTTTCCCCTTAAAGCTTTCATAAACCTTAATAATTTTAAATAAATTATCACTTAGAATTGTTAATAAGAATAAATCATTATTTAGACACATTATCATTACTTACTTACTTCCGCCTGTTACTCCCAATGGAGCATAGGCCGCCGACCAGTTTTCTCCAACCCACTCTGTCCTGGGCCTTCCTTTCTAGTTCTATCCACTTTTGTTCAATCTTCACACGTCTTTCTCTAGTTCTTGGCGTAATGTATTCTTTGGTCTTCCTCTTCTCCTTTGGCCTTCAGAATTCCAAGTAAGGGATTGTCTTGTGTCGCAGTTGGGTGACTTCCTCATTGCGTGTCCTATCCACTTTCAGCACTTCTTCCTCCACTGGATGGAATCTGGCTTGTTATTTCCCACGGTAGGTTGTTTCCGTTATTGTCTGGCCAATGGATCCGAAGTATCTTGCGTAGGCGACTTTTAATAAACACTTGTATCTTCTGGATGATGACTTTCGTAGTTCTTCAGGTTTCCGCCACATACAGTAGAACTATTTTGACATTTGTATTAAAAATTCTGATCTTGGTGTTGGTTGTCAATTATCTTGAGTTTCGTAGAAAACCAACTAAAAACGCTAACCAGAAAAAATTATTCAAACCAGTTAATCCCATAGCTCATTTTTATTTTATATTAATCTATAGAGAGACATTAGTTTTTCCCGCCTGTGCAGATGTGAACATGAGATTTCAATGTTGTTACGAACGATATAGGTACGTGCTTTATCTGATTTAACGGCATAAGTTCAATAACTCTTTCTTGTTCTTTTCATGTTTTTATTTACATATGAACTGGTAAAGTCAGTTGGATATCATATAACCAGTTGTCATGTCCATGTTTAAGTATGGGTTTTGCTTTGTTATCAGTGATATACTTGTCTATATGATATGTTTTACTATGTATATTCCAAAATAATCCTGTCTGTTCACAATATATAAATGATTGACTTAGTAATGACATACTAGATGGAGAATAAAGTTATTAAAATTAGAACAGTCTGATTGACCATTTAATTCAATTGTCTATACCATACACCTATACCCTGACAAATTATCATGTCCTTACCAGGGATTCACTTTGATTGGTGATTCTCCAGGTTCTAATGAAAACCCATGAATAGTGGAGTTTGGACACGTAGGGATGAAAACAAGAATCACTAATACCAATGAAGTCACAAATGTAGATTATTACATTTCAAATCAGCTGTCTGGAGCTCAACTCTTGTTTTGATACCTCAATATGTTCATGGATTCATACTTCTAAGGAGACCCATACTACAATCAAACATATGTTCAGTGCCTCTCAGTTTCTAGTGGTAGTTTAATTAAAGCCAGTCAATGATTTTATCTACAAGTAGTGTGAACGTTTATCACCAGAAAAATAGCCTTCTTACCTGTTCAAGTTTTCTACTTGAAGCTAACAATTTTCAAAAGATATATCGTCTATTAAACAAAATGTAAGCTAAGGAATAAAATGATGATATTCGCTATGAGTTTAGATTAGTTAGAAAATCACTAATAATCAAGAAACAATGAATAAAATTCCTTCACAATGTAAGATTATTCAACAATCGATACCAATGACCTGAAGCATAGTTAAAGTTCAGATTGTTTAATCTCTCGACGTTTGCTGAATCTGGACGCAGTATAATCCACATTTAAAGATCAAGGCAACTGATAATTTAGCATGATTCAAAACCAATCATCAATGATTTGATTGAACCTATTATTTAGATCTTACAAAGATAACTTCAGGAAATTCATCTGAATCAAAGTTGCCAATGAGAATGCGTGTCACACAGGTATGTTAATTGTATTAAGGATAAATATTGCTATCTATTCATTAATCATTTCTACAAAATTCAAGTTGACTACTATCCTTCAATATCTGTCTATTTGAATGTAATAACTATTGATAAAAGAAGGAAAATCATTATTCCTAGTCACTTAATAAAACTTTGTTTATTGTTTATCTATTGGTTTACTCGATCACTTCCTTTATGTTGACCTGATTGTTTACAAAATTAAAAGCATCAAATATTTCTTTTAAAAAAATATATACCTTGGAAATACAAGCATCATTAGTATTAGAACATTAGAGAACTTTACCTAAACCATAACCTCATTATTTGTTTATAAGAATCAAAATTATTAAATTCAAAGTCTAATAGTTTTAGTCCCAGAGTGAATATCAACTCTGAGATCCAGGGACATTCAGCTGACGAGTCCTAAATAGGATGAAACGCGCGTCTTGGATTCCTCTGCTAGCAACTATCCATCTTTGCTTATAAAGCTTGTGCCTTTAGGCAATATCGAGGCAGTCCACACAGGATGCACATTAGCCAACAAGAGACTGATCAACTGCAGTCGAAAATAACAATGGGAAGATACAATTAAACAACAACAAGCAAACTCTTTCAACTTACTTGTGAAAATAAAACATCTCTGGGTGGTGATCAATATCATACGTGTCAAATCCGTCTTAGTGCTGATCGAATGCTATCGATCAAGTGGCAATGTGGCCACTAGTCTAGGTGGCTCGACACCGTGTGCACCATGGTGAGATAAGGTGGTAGTTGAAGGTGGTCAACAGGAAACCCTGGACCCGGGTTTCGTGCTACTTGGCACTCGTCAGCAAGATGTACCTGTAATCTTGAGGAAACTTGTGCTCCCTGAAGGATTCAACCCCGTGTCACCCACCATTTTATCTCAACATAGTGCACGCAGTGTCGAGCCACCTAGACTAGTGGCCACACTGCAACTTAATCGACAGCATTCGATCACCGTCATCCGATCCAGTTTTACTGATCAAGTTATAGTGTGATCAATAAATCGATCAGATCTATTCAATACCCAGGACCAGATATCATGGCATTGATTAGGACTGAGTGACAGGTTAATACAAGGATTATAATTCGATATAAATTTAGTCATATTCCGTATAGCTAAGAAGTATTTCCCCTTATTGCGACTCATGGTAACAAAGTTTTGAATCTTTTGGATGTTTTTTTCATTTTAGTACTGCAGACTGGTCTTAGTAAACAGTCTTTAACAGCACAAAAACCAGGTTAATGTTTTCAATAAACTGATTTCAATTATCTGAAATCAAACTTTGGGTGCACACTATTATTTATTAGTTTAGAACATTTTTAGTAGATGCCAAGATTCCTAATGCCGATCGAATCAAGTTTAATATATAACCTTTTACATAATATATATAAAGTATGTAGATACTGGGGCATTTACGCATTGGTCCAAGTTGTCATATCACATCAGAGAGATACCAGCGTATTATTAATAGTGACAGTACCAGCGATAATACCAGAGATCGGACATAAATTATGTGATTCAAAAAGAACAAATGAATTCAAAGGATAAAACGTATGATATAGTTTAAAACTTAGGACTAGGCAAAAACAAAGTGAAAGAATTTATCCGGTTACAACTTATTCTAAGCCATTATCACCCACCCTATTAAACCATGGACTATAATAATCATGAGAAACCAAACCAGATGGCCTATACTTACTAACTCAATACAGTTTGAAAGTTAGTGACTTCATGGACTAATTTAAGGTTTCCGTTTCCCCTTGCCTATTATATTATATAAGGTTTCATATTCATTACTTTTCTAAATTTAGGACATAAAAGAAGAAAGCAGGAAGAAAGAACAGTAATGTTAGATGACAGAGATAACAGTGACCAACTTTCGTTGAGCTTGTTTTTTTTACCTTATCATAAAAATATATTTAAGAAACTTTCACTGAAATAGAATGAAAAACAATTATGTTAGTTTTATTATTAGTTCTCAATCTTTTCTACTCTTACCATCTTTATTAATTAATGTTCGTAGTTATAAAGTGAATCAATTTGTGTCGTGTGTATGTGTGTACTGTTGTGTATATGACTTTCCAGAATTGAGGCATTTTTGTATAATTTAACTACACACTTACCATTTGTATAACACGGTGATAGTTGATGTTTTCCTTTGGTTCAAAAATAGACAGAATCCTTTTCTTTACCACCTTGCTTAATAACAACGATGATCAACTTAAAGATATTATTGATTTTCTTCGGTATTTAAAATCCACCAGAGTGTTTGGTTTTTGAGTGGTTGCGCCACAGGATTGGGCTGTGCTGTTCGGATTGTAGCGTTGAAGCTTATATAGTATCTGGTTCTCCTATAGGGCGGGATTGAGCTGTAAAATGGTTCAAATGGTTGAGGACGGAATAGAAGAAGCTTTCGCTTAACGGGCTTCCGTGTCTAGTAGCAGTGGATCACCAATACCTCCAGGCAAAAACCTAGGTATATGAACGATAATAGAGGAAAAAAAGAATTTCGTAAATCATAATAATATGTTATCCTTAGTCCCTAAGAATAAGTCAAGTTTCCTCCTAAAGGACTCCTGGGAGGTCGCTTGGACTAGCTCAGTCGGCAGCGAATTCCAGCACTCAACAACTCTAACGGAGTAGAAGTTGTGTCTGTAGTCTGTTCTGCTATGTAGGGTCTCCAATTTCTGGGTGTTACCTCTCAGGTTAGTGTTATGACTAAGCTTAAGATGTTTAAGGGAATGACCAGAAGTATTAAGGATACTATAAGTCATAAGAAGATCACCTCTAAGACGCCTGTACTTTAATGGGTAAAGGTTAAGTGATTGGAGGCGCTCTTCATAAGGTTTGAATTTGAGACCCCGAACTGATTTCGTGGCTCGACGTTGTATACGTTCCAGAGTGTCCTTATCCTTTTGGAGGGAGGGAGGAAATACTATGTTTTCGTACTCTAAATGGGGATGAATTAAACTGTTGAAGATTATCTCGAAAGTTCTACCGTCAAACTGGCCAAAAATGCGCTTCAATGTTACCAGTGCAAGGTTTGCTTGAAAGGCGTTTTTGTCACAGTTCGCATACGATTTCAGGTCATAGGGTACCAACACTCATAAATCTTTTTCGACTTGGGAAACTTCTAGAGGTGAGTTACCTAAGTTATAACTATAGTCTGCAACATTTCTCAGATGGACTACTTTGCACTTTGAAGTGTTGAAGATAAGTCCGTTGTCATCTGCCCAACTTTGAAGTCGGGTCAGATCCTCCTGAAGAACTAGTATATCATTATGACTACGTATCTCTCTCCAAAGTTTCACATCATCAGCAAAAAGCAATAAGTCAGATGAAACTTGTTGAGGAAGATCGTTAATGTAAATCAAAAAGAGAAGAGGTCCTTGTATTGAGCCCCGGGGGACCCCACTAGGACATTCCATAGCCTGAGAGAGAGTGAAGTTAACCCTGACCTTAAAGTGTCGGTTTTCTAAATATGACGACAGCCAATCAATCAAAGGGGGTTTTATAACCAATCGTCCAAGCTTCTTGATAAGACATGCGTGGTTGACCCTATCAAAAGCTTTTGAGAAGTCCAGGTAGATGACGTCAACCTTCCCTTTGCGATCAAGGATGGTTGTCCATCTATCCACCGCAGTCAGCAGGTTGGTCATACAAGAATGACCTTTTCTGAAACCATGCTGTTGAGGCGATAAGAACTTTGAGGATGATAAGTATTCTAGTATGCCGTCGAATACTAGGGATTCCATAATTTTTGCAGGTATGGAGAGAAGGGCCACTGGTCGGTAACTTGAGGGTTCACTGCGTCGACTTCCTTTGAAAATTGGTGTGATGTGATCCAGCTTCCAAATTTCCGGTAGTTTGCTTCTGCTTAGCGAGTGTGCAAACATCACGCTAAGTTGTGTCGCTAAATAAAAAACAAATAAAAAATAAACTGTTTGGGTTGCCGCGTGAAAGTCTGGACGATTGAATATGGTTATAGTATTTACTAAAACTACCTCAAATTATTTAGTTTTATCACAGTTAAACTCACGATTTAATATAAGTCAGACCATCATTGAAAATCTAGAAGCACTGGATGGCCGTTTTGTTCCCGTATCGGACTCCTCGCCACTACTAATCCACGGTCCAGAGCGCGGAATTCGAACTCAGAATCTTGGACCTCACGTGAAAACGCTTGATTTTTAGACAACTGATTCGTCATTTAACAGTGTTATTGTCTAACTTCAGTCAATCGATAATCTAGCACAACCCTTCTTAAATTGACTTCTGTGGATAACTATCACATACCCTACACGGACTGGACTCCACTGGCCATAAGTGACCATCTTCAAAATGTAACTCCTGGAGTTCTAGTGAGAAGTCATGATCAGTGGAGTTGAACTATGTCGGGTATTTGACAGTTACCCTCCGATGACAATGGAAGATGGTTGAAGTTAGGCACTGACACTGTTGAACGGTGGCTCAGTGGTCGCTAGATTTAGTGTTCACGAGAGGTCATGGTTCTGTTCTGCCGAGGAATTCCACGCTAGGACGAAACAGCCATCCAGTGCTTCCAGGTTTTCAATAGTAATCTAGCCTAGGCAGACTCGTGACTTTAACTGTAAAAACACCACAATCTCCACAAGTTCCTATACTTAATTAGCTTTATTTGGTAAAGATTAATTTTCTTGATGCAAACATAACCTTGAAGACAATTTCCTTGTTCTTATTTCCGGAATAATCATTTTTATTTTCCGATTTCTTGTTGTCACCTTTAACCGGAGAATTTCTCACGTGTCCCAAGGTTGTGTTTTGTCACTACACGTACAATGTCGTCCTACGTCAGTTAAGCTGTTGTTTCATAATAATTTGAGGATTTTCTTAAGCGTAGAAATTGTTATCATATTGAATTAGTTTCCACAAATTATTCAATTAAGCAGTAACCGTATTTTAATCAGTGACTAGCTCCAAAATTTGGTGTGGAGTGGTGATTTGTAGATTTCAGCTGTTCTGAAGCTGATTATCAAAAAATTAGGGACCGCTTTTGGCGAAAAGAATAGTGCTTTGCACTGTGAACAACAGCGAAATGATTAACCCTTGTAGAGTCACCAAGTGTATAACATAGTGGTAAAAGAGCAAACGTACTAATGGTCAAAATCCGTCAAAAGGAACAATACCAGCATTCTTGTCACTTCTCATACGCACAAAGCACCTCCATACCTTGTTTCATACACTTCTTTATCACTACGTTTAAAAATAAATACAACGTGGGAACGAATTCTCCAATCTTCTTCATCCAAATCATATAAAGTTTCAATCATTTATTGGGTTGATACTGGTAATCTTTATTTGATTGTACTGAAAAATTCTTGTTCGACTTTACTACTTCAATGGAGCTGACTAAGATCACGTTACATTCAGAGTCAGAGTGATAAGAATCAAAATTATGAAGATTATTCACTACTAAGGTAATAATATAGACAGTAATGCTACACTAATTTTAAATACAATTAGTATAAAATTAATACAATATTATGAGACCAGAGTCTTAGCCTGGTATTTAGCATTATGAGTCAAATACACTGGATCATTAAAGTGATATGTTCACGTTTTCGCTGTTGAGCTAATTATTCATTTAATTGTCTTCCAAGTAAAAGTTACGTTATATAAAAATGAAGAACCCTGAGTATATCCCTCAAGTAACCTTCTTCTTATGTTCTCCATTTTTATTTACTTCTTAATTTCACTTCTAAATTGACTAATACTTTCTTATTTGTAAGTTTCGTTTATCTATCACTTTTGACAAATTCATGTTTGTAGTTCAAATATTTATCAACTTCCTTATTTTGCATAGACACTATATTTCCCATTATCCTGTATCGTGTGAGAAAGTCTGTGTATTTAAAAATAACACCAGCTTCAAGTGTTTCGTTACATTACCTGAACAAAGATCTACGGTAGCCACAAATCTGGCTTCTTCTGTTGATAGAACGAGAGTTGTCTACCGGCACGAAAGAAGCTTCGTAAGGTTTTCCTATCCACGCCATCGAATGCTTCAATTCGGTCAAGGATTTCGATGTATTGAGATGTGTTTCATTTAACTGATTGTTCAACGATGATCCGTAGTGTCGCAATTCGGTATGTGCATTATCGATCCTTACGGAATCCTGTCCGTTAAATGTGAAGCTGATAGTCTGTTAATCCTGAGTCCGGTTGAGCAACACTCTGTTGAAAACTTTTCCTGTTACTGACAGCAGTGTGATTCCTCTGTATTTCTTACATTTGCTCAGATCTCCTTCTTTAGTATCTTGATGAAATAACCTTCTTTCTAGTCCGCCGGCATTTGTTCCTCTTCCCAAATCTTCCTGAATAGAAGGTGAAGCATATTGGTAGTTACTTCAATGTCTGACTTCAGTGCTCCAGCTGTTATATTGTCAGGTCCTGCCGCTTTCCTGCTCTTGGTTTGTCTGATGGCCATCTTAACTTCTTCGATCGTTGGTAGACTGACGGATATAGGAAGGTCTGTGTGTGCTGCTTCGATGTCTGGTGGATTCAATGGAGCTAGTCTATTTAGCAGTCCCTCGAAGTATTCTGCCCATCTTTTCCTCTGTTCTTGAACCTCTGTGATTGTCTTTCCTTCTTTGTCGTTGACTGTTCTCTCCTGTTTGCTATATCCCCCTGCCAGTTTCTTCGTTGTATCATATAAATGTTTCATATTCCCTTCTCTTGCAGCTTCTTCCGCCGTCGTTGTCAGTTCTCCTATACTTATGCTTATCGGCTTTAACGCTTTTCTTTACTTCATTGTTTGCTTCTGCGTAGTCTGCTTGTGCTTTGACTTTCTCTGTTTGTGTTTGATTGTTGTTAATTATTGTTTTCTTGTTCTTCCTTCCTTCAATCTTGTCCAGGGTTCCAATAGAGATCCATTCCTTATGATGATGTTTCTTGCAACCCAGAACCTCCTGACACCTTGAAGATAGTACTTCTTTGATCCCTTTCCAGATGTCCTCCATCGTAGTCTCTTGTTCATTCACTAGATCCTGTAGCGCTTGGAACCTGTTGTTGAGAGTTATCTTGAATTCGTGGAGCTTGTCAGTATCTCGAAGGAAGGCTGTATTGAACCATTGTAGTGTTGTTTCCCCAGTTGCCCAGTGTTTCTTTCGTTTCATTTTCATCGTGGCCGCAACCAGGTAGTGATGTGAAGCTGTAGTATCGGTGTTTATGTTAAGCCCATATACTTTATTCTAGTTGCTGGCCAAGCCAATTCACCTTTCCGTTGAGTCATCTTTTGATCTTGTTAATTATTCGCTTACTAATCTTGACTACCTTGTTATATGAGCGCATGTGTATGTGCCCTTCTTATCCTACCTATCACATGTCTGTCATTCATTTTTGTCCGACTATAAATGTTGATTAACGCTTGCTTAAATCGAGTTGGCTTCCCAGCCATCTCCACTATGCATCATCTTTGCTTCGCTCGCTTACATTTGCTCATGTGCTTACAACTTTCTGGTCTGTATCATTTATCAATAAAAATGTAGTTGCCGCTTCCTTATGCCTTCTGATTTTACGCACCGTTAAGATTGGTATAATAACGGTTATCGAAGTAAACGATTAACAAAGCACGGCACTACATAGCTATGTCAGCTCCTCTCTTGGTTCTCACGTCTTCTATTGACCTTGTGAATTTTTGAGTGATGTAAATATGATCTAACTGGCTCTCCGCGGTGTGATCCGGTGAGATTCATATAGCATTGTGCATGAGTTTGTGTGAGAACATTGTGCCGCCTATAACCAATATAAATAAAGACAGAACAATTATTGGTGCAGAATAGTATGAATTCATTATATTTCGTGGTTTCTCATCAGCTGCTTACAACCAAATATGTATTAGAGTTTTAGCATTGGGGTTGTAAGCAGCTGATGAGAAACCACGAAATATAATGAATTCATACTGTTCTGCATCAATATTTGTTCTGTCTTTATTTAAATTCATAAAGGAAACTAACTGCATATAACCAAATTGTCAAATGCACATAGATTTGCAAATCTCTCCCCATTTTCACTTCTCTCTCCCAGTCCATGTCGTCCAATTATATCTTCATATCCTGTGTTGTCCATTCCGACTTTAGCATTTAGATCTCCCATCAGGATGGTGAGAGCCTTTCTCGGGCGATTCGCTATGGTTGATTGTAGCCTCGAGTAGAACTGATCTTTATCGTAGTCGTTGATATCATTGGTGGGTGCATAACATTGGATAACATTCATTATGATCTCCTCCTTCTTTGTTTTCAATGATGCTTTGATGATTCTGGATCCGTGAGATTCCCATTCTACGAGTTCATTTCGTGCTTCTCTGGAAAGCTTCAGAGCAACTCCTTGAGTGTGTGGAGCATTTTCCTCTTCGTGACCAGAGTGCGGCAGCATCTCTCCTATACCTAGCCTTTGTTTTCCAGTTTGTGTCCAATAAGTTTCGCTGATTTCGAGTACTGCCGATTTTTATCTCCTCATTTCCATTGCTATTTCACTGGCCTTTCCCGGTCTCCCTCATTGTCCGGACATTGCATGTACTTATATTAATCGTTGTTCTGGTTGTTAGAAAGGGCGTCGGTCTCGTGACCTCCGAAAAATCACGGTTTTCATCATGAGGCGTCATAATTCTTCCATGAACTCGGAGGAATTGAATTATTTTTTCTAGTTAGCGTTTTTTTAGCGAGTTAGATTTTTTACGGGATGGAGTCGCCAACCCCATGACCAGCCCTCCTCTTTTTGTGGGCTTCAGACCATCATTAACTCTAGAAGAGCTACAAGAGGAGTTTTGTTCTTGTTCGGTTTTTAATTGTTGTTTTCTTCTTCCTTTCTTGAATCTTGTTAAGCGTTTTTCATGGAGATCAATTCTTTATGATGATACTTGTCGCGACACAGAACATCCTGACACGTTGAAGTTGCAAAATTATAGTCTGCTTCGTTAATAGTACTGTTCTAATAATAGACGTAATCCTAAAATTATAAATTTATAATGATGTAATTGCCTAATCTATAAGATCTTACGTGGGAGTCATATCCTTGTCTACATCGACTTATACGATTGTAATAATGACTAACATATGACGGCGAACACATCTAGGCTGAAGATAGAACAATATATCCAATATGAATAAAAGGTATAGGCTAAACAAGAATGATCACACCCACAAGGTGAAGCTATGCCATTCGAGGAATTTCAGTTGATTGAATTCATCCTTCTCGACTTCTACATTGTTTGGCTATTTTTGCGTTAAGAATTGAATATCTATTTTCCCAGTTGTCTCGTGTTCAGCTTTGAGGATTGTGTGGTTAGGGACCAATGCAATCACAAAGTTAGTGCATTTTTGATCCCATTTCAGTTTTCTTCCATGGTAGTTTTTTCTTCTTCAAGTAAATCTTGTAAGGATTGGAATCTGTTATTGAAAGTTGTCTTGAATTGGTTGAGTTTGTTAGCATCTTGACGGAAGGCTATGTTAATTTTTTTAAAATGCCGTTCCTCCAGTTGTCCAATATTTCTTTAGCTTCAGTTTCATCTTAGCAACCACCAGTTGTTGGTTATCTGAAATATGTTAGCTTGTTGTGGTATTGGTCCTAACTACGAAATCCTTAAAGCTGAACATGAGATAACTGGTAGATAAACATTCAGCATTTAACACGGAAAGAGGGCTGACAATGGTAAACTCCGTAACATTCATCCAATAGGATGTCATGGCTTAGCCCCGCAGGTGTGGTCATTCTTGTGTAGACAGTGAAATGACTTCCTTGTAAGATCATATAGATTAGGCAGTTACATCATAGTGTATCTACAATTTCAGGAATTGGTCTATTTTTTAGCAGAATGGATAACAAACTAGACAATAATTTAACAAGTCACCCTCTTTGTCCTCACGTCTTCCATTAACCTTCTGTTTTTTTATGATATAAATATGATCTACCTGGTTCTGTGTAGTGTGATCCGATGAGACTTATTATGATAATTAGAAGTATTTGAATTGTACTATGAACTTGTAATCCCAGGAATAACGCAATTTATTCAAGAAGTATCAGATGAACTCGAACGAATGTATTGTATTTGGAATTCAAAATTAACACAGTCATCAATACTAAGAAGTCATTGATTTATTTAAACATCACATCCGCCACAGCTCGAATTGAAGTGTGTCTGTAATCGATTGTTTATCTTCTTCTTAATTTCATCCTACATCTGTCCGATGGTGTATTGAATGTACACGCTGTATTATCTAGAATGCACTCATTAGTATTAGAATTAACAACGGAAATTGGAACAGACTCACCTGGGTTCTAGAATTGTATACAATCAGCATGTCGGTTGTGTAGTGAAACCATTGATATTTAGAATTTGCATCATGGACTTTCCAACATTATCCTCCCCCACGAAATAATGTTGGGTCCTTGATTCGCAATGTTTTAGCCAATATGACGTCCCCAATTTGCATTATCTCAAATCTTACGCACCGACTACTGTATGTGAGTATTTGGGAATAAACACTGATATATAATTTGAGGTATTCCATCATGTGACTTTGACTTGAATAAAAATCATGATACATATTCTTTTTGTTATTCATATTAGAATACACAGATGGATATACATTGATATCTGCGAAACAATCGGATGGAAAACATTCATCTGCCTCATATTCATTAGGATAATCTTGGACTTGATTTGGATTCTCTGTCTGTGCAAACTTCACTTCTGGGCAAACTGGTTCTATGGTTGCTTCGGAAAATTTTGCTAACCCCTCTGTATCATTATACCCCTGACTAGGGATTCTATTCAACATGCATTGTTCGTGAGAGTATCCAACATATGACACAATAACATCAGAAATATGACTAGAATTCAACTCATAAGAAACATATTTTTCACATTCATGAGGAATATCATTAGAGATAAATTCATTATGAGGACCACTGACACTTGATATGATATCAGAATTCGATTCTTCTGAAATATTTTCCTCAAATTGATTAAGAGTTTCATTAGGTAATGGATCATCAGAGAATTCAACATCTACCATGACTGAATTTGGTTTTTGATCATGATTTGACTCATTTAACATTCTATTCTCAGAGTTGTAAGAAATTACATCAGAAGTATGTGAATTATTACGACAAACCATATCTGGCACAATAACATGAGAAATCTGATAAGTTGATTGGTTGAGAATTTTCGCCTCCCAATGACTGTGGGTTTCATTCAACTCTGGACTGTTATATAACGTTATACCTCTTCTAGATAAAGATAACTGATCATTAAAAGCATCCATCTTAGCATTACTTTCAGCGAAATGAACCATGGTATTACAAACTGACTGAATATGTCCAGTTATACCACATTTAAAGCATTTAGAATTACGAAATATACATGAATTACATGGGTGAAATTTGCCGCAGAACATGCATTTACTAAACTTGTGCTCATCATCATGGACTGTTTCACAACTCAATGAAGTATTATCTGAATAAATTTGATTACGCATCGAACTACGACGACTGTTTGAATAAGTGGAATTCCTGATGTTCTGACGAGTCATTTTATCGGATTTTCCTTTCTTACCGCATTCGGAATTTGTATACTTTACATGATCCAACAGAAGTTGCTTGAGAGTTGCATAGGGGAGTGAAATCGGTTTGTCTGGAAGTGCCAAAATCTTTATAAGGCTGTATGCTTCATTCCCGATGAATGTAAGGAAATGGGCCACAATATTAAAATCCTCATCATCTTCCTTGGTCATAGCCCAGATTTCGAACCTTTCCATGTACTCCTCAAAAGCATTAAAATCTGAATTTATATTTAACCGTTCCCTCACAGGCTCAGTCGCGACGCCAATATGATAATTAGAAGTATTTGAATTGTAGTATGAACTAGTAATCCCAGGAATAACGCAATTTATTCAAGAAGTATCAGATGAACTCGAACGAATGTATTGTATTTGGAATTCAAAATTAACACAGTCATCAATACTAAGAAGTCATTGATTTATTTAAACATCACACTTATGCAGCTTTGTGTAATTGTTTGTTGATGAATATTGTGCTGCCTATAATCATTTTGTTGAATGCACGCAAATTCGCAAATCTGTCAACGTTCTTGTTCCTTTCTCCTAGTCCATGTCGTAACATGATATCTTCATATCTGGTATTGTCCATTCCAACCTTAGCATTTAGGCCTATCATCAGGATCACCACGACTATATCCGAGTACTTCGCTACGATCAGCTGCAACTCGCCATAAAACTGACCCTTCTAGTATCCACTGCGATCACTGGTGGGTGTATAGTACTGAAAAATAATCACTGTGGTCCCCTCCTTTGTTTTGGAAGATGCTTTGATAATTCTAGATCCATGAGATCCCCATCACATAGAAGCTTTTCGTGCGTCTTCGGTTAGCATTAGTGTTGAAGATACAACTAGTATTCTGATTTTACAAACTGCTGCCAGTGGCACCTTCTATATACGAAGCTTTCCCCAACCGAATGACACCAGAAGTCAGATGTGAGGAGACAGAAAAGATACATTTGATACGTTATCAACATATCGAGAAGCGTTTGATTTAATCTGGCTAGTGAATGTTGGAGCAGTGTCCCACGCTGGTTCGAGACGTGATCTGGTACGGATGCATGACCGAAAGCCTTCAGTTAAACAAGTCCACTTAAACAACGTGGTCAGCATCCAATGTCGAACACTTAGTTAGCTATTGATTTTAGGGATTTATTTACAGCTACTGTGTAACTCACTGTGTTTGTGAGTCGTCTTTGTGACCAGAATACAATGAAACTAACCCCGAATCTAGTCTCTACTGTCCAGCTTGGGTCCAACGGATTTTACGTATTCCTAACACCGCCAAGTTTTATCCTTTCATTTCCTCGAACATTTGGCCGGCACTCACTGCTTCCTACATTACAAAGACTTTCTGCGTACCTATGTCAATTGGCGTTCAAGCTGTTAGAAAAGCCTTCTGTCTCACGGCTAACAATGTATATGGACTCTCTCTATGAGGCGTCGTAATTCTTATAAATGAAGACCATCCAACTACCAGTAAAAATTGTGGATGGTTTGAATGATTTTTCTCATACTCATTTCCCATCATTTTTCCTGAGACTGGCAGCAAACGAGAAGGGCTGCAGGCAGATGTGGTGGGATATAAAGTTGGTCAGACCATGTTTATTTACCTAAAACAATATAATCTTGAAAATCAAGAAGGTTTTTCTCCTTATATGCATAGTCATACATCATTAAAAATCACAAAAGCAAAATTAGGTTGCATCACTACCAAACGTCGTTCATGTATTCAAACTAAAGTTGGGTATACTAGGGAACCTCAATTTCCAGGATTAACGCACAGCACACCGTCATTTTTAAATCAAGCTAAACTGAAACAGCTGTTCTATCCTGAATAATCGAAACTTACGTAGTGGAAATTTTCAATGCTGTAATCTGTCCAAGTACAAGCGCGCAAAATGCATGTAGTGCTATAGTTATGCTAAATGACATGAACTCCGGCGGTCTACATTGTGTTGCTGATTCAGATAACGCCTTGAAGCTAAAGATATCATTCTCTGCAGGGAAATGTTCCCAAGAGTGTTCAGTCAGTTCAGGTATGGTGTTTTAGCCTGTTTTTACTACCTGGGTTTGCACTTTCCTTTTCGATTGATTATATTGTACCTGGATTATCTGTGAAAACTGGCAAAACTATGTCGCTTAGGAATTAGATGTTTTTAGCTGAGGGGCCTGAACACTTTGACTCAGTTTCAACAGGTCTTTTGACTCAACTGATCTACAATATCCTGGATACCTATTTTCTAAATCCTGATTTCTGGATTTCTGTCCCACTCTCCGCAAAATTTTAATTTGTTTTTGACGAAGTTTCCACGAATAGCGTGGTTTTCCACAAAATTTCAGGGTCCCAGTCGTATTTATTTCAATAAACTGAGATCATGTGTCAATCCTGGCACTGGGATGTCATTTCTACTAACCAACATACAGAGTTATAGGCAATTTTTTGCTCATATCTCGTTTATAAATTAGTACATCGACAGATGGAATGGCTAGTTCTGTGGGATGATGTCAGGAAAAGTTCTTGTAATGATTTACTTTAACAATATCTTGAGTGATATGATCCCCTTACTCCCAGAAATTATGGTCTAATGTGGATAAACTAGTCACATCTTGTGATATAGTAACCGTTATTTTCGTATCGTCGTGTTTGCGTCAATTTTTTAAGCAAAAGGCATACTTACCATCTGTATCCCTTGTTTAGTGAATTTCCACCAATCCTACTATATCATGTCATCGCTATCACTTCGTTCTTATTGCTTGATAAGTCCTATAATTTCTTTTGTCACAGAGCCTGATGTTCTGACTGAAGTCACAAGCAGAAATCTGTATACCGTGCTAAATGAAATTCACCAAAATCTGGTTCGCAGAGATCCGCGTGGTATTTTTGCCAACCCTGTAACTGACGATATTGCTGTTGGATATTCAGAGGTTTGTCACTTAACGTTTTTCCTTTGCGATTTCGGATACAAGATCTGTAACTTCGTTTTTACTTGCACTAGGACTCACTCGTTATCCCATGTACTTGACGTTTTTTAATATCTATATTATTACACTATCATAGTTGATGCTATTAACGATACACTCAAATTAAAATGTTGAAGACCTAGATTTTATTTATTCAGAAGAATATTGAAATACGTTTTAATTTGCAAAGTTGTTGCATTCCATGTATAGGTTTCTACTCATCCAATATTCTGCTTAAAATTACAGTTAAGTAGCAAAATATTGATGGTTCTCTAAAATCAGTAGCAACAAGTTCGAACTGCTACGAAACAGTATTATTGTCTTTTCGTAAATTATTCTAGGCTAATTGCAAGTCGGTCAATTCTATTTCCTGTCATTCGCATTGGTTACAGCAATGTAAGCCATAGATTCGAAGCCCTTTTCGTCTGCTTCATTATGAAGAGTCGAGTTATATCAGTGGCCACCACATCAATATTGCATTTCAAAGTGCGTTTCATAAATCAGTACTAAATAAAGATGTTACACTATCTACTGTTTTACTGCACTTATATTGTTGACGGTAGATGGTGCTCTATGTCAGTGATTAAATTCGCAGTTGTAAAAGGTACGACTGTTAAATGCAATTCTAGCAATTATTTCCACAGCGTTTTCAGGCAAGACTTTCATCTTCCAACTAAAATACTAATATACTCAGTAGTTCATTCTGATCTACTTTATGGATGTAAGATGTCTTTTAAGTATAGTAGGTATGAGAAGTATAATTTGCAAGTTACTAGCTTTTGATTGTAGATATCTTCATAGCATTGTTTGTGTATACAGGATCACAGAGTGAGCAGAGTTGAGGCTAGATATAGAGTAAAAGGTAAATACGATGTTGAGGTTGAGAATTTGTGTTGAATAAGGTGGTTTAAACATGTATTACCTGCGGCTATTCACCTTCTACTTCTAGGCGTGATTTTCGCTGGCGTGACAGTAGGTCGTAAAAAGGAATGTGGACCTCGAAACCAAAAAGTAGCATCAATCCATGAAGTCAATGTCTGATGGACTAACCGAAGTTGGTAGATTAAGACTACTTCCATGGAGTCCTCACTGTTTTCGTAACCAGTGGTTGGAGAGGTTGAGTGATGTAGTTCGAAATCGGCCGCAGTAGCGTGAATGGATTTTCTGTTTACCTTCTGTTATATCTTTAATTACAAGATTGTATTATACGTTTTTATTGTGTTAATGTACTCTTTCTTCTCGAATCATATTGCCTGTACCTAGTCTTTCCTACTATCAGTTACACTGTTACTACTTCTGCCGCTCTGGAATGTCTTAGTGTGTTTCGTGTACCCAACTATCACCTGCCTCGGCACCCGACGTTATCTGGTGTAGGATTACTCTGAAAGAAATCTAGGGATGAGCAAATCAAGACACGGGATCAACCCTTAAAACCATTGACTGTCGAATTGATCTGTGTAATCAGGTACATATTATCTTGTTGGAGTCTGTGTAACTATCGTAACCATTAATTGAAGACTGGGTGAAGTGGCTCGGAATCATTCACAATGGCACAGGTGTATTCACCACTTATTTTCCCTTAGTTCCTAAATCCTAAAACTCCCTTATACCTTTTTGCTTGTTTTTTTTCGACACTTAATCCTTTTCACTCTTACTTATACTGTTACCACTTTCACTACTCTACGATCAAACATTTCTGGAAGTAGCGTTTGTTGTCTTGATAATTTAATCCCAGTTTTCAACCATACCGTTATTAAGTCGCCAATGTGTAACCTATGTGATGTTTGTTTTCAAGAAGGAATTTATAAATTCAATTTGAAATAGTTTGGATTATCCCGTTGTTGATATTTTTACTGAAATTTGAGCAGTCTTGCTTGGCATATGAACATTTTATGCAGATTACCTTTATGTCGTCATTATGACACATGTTGATATAGAATAAATGGAACGTGGTTAGAAGTGGAATCGCACGTTCTGAACTCCACTGCTAGCCACATCCCATCTATTCTGTATCGACTTAATAAATGCTAACCGTCACAAATATTTCTCTCTATACTTTCCAAGAATTTGTAATTTATCCAACTCACTCTTCAGTTATATTAATGAATATCACATTTTATTTATTATGCTAGGTGATCTCCAAACCCATGGATCTTGGGACAATATACAATAGACTTAAATCTCGGGCGTATTATCAGTCTGCTACAGAATATCTTGCTGATGTCACATTAATGTGTAACAACGCAATGGTTTATAATCCCCCGGATACAATCTATTATCAACGTGCACGTAAAGTGAGCGTTGAAAAAATGTTGTTACTTTTACTTTAACTTTTCAAGCTACATAATTACTCACTGAGATTACATTTTTCATCAGGGTTTATTTGATTCAAGTATTCAAGTTCAGATGGCTTTTTATGACTAATTTCTCAGACTTAATTCTTTAGGAATAGGGTGCTAGATTAAGATGACAAGTCGAATAATGAAGTTGTAAGCCTTCATCAACTGAGGTGGTTAGGATATGTGTTACGTATGCCCAACCATCGCCTATCTCAATGGCTTTTGTCTGCTGTAGCAGTAGATATGAAAAAAGACAGCACCAGTCCATAAAGTCACTGACATTTGACCGAGCTATATTGATAGGTGCAAACTACCTGGTTAGAGTCCTTGATTATCGTCACTAGTGATCAGAGATTTCAAACGAAATGGCTCACAATCGTTTGCAATGACATATAGGTGCATTCATCCCTTATTTTTCTCCAGATTTTAAGCTTCTGAACTCTTCATAATATTTTATTTCACTAATTTACATTTTCTTGAACTGTATCTTCAACGCCTAATCGTCTTTGTTGACACTAGTACTGTTACTGTGGCATGTGCTACTTTTGCTGACGGATATAAGTATTATGTAGCAGCAATCGGAAGTGGAATGCCTGTCATCAGAAAATTGAAATGAAGAAAACAGAAATGAAATCAGAGAGCAATCGAAGTAACAACAGAATTAGATCAATGGTGGAGTATACAAAGGATAGTGCAAAGATGTCCAAACGATGTATTTAATGTATGATTTTCATATTTTACTAAATCACTGTGTGATTGTACGTTAAGCAATAAAATTGATTGTCCCCACCTAAGTTACATTAAACCTTCACCTCTTAGCAAAGTCATAAAAGCTATAGTTAATTTAAGACGAAGGAGATCAACAGGTTCAGATATCTTTGAGGAGTGATGACCCAACATTTTCGGTACAATCAACTGAAACTTTAGCTACAATCTAAAAGATGGACATAATCCCATCTAAATGCTCTTGATTGCTGGTTCCACTACCTCATAGTGATGGCGAACATCTTGGGATAACTACAAACGAGTCAATTTAACTTGTATGATTTTCAAGATGATCGGATGCTTAACAACAGATCTGAGAGATTCATGCAGGCTCCAGACCTAGCCCTGAATGTACCAACTCAATGTTTACCTTCTTTCAGGTTTTAAAACATACTTATCGACTTCTGGTGTAGTCATATCCCTTAATCATTATGTTTTATTCTCTTCCGTGAATTTATCCAGTTATTTCTCGTTTTTGAGTATTCGTCACCCCTATAGTCTTGAAATAAAAACGTTCACAAGTTCCGTTGGTTAAAAAGTTATTCCACTGGGATTTCTTCTTAACTGTCTCTCCTTCTTGTGCTTTATCAGCTGTTAGCATTTTGTCGCAAACAAATGACCGCTTCATCATTACAGAAAGCGTGTAAAGATATACCTGGCGGATTGACTGTAGAGGAAATTGGCGATTTAACAAGTGTGGAAGCTCAAATGAATCAGATGAATCGCGTGAAACCATTCCACAGATCTTCAAAATTACATACTCACAGTCAAAGTGAACTAAGTGATCACAAATTCCGCTTTTCGCCTAAACGTGTTGATTCTAATCGTAATATTCCACCTACTGTACAGCCACTTGTCAGTCATTCTTTTCAAAAGCATCGTGGTCGTCCCAAATCTCGTTTGTCTACTTCCTCAAGGTTATATTACATAAATCGGAAAGCCCTGAAAAGTTATTCACATTTCTCATCAGAGGAACATTTGTCTCGTGATGATTTGGAAGTAAGTTCTTTGCTCAGAATTATTCCTTTCCTTTACACCATTAAAATAACATTGTGTACAGCCTCAAAAATATTATGCTTAAATACAGATCAAATAGATATAGGCATAAAAAATTTTAAGCGTTATGAGATTCTAATACCGATAATTATAGGAATTTAGCCAACAGAAGGACCTAACATCTGAAACCTGCATTTTATACAATTATAAGGAATATTAGTTTCAATATCAGTCAGTTGTTCAGTTCTTGATACTTTAAATGGAAACTGGGACTGTAGTGGTCTTGAAAACATAAAAGTATGTCCTCAGAACCCAAAATATAGCTGCTTCAGGCAGGCCACACACTGCCTTTTGGGGAGTAGTTCTTAATGCGTTAAATCTGTACACTTAAGCCTCCCTGCCGACAACAGAAATCCTTGGGGCGAATCAAAGTGTACTATGTTTAGGAGTGACCTTTAAGTCCTCCCTTTCATTGCCAGACCAAAACGTGGCACAAATCCATGAAGTCACTGACAATTGGACTGAACCATGCTGGTAGGGTAGACTACCTGGTTGGGATTCACGAGATGATAGAAATCGATGGTTAGAGACCTTGAATGACATGGCTCAAAATCGTTTGCATAGGCGCAGGTGCATCCAATCTTTGTGTTCTACCGAATTCTAATTTTCTGAATTCTTCATATCCCTATCCTTTTTCTCTTTCCAAATTTATTTCACTGTATTATACTCCTTGAATAACATCTTTGAACCCTAATCTTTCGGTTTACTACTTATACTTTTACTACTTCTACCACTATGGGATTTGAATCGACAACTGCATCTCTGTGTTAATGTGGTATAGCAACTTGAGCTGATGTACGTGCATACGAAGTTCTACGTTGTCGCTGACTGACTGACTGACTGACTGACAATACTTTCATATAATAAAGATGCGAGTAGTGTTGAGACGGTTATATTATTTGTAACGTGTGTACATGAAGATCCAACATTGTTTCGTAGAGGAGAGAAAATCATATATGTACGAAGTTCTATTTTGTGACTGACTGACGTATTCAAAAATCTATTCTCGTATTTGACTTATTTAATTCCGTTATTCGCTAACGCGATTTAAGTAGATAATTACATATGAAGGTAGCCGCGATGTATATTTTAATAACAATCATTATACAATCAAAGTGGGGTCAGATCAGTTGGCACCACTAAAAACCAATATATGACAAAAGGCTTTGCTATAAGGCTACGAGCTCAAGATTAACATATACCAATAGTCATTAGTCATTTACTATCCTTTATCCCAACAATGGGGGGGCAGTAAAAGCTTACATATATTTTACACAAATTACTTTGATATTAGCTATGTACTTCACTCACAGTGCAAGTTTATATATTTGGCTTTGATCCACACTGCTTGTATGATGGCTAATAATACATCCCAGCTACCCAAACGAAACTAAATGGAGTGAGGTTCGAGCTACGATCTAATAATCAAAAATCATGTGTCATTGCTTGATGAGGTAGATAGCTAACAAGTATTAACAAATGTTCTATTTCTTCGTCAAAAATAACAAGTTTTTGTTATTTTTAACGCAAAACTATGTATGGATAAACCATTGGTTACATGTTCCATATATTATTATTTTTCTCATAGAATAAGAATAACAACGACAATACAGAAAAGTGTATCTCGACTGTAGAATTTAAAAAATCATTTGGTGAGTTTATTTTATTCCGTAAAATGATTTCTAACCAGTAATTTGATCATTAATATGAACAGATTGTAAAGATCTTTGAATTTTTAGTTCATATCGTGAACTGACTCTAATTCGATCACCATTGAAAGTTAAGAAGCAATGCCCACGTGTTTTTTTCTTAGTTTAAGTCTCAAATGGAAAATGTACAGTCTTATTATGTTATGCAGTTGTCAAAGTCCACTGCTGGCATGCAAGCTTCCTGTATGCGAACGCAACCAACTAATTAAATGAGAAAAGCAAAAGCAATCAGAAAACTTTAGTTGGCTAAAGCGAATCGAAAAGATATCCAAAAATTTCATAAATATGGGTATATGTCTATTTTCTCAGAAGATTATTCCAAGTTTTCATCAATACCATATGTTTGCCAGTATCTCTCATTTATTATTTCACCTGTCTGATTGTCTCAGTGTATCAAGTCTTTAGTTTTAAGATGAAAATACTCTTAACGGCTATTTCAGTTTTAATTCATCTTTGTTTCCTCTTTAAGCCAGCCTTACAAGTTCAAAAAAAGTTCAACTAACTCATCAAGACACATCTATTAGATCATCTGTCAATACTCCTATCTTACCTATTCCACATCGACGTGGTCGAGGTAGACCAAGAAAAATCAAAATTGATGATATTCAAACATCTTCAGGAAGTTCAACTTTGAACATCTCTACACAACTTCAAGACTCTTCATTGATTTCTTCAAATTCTACACCCATAGATGGGAGGAAGCATTCTGAAAATTTATCTACACTATCACATGATCATTATTCTCGTTCTATATGTGTAAATAATAGTTTTGAAAATTCTATAACTAGTCATTCAAATATATCTTTGGGACCAACGCATTCAGAATATGAAAATTCTCTTACTGAATCTGTAATGAAAATTGAGTCAAATTCTCAATATACTCAAGAATTTTTAAATAATGAACCGATTGTTTTATTAAATATTGCACCATCTACTCCATCTTCATCTCCATTATCTGGATCTTCCTGTAAAACATTTATTGGTAAAACTTCATTCGTTTCGAAAAAATCTCAGAAACTGTCTTCAGACATCCAATCAAATAAATTATCTCAATTTAAAATGGATAGAAATAAGGAGATGTTTAATTATCTTGATAAAACAAATAGTGTAAATGATGAAGACAGTGTTTACAACGATAGTTGTGATGAAAATGTGGAAAGATCACATCATCAAATAGTTGATAATGTTCCGAATGAAATTCTCATTCAAGCTAAAAAAGCTGCTGAAGAGTCTGCTGCAAAATTAAAGAGAAAATATGAATTTATCGCAAGTAGTGAAAGCAATAATGAATACATTGGACCAAAAATTGTGTGTTTAAATGTAAGATTTTTATTTACAACTTCTGATTTAAATTAAGGGTAAACATTATTCATTATTTAGTTATTGAATTGCTTCTAGTGTGAAATAATTTAAATCTAACTCATTTACAAAGTGCAGCTTAATTTATTCTGCTTCCAGCCACATTGTCTTTGTGATGGCTGCCCAAAATGAGGCGACAATTTACTGAGTAGGCACATACTATCTTGAAGGCCAAGTGATAGGTGAGAGTTGCAAATCTAGAAGAGCTATTGTGACCAAATAGATTACTCACCTAGCTGATGTCACTGCCCACATTTTCCAGTCTCAATCAGTCTAGTATAAAGCTTATGCACCTGTGACTTGTGTACATATCTATTTAGCTTTTAGCAATACAACTTATTTATTCCTGATCTTCTTGCTCTGCGTAAATAGTTGGGCGACGACTAGAAAACGTATATTGTTACCTGAGTCAGAAAGTATAGCATAAAATACAAATTGGTCGGTGTTCGAACCATGAATTTTGCTGTCAAGAGCTATTTGGTGCCTTCAGTGCTCAAATTATTAGACTTTCAACCAACAGGTCTTCATTTCAAACTTCACTGCACCTACGTCCGTCTGAGCAGAAAGTTGATATCACTAGATATCGTACAATCAGTGTGACTCGAAGCCAAAAACCTGAAAATGTACTTCCTAATTAAGTTGTACTAAGAAATTTGGATGAAAGCCAAGTGGTTTAACTACCTCACAGAAATACACATAGTTTTAACGATGAAGTAATGCAACGAGCTGAAATCTTTCTAACAGTTTTAGAGGTCATAGGAAACTTTAAGAAAGCATAACATTTGGAACAAGTCAGTATGTATTGAAAGTTGACGACGTGGAGAAATAAAAAGTAATCTATACCTGACGTAAGTTTTTCTATCCAGATTATGTCCAATGGGTTTTACTAATCCCAAGCAAGGCCAGGTTGCATCTTGACATCAACAACTAAAAGATATTAACCTTTACAAATAAAATGAAATATTTCTTCTAAAATATTTAATCTCAATGACTATCATAAATGCTGCTGTCATTTCGATTTCTTTGAAGTTTATCTTTTTAATTTCATTTGTTTTTGTCTATGTAGAGTAGGAACTTAGGGTATTTTGACTATGGCTAACTGACTTAGATATCTAATCTATTTTAAATTGCAAACAGTATCTCAACGTTCACTAGTAACATTTCTATCATCTTCCCACTATTAATTGGTTGAAAACAGCAGTCTGCTTCGCATACACAAACAGCTTGAAACTACAAGAACAAGCACCTTATCGTATTATGTTCACTCCTAACATTTTTTCCTATCTCAGTCAACACAACATGTCGGAGTTAGACCCTGGCTTTTCATGAGTTGCTCATACTTCATGTATTACAAGCTTCAAAGTTTATCTACTAACATATCTCCACTTCAATATATATATATATATATATAAGGCGTCTGTCGGTAGCATAAGTTCTGGATTATTCCTAAATTTGTTATGCATAAAATCAGCTTTACTTTATCGAAGGTGGTAAGCAGGTTTCTCTTTTATTTCCACCATATAAATCCAGTGTTCATTGGGAAAAATAACTCATTTCTCCTTCTTGCATCATTTTTGTTATTTAGTGCTCAAATCAAAGTGAAATCTCTGCAGTTGAATGTCCCAAAGCTCGTTCCTCCATAAATTCTCAACAGCATCCAAAAATTTCAGACTATAGCAATGACAACATTAGTGAAAATGAAGAATCTTCAAAACCGAGACTTAATTATAATGTATCCTATCCTCCATTTTTGATAGATTTGTTAACAAAGTCAAAATTACCAAATACTCAAAAAATGGATGATCATTCACTGAGTTAGTTTTATACGCTTTAAATGACCGTTTATATTTTGTACCTATTCTATTTCTTTACTGTTTAATATTCTTTGATTATGATACTTCACTCTATTATTCCTGAATTAGAGCAACAGTTGAAAGGGAATAGTCTATCTTCTCAAAAACTTGAATAATAAAGATCTAGTAATAAAAACATTACAGTTTATGTAGAATTTTCTACCATCTCGGTTTGTCCCTTGGCACTGATTGGTTGAAAAAATAGACTAATCAGCGTACTCCTACTTAGTCTTAACCTAAGCATCCAATTGCCAAGATTTTATTCTACCAACACTGCCTTTCCGTGTTTTATTTCCAAGTTATATTTATATTCTCTTAAAGATTCAGTTGATGTTTTTTGGCTTTATTCAGGTAAACAAAATAAAATTTTGGATGATTTAAACAAACTAAAATACAATATTGATGAACCGATAGCTGGTGCTATTCATGGACCATTGGCTATATTTTCGTAAGTCAACTTTATTTTATGTGATGCCTATAGTAATTTTATCACATAATTCAATAACCCAGTTTATGTATGCAGTTTTTAGTCGTGAATGCTAGTAATATTATCCTTCTACTATTCAGTTGCTTGAAATCGATCAAAGTTCCAACTCGAAATCAAGCGATAAACTATCAAGTACCTTAACCAAGGAAGCACTGCTCCACTTTTTTGTGATTCATGTAAAGAAGTTTTCTAGTTCAAATGACTACAATTTTGCAAATTGGTCAATGAAATTATTGGGTATTATTATTTTAACATTCTTTTAGATATTTATTGCAGTGAACAAAAGTTCAGGTACGATAAACCAATTTTTTGTTTTACTCAAAACCACATAATGAATTTGTAAAATATGAAAATGATACATTAAATACATTATTTGCACATCTTTCTTCAGTTATCCTCTACATACTTCATCATTCTTCTAATTCTGTTGTTATTCCGATTACTCTCTGCTTTCCTTTCTATTCTCTTTATTTCAATGTTCTGCTAGTATATATTATTCTTTCTATTCCTACTATATACTACTTATATCTGTATTTATTCACTTTTATGTCGGATGAGATCATCAGGTTTGTTTTCATTTCGTCTAAGGAAATTAAATCCTGCTCAAGGATATACATAAGTTATACTAATTTAATATTTGAGATTTCATGTATGGAATAATAAATGACAAGTCGGATACTCAGAGAGAAGAAAATAACAAAATAATATCACATTGTCTCTCGTAACTAGGGAAATTTAAAATGTTGAAATCCCAATGAATAGACGAAATTTATTTGGGATGTTTGATCTAATTAGTGACATGACTCAGAATCGATCACAATAGCGTAGGTGTATACACTTTTTATCTTCCCTTAAACAGTGAGATTAAAATCGCTCCATATCTGTCTTTCTTCCTGTACTATATCCTTATATACAGTGTTTCTTTTATATGTTACCATCATTAACTTAACTACTCCTATAAATTCGTTGTTGATTTTGTTGTGCTAATGAGGTATGGCAACTCGGACCGATGCATATATGTGCCTGGTCCTGCGTTGTAGCTGACTGACTGACTGAATACATTTCGAACTTTCTGATTATACATCAACTTACTAGAATGTGTTAACATGTAGTCGGATTGTTCGAAATTTGTTGCCTTTCCATATCAGATAAACTTCGTCTTCCTAATTAAAAACTACCAGATAGCATTTACTATGTATGGCTATTGATTGTATTTTAAACTGTCACTCTATCTACATTGTTTATGATATCTAAACGGATTTATATTTCATTTTTAACTCCCTTTCTTCCAAAGTAATACTAGCAACTGACTTCATTAGCTAACCCCCTAGTTTCTTTAATCATAAACGTTACTTCGCCAGATATTCACAGTTAGACCATCATGCTCTTGCAATGCTCAGTGTCTAAGAATTAATACATACTGAGTTACTTGATAATATAGAAAAACCATACTCCAATACCTCATTTTCGAAATGTCCACTAATTGTCTCAGACTTCATTGTCCCTTCATTTCCATACCAAATAATTTCTGTTCTCGTTCTTTCCTCTTCGATCTTCTCAACCTTCTGCCGCCAGGTATTCTATTCCTAGTTCTTTCTATATTCAACACTGTTTATACTTTGTACTTTCAAACTTTAGTATAAACTGTACTCCTCTTTAATACCTGTTCATATGACGGGGCAAGGTTAGAGTCTAGTAGTTAGGTGTTAGCTCCATTAGAGAGTAAGTTATATGTAATTTTTTGCTAAATGATATTTAATTGTATTTTTTTCTCGCGATAAATATTTTGTATAGAAGTATGTTATTTAGTTAAAAAGACGTCTGTCAAGATGTTTGACTTTCGCACACTAAGTCCCTGGTTCTAACCCCACTCCGTTAACTTTGGTCTGGGCAACTGGGTCGTATCACTAGCTCTAAAACTTGGTGTGGTTCATACCCAAGTACCTAGTGAATTAGTTGACTTAATTTCTTTCAGTTAGGGTGTTGTGGAGATTGCTGAATTTCATTGAAATCATTAGCCGATCAATGTTAGACCGCTATTGAAAACCTGGGAGCGCTGGGTGGTCGTTTCGTTTTAGTACTGGACTCTCCAGCGAAAGCGTGGCCAGTGGAGTTGAACTGTGCAGGATGTAAGACAGTTGCCCACCGGAGACAGTGGAAGGTGGTCGCGCGACATCATAGATTGGTTGGAGTTAGACATTGACACCGTTTGATGCCGGATTAGTGGTCTTTGAGGTTAAGCTTTGGCGTGCGTGACTGTAGGTCCTGATTTCGAATCCCGCGTGTTGGATTATGGATGCTCACTGCTGTGGAGTTTCATGCTTTGATGAAACGGTCATTCACTGCTTCCGGATTTGCGGCTTTGGCAGAAAATTACATCCAATAAATAAGTGGAAAAAATTAACTTATACTAGCACTTTGACCAGTTTCCACTAAATGGGTCAATGTCGAGATGTTCACTTTCTTCACTAGACCTCTGCTTAGACACGCTGGAAGGTGTTCTCAAGCGTAAAAATATAAATTCCCAGAACTTCGTTCAATATAACTTGCTCCACAAGAGCAGTCGGACACATAAATACAAAACGAGTTGGTCATTCTAGGTAATTCATATTTTAGCCTCTCTGTCACCATTGGGCGCGTAGAAAACACCCATATTTATTCTGATCATGAATCTTAAAATTTCACTTGACTTATAAGCTGATTCAAGTTAACATTCTAGATGATTCATCCCAGCATTAACAATTTTATTTGGTTTAACAAACCTAAATTTACATGCTATAATTTTGAACGATGCACTTTGCCCTAAACCTGGGCATCTTTCTGACTAGTAATTTAAATACATAATTGTAAAACGTGAAGAGAATTTATCGAAAAGAATATTCTTCTTTCATGTATTAGTTTTTCTAATATTAGTTCAATTGGGTACTTGCATAAATAGTCCAGTTTCATGAACAGACATCATTCGGTCACTTTGTATTATTGTATCTAGTCATTCTGTTCATTCATTTTAACAAATATAACCTCCCACTTTCCTAAATCAAACACTTAATCGATATATCATATTTATGCATAGTAGATGATTTTTCAAACACAACATTATTCGTTAGCTTTTCACTGCTCTTTTTCATATTTTGTATTAC
The DNA here is from genome assembly GCA_944470415.2 of Schistosoma rodhaini. NCBI lineage: Eukaryota > Metazoa > Platyhelminthes > Trematoda > Strigeidida > Schistosomatidae > Schistosoma > Schistosoma rodhaini. Next base: position 7,184,187 of record OX104036.1, on the reverse strand, counting down.
AGAGCGGCACAGTTAGCACAACTCAGCGACGTTTATGGTGGAGATCCTAGTGTAATTGAATATGCGATTTCTTTACTTAAATTTGTCCAACCGATGGGTCGATGGGCTCGTCGTTGGGCCGCTAAACGACTGGATGCTGCAACAGATGGCTTACATTCCCAAGCATGTTATACTTTATCATCTCAGCCTGCGCATACAGTGGAGCCAACCTTAGATAAAGATAAGTCGGATCTGCTCCAGAATTGGATTGACGTGGTGGACATAACGGTATTGTTGAAATATTTTTGAAGGAATCAGCATTAATGATTGTTGCAGAATATTGTGAAATCACTCATTTCACAGATTTTTTACCGACTTACGACCTAGGAGTAATAATATTCATAAGATGTCACACAACTTGATAATGGGAAAAATATTAATATTTTAAAATCATTCCGAATTATTGGCAGAGCTATTTTTCACGTGAAGGAATCTTTCCTAATGAGTTTACCTTCAGAGCTGTACAATCGCATACATACGTAAAAAACTATAAGTCAACGAACAACTGTCTGTTAGAATTTGATTATGCACTAATCACATATTTCTAATATTTTATAGATTTCTTCATTCAATAGCTATTTGGAGATCTAAGAATATTATATAGTCAATTTTCACATGACAAGTAATAGGATTCCAACAGACGCACAATTATTCGTTGAGTTACAATTTATCGTATATATGCAATAAGACTGCGCAACTTCGAGATGGTAGAGAGTATTTGTAGCTCAGTTGGATGACTTTGGTGGTGTTTCGTTCTCTGGGCTGGATAGTTTTGTCTTGGAGCTTTCACTGGTCTTCTGGGAAAAAAAAACATGGTCAGCAAAAACTGTAAATAGATGTGAAGTATTCGAATTTCTCCACATATAACTGGCCGTTTGTCGTGTTAGTTATTATTGACCTTTAATCTGTTGTTGTCCGCATATTTATTCTGATTGTCTCTCTCTCTCTCTTCGATCTGGTCCTCAGTCCTATATTTGTCCATGATTTTTCTAATTGGTAGGTAAATTGGATCGATTTCGATGTGTTTATTGATTGTTGATTGACTTGAGTGTCAAGTTCCCAAAAATTCTCTTGTCGTCTTTGTTTTGTCTCTGTCCAAAAGCTAAACATTTTCCCAGTTAAACATGTGTCCACGTGGATACACCACTATGTTTGACAAGCTGTTGGCGTTCATACAGACAAAAACGAAAAGTGTCAAGTTTGTCCTATGTAGTGTCTCTTGCAGTTGGAACAGTTTATTTTGTAAATGATGTTTGGCTTTTCTTCCGTCATTTTATCTTCAGGTTCGCATAAGGTTGACGTGATCTTGTTGGTTAATCCGCTACATCTATTCCTAATGTTCTCAATTGTAAATCCTTTTTTTCCTCCTTGCCTTGTACCATAAATTCTTGACCCACTTTCATCTCTTAATCAATCTTTTTTATAGTTATTAATATTTGATTTTTAACATCAATTTCGTGATAATCTGTCTCTATGATCGTTTAGAACTTCTTCTAGAATATTTATATTATTTAACATTCAACATTCAGGAATTGATCTCCTACCAGGAGGTCCACTAATCGACTTAAATTACGCAGATGACATAGTCCTGTTTGGTGGAGACGCTGACAAAATGCAGAGTCTTCTGTTAGTAGTGAGTAATAATGCCAGGATGTTTGGGATGCGTTTCTCCCCATCTCAATGTAAATTGTTACCCCAGGACTGGCCTGCTTCAACACTTGAACTAAGGATAGGGAGTGAAGTAGTCGGACGCATCAACAACTTCACTTATCTCGGAAGTCTGATCAGCCCTAATGGGTTGGTGTCTGACGAAATCTCAGCACGGATTCAGAGAGCTCGTTCGACTTTTGCCAACTTACGTCACCTATGGCGAAGATGAGATACCCGCCTATTAATTAAGGGACGAGTATACTGATAACGGAACGAGTATACTGCACAGCAGTTTGATCTATTGTATTTTATGACTGTGAATCGTGGCCATTAAGAGTAGAAGATACTCCTAAGTTACTAGTATTTGGTCACAAATGTCTTAGAAATATTGCTCGCATCTGCTGGGATCACCGGGTAGGTAATAGTGAGGTTAGACACAGGGTATTAGGGAATGATGGTAGATCAATTGATGAGGTGATGAATCTCCATCGACTGAGATGGTTGGGCCACGTGTTACGTATGCCTGAACACCGATTACCACGACGCGCAATGCTGACTAGTGTTGGGGATGGTTGGAAGAGAGTTAGGGGCGTCTAAACCAAAACATGGCATCAGTGCTTGAAGTCACTAACTTCTAGTCTGAGCCATGTTGCCAGATGAAGACTACTTGGTTGGGGTCCGCGTGACTATCGCAACCAATGGTTGGAGACTGATATGTCTTGTAAGTTCAACGCTATATTCAGATCCTAAGCTAGTTCCGTAACCCCAGACTAGAACTATTCACCGAATTTAACACCAGAGAGAAGACTCGAGTATGAGAGAAACACTTTACTGCAAGGTTCCATTTTTGTACAGAAAATCATAGGTATTTATAGACGTTAGCGTATGTTAGATCAACATCCTATTTCAGCCAATCCATTAACGACATATATTGCTACCGACCAATAGTAGGAACTCTAGAATGTTCCATCGTACTCTGATTGGCTGGGGCTCTTTATAAGCCTCTGGACGCTCTGTTAGGGATCTCCGGAAGCCGACTCAACAGAGACCCTAGGTGACATAGCTCAGAATCGATCACAATGGTGTAGTTGTATACACTCTTTGTCTTCTCTTAAACCGTGAAATTAAAATTACTTCATAACTTCTTTCCTTCCTATACTATATCCTTATATACAACCTTTCTTTTATGTATTACCACCACTAAATTAACTACTTCTATGAATCCGGTGTTGATCTTGTTGTGCTAACGAGGTATGCATAAATGTGCCTGGTCCTACGTTGTAGCTGACTGATTGAACTGGATAAACATTTCTAATAGTTCTTCTACAATTATTACTCACGTTTACTAACCTCCATTGATGAGGAGTCTCATAATGTAATATGTAAAATATGTACAGCGTTTTGTTCTTAAATAATTCATACTCTTATTTCTAGGTTTTATTCAGTTGAAAAGAATTTGTGGAATTAAGCAAACTCGTGTTATACAGATACGTTAGTTGTTTTTACTGTATTCAAGTTCATAACTAGTGAGAAAGTTGTATGATGTTCGTTGATATTTAGATAAATTTTTCTTTACTTTACCTTCTAGATTGATCCTCCCACTCCAAAAGTTGATCAGAGTGATGTAGAACATCTCGAACCCTGTTTAGTTGATCTTCTCAATCAGTATGATACAGTTATTTCATGCAGCAATGATACAAATAATTCAGTATTATCTACTAGCAATGAATCCGCGCCCTGTGTTGCTGAGACCACTATAACGTACATTAAAAAAGACAATTTAAACTCAGTCAATACTTCATCTTTATCAGGTTCTTTAGATATACCAGTATCAATCAATTCTTGTAGTGTTGTATCATTCTGTGATAATGATATGTCCAATTCTCAATTAGTTTCTGATTCTGCTTTAAATGTTTCAAATATTCCACAACAAAACTCTTCAACTAGAGAAGTAGATGATGACCTCGATGATGTTATAATTTGTGAATCGGTCCCACCACCCATTGCAACCCACACTCCTAATGTTGGTGTTATTTTGCAACAGTATGATGTAAATGATGCTCAGCAGTCAGAAAAACTCCCACTAATTGCTACTAAACTTCCAGAAGATGAAATAACCATCACTGATGAATGTGCTTCTTCATCTGTAAAATCTGTGGACTACGTAGTCCCTCCTGATACTCCCAGTCTAAATGAACATGAATTAGATTCTGTTGATCATATAAATGATGAGCAGATATCAGAAATCTCAGCAGACAGTTCAACTTCACTTTTAAAAACTGCACTCAGTGGTTCTTCATTTTCACTGAATATTTCACATGATCGCATAACTGTACAAAATAAAGGAACTGTTGATGGATTGGAAGATAGTTTTGGAAATCTGTCTTCAGGTAGTGATTGCTCAACTGTGATGTCAACACACAGTTTGTTTTTAGACTCACATCTTATTACGCACAAAGAATTACCTGTTAGTGTCCCACATATAGAAAATCAGATTGCTGTCAGTCATTGTAACTCAATATCAAGCTGTTCTGAAACAACAGATTCACTAACTGACCCTGTGGTACAAAACCAGTATGGAGAAATATATGCTGATAATCGTTTAAATATCGATGCCCACTCCGCGATTCTTGATACTGCTGAAAGTTCTCACTCAATTATCTTGTCAAACTCAATGTTATCAGATAATACCTGTGAAGCTAATGAATAGCTGACATCTAATAATAATATCTCATCAGTTTCTTGACTTAAATTGTTACTTCTTCTTACTACTACTTTCTCTCTGTACATATTATTGCATATATAACTGTGAACAATACCTTATTCGAAAGCCATGGATTTATATCACTTTCATATTCAAAACGTATGTTTATTGTTCAATCCTTTTTGGTATTTTAGAAACCGTTGCTCTTAACTCACTCTATATTAATATCTTATAATTTGTATAATCACTTAGTTTGTAAATATCTTCTTAATCAAAATGTTTATCATTATCGTATTACTCTTAGTTATGTTCACTAAATTTTTTTGTAAATACCTTCGCATAATAAAAATATTGATTTCATGAAATATTGTTATTTGTGGTACCTCTGTTTATGTAGTTTCAGTATATGATGTAAATGATCAAGAAAATACTTCACATTTTCTGTTATTGTTTTGCAAATGTTTATATTGTTACAGTAGTGTAATATGACCGTGAATATCTTTAAATTGTTGGCATGTTAATCAACAATTTTGTTTAAAACATGCAATTTATTTACAATTTGATTGATCACTGGGTGGTAAACAATGTCATGCGTGTCAAGTCCTTCTTAGTGCTGATCAAATGCTATCGATCAAGTTGCAATGTGGCCATTAGTCTAGGTGGCTCGAAACTGCGTGCACTATGTTGAGATAAGATGATAGTTGGAGGTGGTCAACAGGAAACCCTGAACCCGGGTTTTGTGCTACTTGGCACTCGTCAGCAAGATGTACCTGTAATCTTGAGGGAACTGGTGCTTTCTGATGTATTCGATCCCGTGTCACTCAGCTTCACAGTCAGAGACGTTACCACTGAGCTACTCGAGCTGCAATTTATTTACCTCCTGTTCAAAGTACAAAGCAATCCGTTTTTTCAGATTGTTTATCTTATCTAGTTTTTTTATTAACACGATTAAGATTTGAAAGGCTACAAGTTATAATTATTCTCTATTTGCTACTAACGTGACAAGTACTGTTATGGCTCCTCTTATGTATTTGGTTAATTAACAAGTCTATTTCAATATGACTTTAAAATTTATGGATGACTAGAACATAACTGCTTCATAATTTTTTCAAACAGTTCTCCGTCTGTAGACGTAAATAGGATATGAAAGACTAAATGGTCAGTTTGAATTAAATTAGCTTTCGTAGTTTAGCCAATTATAATTAATCTGAAGTTTGACATTAACACCGTTGGACGCCGGCTGGCTCAGTGGTCTAATGGTTAAGCACTCGTGCGCGAGACTGATATGTCCTGGGTTCGAATCTCGTGAGTCGAGATCGTGGATGCGCACTGCTGAGAAGTCCCACAATAGGATGAAGCAGCCGTCCAATGTCTCCAGGTTTTCCATGGTGGTCTAGCCTCAATAGACTCATGATTTCAACTATATAAAATTGCTAAGATCCCCTTCTGGTAATGATCATATGCTCACTAGTGACTGACTCCATGAAGTATTTCCTGGAGTTCTAGTGCGAAGCAGTAACCTGTGGAGTTCAACCAGGTCTGTTGGAAGATATCAACTCACTGAAGACATTGGTGAATGATTGCTCAATTTCGTGGATTGCTTGAAGTTAGACAACACCATTGTATGACGGCTCAATGGCTTTAGAGGTTAAGCGCTCGCGCGCGAGACTGATAGGTCCTGTGTTGGAATCTCGCTAGGCATGATCGTGGATGTGCACTGCCGAGGAGTCCCACAATAGGACGAAATGGCTGTCCAGTGCTTTCAGGTTATCCATGGTGCTCTAGCTTCAATTGACTCATGATTTCAACTATATAAAATTTGGACAATATTTTGCATTCTGTCTGTGAACTCCTTGAAGTCGGTTTCACATGTGTTTATCTAGACACCGTTAATCTCAAAAACTAAATCAAAATCAGGTGGTGTTTCGTTTGCTAACCTCAATGATGATAGGCATAGTGTTTCTGGATTAGTTTATCTGCTTTCGTTTGTATGAGAATGTTTCAAAATCCATTCGTAAAATGTATCCATGGTAAAGATAAAACACTAAGTGATCACTATGGTTCAAACTAATAAAGATGCACATATTAGTAAACGTAAGTATCAGAAGAGAAACTAAAATCTATAAGTGTACGAGATCTATCTCCTTGCCTCTAGGATTCATCGAAAACTTGCTTTTCTAAACATCTAATAAAGAGTCTGTTTTCAGAAATAATGTGAGTTTTCGAATTTAGTAGCAATCTATTATTATTACTACGCAAGTCATTTTATCTTGTATGTCGATATCGAACAACTACTGGATATTTTATTTAGAAGGATGTTTCAGATATGTTCGATGAATTTAACGTTGAGTTTTAGGCGCCAAAATCATGCCATTCAAATTTTAAAAAGTCATGCACTATTTCATTGTATATATCGCCAAAAGCACTTTGTGCTTTTCATATGAACTTGATGAACTTTTATTTTGTATATCATTGACTTCCGCCTAGATTTTGTTCAATATCAATTAAATGAACAAGTGGAACTTAGTAGGCGTACTTGATGCAATCAATGTTACTAAGCATTCAAATAGGTCAGATTATCGTTAAATCCAGTTAAAGCTATACTCGCGTTTATTCTTGACGGACAAAAACGTTTAAACAGTCTTACAAATGTTTTATAGGCAGTTTCGCTGGATAGGTAGTAACACTTCATCATTTTAAACCTGAGCTATGTGTGCAAAAACATCGCGTCAAACTGTCATCATACTATGATTCTAATACATGATTTTACACAAAATCACTCAGTTATTGATACTTCATTTCAATTTTTTTTAATGTTTAGCCATTTGTTACTACCACCGTGTTTCTAGTTTATTTTTCATCTTTCCAATACTCTTTAAATGGATAAATATCCTTCACAAATTTGGTTTTACCCTACTGGTTTTCCACTACTTCTCGATCGTTATCTAATATTAGTTTAATCCTTGGATTTTTGTACTACTCTTTATATTTTTCAACAGACTAAGAGGGGTTATAGTCGTAAATAAGAAAACGACCAAGACATTTGAAATTCAGATTCCGACCAGTTGGTAACTCAGTCATAAAATGGTGATTCATTATTGTTGGATCCATTTTGCAAGTGAAAATCCCTCCATGCATACATTTGTGATTTCTTACGTGTTCTTGATTTGTATATGATGTTAACATTTTTGATGTTAATTAAGACTGTAACGTTCAATTTTCTTGGTTTCACTATCGTTTTTTACTGAGTCTCTATGTTCCTTATTGAGCTGTATCTAGTTTGCTTTAATTGCTATTATTCTGGCATCTGTCATATTGGCTGCTCGCTATTTGATTGTGCGGTTTGATTTTGACTAAAAATCGTGCATTTTTGGTTGTAATTTGGAACACTTTCTTAGAAATTGAAACACTATGTTATAAAATAGCCACTCAAACGAAATCTCACTTGATCTATCCAGAAAAGATAGAATAACGCTTACCTTTTGGTGTTTTTGGTAATTTTTCATATATTTCTTATCACCTTGCTATTTATTGTAATTTAGATTGAATATTTTGGTTGAATAACCAAGTGATAATATTCGTTTAGGTAAATTTGTACAGTTGTATATATAATGAAATTTAGAACCGTGTTACCCAAATACCTTGTTGTGATTTAGACTGGGGCACGAGTGTATAGAACTATTCCTCGGTTATTCGGCCACATCCAGACCTATTGGAATCTAGGTTTGGATTTTACAATTATTACAACTAAATAATCTCATATAATAAATGACAATATAGCAAATCATAAGTGGGATTCATCAATTTAATATAGGTATAGAAGTTACACAACGTAGGTGAACATGTCTACAAGCCGTGTACTATTTTACGTCAATAGACGCGCGTCGATCTTCTACTACCATTTTGATACCTATTGCGACCTTATACTTTCTTACGTACTGCTGATAGATTAGTTTGGCGAACTACTCAGTATTTTAGGCTCCGTTTTTTTCCAGGGCGTTAATGTATTTCCATATGCTTGAATGGGCAATGGCAGTAAGGTTGAGGAAGATCTATGCCACCCCCTACGTCAAATATTCGTCTTAAGGAGGTCTTTCACAACAGATAGTAAGTCGCAAATATTTCACACCATTAAAAATGTTATTCGTTATTTCAATGCTCGCCTTATCGATGGTCGCCCTAGTTAATGCGTGTCATTTCTAACCGCGTCCTTTTTATAGTCACCCTTTAACTCTAACCCTTATTAGTCCGGATCTGAGTGAGGAGACATACTTGAAAGCATCAAAGATTGGCTGAAAATTTATCGGTTTTGGTCCACGAAAGTATGCAAAGTAAACTTCATAATCAAAGCTTATCAATTGCAAATCAGCAGAATTCGTTGAAGCATATCTTTTCATTGAAAACATCCTGACACCTTTGTAAAAAGTAGGGTGTTTTTGCCAACAGTCCAAAGTCACCGTCACTACTTCAGGGAAATTTAGTAGTAATCAGAATTGCTTTGGTTCAGAGGATGAGATAAAATATGGTCTTTGAAGACTACATGCAAAACTGTTCGTCATATCAACTGAGTCAAGAATATTCATTTTCATGACGCCAGAAAATTCAAAATCTTTTACCTTCGATATACGCTTAACTACTCTTAATATTTATAGATCTAGGAAACAGTAACTTTTGGGACCTAATCATTCTATAAAATTTGGCACTTTTACGTTAGGTCATTTAGCTACTTACAGAAGCAGTCAACTGACCTGCTGAACGAAAAATTATTTTCTTCATCAGCGGATTGTTTTGTTTATCCGGTAAGCCATTAACATAACTGTTCCTTTTAAATTAGCTGGGACCATGTGCACATGCATAATACGACAGTCCACCCAGACACCTTGTAGGTCAGCCATTTAATTATTTTCGATAGGTCAAGGATTGATTGGTATGATGGGACAGTTAACTCCTTAAAACACGAGCTGCTTCTTATCGTTTTGGCAGTGCTTTATGATCTCCCATGACAAAATAAGCAAATCCTTATGTCTATTATCAACTACAATCATCATTGTAATGACTGAAATACCAGTATTTGGTCTATACCCAGAACTAACGAACCAAAATTCATTTTATTAGAACAGACTACGTTCTTCTATATAGCGTACAAAGCGGTTTTGAATGACTCGTATTAAATTATATAAAAACATAAACTCTGTCTTCAATATAAACGGTTCTAATCTAGGCAAGAGAATAAATTATATTGAAAGCACAAAATACCTCAAGCGGTGCAGTCTGCACTATACAGTTAAGAGTTTGTAGTGACTTACTTTTCTCGACAAGAACCCGATTGTTATAATGGGAACAATTGTGCCAGTGATTGTTTTACTGTACTCGTTTTGTTTAACTGCATCAAAATCACTTTTCGTTCCGTCGTCCATCTTGTTCGCTCGAGCTCTCTTACGCTCTGCATTTTTGCCTGTACTCTTTGTCACGTCTCAGTATTCTTTCGACGCCACGAGATCGCCTATAAATATCTGGACCAATCACAGACTTCTGGTTTTTAACCTATCGAAGGAACCAAAACTAGCGTGCTAAACAACAACAAAAAGCTTAAGAAAGATGAGTCAATACAAGTATTCCCAACAAGATGGGATCAAATATCTATCTGCAATGATTTCAACAACCTTTCTAAGCAGACACTCAAGTGGCAGCACTCATAAACTGAACCACGCCGTGACCTTGAGCCTAGTGAAACACAACATTACTGTCAATAGTCCGGCAACATGCAACAGTAAAATCAAGTATCAAAAAATAAAACTTTAACCTAGCCACATAATAAAATCTCAGATGATGAAAACCGAAGAGGACAAACTGTGGTTAAAAGAGACCTGAATAAATGTTAGAGTACAAGACAGAAAAGAAACAAATAGATGATAATATTGTATAATGAAATGCTGTGAAAGAATTTTCAGCGCTTTTTCCTTTACAATAATGGAGTTCAGTATGCTAACTAGTAATTCTGAGAACTGTCTAATTTGTACTGTATACTTTAAAGAAACTTTCGTAACCCAAAAGATAGGTTGTCACTTCACGATGATTTGGATCAATTTCACAGTTGATAAAATAACAACCGTTTAATTTTCAACTCTAATATGATTAAATAGGATGATTGGAAGTATTTGAATTGACTTGCTGACTGGGAATTCCAAAAACAGCACCATTTAAGGCAGGCAGAACCAGATGAGCACAAATAAACGTATAGTACTTGGAATTCGTAATCCATAGACAATCAAGTACAAAAGAATCATTAGTTTTCGCAAATAACACATTCACCACCACTTAAATTTGGAATAAAATTTTTTCTAATCCATCTTACGTCTTCTCTTTAGCTTCATCAAGTGTCTGTCAGACTATGTATTAGATATAGACTCTGTATGATCTAGAATGTGCTCATTAGTATGAGAATTAACAACCGAAATTGAAAACACACGCACCTGATTCCTGGAATTGTATTTGATCAACATGTCGGCGTGTGCACATAAGTGATTGACATTTAGAATTCCAACACTAACTTCACCCATGAAATAATGTTGGATCTTCAAATCCCCAAGTTATAAATAATGTGGCTTCGTTTAACACGTACTTCTCACATTGGCTATGGAATCCACTGGTAGCAGCTACACGTTGAGGATATACAACGTTTGATATGAGATTATCCAAATTGTGATTACATTTGAATTCACTCAGAACTTGTGCTTTATACTGACCAAGTTTTCCATCAGAAACAAATGCATCATATGAACAAATAACATCTGACATGACATCATCAGGATTTGATGCGCCTGGAATATTTCCCTCCAGTTTATTAAGAGTCTGATTGGGGAATAACGCATCATTAGAAAAATCAGCACTGTCAAAATCGTGTCACACTTCCTATCATGATTCGGTTCATTTCACATATGCTCTCGATTTTGTAAGATATCTCAACAAACATGAGAAATCTGATAACAAGATGGTTTATTAGAAACTTTTGTCTCACAATGACTTACAGTTTTGTAGGGTCAGTGAAATTTCACTGAGCCTTAGCCAAATCACCAGGTGGCTGAGTCACTGAATCTCAAACAGTTCCTCGATCCCCATTAATCTTAAGGACAACCGAAGCGCATCAATTAATCGTATGCTACGGACTGGCCCATACGGTGGTAGTCACAATTTTCCATGCACTCTGAAGCTCGAGAGCTTCTGCATGAAACCTAAGTGTGAAACCTTGTCAGACGCTTTGCTAAAATGTATGAATATCACATGGGCAGACAGGCCGTTATCTTGGGCAGCTGTCCGATCCTCTCTCGCAGTGAGTAAGTTAGTTAAGCATGAATGCTTGTTGCGAAACCCATGTTGCTCGGGAGTTAACAGATTATACGAATCTGTGTGGCTCAGTAGCTATGGCTGGTATTTAGGTGTAAGTAGTAGTTGTAACACTACACGTCGAGTAAACGCCTTTAGTTTGAAAGAGTCAGCTTTTGCAAAACCTGATTCAGCTAGTAAACCTGAATTTTCGTTTAACAGTGATGGGGAAATACCATCACTATATTTTATTCGCTGTTTAACGTACGAAAAGAATCTCTTCGAACAAGTACGGCTATCATATGCCAACTGTCGTTCGTAAGTGGTACGGGATTTATCTATGGTCTTTTCATATATATTCTGGATTTTTTGTATTCGCACTTAGATGGTGCCTGTCCTGTTGACAAGAATCAGTCCCAGAAGTGTTTCATACGCTTCAACAACTTCCGGATTTCCTTATCAATCTATGGAGGGCAATGTGATAGCTTACGTGTTGACCATGGGATAAACGGTTGTGTTACAAACTCGTATTTCATGCATCTTCCATGGATCCATCAGCATCGACCAACCAGTCAAGCAAAATGTCACAGAATCTGAGTGCAGGAATATTAGCTCTCCAGATATTAGGGTGGGGTGGAGCAGATGCGAATTCTATACCACGTGTCCGGAAATAAAAAGAAAGTACAACGTGGTCACTATTAGGGGAAGGTGTTGAATGTCGACGACATCTTCACAGTGGTATGTGAGGACAAGGTCTAGCAATGACGAATCAAGTTCCAAGTCACTATGTGTCAGTTATACGATACATTAAACAAGTGCACACTGAATAATTGTTGATAGAAGGTCGCTATCGAAACTCTCACCTGGAGCTGTGAGCTCTATACAGTTGATATGTGGTGCGTTGAAGTCTCCAACGATGAGACAACAACTCTAAGAACAGGTGTGTCTTGTGATAAAGTCGTCAGCAAGACAACACAGACTACGATTTATTCCTCCTATAGTCATTAACCTGTTTCTAGACCTAATTGTACAACATGCTACCTAACATGTACCCGTAATATGTGCCTCCAATATGACCGATTGTGTGCGAAAGTTATCTTTAACATACAACATTATACCCCCTCCCTTGTGACTTATAACTCTATCACATGTGATACAGATGTAGCCTGTAGTGATGGGAGAACAGTCTATATTCACAGTGAGCCAAGTTTCTGTGACAACAATTATATTGGGATATAATTCATCCACTATCAAACTTAGCTCGGACACTTTATTTCAAAGACTACGGGCATTCGTGTAGCACACATTTAAGGTGTTTTGAGAATCATACGTTCTACCCATACATGTCTCGGAAGCGTTGGCTTCCGAAACCTGATTATCCGAAAACCCTTAATCGTAATGTTCGTTTTTCCATTTGGCTTTCTAGTTCTGAACTCTGTAAGAGCATTCCTCCAATAGATGTTGTAAGATCATCTTCGTTGATGATCTATGTCAAAATGATTGGGGGCCTACTAGAGTTAAACGAGAATGGGGACGAACCAACTAACGCTGAAGTCACACCTCGCGACCAGCCCTTACGTGGATTGAACCATCGACGCATCAAAGGATAATAGATGCTATGGAGACTGTACAACACAAAGGACGTTATTACAAGAATATATTAGTTAAGGTACAACTACGGAAGTACAGAAGTGAAAGAATAACCACTGCAGCGTGGGCCAGTCCATGGCGTACGATTGGTTTTGTGCGCGTTGACTATCCTTGACCTTGACAGGGATCAGTGATCTGTTCGATATTCAGTGACCCTACAATGTCATCCTCAAGCGGCCAATCTGGTAGAATACAAATATTTGAATCACGAGTTTTGTATGTGTTATTCAATATCACGTCTCTTTCCTCAAAATTCCTGAGTACTAACTTCAAGATCCTTGTTTGTTGGGCCTCGCCTCCAACCCATTTACCGAGTCTTGTTACTTTCGTGATATGTACCCCTGAAACCTCTTCAGGCAGTACATTTCTGATGACAGGTTCCAATCACTGCAGATAGTGTGCGTGTCATTTAGCAGTGTCATTGTCTTCCGACGATTCTAGATTCCAAACAAATAAACTAGGAACGTGTTTAACTTATTTAAAAGTCATGTTCACGGTGATGTAAGATCCTACTTTGATCAAATAAATCAAGCCAAAGTCGACCAAGAATGCTTTGATGTAGTAAATACACAAAAGCAAGATCAAAACACACAAATACAACGACACTTAAACTGAATTCATTTCGCTTAAAAAGTAAACAGTAGTTTTGATGCGTAATTTACGATCAAAATAGTGAATTTAACTTAACGAGAATCGAATATGACAAACGTCTGCTGGAAGGATTAACTCGCTCTACGCGTCTTGGATTCTCTCATATCCTGATTCTAGGGGATTTCAATCTCCCTAGAATCAACTTCGTGGAACATACATACATTGGTGGTGCCAACTCTACTGAAGCTCTGTTCTTCAACCTTATCGGCGACCTGGGATTATTTGAAAATGTGAAGTCGGCAACCCGTTGGAGAAACAGTCAGACGCCGTCACGCTTAGACTGGGTATTCGCAAACGAAGAATTCCTAGTTGACGACCTCTCAATCCTGGCTCCCCTGGGCAAAAGTGATCACGCCGTCTTATCATTTAGCTTTGTCAGCAAGACGGAGCTACGATATCCTACTAGCAACAAGCGCTGGAACTTCAAACGGTTGAATGTGTTAGCTTTACAGGACTATCTTCAACAGGTGGATTGGGATGTTCGCCCTGAAATTGAAGTGGATGCTCATTGGGATTTTTTACTGCACACGATCTTATGTGCTACTGAGCATTCAGTTCCCAAAATGGTCCCAAAAAGCTACAAGCAACCTGCAATCATCAAGAACCGCACTCGTCGTTTGCTAAGCCGCAAAAGGCACTGTTGGGCTGAATATAAACGAACGGATAACAACGGCGCGTACAGGCAATACAAACATATAAGGAACACATGCACAAAGGCAATAAGAGAAGACAGGCTTCAGTTCCAGACCAAGCTTATCGATAGATTCGTCTCCAATCCGAAAAGCTTGTTCAGTTATGCAGCTTCTCTTCGACAAGGCAAAACTGGAGTTTCCCAACTGCTTGGTCCTAATGGCCCGACCAACAACGACAGTGATGCCGCTAACCTTTTGGCTGAACATTACTCCCGGACACTCCAACTGACCCACATTAACCATACTGACGAAAGCTTCACCTGCACCTCTACAGGACTTTCCGAAGTGAACCTGAGTGCTGACTTGGTGCTCCGTAAACTGCAGAACCTAAAAAAAGACACTTCTCCTGGTCCGGACATGGTTCATTCCGCCGTACTGAGGGAAGCAGCTTCAATCCTGGCGACACCACTTAGCGTGATGTTTGCACACTCGCTAAGCAGAGGAAAACTACCGGAAATATGGAAGCTGGCCCACATCACACCAATTTTCAAAGGAGGTCGACGCAGTGAACCCTCAAGCTACCGACCAGTGGCCCTTCTCTCCATACCTTCAAAAATTATGGAATCCCTAGTATTCGACGGCATACTTGATCACTTATCATCCTTAAAGTTCTTATCGCCTCAACAGCATGGTTTCAGAAAAAGTCATTCTTGTACGACCAACCTGCTGACTGCGGTGGATAAATGGACAACCATCCTTGATCGCAAGGGGAAGGTTGACGTCATTTACCTGGACTTCTCAAAAGCTTTTGATAGGGTCAACTATGCATGTCTTATCAAGAAGCTTGGACGATTGGGTATAAAACCCTCTTTAATTGACTGGATCACTTCATACCTAGAAAACCGACATTTTAAGGTCAGGGTTAACTTCACTCTCTCTCAGGCTATGGAATGTCCTAGTGGGGTCCCCCGGGGCTCAATACTAGGACCTCTTCTCTTCTTGATTTATATTAACGATCTTCCTCAACAAGTTTCATCTGATTTATTGCTTTTTGCTGATGATGTGAAACTTTGGAGGGAGATACGTACGCACAATGATATACTAGTTCTGCAGGAGGATCTGACTCGACTTCAAAGTTGGGCAGACGACAACGGACTTACCTTCATTACTTCAAAGTGCAAGGTAGTCCATCTGAGACATGTTGCAGACTATAGTTATAACTTAGGTAACTCCCCTCTAGAAGTTTCGCAAGTTGAAAAAGATTTAGGAGTGTTGGTACCCTACGACCTGAAATCGTATGCGAACTGTGACAAAAACGCCTCTCAAGCAAACCTTGCACTGGTAACATTGAAGCGCATTTTTGGCCAGTTTGACGGTAGAACCTTCCATATAATCTTCAACAGTTTTATTCGTCCCCACTTAGAGTACGGAAACATAGTATTTCCTCCCTCCCTCCAAAAGGATAAGGTCACTCTGGAACGTATACAACGTCGAGCCACGAAATCAGTTCGGGGTCTCAAATTCAAACCTTATGAAGAGCGCCTCAAATCACTTAACCTTTACCCGTTAGAGTATAGGCGTCTTAGAGGTGATCTTCTTATGACTTATAGTATCCTTAATACTTCTGGTCATCCCCTTAAACAACTTCTTAAGCTTAGTCATAACACTAATCTCAGAGGTAACACCCAGAAATTGGAGACCCTACATAGCAGAACAGACTGCAGACACAACTTCTACTCCGTTAGAGTTGTCAAGTGCTGGAATTCGCTGCCGACTGAGCTAGTCCAAGCGACCTCCCAGGAGTCCTTTAAGAGAAAACTTGACTTATTCTTAAGGACTAAGGATAACATATTATTATGATTTACCAAATTCTTTTTTTCCTCTATTATCGTTCATATACCTAGGTTTTTGCCTGGAGGTATTGGTGATCCACTGCTACCAGACACGGAAGCCCGTTAAGCGAAAGCTTCTTCTATTCCGTCCTCAACCATTTGAACCATTTGAATACCACTGTCCTCTTTAAATACTTTATCCCCTTAGTTTCGGACGAATTAAAACAGTAATTCTTCAGCAGCACAACTGTGTATTACCCTTTAAAACCATATTCTAGTTATAAAAGGACTAATAGTACGTCACTTATGACCAGTTCAGTTTCAGGTTTAAAGTCTAATATCTTTTCCTATCTTAAGTTACCTGTACTCTAGGGCGGTTTTCTTACGGCGCTTCTTTTGACCTTAGTACGTCTCGAGGGATTAATGATTTGTAAAAACATCTAATTCTGGATATATGCGTGAATTTCTATAAGCTAACACTGTTGTCTAATCACCAAAAGTGATAGAATTGGTCCTATAGATATAAAGATTGGTTATGAGTCTCTTTACAAGTCCACCTCCAGTTGTGAAACGACTTATAAGTTATATCAAAGAAGGTTCAGACAAAGAAGAAAAATGGAAGGAAAAGGCTGTCAAATCGTTAGTCAAGAGGTTGAAAAACGGGACACAACTAGACGAACTGGAACGTGCCTTAGTTAGCCAAGATCCATCTACACGCTGTGTTACAATACCGCGTTCATTGGATGGACGGCTACAGGTAGGTTTGTGTGTCTGAGACTGTTTGAATATACAATTTGAGGTAATCAGTAAGCCGTTTTCTCAAGGGTAATTTCATTTCAAAAGTAAATGCTTTTTTGTAAATAACGTTCTAACAGCTACATTATGCTATTAAGGGGGCCTCAATTAACATATCACTGAACTAAAACTGTCCATTTAGTTCCTATTCCCAAGCTTAAAACAACTTAATCTAAGAGTATAGCCCAGAAATTCAGGGAAAGCCTTGTAAAGTGTAGTTTTTAACCATAAAATCACAATAGTGTCTGTTTATGGATGAATTAGAAAAGTATGCTGGAACAGATTGCACAATTGTGTAAAACTGTTATTCAGCCATTTAGTTACTGCAAAATCAGTCAAACCTGTCATTTAATTAGTGTTTTTGCTCGAATTTTCCTTGACGCACTCCCAGCTGAAAGTAAATACTATGATTCTATTTGATGTGTCTTATTTATTGCTCCAGTTCACCATAAGGTAGTGAAGTATTTGTGACAGTGACCAGGTAAGTATGTCAAAGTTCACGTGGTTTTTGCTTGATAACAATAAAAAGATGAGTTTCAGGCTTTGTAAATAATAACGTACGAATAAAGCCTGTTGACAGGCGTCGTGTATTAAATATTTGATACTTAGCATACTTGGTGGTCAATTATCTCGAGATATTTAATCTAATAGTCATTAAAATTAGTGTACCAACCCACTTAATACTCAGTGACAACACTTTATCGGCTGGATAGTTTCCGGAAGATACGCAAGTAATATTTGCTACAGCGAAATCAGGTATCGGTCTGCAGTGAAATAATTTTTATCAGCAGGACTCAGAGATAATATGAAATACGGCGGACCACTGTCAGTCAAGCGAGGAGTAGTGTGGTGATTTAGGAAAAATATCCGGAAAATAAATGTCTGTCCTTCATTTTATAATCAACGACTTCTCGACCTCGAGTATGCGGATGATATTGTCTTACTGTGCGATAATGCTTAAGCCATGCAATTCGCACTTAATCAGTTGGCAATCAGTGTCCGCAGGTACGGCATGTGCTTTGCACCCTCCAAGTGCAAAGTATTCCTACAAGACTGGCAGGATTCTCATCCTGTACTCACCCTGGATGGTGAGCAGATTGAAGTAGTATCGTAGTTCGTGTATCTAGGTAGCTATATAAGTGCTGGTGGTGGCGTGAGTGATGAGATTGATGCACGTATAATGAAAGCCAGAACGGCTTATGCCAATCTGGGCCATCTTTGGCGCCTTCGTGATGTTAGTCTGGCTGTAAAAGGTCGGATCTACAACGCGTCGGTGAGAGCAGTTTTGCTCTATGCTTGTGAAACCTGGCCTCTCCGAGTTGAGGATGTTAGACGTCTCCCTGTGTTCGATCATTGTTGTCTCCGAAGGATTGCTGACATCCAGTGGCATCGTGTGTTCGGGCGCAGGGATGATAATTCAATTGGTGTCTCCATCTTGAAACACCGACTTCGGTGGCTTGGACATGTTTTACGAATGTCGTCCCAGAGGCTTCCACGTCGTGCATTATTTGCCGACCCTGGGACTGGTTGGAAAAGGCGGAGAGGAGGTCAGTGTATGACATGGTGTCGTGGCATGAAAGAAAGCTGCAAAGGGCTAGCTTCTGTTGGTCCTTCACGACTCCCTGGCTGTGGTCCGAGAGATGGTGCAACACAGTGGCTAGAGACGTTATCAGATATGTCCCAGAATAGAAGCCAGTGGCGATCCTGCTGCAACCTTTTTTTACTTTCTACATAAAGAATGGTTCTAACTTTCTTAACTGAAAGAGTCTTCTGGTTGTACATTTCAGTCCACCTTATATTTTCATCCCTTCTCTTGCTACTTTCATTATTTTGTGTGGCGCATATGTATCTGGTGCTCTTTTGTACCAATATATATGTGTTTAAATAAATAAGAAAACTACCTCCCGAATTTCACAGCAGCAGCTTGGGGCCCCCCTGTTTCGTCACTTTTGGTCACCTCCAGACTTCCTGACCTATTCTTGACACTAACGCATCAGTGTGAGCGATAACCGGGGATGATTTAACCATGTAATTATCACTCCGCCCGCCATGTTATCAAAACCTCGATAGGGTTGTAATTTCTACCTACCTTTTAGTTTCAGAGATTGTATTTACTGTGATAAGTTAATTAAAAACGACCTAATGCATATATGCTGAGTCTAATTGTTTCTGTAATTAATGTAATGTGTCCTTAATCAAACGGCTATATGTGCCAAGTTTTTGTCACCCAACAGAGTAATACCGGTTTCTTTAATAAGTCTGAATAGCTGTCTGCTGTTACCTATTGCCGCTGCCTTTTCCATCTCTCTTGCTTTCGCTACCCACCGCTTTTCACGATCATTGCGTAGGCTTCTTATTAGCCTTCGCTTAAGCTGACTCCGCTCTTCGTTATGTTCAGAGCCAGGTGGGATGAGTTTTCGAGTATCTATCAGTGCGGTAGATGCTGCCGAGATCCATTGTTTCTCCCTAACCTTATGGATATCACTGCTGTTTCCACAGCTTTTCGGATGTCATTACACGCTGCCTCGAGGTGGGCACAACTTACATGTCTGTCAAACTGTTTTACCAGTTGTTCCTGAAATATATTCTTAGCTTGCTTATCATTACGTAGAACCCTTAGAGGATTCCTTGCAGTGTCTTTCCTACGTCCAGTAAGATGCAGACAGATACGTGCTCGCACTAGAGCATGATCTAAGTCTAAACATGTGCCCCAGAATGATCGAGTCTTCTATGGAGCCCCTCCACCGGTGGCTGATAGCGATGTGATCTAATTGGGTCCAACGTTGGGACGAATTCGGGGGTCGCCATGTCAAAGAATGTTTTTCCTTATGCTTAAAGTTAGTATTTGCAAGAAATAGGCGGTTATCTGAGCACAGCTGCAACAGACGGTCGCCATTATCTGTTCTTTTAGCCACGACACCATAAGATCCACCCAGGTGTCTTTCCCTTTCACTTAGTTTACCTACTTGAGCATTAAAGTCACCAGCCACTATTATTACATCAGAACGCCTAGCTTTTCGGAGAAGGTCAGAAAGTTTCCTGTAAAACTCATCTTTTATATCGTCTGAGCTGCAGTCAGTGGGGGAGTAGGCAGAGACAACGAAGAGGCAACGACGAGTTTCCCTATCTTTCCGAGTCCTTACTGATCCGTTTAGTCGGACAGCGCATAGACGACTGTCTACTGGGATCCAGTCTAAAAGAGCTAGTTCTGACCTAGGACTTAATGCTATACCTACTCCAGCAAGGCCACGGGAAGCAGCATCAGTGCTTCCAGATACACGAAGCGTGTGTCGAGATGAAACTTTATTTTGATTAGGTGAAGTCAAATGAATGACACTACTCGGATCTTGTATACGCGTTTCGGAGACGCAGCACACATCGATGGTGTAAGATTCTAGAGTCCTAGCTAAGTAAGCCTGTTGTCCTATTTGGCACAATGTTCGGACATAAAAGTTCCTATATGTAGTTTAGAGCGTGGTTTCAGGAGACCAGGAATAACGTTCCGTGTACTTGAATCGTTTGCCATAGCGGTGCGAGGTGATAAAAGGACGTGGGAAGGGTTAGTCGTGGAGATAAGAGAGTTGTTATTAGGTGTAGGAAGGATTTGAAAGTGACCAACTTGGTCTCGTGTGCAGTTACGGGCATGAGGGCTAATATCACTTCCCGGCTGCCCACACCGTAGAAGGGCATTTCTTGAGGGACCTGAAAAAAAAGTTGAATTAGTGTTGGTCTTAACGACCTGGGAGCGTGACCGCAGTGCCCAAGGGACATCTGCTTGAGGCCGGTCACGCACGGCCTTTTTGTGGGGGATTTTTGACGTGTTAGCTCCGTTCTTCAAAAAAAACCTTACCGCCGGAGACGGAAATCCGTGGGATAAGGCGAGGTGTGCATTTTTAGGGTCGACCTTTTCTAACCCCACCCCTCCTTGTGGGAAGGCAGCATCGCTGTCATGCTGGTTGTCTGAAGGAAACACCTTACTGCCGTCACACCTCTGTACAGTCGGCATTACGACTTCGCCTTCGGACCTTGGTATTGCTGCTTTTAGTTTTACCGCTCTTCAACCGACCTGTCTGGTATGGTAGGACCTCGAGGAACAATTGTTCCAGCCAGCATAGCTCGATTGCTTCATCACGATAGGCAAGCCCGACCACCACGTCAAGGTAGCAGCAACGGTCGGGTACGAGAAAATCAGTCTGGCTTCAGACCTGGTCGTGGCTGCATCGACCACATATTCACTATTCGTCAGGTTTTAGAGCACAGACATGTTTATCGGCGTCCGACAATGATAGTTTTTCTTAACTTGAAAGCAGCATTTGACTCTGTAGGTCGAGATGCTCTGTGGCAGTGTCTGTCACTGAAAGGTGTACTTAAGGAGTACATAAACCTTGTGAAGGCTCTCTACTCGAACACTACCAGTCGAGCGAGAGATTATGGCGAACTGTCATCTGATTTTGCAACCCCAAGTGGTGTCCAACAAAACTGTCCACTATCCTCATTTTTGTTTAACTTCATTATAGACCTGTTGCTGGAAATAACACTCTCGTCGACTGAATTTTCAGGAATCGATCTCCTACCAGAGGGTCCACTAAGCGACTTAGAATACGCAGACGACATAGTCCTGTTTTGTGAAGACGCTGGTAAAATGCAGTCTTCTGTTGGAACTGCGTAATAATGCCAGGATGTTTGGGATGCGTTTCTCCCCATCTCAATGTAAATTGTTACCCCAGGACTGGCCTGCATCAACACTTGAACTAAGGATAGGGAGTGAAGTAGTCGGACGCATCAACAACTTCACTTATCTCTGAAGTCTGATCAGCCCTAATGGGTTGGTGTCTGACGAAATCTCAGCACGGATTCAGAGAGCTCGTTCGACTTTTGCCAACTTACGTCACCTATGGCGAAGACGAGATATCCGTCTATCAATTAGCGGGCGAGTATACTGCGCAGTAGTTCGATCTGTTCTACTTTACGACTGTGAAACAGCCATCAAGAGTAGAAGATACTCGTAAGTTACTAGTATTTTATCACAGATGCCTTAGAAATATTGCTTGCATCTGCTGGGATCACCGGGTAAGTAATAGTGAGGTTAGACACAGGGTGTTAGATAATGATAGTAAATCAGTTGATGAGGTCATTAATCTTTATCTACTGAGATGGTTGGGTCACATGTTACGTATGTCTGAACACCGATTACCACGACGGGCAACGCGGACTATACGGGATGGTTGGAAGAGAGTTGGGGGCGGCTAAAGCAAAACATGGCATCAGTGCTTGAAGTCACTAACTTCTAGTGTGAGCCATGTTGGTAGATGCAGACTACTTGGTTGGGGTCCGCGTGACTATCGTAGCCGATGGTTGGAGACTCTGTGTGACATGGCTCAGAATCTATCACAATGGCGTAGGTGTATACACTCTTTGTCTTCCCTTAAACCGTGAGATTAAAATCGCTTCATATTTGTCTTCCTTCCTGTACTGTATTCTTATATACAACCTTTCTTTTATGTATTACCACCACTAAATTAATTATTTCTATGAATCCGGTGTTGATTTTGTTGTGCTAACGACGTATGGCTACCGATGGATAAATGTGCCTGGTACTACGTTGTAGCTAACTGACTGACTATTTGTCACTCATGGCGTTTTAAAAAAATTTTCCAATCTGGCAGGACATCAATTACTTAGAAATCGAGCGATGGTAATTAAGTCTCGGAGGAAGCAAGATCAAGCTGCATTGAGATAGTAGACGCAAATAACAGTTCTTAGTACATTCCGACCGAATAAGTAATATCTCGCTTAACAACCTTCAGCAGATTGACCTACTTTAGTAAATCCCTCAGTAACACTGTCGGAAATCCTATCAATCGACCAAGTGAAGTTCTGCCTCCACAACATGGAATACAAACATTGCAACCCTTAAGGGTCTCACTTGTTTTTTGAATGGATTTGTTATTGAATAACTGAAGCGAGTATATTCTTACATCTTTTGCCCTATGTCAGTAATTCATTAATCTATATTGACCGGGTTATACATGCTCCTCAAATACTATTTGGATTATTTGTTTAAATAGTTAATATCCTTTTCAATAATTACTGTGTCGACCATTGTAAAAACAAACTCTTTTAACTATCTAACTTTAACTATTACCAGTTACTTATCGACCTAAATGACTATCATCCCTTTAATGCTTCATTAACTTATTGCTGACTTATTAATTTTCTAAGTAAAACCAACCAGATACAATGGATCTATTAGATTTCGGTGCTATTTGATCCAAACTTTCTTGTCCCATAAACTAACTTTCTACTTAGTTTAAGCTTCAGTAAGCTCTATACCGAAAAGTATGTCAGGTTTTCAACTGACCATTCAGGAAAATTACTTACTGTTAACCGATTTCGTACGTTCGATGCTCAATATATGCGTGAATGTGAAGGTTTGTGAAACTGATTAGTAATATTCTAAATTGTTTCACAATTAATCATCATGTTATACTAGGTAAGAAACAGTGAGCAATCAAACTTTAACTCTTGATTACGTCTTGGATACATAACATACAATCATAACCGACGAACAAAGCCAGTTATCTAAAATGGTACGAAACGTAAAATGAATCAATAGCGAGCTATTTCGTCAGTTAACGATTAATGGGTTAGTTCATAAAATCGTTGGATTCATGGCTAGGTCAGTTGAATAATTTGTATTAACTAGTTCATAGTTCTTTCAATAAATATTTCTGTGTCTGTCTGTCTCTGCATTCCTTTTTCTTAATTGTGACTATGCAGTTTTCAAATATTTGATTTTTGTATATTATTGAGTACTGATCGTTAAGACTAGAAACCTACATTACTCTGGTCTGTCATAATGAAATGTTATGAATTTTTATGGAATTTAGATCATATGCCTCGTTATTTTATACATGGTTTTAGATCTTCAACGGTTAGGTCGTAATTTTCGTGTTGCTATTAGATACATTAACCATTTTCTTTCACACGTTTTTATTTGCTTTTGATTTTCACTAGGTTGCCCAGAAAAAAGGTTTACCACACGTTTTTTACTGCCAACTTTGGCGATGGCCAGACCTGCATACTCAGCACGAGTTAAGACCTATCGCTACTTGTGAATATTCTTTCCAATCAAAACGCGATGAGGTTTGTATCAACCCTTATCACTATCGAAGGATTGAAAATCCAGGTTTGTTTAAGATGTTTTATTTCCATTCTCAACATTAGTTGCTATCTTCGTAAGAATTTGTTTATCTCCTGACGGAATCGTTCTCAGTGCACTCTTGAGCTACCGAAGTGCACTCTGAAATAGAGTCGGTTTAAAGTGATAGTTTTAAAAAGATCATTTTCATGACTACCCCACGTAAATGTCGTTCTGTTAATTTGTTATGGGTTTTATAGTTCTATGAAGACCGACATTTGTGTTCCTAGTGTTTTTATCGTAATTTATTGTAACTATGGTTCATTACTTGCATCATCATCAGTAGAACGTCACTAAAAACCAGCCATTGTTTTTTGTTAAACTTTCAAAATAAACTAACGGAAAGAAAACATATGTAGAATATGTTCATCGACTTCTTAAGTTTTCAGTTTTTCTTTTCATAAATGTCTATTGATCCAAAGTTAGCACAGGATATACTTCTGTATTGAAATGATGATTAATTAATTTATCAAGCATGATATTATATGAAAAATACATTCAATAAGTCAGTGGTTTTCATTTTCGGATCTTTTGAAACGCTTTTTCTGTCCAGTCCTAGTCAACAAATAACATACTATATTAAAGCAACTAAAACTAGAGGCATAAAATATGTGATAGCTATCGATGTCGGTATTTCAAGACAAAGGATATTTGTAGGTTACTAGCGTTTAATCATAGATTTCTTCGAAGCACTGCCCACCTATGTTAAGAAATCCATCTAACTAATGGTAAGATCGGGCAGGGGTACCACGTAAAAATGGGTAATCTGTTGATTAGGACATAAATATTCGTGAACTGGGATGGTTTGAATATGTGTTACGTATCTCTAATCATTATCTACTTCGACTTGCAGTGTTGTATGGTTTAGGGGTAAGCTTTAAAAAGCATGGGGGTGATCAAATTAAACTTTGGCATCAGTCTATGAATATCTACAGCTGAACTGAACCATATTGATAGGTTAAGAATATTTAGTTAGAGTCCGCACGATTATCGTGACCAGTGGTTAGGGAGGTTAGGTGACATGGATCAGATGTATTCACTCTTATTTATTTAAATACATAAACATTGGCACAAGCGGGCACCAAATGCATATGCGCCACACAATAATAGTGAGGCCAGTAGTAGTTATCATTGGTAGGTTTAAGGGCTATGATACTGCCCGAGTGGCCAAACCGAAGCAAGTGCTTTTCTTAGGAGGACACATCAACAGTATTTGACCTAGACGTCTAATCCACAAGGCAGTGGAGCAAGTTTAGGAGATCCAGTCCCATGATAGCCGGTGACCAATAATAGGTTCATACGCCTTTTGTTCCCTCAGGATCCTGTAGCCCATGTGCACCATCGGTTTAGAATCAGGGTTTTGCAACTTTCCTAGGTGAACCTTCGCCCTCAAATGCCCTGATACGGCCGAGAGTGGGGAGAGTCCGCTTTCCATCCTCTCGATTTCGTAAACAGCACTCCCGCTGCGAGAAGGCAGTGAGTAGGACTTCCCTGATAGCGGTTGTATACACGTGGCTATGTGAGAGGATTTCGAGAGAGAGCTGACTCTCCCCACCCTCAGCCGTATGAGGGCATTTGATGTTGAAAATTATCTTGTACTTTTTATTCCGCTAATTAATTATTTGTCTGTTCCTATTGTTTTCTACTATGGAATTTACCTTTGGTTTTGTCTCTTTACTCTGATATGATATATCAACTTGAACCGACGCACATATTTTCCAGGTTCTACGGTACATGTGATTAACTGACTTTACTAAGTCTAGAAATACGCTGGTAGACCTCAGCTCTGTTTACATGATTTTTCTGTCTTTCAATAGTAATCAAATACATACTTTGTAAATATGGTTACCCAGAAATCGCCATGTTTTTCGACTGTACAGAATTACTATCCTCCACAGCCTTTTTCACCAATATGTTTAGTATTCAGACGAATGTGCTTGTCTTTCCAGTAGGAAAATGTGACTTGAGTCTTCTCCGTTATATTACTATTCATACTAACAGAGCTACTCATATACACGAACTTCTCGACTATTTACAACTGCTCATCATAGAAAGACAAGCAGAAAAAGCAGGTCAACTTCTCACGCATTTTACATGGTCTGAGCATTATGATGTGATAGTTAGTACTTTGAACACAATCACTGACAGACTTACAACCTTACGAGTATCACATGCATTATATGCATATAGGTTTTGTATGTTGTACACTCTTCATCTGTATTTCTAAATTTTTACACTAATTATCCGCTTACTTTTTGTATCATTTGATATTAAATTCTCTATTATTTGTTAAACATTAGAATTCCATTCCGCCCACTCTGTACAGACTTACACAGTCAAGGTTACATCATACAACCGTTAAATATTCATTCATACTTTTATCATGAACCATGACAATCCAAAAAATTGTTATCAAGTCTATTTGGTTACTTGGAATGTTTTTCGAAATAGTGTTATCTCATGTCAAACGTTTTTAAATAAATAATACTCAAAAACTTATGATTGTTTACATTTTCATTTCACACTAAAAAGTTTCTTCTCAATATAACTATTTTCAGTAGCTAAACCCGAGATATTAACTTGTGTATTTCGGATAAAAGCTGGTTATTAAACCTAACAGGCGACTGCCAAAAATCTAACCTATTAAAATCGACTAGCATTTAATTTCAACCAGTATGTGACAAGTCTGATGCTTACTCCAAATGCATCAGTGTGAACTGCCAGTTAGTACTACAAACTCTCACGTAAACTACTGTACTCAAAAGCTGTGTATATAAAGCAAACTGGAGAAGTTCATTGTCATTGTGAGTTTAGTTATATCTGTCTGTGGAATTTCTCGCTTTCTGTAGTATATTATCAATAAGCCTTATTTATTTATTTAAACATAAACGTTGGTACAAGGGGATACCAATTGCTCATGCGCCACATAAATCATTCAATTTATGTGAGGACTGTGACACTGCCGGGTGCCCAAACCGAAGCAGGCGCTTTTCTTAGGGGGACACATCCACAGTATTTGACCTAGACGTCTAATCCACAAGGCAGTGAAGCAAGTTAAGGAGATTCAGTCTCATGGTAGCCGGTGACAAACAATGGGTTCATACGCCTTTTGTTCCCTCAGGATCCTGTAGCCCATGTGCACCATCGGTTTAGAATCAGGGTTTTGCAACTCCGTGTCCACTAACCCGGTTAAAGCGCCGGACACTCGCTTTCCATCCTCTCGATTTCGTAAACAGCACTCCCGCTGCGAGAAGGCAGTGAGTAGGACTTCCCTGACAGCGGTTGTATACACGTGGCCATGTGAGGATTTCGAGAGAGAGAGATCTGGTTCTCCCCACTCTCGTTTGTGCCAGGGCATTTGGGGGTTATCAATGATCCTTGACTTCAGTTATGTGTCACGATGAATGCTATTTTTGATAAATTATCTTTATCTCATTACTAAACTCGTGAACAAAATTTAAATTGGTAGTAGTTTCATTACATAATTTTATTGTTAGAAGAAACCCAATTGAAATAACGAATGATATTTTCCGTCATGTCTTCGTTTCTTCTTTTTGGTAGTATTTAATAGTTTAAAGTTAATAATCCATCAATAAACGTGTTTTATTAAATTACCCCATTAATTTTCGTCTATTTATAGTTCTCCCACCGATTATGGTTCCTCGTACAGTTAACAATGGGGCTTCGGGAATCAATAACGACAACAACACACATCGTGGTGTGACAGAATCATCTACTGAACGTTATGGAAGAGGTTCATCTTTTGGTCCACATCATTCTCGATACTCCTCTATGCACAATCAGTATCAACAAGGACTTCAACAACAGCATCATTTAAACGCTTTACAGAGTCATCATCCTTCCACTGCTGGTTTAAATGATTCTATGATTATGGGAGATGATTGTAGTTCAGAACCAAATAGTTTAGCTGCCCTCCTAGCTCCTCCGTCTAAGCAACCCAGACAACATCTTGCTACAGATGCTGTAACAGCTGCTGCTCTAGCCAGAGGTGATGCACTTGACGCGTATACTGTAGCGAGTCGAGCAATAGCTGGTTTAGAAAATGTTGGAAATGTACTCGGTGGAACGCATCCACCGTGTGTAAGTCTTCGAGAGGTAACTCGTTTACTTAATTTTAAATACTCACTTATATTTGCAAATAGTTTATTACCCCCATGGTTTCGGCAAGTTTTATTTGTCTCCTTGATAGTTGCTTAGATATTTACTTATCAACATCGGTATGACGCCATGCATGTGGGTATTAATTTCAGCAAAATACAAATATGTGTGTGTGGGAAAAAACTAGTGTTATAAATTTAATTCTTCTAACTGATGTGATAGTACCACATTACTAATGTAAATTTCAGTATGATTGTTTAATATAATCTTATTATAACCGGCTGAAAATTTGGAATTTGATTTTAGTGGTCATATTTACACCTTGTGTGTTCATAGAAGTACTTGCTTATTGGCATGGTTGCGAACTTCCGCTAGTCAAATTGACTGAACTTGTACCTATGTGCGCTAAATCACCATCTATGTATAAACATTCGTATTATTGTAAATCATCTACAGGTTTCTGTACTCGGTTTCAAGTCTCATTATCTACGTGAGGAATAACAATACTGTTCGACTGTTGTAACTTATATACGTGACGAAGGATTTGAACCTGTAACTTTATATGATTATTAATTGTTTATAAAATCACCACTTTATCAACAAATTTGAATTAATGACACAAAGTAACTTATAACGATGTACCGAAGAGCAATCGAGATTTTTAGGTTACTCTGAAATTATTAGTACATCATCCGCAACATCCAAAAAGAACGTTTCTGCACATGATGAGTTTTGATTTCATCACCGACTCATTGGTAACGTAATATGACCTTATATGAAGGTTTATTGGTTCAAGTTACTACAGATTCACATTAGGGCAGTAATGGCAAGCACTAGAAATAGTTGTTTCAATGGTAGTAATAAACAAAAAATAGAAAGACGAGTGTAACCGAATAATAAGAAGTATAAAATAATTTCCATGATGCCCTCGTACAGCCAAGGGTGGGGAGAACCAGATCTCTCTCTCTCGAAATCCTCACATGGCCACGTGTATACAACCGCTGTCAGGGAAGTCCTACTCACTGCCTTCTCGCAGCGGGAGTGCTGTTTACGAAATCGAGAGGATGGAAAGCGAGTGTCCGGCGCTTTAACCGGGTTAGTGGACACGGAGTTGCAAAACCCTGATTCTAAACCGATGGTGCACATGGGCTACAGGATCCTGAGGGAACAAAAGGCGTATGAACCCATTGTTTGTCACCGGCTACCATGAGACTGAATCTCCTTAACTTGCTTCACTGCCTTGTGGATTAGACGTCTAGGTCAAATACTGTGGATGTGTCTCCCTAAGAAAAGCGCCTGCTTCGGTTTGGCCACTCGGGCAGTATCGTAGCCCTCACACCTACCAATGATAACTACTACTGGCCTCACTATTATTGTGTGGCGCATATGTATTTGGTGCCCTCTTGTTCCATTGTCTATGTGTTTAAATAAATAAATAAAATAATGCTAAAACTCACTTTTAACAGAAATATAAGAAGTAAATAGATTTACTGCACCACTATGAATGATTTCGAATTTCGACACTCAAAATCGTCAACCGTATAATATGGTCGCCACCCAAGCTCCATCCAGAAAGTCAGCATCTCTCCATATGGAGTAGATCTGTGTTAAGTGACTTCTTCGGCTGACAATATATTACGGTACCCACCTTTAGTCTTTTTTATTAACCTACTCCTACGCTAGTTAAGATAACATATCGGCGTAAAGGGTGACTAAAAATGTTTAGTAGTTTCAACCACTTCAGTTAGTGAAGGTTTACTGTTTCATTAGTCAACCTACTTTTCCTATTCAGAAGGTTACATTTTGATTCTATAAGTAATCTAATGTAACTATTGAGTTTCTTTGATACATCCTGTAGACTAACTATTTGAAATTACGATAACTATGAAGGAATATATGTGTACAACAAACAATAATCATGGTAATTGTTCACCCTAAACTATTGAATCATATATTTAATCCCATATCTACAGGCTGCTGAAAATATGACTCTGGGTGGACCCCCTAATTTAGTTGGAACGCCCCCAGCTCCTCCTCACACAGGCTATCAATCGTCTCTTATGAATGTAGTGTCCAGTCTTAGCGGAGATGGTCGTGATTTCGCTCGCACTTTAGGTGTAGCAAATCACATTCACAATGCTACAACAAGGTTTGTTGTTTGGTTCTTTTTAATTCTAGAATGCTTACTTGTTTAATAAAATGATTCGACTTTTTTAAGTTATTCGTTTTTTGTTGTTACAAAATTATTTGAAATAGGATTTTGGCGAGATAGTGTCATGAAGATAGGAAAGAATTAATTTCTCAGACTTATTACAGAGGGTTGTTTTATTTTCCCCATATGTAGATGGTGGTAAATTTCACCTTATATCAGCAAAATATTCATCTGTCAGTTACAAACGCTGTAAGACCCTATACAAATGTATATCACTATATTTTTCATCCACACAGTGGGAGGAAAATTGACGAAATAAAAAACAGTGGAACGAAGTAGTATCAATAAAATAACAGTCAGTCAATCAGCTACAACTTAGTACCAACCACATATATGTATCCGTCCACGTTGCTATACCTCATTAGCATAACAAGATCAACACCGAATTCATAGAAGTAGTTAATTTAATGATGGTAACATATAAACGAAACATTGTGTATAAGAATATAATACAGGAAGAAAGACAGATATGAAGCGATTTTAATCTCACGGGAAGACAAAGAGTGTATACACCTACGCTATTGTGATCGATTCTGAGCCATGTCACCCAAAGTCTCCAACCATCGGCTACGATAGTCACGCGGACCCCAACCAGGTAGTCTGCATCTACCAACATGGCTCACACTAGAAGTTAGTGACTTCAAGCACTGATGCCACGTTTCGGTTTGACCGCCCCTAACTCTCTTCCAACCATCCCCAACACTAGTCAGCATTGCGCGTCATGGTAATCGGTGTTCAGACATACGTAAAATGTGACCCAACCATTTCAGTCGATGAAGATTCATGACCTCATCAACTGATTTACCATCATTCCCTAATACCCTGTGTCTAACCTCACTATTATTTACCCGGTGATCCCAGCAGATGCGAGCAATATTTCTAAGGCATCTGTGATCAAATACTAGTAACTTAGGAGTATCTTCTACTCTTAATGGCCATGTTTCACATTGGTAAAGTAGAACAGATCGAACTGCTGCACAGTATACTCGTCCCTTGATTGATAGACGGATATGTCGCCTTCGCCATACTAGAAGAAAACAACATCCCAACGATCTGTCATTTTCTGTCATACCTTGACTAAGATTAATCCATGAGTAGTGTTCTTTGTCGGTTTTTAATATGTAATGGGTGAACTCTGCATTTATTTTTCTTCTATTCCACTGACCAGTTGGTCAGGTCATTTGAGTAGACTCAATTTGAATCTTGTATTCCATATCGCAATAATAAATCTTATGAAAAAATTATAAATAATTTCTGTTCGTAATTTTTCGACTATGATTTTCATATACATTCATATGAACTTCCATTGAATAGTAATTCTATTGTGAAATAAACCGCATATTGTGTAGATCGGTCAATTTTAATGTAAAGCTATGGTATGTGGATAATATGTTATTTTTAAGTCAGTTTTCAATCATAAACAGTGTATGACGTAAGACAAGTTTATTGAATCGAAGTTTCCCATTTTCATATTAGCACAGAATGAAAAACTTAGAGGAAACTACAAACCCAAAAAACAAGTGTCAAAATAAAACAGTACGATAGTAAATAAAAACAAAACGTAGAAAATGTTATCCTAAAAGAACAAATGAAAGATAAAGTATAAAAATATTGAATTTGAAGATTAAACTTCAGATGAATAAAGCATCTACAACATGGTAACCAGTTTTGAGCCATGTCACTCATAATCTCCGTTTCATTCATTTTGTTCTAGATCATCAGAAATTCTAAATTCTTTACATACATTCTCAAGTTCGATAATGATTTGGAATAATGTTTTTTTTACCAAACGTTTTAATTCTTCCTCACAAACGAATCAGAATTTTAGTTCATACGATATGATTTTGATCTATCCACAATATTCTATAATTCTGTCAATTTACCCTAAGTTGTCCTCTGATCTCTTTGGTTCTTTTCAGTTCAACCAAGTTTAATTCTCCCTGACAAAGACTTATATTTTACTGAAGAAGTACAAAGTTGTCTCTTTTTTCAACAATCTAAACCGTTAATTATGCTTCCTGTGTAACCTCTATAATTATTATCTGAAGTTTTAGTTTTTTTTGCCTTAAAAAATATACCACTGAATTTTTCTAAATACCATTACTCTTTAGGTCACTTAGTATGAGTGATTATCCAATTCCTGTGTCTGCTTGCCAAGAAGATCGTTCTAACGATTCTCAATGCCTAGGTCCAAATGCTGATAATTTGAGTTCAAGTTTTATGGGTCAGTCATCATCAGTTTCCTCATCTACAACTCAGAAAGCTCCCAGTATTGCTGGTGCCGGCCCGTCAATAAACTCTCCTGGTACATTGTCATCGGTTGAAGAAAATTGTATTAGTGAAGATGACAATATGGATCTAGGTATGTATTCATGCGTATAGTTTGTTTGACAATAAGAATAAGTTTTAATATTTTTTTCACTCACTAACTTTTAATCATAAATCTTTTTCAGAAGTTTTTATGTAACTGGTATAAATTAATTTAACTTATTTATTACAGAGTACAAGTCTATGTATTCAGCTTTGAGTCACATTGTTCGTTTTTGAGAGCTAGCGATACTACTTAGCTGCCTAAACTAGAGAAGATGATGTAGAGGTTTCAATCTCTTATCTACTGATTGTGAAAGTGGAATGCTTTGACCATTAGATTACGCAGTGCTACACTACACCAGTAGTGTTATGAAACAAGATTATCTCGAATGGTGCTAGAGGTGTATGGTCGATAACCACTTTCTGCATCGTAGAGGAAAACTTTTCAATCTATTTCAAAAGGAAACTAGATTAGTAGTATTCTTGGCGACCTTGTAGCGCGGCTACAAAGTTCAAGGGGTCGTACATGGCTTTTTAAGAGTTCTTACTGTGTCAGTTCTGTACATTAAATGCCTTACCATCATTGATAGAAATTTGTGGAATAAGGTGAAGTGTGTCATTTCTTAACCTTTTATTTAAGCAGTAGTAGCTTTGAACTCATATATTATGTTTCCAATGGACGCTATTCAAGTCGAATAAACCGATTAAATATACTTATCTTACTTTTAAGTTACCAATATAATTTAATATTTGTATTTATGCTCAGAAACATCTAAATTATGCTTTGTTAATTAGTCCACTTATTTTATATCTATGTTGTCAAACAAACATAACTGAGCAACTGAAAAAAGCTCTCGATCAGAAAACAAAGTATGAAAACTTTCCCCTTTTGTCCTCATAACTGTTGAATACTATTGTTTATATATGGAGAGGTAGCTTATTGGTTAGGTCATTCAACTTACAACCACTCGTAGATTAAAGCCTCACTCTACCTATTCAGTTTAGATGGCCAAGCAGTGTCATCAGCCTTTATACATAAAGTGTAATGTAAAGCTGAGTACACGAATCTATACTTGGTCATACTAAATTTCTTTTGTTCACTGTAACCATGATATAGCAGTGAAAGGGTTCAACTTCAAACCATCAGGTTGTATGTCCAAACTGTGACTCAACTATTCTGATTCAGTTAGCCGAGTACATCAAAATTTATTTCGTTATTACTAAATTGTATTAAATAGTCTTTCACCCAACAAACATATCTTTATTTCTCAATTTCATAGTTCATAGGTGGTTAGTGAGTTATGTTTAATCGATATTTAGGTTACTTACAAAATGTCATCTTTCCATCCCATAATTAATTATGATTCATTCTGTCATAAAAATATCATTAAAAAGTACACTTGGTAGTTGTCATGTAGGTTTTCTGCAGTGTATTCACCTTTTTCCAGTGACTTGATTATTTTTTTAGCTTCCCTGGCCTTCTGTTATTATTATCCTCTACTCATAGATATGTCATAATACTATATAGTTCTGTTTTAATATTTAGATATTTATTATTATTATTATTATTATTATTATTATTATTGTGTTATTGCATATGTAATTAGTCCAGGCCACATGTTTATTTAGATGGGAGAGATATACATCGTGTGTAAATTCCTTTCATTGGCATAAGAGAATGTTAACGATGATGATGATTGAATTGTGTTGACCAGTAGAATTACAATTCAACTGTTTTGTTAGAAATCTATAGTCCATAAAACATGTGTACACGTATATATGTATATATATTTACTTGTTGGCATGTATGATCTAGTGATAAATGAAGTTAAACGGAAAGTTTACATTCTCTTTATCTATTGAGAATTTCAATTAATATCTAATAGTTTCATTAATGTGTACCAAAGTTTCTTGTCTGCGTATGTGTGTAGTCACTTTGTATAGATGACTTCAGTTATTATTTATGTAGATGTATATATTTTTAGGACATCAGTCAGTCAGCTACAACGTAGGACCAGGCACATATATGCATCGGTCCAAGTTGCCATACCTCTTTAGCACAACAAGATGAACACCGGATTCATAGAAGCAATTAATTTAGTGATGGTAGTATATAAAGAAAGATTGTATAGAAGGATATAGTACAGGAAGGAAGAGAGATATGAAGCAATTTTCATCTCAAGGTTTAAGGGAAGATAAAGAGTGTATACACCTACGCCATTGTGATCGATTCTGAGCCATGTCACCTAGAGTCTCCAACCATTTATTACGATAGTCACGCGGACCCCAACCAGGTAGTCTGCATCTGCCAACATGGCTCAGGCTAGAAGTTAGTAACTTCAAACACTGATGCCATGTTTTGGTTTGGCCGCCCCTAACTCTCTTCCAACCGTCCCCAATACTAGTCATCATAGCGCGTCGTGGTAATCGGTGTTCAGACATACGTAACACATGGCCCAACCATCTCAGTCGATGAAGATTTATCACCTCATCAACTGATTTACCATCGTTACCTAATACCCTGCGTCTAACCTCACTATTACTTACTCGGTGATCCCAGCAGATGCGTGCAATATTTCTAAGGCATCTGTGGTCAAATACTAGTAACCTACGAGTATCTTCTACTCTTAATGGCCATGTTTCGCAGCCGTAAAGTAGAACAGATCGAACTGCTGCGCAGTATACTCGCCCGCTAATTGATAGACGGATATCTCGTCTTCGCCATAGGTGACGTAAGTTGGCAAAAGCCAAACGAGCTTTTTGAATCCGTGCTGAGATTTCGTCAGACACCAACCCATTAGGGCTGATCAGACTTCCAAGATAAGTGAAGTTGTCAACGCGTTCGACTACTTCACTCCCTATCCTTAGTTCGAGTGTTGACGCAGGCCAGTCCTGGAGTAACAATTTACATTGAGATGGGGAGAATCGCATCCCAAACATCCTGGCATTATTACTCAGTTCCAACAGAAGACTCTGCATTTTGTCAGCATCTTCACCAAACAGGACTATGTCATCTGCGTATTCTAAGTCGCTTAGTGGTCCCCCTGGTAGGAGATCAATTCCTGTAAATTCAGTCGAAGAGAGTGTTATTTCCAGCAACAGGTCTATAATGAAGTTAAACAAAAATGGGGATAGTGGACAGCCTTGACGGACACCACTTGAGGTTGTAAAATCATATGACAGTTCACCATAAGCTCTCACTCGACTGATAGTGTTCGAGTAAAGAGCCTTCACAAGGTTTATGTACTTCTGAGGTACACCTTTCAATGACAGACACTGCCACAGAACCTCTCGGTCTACAGAGTCAAATGCTGCTTTCAAGTCAAGAAAAACTATCATTGTCGGACGCCGATAAGCATGTCTGTGCTCTAAAACTTGACGAATGGTGAATATGTGGTCGATACAGCCACGACCAGGTCTGAAGCCAGCCTGATTTTCTCGTGTTTGCAGTTCACGAGTTTTACTTAGGCGCCTGATAATTATTGAGGCTAGTATTTTAGATACTATGTTAGTCAGACTAATCCCTCTATGGTTATCACAGGATGATTTTGGCCCCTTCTTATATATTGGGACAATCAGTGATTGTGACCAGTCGGATGGGATTACATCCGTCTCCCAGATTTTAGCCAGAATATTAGTCAACCTAATCGCTAAAATTGGACCACCATATTTAAAGACCTCTGGAGCCAATCCATCAGGACCAGCTGCTCTTCCTCGTTTCAGATTACCTATAGCCTTTTGAACTTCAAGTAGGGTCGGGGGGCCTACTTCAATGTTCCATTCAGGTTTTCTAGGAATAGTGGGTAGTTGTGCAGTAGCTGAAGGCCAGCTAGGACATATTTCCAAGCTACGTATTTTCATAGTTGATAGTTTGGTGAAATATTTATTCATCATACAAACGCACACTGCCAAGGTGTCCCATACTAGAACGAGATTCCTGTACAGTGCTTCCAGGTTTTCAATGGTGGTCTGACTAAATTTGGTTCGTGATTTCGATGATACGTTGGGACATTTTAGTTTTGTTTGCTTATATGAAAAGTTCAAAAACTGGTGTAGTAATTACAGAAATACAATAGCATTCCAAAGAGCCATTAAAAACGTGAAAAGAAAGATTGTGCAGCTATTTTCATTTAATTTCACAACCTGCCCCCTTAATCTCTAAATAAATTCTATCTTCTAAGTGTGTGAATGTAAGGTCTGAGTTATTCCAGTAATTACATTTCAAGTTTATAGCGATTTACAGTTTGATGGAATGTAGAGTTCAGTATTACATCGTTGTGTTGTTTACACCAAATAGTTTACAATACTTAACACTGTCAATCATTTGATTCCGTACAGTTTCGATATTATGCAACAGTCCAGTTTATTTACCGTAAAAACACCCCTTGCAAATATTTATGTGACATTACATTTAAATTTCGTTGCAATAGAAAAAAAACAGTAATTGTATTTACATTATCCTTTCATATGGATTTTAAATCGTATTCTTGAACTGAGGTCTCTTCATTTAATCTTACTTGCATTAATTACGACCATAATTCTATCTTTCTTTATACTATTCATCATACGAATTTCACTGCGTTGTACTAATATGGTATGGCAACACATACTAACGCAAATTTTCTAGGCTATACGTTGATTAAGACTGACTTTATTTACGCGATTGGGGATAATTCCGAGTGGATTTAACTAGCGGATGTAAACGTAATGATTTCTATGATAATTAAGGTTGCTTACCTTTAAATAAAACCCTTCATTTTGTGATTTCGAATTACTTACAAATAGCATTATGAATGCATAATCTATTACACACCTTCCAATCTTATATTGAAATTTTTGTCGTAAGAACATTACGCTAGATGTGTAGACTTAACTTATTTAATCAATCACGTCATATTTCCTCTGGAACACAAACGAACGTAGCCAATAAACCCTTAAACAATTCTATTTCCTTTCCAGCTATCGATTTTTCACAAAACCAAAGATCAATTTCCATTAGAGATTAATGTTTTTTTTCTTTAACTAAATATAAAACAAAGTGTCCAGCAATGTTATTAGACAATTTAAAAACTACGTTACTTAGAAATTGAAATTAAGCAAAAATCAGAAAAGTTGAATGTGTTATATCTTGTGGTCGAGTCGATGCCCAGTTAATTTATGACGTGACAAAACCGCCAATCAGAGAGCAGCGAATTATCGATTGGAACAGTGACACACGAAAACCGTACGAGCAGTCTAGGGTGCTTATCAGTCCTGCTTCTACATAGCCCAGCCAGTCCAAAGTCCAAAACATCAATAACAGCCTCTGCGGTATAAATCATTGTTTGTCAAACATACCAAACAGACTGACCGGATCGTATTAATAAAATAAAAAATAACATTTGTACAAGATTCAGCCAAATGTGACTGTGAATGTGAAAGACAGTAATTCATAGACTAGGGATAACTCAAGAATGGTAAACCCTATAATAATAGTTTATCATTCAAATTAGTATTACCAATAAAAATTTTACAACATGAAGTTTAGAAACGAAATATTAATATTTCAAATTTCAGAAATGATGAGAATCATCAAATCAAATTTGTTATATCGATCGACTGCGTGCGTTCTTGCCCAGTTGATATATATGACGTTATAAGACCGCCAATTAGAGAGCAGTGAATTCTCCACGGGATACAACAAAATTGTATGTGATAGTTTGAGGGGGCGGGAGGAAACAATTTTATTCCAAGTTTATATTTTTCCTTGAAAGCAGTTGCTTGATAAGCTATTTTCTCATTTTCGTCTACGATGTATAATCTGAATAATTTTTAAGTAGATATTACTCTACATATATGTATTATTTTAACATAGCTTAGTAACAATTTCATTCTTTCCATTCTTCCTATTCATATAAAGTTCCTTATAGACTACAAAACATTTTTTCTCAATGAATCTTTCATTTGTTTTTCCTTTTCTTGATTTTATTTTTTTCCAGATATGTTAAGCGATGTTCTTATTGATGGGAATGAAATGACTTCAGTAGCTTATCAAGAACCTGAATATTGGTGTTCATTATATTATTATGAAATGAATACTCGTGTTGGAGATACATTTCATTGTTCTAGTCCATGTTTAACTGTTGACGGTTTCACCGATCCAAATAGACACAATCGTTTCTGTTTAGGTCTACTATCCAATGTGAATAGAGGACATCAGATTGAGCTAACAAGAAGGCATATTGGTAAGTTGATTATAATACTTTATATATTTGTATGTTTAAATACAACGTATTACTTAGTACTATAGAAGGCAGTGAGTAAGACTTCCCTGGCAGGGGCTATATGCGCGTTTATTATTAGTATTATAATTAATTAGAAATTTACTGTTAAAATTGAAACAAAACTATGAGTTAACCAATCCATAACATCACAGCCACGTATTAGTTCTTGTGACCAACACAAACGAAACAAGTAACGAGAAAATATAATATAATTATATATTACAAGAATAACTTAAACTTACCAATGAGTTAGTAGAGTAATGGCTCAATGATTAATGCGCTCGGTTTTGAACCACTAATTCCTAGATTCAAGCCCCGCACCACTTCGGTTTAGGCAACCGGATAAGTATCATTGGTCCCCATGTTCATGTACCAGGAGAATGAGTTAATTTTAATAAAACAGTGAGTGATTACAGGACAAAAGAAGTAGGTTATGATTAACGTAAATACCACAAATTTTCATTAGTTACACTTAAAGTTACAACCTACTAGTGTTTTCTAATACATGAATTTAAACATTTCTAATAATTTGATTAATGCAGTCGACATTATGCACTTGGTTAGTTGAACATCATAAATTCATAATCATTTTGTTATTGAAACCTTATTTCTGACAACGATACGGCTCAGTAGGCTATCCAGGTTAGGTAATTGAATCCAAAACTATGAGTATTTTATTCATTTGTAATGTTCATAGTCGGTTTTAAGAATTGTCACAATATCTTTATGCTTTAACTAGAACAAACAGTATTCTCGGTAGAGTCTCCTCTTGCAATAAAATTTTTTTGTAACAAACTGTAAATGTTTATTAATCTGTGAATACTTCTAGAGTAGGAATACATTTTCTTCAATCTTTAGTCATATTAAAACTTTACGAATAAATCTTGTAACATTGTTAATGGATCTTATATTCAATTTATCCTTGTATTTTGGTAGGTGTATATGGAGCTTGACTAACATTCATTCAAAATTCATTTACATGTTTATTCGAATATTTAAGATGTTCGGATTGTTTTTATGGATTAATGATTCAACATTTCAACTAATGTTCTCTTCTTGTTTGTTGATGTGTTTGGCTTTCGGGAGTTGTTTTTTTTTAATCTTCAACTGTTACGTTGATTTTTCTCACATTCAGTCGGTTGAATTCGATTTCATATAAAGAGATAACAACAAATAGTTAATTTGATGAATCTATTTTCAGCTTATTTCATCCTTATCTTTTTTTTGCCTCTCGCTTTTCTGTTTCTATAAAACAAAACAAAAGTTTTCTATTTCCCCATATCCAAAAAGTGAACTGGGTGGTGGGCAAAGATGGGAAATCAACATCCTGAAGCTAGTACTTACTGTTTCTATTGATTTTTTCTAACAGATCGATGAGGAGTGGAATGTGATTGAAAAAAAATATGTATATCAGTATAAATCGATTTACAGGTCAAACTTGCTATCCGGTGTATGTCCTTTAAAGTTAATGGTTGTATGTGTGTGTATATATATGTACATACACACGTGTGTGTATGTGCTAAGTGAATGAAGTCATTTATGATCGAAATAGTTAAGTGATAGAAAGTTTTCTAGGTTAAATAAAACAATAATGATAATCGTGTATTGTTGTTTCTTTTTTATGACATTTTTAATTGCTAAGCTAACTTTCCAATATCTGTTGTATATGTTATTTATGAATTATTAGTATGTATATTTATAACATAGTAACCAGTATCTTTTGTTACTTGTATTAATACATTTCTATTGATGATTTGGTTTCCATTTAAACTACATATAATATGAATTTCTTTTAAAGTTTACTCTTGGTTAGTAACTGTTATTATTGGTTAGTTTCTCCATCTCTAGTGACTATGTAATGAGTTTAAAATCTAATAAACAAAAGTTATTTCAGACGTATATATATATATATATATATATATATATATATATATATATATAGGTAGTTTGCCCTTCTGTCTTTATGAGATTATAAATACTAGTCAAAGTAATAAAAAATTAAGTCAAAGTTCATTATAATCATTTCACTCTTATCGAAATTACCTTGTTTAGATAATATATATTTCTACTAACTAGATTACTGTTTTACTGCATAAAATGTACTTGCCATAGATTTCTAAATATGAATGGTTAATATGGTAAAATAATGAGTCTTGGTTACTGTGATGTAATGAATGCTAGCGCTGTTTGGTAGTTGGAGTCGATCAGTAGGATGCCCTGTGTATAGATTTCATGCTAGTTGAAATTCCCTCAATAATTTTTGTTTGCACTCTTCAGGATCCGTATTAACCGTATTAACCAGCATCTCAATGAGATATGTTATCAATTAGCTATTCAGTCCTTTTATAGAAGTGAGTAGTAAATGGATTTCATATTATTTGTTCTGTAATACTGATCAAGTTCTGTGAATAAATTTAGGATGGATTCACTACTGTGAGTAATTTTACTTTATAATGCACAGTGAAATCACAGGTGATTTAAAAACTCTCAGAATGAGCTATTAGCACTACTCGGTCTTTATTATATAACATATTTACAACGTACAACTTCGTTTACGTGACTATCAACAGCATTTTTGTATATATTAGTGATTAATACTACCCCCTGTTCCTTAAGGTGAAATAGTTAGATCAGGATTCGAACTAATACGTAGCTGTGATGTTGTGGATTGGTTAACTGATAGTTTTGTTTCAAGTTTAACAATAAATTTCTAATTAATTATAATAGTAATAATAAACGCGCATATAGTTTTATTATAAATAAAATCTTACAAAAGATTTCATATTTGACTACATTCGATTTCTTTCATTCCATAATACCAGGGGTATTCATTTTCAATATTACTATTGGGATAGATTTATATGAATATTCCATATCGGTTGGTGAGTGTAGTCGGTCGATAAATTATGACTTTTTTTCATGTTAATTGTTCCTTGTCTTATTCGCTACTATCTTTTCTTTTTTGAAACTAGGTAAAGGTGTTAAACTTTATTATATTGGCGGTGAAGTGTTTGCAGAATGTTTAAGTGACAGTGCTATATTTGTTCAATCTCCTAATTGCAATTATATGTATAAATGGCATCCAGCAACTGTATGTAAAATTCCGCCTGGATGTAATTTAAAAATATTCAATAATCAAGAATTCGCCAATCTTCTTACAGAGAATGTAACTAAAGGTTTTGAAGCTGTTTATTCACTAACAAATATGTGTACTATACGAATGAGTTTTGTCAAAGGATGGGGTGCTGATTATCGGTATGTTCAGTATCCTTTACAATATTATCCAATATTCAAGAGACTTTACATGAGATATATTTTATGTATGAAATTAGTTGGTAATATTTGACCAGATCATATCTGATACCCGTGATATGGTAGTGATTTCACCTGTCATGATAATTCAGCAGGGCTATTTTGGCTGAAAATCTTGTCCCTTCAAGTTTTTTTCATGCTGGGTAAGCTGATAGGAGGGTACCATTTCTAAACGGAACCGATTTAGGGTTCAATAATGATATCATACTCCTGGTCATACTGATGTATGGAAGCTGTAAAGTATTCCTTATCATATTAAGTGTTGTTTCCCTCTCACATTTATTTATTTAAACACATAAATATTGGTACAAAGGGGCACCAGATACATAGTAGACAATATGGTAACTATATTGATTATTTTATTTTCATTAACTAAATTCCTCTATCGTTGACTAGCCGAACTTCATGATCAAATCCAAATATATGTACTAAACTACACTTCTTTGAGGACAGGTAGTTTACTTACTTACTAAGTAATTGATTCCGTAAGCACTATTCAAGTTGAAAACGAATCTTCCGGTATACAATCATTACTTTTCTTGAGTCGTTGATCACATCTACGTATTTTTTTAGTGTCCAATGTTGTAATTTAAAGGAAAATTTTGGTGAAAATGCCATACGTTGTACAAAGTTAATGAGTTTTGAGATAGGAAAAATCATATTTAAAAATAATCAGCTTAGTTTATAATATCTACCTACAGTTACACCGACTAGTTTCC
Organism: Schistosoma rodhaini; assembly: GCA_944470415.2. Classification (NCBI taxonomy): domain Eukaryota; kingdom Metazoa; phylum Platyhelminthes; class Trematoda; order Strigeidida; family Schistosomatidae; genus Schistosoma; species Schistosoma rodhaini. Next base: position 7,140,775 of record OX104036.1, on the reverse strand, counting down.
TTCGTTATTCAAAGGTTTATTCTCTTGTCCTTGATAATGTTTTATCCCTTCTCTACTAACTTACCTTCTGTGTGTGTGGCGTCACTATTTTGTATGTATCCTCCTACCGTCTTACGTATTTTTTTCCTTATTTTCAGCCGACAAACTGTAACTAGCACTCCATGTTGGATTGAAATTCATTTAAATGGACCTCTACAATGGCTTGATCGTGTCCTTAGTCAAATGGGCTCCCCAGATCATCCTTGCACATCTGTCAGTTGAACTAATGAATCTATCCATTATTTATGGATTATTATTATAATAACTGTTAATGTTCAGGATAAATTATCTCTTGTCAATAGTATCTTTTCCGACGTCTTTCGAATACCTCCTAAATAAAAATCAAATCAATTATTGCATACTTATTAATATTATTGTTATTCCTTTCACTGAATTTCTGGCCACCGACGACACTCCTAACTTTAACTCAAGTTCAATTTATCCTCAATTACAGTTCTATGTTGTCACTTGATTATTATATCACTATTATTTTAAACGTTTTAATCCTTCTGAATGCAGTTATATAATGTTAGATTAATACCATATATTCATAATGACAATTTGACATTGATTATGTATTTCATTATCTCCCTCTTCAACCTACTCCCTCCCCAATGTCAACCATTTTCTTCTCTTCCGTTTTTATTTTGAGGACGTAAGCAAGATATTCTTCGCCACTGTCTTACTCATTATTATTGTCTTTTTTTACTCCTGTGTAGTTAATCATTCCATGTTGTTTGTAGGCTCTCTCGCTACCCTGCTTATTCAATACTGCCTTCCTTCCTCTTTGGTTTTTTGTAACACGAGGTACTTTATTTATTTCGTTTTATGTCAGTAATGATTTTCAGACGAATAGCTCTTGTCGTTATTGTTACTGTCATTGTCATTTTATTTGTATCATACTTCCTCTGTTGAGAACAATGTCTTGCACAATAGTTTTGTTTTTCACGAGAACACATTAATTGTATCCGTTTAACCTTTGTCCATTATCGACAGTACCACCCTCTTCATTATATTTGTTAGCAGATGTACATGTTTTAAATGGTTGATTGAAAATTGTCTCTTTTTTTTAAGGAAATTCTTTTGTTTCGTCAATAGTGAGCGCCGTAATTTTCCGCTGGTTTTTTTTTGTATACTACTGAATATCGTCACTATTATTATTATTATCATTGTTGTTACTATTAATGTATGCTTATTTTATCTTTAACAACTACCTGGTTAGTGGTGGTCTGTTTCACATGGTTTTCTGTATGATATATATATATATATACGTATAATCTATAACCCATTCATTAATTATTATAAACTTTTCCTGTTGAAATTCAGCATTTTTTAGTTGGGAATCAACTGCCATGACGATTCTATGTGACGTTGTCGGGTTTTCTCTTTTTTCCAGAGATGTTGATGATGGTGTTGGTCATCTCTTTTTTTTCTTTGTTATCATTATCTTTGTCTTTTTTTAAATTTATGTATGTCTAATGCGTAGTGAACTGTCACCGATATGTTTGCTTGTTTTCAGATCTCCTTTTAATCAGTGGAGGCGGCAGTCGGTAATAATAATAAATATTATCCAGTGTTTGTAATTACTTTAGCCCGATGTTTTGTTAAATATTTTTATTGTCCTATGACTTAAAAAAACTCTTATACATAAGTAAGACAAGTCATTTTGGCTCATATATAAATATATTAACCTGGTTTCAGTTAACTATTTTCCTTTTCAACTTGATAATAAATATAACATTGGAAAATAAATTTAAAATAGTCTATTAGGTTGTATTATATGAGTAGCTTTTGTGTCAGTGTATTACTCTATTCTCTCCCTCTCTCTCTCTATATATATATATTCCTCATTGATACTTCTCTGTCAATATATGGTTACCTTTGGTGTTATATTTCATGGCTATTGGTTTCATTTATACAAATGTTCGTGATGGAAAATAACTTGTTACTTAGATAGACATCAGCTGTTTTTTTATGATTCAGCATACTTGTATCATTTGATTTTCATTATATATACAGTAATTCTTAAGAAATTTTCATTTTAAACATCAGAATTACTTTTTCACATCATTTATGTTAGTTGTCTATCAGTTGAAAATTGACCAAGTTTAATTTTGTCTAAATAATGACATATATTCAATTGGAACAAACATGCTGGTTCTCAAACAGGTTAAAACTACAATAACGGTTAGGACACTGGCGACAGTCTTATAGTTCAAATTAAAGTAACTAATAGTTATGTTTCTTATTGTAAATGTGCTCTGAATTCAGTGTGTCTCACAAATCGAGATACCTTATATCTTACATTATATTCATTACAAGTAGAACTGTTCAAATAATTTAAAGTTATCGCTAATGAGGAACTAGAGAACGCATGGTAAATTCTTTGATTGTTTAAGTGAACATGATTTAGTGTGAAGTCAATGATAGTTTAATAACAGCTGACGTCTGTAACTCATTGGTCACGATAGTGATTGTTTTCTTTCATCTACTGTTTTAAAAAATATTAGAAAAATGTAAGTCAATAAGATTCCTCAATGTAGAAGAATTGTTTCCGTCAGTTCTATTTCAGTCAGTCAGCTACAACGTAGGACCAGGCACATTTATGCATCGGTCCAAGTTACCATACCTCGTTAGCACAACAAGATGAACACCGGGTTCATAGAAGTAATTAATTTAGTGGTGGTAGTAGTATATAAATTATAGGTTGTATATAAGGATATAGTACAGGAAGGAAGAGAGATATGAAGCAATTTTAGTTTCAAGGTTTAAAGGAAGATAAAGAGTGTATACACCTACGCCATTGTGATCGGTTCTGAGCCATGTCACCTAGAATTTCCAACCATTGGTTACGATAGTCACGCGGACCCCAACCAAGTAGTCTGCATCTACCAACATGGCTCACACTAGAAGTTAGTGACTTCAAGCACTGATGCCACGTTTCGGTTTGACCGCCCCTAACTCTCTTCCAACCATCCCCAACACTAGTCAGCATAGCGCGTCATGGTAATCGGTGTTCAGACATACGTAACATGTGACCCAACCATCTCAGTCGATGAAGATTCATCAACTGATTTACCATCGTTCCCTAATACCCTGCATCTAACCTCACTATTACTTACCCGGTGATCCCAGCAGATGCGAGCAATATTTCTAAGGCATCTGTGATCAAATACTAGTAACTTACGAGTATCTTCTACTCTTAATGGCCATGTTTCGCAGCCGTAAAGTAGAACAGATCGAACTGCTGCACAGTATACTCGTCCCTTGATTGATAGACGGATATCTCGTCTTCGCCATAGGTGACGTAAGTTGGCAAAAGCCAAACGAGCTTTTCGAGTCCGTGCTGAGATTTCGTCAGACACCAACCCATTAAGGCTGATCAGACTTCAGAGATAAGTGAAGTTGTCAACGCGTTCGACTACTTCACTCCCTATCCTTAGTTCAGGTGTTGATGCAGGCCAGTCCTGGGGTAACAATTTACATTTGGATGGGGAGAATCGCATCCCAAACATCCTGGCATTATTACTCAGTTCCAACAGAAGACTCTGCATTTTGTCAGCATCTTCACCAAACAGGACTATGTCATCTGCGTATTCTAAGTCGCTTAGTGGTCCCCCTAGTAGGAGATCAATTCCTGTAAATTCAGTCGAAGAGAGTGTTATTTCCAGCAACAGGTCTATAATGAAGTTAAACAAAAATGGGGATAGTGGACAACCTTGACGGACACCACTTGAGGTTGTAAAATCATATGACAGTTCGCCATAAGCTCTCACTCGACTGGTAGTGTTCGAGTAAAGAGCCTTCACAAGGTTTATGTACTTCTGAGGTACACCTTTCAATGACAGACACTGCCACAGAACCTCTCGGTCTACAGAGTCAAATGCTGCTTTCAAGTTAAGAAAAACTATCATTGTCGGACGCCGATAAGCGTGTCTGTGCTCTAAAACTTGACGAATGGTGAATATGTGGTCGATACAGCCACGACCAGGTCTGAAGCCAGCCTGATTTTCTCGTGTTTGCAGTTCACGAGTCTTAGTTAGGCGCCCGATAATTATTGAGGCTAGTATTTTAGATACTATGTTGGTCAGACTAATCCCTCTATGGTTATCACAGGATGATTTTGACCCCTTTTTATATATTGGGACAATCAGTGATTGTGACCAGTCGGATGGGATTACATCCGTCTCCCAGATTTTAGCCAGAATATTAGTCAACCTAATCGCTAAAATCGGACCACCATATTTAAAGACCTCTGGAGCCAATCCATCAGGACCAGCTGCTCTTCCTCGTTTCAGATTACCTATAGCCTTTTGAACTTCAAGTAGGGTCGGGGGGCCTACTTCAATGTTCCATTCAAGTTTTCTAGGAATAGTGGGTAGTTGTGCAGTAGCTGAAGGCCAGCTAAACTGCTCCTTAAAGTGTTCCGCCCATCGTTCTAAACGTTTGGGTTGAGAGCAGTTAAGGGTTCCGTCTTTTTCGGAGATTGTCTCACTTACACTTGACTTCTTAGTTCCGGTTTCTTTTATTAGTCTGAATAGTTGCCTGGTGTTCCCTACAGCCGCTGCCTTTTCCATCTCTTTTGCTTTCGTTGCCCACCACTGCTCACGATCGTTCCTTAGACTTTTAGTTAACCTAGATCTAATTTCTTTACGCTCTTCGTCATGTTCAGAGCCTGATGGGATGAGTTTACGCGAATCCATCAGTGAAATAGACTTAGAAGAAATCCATTGGTTTTTTGGAGCCCTATGGTTTAAATGACTAATAGATGTAACTGCTGTTTCCACAGCTGTTCGTATGTCTTTCCAAGCAGCATCTGTGTCAGTCTTGTTTACAGAACTGCCTAGATGTGAACTCAGTTGTTTCTGGAATTCGCATTTGGCTTTCTCGTCCTCCAGTTCAATCCTAATGGGTCTTCTTAGTGTACTATTCCTGCATCCATTGAGGCGCAGACAAATGCGCGCTCGTATTAAAGCGTGATCAGAGTCTAAACAAGTATTCCAATACGAGCGACAATCTTCTATTGAGCCTCTCCAACGATGACTGATGACAATATGGTCTATTTGAGTCCATCGTTGGTTTGGTGCAGGTGGTCGCCATGTTAGACGATGTCTCTCCTTATGTTTAAAATTAGTGCTTGCTAAAAATAAACGATTGTCTGAGCATAGTTGCAATAGACGATCACCATTATCGGTTCGTTGAACCGGAATACTAAAATACCCACCTAAATGTCTTTCTGTTTGGTTTAAGCTACCGACTTGGGAATTAAAGTGACCTGCTACGAGTAGTATGTCTGAGCGCTGAGCTTTCTGAAGAAGCTCAGAGAGCTTTCTGTAAAAGTCATCTTTCACTTCATCATGGCTGCAGTCGGTGGGAGCGTAGGCAGAAATGACGAAAAGGCAACGACGTGTGTCCCTATCCTTCCGAGTTCTTACGGAGCCATTCAGCCGGACAGCACACAGGCAACTGTCAAAAGGGATCCATTCTAGTAGTGCCTGTTCTGCCCTTGTACTAAGTGCTATGCCTACACCTGCAAGTCCGCGAGAACTAGCCAACGGGTCGCCAGATACACGGAGAGTGTATTTCGTTGGCTGTCCATTTTGGCGAGGTGAGGTCAAGTGAATGACCACACTGGGATCCTGTATGCGTGTTTCGGAGACACAGCATACATCAATGGTACGAGATTCTAGGGTTTTAGCTAAGGAGGCCTGTTGACCTATTTGGCATAGGGTACGTACGTTGAAGGCTCCGATGAGTAGTTTGGAGCGAGGTTTAAGTAGACCTGGGACAGCGTTCCGCGCACTAGAATCGTTGGCCATGGTGACACTTGAGGAGGAAACCGGAACAGAAAGTTTAGCGTTGAAAGTCAAGGTAGAAGGAATAGTAGGAATTGAAGGAGATTGATTATGAATACGGTGGTCTTGAGTGCTGTTAGAGGTATGAGGGCAGTTATCACTTCCCGGTTGCCCACACCGTGGAAGGGTTCTCCTGGGGGTACCTGAAAAGGAAATTGGGTTAGAAGTGGTCTTAATGACCTGAGAGCGTGACCGCAGTGCCCAAGGGACAACTGCTTTAGGTCGGTCACACACGACCTTTTTTTGGGAGATTTTTGACGTGTTAGCTCCGTTCTTCAAAAAAAACCTTACCACCGGAGACGGAAATCCGTGGGATAAGGCGAGGTGTGCATTTTTAGGGTCGACCTTTTCTAACCCCACCCCTCCTTGTGGGAAGGCAGCATCGCTGTCATGCTGGTTGTCTGAAGGAAACACCTTACTGCTGTCACACCTCTGTACAGTCGACAGTACGACTTCGCCTTCGGACCGTGGGTTTGCTGCTTTTAGTCTCACCGCTCTTCAACCGACCTGTCTGGCATGGTAGGACCTTGAGGAACGATTGTTCCAGCCAGCATAGCTCGATTGCTTCATCACGATAGGCAAGCCCGACCACCACGTCAAGGTAGCAGCAACGGTCGGGGTCAGTTCTATTTGAACAAAATTGAAAACTGGATAAACAAACTAAGCACAATAGAAAGTTTTTTACTGGTTACCTTATTTATACTGACAATTATCATGTCTTCACTAATGACTAACTTCGAGAGGGAATTCTTGGAGTTCTGGTGAGAAGCTGTGACCATTGAAGTCGGGTAATATGAGATAGCGGTGCAATATTGTGGATTGGTTGAAGTTACACATTAACACCTTTGAATGCTAGATTAACGGTCAGAATGTTATGTGTTCGCTTGAGATCGAAGTTAGTTTATTGGATTCCCGATTGAGGGTATATGAATATGTAGTGCTGAGGAGTTCCATACTAAGACGAAACGGTCTTCCAGGTTCCCCATGGTCGTTTAACATAGATCGATTCATGATTTCAGCCAAATCCAACAATTTACGCAGTGATTTATTTAGGTTAATGATATATTTTTATTTTCGTCATCAATGCCTGCTGTTCATTTTTCTTGAGTTAGGTACATACTGTTCTCCAGGTTTTATCTTTTCATCCTTAGTAAAGTTGAACCGTACCGCCGGACGACCTAGCGATATCTGTCCACTTGACAAAACACGATATTCTTTCATACATATCGTTACAAAATATTCTAATATTACAGCTTATATTTAAATTATGATCTCAAAATGATTTACACGTCTATTATTGGCTCGGTTCAGCTTCATCAGAAAGCTAGAAAAATAATAGACCGTAGAGGCAATACGCACAGCATGCACATATGCCAATTAGAGACTGACCAGTTGCAGTCCTAACATATCGATGGGAAGATTCAAACAACCAATACTGAATGAATTTAAACTTCACCCCATCGCACAAGCAAGTGGCTATCAGGACTCAGTGGCCGAGTGAATAACGCAATGGTGCTTGAAGCGAAAGGTACTGGGTTGAAGTCCCAGAGTGAATATCAACTGTGAGATGCAGGTATATCCAGTTGACGAATCCCAAATAGGACGGAACGCGCGTCCTGTATTCCACTGCTAGCCACTATCCATCTCTGCTTACCAATAATCAGTTATCATTTGCACTTGTTTAATTTAAATTGTCCTTGTTACTCAACGGTAAGTATTGTCACCTATACACTTGCGTGTGTACCTATACCGTGAAAGGTCATGGCTGTTATAATAACATGTATGCATCAGTTTTATTTGTTCTTTCCTTTTTTGTTAGGCTTATTTTAATTTAATTATTCATGTCCCTCCCACTGTGTATGTGTGTGAAAAATGTTTACCTTGACCTAGAATTTATCCGATCGTCTAGAGTTTTTATTTGTATATGTGTGATTAATCTAAATTATAAATGATGTCATATTTCAATTTATAATGTATGTCTGTTGCTTGTCTATTCTTTTATTCATTCCTGTGTTTAGATGGAGACGAATGAATGCGTTTGTAATTTAGTTTTTGAGGTCGTTTTTTATCACATGTAGCGGATAGTTGGTAAATAAATGATAAGGTCAAAGTTAATATATAACTCTGTATACCAAATATAAGAAATATTTTCACACATCTTCCAGTTGGATACTAAATTTTAAACCATGAAAATACAAAATGATTAATATGTAAATGAGAAGTTGATTCAGTTTTGCAATTGATTCACAATTGTATCGTATAATTCAAAAGATCCTTGCTTTTGGTTGTTTAAGAATACCAATGGATACTGTTAAATAGTACATTCTTAAAACAGTAATGTAATGATCCAATATCAAATTATCAATATGGGGTTGGGCAAATTATTGAATTTTGTTGAGATCACGTATCGATCTAAGTTAGAATGCCACTGAAAATCTGGAAGCATTAGACATCAGTTTTGTCTTAGTGTACAACTCGTCAGGAGTGTGCATCCATGACCGTGCTATCGAGAATCAGGAACATTTGGTCTTGCTTTATAATCTCAGTAAAATTCGTCAATCTCTATAACCCTACACAGCTATGATGTGCTCACTAGTGACCAACTTCGAGAGGAAATTCCCGGTGTTCTAATGAGAAGCTGTGACCAGTGACCTGTCGGGTGTCGGGCAGTTACCGGCTTAAGGCAATAGTAGACGGTGGCGCGATATCGTGGATTGGTTGAAGTTACACATTAACAACGTTGTATACCGATTCAATGATCTGTAAGTCAAATGTTCGCGTGTGACCAAAATTAGTTAATCGGATTCCTGGTTGAGGGTATGTGGATGCGCTACGTTGACGAGTCCCTTACTAGGACGAAACGGTCATGTAGTGCTTCCAGGTTTTCGATAGTGTTTTAACATTAATCAACTCGTGATTTCAAATACGAGATTAAATCGTCTAGAATATGCTGTCCCAACCTTTGCTGCCACCTTGACATGGTGGTCGAGCTTGCCTATAGTAGTGAACCAATCGAACTATACTGGCTGGAACAGTCGTTCCTCAAGGTCCTACCATGCCAGACAGATCGGATGAAGAGCGGTAAGGCTAAAAACAGCAAACCCACGGTCCGAGGGCGAAGTCGTACTGCTGACTGTACAGAGGTGTGACAGCAGTAAGGTGTTTCCTTCAGCGATGCTGACGTCCCGCAAGGAGAAGTGGGGTTAGGAAAGGTCGGCCCTAGAAATACCCACCTCACCTTATTCCACAGATCTCCGTCTCTGGAGATAAGGTCTCAACAAGTGCAGAGCTAACACGAAAATTACCCACAAGTAGGTAGTCTGTGACCGACTTCAGACAGTTGTCTCTTGGGCACTGCGTTCGCGCTCTCAGGTCGCTAAGACCACTTCTAATCCATTTTTTCAGGACCCTCTAGAAGAACCCTTCCACTGTGTGAGCAGTCGAGAAGTGATAACCATCCTCATACCTCTAACAGCACTTAAGATCACTGTATTCATAATTAATCACCCTCTAATTCTTATTATTCCTCTTACATCGACTTTCAACAAAAAACTTCCTTTTTCGGCTTCCTCCTCACCATGGCCAACGATTTTAGTGCTCAAAACAATGTCCCAGATCAACTAAAATCTCGCTCAAAACTACACATTAGTCTTCAACGTACACACCCTATATATCTGAAATCACGAGTCAATTGAAGCTAGACCACTGTAGAAAACCTGGAAGCACTGAACGGCCGTTTCGTCCTATTATGAGACTCCTCAGCAGTGCACATCCTATGTCAAGTCAGCCAACAGGCCTCCTTGGCTATGACCCTAGAATCTCGTGTCATTGATATATGCTGTGTTTCTGAAACATGCATACAGGCTCATAGTGTGGTCATTCAGCTGACCTCACCTCGCCAAAAAGGTGAGGCGACAAGATACACCCTCCGATGGCTAGTTCTCATGAGTTAACAGGTGTAGGCATAGCACTTAGTACAAGGGGAGAACAAACACTATTAGAATGGATCCCCGCTAACAGTCGCATGTGTACTGTCCGGCTAAATGGCTCCGTAAGAACTCGGAAAGATAGGGACACACGTCGTTGCCTTTTCGTCATTTCTGCCTACTCTCCCACTGACTACAGCCCGGATGAAGTGAAAGATGACTTTTACAGAAAGCTCTCTGAACTTCTTCAGAAAGCTCAGCGCTCAGACATACTACTCGTAGCAGGTCACTTTAATTCCCAAGTCGGTAGCTTAAACCAAACAGAAAGACATTTAGGTGGGTATTTTAGTATTCCGGTTCAACGAACCGATAATGGTGATCGTCTGTTGCAACTATGCTTTGACAATCGTTTGTTTTTAGCAAACACTAATTTTAAGCATAAGGAGAAACATCGTCTAACATGGAGACCACTTATACCAAACCAACGATTGACTCAAATAGACCATATTGTCATCAGTCATCGTTGGAGAGGCTCGATAGAAGATTGTCGCTCATCCTGGGATACATGTTTAGGGTCTAATCACGCTTTAATACGAGCACGCATTTGTCTGCGCCTCACTGGACGCAGAAAAATTACACTAAGAAAACCCATTAGAATTGAACTGAAGGATGAGCAAACCAAATGTAAATTACAGGAACAACTGAGTTCACATCTAGGGAGTCCTGAAAACGAGGCTAACCCAGATGTTGCTTGAAAAGATATACAGACAGCTGTGGAAACAGCAGTAACATCAATTAGTCTTTTAAGCCAAAGGGTTCCAAAACACCAATGGATTTCTTCTAAGTCTATTTCACTGATGGAATCGCGTAAACTCGTCCCATCAGGCTCTGATCACGACGAAGAGAGAAAGAAATTCAGATCTAGGTTAACCAAAAGTCTAAGGAACGATCGTGAGCAGTGGTGGGCAACGAAAGCAAAAGAGATGCAAAAGGAAGCGGCTGTAAGCAACACTTCAGACTAATAAAAGAATTCGGAATTAAGAAGTCAATTGCAATCGAAGCAATCTCGGGAAAAGACGAAACTCTTATCTGCTCTCAGTCCAGACGTTTAGAACGATGGGCGGAACATTCTAGAGAATATAAATAAATAAATAAATTTGTAATATCCCAATGGGTAGAAAAATTAGATTTTCTAACGTTTCGTGAGTCACTGTAAGCCACTTCTTCAGAGAATAACATTTATTCTCTCATTGGGATATTACAAATATATTATTTATTTATAACAATCTACCCAATGCTCAATTTATTCAAAATTATCAAATCAAAAATTGGTAATGTAACCTACAAACTCATTCTAGAGAATAGTTTAGCTGGCCTTCAGCTAAACTATGGCAGTGTCTGTCATTGAAAGGTGTACCTCAGAAGTACATAAACCTTGTAAAGGCTCTCTACTCGAACACTACCAGTCGAGCGAGAGATTATGGCGAACTGTCATCTGATTTTGCAACCTCAAATGGTGTCTTACAAGACTGTCCAGTATTTCCATTTTTGTTCAACTTCATCATAGACCTGTTGCTGGAAATAACACTCTCGTCGGCTGAATTTTCAGGAATTGATCTCCTACCAGAGGGTCCACTAAGCGACTTAGAATACGCAGATGACATAGTCCTGTTTTGTGAAGACGCTGGTAAAATGCAGAGTCTTCTGTTAGTAGTGAGTAATAATGCCAGGATGTTTGGGATGCGTTTCTCCCCATCTCAATGTAAATTGTTACCCCAGGACTGGCCTGCATCAACACTTGAACTAAGGATAGGGAGTGAAGTAGTCGAACGCATCATAACTTCACTTATCTCGGAAGTCTGATCAGCCCTAATGGGTTGGTGTCTGACGAAATCCCAGCACGGATTCAAAAATCTCGTTTGGCTTTTGCCAACTTACGTCACCTATGGCGAAGACGAGATATCCGTCTATCAATTAGCGGGCGAGTATACTGCGCAGTAGTTCGATCTGTTCTACTTTACGACTGTGAAACAGCCATCAAGAGTAGAAGATACTCGTAAGTTACTAGTATTTGATAACAGATGCCTTAGAAATATTGCTTGCATCTGCTGGGATCACCGGGTAGGTAATAGTGAGGTTAGACACAGGGTGTTAGATAATGATAGTAAATCAGTTGATGAGGTCATGAATCTTTATCTACTGAGATGGTTGGGTCACATGTTACGTATGTCTGAACACCGATTACCACGACGGGCAACGCTGACTATACGGGATGGTTGGAAGAGAGTTGGGGGCGGCTAAAGCAAAACATGGCATCAGTGCTTGAAGTCACTAACTTCTAGTGTGAGCCATGTTGGTAGATGCAGACTACTTGGTTGGGGTCCGCGTGACTATCGCAACCAATGGTTGGAGACTTTGGATGACATGGCTCAGAATCTATCACAATGGCGTAGGTGTATACACTCTTTGTCTTCCCTTAAACCGTGATATTTAAATTACTTTTTACCTTCCTTTCTACGAACTAATTCTTTTTCCCTATATCATATCCTTATACGCAGTCTTTTTAACATACCATTACCATTGAACTAACTACTTCTATGAATTTGGTGTTCATCTTGTTATGCTGATGAAGTGTGGTAACGTGGACCGATACATATATGTACCGGGTCCTACGTTGGAGCTGACTGATTGTTTACTGAACCCTACTATTCAAGTTTACATGTGACCAAAATAAGTTCTTTGAAATGGTGGATTAGTAGCAGCTACCAGTATATCCGAGATCAGAGTTGAAAGTTTGTTTTTAAAAATCATCTATAACTTCTCTTGATGATCTACTCTTTTAGGAGTGGCTTAATGTCACCTCACTCTACTCCATTAGGTTTGTACCATCTATGTGATTTAGCTGTAGTTAGTTCTAGATTGAAATTATTGCTCTGATGATTCATCAGTTCACTCTGAATGTTTAATAAGAAGGACTTTAAAGTTCTTTATGTTCATTTCTTGAATTATCTACTAAAATATATCGTTCAGTGTCAGACTAGATTTGTAAACAATTACAAAATGAACCTTATCTTTTGCAACAAATTAACGTATGTATTAGCAAAATGTGGTGAAGACGTGCATAGAAATGCTGATCTATTCTAGCACTCCTAAGGTGCGACCACCATTCCTGTTATTCAGTTACAGATTTAATTGATTAATTACATTGATCAAAGGAAGTATGAATGAAAACTAGTTGATTTACATAACTTTTATCGCATGAAGTAAAAATTTGCTTTTTTTTTTTACTTTCACACCATTTGATAATTAAATGAAAATTTTGATCCGGTTTTATGTGTTCTGAACACAATTGTTTGAACTTTACATAAATACCTGGATACTTTTAACTTATTTCTATGGGTTGTTTAAATCTTCTAACTCTGATTTAGAAAAAATTATTGTGACTTACTGACAACGTTACGGCATTCTGCTCATTATCCACATATCCTTTAAAAGACTGATCAGTTGCAGTTCTTAAAATCAAGAAGAAGATTCAATAAACAACCCTTACAGATGAAATAAAATTTATCCCTGTTCCACAGGTTAGTAATTATCATTACTAAATAATTAAGTCGGTAGCATGTTAAGCGTTTGAAGCAAAAGGTATTAGGTTCTAGTCCCAGTGTGATCAACTCTAAGGGGGTAGGTATATCCAACTGACGAGTTCAAATAGGGTGAATCGCGCCTCCTGGATGTTTATTTATTTATTTATTTGAACACATAAATATTGGTGCAAGGAAGCACCATATATATATGCGCCACACGAATCTCATTCGATTTGTGTCAGGGCTGTGATACTGCCTAGGTGCACAAACCGAAGCGGGTGGTTTACTTAGGGGGCCACACCCCGAGCCTTTGACCTAAATATCTGATCCATCGTGAGGTGATGCAGTCCCGTGATAGCCGGTGACCAACAATTGGTTCATACGCCATTTGTTCTCTCAGGATCCTCTAGCCCATGTGCACCATTGGTTTAGAATCAGGGTTTTGCAACTTCCCTAGGTGAGCCCTCCGTCTCCACTAACCGGATTAAAGCGCCAGACATTCGCTTTTCGTCCTCTCAATTTCGTAAACAACAGTAATGCCACGAGAAGGCAGTGAGTAGGACTTTTCTGTCAGGGGCTACATACACGTGGCCATGTGAGAGTATTTCATGAGGGAGGGTGGCCCCTCCCACTCTCGGCCGTACCAGGACATTTGAGGGCATCCTGGATATAACTACTAGCTACCATCCAACTCTTCTTATAAAGTCAATATTTGTTGTGTTTATTTTTATTTATTTACTTCTCCCTATATGATAGTTACACCCTGACATTAAAACTTTCTAAATATAACTGAATAAAATCGATTCCCCAAACTATTTTCTTTATGGATAAAAAGCTTTTATTTGTCAATATCTCTATAAGTTAGAAGCCAATCCAAAAAAAACACAATCCAAAAATGATTTAGCTAAATATATATACACACATTAGTATGCTACTCCTCTTTTTTTTGCCTTTCTTATTTATTTACTTATTATTAATATTACAATCTCTTTTCATTAAAAACAAAAAAAAAATTGATAAACTAAGTAGAAAATGTGAAATTCATGTAAAGATGATAAAAAAGAAAACGAAGTAACTAACTAACTAAATAATAATAATGGTGTACTTATAATAAATTATTTTAGTTCTCTTTCTCGCTCTCTCCCTCACCCCCCTTTCTATCCCTCACCCCTCTCCCTCCCCCCCCTCTCTCTATATATATATATGTATATATAACCCGTATGCATCATTTATCATTCTGTTGTATGATTGAATTCAATGATCAATGGAATAGTTTATAATCAAATGATGAAAATAACATACATACATACTACATACATGTAGTTCACTTTAAGTGAAATAGAAATACAGGGTATAGTAAATTTTGGTACCAATATATTTCCTAATTCATTCATCATATAACGAGGATTCTATCATTTCGTATTATTATTATTATTATTATTATTATTATTATTATTATTATTATTATTATTATTATTATGAATTCACTACTTATTCTACTTTGTATGTACAAGTTACCAATATAAAGAATCCCATTGACTACTGAATTGTCTACATGTGAATAGAATTTCATATTGGATCGTTTATCTTATGATTTTTAATCATGATAATTTTGATAAATTGATAATATCAGAAAGAGGGTATTGTGGATATTATAGCAATTTTAATATATCCGAAGGGGTTTGGTGGAGATTTTAGTAATTTTATAGAGTTGAGATCATGATTCAATTGAGTTATAGGGAGAAGCAGTAACCAGTGGAGTTCAACCAAGTCTGTTAGAAGATATCAACTCACTGATGATATTGGTGAATGGTTACTCAATTTCGTGGATTGGTTGAAGTTAGACATTAACACCGTTGCATCGTTGCTCAGTGGTCTAGAAGTTAGGCGCACGCGAGCGAGACTCATAGGTCCTAGGTTCGAACCTCGTGAGGCGGGATCGTGGATGCGCACTGTTGAAGAGTCCCATAATAGGAAGAAACGGCCGTCCACTGCTTCCAGGTTTTCGATGGTGATCTAGCTTCATTTGACTCATGATATCAACTCTATATAATTTTAATATAGTTGAAATAATAAGTCATTTGAAGCTAGACCACCATGGAAAATTTGGAAGTACTGGACGGTCATTTCAACTTATCATCTCAACTATTAAAATTGATAATAAACAAAAGAAATAATTCTTACTTTAAATAGGATATAAAATAAGGTCGATTTGGTGAATTTATTATATATTACTGAAATGATTTGGAAGCTGTAAAAGCTAGAAAGCATCTGATAACGTTTTTTTTCGTTTAGGTTTTTTATACTTACTTATTTACTTACGCCTGTTACTCCAAATGGAGCATAGGCCACCGACTAGCATTCTTCAACACACTCACTCTGTCATACGCTTTCCTTTCTAGTTCTATCCAATTTTCGTTCATTCTTCTCATGTCTGTCTCTATTTCTTAGCGTAATGTGTTCTTTGGTCCTCCTCTCCTCCTTTGACCTTCAGGATTCCATGTGAGGGCTTGTCTTGTGACGCAGTTGGGTGACTTTCTCAATGTGTGTCCTATCCACTTGCAGCACTTCTTCCTGATTTCTTCCTCCCACAGTAACTTGTTGATGATATTGTCTGGCCAACGTGTCCGAAGTATCTTGCATAGACAACTGTTAATAAACACCTGTATCTTCCACGTCTCCGCCCCATACAGTAGAACTGTCTTGACATTTGTATTGAAAATTCTTATCTTGGTGTTGGTTGACAGACAGTTGTATGAGTTCCAGATGTTCTTCAGTTGTAAATATGTTGCTCTTGCTTTACCGATCCTCACCCTCACATCTGCATCATAGGTTTTTTTTATAAATGTTCATATTTTCAATCCTCACCGGATTATCTAATGATCCTTGTCCGGACACCAGTTCATCCTAGGATGAATAGACTATTTTATTAAACAATAATGTTCTATACTGATGACTTCTCTTTTAAGATAAGGTATGATAAACAATCTTGGTTTCCTAGATTGAAAATGCATACAAGAATATAATTTAAATCTGAGAAAATCCTCATCAAGTTCATAGAAATAGTATTTGCAAAGCTTCTATGATAACACCACATTCCTGAATAGAACTAAATACTAATTACTGAATAACAAAATAGATACTAACCACATAAGAGATTATATACTAACCACATTTTGCTAAAAAAAATTTCTGTTTTTTTCTTTTCAAATTCCTTGTAGTTACCTAAAACTTTCGATATGAGTAGTATTTCACACTTTATGTAATAACTGTACAAAATTCTTTACAATAAATATGAACTATATCTAGTCATCATATATGCACTCATAATATTCTCATACGAGGATAAGACACTTGATCTATATCATTCATAGCCTTATTTTTTTAATGATTCTAAAGTTGATATCTTTATATTTGAAAATTGTCTTCCGATAGATCAACTATACTCGAACTGATCATATATTATTGCAAGATCACATGGTATTAAAAAGATGTTGGTGTAAGCCGCCTATTACAAATAAATGAATTATTCAACTGATAAAGTTCAACGCCTACTTGTTCTTGTCTGGATGAGTTCAAATATACGTCGTATATGTGTATGTAATGGCTATATACAATATTATATTTTGGTACAATATAGAATTCTCAGAATGAGGTATTTCAACAATTTTCTCTAACAAAAACAAAAGAAAAGAAAAAGATGGGCAAAAAAGATCTGAATCTGTACAACTTTTCAATTAGAGACATGTTTAAGAATACAGGTTAGTGACTAGATCAATTCTAAAAACCTGTTCGTCATAGAGTATATTCGCTTGGTGAGGTATTATACAATTTTTCTATCTTTGCTTTTGTTCATGGATTTTAATGTATTTACGTCTTGTTCTACCGGAAGATATACAAGGGGAAAGATATGAATGAAGGGGATGGTAAGTATCTGATAAGATAATACCTGCCAGGAATTTGCAAGACTTTAGATGTCTATTCACAACCATATGAATAATAACCTCAAAAGATCCACCATACACTTTGTTAGCTGACTTCAGCTCTCTAAACAATACAGAAAAGTCTTTTCTCAAAAGCCTGGAAAGGAATAATGGAGAACAGTAGAGAATGATAGGTAGTATACAGGAATTGACAAATTGTAACAGTAAATATCGAGTAATGCCGAAAGTATGCAACCTGTTTATGTAGTAAGTTAGATGGAAAACTTTCTTCGATAACAATAAAACATGAGAAAACCAAGAGGGGTCAGAGAAAAAGGTAACACCAAGATAATTGAACTTTGATACTGTGTTTATCAAAGAGTCTCCAATGACACAGGCATTATGGGACTCCAACATGGCGTTTAGGTTCTGTTCATGTCTCAGACTTAAGTTAACAGCTTGACATTTAAATGGATTAAGTAAGAGACCGTTAACAACAGACCACCATTCAATACGAGACAAAAACTTATTCATTTTTATGGGATGTAAAGAGGTAGAAATTGACATACATACAGTGAGATCGTCCGCATATTTCATAAGTGTTTTTTGTGGAAGATAGCAGATCATGCAGAAAAAAGAGGAAAGAAGGGGTGAAAGAACAGCTCTTCGTGGCACACTTTCATGAGACAGTAGAGACGTTGAACACTTTCCTCCAAACACAGTAACCTTTTATCTTGCAGAGAGGTAGGAGCATAGCCAATCGGTTATCCAGCTGTCAGTAATGTTAAGTAAAATTCGTCTCAGGATGGAATCAAAAGCAGAAGTATAATAATCCAGAAAAGTGCATCGAATATACTTCTTACCCTTTTCCAAGCTGAACACTATATTGTGATACAGAACAGCAACAGCATCTAAAGTGCTTCTTTTGCAATTGTAGGAGAGCTGATACAGATCAATGTGTTCTTTCATTGCACGTTGAAGTGTGAGTATCAATAATTCCTCCATTGTTCTGAGGAAAGGTGACGTTATTGCTATGGGTCTAAATTTCATATTCTTGTCACCAAATACTTTTTTAGGTATACGGATTATCTTTATCTTTCTCTACATTTTCGGTATGAGACTAGTTGAGAAGGATCTGTTAAAAGTACTCGTGATTGGTTAACATAGAACGTCAGCACATTTTTAAAATGAGGTTTGGGATACCATCAAGTCCTAAACTTTGGGATGAATTAAGTGACTGGAGACATTTTCGGACATCAGTTTCAGTGAGAATCGGAACACAAATATTCTTCAAACTTGTGGATATAGGGAGCGTGACATCAGATGACTGATGTACGAAAGACTTAGTTAAGTCTGGTTATCGCTTCCATTCTGCCTGTCACTTGTATGTTCTTTAAAGAGTCTCCACATACTTGGGGAGTTGTGTATATTAATGCCCGGTTTCGACCAAATAGATCCACACACAGTCTTGGTTTGTTTTCTCTATATAGTAAGCTGATCTGTTATTTTTGGGAAATGTGCACTATGTGCTGAATCGGATCAGACGGTACGCAACCTTCAAACTATCGAAAATCGATACACGATCACTTTATTAAATAACAGTCAAGTACTCACTTGTGATCATCTTTGAGATTAATTTTCCTAAGTTCCGGTGAAGAATCGTCATCCGGAAATTCAACCAAGCTGAAAATGACACTGTTTCTCTTCAATGACAGAAGCTGACTTTCAGGTTATATCACAAAAGTTAGAAATGTGAACTGTAGAATTCTGACTCAAGGGTTTTAAGGTATCATCTCCGTGGTGAGATCTGAAAATCGTGTTTTTAGGCGTCATATGCACATATTAAGGAGAATCAGATGCCTAGTGCTCTTTGATGATCTAATTATCTTTCAAGCAATTTCAGTTTATAGTAAAGTATACTGACAAATTATTGTTCCCCACAACTTGATCTTTTGAAAAGTTTAAATAAACAGATAACAATAATTGTTACAGAATGAAATGAATCTATTGGTGGGTACATAACATTGGATAAGATTCATTGTGATAACCTCCTTCTTTGCTTTGAATGATGCTTTGATGATACTGGATTCGTGAGTTTCACATCCTACAAGTGCATTTCGTGCTTATGTGGACAGCATTAGAGCAACTCCCTGAGTATGTGGAGCGATTTCCTCTTCGTGATAAGAATACAGCAGAATATCCCTCGTATCTAGCCCTTGCTGTTTAGCTTGGGTCACATTGGTTTCACTGATCCAAATAACTGCCAATCTGTATCTCCTCAGTTCCATTGCTATTTGACTGGTCCTTCCGGTCTCCCACATTGTCTGGACGTACCATGTGCCTATAAAAAGTTTTTGCTCTGGTTGTTAGAAGGGTCATCGGCCCCATGACTTCCGAAGAATCTAGACTTTCATAATGAGGCGTCATAGTTCTTCCTTCTACTCGGAGGTCAGAGCTGAAATGGTTTAATTTGTTTAATCTGGTTGGCGTTTTCTTAGCAAGATATTTTTTCTACGGGATGAGGTTGCTGACCCCATGCCCAACCGTCCTCCTTTGTGTGGCTTGGGAGCGGCAGTAACTCTATAAGAGCTAAAGGAGGATTGGCAAACCAAGGACAGCATTCCTACAATTGAAGAACATTTGGAACTCAAAACAACTTTCAACTAACTTGAAAGTGAGAATCTTTAATACGAACGTCAAGACAGTCAGTTCTACTGTACGGAGCTGAAACGTGGAGAACTACTACAACCATCATCAACAATGTACAAGTATTTCTAAACAGTTGTCTACTCAAAATACTCAATATTCACTGGCCGGATATCATCAGTAACAGCCTTCTCTGAGAGGACAAACCAGCTTCTATCTGAAGAGGAAATTAGGAAAAGGCGTTGGAAGTGAATAGGACATACATTAAGGAAATCACCAATGTGCATTACAAGGTAATCCCTAACTTGGAATGGTGAAGGGAAGCGGAAAAGAAGAAGGCCAAGGAACACATTACTTTGGGAAATAGAAGCAGATATGAAAGGGATGAATGTTGACTGGAAAGGATTGCCCAGGACAGGGTTTGGATGGAGATTGCTGGTGGGCGGCCTATTCTTCTCCATAAGGAGTAACAGGCGTAAGTAAGTAAAATGAATCCATTATAATTCAAGGCTTATCATCAGCTCTAAACACCCTAATATATTATGTAGAGTAACATAATCCGAACACAAAATTTGATGTACTTTAGTTAGAGAATTTGATATGGGTATTTGAAGCAGATCGAAAATCATAGGAGTATTAAAATGTATGATACAGTCTTGAAAAAGTCTAGAATTGGTCGATAAAACATCCAAACAACTGATCATGTAAAGTCGACGTAGTTACTAATAATTACGATAACATGCAATAAGAGATAATTCATTTTTCTATTGAACGTTTGAGTCTTCTCATTGATGTTTAGGGCTGTAATTGACCAGTCTCTTATTGGTATATGTGCATCCTGTGCAGATTGCCTCAGTATTACCTGAATTCACAAGCTTTATAAGCAAAGATGGTTTGTGGTTCTCATTGGACAACCAATACAAAAATGTATTAAAACTTCACCCCATTGCATGATCTAGTGTCTATCTGGACTTAGTACCTAAGTGGATAACGTGATGACTTTTGAAAAGAATAGTACTAGGTCTTAGTCCCAGAGTGAACATCAATCCGGATCCAGATACATCCAGATGACGAGACCTAAAAATAGGACGAGACGTGAGTCCTAGATTCCACTGTTAGCCACTATCCATTTGTGCTCATAGTGTAATAAGGGAGTGCATAATATAAATGGAAATAAAATATACTTACCTAGTAAATGGAAATAACTGGATTCAAAATTGAATTCATCTGTGGATATCATTATGATTATGTTATGGATGATATTATTTAATTGCTGTCCTATTAATTATCATAAGGAAAGGTTTATTAAAATTTCATTTTGTATACATTGTTTATGTCCGAAACACTTGATCCATAACGTATCTAATCACACTTGTGAAAAGGGGAGGTGTTTACGAAATTGAGAGGACGAAAAGCGAATGTCCGGCGCTTTAATCGGGTTGGTGGACACAGAACGTTCATCTGGGGGAGTTGGTAAACCCTGATTCCAAACCAATGGTTAAATGGGCTCCAGTATCCTGAGGGAACGAATGGCGTATAAATCAATCGTTGGTCACCGGCTACGATGGGACTGCATCTCCTCACGATGCTCCATTGCATTTTGGATCAGATCTCTAGGTCAAAGGCTCGGGGTGTGGCTCCGTAAGAAAAGCACCTGTTTCGGTTTGGGCACCCGGGCAGTATCACAGTCTTTACACAACTCAAATGAGATTTGTGTTACGCATATGTATCTGGTGCCCCATTGTACCTATATTTATGTGTTTAAATAAAATAAAATTAATTGAAAATTCCTCATGAGGAATTCTCTTGTTTCCATTCCTACCATTCAAATCAGATATTTTTTCCCACACTATCTTCAATTTATCCATACAATAACTTATTTATACTCATTTTGAGTCCTATGATGTCAGTTATAATACAATAATAATAATAGCAGGAAATTATGTATATAGAAACGTGAGACCAAATATCATTAATCCTTATAGATAGTGTTAACAGATTATAGTTACTTGACCGAGGTTAAAAAGTGTAATTGATTGGTTACTAACCCAATGACCAGAAATTGACTTTCACACAAAAAGCGATTAAAATTAACCAGTGGATGATAGTATGTACTTTGCTGAGCTGTAATCTCATACTATTATAAAATACAAATGTCTACTCGAATTTTGTGCTAATGATATCGTTCAAAAGGACAATGAAAGCTCCACAACTAAACCATCCAGCTCAGAGAACAAAACTCTATCACAAATATCTAATCTTCTCTAGTATTTATAATTATTGTTCAGTTAAAATCAATCCATAATTGAACCCATACATAACACTAGTAGAATGAAATAAATATCAAATATTAGAAAAAAAAAGGTTTTTTTCCTAGTTGAAAGCGTGAGTCAATTGATGCTAGACCACCAGGGAAAACCTGGAAGCACTGGACGGCCGTTTCATCCTCACTATCTCGCCTCGCGAGATTCGATCCCAGGACCTACCAGTCTCACGCTAGAGCACTTAACCGATAGACTACTGAGCCGGCTGGCATCCGATGATGTTTATGTCTAACTCCAACCAATTAACGGATTTGAGCAACCGTTCACCAATTGTCTTTAGTGAGATCGTGGATGCGCACTGCTGAGGAGTCTCATAATAGGATGAAACGACCATCCAGTGCTTCCAGGTTTTCCATGGTGGTCTAGCTTCAATTGACTCTTGATTTCAACTATGAAAATACTAAATTCTCCTATCTCACAACAAACGTGGTTTGAACTCCACTGGTCACTGCTTCTTACTAGAACTCCTGGATTTACCTCTCGAAGTCAGTCACTAGTGAGTATATTATTATTATTATTATCAGAACGGGTTTTGTGGAGATTTCAGTATTTTCATAGTTGAAAGCGTAAGTCAATTCTTTCCTCCAAATGGAATATTCATATCAATCATGTAAACAATGAAAGACAGGTGACTAAATATAATTCAAGGGTTCTGTTTATTTATTTCGTTTATTGTTTTGTTTTATATTTTAATTCAATCAATTTTAGATAAACATCTAAATGATATCAATTATATTGAATTTGGTTTTAATATACAAAGTATCTACCTATGTAAACTTCTCTTGATATTATCATCATCACCATCATCATCAGAACCATCATCACCATCACTGTTGCCATCAATTCTCATTCAATCTATCAAACATAGTGAATGAAAATATGAATAAATTTTTTTTTGTTTTACCATTACTTAGTATTGTTTGTTTGGTGGGGGGGTGGGGGGTTGGGTAGGGTTTCCATATTTTTTTGCATAAATTAATAACTGAAAATCCAATGAATACATTTAGATGGATAAAAATAAGTTCAGTGTTCATTTAAAATGATCAAAAAAACAAAAAACAAATCAATAACGTTCATAAGGATTGTTAACATGACATTTTATTGATTTCTATTGGAATCTAAATATCTGAAGGGGTTTTTACGGATATTATAGTATTTTTAATCGTTGAAATCATGAATCAATCGAAGCTAAACTGTTGAGGAAGTCTCACAACAGGATGAAACGGTCATCCAATGCTTCCAGGTTTTCTATGGTGGTCTAGTCTAAATATCTGTTTTTATACAGTTTAGATCATGAGTCAATTGAAGTCAGACCACCATCGAAAACTTGGAAGCACTGGACGGCCGTTTCTTCCTATTATGAAACTCCTCAGAAGTGCACATCCACATCCATAAATATATGTTTGTAATCAGCTAGCTTAGATTTTTAATTGACTGAATGAAGAGGATTAATTTTAATTGGAATTTCTAATGTATAAAGTTTGATTGTATCTTGTGTTATGAATTTGATGTTAGGTCGTAGAATGTATTGAATTTTTGTATCATTTTGATTGATGCATAAATATACCCACCTCCTACGATTTGAATTATACATCATCTAATATCATAATCAGAGATGTTGACATTTAACCATTCGAATCGTAAATCACCTGTAAGATGAAACTGGAATTTGTTGAGTTTGGTCTAAATTAACATTAATATGATCCAATGAGGTTAGCACAATAACAATTATCATTGTAATATTTCCTGCATCAATATTATTATGATCTTTGTATAATGGCATTGCTAAGCAATTGATACCCATTCCTATTAGTCACTTCGTTAAGGTCGCTTATTCTTATACTTGGAAGCAGGAAGAACCACTGCAATTCCCACGAAGCAAAGTAAGAACACCGAGACTGAACATAACATATACTGAGTATAAATCAATATTATCGATTAACAGTATCCCAACTGCTGCAAACATGATCAATTACTTTCTTTTGAAGAATTGTTTCGATAGAAAAACCGACAAATAGATGCACTAATTTAGCTTTTTTTAATGATCTACTTTAAAACCAGAATCGAGAATTTCCCAAGACCTAATAAACATGTCTATAACAGATAACACTGGGGTGGTATTGTACCATCAGTCAGGCAAATGAAAACGCATCAATTATTTTATCATTAACCACTGACTCACTGATAACATGATCAAAACGAAATATCAAAGTTCTAAGCAATGTACATTATTGAAAAAAATTAAAAAATAAAATAAGGACAAGTATCTTGTACGGATTATAATATTCTTTGACAGGGATTTAGATGAAATGTGTTTTGCTAAGATCAGCATAGGGTTGTGGATATTGTTGAGTTTTGATTGATATCATGAACCGATCAATATTGGTTCACCATTGAAAACCTGGAAGCACTAGATAGTCGTTTCGTCCTCAGCAGTGCACTTCCACGATCTCACGCATGGGACTCGGGCCCTGGACCTTCGGTAGGAGCTTGTAATCTTCACTGGTAATGTTCAGGACTGCATCCTGTCATCCTCTGTTTCCATGTGTTAATCTTGAGAGGACTATCTCAATATAAAATTTTGTCACAAGATTTAGTGAATTTGGTATACAGTTAGCATTAGAATCCAGGGCGCGAGTTTTGTCTCACTCGGAACTCTTCACGAGGGTTCGCCTTGATTTCTGTTTATGTGTCTATCAAAACCCAATGGTTTGGTGGATAACGCGATGATGTTTTAAACGGAAGGTGCTAAGTTAGCTTTTAAGCATGAGCATCAACACTGGAATGCATGCACGTCTAAGTGACAACTCCCATGCATGTCTTCAAGTCCGCTATTAGTCGCAAACAAACTACACTAAATTTATGTTTGTCATGAAAACTTGTTCTGCAGATTTATATGAATATTGGTCATTGTTAGAATGAATAGTTTTACAAAAATGTTCTGTGGATGTTTAGATAAATTCATTTGAAGACGTTTTTATAACTAAATTTTTATTTATTTTATTTAAATACATAAATATTGGTACAAAGGGGCATCAGATATACATGCGCCACACAAATCTCATTTGAGTTGTGTAAGGACTGTGATACTGCCCGGGTGTCCAAACCGAAACAGGTGGTTTTCTTACGGAGCCACACCCTGATTGATTCATACACCATTTGTTCCTTCAGGATACTGGAGCCTATGTGCGCCATTGGTTTGGAATGATGTTTTTCCGACTCCCCTAGGTGAACTTTCTGTGTCCACCAACCCGATTAAAGAGCTGGAAATTCGTTTTTCATCCTCTCAATTTAGTAAACACCTCCCCTTCAGCGAGAAGGCAGTGAGTAGGACTTCCGTGGCAGAGGCTATATACGCGTGGCCATGTGAGAGCATTTGCAGAGGGAGTGATGACTCTCGGCCGTACCAGGACATCAGTTAACCAGAACGAGGCAACTTCACTTGATAATTCATTCACAAAGAATTCATCAATGACAGATACCATGTTTGAAGCTCGCAAAATACTTCCAATTATTATACACATACGAGATTGTAAACAACTATTTTCAAACATATTATAAGTTCCATTTCAGTAAAGACCTAATTTCATTTTCTTTTTCTAAAATGTAAACCAAATGTTATATTCACGTATTTATAACTTCTCGAATGTATTACATTGTATGAAGACTACAGGACTGTAACTAATCGAATAAATAAAACAGTGATGTCCCGTAACACGGTGTCCAAAATTTAGCCTCATCTGGATTAATTGACTTAGAAATGTGCAAAAATTACAAATTCATATGTATAACATACGTGAATAGTCTTATGTTTATAATAAGAACATCAATGGTAATCTTTAAAGAAAAAGAAAATCACAATTCTCAGATGAATAATAGGGAAAGAGTAATAATAATAAATCAAGGAGGAAAAAGTATTATTTCTACATAAACAAATGACTAAACGAAAAACGATTACTATTATTATGTTTAGCTTTAATAAAGGGAGGGATACAAATGTAAACGAAGTTCAGTTTAAATTCATTTAGTATTTTTTGTTTGAATCTTCCCATCGATGTGTTAGGACTGCAACCGGTCAGTCTCTAATTGGCATATGTACATACTGTGCATACTGACCAGTTGCAGTCCTAACACATCGATGGAAAGCGAAAGGTACTGGGTTCGAGTCTCAGAGTGAACACCAACTCTGAGATGCAGTTACATCTAGCTGACGAGTCCCAAATAGGACGAAACGCGCGTCCTGTATTCCACTGCTAGTCACTATCCATCTTCGCTTAAGACGTTCACTTTAGTAATCAGATCATACTAAAGCAGTAGATTAGTTTTGTTGAGATTTTCATCTTCCACGTTTCAGCTCCGTACAGTAGGACTGGCTGTCTTGACGTTCGCATTGAAGATTGTGACTTTGTTATTGGTTGACAGTTGTTTTGATTTCCATATGTTTTTCAATTGTAGATCTCACAAGAATGCCGATAATGATCAATAAAAATGAATAATTGAGATTTAACCAAGAACTATATGATAACCATTTTGATAGTACGTAGCAGTACAATATTGTTTGTTAAATAATTTTCCAGACATAATTTCTTAATGTATATATGTAAATCATAAATTGTTTCTAGAAAACTTCAGTTAAAAGGGATCGGTATATGATAGCGCGATGAGGCTTTTCGGGATTTTACATTTATACAAAATCTTTTAGTTATGAACCAGTGTTGTAGATGAATTCTTGATTGGTTTTCTTATTGGAACAATTGTAGTGGTTGTTCTCACACGTAATTTTTGATATTTTACTCGACTACAAGTTATACTACAAACAATGTCACCCAGTTCTATGCATCCATTAATGACAGCAATCACTAGATTTATAAGACTCCGCAGTCCATTGTAAAGAAATTCTAGGAAAAATAGCCGACTATTCTGATGGGGGAAATGAACTTCAAAATCAATATGTAAAACAACGAGTATGGGAGAATCACAGGAAAAAATGGACTGGGAGAAAGAAACGAGGTTAGTGTGTCTAGTAGATCGGTGTACTTTTAACAGCACTGTCATAAGAGCAAGCATTTCCCCTCACTAACGTATACAAAAAGCTACACATACACCACCAAAGTGCACTACAAAATACTACACCAATCACATACGTGTGAATAAAAATTTTAAATTACTGAAATACTTAAAAACGAAGAGAGGAACTGACAGCTTCAGATCACCATGTCGTGGTGGTTAAGATGAAAATGAAGTTAAAGAATTACTGGACAACCGGACAAAGAGTTCAGTGTAGCTTTCATCTTAAATACTGATAAGCTCAACGAACTCAAGACAGACCTCAGCAACAGGTTATAAGGCTTAAAACATCGATTCAAAGAAGAGGAAATTACTATGGAGAACAACTGGAAATGAATAAGAGAATCAATAACGTCAACAAGCCAGGGGGTGCTGGTCAGCAAGAATTGTCCATCTAAAGAGTGGATCATATATATATATATTATAATTATGGACTTATAACTGTAGAGCCTGATGATGAAGTTATTGAAAACAATTGTTCGCTCAAATATTGTTTATTTTTGAAATATATATATATATATATATATATATAT
The DNA here is from genome assembly GCA_944470415.2 of Schistosoma rodhaini. NCBI lineage: Eukaryota > Metazoa > Platyhelminthes > Trematoda > Strigeidida > Schistosomatidae > Schistosoma > Schistosoma rodhaini. The sequence continues at coordinate 7,112,878 of OX104036.1, read as the reverse complement.
ATATATATATATATATGGCCACATTGCAACTTGATCGATAGCATTCGATCAGCACTAAGGACCTGACACGCATTAGATTGATCACCACCCAGTGATCAATCAATTGTGATTAAAGAGTGGATCTCTACAGGTACCTTGTGCAATATTCAAGGAGGAGGGAAACAATAAAATAGTAGTCAAAATGAACAGAGACAGTCAAGGCGTAGGCCGAATATGCAGAAGCAAAAAAGCGAGTGAAGGGGAGCATTAAAACTGATAGGTGAAAATATATAAAAACTTTCGTCTAAATTAGAGCGAATAGTTTCACAGTATTTGAGCGCCGAGTTGATGTAAGACATTAAATAAGAATAATTATTTATATATTTCGTTATATATAGTAACAGATCTAAACAACACTGCAGCTACGTTATTAGTTCTGTAGAATATAGATATATAATGATGCGTTATCTGAAAATAATTCGTAAATATAAACCAGCCTTGTAAGGCTAATAACTAAATTAAAATGTTCAGTCCACGTAAGGAAGCTCCACCAAAGCCATCTTCAGGTGTCACAAAGTTTTCGTTTAGTTTGAGACTGAATACTTTTTATACAGTTAGTGATGACAGAATTCGTACTCAAATAACCTATAGACTATTAATTACCATGAAAGATGGATGGTCGAACACTTATTCCATACAACAATATCTCGGACAATGAAAGATAGTCTTCAGTAATAAAGATAGTAGGTTGATGGGTTTGTGTCAATCCTTGCAGCTTGTTTTTCAGTGAAGGTCCAGCTTCTTGAAATTGCTTACCGATTGGGCTGATACCACTTGTTCGGGTAAGGCGTTCCACTCATCGACTACCCGATAAGAAAGACGGAACTCCACTCTGAGTATATTAGATCGCAGTCTTTGAACCTCCTTGTTATGGCCTTAGTTTCGGAGGGAGCTAAAATATAAATCGTCAATGAAGATAGGGAATACCAACATAAGATCAACTTGAGTTCTGCGATACAATAAGAGGAAAAGGTTCAGGCTTTTTAAGCGCTCATACCAAAGGAGTTTGGAAAGGCCCTTCACTAACTTTGTTCCCACAAGCTAAACACGCTCAAGTGTGTTAATATCCTTAATAAGAAATGGACCGGGTACTTGGATATAGTACTTTATTCCGAATAAAATTTAAATAATTGTGTTTATGATTGTTTATTACAGAGAAATATATGCAAATAAGTGTAATATATGGAATACTTGCAGAATGGTTTCAACATAAAAGTTGGTACACTGGAGCAGTCAGACATCGGTCAAACAACACGCGCATACATTTGGTCATGGGTTAGCTTCTCTTTTCAAGCGACGAGACATATCACTGGTTGTACATGTGGCCTGAATTTCTAAAGAACAAATATATGCATATGTATCAGTCAATTTACAAATATCACTTGTTTCGGTTTAGTCAATAACAGTATCCACAGCATTAGTGAACTATTTAATAATATAACAATAAATGGCTGGACAACTATACACAGATACGCTATTTATGAATTATGAATATTTCTGCCCATTAGAATTTAGTTTATTGGATTGATTGGTTTTATGCTTGTTTTATCATGAAAACTGTTGAACCACTAAGATTACTCCAGACCTCATGGTTGAACTACGAACAATCTACTTAAATACAATGTAAGGTTTATGTACAAATGTAATATTGTAAATAATCCTGATAGGATTTTTACTTATAAACGAAGTAATAAGGAATCTGACTTACTTACTTACGCCTGTTTCTCCTAGTGGAGGAGCATAGGCCGATCATCAGCATTCTCCATCCAACTCTGTCCCAAGCAATCCTTTCCAGTTATTTCCAGTTAACATTCATCCTTTTCATATCTGCTTTTATTTCCCGACGTAATGTATTCTTTGGTCTTCCTCTTTTCCTCTTCCCTTCACCATTCCAAGTTAGGGATTGCCTTGTAATACACATTGGTGATTTCCTTAATGTATATACTATCCACTTCCAACGTTTTTTCCTAATTTCCTCTTCATCTGGAAGCTGGTTAATAACAAATCTAGTACTTATAAATTATATAATTACATTTTTAATTTTTGGCTTGATGAAACAAGTGCGATTGTTTTTTCCCTAAATGATCTATCAAAAAACAGAATACGACTAAACGACCGTTCAGTGCTTCCAGGTTTTCCAACGCAATCTCGTTAAGATCAACTCATGAATTCAACTATTAAAAATAGAATACATAAACAAAATAGACGGAAAATAACCAGTATAAGAAATCATATAATCACATATGATTGAGGTATAAAGAAGTTGTTTGCTCCACCCTCTTCCATCCAAATAAGTTGTTGAAGCCTAGTAGGCCCTTCTGGAAAAGAGGCTATAACGAAGCACGGCACAACTATCGGGGCTCAATAGCTGTTTTGCATAATTGAGCAGCGATCCTTTGTAGCTTTCGTAGTCAGTTATGGGTATAGGTAGAGTGGGTGATTAGGCCGATCTCCACAACCCTGGTTACCGCTCACGTTAGCTTATGAGATCAGTCCCATTATCCAGGAGGCACGACGAGGACATATGGGTTGAGTTTTACCCCTCATAAAGAAGTTGTAATTAATTAATTTCAGTGTGATTTAATAATTTTAAACAATTTTATAAAGAATTTGTTTAAAATTATGAAATCACACTGAAATTATTTACTTACTTACGCCTGTTACTCCCAATGGAACATAGGTCGCCGACCAACATTCTCAAACCCACTCTGTCCTCCGCCTTCCTTTCTAGTTCTATTCAATATTTGTTCATTCTTCTAATCTCTGTCTCCGTTTCTGGGTGTAATGTGTTCTTTGGTCTTCCTCTTTCCCTTTGGCCTTGAGGATTCCATGTGAGGACTTGCCTTGTGAAGCAATTGGGTAATTTCCTCAATGTATGTCCTATCCACTTCCAGCGATTTTTTCTCATTCGTTCTTCCACTGGATGAAATCTAGTTTGTTGAAATCAATCAATTACATCAAATATTATTCTTATTTTAAATAGACCACTCAATGAGATATTATCAAAGAATGAGACCTCTATTTAACTATGTTAACGGTATTTTTAATTAATTGCTATTGATAACAATAGCTAGAAAATTTTCAGGAGGAAGGAAGTTTGATTTTGATGTTGAAATAGTTAATTTTTGCTAAATTTATACTATGAAATTTTAGTAAAATCAAAATGGATCATTATTTTACAATTTCAATAGTTGAGATCATGAGTCAATTGAAGGTAGACCACCATGGAAAACGTGAAAGCACTGGATGACCACTTCATCCTATAGGATAATAATATTCACAAAAACCCCTTCTGATATTATTTAGAAGTCTTTATATTATTTTGTTTTCTTTTTTAGATTGGAAACTTTAATTTGATGATAAATTTGAACAGTATTATGTGTATATGGTGAAAGTCATAATGAAACTATGACGTAATCAAACTTTGTATTCATCGGTTTTATTATTTTCTTTAGAAATTTAAAATATACATAGTGATAAAGCAAATCTTTTGTCTTATTGAGTAGAGAATTGTATCTGTGACGTTTCGTGACTTAATGTAAGTTGCTTCTTTAGAGTTTATAAATAAATGTCAGAAATAGAATTTTCTACTTATTCAGTTATAAAATATATTTAAATTCACTTAGCATTATTTGTTTGTATCTTCCCATTGATGCTTATAATGCTTGTGAATTAAGGCTATATCGATGCACATATGGCCAATAAGAGACTGACCAGTTCCAGTCCTAAACATCAATGGGAAGATTCAAACAAACAATGCCAAGCTAATTGAAACTTCACCCCATTGCATAAGCAAGTGACTATCAGGATTCAGTAGCTGAGTGATAACGCGATAACGTTTGAAGCGAAAGGTACTGGGTTCGAGTCTCAGAGTGAACATCAACTCTGAGATGCAGTTACATCCAGCTGACGAATCCCAAATAGGACGAAACGCGCATCCTTTATTCCACTGCTAACCACTATCCATCTTTGCTTATAAAATATATTTGTCATTATCTTTCTATTCAATGCTCAATTTATTTGAAATTATCAAGATCAACCTTGGCATTAATACAAAGAATTATTTGTTATATGATATTTAACAACAATAAAATCTTCATTGAATTGATTTACTGAATTCTACTTGTTCATCTACTGAATATAAGATGGAATTGAAGAATTCAGTTTATGTTATGATGAAAATCAGTTATCTGTGGAAGTCAAATTAATTTTGAAATTGAAAGCGGAATATAACTATAAACAATTAAGGATTTTTATCAGAAAGGGATTTTGTGAAGATTGTAGTAATTTAATAGTTGAATTAATGAGTCGATTAAAGCTAAACTACCATAGAAAATCTAGAAGCACTAGACGGCCATTTCATCCTAATATGAGATTACTCAGTAGTTCGTATCCACAATCTCACTTGCGAGATTCGAACCTAAAACATTTGGTCTCGTGCGCGAACACATAAACTTTAGACCACTGAATTGGTATTCAACGACCCACGTACATGATCATAAATGTGCACTGTTGAGGAATCCCATATCAGGATGAAACAGTCGTCCAGTGCTTTCAGGTTTCCCAAAGTGATTCAGCTTTCATCAATTCATGAATTCAACTATTCAATTAAGGATTTATTTATTCATCAGATAGTTAATACTAATGTACGTGTTTTTATTTTGAATACACAAAATACTTTTCAGCTAGAATTAATTATGACGTGAATACCACCTAGTATGAATATTTTATACCCTAAGATTAATTATATACTGGATAAACCATTTTTACATGCCATATTTAATATGCATGATTTATTATTTATCACATGTTATTAATCATTTAAGCATAAGTACACTTTATGAGGTTTACTTCATACTTTAGAATATTTATGTTAAATTCATGTCACACACAGATAATTAGTACAGTTTGAAGAATTAGTACTGTAAAATCATTCTTACAAACGGATTAGAATATATTACAACTATATATAATATATTATATGAATCTTCAAAAGGTATAATGAGAATGAGATGATATCAATGATTGCTCCCAAATGCTCTGGTACGGCCGAGTGTGGAGAGAAACAGCTCTCCATCTCGAAATGTTCTCACATAGCCACGCGTATATAGCCTCTTCCAGGAAAGTTCTACTCACTGCCTTATCGTGAACAGGGTTTTGTTTACGAAATTGAGAGGATGAAAAGCGAATATCAGGTGCTTTAACCGGGTTGGTGGACACGGAAGGTCCGCCCAGGGGAGTTTGAAAATCCTGATTTCAAACCAATGGGCTTCACATGGGCTTCACCGTCCTGAAGGAACAAAAGGTGTATGAACCGATTGTTGGTCACCGGCTACCATGGGACTACATCTCCTCATGATGCACCACTGCCTTTTCGATCAGACTTTTAGGTCAAAGGCTCCGGTTGTGGCCCCCTAAGAAAACCATCTGTTTCAGTTTGAGCACCTGGACAGTATCACAGCCCTCACACAAATCAAATGAGATTTCTGTGTCGCATATATATCTGGTGCCCTTTTGTACCAATATTTATGTGTTTAAATAGATAGATAGATATCAATTATTCCCCTGATAATAATCTGAATTAGGGGTTAACTTGGGAATGAACATTATTAAAGACGATTAAGTAAATATTTTTACATAAACCTGAATATTATGAATTAAATACAAATTAGTGTTCAGGTCAACTTCATCTATTTTTTGTTATATTAATAAAAGGCGATTCGCAAACAATGACCTATAGCTTATCGTTGTTTTGCAGTTAAATTAACACAAATATTATTTTTATAGTTGAAATCATTAGTCAATTGAAGCTAGACTACCATAGAATATTTGGAAGCACTGGATGACCGTTTCGCCCTATCGTGGGACTTCTCAGCAGTGCGCATCCGTGATTCCGTCTCGCCAGATTCAAACTCAGGACCTATCAGTCTTGCGTGCGAGCGCTTAACCTCTAGACCACTGAGCCGGTCGGCATCCAAGGGTGTTAATGTCTTACTTCAACTAATCCACAAAGTTGAGCAACCGTCCACCATTGTCTTCAGTGAGTTACTATCTAACAACAGACGCAGTTGAACTCTACTTGTCACTGCTTCTCACTAGAACTTCAGAAAATACCTCTTGGAGCCAATCACAAATATTATTATTATGAATATTGTTATTTCTTATGGTTGTAGGAAATTTTTAAAAAAAAATATTCATTCAATAAAGGTGAAGATTGAACTATTTAATCACTATAGGAAATTCGATTTTTTCTTGAAAATACTAAATTGAATATCAGTGTTAATATTTCACCAAATCATATGAATTAAATGAATCATATCAAGTGATGAATGTTCACAGTGTTGAACCATCTTAATTCTGTTAACACAATTCAGTTACCCGGATACTATTATGTTACAATAAAATACCAAATGAATAATTTTAACTATCAGTAATCTGAGGTTTATGAACAGAGTTTATAAATTTAGATATTATTATAAGTGAAAATGGATAGTGGCTAGCAGTGGAATCCATTATTTAATATTTTCATCATATTATCATTTATAACAAATGAGTAAGAGTAACCTTTGTAGTTGATCAGTGTTTATCACAATATAAACATTAATTCATTTTTTTGTATTGGTTGTTTGGATCTTCCCATTGACATTTTGAATGATTCAAACAATTAACACAAAAATGAATTAAACTTCATCATATTGTACAAGCTAGTGGCTATCTGGACTCAATTAATAAGTGGATTAGACGATGAAGTATGGAACAAACAGTACCGGGTCCGAGTCTCAGAGTGAACATTACATCTTGCATCCAGTGATTGAGTCTCAAACATGACGAAACACGTGTCGTGGATTTCAATGCCAGTTATCATTCATCTCTGCTTATAAGTAAAAAGAAAATATCACTAAGCACATTAGATTAATCATTTCTATTCAATTTAGATGTATTCCATTTACAGGTTTGCTTATCAAATCTCGTTACCATGACACTTCATACACAGTAGCTCGGCACTTTCTTATCTTGTAGAAAAGACAAAATGATTAAGCATACTGAATCGTAAACATCTAGTTCAATTGCCTGAATCCTCAGAGCCTGGACACTCGAGCTTATTTTTCTTCCTTTGTCAGTAAGTTTTTCTCAACATAACAAAAACGGTTTGGATTTTCCAGTCCCATAGTAATGATGTTAAAATCAAATCTAAAAATGATCTTAACAAACTGAACACATTGATTACCGTTCAGCATCTCTCGTGTAAATTAATTTCAGAAACAATTAAAACGTACTGGTTGACATATTCTAAGGAACTTATTATTTAATAATGTTTTCCTTACTCGCCACATAACGTTCTGTATAATGTGAATTCTGTACAAAATAAGCTAGATGACTAAGAAAATGAAAATAGTGGATAGAACACTGTTTACATTCCATACTGTGTTCTAAATCCCGATACATTTTATTAAACTGTAATACAATCAAATAAACCTATTGAAATTAACTCATTTACTGATTATAAGCAAAGATGGACAGTGGCTAGCAGTGGAATCCAGGAATCTCAAAGTTGAACATCAACTATGAGATGCAAGTACATCCAGCTAACAAGCCCCAAATAGGACGAAACGCACGTCCTGGATTCCACTGCTGGTCACTGTCCATATTTGCTTATAATGCTTGTGAATTTAGGCTATATCGATGTAATACGCACAGTATGCACATGTGCCAATTGGAGACTGATCAATTGCAGTCCTAAACATCAATGGAAAGATTCAAACAAACAATACCAAGTGAATTCACATTTACTGATTGTCTTAAATCAATACCTAAGTGATTTCGTATTATTCTTTCTCTCATACGGGTTCAGTTACTTATGAACAATAATTAAAGTTGGCTTATTCTGCTAAATACTTACTGAGCCTTTGTCCTACTTAACAGGAAAAATGCATATACAAATTGAATGCCTGTTGTTACTTGTACAAGCAGTGTCTAGCTATCAGTTTAATACAGCTAACATGTAAGACAACTCTGCCTGTAGCTCCTCTGGGGGTTACTGCCGGTCCCAAGCACAGGTAAAGGAGGAGGGTTGGGCATGGAGTTAGCGACCCCATCCCGTAGAAAATCAACTCGCTAAAAAACGCTAACCAGAAAAAATCATTCAAACCATTAAAACTCTGCCCTCCGAGTTGAAGGAATAATTATGACGTCTCATGATGAAAGCCGAGTTCATTCGGAAGTCATGAGGCCGATGCACCTTCTTACAACCAGAGCGACAATTTTTATAGGTACATGGAATGTCCGAACAATGTGGGAGACCGGAAGAGTCTTCCAAATTGCTGCAGAAATGAGAAAATACAACCTGGAGGTTCTTGGAATCAGCGAAACACATTGGACGCAGGTTGGACAACAACGTCTGTCTTCAGGGGAACTTCTGTTATACTCCGGTCATGAAGAAGAAAATGCCCCACATACACAAGGAGTTGCATTGATGCTGTCCAGAAAAGCACAAAATGCACTTATTGGATGGGAATCTCATGGACCACGGATCATCAAAGCCTCCTTCAAAACAAAGAGAGAGGGCATTACAATGAACGTCATCCAATGCTATGCGCCTACCAATGACTACGATGAAGACGCTAAAGACCAATTCTACGATAGGCTGCAGTCGAGAAGTGCCCAACCAAGGACCTGATAATTCTGATGGGAGATCTCAATGCTAAGGTTGGAATGGACAACACTGAATACGAAGACGTCATGGGACAACATGGACTGGGAGAAAGGAACGAAAACGGTGAGAGATTTGCAAACCTATGTGCCTTCAATAAACTGGTCATAGGTGGCACCATATTCCCACACAAAAACATACACAAAGACACTTGGATTTCACCGGATCACACTACACAAAATCAAATCGACCATGTCTGCATCAACAAAACGTTCAGGAGGACGATGGGGGATGTGAGAACCAGGAGAGGAGCTGATATAGCATCCGATCATCATTTGCTGGTCGCCAAGATGAAACTAAAACTCAAGAAGCAGTGGACAACTGCGCGGACAACATCACAAAAGTTTAATACGGCCTTTCTTTGAGATGCTGACAAACTCAACGAATTTAACATAGCCCTCATCAACAAGTTCGAGGCTTTTCATGACCTACTCAATGGAGAGGGAACCACCATAGAGAGCAACTGGAAAGGTATCAAGGAGGCAATCGTTTCAACATGTCAGGAGATTCTGGGCCAAAAGAAGCACCATCACAAGGAATGGATCACTGTTGGTACACTGGATAAGATTGAAGAAAGCAGGAACAAGAAGGTAGCAATCAATATCAGCCGAACAAGAGCAGAAAAAGCCAAGGCACAAGCCGAATACACAGAGGCAAACAAGCAAGTGAAGAGGAGCATCAGAACCGACAAACGTAAATATGTGGAAGATTTAGCAACGACAGCGGAAAAGGCTGCAAGAGAGGGAAACATGAGACAACTGTATGATACAACAAAGAAACTTGCTGGAAATTATCGTAAACCAGAAATACCAGTGAAAAACAAGGAAGGCATAGTAATCACCTACATTGAAGAACAACGAAACAGGTGGGTAGAACACTTCAAAGAACTCTTGAATCGACCAGCTCCACTGAACCCACCCAACATCGAAGCAGCACCCACAGACCTCCCAATCGATATTGGCCCACCAACAATTGAAGAGATCAGCGTGGCCATTAGACAAATCAAGAGTGGCAAAGCAGCGGGACCAGACAACATCCCGGCAGAGGCACTGAAAGCAAATGTAACAGCAACTGCCAAGATACTCCACATCCTCTTCAGTAAGATTTGGGACGAAGAACAAGTACCAACAGACTGGAAAAAAGGACTTCTGATCAAGATACCAAAGAAAGGTGATCTGAGCAAATGCGACAACTACAGGGGCATCACTCTCCTCTCAATACCAGGAAAAGTCTTCAACCGAGTATTGTTAAACAGGATGAAGGATTCCGTGGACGCCGAACTTCGAGATCAACAAGCTGGATTTCGTAAGGATAGATCGTGCACAGATCAAATCGCAACTCTACGGATCATTGTGGAACAATCAATCGAATGGAATTCATTACTGTACATCAACTTCATCGACTACGAGAAGGCATTTGATAGCGTGGACAGGACGACACTATGGAAGCTTCTTCGACATTACGGCATGCCTGAGAAGATAGTCAATATCATACGGAACTCCTATGATGGACTAAACTGCCAAATCGTCCACGGAGGACAACTCACCGACTCGTTTCAAGTAAAGAACGGTGTTAGACAAGATTGCTTACTCTCATGATCGACTGGATCATGAAGACGTCAACATCTGGAGGAAATCACGGGATACAGTGGACAGGCAGGATGCAGCTTGACGATTTAGACTTCGCGGATGATCTGGCTCGTCTATCACAAATGCAACAACAAATGCAGGAGAAATCGACCAGTGTAGCAGCAGCCTCAACAGCAGTAGGTCTCAATATAAACAAAGGGAAAAGCAAGACTCTCCGATACAATACAATATGCACCAATCCAATTACACTTGACGGAGAAGCTTTGGAGGATGTGGAAACCTTTACATATCTGGGCAGCATCATTGATGAACACGGTGGATCAGATGCAGATGTGTGGGTGCGGATCGGAAAAGCAAGAGCAGCATATTTACAACTGAAAAGCATCTGGAGCCCAAAACAATTGTCAATCAACACCAATGTTAGAATTTTCAATACAAATGTCAAGACAGTTCTACTGTATGGGGCGGAGACGTGGAGAAATACGAAAGCCATTATCCAGAAGATACAAGTGTTCATCAACAGCTGTCTACGCAAGATACTTCGGATCCGATGGCCAGACATTATTAGCAACAAGTTACTGTGGGAGAGAACAAACCAGATTCCAGCATAGGAAGAAATCAGGAAGAAACGCTGGAAGTGGATTGGGCACACCTTGAGGAAATCAGCTAATTGCGTCACAAGACAAGCCCTCACATGGAATCCTGAAGGTCAACGGAGAAGAGGAAGACCAAAGAACACATTACGCCGAGAAATTGAGACAGACATGAGAATAATGAACAAGAACTGGATAGAACTAGAAAAGGAAGCCCAGGACAGAGTGGGTTGGAGAAAGCTGGTCGGCGGCCTATGCTCCATTGGGAGTAACAGGCGTAAGTAAGTAAGTAAGTAAGTAAGTAAGTAAGTAACATGTAAGACCCATTTATATTCTTCAATGTATGAGCATCCGAAGGATTTAGGGCATCAGTTCTATTGATCACTAGTTTGATAGAGGTTCAGTGACATCATGTTAATAATTCTTTATATACAAAAAATCATTATCAAGCACTTGTGTAGATTTCATAATTTATAAGTAGAATATTTTCCATGAATGACAATAGAATATTCAGTAAGTTACGTAATATTCACTAGTATTTCTGTAAGAATGAATCTACCAATAAAATCCTCTTGCATGGAATTCATTTTCCAGGGCCAGTGAAATGTCGCTGAACCCTAGCTAAATCATCCAGCAGTTGGGTCACTAAATATAGAACAGATCATCGATCCCCGTCAAGGTCAACGACAATCAACGCGCATCAGTTAATCATATGCCATGGACTGGCCCTTGCGGAAGTAGTTCTACTTTCGCTTGTATCTACATTAACTAATATATTCCTGTAATAACGTCCTTTGTGTTGTACAGTCTTCAGAGCACCCATGGTCTCTTGATGCGTCGATGGGTCAATCCACGTAAGGTGGTGATCGCGAGGTGTGACTTCGAAGTTAGCTTGTTGGTTACACCGTTCCCGTCTAACTCGAGTAGACCTCCAATCATTCGACATAGACCATCAACGTCGATGGTCTACAAGTTAGATGAAATGACAGTAAATATAAGATTCACCATTTTCAACAATCAGTAAATCTAAGTAAGGATGATAAAAATTTACAGATCTAGTGGATACTTTCGGTGGTATAATGTTCTCTTAGCTAGAGAGCTTAAAACAACAGAGCATTAATAGTTGTTCTGAAAAGCATCGTCAACTGATGGCTAAATCATATAATTTAGAGGAAACAATATTGCTAAAATCAAAGTAATTATCTTCGTAACTAGAAGGAAGGCCCAGGACAGAGTAGGTTGGAGAATGCCGGTCGGCGGCCTGTGCTCATTGGGAGTAACAGGCGTAAGTAAGTAAGTAAGTAATCTTCTTAACTGTACAGCTTATTAAACTGGATAGAAAATTTGAATGTAATTGATTCTAGATTTTCTGGTTAGCGTTTTTTTAGCGGCCTATGCTCCTCGACGAGGGGTAACAGGTGTAAGTAAGTAAGTAGTAAGATTCTAGATAATGTTACTGGACCCTAGGTTATGTCGCTTTCATTTCCTACATCTGAATAGACTTCTAGTTACGTAACTGCTCGATTTGGTTAATGACTGCATATCCACCCATCAAGTAAGTTGGTTTCCTATGTTGTATACATTAGTTTATATCTACTTGATGGTGTACACAACAAATTGCCAATAAACGAACGATTTTCGAATTTGTTGTGCTATCTCAAAGCCATCTCTATCAAATGGTTCGAACATAATTAACTTACTCAAAAAGATATCATTAGTCAGTCTCTAAATACTCCAGTGAGTTTATCCATAATCATTTGGTTGCATAAAAGTTCATTTTATGTTTGTAATCACAAATTTATTTCCTTTATTTTTTCTCAAATTTATCGAAACTTGACTCATTTTAAGCAGAGATGAATAGTGGCTAGCAGTGGAATCCAGGACGCGCGTTTCGTCCTATTTGGGACTCGTCAGCTGGATGCAGGTACATCCAGCTGACGAGTCCCAAATAGGACGAAACGCGCGTCCTGGATTCCACTGCTAGCCACTTTTCATCTCTGTTTACCATGCTTGTGAATTAAGGCTATATCGAGGCAATGCGCACAATATGCACATATGCCAATTAGAGACTGACCAGTTGCAGTCCTAACACGTCGATGGGAAGATTCAAACAAACAATACTAAATGAATTTGACTCATTTTAATCTTAGAACCAATAGACTTTTAAAGATGTGATTATGTAACTTTTATTGTCAATATATTTCTCGGAAAACTACCTTCAGATATTGTTAGAATGTTCTTCTCGAATATTGACATTATTTAACATATTTAACATAGATTCAGCCATATATTTATCTCATGTAATTCTTTCACTTACTTACTAAGTTACATCTGTTACCCCTCGTAGAGGAGCGTAGGCCGTCTACCAGCATTCTCCATACAACTCTGACCTGGAAAATCCTTTTCAGTTGTTCCCAGTTGCTATTCATCAGTTTCATATCTAGTTCCAATTCTCGACGTAGTGTTCTTCCAGTTCTCAGCAATTCTTCCACCCTTGTTATTAATTTATTATTCTTCATTGATGAGAACGTATTTGCTATTGTGATATGAAATATGCACATCGTTTTGTTTCTAACTAATTTTTTTCCTATAATTGCTAAGTTTTAAGCAACCGAAAAGAATGACTTCATAGTATTCTGTTACAATCTTTTTTCTGGCTCTATTCAAACTCACAAATTGGAGAAAACTATATGAAATATATCCTGATAGTTTTCTTATAGAGAAGATACGACCAGTATTCTAGTTTGACAACTATTAACCAGTAACACCTATTATATTCGAATAGTCCCCCACTTGGTTAAAATCAGAAGTCAGATGAGAAGGGGTAGGAAAGATATATTTGATGCGTTATCAATATATCGAGAAGCGGTTGCTCTAATCTGGCTAGTGAACGTAGGAGCTGTTTCCCACGCTGAGTCGTAACGTGATCTGGTGAGGATGCATGACTGAAAGCCTTCAGTTAAACAAGTCAACTTAAAACAATGTGGTCAGCATCCAATGTCGAACACTTAAAGAGCTATTGATTTTGGGGAATTATTTACAGCTACAACAGTTTTAAATAATAGTTTTCTAGAATAGTTGAAGAAGACATGATATCATGTTTTAATAAAAGTAATTTTTTGTTATAATGTCACAAATAACTCAGGTTTTCTACAGAATATGACCTAACCTAAAATCACTAACGTAGATAATGTGTGTCGAATGGCTTACTCGAATTAGACAGGAATGGTGTGACGAACCAGCTAACTTCGATATCACATCTAGTGGTTAGTACTCTTTCTTTGTAGCCAGGTACTGTGGCTGCTTCGATGACTGTATATTACAAACGACGTTATTACAGAAATGTAATAGTTAAACTTGGTACAAGAAACAGAGTGCGACCACTGCTGTATGGGTCAGTTCATGACGTGCAATTAACAGATGTATACTGACTGTTCTCGACTTTGACTAGGAACGGTGAACTGTTCGACATTTAGTGACCCGACTGCCGGATGATTTGGCTATGGCCCAGTGACATTTCACCGGCCCTAAAGATATTTTTCTAATGTTAATTTATCATCTGTTCAACAGTCTGGATTTGTCAAATTTAAAATTGACAAGATAAATAGCTTCATAAAATGTGTATTTATTACTTTTAAAACCCATAAGTAGTCGTAAAATATTTTTATACATTTCAGTGTGACTGACATTGTTTCTGTTGAATAACATACAGTGTAGTACTTGTCGACTTAACATAAATTAAACATACCGATATTAATCATATCGGTATTATTGAATCATCTTTAATAGTACCCATGAAATTTCATCTCAATTTTATTGATTTTCATTATCTATCTAGCTTATTGTTAATTATACAGTGATGAATAGACGTAGGTTATTGTTAAATATTTACTGCTTGAAAATGCCAAGTTTTATGACAGGAAGAATGTTACCGAAAAATGTTGGTGTAAAATTAATCAATTTTACCTCATTAGTTAACAGATAACAAATAACACTTATAAACGGAAACGCATAAGGACAATTGTTGCTAACAATTAGGAAACTGTTTGATACTTTTCGTAATTTGATATATTTTAAAATAACTAGTAGGGCCAGTGAAATGTCGCTGAACTCTAGCTAAATCATCCAGCAGTTGGGTCACTAAATATAGAACAGATCATCGATCCCCGTCAAGGTCAACGACAATCAACGCGCATCAGTTAATCATATGCCATGGACTGGCCCTTGCGGAAGTAGTTCTACTTTCGCTTGTATCTACATTAACTAATATATTCCTGTAATAACGTCCTTTGTGTTGTACAGTCTTCAGAGCATCCATGGTCTCTTGATGCGTCGATGGGTCAATCCACGTAAGGTGCTAATCGCGAGGTGTGACTTCGAAGTTAGCTTGTTGGTTACACCGTTCCCGTCTAACTCGAGTAGACCTCCAATCATTCGACATAGACCATCAACGTCGATGGTCTACAAGCTTAATTAATTTTCAATACGAACGTCAGGACAGTCCTACTGTACGGAGATGAAACTTGCAGAACTTCTACATCCATTGTCAAGAAGGTAAAAGTATTTATAAACAGTTGTCTACGCAAAAATACTCAACATTCACTGACCGGATACTATCAGCAACAGCGTTTTTAGGAGAGAACAAACCAGCTTCGAGGTGAAGAGGAAATCGGGAAAAGACGTTGGAAGTGGATAGGACATACATTGAGGAAATCACCAAACCGTACCATGAAGCAAACACTAACTTGGAATGATGAAGGGAAGCAGAAAAGAGGAAGGTCAAAGAACACATTAGGCTGGGAAACAGAAGCAGATATGAAAAAGATGAATTACAACTTGAAAGAATTGGAAAGGAAGGCTTAGGACAGTGTTGGATGAAGAATGCTGGTGAGCGGCCTATGCTCCTCGATGAGGGGTAACAGGCGTGCGTGCGTGCGTAAGTAAGTAAGTAATTAAGCCATTTAGATCAGAGGACACAAAATGACCAGAAATTCACACTTCAGCTACAAATTTTTTTGATCAAGATTATATGACATAATCTTTTACTTATATTTATTAAGCAGCTAATTCAATTTTGATATAGAAACAATTCATAGTGTATTGTTAAGAACAAGATATATTATGGTCTTCGGTTACATTTATTGTAGATATAGTAAGAAGCATTACACCAATCGTGGAAATTGATTGTTCCATAATGATAATGAACTGGATTACATAACTCATGTAGTGACAAGCTTATATTTTCTTTCACTTACTAGTTTCAAGAGTTTAACAAAATGGCTGATAGAAACTACTAACCTGCTCCAAAAATTAACCAATACTAAATTCTTGTCTAATTGATTATATCAGTTTCATGAAGATAAGTCAAGATTGTGTATCTCTATTGAGAAGAAACTTTGCATTGTCATTCATTACAGCTATGAAATTCTAATCTTATATCAAGACTAGTTTTATTAGGCAGTATTATAAATTATCATTTGATTATACAAAAATATTATAACCTCTTAGCTTACATCATAGACTGACCATAGTTAGACAATTGTTGGGTAGGGGCAGTGAAATGTTATTGAGCCCTAGCTAAATTATCCTGTAGTTGGGTCACTGAATATCGAACAGATCATCGATCGCTGTCAAAGTTAAGGACAACTAACGCTCATCAGTTAATCGTATGCCATGTATTGGCGCGTATGGTGGTGGTCTCGCTATCTTCTCTGTACCCAATCTTACTAATAATAACGTCCTCTGTGTTATATGGTCTTCAAAGCAGTCATAGTACTTTGATACGTCGAAGTGGTAATCTACGTTAGGTGCTGGACATGAGGTGTGATTTCGACTCACCTCTCGGTCACACCATTTTCGTCTAACTCGAGTAGGCCCTCAATCATTTGACATAGATCATCTAAATTAGTGTTCTCCAATCGGAATCTGATTTAAGTCACATACTAAAACGTAATATATGTCTAATGCTTACTAATTCTACATAGTTGATTATTTAAGGTCAGTAGTCAATGATGTCGTAGCTGTAAATAATTCACCAAAATCAATAGCTCATTAAGTGTTCGACATTGGATGCTGACCACGTTGTTTAAGTTGACTTGTTTAACTGAAGGCTTTCGGTCATGCATCCGTTCCAGATCACGTTGCAACACGGCGTGGGACACAGCTCCTACGTTCATTAGCCAGCTTATAGTAAAGGTTCCTCCATATATTGATAACGTATCAAATATATCTTTCCTACCTCTCCTCGTCTGACTTCTGGTTTCTATTCGACTGGGAAAGAACGATTATAGAAGATACTACTGGTTGCTAGTTGCCAAACTAGAATATCCATTGTATCCTCAATGTAAATCATAAAATTTAAAACCACTTGTGTTACTGATTCTTAGTTCAACTTGACTCAATATTTGGCGTAATCACAGAATTTCGTTAAAAAAAAAGTATCTACACGTTTATATTTTAAATATTCAATGAACTAAGTTAATTGTTTGCCTTTTTTTTCTTTTCTTCATTTTTTCTTTTTTTGGTTTTCTGAAAAAGTTTTTAGTTTTACAGTATGTAGTGAGTTGCTTAGGCTAAAAACAATAAGTATGCGAGTTTTTTCAATATTCATCAATTTTAAACACACTTGGTGTTGTTTACTTGTATCTTCCCATCCTTATTTAGGAGTGCAATTGTTATTTATTTATTTAAACACATAAATATTGGTACAAAAGGGCACCAGATAAATATGGGCCTCACAAATCTCATTTGATTTATGTGTGAGGGCTGTGATACTGCCCGGGTACGCAAACCGAAGCAGATAGTTTTCTTAGGGGGCCACACCAGGAGCCTTTGACCTAAAGGTCTGATCCACAAGGCAGTGGAGCATCGTGAGTAAATGCACTCCCATGGTAGCCGGTGACCAACAATCGGTTCATACACCATTTGTTCTGTCAGGATACTGGAGCCCATGTATACCATTGGTTTGAAATCAGGGTTTTCCAACTCCCCTAGGTGAGCCCTCCATGTCCACCAACCCAGTTAAAGCGCCGAACATTTGCTTCTCGTTCTCTTAATTTCGTAAACAACAGTAATGTCACGAGAATGCAGTGAGTAGGACTTTCCTGGGAGAGGCTATATACGCTAGGCCATGTGAGAACATTTTGAGAGGGAGAGCGAACTCTCCTCACTCTCGGTCGTACCAGGGCATTTGGGGGCTACGCATCCACAATCCCGCCTAGCGAGATCCGAACCAAAGACCTATCCGTCTCGCGCGCGAATGCTTAACCTCTAGGCTACTGAGCCAGCATATGTACATCTTGTGCGAACTGTCTTGATATTGTCTGAAGTCTTAAGCTTGATAAGCAATGCTGAAAACAATAATAGTAAATAATCAATATCATATCATTCACAAATACTAACCTAATCAATAACGTTACTTAACATTTCAGATTCCTATGTTTAGCTCAGTTGGATGATTTTGAAAATTTTAGTATCCAGCTTAAAAACCTACCTAATCAATATCTAATCATTAAAAAGTGTACATTAAAATTCTTGTTTGATTTATTTTCATAATTTCATTTACTACTTTCTATACTGATTACGTAATATCCTTTCATCATACCTTTCATTTAGATTAACCACATAGTTTGTTTATTTGTTTGTTTGTTTTTTTAAGAAGAAAAAAAAGAAAAATATTTTGATTGATTATTTTTCTCTACATCATAATGTTGTGTTGTGTGGTGTTGTGTTGCCATATTATATTCACTTTGATGTTATTATTATTATTATTATTATCGAATTGATTATAATAAATCGACTGTTTATAATTAATGATTATAAAATGAAAAAAAAAGTTTTACGTCATTAGTGATGTAGAAAAACAAAATAAAATAATTTTTTTATCAGAAGGAGTTCTGTGGAGATTTAGTATTTTTCATAGTAGAAAGCATGAGTCAATTGAAGTTAAACCACCATGGAAAATAAGGAAGCACTGGACGGCCGTTTCGTCCTATTATGGGACTCCTCAGCAGTGAGCATCCACGAACCCTTTTATAGGGTGCATGTGCGTGCATGCGTGTGTGTGTGTGTGCATACTTATGTCACATATTTACATTTCACTTAGTTTGATAAAAATTTAGGGCATATTATGTGAATTAATGATTTTTCAGTTAATTAGGTGAACGGTTGCTCAAAATTCATGGATTGGTTGAAGTTGGACATTAATACTGTTGGATGCCAGCCGGCTCAGTGGTTTAGAGGTAAAGTGGTCTGGTGCGAGACTGGTAGGTCTTGGGTTCGAATCTCGCGAAGTGGGATCGTGGATACGCACTGCTGAGGAGTCCCACAATAGGACGAAATGGCCGTCCAGTGCTTCCAGGTTTTCCATGGTGGTTTAGCTTCAATTGACTATTGATTTCAACTACGAAAAGGATGAAATGTATTTGTTTATTATGTTTATTGTAATATATCTAACTGAACATAATACGATTAACATGATAATAGAGTAAAATTATAATGAAAATAAAGTAGTATAATTAGTTCATTTAAAAATCAATTACTTACTTACGCCTGTTACTCCAAATGGAGCATAGGCCACCGACTAGCATTCTTCAACACACTCACTCTGTCATACGCTTTCCTTTCTAGTTCTATTCAATTTTCGTTCATTCTTCTCATGTCTGTCTCTATTTCTCAGCGTAATGTGTTCTTCTCCTTTGACCTTCAGGATTCCATGTGAGGGCTTGTCTTGTGACGCAGTTGGGTGACTTTCTCAATGTGTGTCCTATCCACTTGCAGCACTTCTTCCTGATTTCTTCCTCCCACAGTAACTTGTTGCTGATAGTGTCTGGCCAACGTGTCCGAAGTATCTTGCATAGACAACTGTTAATAAACACTTGTATCTTCCACGTCTCCGCCCCATACAGTAGAACTGTCTTGACATTTGTATTGAAAATTCTGATCTTGGTGTTGGTTAACAGACAATTGTTTTGAGTTCCAGATGTTTTTCAGTTTTAAATATGTTGCTCTTGCTTTGTCGATCCTCGCCATCACATGTGCATCAGATTAACCGTGTTCATCAATGATGCTGCCCAGATATGTAAAGATTTCCACATACTCCAAAGCTTCTCCGTCAAGTGTAATTGGATTGGTGCATGTTGTATTGTATCGGAGAGTCTTGCTTTTCCCTTTGTTTATATCGAGACCTACTGCTGCTGAGACTGCTGCTACACTGGTCGTTTTCTACTGTATTTGTTGTGATAGAGGAGTTCATTTAAGACAACATACGGATATTGTTAAACTAGAAGTGGGGTTTGAGATGGTGGAGAAGATTTGTAGCTCAGGTGAGTTTTTATCAATATTTCTTATCCAAACTATTAAGTTAATTATGTAAATATTACAATTAATTTTAATGTCAGATTTATTCTATTTAGTTAATAATATACGTTAATTGAACAATGTAGCTACAGGCTTCTATAAAAGAAAAACTCATTAAGATATATCACTTAGTCAACCTACAAGGTAACTTGTTTTTGATGAAATGTCAGATTTTGATCTTCAGTGTCCAAAAGAATTATTATTTAGAATTGAATATAAGCATTTTATAATATTATGTTATGATTCAGATTATGAATCAATCGATGTTAGATCACCATTGAAAACGTGGAAGCACTGGATGATAGTTATTCTCTGAAGACAGTCGAATATGGTAGTGCAACATTATGAGTTGATTGAAGTTAGACACTAACACCATTGAACGCTGGCTCACTGGGCTAGAGGTTAAGCGTTCGCGCGTGAGACCGAAGGTCCTGGGTTTGGATCTCGCGAGTGAGATCGTAGATGAGCTGATAGTTAAAGCTTCATTATGTGAAATATCTAGTGTTTGACTTGAACTTCGGTATTTAAAAATAAATGAATCGGTCGGGTACTTTCAACTAATGAGTCTGAAGTGGTGTTTGCTGAGATTTTGGAACTTTTATATAGTTGAAATCATGAGACCGAAGGTCCTGGGTTTGAATCTCGCGAGTGAGATCGTAGATGAGCACTGTCGAGAAGTTCGATACCAGGTTTTCAATGATGTTCTAGGATTGATCAATTCATGATCTTAATGGAAGCTCAACAATTTCCACAATCCTATACTGATATAATCAGGTTTCTGAGGGTTTGTCTAGTAAAGTTCGATTTGTACTGCATTCCATTTTTATAACATTTTAGTACTGGGAACTATCTGATTACATTATGTTTATGAACTAAATTGTATACATATCTGCGAAATAATTTTAGATTATCCTCTTAATAATTTCATTTAGAATTTGATCAGAACATCGAGCTACATAAATGCCGTTTTAATTCATATTTAGAAGTTCTCTATCAATAAACTTCAGACTCATTATATAGAGTTGAAATCATCAGTTAACTGAAGCTAGACCACCATGGTAAAGCTGGAAGCACTGGACGGTCGTTTTATCCTATTGTGTGGCTCCTCAGCAGAGCACATCCACGATCTCGCCTCGTGAGATTTGAACCCAGGACCTATCAGTCTCATGATTTCAACTATATAAAAGTTCCAAAATCTCAGCAAACACCACTTCAGACTCATTAGTTGAAAGTACCCGACCGATTCATTTATTTTTAAATACCGAAGTTCAAGTCAAACACTAGATATTTCACATAATGAAGCTTTAACTATCAAGATACATCAAAGTTGGGATAACCCTTTATGAAGCACATAATCTATATGATATCGACAGGAATGTTTCAGTCAAACTTTGAAATATACTCAGAGTATATATATTTCAAAAGTTGTGACTAAAAAGCAACTACATCTTCAGAAAAATTGTTTGTCATTTGGTTAATAGTGGGTATTTCCTGGAGGTCTAGTGAAAAGCAGTGACCAGTGAAGCTCAACTGGGTCTGTTGTAAGATATCAACTCACTGAAGACAATTGGTGAACGGTTGCTTAACTTCGTGGATTGATTGAAGTTAGACAATAACACCGTTACCATTGAAGTAACTACTTCTATGAATGTGGTGATCTTGTTCTGGTAATTAGGTATCACAATTTGGACGGATGCAATATATGTGCCTAATCCTACGTTGTAGCTGACTGACCGACTAATTTACCTATCCTGTGACAAAATGAGTAATAAATATATTGAATTTTAAGGATATTATGTATGATGAATGAAAAAGACAATTGCCACGTGTATACAGCCACTGTCAGGGAAGTCCTACTCACTGCCTTCTCGTGACATTACTGTTGTTTACGAATTGAGACTACACTTCAACCGGATTGGTGAATACGGAGAACCCATCTATAGGAGATGGGAAACCTTGATTTTGAACCAATTGTGCATAAGTGCTCCAGGATTCTGAAGGAACAAATGACGTATGAACCTATTGTGGATGAATTTTGGTTCGTCCTCTTTTTGATCCTTTTTTTAATGGTTAATACTCAGTAGATTAAAATATCAATTTTCTATGCACTTCTTAATTTGCTCTTCTAGAACATTGAAATCATTAAACTAAGTAGATTATAACCATCATATCATTGTCAACTTTGACTTTTGTATGAATAAGATATAAAGTATATACATTTTTACTTCTTAATAATTGATAATCTGGAATCTAGGTTGCATACCATTGGATTGTATCGAAGAGTTTCTACATTTTAATTACGAGGAAAACCAACGAGGCATATTTCATCTCATTTAGTAGTTTTTCCAACTTGAATAAAATAGTATCTATCTAGATTCAGTAGCTTAGTGAAGCGTCTGATATTGAGTTCAAATCACAGTATGAAGCAGATATATATGGTTTGTTAATCCTTCTTAGAACTGAACTCATATTTTGATTCCAGATGATACATTCTATGTAAATTTTCATAAAACTTTGTATCTATAACCAACGTCAATAAACTCATAACTGAAGATGTCATTATTCTAACAGAATCTAACTATACCCAGTCCTAGATCTCAATTACAGGATCATACTGTCCTGGTATATCATTATATACTTACTTACGACTGTTACTCCCAATGGACCATAGGCCGCCGACCAGCTTTCTCCAACCCACTCTGTCCTGGGCTTCCTTTTCTAGTTCTATCCAGTTCTTGTTCATTCTTCTCATGTCTGTCTCTATTTCTCAGCGTAATGTGTTCTTTGGTCTTCCTCTTCTCCGTTGACCTTCAGGATTCCATGTGAGGGCTTGTCTTGTGACGCAATTAGCTGATTTCCTCAAGGTGTGCCCAATCCACTTCCAGCGCTTTCTCCTGATTTCTTCCTCTGCTGGAATCTGTTTTGTTGCCTCCCACAGTAACTTATTGCTGATAGTGTCTGGCCATCTGATCCGAAGTATCTTGCGTAGACAGCTGTTGATGAACACTTGTATCTTCTGGATAATGGCTTTCGTATTTCTCCACGTCTCCGCCCCATACAGATATTATATATATATATATATATATATATGTATCATTGGTCATGGAAACAAGTTTATTTATCCAATTAAAACTATGACGGGAATATTTTTAGTCAATTACATGAGAGACACATAGAGATACAGAGAGGGAGAAATCCGGACTGTTTAAAAATTTCAATTTAACAAATTATTTGACCATTCTATTCAAATTTGTTATATTCATCTATTTAAATAATAAATATTAGCCATAAATTTAGTTGATATGATGAGAATTGGTCATACGTCTATTCATACATTTCCTTATGTCATGAAGTTTTTGATGTTATTCAATATATATTATTGCTGAGGAGTCCCATAATAGGACAAAACAGCCGTCCAGTGCTTCCAGGTTTTCCATGGTGGTCTAGCTTCAATTGACTCATGATTTCAACAATGAAAAGTACTGAAATATCCATAAAACCCCTTCTGATATATTATTAATTCAATGAACATTATTGGTAGATTAGTAGTATAGAGGTTTACCACTAAATGCCCTGGTACGACCGACAGTGAGGAGGGTCAACTCTCCTTCTGAAAATGCTCTCACATGGTCACGTGTATACAGCCACTGTCAGGGAAGTCCTACTTACTGGATTAGGATCTTGCGAGGTGGGATCGTGGATGCATACTGCTGAGGAGTTCCATATTAGGACGGAACGGTCGTCCAGTGCTTCCAGATTTTCCATGGTGGTCTAGCATCAATTGACTCATGATTTTAACTATAAAATTACTAAAATCTCCACAAGAAACCCTTTCTGATAAGAAACAAAAACTCACTAAAGTAAAAATGCAATCAAAATAACCATAGAAAACCATTTCCTAATAATAAATGTTCGAAAGAAGTAGTGTTCATTGAGATGTACTTTACTAACAGATCAATAAGAATGATGAATTTATTTTAGTACGACAAAAAATCTTTCTTTCATATGGAGAGACAATGTTTCAGAAATTACTAAACAAGATTCCAATCATTGCGAGATATTTGGTAAACTACATTACTACTATATAAACTTAAGCATTATGTACACGCCTGTGGCTAAACCAGCACATCACCTATATAAAATAAGACCACTTTGATAGTCATTTGTGAAAACGTCTCCATGAACGAAAGGTTGAAAGCACAGGATAGTAGTAGGGACGGGACAATCTTGAATTCGCTATGAAACCTCAGGAGATATGATATTTAGATATGAAGGAAACGAACTGATGTGTTATGAAATCTTCACGTTATACTTCGGCCTAAAAAAACAAATTTTAATCCGTGTACGTCTACATAAACATTAGTTACCTGTAAAATGAAGCAATAAAGCTTCGCTTATGTCATACGTATGGACAACTTTGGAAATGAGTTAGTTTAAGAAAACGTCGAAATAATGGACACAAGATATTACTTACTTACGCCTGTTACCCCTCGTCGAGGAGCATATATCGCTCACCAACACTCTCTATTGAACCCTGTCATAGACAGTCCTTTTCAGTTCTTTCCAGTTGTTATTCATTCTTTTCATTTCACCTTCTATTTCCCTCTTTTCCGCTTCCCTTCACCATTCTAAGTAAGGGCTTGCTTCGTGATGCAGTTTGGTGATTTCCTTAATGTATGTCCTATCC